>JAQFVV010000115.1:2668545-4153516 GCA_028023455.1 Epiperipatus broadwayi
CAAGAGTAGTTCCTGTCTTATGGCCTTCATCAGTGAGAAGCCTTGAATCTGAAAGCACTGCACCTAGATCATAGAATCTAATGCAACCCTCCAGCAGCCACCTTTTATCTCTACTTAACTACAAAACTATGAGACTTAAATTGAAAACACCATAATATTTTCAATCCAAGCTCATCAGCTTATAAAGTCATATAGGTCTGAAATCAGTTTAGTATTCATATATTTTGGTGTTTTTGGTTCTTTAAAAACCATAGCCACTACTATAAGAATTAGTTTTAAGCCAATAAACATCATATGATCACCATTTTTATGCTTGCTCTTAACTGTTATTAAAACAGGTAAAACTCTCTATACGAATTCCTCATTTAGTGCCTACTCATCCAATATCCCCAAACTAGTTTCTGGCTTGTGGCATTTGTCAGTGAGGAGCCTTGAATCTGAGAATACTGCACCTAGATCTTAGGATCTAATGCAACCCTCCAGAAGTCATCTTTTATCTCTACTTAACTACAAAATTATGAAACTTAAATTGAAAACACCATAATATTTTCAATTCAAGCTCATCAGCTTATATAGTCATATAGATCTGAACTCCATTCAGTACCCATACATTTTGGTGACTTTGGTTCTTCAATAACCATAGCCACCACTATCTTATTAGGCATGATTGGTTTTAAGCCAATAAACATCACATGATCGCCATTTCTTATACTTGCTCTTAACTGTTATTAAAATGGGCAAACCTCTCTACACCTATTGCCACTCAGTGCAAGCCAGAGTAATCAATGAATGCCAGAAGGCTCATGCATAAAATCCTCATCTAGTGCCTACTCATCCAATATCCCCAGACTGTTTCTGGCTTGTGGCCTTCATCAATGAAAAGCCTTGGATCTGAGAGCACTGCACCTAGATCTTAGGATCTAATGCAACCCTCCAGCAACCACCTTTTATCTTTATTTAACTTTAAAACTATGAAACTTAAATTGAAAACACCATGATATTTTCAATCCAAGCTCACCAGCTTATAAAGTCATATAGGTCTGAAATCAGTTTAGTATTCATATATTTTGGTGTTTTGGGTTCTTTAAAAACCATAGCCACTACTATAAGAATTAGTTTTAAGCCAATAGACATCATATGATGACCATTTTTATGCTTGCTCTTAACTGTTATTAAAACAGGTAAAACTCTCTATACGAATTCCTCATTTAGTGCCTACTCATCCAATATCCCCAAACTAGTTTCTGGCTTGTGGCCTTTGTTAGTGAGGAGCCTTGAATCTGAGAATACTGCACCTAGATCTTAGGATCTAATGCAACCGTCCAGAAGTCATCTTTTATCTCTACTTAACTACAAAACTATGAAACTTAAATTGAAAACACCATAATATTTTCAATCCAAGCTCATCAGCTTATTTAGACATATAGGTCTGAACTCAGTTCAGTATCAATACATTTTGGTGTATTTGGTTCTTTAATAACTATAGCCACCACTATCCTATTAGGCATGATTTATTTTAAGCCAATAAACATCACATGATCACCATTTCTTATGCTTGCTTTTAACGGTTATTGGCTTAAAAGGTATTTACAGTTAATTAAAATAAAAAGAAAGAAAATGCAAAGAATGAAATCTTAATTTTTTTTTTTTAAACTCGCCTTTTTAAAACACGGCCTTCATAAACACAAAAAAATATTCTAAACAATTTTTAATGTGCATGAATTTCATTGTAAGCATTGAAAATAAAGTGACATTGTTTAGATTCTCTTTTTAAATTTGATTATGATTAGTTAAAAAATGTCAATTGCAAGATATTCAAATACTAAAAAATATAAAATATTTTATAAAAAAATACTTTTATTAATTTTATGAGTAAAGCACTAGAATAAATTTATTTATAATTCCCCCTTTCTTTTTTTTCAATTCACATTTAACAACCAAAATTGTTTGTTGAAAAAAAATATATATTT
Organism: Epiperipatus broadwayi; assembly: GCA_028023455.1. Taxonomy (NCBI): domain Eukaryota; kingdom Metazoa; phylum Onychophora; class Udeonychophora; order Euonychophora; family Peripatidae; genus Epiperipatus; species Epiperipatus broadwayi. Next base: position 2,670,516 of record JAQFVV010000115.1, read on the forward strand.
TTTTTATTTAGTGCATTATTTATCAAATTAAATAAATGCATTTTATATATTTATAAAAATTATATATATATTATTAATCCTTTGAATATCATTAATTGTTTTATTCTATTTTTAATCACTTTCTCTGAGATATTTTATGGGACAGGTAAAATACCATTAGTGCACAACTCCTAGTTCCTGTGTTTTTTTAGATTTGAGAATTTTTCATATTTCAAGAACAAAAAAAAAAAAAATTCCAAAAGAAAAGATTTTTTAACTTCCATTGCAAACCTAAACTTTGCAAAAATAAAAAGCAGCTGCAATTAGATTTCTTAATTTTTAGGAATTAACTGCATATTTTTTTCCTTTAATTTTTCATTGAAATATCGTGTATAACTTATTTATCGATTGTAAAAATTAAAGAACAACTTTGAAAATTATTTTTTTTTTTTCATATGTCAAAAGATCGGGAAGCGAACTCGGGCCAGCTGCATGGAAGGCACCTACGCTAACCGCTAGGTCTAAAATAAAAAGCAGCTGCAATTAGATTTCTTAATTTTTAGGAATTAACTGCATATTTTTTTCCTTTAATTTTTCATTGAAATATTGTGTATAACTTATTTATCGATTGTAAAAATTAAAGAACAACTTTGAAAATTATTATTATTATTTTTTTTTCATATGTCAAAAGACCTCAGGCCAGCTGCATGGAAGGCAGCTACGCTAACCGCTAGGCCACCAACGCTTGACAGAAAATTTTGACTAAGAGGTATTTGAAATAATGAACCTTTATCTGTATATATTTGCTATCCTATGACACAGTGTTATCACAATATATATATAATATGATTAAAGTATAAAGTAAATATAATGTTGGAGAGATAAATATTTACAGATAGAGATAAAATATAGGTGTGCCTACAGATATACAGATATTCCTTTCGTTATTTTTTTAAATCAATGTTTTAAACACTTATTCTACCTTTATACTCCAGATATAAAAAGATGATAATCATGTAGCAACCATTAGAAAATAACAAAGTGGATTAGATATAAGATGATTACCTGGAAAAAATGATGAATTTTTTTGCAAAAAAACCTCTTACTTCATTTCAAACAAGAAAACAAACCCTCTTACTTACCTTGAAAAATATTGAAAAACTCCATTTGAACTTTAAATCCAGATCATGGATAATGGCAATAAAGATGCTTTACACACATTATATTCTTGTGAGTACATTTTGATTGAATATTAATTATTAGAGTTACAGTTTTAGAATTAAGATATAAATAACAATACTTATATTTATCAACCAAAACAAACAAGCATGCAAAAATAATGTTAAAATTTAATTTAGCAAGGGAATAATGGGCGTGGGTTAAATAAATCTATTATATTCAAAGCTTAGTTTTTTTAAAATGTTTTAAAAATAATTCTATAAAATGTTTTATTAAAAATTAACTTCCGGAAGTTTTTTTTTTTTAAAAAAGAAAAATTAAGATTATAAAATAGGGACAAAATATAACATCATTCTCAATTGTATACCAAAACCAAGTATCGCACGACTGTTCTACCTTATATTTAATATTTGCATTAACAGCAATAAATCAATTCAACCATATGTCTACTCTAGAGCGATTTATGTAAACAAAAGCAATCAAAGACTATCAAATATAACCAGACCCCTAGAATGATTTCTTGCTCCTTAATAGCAAAAGCAGATAGGCAAATATTACTTTGAATATCAGATTAAATTATCGTCTTTTAGTTATTTGCTACTCTACATATTATATTTTCTTAAAATTTTTTATTTTTTTTAGAAAGCAGATATATTTATCTTTATTGAGATTATACTTTAACTCATTTGGAACATTTTAAGCAAAAATATAATAAGTATTAATGATAAAAATACATTGCTTTCAATTAGATAAAAATACACTATAATTTGCATCTGAAAATTTATGTTTTCTAATTCATAGCAATTATTTATTATATTACTTTAACCTTGTGGCTGCTCAACAAGTATTAAACAATTATAAGTAACATTATTTCAAAAAAGTTAATAAGATTTCACAATCTTTTCATGCAGCCAAATCATAAACAGACTAGGATAGATATTAATATTAGCCAAAAAATGAATATCTAATTATTTTTATTACAGAATAAAGTAAAACATAAAACAATAAAAATCTGAAGTATCCAATCATTTACTAATCTGATTAAAAAATATATATTTCTTTAGTATTTCTCAGCCTTTATGAGAAAATGCTTAAGGGATTATTTAATAGACTGCTACTTCATTTTTATTATTACAAATTGATTTTTAGCTCATTTAGTAGAACTTTAGTCGATTTTGAAGAATTTGAATCAATTTGGATCAATAATAAGATAAGTGTTCAGAAGTAAAACTTTTTTTTATATATTGGTTGATATTATCATACAAATGAATTATATGTGTAAGAAAATTATTTTAAGCACTAAGAAATATATTCAAAGCTTAAACAAGTAATTAGTAAAATATGAAAATGAGATGAATGCTTAAAATACTAAAGCAGAAGGAGAATTTCTATATCAAGATATCCAAAATGATTCTTGTGCAGAAGATAGTGAAGGAGGTGCAATATAGTAATTTAATCTTAATAAAATTGAATTTTTGCGCTTTGCAGTTGATTTAAATCATAGTGATGATATTAATGGGTAAAAATATTGAAAATTGTATTGATAGATGTGACTCTACATTATCAACTAAAATGAAGGGGAATAATACTTTACTCATTAGATTTTCTGAAAAAAATTGAATAAAAATATCACGATTGTAATCAAGAGATTAATATTATAAAAAAATCAAATAAAAGCGATGTCAGAACCAGAATTAAAAAAAATTAAAAACAACCATAATATTCAATTAAGTTTGGTTTGCATTGTATTTTTTTTTTATCTTCAAATAAAAAGATAAAATTCAAACTTTGTTTTCATATTGAAAAATAATAGATTGTTTTATATTTAAGTTTCATAAAAAAAAAGAGAGCAACGAATTATGACTTAAATGCTAGACCTTAACAAATCAAGCAAAAAAAAAAAAAAAAGAGTTAAATTTGAGAAACTGTAAAATTAGAGAATCATATATATATATATATAAGAACGATTGTTGTTTCTCATTATTCCAACGACAAATCCTTAATCATGAGCAATTAAAGAAACCAGATGAGAGTGTAAACAGATCTTTACAATTCATTTCTGTTTTAGGATCCTTCTGGTAGAAAACATCGCCATTTTATGTTGATTTAAAACAAGCTACAGAAGTCACGTGGTGCGTTATTTTTATAAGCAAATTGATTATGTGGAAAGTGATGTAAAAATATTTTTTTAAAAAAAGTTTTATTTTGAATTAAATGTGACTTAAAAGTGAATAATATTCATTGTTGGAATAGGTTCTAGTAATAACACCAGGATAAAAACGGTATAAAACATAGGAAATGAATTCGGTGTGAAAGAAAGTTATGATTTTTTAAAGTTATTATTCACATGTATCAGAAACTTTAATTTAGCATAGTATCTAATTATTTGCTAATGAATGAAAAAATTAATTAAGAAAAAAATAAATAAATAAAAAACAGAATGTACACACAAAATGATTATGCAAAGATAATGAATATATTATTGGAAAAGGTAATATTAGATATTAAAGATAAAAGAAAAGGTATTGTGAAAAATATAGATAAGAGAATTAAAAAAATAATTTAACTGATGCATTTGTAAAGTAAATCGACTTTGAAATATTGAATGCCTTAAGAACAATATAAGAAAAAGATGCTAAAGCTAGTAAAATATTATAAGAAAATAAAGTGTAGAGTAATTAAGTTAAAAATATTGACAAGAAAGAAATATTTTTGAATTAAATAAAAAGTGTAAAAAGCCACCTAATATTTAGAGTGCAACCTATGAATGAACTATATAATAAATAAAAATAATGTTTTGGAATTGTGTATAAAGATTTCGTAAAAACAGAAACAGTGAAAAAACCTAAAAAATATATATTTAATAATTATATTTATAAAATATGTTTTTAAAAGTGATTAAAAAATTAAGAGACAATTAAATTTGTAATATGAAGAAAGTGTCAAAATATTGAATTTTAGAGAAAAAACTGTAAAATTATAAAGAAATAATACTAGAATAAGCAAAGTATTACAGTAATCGGTGATTATAATATATATAGAATCTAAATGTATTAATTAAATTCAAGAGAGATTATTATTACTATTACTGTGTGCACATGATTTAGCACAATAGTATTGGACAGACTTTGAATTTCAGGATCCAGTGATTGTGGCTCCATCTAGATCACTTCCAGTACTCAAACTTCTTACGATCTTCTGAGCAATAAAACTATTCTAGTCTTGCGTTGTTAGCCGAGAGGTATCGCAGCCGCCATGCAAGCAAGTAGTTGGTTGCAGACGGTTGTGGGTTCGCGTCCCGGCCGATGCTATGACATATGGAATAAAACTATTCTATTATTTATTCATTTCATTTTTTCTTCTGCATTTTTTAAAAGTAAATTAGTTATATCAAAATATATGCATACATTTCAAATGTATACTTTTGTTATATGTAACCTTTAAATGTCTCATTTCAGGACAAATTCTTATTTAACAATCCTTAAAAAAGAACAATTAAAATGAAGAGATATAGGCAGTTGTTTTAATTCTTGCTTTACTTTTAAGCTAAAAATAATTAGATATTGATTAAAATTTGATGATCAGTTGGGTTGATTTTTAGTTATCAGAAAGAAAAATTCTAAGTCTGATTGAAATTTAAAAAAAAAAATGTTAAGCTTTACTCAGCCTGACTTGAACTAATATTATGAAAAAGACAGTTTGAGGCACTTCAGAAAGAGGTTTTTTACACACCTATACATAGACACACATAGATATATGTAATATCGAGGCACTTCAGAAATATTATAATGTAATACTGAATTGTGCTTTCCATAAATGTATGTTAAATTATAAAAATTATATATCAATAATAATATGTAATAACTGAACTAAACATTTTGAATCTGTAGGCCAGATCCATGCTTCACGTCTTTCTAGATTACTATGTTTGTAAAGCTTTCCGTCTGTCATTTTATCTACATTTAAGTTTTTGGCCAGTAAATAAGTTATTAAAGTATTAATTTTCTATTAAAATGTTTTACTATAAATATTAGAGGGGCCCAGATACATATATAATTACAGACAGAAACTTTTATAAAAATCAATATATAAATTTTTAATATGATATTTTTTTAAGTATTTTATTCTGGAGATTTGCTTTCATGATAAACCCTACTAACATCCCATAGCATTCAAACAAAAGAAAATCCATTAATAGATTAATAACACTTGAGCTTGAAAATTGTATATCAGTATCACCCTCTTTCCCCATTAAACAAAGAAAATAAACCCTTATTAAACTCAAGAGGTTGAATGATATTGGCACATTAATTAAAGAGCATAAATTGTTTACATTTATAACATGAATAAGTTAGAAATATCTAATGGAGCCACACAAAGTTATATATAAATGAGTTTGATCATGAAATGTAAGTTAAAAATACATTATATTAATAAGGGGTTACAGAGAGAGAGAGAGTTTAAGGGCATAATTAATAGAAACTTATAAATTAATATCCGAATAAAACCTAAGATTCTCATTATATCTTAGATCCACAGGTTACCTAAGGACTTAATATTAAAGGCAGCTCCACATAGAATGAGTTACCTCAGAATAGGAGACAGGTGTATTATTAACAGTCAGCAGTTAGAACACCAATCAGGCGATCATCTTGTATGGCTGGTCAGATGGATGGAACATGGCAGCAGCAGGCAAATAGTTCTCCGAGAAAAGGAGAGAAAGGTGAAAGATTCCTCTACTCAAACTTCATAGCACTGAACTTGTATTGATTTCTTAAAATTTGAAGATATGGAAACACTTCTTGAATCTGAAAATTTTCTTGATGTTCTCAAAGAATTTATTAGCTAAGTCCAAGTTTAATTACTAACTCAAAGTTTAATTACACTTCTTTTGTTCTATAGGAACTTTTTATACACCTTTTAATCCCCCATTAAGAATGCAATTTCAGTTGCCCACAACTATCCCTGTAATATCTTGATTAAAAAAATTTAATTAGTAATTTAATTAGCAAAAAATTTTAAAACAGATAAGGCTCGAAATACCATTTTAGATATGTTTAAAGATTTACAAACGAACTAACAAAAGAATTCCTTATGATTTTAATTAAGATTTATAATTTTACTTAGTGAAAACAATCTGAATCTATATAAAGATCCTTTCAGTATTTGGAGCATATTAATACTCAATTTTATAGTTTAAACATAAACATAACTTAAAATTCATTTGGATATGACCTGAGTTGAATTTGAATACAGAAAGATGCTAAGAATCTAAAATACAAATAAAATAGATGATCATCAACAAATAAACTTGAAATGAGGAGCTTGTATAAAAAAGGACTAAATTAGGACATCAATTCCTAGAGACATAAAATCATAGCTTAACATGATAGTAGAAGTGATAACGATAACTAATGCTTCCATGATAGAAACCATAATATGAAATAATTTTATATAGTTTGAAACTTAAAATAATCCCCCAGAGTAACAAGTTAAAATAAAGTAGTAAAAGAAAAAAAATGATTACAAGAAGTCAATCTAAAATTCTTTAAGCTGAAACTGATAGTAATATGGAAAAAGAAATGGAAATACAAATTGAAGTAGTTAGAAAAGATATAGGGGTAATATATTAAATAAAATAGGGAATGTAGATGTATCTGGAGAGACTTCAGTAGTAAATGTCCAGACACCAGAAGCCAATAAAACTCTAGATAAATCAACATAAAAGAAAAGAAATGATAATGATTCATTATTAAATCAAATGATGTTGATGATACAACAAATGTCTGTAAAGATGGATAATATGAATATATATATATATATATATATATATAACTATTCAAAACAATACAATAATTAATACAGTAACAATATTTTAAACAAATATATACCAATTTTATAGAAGTTCTTTCATATTTTTGTGGGGGGTTGGCTTATCCAAATTAAATTTTATATAAAAAAAACATAAATAAAAAAAAAAAAAATATCCAATACATACATTTTCCCTCTCACAAATATTTTTTTTTTTTGTTGTCTGTCTTTTTTTTTTTTTTCCTTTTTTTTTTTTTTTTTTATTAACTCTTTTTATTTTTTATTTATTATTTTTTTTTTTTTTTTACTAAATATAATTTTTATTATATTAAAAAAAAATAAAAATAATATTAATTTTATTTTTTATTAAAAATAATAAATGATGGATTTTATTCTTCTTTTTTTTATTTTTTTTTTTTTTTTATTTTTTTATTTTATAATATAATAACTTCTCTTTTTTTTTTTTATTTTTTATTGTGCCCCGCCATCCCCCATTATATTTTTTTTTTATAAATATAATTTTTTTTTATTTTAATAATATTTTATATTATTATATCTATATTTATATTTATTTATTTTATAATTTAAATAAGATTAGTATAAAATTTAAAAATAAATATTTTTTATTTTTATTTTTTTTTTTTTTTTTATATTTTTATTTATATATAAAAATATATGTAGGTGTATTTTGTTTTTTTTTTAATTTTTAAAAATAAATAAATATATAATTTATTTATAAAATAGTATATTTAATTAAAATTTTTAAGAAATATATTTTTTTTTTTTTGGTATTAGTTGAAATAGTGGGGGAGGGATTAATATTAGAAGATAGATTAAAAAAAAAATTATTATTTTTTATGGTAAGAAAAAATAATTAAAAAAAGAAAAAGAAGAATAAAAAAAAAAATGTCTGTATAGATGGATAATATGAATATATATATATATATATATATATATATATAAGCAGATCAACAACAGATGTCTATAAAGGTGGAAAGTATGAATGCAAATATATCTACAAAGATGGAAAGTATGTCTGAAAGGATGATTAATATGAAAGCAGATATGACAGGTGAATTATCCAAAAAACTAGATAGTTTAAAAATAGAATTAAGAGATGAGATATCATGGATATAGACAGATATAAATAGTAAGGTACAAAAACTCAAAGAAAAAATTGAAAGCAAAATAAACACTATGAGACAAAACAGACAGGTTATAATTCCAAACCTAACTTGGAATTAAGGCTAGAAGAGACTAAAGATAATTATATTTTAGCAAATGAAACCATAAGACTCAAAATGAACTCAAATACTGAAATTATTAATGGAGATCTCATGATAAAAATATCAGTGATAAACAAAATAGATGAATATATGGAACCCTTCCAGTATATTGACCTTAATCATGAAACTAAACTGGAAGTGTTTATCAGGGATAATGCTCTTAAACTAATTAACAACCATCAAGTTGAAAAATTTCCATACCACATTATTCTTCCAGTGGAGAAATATCTCAATTACATGATATAGTTTGAGAAATTTTAAATGAATCTACTATGCTTGATTTCCTTAAATGTCAATTAAGATATTTGAAAATATTCTACAATGGAAACGATGAATGAATGAAATCAAAAAATTAATCTATGGATAATACTCAAAACTATTACAATTTACACAAAGAAACAAAAAAGTGCTATGTTCCCTAAATTATGTAATACTTATGAAGGCCTATTCACCTTCATTAGGTGTGCAAATACAAATACTTAATAACCTTATGATAAAAATGAACCGAAAGGATCATGACCCTGGATATGGAAATATAATTATGCAAAATGGAATAGTCAAACATTTTTGTCATATATATATATATATATATATATATATATATTCAGACATGGTAAAGTATCCATTGATCAAGGAAAAGATCAAATGCATATGTATCATATAATTAAAAAAAATGAAACAAGATAAAAGTAAAAGTAAAACAAATCACCAATTAAAAATTGGAGATCAAATCATTTACCAATCTTATAAGGATATACTCACCTTTATTAGATGAATCAATACAAAGTTTTAATGAGCATATGATGAAGATGAACTAAACGAAATTATTACCCAAAAATATAAAAATCTAATCAGGGAAAAATGGGACAAAAAGTATTTTTTTCATTAAAAAGAAAAAGAAAAAAATGTATATATAAATATAGATATATATAATTAAACCAATTAATACCAAATAAAACTTTCACGAGATGTGAATGAGAATTCATGTAATGATTATGATCACTTGTATAACAATAGATATGGATAAACACAAAACAATTTCCTACAGGGAGACAAATGATATTAATTGGATTCAATTGGAGAGCATTTCAAAGTTCTTAGTGATAGCTAATGAAACTGCTGGCAATATCATATATGAAATGTTTCATTCTGGCAAATAAATATTTAATACTGCATAAGTTGAACAATAATTTATTATTTTATTCATTAGACTTGTTTAAACATTTGTTCTAAATTCTCAAAAGTCATTCCTTAGGCAATAACTACTTCATTCATAAATCCATTTAAATCTACATAAGTTTATTGATAATATACTTTAATAATAAAAAAAATCAAATGTAAATGAAGTGCAATAATAAAATGCAAATATCAACATCTAGTTTCCATGCCCTCCTATTCATTCAATTATAAGTACATTCAGAGATAAGTTAATAATTCATTATTTATGTGTCACACATTCTGTTTCTTATTTCTAGAGACACAAATGGTTGGGTATAATTTTTTTATCAATAATAATAATAAGCAGGTTATAATAGGTTATCCACACACATCCTTCCATTTAAACTTTATTCCTTTATAGCTAGAAAAAATTATCAACAAAGAGTCTTTGAAGCATTTTATGAAAAAGTTCAGCATAAATTTTCCAGAATAACAGTATTTATTTAATGTTAGAGATTAAATCTAGGCAAATCAAACTTATAAGATAAACACACACTTCAATGGCTCTTTAATATTAGGGATAAAAGTTAGGCAAAGCAAATTTGAAATATAAACACATATGCATCCCAAATGATGATTTTAAATTTAAATTAGTCAATTAGAAGTATAGAGAAGATGTATCTTGTTTCTAAAGCTGTTTACATCTGCATTTCTATTTTTTATTCCTCAGTAGAATTTCTGAGCAGTTTTCATCCAGAAAATTGATAGAAGTTTTACTTTTAAGCTTGAATGATGGAAGAACCAATTTGTAGAAACAAAATTGTACTAATAAAAACCTTTTATGGAGAGAGAATTGTTGTAATCAGAAAAGCCAACTTTTTGTAAAAGTACTTCCTTTTATATCAGATTATTATTCAAGCATTTGTTTCTTCCACCAATCCAAAGTCATCAAAAGTTCAACTCTAGAACAAAGGTTACTCCTCCCATTGTACTGGCATAATTAGTTACAAAATATGCAAAAATCTTTCTTGAAAAAGAAAAAAAGAAAAAAAATTATTTTGTTTTAAAAAAAATATTAAATTGAACCAAGAATAAAATCTTTTATATTTCTAAAGTAACAAAATAAAAACTAATAATAATTATTTTAGAAAATAAAATAATTGATAATGTATTTGCTGTTTGATAATCCACTGGTCCAATGATCTATTAATTCATTTAAATTATGTTTAAGCTGGTTATTCAAGCTATGGATTTGGAAATCAATATTTTGCTATGAAGTATGATATTTGGTAGTTTAGTGAAGTACATGAATGGAAAATAAAGTTGAAAGATGGCACAAGCATCATGCACATCAATAAATGCTGTACTACAGGTACTAAACCAATCTGATGAGTCAAACATATTGCAATATTTACACTCTGGGTTGAAGTATCAAAGCAAATAAACCAGAAAATTACCTAAACAAATATCAATACTATTCTGCAGACTAATAAAACAAACTTGGATCAACTTAAACTAAACTGACACTTTCTGTGACAAGCTACCCCCTTTCTATCAATAAATACTCACTTAAGAAAAATATTAAATATCTCGGAACTTTCAAATTATATCTGTAAGTGCTTCTAAACTTCATCGTTTACATACTTCTATATAGAAATTAACTTCCTGTATTTTATTTTTAAACACATAAGTACTTTCTTAGATATATAGAATATTTTTTCAATAGCATTAGTCTAAAAAACTTCTCTAATATTGAAATTTTTTATTGCAAACCTTGTATAATTGTAATAAAATTTATATAAATAAATAAATTTTTAATATTTTTTACGGAACAGTGTACGTGGTTTTGATGTATTTAGTTCACTTTGCCTCCTTATTATTTTACTGGCATTGGATGCTTTTTACTAATGATTATTACTAACAATAACTATATTATTTTCTCAATATGAAGCTCATCTTAGCTATTCATATATATAATGTAAAAACTTTTTGCCTTTTTTTTTTTAAAAATAAACTCAGTCATAAAAATTAATGTAAATACAAGAAATATTAATTCCAAAATTATGGAGATAAATAGTAGTTAATAACAATATAATCGAAAATACTTTTAGGTTATATTGCTATTAATGACTATTTATCACTATTTAACACCAGATTTTTGAAATTATTATTATTATTTTACAAATAATTATATAAAAATATGTTTTAAGTTGTATATATATTTATATAAGTTATAATTTTTTTTCTTTTTATATGAAAAAGCAATAATGTGATTAAGTTTTTGATAGAGTTTTCTTCTTTATTGAAAATCTGGGAAATCTTAAATCAGTGTTGGAAAATATGTATAAACATGAAAATGCTTGAAAAGACCAAAATTTAAATATCCGTTTTTCATCTGGAATAAAACCAGAAAACATCAAAAGTTTGGTTTCATTCAAACAAGAAATTTAGATCAGGTTGACTATTTGATTGTTAATTTTTTAAATTTATGTCTAATAGAGAGGTAACATTTCAATGAAACCTCATTCCATTGTCACCCATAATTTTTTTTATTTGGTTTTTTGTTTTTTTGGTCCCAGAAATTGTAACATATAAATATCTTTATTTTTCCCAGATTCATGTTTTTAATGTTATTTTATCATATCTATCAAGGACAAATCAAGGTACTAATGCAATATTTTTCTCTTTATATACTGACATATAAATAGCTTAGTAAATAATATGCATCTTAGAACTTAATCAGACATTTCTGTATTATCTGAATTCTAATCGTTATTGATAAAAAAAATTATTAAAAAATGTAATGCAAATAAATAAAACGTTAACTGTTTTTGTAAATAATATTTTAAAATATAATTACTTTAGAAAAAAATTAAAAATGATGATGGGTTATGAATTGCAGCTGTTTTTAGATTTATAGTTTCAAATCAACTCAATCTTTAAGCTTTGACATTCTAGATAAAAAGGCAAAACTCACTATATGTATTGCCACACACAGCAAGATAGAATAATCAATGGATGTCAGAAGGCTTGTGCATAAAATCCCCAACTAGTGTCTACTCATCCAATATCCCTAGACTAGTTTCTGGCTTGTGGCCTTCATCAGTGAGGAGCCTTGGATCTGAGAGCACTTCACCTAGATCTTAGGATCTAATGCAACCCTCCAGCAAACACCTTTTATCTCCATTTAACTACAAAACTATGAGTCTTAAACTGAAAACACCTTAAAGTTTTCAATCCAATCCCATTAGCTTATATAGTCATATGGATCTGAACCTAGTTCAGTACCCATAAATTTTAGTGTCTTTGGTTCTTTAATAACCATATCCATCACTATTCTATTAGGCAGAATTGGTTTTAAGCCAATAAACATCACATGACCACCACTTCTTATGCTTGTATATAACTGTTGTTAAAACAGGCAAAACTCACTGTATGTATTGCCATACATAGCAGGCTAGAGTAATCAATGGATGCCAGAAGGCTTGTGCATAAAATCCCCATCCAGTGCCTACTCATCCAATATCCCCAGACACCAAAGACACCAAAATGTATGGGTACTGAACTGGGTTCAGACCCATATGACTATATAAGCTAATGGGCTTGGATTGAAAACATTAAGGTGTTTTCATTTTAAGACTCATGGTTTTGTAGTGAAATGGAGATAAAAGGTGGTTGCTGGAGGGTTGCATTAGATCCTAAGATCTAGGTGCAGTGTTCTCAAATCCAAGGCTCCTCTGTGATGAAGGCCACAAGCCAGAAACTAGTCTGGGGATATTGGATGAGTAGGCACTAGATGGGGATTTTATGCACAAGCCTTCTGGCATCCATTGATTACTCTAGCTTGCTGTGTGTGGCAATACATATAGTGAGTTTTGCCTGTTTTAACAACAGTTATACACAAGCATAAGAAGTGGTGTTCATGTGATATTTATTGACATTCTAGATAAATTAAAAAATGTTTGTTTGTAAATTTTAAAATAGTTAAAGAAGTTATTGTAAGATATCTTCAGTTTTGAATGTGCTACAACTTAAATATTGAGATGAAAACATTTTAAGTAGGTTCTACTCAAAAATTAATATAAACTCTGGGTTCAGCACCTATTTCAGTCATGTCTTTTTATTTATGGAATGTACATCTATAAACAATCAACTCACTATTCTATTGGATGGTCATATGATATTGATTCTAGAACAGTAGACCAAAAAGTCTTCTGCTCTTCTTTGAATTTAAACGCCAAACTATGAGCAATAGTATTCATTATTTTGTGTTTTATCTTCTCTATACATCGGGCACTCAATAACAGGGTTTAATAATAAAATCAACATCTGGCAGGCACATTGCCTGCTGAATCCTGTTAATACAGTTATTTATGCTCACCTAGGGTGCAGCAATCATAAAATCACCTCAATATTTAAATATCTGCTATTGGAGCCCAAACTTTTGGATTATCTGATTAAGGTGAATATGGATTCCATGCCAACTAATACATTCTTATACTACAAACGGTTTCTAAATAAAATAGACCCTATTTGTCATGCCTGTTCTAGAGGAGAGGAGTCCTTTAATCACCTGTTAAATGTATGTCCAGGCTATAACAGTATTCGAAGAATTATCTCTCAACACTGCATTATAGCAGTGGATAAAATCCTGGACATCAGGGGTTGTCTCTTCTCTGGAGACTTTACAGTAATCAGGTTATCAATCTTCCTGACATATGCTTTTTGGTACACAAGGTGCAGGACAAAGTTCACACAACCAACACCGGATCCCAATGCTGTATTTTGCGATAAGCTTAAAGCTCTTCAAGACAAGGATAAGATACTATCCTCTAGATTTTTGTTTAACAATACATGGAGCCTACTAGTATGGCCTACAGACTCTACATGAATTTTGGACCCGATATATCCACATTGTAGTGTATTGTAGAAGAAGTAGTCTGTGTTGCAACATGTCAGATTCTTCTAGAGGGGCATTGAATTCATACTACATCTATCCCAGCTGATAAGTTAGCATTATTGGGTCATTCTTTGCACTGGCAGGGGTGGGCAATGCCAACTAAATAGTACGTATCTGCTCATTTTATAACCTGCTAGTGCGGAGAATGGCTCTTGCATACTTTTTCCAGACCAACGCCAGCAATGGATGAGCCAACATTTACAAAGTGTTTTTATTATGCATCTGTACAATTTTATAAAGTCAATAAATATATTTTTAAACAATGGCAATTCAAACAAATCATATTTACTATGATTGCAACAGTTTAATAAATTTCCTCTTATTTTTAATAACTTGAATACTCTTTAGCACCCATTTTATTAGGTTTTCTTGAAATTTGTTTATGTGAAAAAAATCTTGCAATCAAAGTTTTTGAATTTATTTCAAAATTCTCATTTATTTTTTATTTCGGACCACATACCAAGTAAAACTGCACCTGTGATTTTATATATGTACATAGTGCACTTATTTATTTAAAAATTTATGCTTACTTACCTTATAAAATTAAGTAAGAATAAATATTTTAAAATTTGATTAGTCTGATACTATTTTGTTGACAATTTATTAGTTTTAAAAATAAAAACTCTTTAGAAAAAGTTTTTTAAGGTTAAAAAGTTTCTGTATTATTGTTTGTTTATTTTACAATTACTATTATAATTTTTTCAAAATTGATTTTCTAATTTAAATAAATTTTGGTATCATCAATTGTATGCGTGGGATGTTATTATCTGTGGATGTTTTACTTTGAATAAATTATAATGTTTATGCTTGGAATAACATTTATTTGTCTGCATATATTTATATTTTTCATTTAAATTACTTTTATGTATAAATGATGACAATAATTTGTTATACTTCAATAATAAACTAAAATTTAAGATTATTTTAAATATAAAAAATAAACAAAATATAATCAAAATTTAAAAAAAAAAAGTTTGTTATCAATTATAATACCGTGTGATTTTTTTTAAAAAAACATTTCGCTGACTATACACACACACATATATATATTCCAGATGTTATTACTCAAAAATTTGTTTATAATATTACAAATTAAATTTATTATACATTTACTGTTTTTTATAATATATATATAAACACACAAATAAACTCAATTTTGCATTTTTATTTTCAGAAAATCAGTTATTCTTTGTGACCTTAATACCAAAAAATAAAAGACCTTTCTAAAAAAATTAATATCCCATATATGTTTTAAATAAGAAAATAAAATAACGCGAACTATATATTTGAAGAGGGGATCAAGCAAATATGAAATTTGGGTTCCTTTATTTAATGTTATAAAATATTGATATTTAATAAATACACAACGAGAAATTTTAATGAAACTTTTTATCTACTTAACAAAAAAAAAATGTTTTTTTCAATGAGTATTTTAGCCTGATATTTAACAACTGGTTATATAATACATTATAATTCAAGTTTTTAAATCTTGGAGTTATTGATTCAACTGCATAATTTGTTATCTAAGTAGCCAGACATTCATTATAAGATGAAATCATGTTTCCAAGTGAAGATATTGTTAAATTATATGCATAGTAAGTCAAGGGAAGGTTATCATCTATCTGGTCCTAAACCAATCGAAAATGTAATTCCTAGTTGGAATTTTTCTATATTTCTTTATAATATTTATAAATAATTATGTAACCAAATATTAATTATTAAATAAATAAATTGAATCAATGGTCAGTTCGTCATTACTTGAATTAAAGCATTGACAATGTTTTTTTGTCCATTATGAGATATTAAGATACATATTACCTGCATTTATGCATATCCAATATAGGGTATAATATATTACTGGATAAGGAAACAATAAATAAATATTTTATCATTAAACTAATTAACAGCAGGTTTGTAAAAGTTCTTTCTGCACTTTCTTTGCTGTTTATATTTATCTGCTAATGGTTAAGCAGATTATTTTGGAAGAAATTATTATGAAAATCATTGAAGAAAGTGGTGGCATCATGAGATATATTAAAAGACCAAGAAGTTCTTCAGGAGGATTACACTTTATCAATTCATGCCCATGATTACATTGTTTGTATTTTTGCCATTGTTTTTTTTTTTGCAATTGGGGAGAGTTTCAATGTTATTTATTATTTCTTGTAATATGTTTAGATCGCAATGATAAATTGTCTCCTAAAAATAAATCTAGTATCTGTAAATCATTCTGCATTTTGTCTAAAGAGTTTTTTATTTCAGAATTTGTAACATTACATGACTAAACCATTTGATTACTTTTTACTTTATTCAAAGTAATGTTTGCTATGTGGAGATGATAATGCTCTCGATTAACTGAATGGTGCTTTTTATCTTTTAGTAAAGAATATTATTTATCAACTAAGCATTACCAATCATTATCATGATTATTATATGGCTAGATGTTAGTACATTTTCTAAATCAGATTAATGGTGTCAAATGCCCTCTATGATTTAGTTCAATAGTAGAGTGTCAGACTCTAGAGAGTAAAATCCTTCATCATTCCAGTTCTGGTACTTCTTTACTAAAACATCTTAATAATTCTTAAGCAATAAAGCCATTCAAATACTTATTTTATTGTATCATCTACATACATGATCAAATAGCCATTATAATTTATGCCATTGAAACACAATTTAAAAATAGTATTTAATTCATCATCATCATTATCAACCATTATCAATCCACTGCAGGATGAAGGTCTCTCCAAGTTTAATCCATCTTCTACGATCTTTAGCTTCTTTTCTCCACAGCACCCCTGCACACTTTCTTATTTCATCCATCCATCTCACATGTGGTCTCTTTCTGGGTCTTTTAAAATCTCTTGGAATTAATAACTGTTAATAAACACATACTAGAAATGATAGATTTTTTTTAAATATTTAGCTTTATTACAGACTAGCATGCTTTTTATATATCATGTATATCATAGTCATAGCTTATTGGCAACATGACTCAAGAGTTCTTAATATTAGTGTGTATGTCATGATTAATTAGCTATTCAAAAATATTAAAATTTATTTAAATAGCCCACTTATTTGATAGAGGAATACTTGCAACTTTTCTATTGATCAAAAAGTGGTCATTTGCTAATGCCCAATCTCCCAACTCCATGCTCTGATCTCTCTCTCTCCATACATATATTTTTTGCTTTTGACAATTCAAATCTATGGCAGGCTCTCTGCTTATAGATGGTGAATGTTGATAAATATTTTTTATTTTTAAGGGCTTTACATAAATACCCATGTTGGATCAATCCAGTTGAAAGGCCGGCTCATGACTAATAGTATTTAATATCTATAATTTTTTATAATACTGATATCAAAAATTAGATGCTACTTATTACTAAAGATAAATTATAAAATATAATATTAATTATAAATAAAAAATAGACACCATTTAGAAATATTTTAAAAAGGCAATATGATTTTTATAGACTTTTTTACTTACCTTGATATCATATAGTCATATATAGAGTGCATGGTTGGTTCTTCTCGCTATAATGCAAGTATTATTATCGTTTCAAACAGATCTTCTTCATTTATTACTCCATTAACAAAATATTGTCTTAGTTATGTTTTTTTTAAATACCAATCTCAAAAATAGATAAATCAAAGGCTTATGTATGGATTCTCCATTATTTCCCATAATTATCCCCCCCCCCCCGCAATTTTTTTAAAAGTAAATTTTATTATTTGGTTTATATATTTCTTAAACTTTATTATGTAATTAGATGAATTTAATACATTTCTTTTACTTTTTGTTTATTGTAAACTTTGGATTCAATAAAGAATTGCCTTTTCTGGATATTTTAAATATTAAAACATTTATTGGCGCATTCTATCTTTTCTTTTTAAAAAACAAACAAACAAAAACCAAACAAGATATATGAACAAACGGATATCTCAACTTATATTGTCAATATCAATCTCTTTACTTCTGAGGCAAAATATCAAATAAGTATTTAACTTTTTTTTGACTGCAGTAATTTTTTCAAAAAAATATCTTTCATTAAAACTATCCTGATTATAAATACTAGCAGTACAGAAATTAATAAAGCTTTTCATCATACAAAAAAAGAAAAATCTGAAAATAAAACATTTCTTTTATACAGTTAAAAAAAAAGCAATCACTGATAATATTAGCAGACATTTTTTAAAATTTAACATTAAGAAATGTTGGTGCCCTCTCTTCCCAGTTTAAAAAACAGGTACACCTACAACTTTAAATGATTTTGTTTAAGCCAAAATCTATATGGATCAAATAAATAGATACATAAAAGTAAAAATGAAAAATGCTTTCAATTAAGAATCAACTACATATTTCTATTTCTATAATTTTGACAATATTAATATTACAAAAATTAGAAAATTATGATTTACAAGCTTCAGATAGTCTGTAAAAATTTTAAAAGAATCAGGCAATTTACACATTTTTTTTTAAAATCAACTTTTCTGATCTGTAAAGGAACAAAATATTGATAAAAAGCAATGAAAGAAAAAAAAGTTCCAAACTTTTGTTATGATTTATTGACGGGCCTAATCGTTCTCATGGAGATATTAGGCTTAAGAAAATGAATGCGACTTCATTAAAACATTGGCAAAATATGTCTATGGAAATAATTATTTTCGTTAATCAGCCTTTTAAAAATTTGCAATAATATGATATATTTTGCATAGACAATGAAAAATTCTGACATAAAGGTTTATTATAATATTACTCAAAAATTGTTTTACATTCATTATTTAATCATGAGAAGTTTTTGCTACTTATATACAAAATGTGCATAACTAATTAAAACATCTGTCCTATTAATACTTCATTTCTAACATCATACAGTAAAAAAAAATGAAAAGGTATATCAATGCTTTTCTTTATAAATAAACAAGATAGTAATAAGAAATATTTTTCACGAAGTTATCATTAGTTTTATGAGCCTATAGAAAGAAATGTCAAGTCTTTTTGAAATGTAAAAAAAGTTATTGCTACTCAACTAGAAGGTATGTTGGAATCTAAAAATACTAAACTAACTAATGTTTAAATAGAAATTGTCTTGTTAACTAAAAATAGAGAATAAAGCCATAAAAAACAACTTAGACCAAAATATAGCTTTAAAAACCAGAAAATCAAACCACTGTAACAGAAGTCAATATTCATATGTACAATTCATATATCTGTTAGAAACTCACAATAAGAATATTTATAACAAAGAAAATTATTTTAAAACCACTATTTCTAATATAAATAATATTGATAATGAGTTTAAGATTTATAGATCGGATAACTAGAAGCATTTATATAATTAAAAAATAATCCATTACAACTTTTAAGCATTTTCCTAACTGTGAAGAATATTGGTGGGTTGTAATGATTTATGAAGAATTATTCTTCATATTCTCTGCAAGCAAACTATTTTAATATTTTCAAATACTAGACTTATTCCCTAATGTAAACAGTTTTAAAGAGAATATCTCTGAGATAAAAAATTTCTTATTTCTGCAATCTATGTAATCAGATATTGATTGAAAAAACATTTGAGAGTGTGAATTGTTTTTGAATGAAAGTTGAGAGGATATCAACAGCTTGGATGGAACATGAAGATTTTTGATTGAGAGGAAAGACTTATATAAGGGTTTGAATATTATATAATTTCATTTTATATGAGTACAAACAAATAGTTTTTTATACAGATTGAAAGACATCATGAGTATGTATATTATTTTGACCAGTTTATATAAATATTCATATAACTAAAGCAATACAAAAATCTTTCCCAATGCCACTTAAAGAAGAATAGTAAAAAAAAGGAATGGATGTTTATTATTTTGACCAACTTTATATATATATATATATATATATATATATATATATATATATATATATATATATATATATATATATATATATATATATATAGTGACCTTTTATTTAGGTCCCTGTATTGAATAATCCAAAATTTTAAATCATAATAATATATCTGGCATGAAAATCTCAATAAGTGGCTTTAAATAAAGATGGTTCTGGATGCACTAGGAAATCTGCTTGAGTGAAGAAGATGTTTCAAACCCAGTATAGGCTTTGACTAGGGATAAAATAATAATTTTATAAGTATTATTAATTGGGAGATAAATATTGCTATTTTTATTATTGTTGAATAGCAATTGAAATAAATAAACAAATAAATTAAATTTATTAAATCTTGTAAAATAAATGGTTATAGTTAATTCTTAAGCATATTTTTTTTTAGTGAATCCAGAACTGCCTTGAATACTGTGAGTAGTTGTTTAAAATAAAGGTAGAGGGGGTAATATTAATATATTCACATTAAGGTTATTGGTCTATTTAGCACCACAATGCATTGTAATAAAAGATATATATTATCTAATCAAGTTGTGGGGGGGGTGATTAAGAAAAAGAGAACTAGAAACAACAGACTTGGATTCTACTCTTATAAAATAAGGAAGAAAAAGCTGAATAATCAGAAAAATTTGGAATTTAATTGAATAAGGATTATAGTATATTGTTATCTAAAATGATTGAATAGAAATCTAAAAAACCTTGCTATAATTTCAATACCACTTTTTCGTTGATTGATGGTTCTTAAAAGTTATACTGGAGAGGAAATGGAAATCCTGTGGATCATAACTTACTCCCATAAATATTGCTTCAAACCCAGAAAAATTCAAGAAAAAGTAAGCTTTTGCTTTTATTTTGTTCATATTTTTAAAATCTCATCTTTAAAAATGATGCATGAATTATTTACAGTTAAAAGAAAGAGTGATAATGTTTGTTTGTATTTTGCACCACTCTTATTATCCAGCAGATCAATATTGTGCTTGTAAATTATAATTTCAATAAAATAATTTGAAATAATTTTGAAGAAAAATGTCAAAAGATAAAATAAACAAATCCAAAAAGTCATTTTTGAATTATCTAATTTTTAATAAAGTAAAAGATAATTGTGTGATTTTATTCTCTACTCTCATCTGCTAATTTTTCTTAGTGCCAATTGTGTAATGATAGAAATGGAGCATTACAGAGTAAGTAAAATGTTAAGGATATCATATTTATAATTGGATAAATTCTTCTTAATATTGCTAATCATATAATACTTTGCTAATAAAATGGAACAAAATAAATATTTACTTTTAAAGTTTTATTGGGAAATATACATTGTGATAAGGTTATAAAATATTTAAAATGCCCAGATTATTTAAAGATTGTTACAAATCATACCACAGAGGAAAGAATAAAATCAATAAATAATTTTAAAAAAATTAAATATGTTAATTGTAATAAAATTCTAAAGTCATTTTCAAGGAAAATTATCTGGATTAAAATGTGGACAAATCGATTTTAGTTATACTCCACTTGAGACATTTAAACTTTGTCTCACTATGTTAATATCGAATAAATCAATAAATGTATTTAAAAGTTTGTTTTGAAGACTACAATAACCTATAAAGTTATTAAGGAAAATTATCTCCTGAAAAGTGGATAAACCTATCCTTTTGATCATGCTACACTTGAAAACGTTTGAATTTTAATTTCACTATATTGACATCAGTAAATGAACTGATAAATGATTTTGTTTTTTGCCTTTGGAAAAGTATTGGAATATTATTGGATTATATTAACATCGAACAGGAGAATCAAAATATATATATGCATTATTTTAGGAATGTTTACCCATCATAATATCAGTTCTTATCATTTTAGCTCACCAGAATAAAATAAACTTTACTAACAGGATAAACTCTGATGGGAGAAAATGTTTTATTATTATTATTATTATTATTGCTATGTTAGTTTATAATACATCATGTGTCCTTTGGAAAAAATTTTATGTATAAATTTTTTTTATGTATAAAGATACATACATTCAGTATTACACATATTTTTGCTGTTTTTCCCAATTTGAGGGAAATGTATTATTAGGTGTCATTTATCTGGGGAGATGGGAAGATATATTTACCTCTCGTACTTTTAAATAGCCGTTAATATTTTATTAAAGAATAAACAAATAGACTTAAATTTTGTCAAAGATATACTACAGACCTAATTGCTTTCTTAGATGCAAGAATTAATATAAGTTTTTTTTTTCATTTATTAAGATTGTCTATGAATATGTCCACTTTAAATATAGAATGTTGATTTATTTGATTTATCAAGCAGTGATTCCTCTATAAATAGGTTAATTATAAAAATGATAGTTTTGTGGACATAGGCAATGTTTAGTGATATATGTGTATTTGACTTTTGATGTCTATTCCTGCCTTGATACACTAAACATATTCATCTAAAATTTTAATCAATTATTAATTGCGTGGAGTATGATAATTGCCCTTATCATATTCTGATAAAAGAAAGGGGCTTTAGTATGATGCATGACTTTATAACTTTTCAATTCTAAATTTAAAATTTGTGCATACCCTAAAGTCCTCAATATACTGTTATTTTTGTAATTTAAGTGCTAGTTCAGCTTAAATAAGTTTCATTATTTCATTATTTAAGATAGGCTAAATAGCAATAAGTGATACTTAATATCATTGTATAAGTTAGTTGCATTGACTAAGAGTATGGTCAATGATATATCAGGTATTTTTCCCATCCCTGAGTTTAATTTAATGTGTTGGTTTTATTTCATACAATGTCTCTAAATTAAAATTTGAAAATATTGTAAATAAATCTTGTTGTGTTAAGAATTTATTTAGTTGTCTGTAGTCTTATTGCTAATCATCATACACATTATTATTGTTATTGCTATCGACATATCAGTAGATTATATTTTGAAATCATCATCGACCAATATAGTACAATTAACTATATGTTATTATATCCTAATAATTTGGTTAATCCCTATAATTTATTAGTACATCTAATGCATCATCACACAATAATCAAAATGTTAATAACTTAGAGTACAGATTATTTTAAGTAATAGATTAAAAGATAAATATAATATTGATTTAATTGGTTTAGTTAAACCCGCAGAGCTATCATTCACTGATCTGGATCACACGGTTTATAATTATTTGAGAAAAGGAATTTTGTAACTTTTTTTTGCTTATCAGTAAAATTTCAGCAACTTCTTTTGAGAAAAAGTAGTTAATCTTAAGCTATAAGATCCCAATGAACTCCTGTTGGTATTGCAATAATGTTTCAATGGCTAAATCTGTTTATTTAAAAGCTTGCAATCAAAATTTAATATTTTAATATCATGATTGAATACATTTATCGGTTGAGATTTTAAATGTAATTATTGTGTTTAGAAATTAAAAGAAATTAATATATAAAGAGAAAAGATAGAATTTTCTTCTTAGGATAAAATAATTCTGCATTTGCACAATCTTTTTTTTTTTCTGGTATTATCAAAAAAAAAATTTTATTTATATTTTTTTATTTTTTGTAAAATTATTAAGTATGTATTTTTTAAATAAATATCTAATGTTTACATCTCAATTTTATTTGAATATATTTGATTTTTAGGGGAGGGGAATAAGTGATTTACAGGAAGTGGAATTTGTCAATAATTTTATTATTTTTCATTACTTTTTTAAACTGAAAAATTGATTTTTAATAATTCTAAGATTAATTTTGTTATTTATACATATTCTTTGAACTCCATTAGCTGATAATTCCTATTATCTATTTTCAATAGAACTTAGTGAGTCTTTTGTTAAATATTTTTTCATATTTAAACATTTTATTAAATGCTTTTATTGAAATTAGAATATCTATTTGTTAGATAGTATGTTTGTTTGTAAACTTTTGTAATCGTTTTTAACTATTTGAGTCAGAATAAAAATTTTAAATTGAAGTTTAATAAATTTAAATTCAATAGAATAGTTTTAAATTTGGTATATAAGTAAGAAATATCAGGGTAAGTAATGTGGGTTTCTAATATTTTAAGTGGTGAACTAGAGAGTGGGAAAATGTCTAATATTTTGATATCAATAATTGTTCTTAGAACTTTAATATGTTATAGACAGGGTATGAGCACAGACTTTCACATGACCCACCACTCTCCACACTATCTCATAACACTGATACACTTGAACACACATATGTTGAAATGCTAAATAATCACCAATATACGTATTTCATGCTAAACCAGCAATCATCAGTTGGTCCAGACTACCATCTCTACACATATATGCTACAAGTGCTCAGATATATATTAAGATAGCAAATCCTCCTACTTTAATGGACAGGCTTCAATCTACTCCACACTCCAACTCTTCAACCATCCATCCAATTGAAAATCTGATGATGGAACGCTCAAAGGCCACTCTGAGGCCGAGATTATTATCACACCCATATTGACCTAAGATCAATCTGACCCCTTATGTACAGGACATATTCAACTTTAATATGTTTTAAGTAAAACTCCTAAGAGAGTAATGTAGAAATTATTTTGCTTAACATTTAAAATTATAACATTTTAAATTGAGGTTTAATAGATTTAAATTCAGTATAATTTGTAGAAATTTTGTAGATTTAAAAAAAAACTTTATCAAAGATGATAGGGCACAATAATATTTTAGATAAGTGACATAGTTTCTCAGATATGTAAGATTGGGGAGCTTTGAATATTTTGATATCAAATTTAAAAATTGTTCTTAAAAATTCACTTGTTGTAAGTAATGCTCCTGATTTTTTTGGTTTCATTTAAGTTAAAATAAGAAAGTTGGTTTACAATATAGTTTTATTAAAAAAAATTTTTTTCAAATAAAAAAAAGTCAAACAATTTTATACATACTAAATATATTATATATACATAAGGAGTATATATATTAATTTATTGCAGAAATATCTAGTGATATATATAAACTATAAGTGTCAAATTGATTTACAGTAGAATTATATGTATTAAGTAAATAAAGTTTATTTACAATATAGTTTTGGTAAGCTTTTTTTTTTTTAAAAAAAAAAAAAAAATTTCAATCAAACAAAAATATAAAACTCTTTTCACTTAATAGGATATTTCATATTTTTAGTCTGTATTTCAGTTATTACATAATGAAGATGTCTTTCCTTCCCTTGTGTATATATATATATATATATTAAATATATATATATATATATTATATATGAAATGGATTATATCCTGTAAATGAGAAGTCAGATTGATTTTGGGTCAACATGAGTGTGACAAGATTCTCAGGCCCAGGGTGGCCTTTGAGCATTCCATTATCAGATTTTCAATTGTATGGACAGTTGAAGAGTTGGAGTGTAGAGTGGATTGAAGCCTATCAATCAAAGTATGAAGATTGACTATCTTAATATATATCTGAGCATTTATTGCATATATGTGTAGAGATGATAATCTGGACCAACTGATGATTGCTGGTTTAGTATGAAATATGTATATTAGTGATTATTTATCTTTTCGACATATATGTGTTCAAGTGTAACAGTGATATGAGATAAAGTGGTGTGAAAGTCTGTGCTCATATACCTTATATATTACACATATTGATACAGGTATATAATAAACCTGTATATCAGTTATTAATGGTTTATTGTAAACAAATATTATGTTCACATACTAAATGTTATATAAACATAAAAAGTATATTCATTAATTTATAGCAAATATCTAGTAATACATATATATATATATATATTGTAACAGTCAAGTTTGTACATTCGCGTAACAGAATTCAGAATCCAAGCAAAAGAGACCGAAGCTGACCAGACTAGGACTGTAACATCCCGAGTCTGACCGCACTTCAACTCGTAAGCCAGGATTCCAAGACTCAAGACCTTACGAATGACCACCTTGAAATTACACGTAGTATACCTCTTTCCACATGGCCGACATAGGTCATGGAGAAGCAATAAGACTCTGATGAATAAAAGAAAGGTTCTTAATTGACTAAAATATCACTAAATTTAATTTAACCTAATGCATAGTTTTCACATATATAGACTATAAATAGTAATTAGAATTGGATTGAATTGGATCAATAACGAAACAGAGAACAAAATACATTAAATTAATTATATATTTATTTACAATTGGCATGAAATTGATCAGTTTTACACATTTCAGCATTGAATGTACAAACATTTGATAATTCAAAATCACTTTACATAAGTAATCATTAACTTTCATAGATGAGTTTAACATGTGCCCATCCTAGGAATTGTTTACAATTGATACATAATTAATCACTACGTTATGTCTATAACTCTAGATAAGCCAAATCCTATTACATTTGTGGCTGGATATAAATAATTATATTAAACTTTGATCATGAATTCATTTACTAAAATATCCAATATAATTTAATAACGAGCGCATAAACCAGCTCAAGTAATGATCAGTCGAACATGGCTTTCGAGAGAAAATTTCAGAATGCTGAAAGCGTTATATAAAGGTGGGAGAGTTGGCTGAAATAAGATTTTACCAATGTGCTATGGCACAAGTAAACAATAATAGGAAAAGTCGCTCTGCAGATGGATGAAATAACTTCAGGGTTCTTGCGACAAACGCCGGTACCCTGTAACCGATCGCAATGCTGCGTGGAAAGGAACATTGTGTTCAGGAATGGCGGGGGACTTACGTGCTAACCTGGCCTTGGCTCAGGCTTCACTACTGCTCTACCCTATAAGAGAAGATGTGCTGGCAATGCCGTGGCTCCATCTTAAGATACGTATATTACGTATAGCAGCAAAACGAGAATATTTTTATAAAATAAGATCACATCCACCAAGCAAAGAATGGTATATTTCATACTATGAAATACAAGTTAATAGCATATTAGCTCTATCAAATTGGGACCAACTCTTGTGTAGCCTGATAATAAATGTCTATGCTACTAAAGGGAATATTATTACATCTGTACTTTGACATGTTCGATCTATTAAGTTACTTATAGATAATAAATATTTAAGGAGGAAAAGTATATTTCTATGGACTTAAGAATTTAAATGTCAAATATACTTATATGATCAAGGCTAAATTTAATTCTAAATAAACTTATCAAGTTAAGTTTTTTTTAAATGGTTGATTATAAAAGAGCCACATTTCACATATTAAATCATTTAAATAATAAAAAAAAATAGGATTTCGAAACAGCGTAGAAAGTTGATGCTATAAATAAATTACGCGAAGATTTTCAAATATCTTCTTAAAACATACATGAAATTAAGTGCTCACTATTTCAAAATTTTGGCATATAAAATATAATAAGCATTTAAAATAAGCAAAGAAATATAGACACAACCGCAGTGATATAACTTTAAATTAGACGCTTATAATGTACTTTAAATGAAAGGAAAATATAAATAAGTCAGATTATTTAAACTTTAACACATTAAATTTTGATAGCAAGTGACATATTTAAAATATTAAATGGATTTTAAGTTTTGATTACATTTTTTAGCTTTATCATTATTTTAAAAAGAAAGTTAGCTAACTTATATAGATATTATTTACATTTACACAGAATTACACAGAGCTCTGCGGTTTGAAAAATAAAACGGTACCGGTATGATTTATCTGCAAGTTCTTGGCTGTTGGTTTGGTTTAGTTTGACTGGGCGGCATCATCTTTCCCATTATGTTAGGCTCATCTCTTCTATTGGCATGATGGTGGTTTAGGCATTTCGACGAGAGAAACCCCGTTCTCCCGCGGAGTAACAGCAACAAGATGCCCGCTTTTAGCTGGACATGTTAAACTTTAACAATTATGAAGACTGGCTGCAATTCTCACTAACAATATGGCTGTCTATCTCTAACAATATGGCTCTCTCTCTCTAACAATATAGCTCTCCCTCTCTAACAATATGGCTCTCTCGTTAAAAATACAGAGTATTTATCTGTTTTCCTTATCGGAATCTCCCACCTCAAGACTCACTAAACTCAGGAATTTAATTAAATATTTTTCAATTTATAATCCAGATCTTAGATAACTTATGTTAGAAACATTCCATAAGCTATTATAATTAAGATTTTTCGTTGCAAACAATTGTCCAATTTAGATTTTAAAATAACTTAAATCTTATCTAAGGAGATTTTAATTAGTAAATTTTGAACTAGTTTTACTTTTTACGAATTCCAGGTGTGGTCGTTAATGACACTTGTTTACAATCAAAAATCTTTTTAATTACTTGATCAGCTTTATTTTTAATCTTACATATAATAAAAAATTTTTCTATTTAAAAACAACCTTTTAACATTTTTTTAAACGAAAACACTTTTAACATATTTATTAAAAATAATTTACAAATATATTTTGATATAGCTTTTAAATATATTTTCGAGAAACTTTTCCCTGAAATATATTTAAAACAAGAAATCTTTTAACAATTTTTAAACATATTCAATATTATTTTTAGATAATGGCTTTTACATATTTTAAATCATGTCCTTCTATATAGCACAGATTATATATCCACATACGAAATTACAATATTAAACAACAAAATTAATAATTTACTCTTAACTTAAATAATATAATAACCATTTTTAGAAATATTAAATAACTTTAGTACGCTATAATTTTACTAATCCTATCTAATTATAGCGTTGGTTCGCACGTAAATATATAATGCTGTTTAGACAGACATGAACTAATTTTAAATTTATTAACATTTAAATAGGTTCGAACTTAGCACAGATGAGAGTGTCATTAGGTTTGATGGTGAAATGATAGGGGCTTGGAAAGTTATCGTTTCAATATATATATTCACTACAAATATTCAGCCAATTAAAGTACAATATAGTTTTATATTTTTATTTAATGTGCTAATACTAAAAAATTAAAAATAATACAGAATTTTTTTTTTGTATTATTGTGCACTAAAGAAATTGTTTCTTCAACCACAATTGGGAGGGGGGGGAGTAAATTAATTTTTTAAAAAGGCATTTTTATTTCAAATTACATCTAAAAAACCCAATTGTGGTTGAAGAAACAATTTTTTAATGCACAGTAAATAAAAGCATTTAATAAGAATTTTTTATCTCTATTATTTTTACAATTAAATCTTATTTTTATATAATATATTTACAATTTTAAATTCTCTCTCTTTTTTTACTAATCTAAGTTTTCAAGTGATAATTTTTTAAAATATGGAAATAAATATCTAATCAAAGCTCTTAGCTATAATAATGAAGTATGGCATCATTGGATGCAATTTATGTTATTAAAAGCAGCTTATATTTAGAGTTAGTGATTATCAAAAAAGAAAAAAATTCTAAAAGTTAAATTATTTATTATAATTAAAACTTTAAAAAGTAAAATGATTTATTTTATCCAGCAGAAACTGTTTCTGGTTACCATAAAAAACTTATTAAGAGTTGTCTTTTTAAAAATAAATTGTTTTCAAATTTTCAATTAGTGATGTAGTTTTTGGTTTTAAAATAAGTTTTTACAAAAATATTGCATCATCATTTTTAATTTGTAAACAAATTAATAAAAATTATATTTTTCTTTACAAATCTGTACTATTCAATTATTTAGCCCCAG
The DNA here is from genome assembly GCA_028023455.1 of Epiperipatus broadwayi. Classification (NCBI taxonomy): domain Eukaryota; kingdom Metazoa; phylum Onychophora; class Udeonychophora; order Euonychophora; family Peripatidae; genus Epiperipatus; species Epiperipatus broadwayi. The sequence continues at coordinate 2,700,407 of JAQFVV010000115.1, forward strand.
GCTAAACACTTGTCCAATCAGAAAATTTCCTTTCTGTTGATTTTTAGGCTATCTCCATGATAAAATTGTCATATTAATAGAGTACTATCAATCCTGCAAAAAATTCATATAATGCTGAAATCTTCAATTTTTTAAAACCAATACATTAAAATTGCAGTTATGGGAAAAGGGAAGTTTCAAATCACAGCAAACCATAATATAAGGTAATAGATGGTTGAAATAACATAGAGAAGCTAGCAATTGCAGCACCATTGAAACATCTGAAATGTCAAAATCTATGCAAAGATGCTGCAGATCTGGCATTGAATGTTAATGAAGTTTAATTAAACACAAATATTTTATTAAGAAAAGTTTTTTTTTCTTAAATATATATATTTTTTTACCTGAAGATTGAAATTAAATTCATTGTTTTGTTTACTTTATTACTGTTTATTTTTTATTTGCAAAGTTGATATTTTTAAAATTACTCACTTTTTTTTTTAAAATTGTGATTTTAATAAAATGTATTTTAAACATAAAGATTTGATGTAAAATATATATTTTTTTATTAAAAAAAAAAAAAACAAAAGGACAAAAGAATAGAAAAGATCAGTAAATTTATTGCAAAACAACATGATTAAAAGATTTAAATATATATATATATTAAAAAAACACTTATTTACAAACATTATTAAAAACTGAGCAATATAATAAAACATGTTTTTTTTTTTTAAAATAAATATTATTCCAATCTTATTCACAAGAAAACTGATGTTCTTTCTTCAGAAAAATCTATTGGGTTCTAAATTTCAACAGCTATTGGTTACTAAAATTGCTGATTTGGATCTTCAAGACATGATGCCTGGAATTTAGCATATTATGGTTACAAATAAATCTATGCTTAAGTTTACTTAAAAAAAGGATTATAACTGATTTTCTGACAATGATCTTTTTATTAGTGATTTGACTAAAAAAATATGTGGCATTTTCTCCTTGGCAGAATAATAGGTTAAATGTGAAAGTTTATAATAAATATAGAGATCTGAAGACAGAAGTTCAATCATTGACAAGAAGACTTTAAAATTTTTGGTGGGTTAAAACTGCAAAGAATTTATAAACATTCAATCATGGCTATTTCAAACCTTTCTTGATTCATTGAAATAAATACCTAAGAATCCTATTAAATTCATCAGTGGCACTCTCTTATATGATGACAATAATATTTAAACAGGTGTTGAAGCAGTATTTGATCATCTTTTGAATAATAATACAAAAATTGAAATAACTTTTAATGATATATCCATCTTATCTACTCATTTAGATGTAGACCAATATAGCCATTTTAGTGCAGTCAAAATAGGTGTTTGTAATCTTAAAAATGGAAAGGCTGCAAGTTGTAATAAAATATCCATTTTAAATTATGATATGATATAAATAGATATGGCCCCATGACATTATGGCACGTGATTTTAAGGAAATTTTTGTTGTTCTAATTTTTAAAAATAATGAGAATAGATACGATTGCAGTAATTATCATGAAATATTATTATTCACTATAGCAAAGATATTTTTAAGAATTTTGTTGAATATATTGCTTTCTAACACACCAGAGATTCAATGTAGTTTTTTTCCAGGCAAGTGCATAAAGAGTCATTTAACATTTTTTAATTTGGATAAGGCATTTGACTCAAATATAAAAAAAAAACAAGGTTTATGGCATTATTTGAAAATAGTTGGTCTTTCCATAATTTTTTTTGTATTATACAGCTTCTACATGATGTAATGAGAAGTGTTAAATTACTATAGGTGAAAAATCTGATGCATTTGAAATGAAAACTAATCTTAAACAAAGATGTGCACTTGCTTTAACATTCTTTTCAATTTTATGACAGTGGTCTTTGGAATTCTTTATAGATGGCTTAATCAAAGAGGATCAAGATATGATATAGGTTTGATGGCAGAATTTTTAATTTGATGTGATTAAAAGTGAAGCAACCACTTCTTTTTGGATTCTAAAATTTACAATATGCTGATGATTGTGCTATTTTTTCCAGTTTAAAAGATTATTTACAGAATGTACTTAATATTTTAAATGCAGCAAATAATGACCTTAGTTTATTAATTAATTTTCAAATCACTCAGTGACAAAAAAAAAAAATCTCCAATCACTTTTAGCTTGGATTGTTATGTATTGAAACAGTAAGATTTGCTTTACAAATCTTAATTTCACCTTCTCTCACTTCTTTTCTACTCTCATACCTTAGTTTAAATCCCAATTTATCGTAATGTGTCTGTACTGCCGTTTATATGCCGAAATCCCGCATAAATTAGATCACGATTGTATTAATGCTCGTGATATATATATTAAAGGCCTAACATTAATAAGTTATCAAATGCGAGTATGTGCATGTATACATTTTCATTTTAAAAAGTAGATTAGATAAATAAATTTACACACAGACTGCGATAATATATTTAAAACTTAAATAAAATAATAGACTCGTTGTTTAAAGTCATTTTCTTTAAATCTGTTTATTTTAGAAATATTACAGTCGTAATATTTGTTTTCATTTAGTAAAATAATATTTTACCGTAAATAGATTTAAACATTTACAATTTAAAAGTAAAATATTTTTTTTTTTTTTTTTTTAGATTTATAAAAATCATGCCACAAATTTTATGTAAAAAATAAATGAGGGTTGGGAAGATAACAATAGGCTTAATTGGTTAAATTTTATAAAATTTATTAATTAGTGGCTTAAATATTTTGCCATCAGATAAACAACAGATGTCCACTAAGGTATTTTTTAAATTAAAATATTGTTAAAATTAAAAGTTCTAATCGGAATATCTTAAAAGTAAAACTAATTATAAAATCCCTGTTTTCAGATATTCAGATAAGATAAGTTGGCAACTTTTATTTTGCGTCTATTTTTGGCTCTACAGTGGCCACCGTGGGGTAGTTCCATTGTTTGCTGGTTTGGTATATATAGGGCTGATTTTGTTAATTGTTATTGTTGTTCTATGCTTTTCTATGCTTATGCTTATGATAGGTTATGTTTCTCTAATTTTCTAGTTATTATAATTTATTGAGAGTTTATTTGCTTTAAATATTTTATGTGCTTAATATTTTGCTTCAACCTGTCAGCTGGGATATTATTTAAAAATATCGAATTTAATACAGCTGAATTTAGTGAAGCAATACCATTGATAAATTTGTAATATACCAGCCTTTGCTTATTGAATGGAGAATACTTGAGTTGAAGACCAGTGGGAAAGCTCTCTTCCTGCTTGGTGAAAATGGCCAACCTGCGGCATCAGATTATCTGATGCTTCGGACATATTGGAAACTGCCACTGCTGCTGAACATGTGTCGGATTTAATCATGAACCAAGAAGCTGCCACATCAAGAACATGCTGCCTAACTTCCATTAGAGTGTCAAATGAAAACTGGAGAAGACCAAAATGTGCACAAACTGCCCAAATTGATATGAGGTAACCTCTGTTAACCCAAGAGCTCTTGTGTTGTTTATTTCCCCTTTTAAAGCTAGCTAAATTTAAGTATATATTTTTTATTATAAAACTGTCTCTTTCTGTAAAATGTTTTGCAACATAACTTGTGTGCTTTTCTTTCTATCCTTGGATTGATATTTTCTATTTTATATATTAGCTAATTTATTTCTTTTATTATAGTAGTGTGCTTAAATAGTCATTGAATGAGTGAATTATTTGCTTCCCTTTTATTAGTATGCCACCACATTATTGCAGGTTAATTTTATAACTGACCCCTTAGTAAATATCTTATAACATCATTTGTTCGAGAGCTACTTTATTTTATTAATCTCCTAAATAATTGTTATTAAGAACGATATATTTTGCATTTTTTTATACGTAATGTGAGGATATGTGTGAAATTGATAAGTGGACTTTATAATATAGAGAAATGCATGACTATGTATAACCTTATGAATCCTCTTTTAATCATGCATTCCCCTCCATTTTTCTTATTTTAATATAACATTTTATTGTCTTTATAACACTATATATGAACTGTAAAAATTGAGGTTGAGATTGTGCAGACCATTTTTAAATTATATAGGAATTGGTTAAGCACCTTTACTTATTTAGTTATCCCTTCTATATATTTACTTATGTTTTATATTGTGTGTTACTGGGTATGCATATGGGATGTTGAGACTTACTTTGTTTCTATAGGGATTTATAGCTCAGACCTGTCCACTTCCTTCTCGCGGTTTCCAGATAGTGTATGCGCTAGAAGCCATACCTGGGAATATTATGCTTAAGTCACCCAGCCATAGAGTTCATGATGCAATGCCATACTCAGACTGTTTGTGACAAATGATGAGATGTCATCCTGTCTGCTTTAATTTTATTGTTTATAATTTTATTTTATTTCACAAAGCCACGGTCTTAACGTATCACACTGGATCCTATATATTGATCCTCCACTAGTACCACCATTCTCTTTTAATATTAAAATAATATTTTATTCAATTGCCCACATCTTAACCCTTTCCATGCCTCTAGCTCAACGAGCTTTCATCCACACTATTCTTGAATTCAATACAAGTTCTTTTCTCAAATATTAAATCTATAAATTGATTTAAGCAAACACTTGTTATATTTGCCATAGACCTCACATATCTTGAAATCAACCTTTTTTTATGTAACTGTACTTTTTCTTAAGCACATTACTATTATAATATCTTGCATTAACCTGAGATATAGAGAGTATGTATAAATTAACAAGCCATTAATGTAAATGACACTTTATTCAATTTATTCCTAATATATAGATTTATCTTTTAATGAGTTTATGGCACAGTCTGGCTTATTCAGACAATGCTATTTTATAATGTTTAATTAATAAACGGTATTTAAATTTTAGTCAGTTTGAATATATTTATTTATTTTCTGCAATCCACTCCATTACTCCAGTCTATTTCACCTTTTTGTATATATATTTTGTACCATCCATAGTCTTTAGTTAGCGAACCTAATGATGTATTGTAATATAGAGTCTCTTGCTTCTCCCTGACTACCGGCACTGGCAAGAAACTATACTATTAGTGGCATCAGATGTGTTATCACATAGGTGGCACTGTGGAGTATAAACTTTAGATTCAACTGTAGGATTTCTAGAAGGAAAACCCTCCTGGAGTGTTGAGTTTCGTGTCTGGGGTTTGAATTCTGCAGTGTTAGTGAGATAGATGATTCTGACCATTAGAGTATATGATGGGTCAGCAATATAAGATGGCATGGAGAATTGCGGGTCATGTGAAAGTCTGAATTCAAATCCCTTATATATTACATTATATATGTGCAGGTGTGTGTAAGCCTGTACAGGGTATTAATTTAAATATCATGGTAGTTTTATAGATAGAAAAGTGGACTTAGATGTTGAGTTACAACTTAAACTCCAGTGTGCTGCTGGCTACTCTTAACAAATTAAAAGATAGTATTTCACCAAAGAAAAATAACTACTGCACCTAGGTTAGCTGTATATAGAGCCATTGGTCATCTAATTTATTGTATGGAAGTGACACTTGAACACTTTATTGTTACAATATAAAGGCATTAGAAAAGTTTCATTTAAGAATACTCCACAAAATTTTAAAAATGCAATGGCATTATTGTAAAATCTATCAATATATTTTTCAACTTCTGGAGATATTATAGAACTCATTATTGTAAAATCACACTTTCATTGGATTCAACATGTAAAACAAGAAATGCAATACTTCTTAAAAAGTTATTTTATAATGAACTTGAGTGTGGTTTCTTAGGAGACATACATTCTTTCTACATTATAAGGTTTATCTCAAAGATATTCTAAAGAAGTGCCATGTCAATTGTTTTTACTGATCACATTGGAGAACTCCAATTAGGCATGATGTTAAAGTACTTCAGAAAAAAATTGTTCCACTACTGAAGAAATTAAAAAATAATATCATAAAATTGAAAGTAAACAGAAAAATTGGCCAACATTTTTATATGGGAATGTATTTATGTTCATAGCTTGATATGTATAGTCATCTTAAAACTTATTTCTAGAGCACTTTTTTCCTTCTCTTTCCTTTTTTGAATTGAAATGGCCATACTTATTTCTAAGTGATTGTTTACTTATTATTACTGTTGTTGTTGTTGTTATTATTATTATTATTATTATTATTATTATTATTATTATTATTATTATTATTATTATTATTATTATTATTATTATTATTATTATTATTATTATTATTATTATCATCATTATCATTATTATTATTATTATTATTATTATTATTATTATTATTATTATTATTATTATTATTAAGTTTCAACAATAATAAATGTTATTAATCCTTTTAGTTACATAGTATTACAATGTCACTTAATTGTAGCAAGATACATGTTTAATTCTATTATTGTCAGTTCAATTTCAAGTGCTACAATATTCATTGTTAAAAGTACATATCTATATAGACAATTTGTACATGATTCTATCCACTTTAGAAATGTCAATTAAGCACATTAATGTCCAATAGGAGCATAATCTGGACCATACTTTCTTTAATTCTTAGAAAGTAGAAGATCTAATTTCATCATTGTTTTTGATTTCAAATCTCATGGTATATCATGGAAGGCATTATATTAATTTCTTTATTTCACAGCCTTTATATTGTTCTAGTTTGTCTTTCAAACCCAAAGTCCCATGATCATATTTGTGATCATTAAAAACTTACAGTTTATTCATAAACCAGCAACTTCATTCTTTATAACTTTACTGTTTGTCTGAGCAGGGACCAAGTAGCTGCATAAATACCTGGGCTGGTGATCTGCTTGTCTCTAACTTGAATTTTTATCAACTTATTTTCAAATGTGACTGGATGCCTTCTGTATTATTATTATTATTATTATTATTATTATTATTATTATTATTATTATTATTATTATTATTATTATTATTATTATTATTATTATTATTATTATTATTATTATTATTATTATTATTATTATTATTATTATTATTATTATTATTATTATTATTATTATTATTATTATTATTATTATTATTATTATTATTATTATTATTATTATTATTATTATTATTATTATTATTATTATTATTATTATTATTATTATTATTATTATTATTATTATTATTATTATTATTATTATTATTATATTGTTCATTAATACAGTTCATATCATTTTTACTTTCAATAAAGATATTTCATGATATAAAGCCCTTTTCAAAACATTCTTTTACCAATATCAATTAAATTCAACTTTAATTAATACCAGTGCCTATACATTAATTAATGCATTGAAAAGATAAATATATATTTTCAAAAGACAATTACTTTGCTGGTTCTAGGTTTTATTATTTTAAAAATTCTAATAATTAGCAGTTCAATATATAATTAAATAGTCTGAAGTTCTCTATTGAATGAAGGGAACTGTAATAATGTTCTGAAGAGAGTCTCTGAAAAAACTACCTTTTCATTTCCTTCCTTTTTATATTTATTGTTCTTTGAATTTGTTTGGAAAAATACCACAACAGGTTTAATTTTCCAATTAAAAACATGTTTTCACATATGCTATTGTTTAACATTTTAATCTTTTTAATTTTTGCTGCCTTATTTGGAAATAAAACAATTTTATAGAATATTCAACAATAGTTCATTCAATAAAAAATATTTATTTTTTGCTCTTTCTTTCTAATCTTCAATCTTATTAGCTGTTTATTTCATTGGGAAGCAACAATTATATTCTATTTTATTAGTAGTAGTATTTTTTAGAAAATAAAATGCAAACATTTTTTTTTTGCTTTTCCACAACAATTATCATATTATGCAAATCACTTTTCAAAGCACTCTCATTTTTTTTCTTTTTTCTTTCTTCAGTAACATTTCATTATTAATTATATGCATAGGTATGATATATTCACAATTCTAATAGTAACATTAGCTTTTTTAAATTACATTCTTTAAACTTTTAACTTGATATATAGAAGTATTTCGTTAACATTTATTGGGCCTTTAAATAATAATACCATCATCATTATCACCAACCATTATCAATTCACTACAGAATGAGGGTCTCTCCAAGTTCAATCCATCTTCTCTGATCTTTAGCTTCTCTTCTTCACATCACCCCACACACTTTATTATTTCATCCACCCATATCACATATAGTCTCTTTCTGGATCTTTTACAATCTCTTGGAATCCAGTTTAAGATTTTAATTGTCCATCTATTATCATCTTTTCTAGCAATATGTCCAGATCAACTCCACTTCAGCCCTTTAATTTTTTCAATGAGGTCAGTAAAACCTGTTTGTTTTCTTACCCATATATTGCAATTTTGATCTCTTCTTGTTACTCCCAACATGCATCTCTCCATACTTCTTTGGGTGGTCTGAAGTCTCTGTATTGCTCTTCTATTAAGTGTCCAAGTCTCAGATCCATAAGTAAGAACTGGTAAGACACATTTATTAAAAACCTTCCTTTTCAAACACATAGGCATATTTCCTTTTAGTATCAAGTTATTTCTACCAAAAGAACACCAATCAAATTTAATTCTATGATTAATTTCATCCATTATGTTTCCATCTATATTAATAATCTGACCAAGGTATTTGTAGCTGTTAACTTATTTTAACTCATCATAATCAATCTTTATTTTCATATTTTGAGAAAATCCATTAAACATTACTTTAGTCTTTTTAAAATTTATCTTTAGTCCTACATTCACCTGATAACTCCTGCAACATTTCCTGAAGTTCTAAAGCATTATTTGCAAAAACAACTACATCATCTGCAAAATCTAAATGACTTAAATAATCTCCATTTACTTTCACTCCTTTAGCTTCCCATTTTAATCCACAAAATACTTCTTGCAGCACTTCCCATCCTGTCTTACACCCTTCTTCCATGTTGACTTTCCCAGTATCATTATGTAATCTAATTGTTGCTTTTGCATTTTTATAAATATTCTTTAAAATATGACAATATTCTGGATCTATACCTTGATGATCCAATGCTTTAATCATTGAAGAAATGTTTATAGAATCAAATGCCTCTTCATAATCTACAAATCCAAAGCATAATGGCAATTCATATTCATTTGTATTTTTTATAAATTCTCTCAATACATGGATATAATCTACTGTACTAAAACCACTTTTAAATCCAGCTTGTTCTCTTAGATGGTAGAAATCCAATGTTTTCTGTAGATGAGTTGTAATTATCTTGGTAAAAAGTTTGTATAAAACTGATAAAAGTCGGACAAGTGTGTAATTTCTAATATCTTCTTATTATCTTTTTTAAATATTAATATTAATACTGCATTCTTCAAATCATCTGGTATATCTTTATCATTTAGACATTTAGTATATAACTTTGCTAAAAAAAATTCTGTTTCTTCATCTGCTTCTTTTAATATATCAATTATAATTCCATCATTACCCAGAGCCTTTCCTTTATTCAGAAATTTAATTGCATGTCTCATTTCTTCATTTAAAATTATGGGCAATTCAGAAGATATAATAATATAGAAGTATTTGTTCTTTATTACTATATAATATTTGATAGAAGTCTTCTACCCATTTCATGATGTCATCTCTCTTTTTAGTAATAATTCCTTCCTTTTTTCTTATTGCAGATATAAATTTTTTACCAATACCAAAATGTTGTTTTATACTTTTGAGACTTTTATTCTCTTTCACAGTTATACTTCTTATATCATTTTAAACTCTTTTCAGCACCATTTTACAAAATTCAATATATTCAATCCTTTTTAATGCATCATTTTTGTATATCTTGTTTCTTTTCTTTATAAATTCTTTGGTCTCAGTAGAATTTTTATTGGTCAATTGCTTTTTTATTGGCTTTTTACCTCTGAGTTTAAGATCAAGAAACACCATGGTTGTTTTTCTCAGTTGCCTGATAAGGCAGAATGAATGTATGTGTAAATGATAAATAATACCATCACTAGAAGTTATATGTGAAACTAGATTAAAATAGGGATGTTTATTTTCATTTTATTACTATTATTATGATTATGATTATTATTACTATTACTACTACTACTACTACTATTATTATTACTATTATTATTTTAAATTGAGATTGTAATAAAAAAAATGGAGATATAGATGTGAGGATTCCTATAGTGAAAACAAAAGAATATATAAAATGACAGCTTTCTCTTTTTTTTGGTATTTTTTATAAATAGTTGAAAAAAATCTGGAGCTGTTATTAGAGAAATGAGCAGGGATAGGAAGAAATATGAAAATTAAATTTCACTAGAAAAAAATTAAATTATTAGTGATTAATAGAAAGATAAAACTAAAGAACAAAAAATTAAAGAAATTTATCTAGTGAAATGGGAAAGTATAGATATTTAGATATTCTGTTAAATGGAAAAAGAAGTTAAATGAATAGAAAAAAATTAAAATTGAAAACAAAAGCATAAAATAGAATTTGTCATATTTTTATATAACAAACAGAGAATAATTTTGAAAGGGATAATAATATTGTTTTTAACATTAATTTTTGTTTTACTGGGATGTCAGAATTTGACAAAATTTAAAAATTATATATATATGCATGCATTGGCTGTTAAACTGGTCAGAAAATGAAGTTATGAAATGAGATGGATTTTTTTTTAATGAAATAAATTAAAAGCAAATTTAAAACGTCTAAATGGTTCCAATATAATGAAAGTCGATTTGTAAAACTATTATTTAATTGGATACCAAAGTTAATAAATAGATTTTATTGCTATGTATTTGTGCAAGAAATGGAATAAATGTTTAACAAATAAATAATTATGAAGCCTGGTAAAAAAAGATAGGTAGGTTCATTGGAAAAAAAAAATAGAGTTATGAAAAATAAATATGAATCAAAAAATAATTTAAAATTATATAAAAATATATTAAAATTATGACTACCAAAATATATAATTACTAAATTGATATCAGATATACAGTCAGGTTAACTTTGGTTCAAAATTTTAGGATTTTTTGAATTTCAGGTTTTTTTTTCAGCTTAAAGTAAAAAAGAAGTTAAAGGTGGATAATAAATGCATAACTGACTGATTCCAGATTTGAATAACAAGTTTTTATCAATAAAAACAAGAAACTGGTCTAATATGTGAATTAAATTATATTACTATTTTTAACTCAAACTTACAATGCATGGTTCTAGAATAAAAGCTCTTGTTTACTTTAATAAGATAAAACAATCACGAGAATTTATTTTGATAAAAGAAACACATAGACTCACTCACCTACACCCACATACCTTAGAGATTATTACTATTATTTGATACAAAAACAGAAGCTTTGAATACTAAAAAAAATGCAAAAATGGAATAAAATTTTGATTATAATTGTGGTTTATGGAAGGAGAATGCTGAACATTTGTTTTTGGAGTGTAAAAAATCAGGAAAAATTGTGTGAAAAATGATAAAACAAAAATAAAAAGTGAAAGAGGTTTCTGATGTTTATTCTTAAATCCTTATGACAAAAATGAGGTTTATGCAACAGAATTGGAATTAATAAAACATATTTTATTTAAATGGATAGAGAAAAGATGAAATTCTAACAGTACCAAAAGAATGATTTGATGATTGTAAATTAAATGGGACTAATTGGAGGTGAGATAGAAAGATTTTGTGGTATTTAATGCTTTCAAGGACGAACAGTATTTGACATGATTATTAATCTCTGGACATATCGATTTAGCACAGGAATTTGATTTTATTTTTAAAAAATTTCTTACATCACATCGGATGAATTGAAATCAGGCTCAAGTTGATCTCAATCCTGAAAAGCAAACGTTGCATAAATTAATGCTGAAATATCTTTCAGCTAAATCTTCTTTTCAGAATGAGCTTATCATCATAAGGAGACTTTAAGAATATTGCTTATTTTGGTGAAAATAGTCATGGTTCAAAATTAATCATAGCTACTATTCATATGATCCATTACCTTTGAATCTTCCATAAGTCGAATATGACAACATAGTAATTCTAATATTTTAAATAATATTCTATTTAATATATTTATTCAAATAGAAATTTAAGTGCTTTTTATTTATACAATTTCGATTTTTTTCATTTAATTTCGACTCATCCATAAATATCACCTTTTAGCAGTCCAATATTTGTAAAGTTTATAATATTTTATTCTATGAACGAATTTTTGACTTTTCCAAAATATAAACTGTACTATTAAGTTTTAACTTATAATACTTTATTTAAGGTTATCACATCTTACTCTTAATTTGTTTGGAGTTGAAAATATTAGACAATTATTCAAATTTTGAGATAAGATTCTTCACTTATTAAATGCCTGTTCAATATTGATCAAAATCAACTAATTTTCTTTTCACTTTTTTTTTAAATATTAATCAGACTTAATGGGCTCATATCTTTCGTATTAGAAGCGAGAAGGTTTACTTACAAAACGTACACTTATTTTTAATAAAATATCTGAGCTGTGTGCATGAATTGCACCTGCAAGATGGAAAGATTTTACAAGCTGTATGCAATTTTCCGTCTTTTCATATATATAAAAGTTACCTTTTTCTTTATTCCCTCATTTTTCTTCTTTACTCCTCTCTTCTCTCATTTTACCTCCGAGATAAACTTAATGGTTCCATTTAAAGTCTAGTTTGAAATAACACAGATTTAAAAGCAGGGGCAAAACAATAAAGTTTTTTTTTTTTTTTTTTGACAAAATAAGCAATATAACGAAGATTCATATTTAACTGATAATGTAAAATGAGGGGGTTGGCGTTTTATTTTTCATCCTGGAATGAATCGTTCATTTAGAGATCATATTTTTTAGACAAATTTGATTCATATTTTAAAGGCACGTGGCTTTTCAAATCACTATAACAACACAGGTGTTTATTAGGCGCTAATATCCTTAAATCCCTCATTTGATGATTTTAGATAAAAATATACATTAGTAAAGATTGTATTTTGACAAATTATATATCTATATATAAATACATATATGTATATGCTTACCTATTGTTAACATTAAAAGTGAATACATACAAAAATAAATTATAAATTTTATTGTATTGTGTTAAGAAGAAAAAAAAATTAGCTAAACTAATTTTCAAAGCCATTTCCCGTTGTAGTAATAGTTTTTTTGCCGTGTAGCTGGGAATCCTATTGGTTTTTTTAGACGATGTTTTTGATGTTACATGAAGATTATTTTAATAAAAGACCGTTCATCCGCTTGATACACATTTTCAGGTGTGTATACATGGTTTATCATTTAGCGAGCGCTAGAGAACACACGTATCTCTGTTAGCCTTTTTAAAAACTAGTTTCAAGAATAAAAAAGATTTGACGCTACATAAGATCACGTGACAATGATCGTTCGTTGCATCCGCGATATGAAAAGAGCTACACACTTCCTTGTTTATTTCATTACTTTTAAACTGATCGAAAATGAACTCATTTTCATTCATAAAATGAATGCTACAAAAAGTAGTAATAAATAAATAAAAGTGATTATTTAGCCAATTATTTAAGTTGAATGCTTTTTTTATTGAGAAATTTAAATATTTTTAGATAATGAATCCATTTTTAAAACACGCGTTTCATTTACATAGTTAGTACCTGTTTTAAATATAGTATGCGTTTCATTTATTTTTGCATTATTTTAACTTTTTTATTTTTAATAAGAAATAAATCGTTGGGTCATTTGTTTAGGCTTAATTAAATTTTGTTTTAAAATGAGTTCCTCGTGATGTACCTACAAATTTTGAAATGAAGCTGAAACTAATGTAACTTAAACCCATAACTTATAACCACTGGTAACTGTAATGCTTTTACATGAGTAACTTGCCCCTGAACTAATGTTTATTCTTCTATTGACATGTATATTAAGTAATTTATCTTCTCATACTCTGCCCCTAGAAAAGAGAAGTTTAATAAGATTAAATAAAAAAAAATTTCCCCCCAGATGTGGGATATATTTAATTCTACCTCGTCAAAGTTATCCAAGCCACGAGTAAAATAAAACTAATATTTGCAAATCTACTTTTTTTTTTATTCAAATACAACTTAGAAAGATAATTGCTTGATAATCACTCATTTAATTATTAAGCTGAACGATTCCTTATCTTTGCGTGGCAATTATTATATTTTTAAAATTAAAATCTAAAAATTTCCGCTAAAAATTAAATAGAAAACAAATTACTGCAATATTTAAACAAGGTCTTTTCTCTCTCTCTCTTCGTCATGTGCTTTATTATGTAAAAAAGGATAAACTGATTCATTCTAGATGAATATCTTCCACTCATGGGGGTAGACGATATTTTGTCAAAGTTTTGGCCTTATACGAATACAAATAATAAAAAGGAAGATATTATAGTTGTAAATATCTTTCTTAAAGACTATACTTGTATTGGATGAAATAAGTAAAAGACAAAGAATGCAAAACTGATAGCACTGATGATTAAGATATTTAAAATGCTTATCATTTTAATATGAAGTAAATGATAGTTTTAGATTTTTAGTAATCACCATTAATACATAATTATTCAGTTTGACGCAAACTATTTTTTTAAAATGAGATCCAATTTACTGTCGATTTATGAAAAAAAAAAAAAAGTTGAAATAATTTTAAAAGTCAAAACTCAGGAAATACGTTTTTTTTTTTTTTGTATTTCAAAAGAAAAAAAATCTTTATTTTTTTTCTTTCTTTTATGCTAATCTATCTATCTATCTATCTATCTATCTATCTATCTATCTATCTATCTATCTATCTATCTATCTATCTATCTATCTATCTATCTATCTATCTATCTATCTATCTATCTATCTATCTATCTATCTATCTATCCATCCATAATATCTATCTATCCAATTATCTGTCTGCCTACTTACTTATCTATGTACATATTTTCTATCTTCTTACCTGTCTGTCATCTTACTACCTTTCTACCTACCCATAATAAAATTTAAAAAAGTGGTAACAATTACTACATATAGTTTTATCTATAAGTGAATCTCCTTCAGATTTCTTTTGTGCTAAAACAACAGCCCTAATAAATATAAATATGATGATGTTTAATATTCAAATTAAAAGATAGGATTCTATTTAAGAGTAAAAAAGTAATCTAAACCCTTGAAAAATGCATTTAACCATCTTATTGTATATGTGATAAATTAAAGACAGCTTTTTAGTTCAGTGCCATCTATAATAATCTTGAGTAATGAATGATTATCATGTGTTAGTGCATTTAAATCTCCATATCTAGACTAACATCTGATAATTACTGATTATTCAAGTCTATTATTGATGGCACTAAAGTAAAGGAGACTGTTTTCTCTAGATAGAAAAAGTGATTTTTATTCCTATTACATATATTAAAACATGTATTTACACATATATATATCTTAAATATATGGCAGTGTATGTTTTATAAATTGTGCATAACATTCATATAGATAGTAATTAACTTCATGAGATATACCTGGCATCGTAATGCATAAATTAAATGCCACTTAAATATGGAATGTATTAAAGCAATGGATCTGAAGTCCAATCCATGCTTCACAGCCTCCTATAAACTTAGTATTATAGACCTGAATTAAGTTTATAGTCCAATATCAGCAGGGTTTTGCATTAAAGCGAAAATTAATTACGTTTATATAATTTGTATTTGCATTTAACTATTTCATTTTAAATTCCATTTCAAGATTAAATTTCTGTTAATAAAAATTACTTGTAAAACCTATTAGTCAAACATATATATATATATATGTCAAGCATATATATATATATATGAGTTAATGCAAAATTCTGCTGAAATAAAATGCTTATTTTACTATAAAAAAAATAAGAATATATTTTTTTGTTAAAATCTTGTTAAAATATGTGTATGATTTATTTTGAGATAAGCCCGCCAACATTTTCTAAAAGAATGTATGCTTGTAATTAGTTAGCCCATTCAAGACAAATTAAAGATGGCTTTCTCTTTCTTTTTTAATTAATAAAATTCAAACTTTAAAGAAAGAAATTTAGAAGAAAAAAATAATTATTTTTAGAAAATGTTACCTTGAAACAAAGGAGTGGGGGGGGCTTATCAAGATCTAAGATCATACAAACAATAGAAGGTAGCTTACAAAAAAGTTATAAATAGGAGAGTGAACAAAAGACTTGGCATTCAGATTTTCCTTTTGGAAATGGCATTCAGATTTCCCTTTTGAAATTTCATTCAGATTTCTCTTAGGAGAACTCTTGGCAGATTTTGCTTTTTCTTGTTGAGATTTTATTCCAAAAAGTTATACAACTGTCATCTTCAAAATCATGGAGAAGTTTGAACATGCTCAAGCTAAAAGTCATATGAATTTGATGGATTCTACTATGCTTGGCTAGGCAAATAAATAGCTTTGCCTATCACCGAGGTTCCTAAATACCATCCAAAATGCCATAGTATCCACCTAATAGTGATATGAATTCTGTTCCATGTCTGTAGGACTTTTTGTAAAAGCATGCTACTTATTTCCATTTTCCTTGTCCGGACAAATACCTATCGATGGACAGATCAAGCCATGAATGCTGTAGAAAACATGACCAAGGAACCAGGATGGTAATCATATCTCTCCTCCATTGAACTACTTACTTTCTACCCATTTTTGTTCATACCTTTCTTAATTGCTTCATTAAATTATATTTCTGAAATGTATTTAATTATATTTTTTATGTAACCATTTTTATTAGATTAATATTAGATATATATATTGCGTGATCATCTATCTATATATATTTAACCCTTTTTCCTTCGCTATTCTTCATTACTAACATGTATAAATATTTTGTATTCCATTGTGGTTAAATTTAAAGGTTAATTTTTCATTTAAATCTCTTTCCAATTTTCATTTATATTTGTAAAATTCAATATGAGTAAGTTTCCTTTTGTTTGCCAACTTGATCTCCTCGATAATGCTTCTTCTGTCTGCCATTAGCTTATTACGTATATCTGATTTAGCTATATACATCTTAAATAATTTTTAAACTGTTTGTTTTTAGCACAAAGCAATTAGAAAATGCTTTGCGAAAGATTTTTATTATTGTACCTTATCGAGGAGATTCGAGTTGACAATTTTATTAAAATTGGGAAGAAAATATTTAGACCGCAAAAATATATCGTTACTATCTGTTTTTATTGTCTAATTAGTTTGTTTCATTAATTTAGGGGAATAGCGGAGGCCATTAAATCATTATTAATATTTTAAAGTCATTAATTAAATATCTTATTTAACTAAAAAGCTTGAGTTTGCTAATTTTAGTTTAATGCTTTATTTTTACTTTTCAATGATCCAGGCACGCAAAACACATTTTTCATAGTACTTTTATGCACATTTAACTATTTAGCTCCTGTAGGTGTTCCCATCCATGTTTCTCTCCGCTGATGCTAAGCTTTGGGCCGGTGAGAAAATAATTTATGCGTGTCTCAGATAATGTTGTTGGTTCGTAGTTAGCCTTAAGAATAGGCGAATAGGGCAGAGGTCATAGTATTCTTGATTTAATATCTCACATATGGGTGGCCTTGAGGTACTTTCGCCTAGTATTCAAACTGGGTTAAACCAACATACATCATCTGACTGTCACAGTAAATTTTTCCCCCCGCATTCTGGCACCCAATGTGGGGCGCCAGAATGTGGAAAAAAATTTAATGTGACAGTCAGATGATGTATGTTGGTTTAACCCAGTTCGAATACTAGGCGAAAGTACCTTGAGGCCACCCATACGTGAGATATTAAATCAAGAATATATGACCTCTGCCCTGTTCGCCTATTCTCGAGGCTAACTATGAACCATAAATTATTTTTCAGCCGGCCAAGCTTAGCGTCAGTGGTAGAAACATGGACAGGAACACCTACAGAGCTAAATAGTTAAATGTGTGTAAAAGTACTATAAAATATGTGTTTTGCGTGCCTGGATCATTGGAAAAGCAAAATAAAGCATTTAAAATAAAATTAGAAAACTGAAGCTTTTTTAGTTAAATAATATGTTTAATTAATGGCTTTAAAATATTAATAATGACTTAATGGCCTCCGCTATTCCCCTAAATTAATGAAAAACTAATTAGATAATAAAAACAGATTAATATGTTTGCGGTCTAAATCTTTTCTTCCCAATTTTATTAAAATTGTCAACTCGAATCTCCTCGATAAAGTACAATAATAAAAATCTTTCGCAAAGCAATTAGAAAATGCTTTGCAAAAGATTTTTATTATTGTACTTTATTGTGGAGATTCGAGTTGACAATTTTAATAAAATTGGGAAGAAAAGATTTAGACCGCAAACATATTAATCTGTTTTTATTATCTAATTAGTTTTTCATTAATTTAGGGGAATAGCAGAGGCCATTAAGTCATTATTAATATTTTAAAGCCATTAATTAAACATATTATTTAACTAAAAAAGCTTCAGTTTTCTAATTTTATTTTAAATGCTTTATTTTGCTTTTCCAATGATCCAGGCACGCAAAACACATATTTCACAGTACTTTTACACACATTTAACTATTTATCTCTGTAGGTGTTTCCATCCATGTCTCTACCACTGATGCTAAGCTTGGCCGGCTGAAAAATAATTTATGTATGGCTCAGATAATGTTGTTGGTTCGTAGTTAGTCTCAAGAATGGGTGAATAGGGCAGAGGTCATAGTATTTTTGATTTAATATCTCGCGTATGGATGGCCTCGAGGTACTTTAGCCTAGTATTTGAACTGGGTTAAACCAACATACATCATCTGACTGTCACAGTATTAACACTATTTTACTTATACTATCTACAGAAATTTATAATTATGTATTTAGAAATGTTTGATAAAAAATCAACTAATTTCTTTCAGACCCGTTTCTATCAATTTAACCTTACGTCATCATCTTCTCAGAGACCATTCGAGATCACGTCAAACATAGCAACTCAATTCTTTTTTAAAAAAAGACTCACAGCACTCAATTTAACATCAAGATTTAAATGGGAATTTTAATGGAAATTTAACTAAAGCTTCCTTTATGTCTGTTTAATGTTAATTGACAACCCAGAGCTTAAAATCCAACTCATTTTTAAATAATCTTACTTTAAATAAACATTTAAATATGTAAAACTTAATTAAACACTGTTTAAATATATAATATATTAATATTACATTACTTACATCCACAATAAAATTATATAAAAATTTACAATCTTATATACAGCATTGTTTGCTGAAAAAATCAACTAACTTCTTATAAGATACATGCTTCTATCAAAAATGTTAGATATCATCAGCCGATCATCAGCTGCTCAAAAAATCAATTTCTATTTAAATAGATTCATTATTCTTAATATATCAAAATTTGAGTTTGAATTTTAGTATAATTTAACTAAAGCTTCCTTTGTGGTTTAATGTTACTTAATAAGACAGAGATTAAAATCTAACTCACTTTTTAAATAAACTTGGTTTACATATTTATTTAAAGCAAAATTATTTTAAAATAAATTGAATTATAAGCTCTGCCTTGTCAATTAACATTAAGCCAATACAAATAGTTTTAGTTAAATTATCATTAAAATTCATCTTCAAATTTTGATATCAAATTGAGCATTGTGAGTCTATTTAAATAGAAATTGAATTATTATGTTTGATGTGATCTCAATTGGCCTGCCAAAAAGCAGATGACAATAGGTTTGATTGACACAACATATGCCTACAAAAGATTACTTGATTTTTTATTAAACATTATTGTATATAAGACCCTAAACTGTCTATAAATTTTTATAGCGGGTATAAGTAAAATAACATTAATACATTATATAATATAATTGGGATGATAAACTTCTAACTTAAATGTACTTTGATATTTAGTGCAAAGCCCTTTCACCATATTATTTGCTAAATACTTCAGTTAAGAGTTTATCACTCTGACTCTATTTCATACTATTTGGGGCTGTTTAATTTAACTTACATACATATATTGTAACCTCATTGTAGTTTATATATATGTTTTTTTTTTAATGTAGATGTATTTTTTTCATTATGTCTTTTAAAATATTATAAAAGTCATGTGTGTAAAATAAATTATTAGAAAGTTTAAAAAAAGATTATTTATTTAATTATTTAATTGTTTATGGAAATTATAAATGAAAAGAAAATTGATTACTTTAAAATATCAAGTTATTCTGGAAACAGTTGCAAAACAACGAAGAAAAAAATCTCTCCAATCATCTGTTTCTCAAACTAAGTGGAAAAAACTTTACTTCTTTGTCTTGGTACTGCTTATAGAATGGAAGCCAGAAATTTTTTAATTCTTATTTATGTTGATATAATCCAATTACAGGACTCAAACTTTATAATGCTTCAACCTAACATTTCCACTGATGTAGCTTGTTGTGGAGCTTTAAAAATGCCTTAATAATCAACACCTGTTGCCAACCTAAAAGTTGATTGTGGATGCTAAAATATATGAAACTTAATTGCACAAGGAGACTTGTCATTCAATTAATTGTTTGTCACAAGAAAGTATTCTATAATAAATGGATTAATACATTCTGGTGGTTTTATACCTTCAATCATCAGGAAAGGAACTTAATGGAAATAAACCAGGATAAAAATTATTCCATTGGGAAAGAAAGTGGAGCTCAACAGAAAATAAAATCGGTAATTGAATAAAACTCTTATAATAACTTTTATGAATTATTATAACTAAAAAGATTTTTTGTCATGCATGTTTTCCATATTAGTATGTTAATATAAATATAATTATTATATTGGTTAATTAAAATTATTATTATAATTAATAATCACATTGCTTGTATGTTTCTCATTTGAATTCCAAGTAGAATATTTTACTTTGTTTTAGAATAATATCTTAAATGTGGAGAGAACAATGATCAGGAAACATGGTTAGATTTGCATAAAGTCTTGTTTTGGATATGGATTCAGTCTGGTCATAATCAATGACTATTACTAAATTAGTTAATGAAATGAAAATTGTATAGTCATTCCACCATGTACATGGCCACCAGTTTCATTGTCATATTTCCCTAGACTGAATTAATTCATGGTCATTTTACACTTTAATATATGTTTATCAGTTTTATTGTTAGCTGGATGACATAACCATTACAATATACATGGACATTTTATAAGAATTTAAATTTATTCTTTTACTTTTCCATAGAATTATACATTTAAAAATCAACATTTATTTATATATTAAGTAGAGTGGATGTATCGTGAGAAACACCTGAGTTATAGATCAAAATACACTAGTAATTATCAGTGCCTTTCTTTGCATTGATGTAGACAACTGTATGCATGATTGTGCGTTAATTAAACTACTTTATTATATATATTAAATGTATGTTTATATATATATAAATGTATGCTATAAAATATATATAATAATCACATACATCATGGGACTAGAATTCTAACATATTATTTTTATCTTTTTTTTTTGTAAATTAATATTAATAATGAAGACTTTTAGTTAAATTACCACTAAAGTTGACATTCAAACTTTAATATCAAATTGAAAATAATGAGCCTACTTAAATAAAAATTGAATTATTAGATTTGAGTTAATCTCAACTGGTCTCACAAGGAGATAATGATGACAGAGTTAATTGATAAAAACATATATCTTAGATTTTAAAGATTAGTTGATTTTTCTTCAAATGTCAGTATAAAAGATTGTACTTTTTATAGAGGTTATAAGTAATATATATATATATATATATATATATATATATATATATATATATATATATATATATATATATATATATATATATATATATATATATATATATATATATATATATATATAATTGAGTTAACTATTCATTGCCCAAATTTGAACTAACAAATATGTAAAGAAAGAATATAGCTCTAAAAATCTACCTGAAAACGGTACTGGAAAAATAAGATTTGCAAAATGGAACTATATATATATGTAATAATATTATAATTCGATATCTGTACTTCTTGAAATCAATATGCCTAATTTTATAATGGAATATTTATAAATACAGTAATTAGATATATGTAAAGTATAACTTTAAAAATTTTATCCACTTAGGAGCACTTTTGACTATCCCCATAGTCTTGTCAACTAACACTTTGAAAGGCTAACCTTCCCACAATTTCATGATCTTAACATTTGCTGTCTGTCTGTTAATTAAGTCTTGTTTGTATTTGTAATATTAGCATAACTTCCTTTATTTTCTTTTTGTTGTTATTTTATTTAATTAACAGACAGACAACAAATGTTAAAATCACGGAATTGTGAGAAGGTTGCCTTTCAAAGTGTTAGTTGACAAAGACTATGAGGATAGTCAAAAGCGTTCCTAAGTAGATAAAATTTTTAAAATTATACTTTAGAAATATCTCATTACTGTATTTATAAATATTCAATTATAATATTACACACACATATATATATATATATGAAATAACGTATTATTTTATGAGCATGACACATATCTTAGAAGAACAATTTTACTAGAAGGCAAATATCTTTCATTGTACTATAATCTTCATTTACATTCACTGAAATTAAATAGCTGAGTTTTTGAAATATACAGCAAGAATAAAGAATTGGTGTGAGCACAAAATATATTTATAACTATAATTTGATAAATCATAATAGATATATAATTAATAAATAAAACAAACATAAATATTATAATTATAAACACACAAATATATATAAGAAACATAATTGATTTATATTTAGATATCTTTTTTTTAAATCTTAAATGGTTTTCTGTTTATAGCATTTTTGTAATGCAGTATAATGGCATTTCAACATAAATCAGTCTCTTGCGGTTATCTGTACCATTTTTTGCCAATTTTGCATTTATTTTATGACAAAAGTGGAAGTAATATATATATTGATTTATTAATTTAAAAAAAAAAAAACCTAAAGATTCCAGTATCATACATAAACTAATACAAATGAGCTAAAAAATGCTATTGATTAGTATTGTTTTTGTTGTTGGCCTTTGAGAGTGCTTGAGCACATCTTTTGTTGACTTTCAAAAAGAAAAGTCATATATTTCCCATATTTTGTTTCTATATTTACAGTTATTTTTTCAAAATATTCACAAAATATTTATTTTTTGGTAAGGGCATGAGATAAGATTCTGATTTCATTTGAAAATATTTATTTATAACTAATATAGGTCAAAAGAGATGTAATAATGTAAAGTGGTAATTATGATTCCCTAAAAAAGAATGACTCTCATTACCATTTGAGCTGATATTTTTTGTCATTTTAAAAATAATTATGGTGGAATTTTTATTTTTAAAACAGAATTCCATTAGTTTATGCTCTTAACAATAATTTATTTTGTTTTAGAAATCAAGTTGAAACAGATTATATTTCATCCATAATACATTTTTATCAGCAATTGCAAAGAAAAAAACAAAAGATATTCTTTTGATTACATATTTCAATTTATTACTTTTTTCTATATTTGCAAAGTTGAAATATTATTTTTTTAAATGATTTCATTTGTAAACTTATATTTTTAACAAATAATTAAAAACTTTGGGAATATAATGCAAAATAAAAATTTAATAATTAAGATAAAAAGTTGGAAATATATTCCAAATAGCCATCAGAGGAAATGTAATATACAAAATTATAAAAGAAAAAGTTTATATTCTGGATCTAACATAATTATTTTTGATATATATGTTTAATACAGACTTCTGTTTATAGATAAAATAAATTTTAATTCACTGTTATATAAAATAATAACTTAAATCAAAATAATGATTATCAAAACTAGAATATATAATTCAAAATTATTGCTATGATACTTTGAATTATTAGACTTTTTATAATAATAAAATCTTTTATACACTCCACCAAGATTTTTATTTTATTTTTCTGAATATATTTATGATTGTTGAATGTAGTACATGTTTTCAATAACTTGATATTTTGCTTATAAAATCCACTTTTTTAACTAGTGGATCTTCAAATGAAAATGAATTTCTTTGTGTGATCATCAGATAACAATTTATATTAGGTTTGGTTAATGTTTTTTATAGCTATCCATATATTTATTCTCATTCAACACACCACTTCTATATTTTTTGTAATTATTCACTTTATTCAGGCATTTCATTTATGGATCAGAGAATTTTAATCATGTCATGTACTATTTCTTAAGCTACATGAGCAAAAAAAAGATCAACCATCCAAAAAAAGAGAATATTTCTAACCTCAGTGACACAGATGAAACTCATTTTCTATATACTAAAAGATTATAATGTAATTTATAATCTTTAATTTATAATTATGCTAATATTTTTTATTACTAAGATCAAATCTGTGATTGTTGTTAATCATGACAATTACACTTCTTTCATGGTAATTCAATATCTTGCATTCTCTTATTAGCTTGTTAACAAAAATATTGAGAAGTCTAATAAAGTCTAATAGTAATGAATTTTACTAACATCTTTTTTATATTTTTATTATTTTCAAAGCAAATAATGTCATAAATTTGTTTATTTTCTATTTTTATTATTATTACAATTACTTCCCTGCAGATGCATACTCATTCTATATGAAGAGCTCTAGAATGCTGATTGACCTAATGTTTTACACCTCAGAGCTGCACTATGGTCTGGAAGCCAAGCTTCAACTCGTTACCTTCTCAGACCATCTTGTCCTGATAGTGTCTCTGGATCTGGATTGCTATACTCCCATAGACTTCAATAAAACAATCAGAATTATAACTAAAGCTGCTGCCACAGAAGCCATTTTCTCAGATGCCTACATACTCTTTAAAAAAATTGGCATTCTAAACATAAATCCAGAGGAGGCCTGGTTCACCTTCACAGGCATCCTCCAAACCATAATCATACAGCACACCAAAAACATAAAGGGTCAACAACTCTTATGAATAAAGCTTGATCTGCTACACTATAGGATTAAAATTTTCTCAAGTGATGGTACTATAGACAACCTCCTATTACTTAAAACACAGTACAAGCAGAAACAAGCTGTGATTGCTGAAATAATAGCAACAAAGAATGCTAGGTTATATTTACCTGGCTAACACTGCTGGACATGTGGCTATCTCATATGGGCTCTGGGGGCAAGGAAGAAACAAAAAACTTCTTTGTCCCTCCTCATTAGTGATAGCCATATCTCTGGCAACCAAATGCTCATCCAAATAGTCACATTTCAAAAACCACCTGTCAAACTCTGTTCCCTACCCCACAAATCAGTGGCATGAGACATCACAAAACAATGAACATGGAATAACAATATCAACCATCAAAAACCACTTGGCTGCTCTATCTTCCAATGTCCATCCAGGACTACACAGCATCCTAAAGTTCATACTTATGCACCTTGAGAATTTTATGGCTCCCATAGTATTAAAACTAATTAACCATCTTGAAAACAGCAAAAAAACTATCCCTAAACTTTACCCATGGCAATGGTCCCCTTCCTTAAGAAAAACCGGGACCCATCTGCTCTATCTAGCATAAGACCAATCTCCATGACCCCAATTCTGTGTAAGGTCATTGAAGGAGTGATCAAGGAGAAAATACAAGATGTTATTCTGGACAACATCCCAGTTGCAATTCACAAAGAAGGGCTCATCTGCACTGCAATCAGGGAGATAAAAATCCTCTGTGATCATATCAGATCCAAGAATCTATACAAACCCATTGCCATTCAGCTAGACATCTCTGAGGCATTTGATTCAGTAGATGTCAACATCCTGCTCAATTGCATCTCAGCACTAGACATTTCTACTCAAATCATTCAGATATTGGACAATCTACTAAATAACAGATTGGTCCACATTTCCCTGAGTGGTTTCTTTACAGATGGTTTTATTCCTTCAAGATCCATACCCCAAGGATCTCCACTTAGTGGTCTCCTATTTATACTCTACTTAAACCTTCTTCTTAAACAGATTGAGGCAGGACTTTAAGGAATCTATGTATTCCAGCTGAAGAAACACTGTCAAGCATTTGCCTACATGGATGATGTACTTGTCACCCTACCCTCCCAAAAATATCTAAAACCCCTCATCCAAATAATCAAAAAATTTTCCGAATCCTCCAAACTTTCCTTCAACCTTAACAAGTCATCAACCTGGAAAATCAACACCGGCAAGAAGATCTCATCGCCTTTCTCAGCAGACCCCCAAAACTTTTTGGGGTTCCCCATATACAAGTCACCACAAGCCATGTCAATACAAATACAGAATTCCATCATTGAAGCCACCACCAACACAGTTAAAAACCTTGCCAAGGTTTATTTATCACTGCAAGGGAAAATCTCTCTCCTCAATATCAAGGTAATGGCAAAGATTAGCTACTATCTACCCATAATTAATATGACAAAGACTTTCAACACCAAAATCAACCGAATCTGTGCACAGCTTTTATGGAATGGTAAAACAGCGGCCATAGCAATTGAATGCATGCAGCGACACAGGAAAAATAATGGTATGTCATTGCACACACTTTTTTCTATATTACCAAAAGTGCCACTCTTTGATCCACATCCTCCAAAAGAAATTTCCCCAGATTGTAATGGAACAATCAGTCATTCAGTCGAACAGACCTCCACTTTCGAAGATAAGCTGGCTAAATCAGATACTTGACTACCTTCTCACTCACAATGGCCACTCAACCCTAGTATTCAG
The DNA here is from genome assembly GCA_028023455.1 of Epiperipatus broadwayi. NCBI lineage: Eukaryota > Metazoa > Onychophora > Udeonychophora > Euonychophora > Peripatidae > Epiperipatus > Epiperipatus broadwayi. The sequence continues at coordinate 2,727,119 of JAQFVV010000115.1, forward strand.
ACAGAAAATCTCTATTTGGGATGCTCATAACCTGCTATTTCCCACACAAAACTCTACCATTCCTTACCTCAGTGGTAACAATCAGGTGGTCACCAGGTTTTTCAGGCATCTCAAGCTGGAGCCAAGGTTCCTGGACTTTCTAGTGAAAATCAACCTGAATTCACTCCAGACGAACTGGTTCCTGCACTACAGGAGATTCCTCAAGAATATAGATCCTACATGTCACAACTGCCATAGAACCTGTGAAACCTTTGATCACATGATAAATGATTGCCCAGCATATGACAAAATCAGAACTTTCATTACTCACAACTGCCACATTTCCCTGAACAAAATCTTAAATATCAAGAGCTGCTTCCTGTCCAGGGATTATGTCACCACAAGACCCTCAACCTTTATCACTTATGCCATCTGGATGGCCAGATGTCACAATAAGTTTACCATCCCTCATCCCAAGCCTGAATACACATTCATTTCCAAGCTGAAGGAATTTCGCCATAAGGACAAAATCATCTCATCCAGATTCTTATTTGACAACATGTGGAGCCTGATTAAGCTGGATTAAACACACCAGTGACCACATCAGAACATCTGGTTGCCTGAGTAACATGGATAACTATTATTTTTGATTTACAATTGTATCATTATTACATATGGTTTTTCAATAAAGTTATTTATAAATAATTGTTTTTGATAACAGAGTTTATTTTCTTTCCTCATTTAAAATTTTTATTTATGATTAAAAATTAATTACAATTTAATAAAATTATTTAAACATTGTACTTATTTAGTAGTTTGATAAAATTTATTTAAAATCACATTTCATTATCTTAGTTTTAATTATTACAGAATCAAAATTGTTTAATCTTTTATTTAGGTTTCTCTTTTTTTAAACAGTATTTTTTTTAATATTACCAAAATTAATTTAAGAAAAAAATAATAATAATACAGTCTCTTTTTTTTTTCTTATTTATAAAATTCCAATTTATTTTTTATTGAGACCAACAATAAAGTTATTCTTGTATGTTTAATAAGTATGTAATGAATACATATTTTAGAAGAAAATTAATCTGTTTATATGTGCCATCAGATAGAAAATGGTCTTTATTAAGTATTTTATTATAGTTTTTTTAATTAGAAGTTTGATTTTTAATATTTCTAAGGTTAATTTTATTATTTGCATATAAGCTTTTAGTGAAATTTATTTAAAGCATAAAAATTTGGTGAAGAATGTTGTTGTTTGTTTTTATAAAAAAATATATCTGAAGAAAAAATAAGGAAGGAAATGAGCATATAGGTTAAGTTTGATGTTTTGAACCAAAATCAAGGGTCTTTTTATCTTCTTTTTTTTTTTTTGTTATTGTTGTTTCCTTCAGTTGCATTTTTTGATGAAAATACTTACTCTAATAAAATCTTTTCATTTGAACTAAATTTTTATTAAAAGAATATATTCAATTAACAAAATTGTTCCTAAAAATATCAACTTTGCAATTAAAAAATAATGTTATCACTTTAAAGAAATTTATAACAGACTTTATTCTAAAATATACATTAAGCAAAAAAATTGTAATCTTAATTAAATTTTTATGTTTGGTTAAATTTCATTTAAAACATAAATGTCATAATGAAATTAATCTTAGAAATTATTAAAAATCAACTTTCAAATTTAAAAAATAAAAAAATAATGAAGTAATTAATAAAATCAAGTGTGATATCAAATATATTTTTGATATTTTCTTCTAAAAATCATTTATATTTAATACAAGTTAAACATAGATGTCATTTATTTATTAAAAAATAAATATTTAATAATTTTTAAAAATGAAAACTAAATTTGTAAACAAAAATTAATTTATTTTTATTACAATGTTAACAAAAAAGTTATGCAAATGCAAAACTATTTTTTTCTAATGCGATATGTTTTTTCTAAAGAAAGATCACTCTCTCTCCTTAATATAATTATTGCTTCTGATATCTAGCCAAAATAATTACAATTAAAGTCTTAACTGTTTAATAGTTTTATTCATGGACACATGATAATAGTTTATAAATTGCAACATCAATGGAACTTCTCCAAAATTTTACCCTACAAGTTAAAAAGTGTATTTTTAATAATTTTGTTAAAAAATGGAAATTCTTAAAAAAAATTAAATATACTTATTATTCTGCTAGCATCAGTAAAAAAAATTTGCTCAAGCACAGAAGTGTCTTTGTTCTAAAAATAATTTTACTTATTTTCTCTTGATATACTAATTGCTGCTGATATTGCCATAATATATAAGTAAAATCTTAACTTTTAAATAGAGATCATAAAACTGATTAAAAGTCTAAAAATTAATTTAAAGCTGTTATAATTATTGATTTAATACTGTCATTAATTTTCAAACTTTATTTATGTTACATAAACAGCTTGCAAATAAGCTCTTAACAAGCTTTGTAGAATATCCCTAACCCCAGACCGGTTTCTGCTACTGGCTTTCTCAGTGAGGTTCTAGGATATTCAAGCATTAGATTAAAAATACCAGGACAAGCCTGGCACTTTACCTGATGGATAACTATTAAGTAAAAAATCTGAAATTTTTGGACATCCATATGTCTTCCAATCCAGTTATCTAATTTAAATAGCCATATGGGACTGAACTAAGTTCAGATACGCCATATATTAATAGCTTTAGCAATAGAAAGCCACCAAAGTCTTAATAGCAAAAAATAAAATAAATAAAAAATCAAGTCAGATGTCACATGACTTAATTTAAGGAAGCTTGTATTACAAAATGTTATATAAAGAGCTCGCAAATAAGCTCTTAACAAGCTTTGCAGAACATCCCTAACCCCAACCAGTTTCTTCTACTGGCTTCCTAGTATATTCAATCATTAGGTATTTTTAATCTAATGCTTGACTATCCTAGCACCTCACTAAAGAAGCCAGTTAAGAGTTTATTTGTGAGCACTTTGTATAACATTTGTAATACAAGCTTGTTTAAATTAGGTCAGGTGATATCTGACTTGATTTTTTTTTTGCTATTAAGGCTTTGGTAATTTTATATTGCTAAAGTTATTAATATATAGTGAATCTAAACTTAGTACAATTTCATATGGCTATTTAAGTTAGATAGCTGGATTGGAAGACATGTGGATGTTTGAAAATTTCAGATTTTCTACTTAATAATTATCCATTAGATAAAGTGCTGGGCTTGTTTTGATATTTTTAATTTAATGCTTGAATATCCTAGCACCTCACTGAGGAAGACAGTAGCAGAAACTTGTCTGGGGTTAGGGATATCCTGCAAAGTTTGTTAAGAGCTTATTTGCAAGCTCTTTATATAACATTTGTAATACAAGCTTGTTTAAATTAGGTCATGTGACATCTGACTTGATTTTTTTTTGTAATTTCAATTTTTAAACTGTATTTTTAACATTACATTACTCAACCATCTTCACATTCCATAAACAATAACTACAGAATGAAAAGTCTCAATATTTATGTATATATATTTGACATATAATCAGTACTTTAATTTTATTATATATATATATATATATATATATATATATATATATATATATATATATATCACTAGATGGAGCTTTACCAATAGCTTCTAACAAGCTTTTGTTTACATAAACGCCGAGAGAGATAGAATTCAATATCTCTTTTGTTGCCTCCACCTCCAGACCAGCTGATTTCAAGCTAGTTGGCTCTCATCAGTGAAGAGTAGGGACTAGAAATTAGATTTAAATACTAACTCAAAAATCCAGTATTTATGAAACATGTTTCTATCAGTTTGAAAGCATGAATTTTTCAGATACGTAAATATCTTCAAATCCAGCTAAACAAACTAGACTGCTATTTGGGTCTGAAATCAGTTCAGTTTCACCATATAGTAAAAGCCTCTGCAATATATATCATTGCAAAAACCTTCAAAGGTACATTTATGATAAACAAAACAAGTTATAAATTTCATAACTTGCTTTCAGCTTGCATTTTATGATTACTAGATGGAGCTTTACCAATAGCTTCTAACAAGCTTGTGTTTACATAAATGCCAAGAGAGATAGAATTCAATATCTCTTTTGTATCTCCACCTTCAGACCAGGTGATTTCAAGCTAGTTGGCTCTCATCAGTGAAAAAGTAGGGACTAAAAACTAGGTCTAAATAAAAACAAAAGCTTGTTAGGAGCTATTGGTAAAGCTCCATCTAGTGATCATAAAATGCAAGCTGAATGTGAGTTATGAAATTTATAACTTGTTTTGTTTATCATAAATGTACCCTTGAAGGTTTTTGCAATGATATATTTTGCAGAGGCTTTTACTATATGGTGAAACTGAATTGATTTCAGACCCATATAGCTGCATAGTTTGTTTAGCTGGATTTGAAGATATTTATGTATCTAAAAAAATCATGCTTTCAAACTGATAGAAACATGTTTCAAAAATGCTGATTTTTGAGTAAGTATTTAGATCTAGTTTCTAGTCCCTATCCTTCACTGATGAGAGCCAACTAGCTTGAAATCAGCTGGTCTGAAGGTGGAGACAATGAAAGAGATATTGAATTCTATCTCTCTTGGCATTTATGTAAACAAAAGCTTGTTAGGAGCTATTGGCTCCAGCTAGTGATCATAAAATGCAGGCTGAAAGCAAGTTACGAAATGTATAACTTGTTTTGTTTATCATATATATATATTAAACGCATGTGTAAAGACATTTGAAAAAGGTAAATGCAAGATGCATTTTAGACTGAATCAGAAATCTTTAGTTGACCTAGATCCAACTTCTCACATGACATCATATTTTTAATCAGTACACCTGGGTCTCTTTTTACACGGACTTATTTAACACGATTTTGAAGTTACACGATTCATGTTTTACTGGAAGTCAAACTCCGATAATGTGCTATTACTTTAAATAATAAATTTCATGCACTTACATTATATTGAAAGTAATAGCATATTATTGGAATTCGACTTTCATCTTAGTAATTTCAATATTTTCAGTGCTTTATAATAGTAAGATTTTATGCAATAATGAAATTAAAATCATGATTTCCACATTTTGTGTATACACACATTAAATTTTACAAGATTATAATGTAAATTTGTTCAAACATTGTGCGTGTTAATTTTGCATTTTAAATCACATTCTGTTTTTGCTTTTTAAAAAAGAATGTAATCGATTATTAATCATTTAGTGTCCACAAGTTTATTTTTAAAAGGTGAGTAATAGCAGTGGGCACAATTAAATTTGACAATTAAAAATTAAAATCTGATTTTTAATTGTAATTAACAATTTAAAAATTACTTAAGGTGACTTGAAATTTGATTTTTAAACAGAATTGAAAATTAAAGACAAAAATAAGAATTTAATTTTTAGTTGTTAGTTTCATAAACAATTAATAAAATCATCGTCTCAAAGATTAATTACTAATTATGTTGTCACCAGAAAACCATTGACACAACATGATTGTGAAGTTGGCACTAGTTGTATTACCAGTTTGCAAACGAACCTGTTTATTGGAAAGTAGCGATAATAATTAAAACGTGTATAAAAAAATGTAAATTACTGTACTGTAAATTATGCATAAAAATATATTATTTTGAATAAAATTAAATGTTATAGTTAAAAAAAGTTTGTCTTGTATCAATTTTTTTCAAATTTGAAATTTTTTATTAGTCATATTTTATTTCCTTATTTTTTTTTTGCGCAAATTTTAAAGTAATTTTACGTTGGTGCTTTGCTTTTACACGAATTTTGTAAAATCACAGACTGCATCCCCCCTTTTTTAATGTAAGTTACGTTTATTTTTGCACGATTTCATTTGCGCATGTTTTCTGAGGAACCTATCTATCATGTAAAACAAGACCCAGGTGTATTTATCAATATCAATTTACTTTACTTTAATAATATATATATGCAATTATTAAATCACTTTTTATATGGATAAAACATCAAAAGCATTATATATAACTGTAATGCATTTTTATGCAGGACACCCATTTCAAAGATAAATATTATACTAAAAATAAAAAAGAAATTATGAAATTGTGTCTGCTCTAAAATTCACTAAACTGAATGCCATTAAATTTTGTTTATTGCTGAGTCTATGTTATTAATAAACTGTCTCTTTTTATTTTCCATTTCATATCATTGTTTATTGCAAAACATCTATATTTCATGGTTGAAAACCCTTATTAAATATGTTTTTATATTCTAAAAATATGGGTGACAATGCAAGATCTGTTTTTAGAACATGATAGAATATTTGATCATGTTCAATCTTAAAAAGGTTTTGATGGTTTGTAGTGAATACAATGCCAGGAAACAGAAAATAAAAGAAGCATAGTTCATCAATAATGTAAACTTAATAAACAAAAAATATAATAGTGTTCAATTGAAAATATGTAGGAATATGCCAATTAAATGTAAACTTTTATATTTCCTTTTCTTATTTTTGACTATAATGTTTGCCTTTGAAAAATGTGCTCTGCACTGTAACATGCATTAAGGTTATAGTTAATATTCTTGAATTTTTTGATTCATGTAAAAAGCAGTTGAATATTACACTTTAATAACAGAGTTTTCATAATTTATAATTTGATTTACAAGTACAAAATTTTTTGTTGCTCTCACACATTTGACGGCATTCACTTTAGATAAATTAATTTTTGGCAATAATTATTAAAGTATTTATCTAAAGAGAATATTGTCAAATGTGTGAATGCAAAAAATAATATCACTTGTAAACTAAATTACAATAATTTATGTGTGTGTGTCTGATTTATTTTTCATTTTTGAAAAGAATCATGGGTTTGCAAATTTAAATATAAAATGTCCCCATATCCATATATTGAGTAGTACAGATATTATATTATGAGGACATCTGATTGAGAATCCAGTTGTGAATAAAATACATATAGTATTGAGGAAGTTGTCATTGACTTTCTTTGCATTGATGTGGGTGATATCTACTCACAGGTTTCAGTTTGATTAGTCACTTTATTATATAAATAACATATAAAACCACATCAAAAATATAGTTAATAAAAAAGTTATTGAGATTATATAATTTACAGAGGGAACTGTTACATTCTCTAAAAATTTGATATATTAAAATTCCATTAGGATCACAATTTTTAATATTACTGTTCAGTTTGCAGTTTGATAATTTTTTTAAATTAGTGATACATTGTCTTCTTTATTTTTTATTTTTCTGTTATCTTTTTTTTACATAAATGTTAAAGTTGTATGGGTTGAATGTATGACTTGTTTTTCTGTTATGATTAGAAAATCAAAAGTGTTTGTTGTGTTGATCTTATAGATGTGGAAAATAAATACTAACATTTAATTCATCTTTTTCTCATCACAATGAATTAAAAAAATAGATAGGATTATCATATCCAGTGGCAGAAACAACTTGTATCTTCTCCATGATATTAATATTAAATTCATCCTTCATATATTTATTAGTCTATTTAAATTATTGAGTAACAGTTTGGTGCAATGGTAGAATGGGAGACTGTCAAGGTTCATGAATCACAGACCACCTCTGTTACCACAAGTAATAAAGCATTTGATTATTTTTATTATTTAAATACTAGATACTCAAAAAACTACATTGAAATTATTTGTTTGTATATACTATATCCTTAATTTATCTGTGCATTGAAAGCATTTATTTATAAAGCTTCTTTTATATTTTACTTTTTTGTAAATCTTCAAAATATGATACTATATTGAAACAGTCAGTTTTATCCACCCACCTGTTTAACATATTTTACCCCCATCCATCTATGCCAAGTTTAAACCCTCTCAGAGTATCCACTTAAACAACCTTAAATTACTATATATGCAAAATCACACATATATACGCTCTATAATTTAATAGTATATGTATATATTACAGATATGTATCCATTTTATAAATATTTCTAGTTTAAGAAATATTTTAGTTTAAATTATTTAGCCAATTTTATTATGTTATTGAAATTGCATATGTATATAAGCCATTTCCATTGTTATTCTGCATGTATGGTAATAAAATTAGTTTTCTACTAATTTTCAAAGTAACTTTTAATTTTTTGTAAACAACTTTTAAATTAGGTCACGCAATAGTTCTAAAATAGCGTGAACTTGATTTTATAAATCTAAAATGTTAATAACAAAATTTGCAGTATTTTATAGCATTGCCACAATAAACAGGAGTAAAAAAATAGAAAAACAAAATCTAAATTAGTTGTCGTAATTAAAAATGTTTTTCTAAAATAAATGAATGGTTTTTTCTGCTAGCTTTAGCAATTAAATATATTTTTCTAAAATAAATAAATGCAGACAAGCTTGTAAAATTAAACAGTTGGCCAGAGTTAGAAAAATATAAATACTTAAAGCTTTGTTGCCAAGGATCAATCATATATATAATAAGTGAATTGTAAACAGAAGCCACTTTGTTTTATCTTCAAAATGGTGGGGTAGTAGGCCATAATTCACCATCTCTCGGCCCTTACCAGATGGAAAAAAACTTTGGTCCAATAAAATATAATGCCATACACCAGCAAAGCAGCCCATGGAAAAACCTCCATTAACTTTAAATCATCGCCAAAAGTGTCAACTTATTATCCTCCCAAGTGCCCAGAACTGCAATGAAAACAACAGACTGGTAAATTGATAAATTTTCACTCAGAGCTCTGTTCATAAACTGTGACTTTCAATTCTTTCTTTTAAAAGCTAGCTATTTATTAAATCTGCCTTTCCCAAACACCTTTCCTAAAATCTGCAAAGAAAACTGTTAAATGCTAATGTTTAAATCTTGTCTGATTGTAAAACTTGTGATATTGAATTCTCTGTTAAAATGTAAAACTCTAATAATCTATTTTAAACTAAATGTATAATTTTCTGCAGTCTTTTATGCCTATTTCTAATCTATCCAATTTATTCTATAATTTTTATCATTTTAATATTATATGTATTTAATATGCCAAATAACTCGAAACCGTGAGTATTTATAAGTATAATTTTAGCTTATCAATCTGCGAAGATAATTTCAAATCTTCGCTATAATAAATATTAAATAATTGAATTATTATTTTTCTCACTCACTGTTTCGAGATCATGTTGTTATTATTTTACTGATTAAATTTTGGGTATTAATATTACAATAATCAGTCATTCTCTAGTTAAAATTGTAGTTTGCTTAACTCTAGTTATGAATTATAACTATTTATATATGTAACTCATACATCATAGGAACTAGCCACAGAGATATTCTCAAAGCATATTTTAATGTTTTATTCGTAATTACCCTGCAAATATGCTTTGTCCTCCTTAGATTTATATATGTTGAGATGCAGGTGATAATCTTAAACTAGGTTACTAATTAATTTAGTCCCTAAATAGTATATTTGAAATACTAAATTTGAGAACTGGGTTGTATAGATATGCAAATAGACGCTATCTATTTTTAAGGCACGCTAATATAATTTTATGTATTTGCATTATATATATGTATAAGTTGCAGATGTGTCCTTACTAAGTACACAATGTACAATTATCTGCTTGCTGCATGATTCTTGATGAGTTGCTGGTGGAGGTCACACTTATCCACTTAGTTCGGGTAAAGCACACACTTTTAGAACTAGGGCACAAGGACCTAGATTATTCATAATTAATGCTTATCCGACTCCCTGAACTACTAATGTTCCTATTCGTAGCAAGTTGAGCGGTTGTAGGGCAACCGAGCCTTTGGAGGCTGAAGCCCATGAATAATGACCCATTCGCACCTTTTAGCTTTATTAATATTTTAATATGTGCCATAGAGTATATAGGTAAACCTATCATAAACCAGTTTTCTCTCCCTTTATATTAAATGCTTATCTAGCATCAGTGTATACCCTAATCTAGGTTAACACACTAACCTGCATATCTCTGAGCTTGATTATATGCTCGACTTAACTAGATATATAGATAGACGCCATAGGAGCGCTATTAAGTTAGTTATATAACTTTGGCTATAAAGTTCCATATGATTTAGCAGACTACAAAAGAGCTAGAAATTTGGCATATTAATATAGGCATAAACTTCAATACCGCACTACATTTTATTGAACACTTATAATGAGATAATATGTAACATTAATCTCATTAGTTATATAACGCCTGCGAGCGTAATATCTCACGTTCTCATCACATAATTTTGTATATATTTGGTTTTATTATCTTTTATATATTTATTAAATTAATAATATTTAAAATTATAACTCGTTTTCATATCTTTATTGTCCGTGAGTTCATTTTATCCAACTCTAGATTTATTTGCACATACATCATTATATCTATATGTAGATCATTCTATTAAATTTCATAATCAATCATTGATATAGTAATTAATCATTTAGACATATGTGTGTATATCTGACAAAATCAGTGTTAAATTAGTTAATTTACGGGTCTCTTGTTTTACCCTGAGAGACTTCCGGACCGAGGTTAAATTGAATGTCTGTGTAAGTTGAGAAATGTCATCCATAGGATATTAGATCATTGAGCTGAGGTGAAAGGATTGAATGTTGGTAGGATTCTGGCTCCCAGCATCCGGATTTGATCAGCTTTAGTGTATTTTGCCTGTATTCTAGATTTTGTTACGTGGAGAGATAATTCTTACCGTTACAATATTTTATTTTCAGCTTCATATTTACGTAGATGTGTTTTTGAAATAAAAATGCTATAAAATTGTAAGTTTACATCAAAAGGACACTGGACTGAGAATAGCTGTAACCTTGAATGTCAATGAGATAAATTAAATAATACTAATAAGAATTTTTATTTATTTATTTATTGCATGATCAACTGATGTAAAGATTAAATGATTTATGAGTATTGGAGTGTCAGAAGAAGACATTAGCTGAAACTTTTTAATTTATCTTATTTGAGAATTGATTCAAACACCTCTTTTGAGTAGTTAACTTTAATCATTGAAGTAAATTGGTCAGGGTATAAAAAAACAATTTTGAAAATAAAGAATTAGAAATTTTATAGCAAAGAATAATTAATCAAAAAATTATAAAAGTTACAAGACCAGTAAAATATTTTTTTTAAAAAAAGTAGAAACTTTCAAGATAAAAGAATTAGATAAATAGTATAAACGAATTTAAACTTTCTTTCATTTCGAATATCTTTCTTACTGGAGAATAATGTTTATATTATTTTTTTCCAACTATGCAATAAATAAAAAAAAGGCGCTAAAACCGAAATAATCTTGGTAGCGGTTTCTTGCAAGGCAAAAAAACCATCGTGGATAGAATTATAAAACGATGCAGTGATAATATGAAATAAACTATTAATTAATTTTAAAAAATAACAGAATCTATTAACCTACCTAACAGTATAAAAATAATAATTAATAGATTACCATCCAAGTTAAATTACATGCACCCAAGAAAATAAATAAAGTTATAATTATGATTTAGAATTCAAATTCATACTCTTACAATCTCATGCTAGAACTGATAATTTAAAAAAATATTAAATTTTAACAAACTAATGTCAGGATCTTTATAGATTATGGGAAGATACTTCTCAATGTAAAAAACGCAGACTATTCTTAGTAATATTAAACATTTTCATGAACAACAGTTATAAAAAATATATCGAACTGTGTTCATCATATATAATTAACAATACTGTTGTCTAATATTTAGACTGGATTGCATCCTATCATCAAATAGTTAATAAATGTGATTTTTAAAAATGTTATAGAAATGCTACAAGTAGCAACTCTGTATAACAAGTTGAAAAGTCTCACCATTAAAAACAAATATATAATTTTTAAAAATATAAATTGGAAGGGGGGAGAGAATGACGATATATAATCAGTAAGTATGAATGTCATATCTGGATAAGATAAATTACTTAATATTTTAAACATTTTTTAAAAAGTCATTAATCTGAATACTTTGCATGATCACCATTTCTTATGCTTGCTCATATTTTGCATTAGATCTTAAGTTCTGGGTGAAGTGCTATCAGACTCAAGGCTCCTCACTGATGAAAGCCACAAGCTTGAAACTAGTCTGGGTATATTGGATGAGTAGGCACTAGATAGGGATTTTATGCCCAAACCTTCTGGCATCCATTGATTACTCGGGCTTGTACTGAGTGGCACTGTATGGAGAGTTTTGCCTGTTGTCACCCCCACTTTCATTTTAAATTTTTTATTTTTGTTTTTATTGGTTGCACCATTAATTTTATTATTGTTGTTGCTTATAGGTGCCTTTACAATATTTTTTAAAAATAATATTCTTTATCCACTTTATGGCAAATATGACCCAACTGAAATGTTAATTATGTATGAATGAGCCATAGCTTTATATATATATATATATATATAGAGAGAGAGGGTGAAGGGTAAATAGCTCACTGCAGAAAAAAGATTAAAGATCTCTCTAATAGTGCTTGGATAAAAAATAGCAAAGCAAAAATTATTACTTATTATGTTTGTCAATTAATAAATGGGAAAAAGTTTGATTGGATTTTTATTCTTGTTTCCTCCTCTGGCTAAGAATGGATAGACATTTATTTACTGACCAATATTAATTATTTATTAGCATAATTTTTTATTCACTCTACTTTTATGCCATATGCTGTAAGCTTTAGTAATCAATAGATACTAGTGCTTAATAAAACACATCCATTACTGTTCTATTCAAATATATCCAGACTAATTTCTAACTTATGTCTTTCAACAGGAGCTTTTTGGAATTTTTTGAACAGTGCACTTAGCTTTAGATTGGCTTCTGAAAAAAAACTTAAGCTCGATAAGAATCGCACTTTTTTTTTTTTTTAAGTTTTTGCTGGCCTGGATTTATATTCAGATTTTAGCATGCCAATTAAATACATAACTACTGCACATTGAAAAACACAAATATAGAAAGGTGCCACTTATGAAGTAATATGTAAACTAACACAAATTATAATTTTGCTTTCGGTGGAACATTGAAATGTCAAAAATAAAATACAGGCATAATGAATGAACATGATCTCAAAGATTTCAAGAATAAAGTGTTATACTTAAGATAGTTGATGAAAAAAAGGTTTTCCTTCCAAATTATGATTCTTGGTCTCCTTTTTGATTTCTTATGGGCAATTGGTTAAAATTTGGAGTAATAGAATTTGTAATACAATGTAAATATAAGTATACAATGTATTTTTCTGATGGCAAACCTTTTCTTTTAAATTTGATATAATGTTTGAAAGTATTCGTTTATTTTTTTATTATTATTCCGATGATCATTTAATTTGCTTTCAAATTGATTTACCTAACATTGCTAAGCCTGTGTTACCGAGATAAGAATCATACAGACTTAAAAAAACAGCATATAGATTTTTAAAGCAGTAAAATTTACTATTTTTTTTTAGTAATAATTAAATTTAATGCTTGCTATTAATAAATCAATATTACAATTGTAATTGACAGACAAAAATAATTTAAATAATAATAATCCTAACAAAATAATTATTATTGAAATGCTTCTTAAAATTGCTGCAAACCAACGTTTGATTTTTATCAGCGCTAGAACATTGTTCTATCATAGAGATTGTTTTTATTATTGTTCTAATAAATGTTTATTATAGTTTAATGTTACCGGTTGATTTTGCGGCGAGTTAATTTTACTAGGAAGTGCAAATATACAGACAATTCACTTCTTGAATATCGATTAAATGAAAAATGTATTTCCATAAAAAATACCTATTATTTTTCTACTACTATTGCTATGATTATTATTATTAAATTTAATCATATGCATATAAAACCATTATAAAGCCAACTTTAAACAAATCAATATACCGACAGTGTGGTAATGAAAAAACAGAACTCATATCCGCTTGAAATTGATCAAATAATTTTATATAGACGCTAACCAATTGCAGCATCTGGCGATGAGTTTTGTCAATATAAATTTTTTTTTGCACACAAAAGCTCAAAATGGTTGTCTAATGAAGTATAATAGCAATCAAGAACTTCCGGTTGCAATTAGTTCAACTACAGCATCTTCAATCAAATAGTTCCAGTTTATTACTACTACTAATAATAATACGCACACACTCGTTTATTTACGAATATTAAAAGTTTTAAAATAAATGTTTAATTCATGGTTTTTTTATTTTTTAAGGAAAAAACATCATTGTGAAAGCGTACAACTAAACACATAAGATTTTTTCAAAATGAGTTATATTATTCACATTTCAACATATACATATTAAGTACAAACTAAAAAATTAATTAACCAACGCTTGGAGAACATTAATTCTTCGAATAATTTATAATCTTAATATTATGAAGGTTTGTCATAAATGATGCATACCACCTTGACAAAAAAACAAACAAAATAATGCAGATAAGATATAATTTGTATCAGATTCATATAGGTAATTAGAATGTTTGAGCCACTATATAGGTGATAAAAAGATTAAATGGATCTTTAATAGCATAGGAGCATGTGAAATAAAATTTTATTTTCACATAGACAACGGTTTATATATTTTAATATCAATAAATAAATCAATTATCAAATTATTGGGAAGTTGACTTTTCAACTTATACAATCATATTAGGTAAATATTAAAGGCCAATCAAGTATTTATTGTCTTTACCATTTGACATTAAATTTTTTTAGTGTTAATACACATTTAGTAAATCCGAATGCTTTAGGTTACGTCCAGGAACATATACTTATAAGATAGGAAATTTTCTAATGTATTAAATGTATAAATTTATTTAAAATTATAATGCAAGTTATGTGTAATTATAGGGAAATTGAACACTGACTTTCAAGTTTTCTTCAACTATCCATTCTTTCTCATACAATCTATACACATGACCACACCATTGTGAAAAAGATAAATGATCTTCAATATAGGTAGTGCTGAATCAGCACTCATCAATTGGTCCAGATCATCATCTCTCACACACACATATATATAATCAGTGCTCAGTTTGTATTAAGATAGAAAATCTTCAAACTTTAAAAAACAGACTTCAATATACTCCACCCTCCAACTCTTCAGCCATCCATATCAGCGAAAATCTGATAATGGAATGTCCAAATCCCTTGTTGATGCCAATATTATTGTCATGCCCATGTTGATAATCACTCTATAATTATATTTAAACTCCAAGTATATAAATTATACATGTATTTAAATAAAACAAGTTATAGTTATCTGAATAATTTGCATTTAATGTTTCATTGAGAGCAAGAAAGAGTTGCAAATGATGTGCAAGTCAATGTGAAATAAGGTCTTTCTTTTGTTTATAGAAACAGTCCTACTATAAAAATTTTAATATAAACTTTTAAGATCTTGTAAGGCATAAATATTTTTGAAATATAAACACTTCTAGAAAAAGATAAAATTGACAGCTGAAAATCTTTTGTTATTGCTAACTCAGGATATTATTGATAATACCAGCTGAGCAACACACATGCATCGATAAATTTTATTATAAGTAAACTTCAGCAGGAAATTTAAATCTTAACAATTATGAGTTTATTAATTCCAGATAAAACAAATAAATAATTACTGATCTTCTTAGACATAATTTCTGTGTTCAGATTTATTCTGAACATGCATAGGCTTATTTCTTACAGGCATATATTCTCACAGTGGTACTTCAACTACTTCACATGCAAGATTTTTGCACATTGTGACTACTTATGTATTCTTCCTCTTTTTTTTCTTTGCTTGTATATATACTTTAGATAAACTTCTTCAGTTTTTATATCACCAGAATAATCTGCATACATTATAACTACTTATGTATTTTTCATTTTTTTCTTTGCTTGTATATATATACTTTAGATAAACTTCTGCAGTTTTTATGTCACCAGAATAATTTGCATAAATCTACATACATTAGCATATATTAATTTAATGCAAATTCAAATGCATGCTTTGCATGTAATTAATTTTTTATTATGTTTACAACTTGAGAGATTTTATTCATTTTCTGTCTTATTATAATTACAACAAATATAAGAATTTTATTTACACAACATAAAATATAATATGTGCTATCACACACAGTGCTAGATTTAGTCAAACAATACACTTTTTCTTTCACTTGAGAAAATAGCTCAATTAATCATAAATATAATTCTTTAATTTTTATGGTCTTCTGAAATTTCTGGTACATCTAGATGATATTGCAGATCTTTCTTTCTCTTGTCTTATTATTCTCTTTTTTTTGTTTGATTATCTTGAACGAGGCTGATGGTAAACCACAAGACTGATTACTCATTGTAAATAGACTGTTTTCATCTTTCTGATTTTTTTCAGAGATTCTTCAGTTTGCATCTCTGATTACATATCAGCATAATCATTCTCTTTTACTACAGTGTTCCCTCTGCTAATGGAGACATTTACTGGTTCTAACCATTCATTTTGATAGTTTCTCAAATGATTAATATGTTTTCTAACTTCATTTCCATTGACCAGCTGTATCAGCCTTAATTATTTTGATAAAACTTTTAATAAAACTCCAAGTAGTGACTTTTTTCTCAGGACATCGTGTAACCATACTGTATCTCCAACATTAAATTTTATGTTGTCAAAATGGATTTCTTTTGTTATTCTCATACTCAGGATCACTATTGGGACATATATATAGAATTTCTGCCTCATTAACATTGGGGTGGGTATTTTTCTAGTAGAAGTACTTAGTGAAAGTAGAACATGATAGACATTAATGCTTTATCAATATCCTTACTATAGGTTTTATTTAGCATTGACTTTAAATGTTTCATTGATTTTTCAACAAAACCATTAGACTCAGAGTGATATGATGGTGTTAATACATGATGAATGCTCTTGTTAGCTAAAAAGTCTTTTAACTGCAGAGAAACAAAACGTGCTCCATTGTTAGATAACTATAGTTTCAGGACATCCATGAGATATAAATAATTTAAAATATTAATGGTATTTTTCACACTCATGTTTTTAACCACTCTGTATTCAGCCCACTTAGAATATGAATCAATCACAATTAAGAAAATCTATCTGTCAAAAGATCTGGTATGATCTATATATAGCCTCTGCCAAGGTTGAGTGATTTGTGGTCATAGTTCCAAACTTTTTTGAAGATAATTTAGCTTTGGATTGACATTCTCTACACCACTTAACTGTTTGTCCAATCTCATGGCTCATGCACAATTTCCACCACCCAAATGATTATAGCTAATTTATTCTAATGATTCTAATAATTTCTGGATGTTTTTAGAAAGCAGTTCTAACATTTTTTTCTATCTCCAGTCAGAATTAATATATGAGCCCCCATTAAGATGCCTCTGTTGTACTTGGATAGGTAATGCACCTTCCACATATGCTCTATGACATAACTATATCGATTTCTAGTCCATCTATCTTTAATTTATTTCTTTAGTATTTGGTAACTAGAATATTGTTTAGTCCAGTTAACTATTACAATATTATTTAACATGTTAATTCTATCAAGTCCATATAGTTTATCTCTGTGATTTCAGACTTAAATTCATGCATATCTAGTAATCTTGACAGTGCATCTGCATGACCAATTTTTTTACCTGACTTATAGATAAATTCAAAGTCATATAATACTAATATCTTAATCCAATGGATCAGTCTTTGACTAACACAATTAGGAGTCTTCTTTAAGTTTTCCAAAATTCTCAACAGAGATTGATGGTCTTAATAGATCTTGAACTCTTGTCCATGTATATATTAGTAAAAATTTTCACAGTAAAAGTGATTGCCTAAACTTTCTTATCCAGCTGACTGTAGTTCTTTTCTGCTGCAATGCATATATAGTCAGACATTCACCTCCATAATATTGAGATGTGATATAGCAACAACTATTTTATATTCAGAAGCATCAATAACAGACAAGGAATTGACTTGAAGTTAGTTCATTTTTAGCTTTATTGGATGCTTTATCGTGCTTGACTTTTCACTTTCAACACAGTATTTTCTGTCACTATATATGATTTACCTTTCAGAAAACTCTCAAAAAAATTTAATAATTCCCAAAACATTTATAAATACTTAATGTTTTTTTTTTGGGGGGGTTAGCAGCATTTTTGATAACTTTTATCTTTTTTAGATTTGGTTATTTCCCTTTATTGTTTATTATGTGTTCAAAAACATAATTTCAGCAATTGTCCATATACACTTGGAAGCATTTAATCATGCACCAAGTTTTTTCCTTGCTCAATACACACACTTAATATAGACTTCTGTAATTATTATATCATTAGAATAATCTATATAAATTTACATCCCTTAGTATACATTAGTTTAATGCAAATTAAATGCATCCTTTGCATATATTATTTTTCTAGAGTGTTTGCAACTAGGGGAATTTTGTTCACCTCTTGTCTGACTTTAATTACTGCAAATATATAAACTTTATTTACACAACATAAAATATACATATATATGCACACTCACAGTGCTAGATTTAGTCAGACAGTACATTTACATTTAAGTTTTTTTCAATATATCCTTGTGTGTAATACTTTTGTAGAATATCTTCAACTTATTATGAACCATAATTATAACAAGTTTGGTAAAGATTGATGATTTTATGTAGCTCTATTTTATTTAATTATTTTTGAACAATGAATATGTGAAAATTGTATGCTTAATAAATTCCTGCCCAATCTGTCCTATCCATATATCTAGACTAGTTTTTAGCATAGGGTTATAGTCAGTGATAAGTTTAAATATAAATCTGATGCACTTGGATTTTTTTGGATATGTTGTGCAATTTCTTCATCAACCATCTTTTACATGTTTTATTGACAAGTTATCAAGTCGAAATTCAGAAGTAATTCAATGTTTTTAATCTAAATCTCATTTCTTACATAGTTCTATAGATTTGACATCAGTTCAGTGCTTATATATTAGGGTGTCCTCAGATTTTAATTTTTTCTTTGTTTGAAAAGTATCTATTGCTCTATGCTATTCATTGCAATAATAGAGTATTGGACATGAGAGCCAAAGATTCTTGGATCAAAATTTAACCTATCACTTTTGGTACTCAAATGGTACATGAATTTTTAAGCAGAAAGCCAGCATTAGTTGGAAAATTCAGGACATTTATAAATGAAGTTTATGACTTTAATGTATTAAGTTCTTTTATATTTGTCATGTTGCTGAATTTAAAAAGATGAAGAACCTAAATGAAATTGCTCTAATTTATCTCTTTGATGAGAATTTTAAAAACTACTTGATATCTACTGTAATACTATTATAACATTTTTGCTCAGATTACTTTATGAAAAAAAAAACATCTTTAATTTCATGTTAATTTAATCAGCAACAATTATGTGTATCAGGTGATTAATGTTGATTAATAAATTGACATGAATTCTCAGAAACTGCCATTGAAATTGGATAAAATAAGAATAAGAATTTATTGACTAGACATCAGTTTTCAGATATAAATTTAATAGCTAGATTGATTTGGAATTCAGGAAAATTGTGATAGCTTAAAAATTAGAGAGTTGCAGAAAATAATTGCATTATCTACTTAAATAATGGCAAAAATATATTACCAAAGTGTGTGTGTGTATATATATATATATATATATATATATATATATATATATATATGGAATAGCCTGTTTAATTTTATTTATCATAGGATTAATCTTTATAATATAAGAAATGCTTCAAGATAAAGATTCCTGTGGAATTTTTTTGGCTGGTCTAAAAGAAGTTTTTTGTAGTTATTCAAAATATTTTTTTATTAGATGAGCAGTTATACATAATTTATGCTGCCTATTATTTGCTCCTATTACAAAAAGCAACTTTGTGAGCACCATATTTTGGTCAAAATCTGAGGTTTCAAATCTACTGTTAAAATTTGAAGTTGTTTTAGGAGGCAAAGATGTTTTGGCCATCATAGCTAACCATTCAATTATTGATCTATATATATTATTTTTTCTAATTAGTAAAAAAAAACCAATCTTATGCTCTCCCTATCCTAAGTAGGGAGAGTTTTAGTCTTGGAAATAATTTCTTCTTCATCATTGTTTTTCCTTAGAAAACTGTTAGAATATTTTTACCTCCATTATGAGCTGAAGACGGATTTGAAATCGATATAAATTAAATTTTACTTTCCATTTTTGCATCAAAAACTACTTCCTGACTTTCCACCAAAGATTTTTCCTATTCCATATCTTCTGTGAGGTGAAGCTGCTAGTAAAAAATGTTAACTATTTGAAATAAAAATTGACAGTTAATAAACCGAGAATTAATTGTAGTCGCTGTAACTTTGATTTCAATCTTACCGATAACAGATTTGGAACAGTTTGCAGATACCTTCTTAAAGAAAATATCAAAATTAATTGTAGGAAAAATAAAAACTTTGTCTTTTTGGCTTGTAAATTTACAACTTGCTGAGGAGCAATTCAAAAGATAATCATCAGAACATTTTTAACATTCGAAATACAATTCATAAAAACAAATATTTTTCTAATTAATTTTCAAAAACTCAGAAACTTCATCAGTTAGTGATGAAAGAAAAACCTTTAATCACTTTTAACTTGAATGCAATCAATGTGAAAACGAGAATCAATTTAAGTATCTGTATTTCTTTTTCAAAAAGGCAGACTGGATGTTAAAATGGAACATGAACTTCAAAAATACTATGCTACTTTTAACAAATCAAAAGGCAGAGTTTCAACTTATGGTGATGTAAATATTTTATCTAAATTAAATTAAATATTAATATAACTTCAATATAAATTTATGGAATTGAAACATGGATCATTCAATAAATTATGTAATATTTTGCCAATTTTCTTTTTTCAAGTGAACAAAAAAATACTGGAAAAGATTTATTAAAGATGTTGGTCATATTCTGAAAATGTGATGACAAGATCTTAAGATCAATTTGTTTTTCAGTTTGATGGGTATGGTAATATGTAATATACTATTATGAGAATATATGTTTAATAGATTGAATAAATGAAGTGAATGAATAGCAATAGACATCTAAAACTATTATGGTGAACATAGGTAAGGTTTTACAAAGGTGCACTACATTTATTTTGTAAAAATTCTTAGTAAAAAAAGATCAAGAAGGTAATGCCTATATAAGTCAATATATAAAACAAATGTGTCCACTTTATGACAAAATTGTTCTTTAGTCTGTTTATCTGATATATTGTGATGCTGCATTTTAATTTTTTTTTTTGGATAACTTTTTTTAATGAAAAATTTCAGACTTGTCTAATTGTACTCCCATCATATTTCGTCCTTATCTATGTTTCTCCCAATAAAAACAATTGATGGTGTATCTCAATAAAATGTGTTCCGCATGACTTTAATACTGCAATCGAGACGTCTATCTCTCCTATGGAAATAATGTTCAAGTTTAACATAAAATAGGTTTTTAGGAAATCAGTTATGATTTATTTGCTTCACATAACTAATTCAATAAAAATGGTCTCTTGCAATAGTAAATGCAGTATTATCACATCAAATAAGTTGACTCTATTTGATATTTTGAAACTTTCAAAATATTATAATTTTTTTAAATAAAATTTTCTTAATGACTTTATGTTGCATTAATAAGGGGTACATGTGTATGTATAACTATGGATGCATTTGTTGCATAGATAGATAGATAGATAGATAGATAGATAGATAGATAGATAGATAGATAGATAGATAGATAGATAGATAGATAGATAGATAGATAGATAGATAGATAGATAGATAGATAGATAGATAGATAGATAGATAGATAGATAGATAGATAGATAGATAGATAGATAGATAGATAGATAGATAGATAGATAGATAGATAGATAGATAGATAGATAGATAGATAGATAGATAGATAGATAGATAGATAGATAGATAGATAGATAGATAGATAGATAGATAGATAGATAGATAGATAGATAGATAGATAGATAGATAGATAGATAGATAGATAGATAGATAGATAGATAGATAGATAGATAGATAGATAGATAGATAGATAGATAGATAGATAGATAGATAGATAGACAGATAGATAGATAGATAGATAGATAGATAGATAGATAGACAGATAGATAGATAGATAGATAGATAGACAGATAGACAGATAGATAGATAGACAGATAGACAGATAGATAGACAGATAGATAGACAGACAGATAGATAGACAGATAGATAGACAGACAGATAGACAGACAGATAGACAGATAGATAGATAGATAGACAGATAGATAGATAGACAGATAGATAGATAGATAGATAGATAGATAGATAGATAGATAGATAGATAGATAGATAGATAGATAGATAGATAGATAGATAGATAGATAGATAGATAGATAGATAGATAGATAGATAGATAGATAGATAGATAGATAGATAGATAGATAGATAGATAGATAGATAGATAGATAGATAGATAGATAGATAGATAGATAGATAGATAGATAGATAGATAGATAGATAGATAGATAGATAGATAGATAGATAGATAGATAGATAGATAGATAGATAGATAGATAGATAGATAGATAGATAGATAGATAGATAGATGATGATAGATAGATAGATAGATAGATAGATAGATAGATAGATAGATAGATAGATAGATAGATAGATAGATAGATAGATAGATAGATAGATAGATAGATAGATAGATAGATAGATAGATAGATAGATACTAATTTGTATTTTAGAGATATACAATGTTTATATAAATGTATATATACGTGTGTGATTGTGTTTGTGCATATAATATGTATGCATAATTTTTTTTATTAATAGTGTATACATATATATAACATTGATATAAAATATCTTTGTATGTATATACATATGTGCTTATATGATATAATTAAAATATTACATTTGTCGCTAATGACTCTGAATAAAATTACTAAACTATAAAAAACAATAATGATAAAAGGAATTGTATAAATAAAAAAGGTACAAAAAAAGTATGATATTACACGTCAAAACACAGTGAAAAGAGTAAATGTTTAAATTAAAATAACACAATTTGTACAGTAGTCCCTTCTTATTGACTGCGTTTGGTTTCAAGCCTTCTCAAGGATATCTAAAATAGTAGATAATAACAAATTCTATAAAATGCGTTTCAAATATATACACATATCTAAAATATATTTTAATTTTTAATATAATATGTATTTCAAATGTATACACACATCTAAAATATATTTCAATTTTTAATATATATATATAATATTTAAATACAAGTAATTTAGAAGGAATTTGAACTTAGACTCCCAAGATCCCCACAGCCATTCACTCCATATTATCCAACCAATACACATGATCACATATATGTGAAAAAGATGATTTCCAATATACATATTTCACACTGAACCAGCATTCATCAGTTGTTTCAGATCATAATCTTCCACACACATGTAATCAATGCTCAGTTTATATTAACATAGCAAATCTTCATACTTTAGTGAACAGGCTTCAATATTCAATTTTCAATGATATTGATGGCTGAATCATTATTTTGGTTAATGCTTCTCCATATATTTTATCTTCTTTGTGTGTTTTGCAAAATTATACTTTGTGCATTATCTTTGGTAGATCTCACCTCTTCTGTTCGAGATATTTATATTGCATTTGGTTTATTTGATGTAAATCACTTATATCAATCAATATAGAGTTATTTTTTATATTTTTGTACTAAACTTTTTCTAAATTAATAATTAAAAAAAAAACTTTTTCTGAATTCTAAACTTTATGTTCTAAATACTCGTCTTTCTAATAAACTTCAATTACCTTTACCAAATTTTTTTAAGGAATCCAGAAGACAATATGTTTATTCTGGGTCAAAGTTATTTAAGAAATTTATATATGAGTGTTCAATTGATCTGAATAATATTTTTTATGTATTTTTCAAAAAATAATTTATGTCAATGGTTGTGTAGTAAGTATTAATTTTGGCATTTATTTTATTTATTTAATTAATTTTATTTATTTTCTAAACTGTTTTCTATTTTGAGTTTTTGGTTGTATTTTTATTTTATTTTTATTTAATTTGTTATTTTTACAAGATTTTTCTTGTTTGGGGTTTTTAAATAATTGTTATGTACTTTGTTTTATTTCATAGAATTATTATTATTATTATTATTATTATTATTATTATTATTATTATTATTATTATTATTATTATTATTATTATTATTATTATTATTATTATTATTATTATTATGTTTCAAAAGGCCTTTATTGTCTCAAAAGAATTACAAATTTTGCATTTACATAGTTTGTCTACATATAATATCCTGGATTGTCCATTATCATTTGAACACCATTAGCAAATCAATTACTTATAATAAAAAAGAAAAAATTGTTGCTAAATTGTCCTTGTTGCTAATTTGACATGCATATCCTTCTAAGTTTTTTTATAATGTTTAATTTCCTCAATTCACTATAACATAGATCTAATCTTAAGTAATGACCAGGTTGCTGCATAAATGTCAGGTCTGGCCAGTCTCTTACCCCTTTTCTGTATTATTATTATTATTATTATTATTATTATTATTATTATTATTATTATTATTATTATTATTATTATTATTATTATTATTATTATTATTATTATTATTATTATTATTATTATTATTATTATTATTATTATTATTATTATTATTATTATTATTATTATTATTATTATTATTATTATTATTATTATTATTATTATTATTATTATTATTATTATTATTATTATTATTATTATTATTATTATTATTATTATTATTATTATTATTATTATTATGTTACTGACAGTGATGTGATTAATATTGAGTCTAATAATAAAAGAAGTTGGAATATTGATGTGGATAAAAT
This sequence comes from Epiperipatus broadwayi, assembly GCA_028023455.1. Taxonomy (NCBI): domain Eukaryota; kingdom Metazoa; phylum Onychophora; class Udeonychophora; order Euonychophora; family Peripatidae; genus Epiperipatus; species Epiperipatus broadwayi. The sequence goes on from JAQFVV010000115.1 coordinate 2,751,987, forward strand.
TAATATTACTGATGTGCATAATGCCATAAACAAACTTAAATGTAAATCATCTATGGGATATGATAATATTCCTAATTTTATTATTAAGGGTTGTGCAGACTGTTTGGTAATTCCATTGCATTATATAATTAATTTGTCTTTTGAAAAATGCATTGTCCCTGATATATTTAAAATCTCTAAGCTTGTGCCTATTTATAAAAAGAGGAGATAGAACAGATCCAGATAATTATAGACCTATCTCAGTACTGTCTTCATTTGCTAGGATTTATGAAAGATGTATTTGTAATAATATCATTACAGATATGATTAAAGTCTTGCCTAATTATCAATATGGTTTTGTACCTGGAAAGTCTGTTGATACTAATTTAATGTTAATATCTGATCATATCATTCATTCTCTTTCTGAACAGAAGCAACTTGATGTTATTTATTTTGATATGTCACAAGCATTTGATAATGTGGCACATAATCATCTAATATATAAACTTAAATTAATGGGAATTAGTTCTCATTTGATTGCATGGTTTATTAATTATTTGGAAAATAGATGCTCCTACATTTATGTGGATAGAGTTAACTCTAAGCTATTCAAAAATAAAATTGGGATACCTCAGGGTGAAATATTAGCACCTTTACTTTTTAATGTTTTCATGTTTGATCTTAATCAAAATATTTTAAAAAAAGTATGATACTTACCTATGCATATGATTGTCAATTATTTTTAAAAAATAGTACATATGATGATCATATTGATCTTCAAAATGATATTATTTATTTCAAAGAATGGTGTAAATTTAATAATATAAAAATACACATAAGTAAAACATGTATTGTCTCTTATACCAATAAAACAGATAGATCTGTTTATTATTATATGATTGATGAAGATGTTATTATATACAAAAAAGTTGTTTCTGATCTTGGACTTATATTTTGTAATCATTTTACTTTTAATGAGCATGTAAAATATATTATAAGTAAAGCATATAGATGGATGGGATGTATTTTGAGACTTGGCAGAGACTTATCTCCTTGTATAAAGTACATATTCTGTTCTCTTGTTGTACCTTTATTGGAGTATGGATCTTCTATTTTGAATTTGGATTTGGTTTACATTGAGTCGAAAATTTCTAATATAGAGAAAAGATTTATTAAACTAATAAAGGGGGGAATTTTAAATCTTAAAACAATATTAACTGAAAGAAGACTAATTAAAAATATGTTATTTTTAAAAAAATTGATTGATGGAAAAATTGATGTAAACGATTGTATATCCAAAATAAAATTAAGAGTTTCTTCTCATTCACTAAGGGAAGTGTACACTTTTAATATTAAAAAAACTAAAAATTCTTTTATAAACAAATCTGTCATTAACAGATTACAAAAGTTATATAATCAAAAATTTAATAACATTGATTTTTTTGTGACTATTTTATAAATAATGTTAAAAAGAAATTGAATCTACTGTAGATAACATGTATTTATATATATTTTAATTATGAATTGTAATTTTCCTTATTGTATATTTTTATTAATGTTACTATATAGAATAATGTTTTTATTTGTTTTGTATATGTATTTGTAATATTGTGTATTTCTGTTAAAGCGAAAGTGTTAAAATGCACGTAATAAATAAGAATTGAATTATTATTATTATCATCATCATCATCATCATTATCATAATCATCATCATCATCATTATTATTATTATTATTATAGATTAATCTTCTAATCTAAAGAACTTATAAAACACATAATAAAATATGGATCATATTATGATGAATATATATATATCTCTCCAGGAGTTTAATACATTTGGCATTCTAAAAAAAATGCTATAGATAAAAATATAATTTTAACAAATATATAAAATCAAATTATCTTTCTTGAAAATTGTAAAACTAATGGCAGACTAACCTAGTAAGTTTCTTTATGTAGAACATTTTTGAAATATCCTAACATAATATCATCAAATGTCTCATTCTCAATTACAACTTAATGTAAAAAAGTATTATGTTCAAAAGAAAGTGTTAACATCAGCTGTCATATATAAAAGGATAAAGGGTCGACTACTAACGTATAGGAAAAGTTTATCAGAGCTATGAAAATAAAGAACTAATGAACACTTCATGTTTTTAGCTATGAATTTCTTAAATTTAAATTAAAGCTGGGCACTATTTCAACATCATTATTTGTATATAAGCCATTGATAAATTGTAAATGAACTATATATATATAAGTTTTCCTTCGCTTGTATATGTAATTATTTTGAGTACATATATGCGTATACTTTACGAAGCATTGTTATCTCTTGTGTTTCTGATATGTTTTATAAGTTATATTTATCTTTATAGTAATAAGTTAATTATTTAAAGATTCAAATAATACTTTGATTTATGCTTAGACAATGAAATTCTCGTTTATTTATGGTTAATGCTATTGAACAGAATAAACTATTTATTAGCTAAATTAATATAATTTATCAAAAATTTGAGTTGGAAAGTATAAACTATTCTACTTTTGAGCATAAATTTATGACAGGACTAATGAATGAATTCAGAAATGGATAAGCACTTAAAATCATTAGAATGCACGAATGACCTGAATTAAAAATAAATTATTTTAAGTTCATCCTTATACATGTTAATGTTGTCAATGACTTTGTGGAATTTTGTTACAAATTAATAATATGCTGTAAATAATTCATATATGAATTTATTTACTGTTTATTTATAGAAATATTGAGATTTGAGCATATTTAATATTATTTCATATTGTTAATATTAACATCAGATATGAATATTTTAAGTTATTAAAATTTTGAAATAACGATTTTGTTGATAGTTGTGTTACTTATTATTCTATCCTTTATAAGTAGATGGAGTATTCTTGTTCTTATGCTATAAAAAATGATAAGCATGCCACATTTTATATTATTAATATATTTTGTATGTTACATAGCAATTCTGGCATACAATGATTAGTTTGCTACATATTATAGTGGATATTGATGTAATGATATCTTATGGGCTTAATTATTTATTCATGCTTCTGAATTGCAGATAGATTTATTAAGAGATATGTATCATTGTGACCTAATGAGATCAAGAATTCAAGTCACATCCACCTGATCATAATTTAAATATTGTGATTTATGTAAATGTGTTTTTTTTTTCAAGCATGTGCCATTTTTACCTTTTTATAGAAAATTGAGTGGGTGATACATAATAAAGTCAATATTCTTGCATATAACACATATACTATTATAAGATGCTCTGCATTCTCATTCAGAACTCCATGCATACTAGATCATTAGCTTTAAATTCTTGTCTAAATATTTGACTTTTATTTAAATGTATATAAAGGTGCATCATAAATATTCAACCTATTAATCAAGCTAATTTTTTGGTTGTGGAGTTATTGAAATATATTATTTGATTTGCTTATTAATAAATTTGTTACTTTATTTACTTTTAATAAATATCAATTCGTTTGCATAGTATTTTTTGATGAATGTTAATAAAAGTATTTATTTGATTTATGTATAATAAATATCAAGTCCTTTAGTACATTTTGTTAACTTTGGTACTACCAACACGAGGAAAGATAATATTTTGTTATGGATAAAACCTCATGTTTTTCCTGATCTAATTGACATTAAAGAAATGTGCTTATGGCAGTAGAAGATGCTATGAGAAACTAGAGTTAGAATACTTCTCAGGTCAATTTCATAAATTTACAAATAGAATATGTAATAATCTTTGAGTGTAACATATAACCAAGTCACATTTGGAATCCAAGGTATTGATCCGAAAGTATTTCTTGCTGGGAATTCAAATATCCACTGCCATCATGTAGCTGACCATTACAATAATATGAAGATGATTCTGACTTGACTGAAACCAATAATAGTATAATGTACACTCTACTAACAATTGCAACAAACATAGCTAATAGACAAAAAGCAGCACTTCAGCAATAAAACTTTTAAAAATGAATATTTATCTAGAATATTATAAAATATGAAAAATATTAATAAATATAATTATGGATTGTCAAGGAAAGTTATAGAAGAAAATAAAAGTCTCATATTGGAAGAAAAGTTATTTCAAAAATAAGATAAAAAGATAAAACTATTATTAAAACAAGAATGGCATCATACAATATGTAAAATAGTTTTACAAATAATTATATAGTAATAAAGAACAAGAAAATAAAGTAACTCTTGCACTTACTACATCTGCTAAATTGTCAAGCATTTTGAATGGAGAAGTGAGATAAGCAATTAAATGTATGAAAAAAGAAAACACTTCAGGAAATGATAGAATTATTATTATTATTTTTAAAAAAGCAGATCAAGAAATAAAAAGCTGTTGACAAAACATATAAATAATCTAAATCAGAGATGGGCAACCTCTAGCCCTTGAAAGCTCTCAATTTATCCCATGAACATTTTCAAAATAAAGAGTGAGCAAATGATAGGCTGACCAGCTAAACCTCTCTATATGCTCTAAAACACATAGCATTAATAATAAGCTCAGAATTATACAGCTATAGCTAATAGTTCAGATATATAGGATATAAATAAGTTTAAAATATGCATGGGCTAAAACTCAAGTGCACTTATGCCACTATAATAAGCATTAATATGATAAATACAAAACCATTAGCTTGGAAGGAAAGTTTTCATACTCTTTCTTAAAATATAATAATTTTTAAAATCTTAAGCATATGGCACAGAAATGGTTAGGTTACTTTCAAATTTTCTTTCCCCAGCATATCTTCTAAAATACAACCAAATCTTACAATTGTTATGATTATCGTCCTGAAATGATCAAATTAAAGGTATAGTTATTCTTAATTAAGTTAGCAATCTTCTTTTATGTCACATAGCTCTTTCTTAATAATTTGATCTTAAACACGGCAATTCTTTCTCAAATAATTTATAAATAAAATCTCAGGATTCTTTCATGATGAATTATTTCATAATCAGTAATTTTGTTCTTTTCTTTATTTCTTAAAAATCAACCAAGAATGTGATCCTAGTAACAAATAATAGCAACAAGATATGATTTACTCTTAAGATGATATCTTATTGAATCAAAATGATATCTTATTGAATCAAACAATTGTTAAATTTAAAATTAAAATTAAACGTGAAAAAGCTTTTAAATTAAAAATAACTATAATACACTAGGATGACGCTCATGATATCATGAGCAAGAAAGTGATTTTGTTACTATCCAAAATATCACATCAATAGGATTTCTCTTAATCTTCTACTAAAATAAAATCAAGCAATCTTATTATCTTAACTCAATAAAGTGATCTTATAGCTTTATCAAAAATAAATTAAATAGAATGATTTTAGACCAGTTGAATAAAATGCATCTATCATTTTAATTAAATAAAATAATCTTTTTTTTTTATGTTATCTACTTTCATAACAGGTTTCTTTATATTCTTGTACTCTCAATGCTTTAAAATAAACAAATATAATTGTAGGGTAATATTATTCAAGTTCTAGAAAATAGATAATTATAAATTAATAATTAACATAACATTTATTGACAGTTGTAGTACTGTATTTAATAATAGTAAAGACCTTATAATCATTCAAAACATTATTTTCAAAGACTGTTATCATATTTTATTCAACTTAAGACAACAATAACAGGTAAAGACATAATTAATAAATTAAAAGAGATACTGTTCATGTTCAATTTTGAGTGCCATAATTTATTATGAATATTCACTGATGGGCCAAGTCAATTGTTGGGAAAATCCATAGCATTTTAGAGCATTTCACAATGATATGGTGAAAGTGATTCAGAAAAAATTTACTTTCCATTGCTTAATTCACCAACAAAATTCTTGTTCTAAAATTATTAAGATGGAAAATATAATGATTGTTATGGTTAAATGCATTAAAAAAATTAAATCCAATTCAGAATTTGGCCATTGTGAATTCTTAAAATTTCTAGAGCTTGAAATCAGTTATGAAAATTTAGCATGTTACTACAAAATTTAAATATTAAAAAGATTAAGCTTTTTTATGTAAATTAAAGAAAAACGCACACCAGAATTGCGAAATAAAGAATGGTTATGTGATTTCTCATTATTCTGTTTATTATAACTACCCATTTGAATGACAGTTAAATATAAAATTACAAAAAAGAAAAAAATTAATAATCAAATTATATGGACGTATTCATTGTCTTTCAAAAAAACTGAAACTTTTTCAAGACCAGTTAAATAACAATAATTTCATTAATTTTCCAACATTTACTACTACTTTTAATAATACTTATCAAAAACAGAAATATAGTGATGCTGAATTTCACAGTAATTTCAAAAAAGGTTCTCGGATTTTACAAGCAAAAAAAAAAAAATATTTGAAATATTTTCAGATCCTTTCATAATAACCAAAATAAACAAAATTCTGGTAAAAGACCAGATTGAAATAATAGAACTTCAAGAGAAAACAAAATTAAAAATAAAATTTATCGAATTATCTAATATTGATTTTTATACAAATGTGAATTCTCAAGAATTTACAACTTGATTGTACAATGCTAAGAAAATAATATCGTTACACAGGAGTACATATAAGTGTGAAAAGGTTTTTTTCTTTCTAAAAATAACTTTCATAAAATCAAAACAAAGTTCAGTCTGGCATAATCGATAAAAATTTGAAGTACACCTTGCGCCTTGCTACAAACTGAAATCAAATCGATTGTAAATTCTATGTCAAAAAATAAGCAATAACAAATGTCACATTAATTTTTTTTTTCAATCAATATTTTTTTGCTTTTATTACGGTTAATGAATTATGCTTTATGAATTTATGTTTATGTTATAACATGTAATAGTAAAAATAAATAAATAATAATGATGTTATAATAAGGTATTTATTTATATAGCACTATGTTAATAAATTGTAATTGTAAATTAGCGATCAGGCTAATACACATGCGCTTTACAGATTTTAAACTAAATGTAAATGAATAATCTTCATTTCTCAAACACAAGATAAGGTCTTTACGAAAAGATAGAATGAATCCATCTACCTTTTCAACCCAAACATTTAAGTATGGGCCAACGTTTGGGTTGAAAAGATAGATGGATTCATTCTATCTTTTTATAGACCTTTTATCTTGTGTTTCAGAAATGAGAGTATTCATTTACATTTAGTTTAAAATCTGTAAAGCGCATGTGTATTAGCCTGATTGCTAATTTACAATTACAATTTATTAACATAGCACTATGTAAATAAATACCTTATTAAATATATGTTTAACTTCAACTAAGAATGACATATAATAAATTTTAAATAATTTGGCAAGCGTCATTCATTCAAGCATAATAAAGTAATTTAAAGTGACTGCTTAATATTTTCAGGCTCTCATCTCCAAACACTTAAGATTGGCCCATACTTAAACCTTTGGGTTGAAAAGATAGATAGATTCATTCTATCTTTTCATAAAGATTTTATTTTGTGTTTGAGAAATGAGAGTATTCATTTACGTTTAGTTTAAAATCTGTAAAGCGCGTGTGTATTAGTCTGATCGCTAATTTACAATTACAATAATGATGTTACTTTATTTTTATTTCACAAAAAATTTACGGCTTTCATTTAAAAACAGAAGTTGAAATCGGCCCCTCAGTTAAAAAAGTTGTCCACTTTGCTTTAATAATAAAGATGTATGCATAAATATTGTTATTTAAAAAAAAAGATATTAAAAATTATAGATATATCTGTCTTCTATCAGTTATGTATAAAAATTTTACCAAGTCACAACTCGTTTGCAATGAACTTTGAATTCTAACCATTCAAAATAAAAATAAACCTAGAAAAAAATTATATGTAAGATGGATGGATGAAATAACAAAGAACCTACATTAAGCTTGTAGATGTTTATTTAGCAGTGGATCGATAATGGCTGTAAATTATGATAATAGTGAAGATATAATGTTTCATGAGTGTGTGCGTGTGTGTATAATATCAAATATAATTTATATATAATAAAACAAAATGAATTACTTTATAAAATCTTATACACAATATTAAATAAATATTAATTATAGCTATTTTATACATCGGTATAGAGGATTTGAACTCAGATTTTCAAACACCCTTCAACTATCCATACTATCTTATACAACTGAAACACATGACCACACACATGTAGAAAAGATTAATAATCACCAATATACGTATTTCGTGCTAAACCAGCAGTCATCAGTTGGTCCAGACTATCATCTCTCACACATATATATAATCAATGCTCAGTTTATAGTAAGATAGCAAATATTCATACTTTAATAGACAGGCTTCAATCCACTACAACCTCCAACTTCTCAGCCATCCATATCATTGAAAATCTGATGGTGAAAACTCAAATCTCATGCTGATGCTAATATTATTGCCATGCCCATGTTGGCTCATATTGGGAAGCCAAAAACTGTGACTGAAAAGTACAGGCTAAAATTAAATGATACAATATAAAACAGTTGTTACATAATCTAGTTGTGGCCAGCAAATACTGTGAAGACCTAACACAGCATTACATGTAGGAAAGTAAATTACCTAAAATAAATTATATGACTTTTTTAATTAACTATTATTCTTAAAGACTGGATTCAAAAATACCCTCCTGCATCTTAATCTATGATTTATAACTATTCTCTTCAATGACTATATCTTAAAAACTACTCTCAGAACTTTAATTTATGATTTTATTCATTTGAGACCCAATGGCACACCACAAACAAGATAGTATAATCTAAGAAACCACTAATCCATTACATGCTGAATATGGGCCATTAAACCAAACAGTAATAATTATATTTAGCTCCATAACATCATAAATGGTAGCTCATCATATATTCAGGTTTAAAGTACAGAACTGTTGTATAGGTTAGATGCTTTGCAATGGAAGATAAGCAATATGTAGTTTAAGTTATTTCTTCATTAACCCAAATATCAAATCAAATTAATAGCAATGAAACTCTAAGGGATAAATAAGGCATTTATTATAATTTAAAATTAAAAAACATAGGTTCAATTGTTATACTAGTGATCAAATTTATTATTAATTTAGGCACTAATGTCACAAATATCAATAGAGGTGACAGATTCTGGATTATATTCCAGAATTGACAAAGCAAAGCAGCGGTGATGCAGAAAGTAAATGGGATTTTAATTATATCTTACACATCACATAATACCCAAGGACAAACCTTAAAATATTATCTGGATATTTCCATAAACCTTCTATACATCATCATCAGGGACAATATGTGCTCTAATATTTATGGTCTATTTGCTACATTGGATTTCTGATTCTATATGTGACAAATAGTCAAATTAACATTTATTTACAACTCAATAAATATGAAAATAATAATTTGTTAACAATATTCATCGTTTTACATAAACAATAAATAACACAAAATATTGTCACATATAAAAAACATTAAGGGAATTCAAACATGGACAAGATTTCTACAAAAAAAAAAAAGTCACTCCTCAAAAACTTATGGATATTGAACATAATATTACAGATAACCTTGATAAAAAAACATGATAAGATTGAAGAATCATCACTCATACTCTAAATGGTTTTTTTTTAAATATACAAAATATCTAGACTCAAGCTAATTCTTTAATTTTTTTTTTCTTTATATATATTGAATGAAATTAAAAATATCTGGCTTAAATGTCTGTGGGCTTAACTCTGATAAAAGAGTTGTTGCTCTTGCTCACTGGACAAAGAAGTTTTTGCCTCATTTAGTTTGTTTGGGAGAGACAAAATTACATATTAATTCAAATCAAAAGATAATTGACAAATTGCACAGATTAGGCTACTTTCATTATTCTACATCTAATAGCCCATCAGCTGGGGTTGCTCTTCTTATTCCTTTCCAATCTCTGATACAAAATTTCAGAATTAGCTTTTTAAACTCTAATTTAATCTTTATAACCATTTGTATAAACTCTTTCAAATTCAATGTAGTTTTTCTCTACTTAAACAAAGATATTGGGCTCATTCATAATCAAATACATCTCATTAATTTAGGACTTATCTCAAATCCTTTTCCTACAATTCTTCTTGGAGACTTCAACTCAACTTATGACTGTTTCAATTCAAAATTTTTACACCTTCTAAATTCTCATTTCATGTGTGCACAGGGTTTTTTCCCACATGATGCATGTTCATTTTATACAAAGAAATTTTCTTCTCTTATAGACCTATTATATTATTCTCCAGAACTGCACTTCTTCATCAATCCATCTTTACAACCAATACCTTTCTCTGATCATCATTCTATTATGCTTGATCTGACATTAGACTTACCCAATCAAACCTATGTACACCTTAAATCTACAATAAGAATTTTGCTAAAATCTGCTACACCAGAGGCGATTATCTTTGAAGCTTATATTTTTTTCAAGAAAATAGACATCCTAGCTCTTCCACAAGCTGAATCTTAGTTTGCTTTTATAAATATTCTTAGTTCTTTGATTTCTCATTACACCAGAAAGAATAAAGGGCCGATTGGGTTATTTAAGAAAGCAGATAGCTTAATTACAACATTGAAAGATATACCTCCAACACTAGCATCTGTACAGGTTATTATTGACCTGAAGCAACAATATGTAGAGATGCACCAAATCCTAATAGACTATCTGGCTACTAAAAAGGTGAGGCTTTACCCCTCTCTAAATCACATAACTTCTCAATGGGGATATATAAGGTGGGCTATGGGTTTTCAAAGTAAGTCTAAAATTCCATCAGCAATCACAGTAAATAATATAATTTTCTCGGGTAATGGCATGATTTTACAAATTTTAAATCATTATAAATGCAAGCTAGTAGATGTTTCACAGAATTTGGTGCTTGATACATCTATATATTCTTGTGAGACAATTCATGGTATATGTAATGATGATATTAGAGCTAAACTCTCATCCATGCCTGATAGAATACACCAATACCAAAATTCATGTTCAAACATCTTGAAGCCTTCACAGTACCAATAGTGAGTAGAATGATTGATCTACTTGCCTCAGGTCCCCTTACAATTGATCAACTATCCCATTGCGATGGACCCATTTCTTAAGAGTGCTATTAGTCCATCACCTCTGGAGAACCTTAGACCAATCTCAATGACTCCATTGATTATTAAACTGATTAAAGCAATTATCAAAGATAAAATTCAAAACTCATTCTGCCTTTTATCTCTAGTTTTCAATTTGCAAAGAAAGGTAGTTCTACAGCTGAGGCACTCTGCCTATTCGGGTTAATTACGGAATAAAATAAAAAGTCAAAGCCAATAGTTGTCCAACTTGATATTTCAGCTGCTTTTGACTCAGTCAGAATTCCTCAACTAATACATCTTCTAAGTGGTCTGAACATTCCCACAGGTATAATGAACATCATTACTAACCTTCTATTAAACAGACATATTGCAATTTCATTAAATGGAAAAATTTCAAACTCATTCACACCTACCAAGTCGATTCCACAGGGTTCTTCTTTTAGTCCCTTACTCTTCATTATATATATAAATCCATTCCTTAAATCTTTAGAGATGAATCTTCCTGGATTGTACATTCCTGGTATCAATAAATCCATTCAGCACATATCCTACATGGATGATGTGGTGTTCTTACCATCTAGAAAATTCATACTGAAACTAATTCAAATTATGGACAATTTCACCATAGAGGCAGGTCTTGCTATTAACCTTAGAAAATCTGCTGTATGGAGACTTTCATCTGGAACATCCATTCCATCCCTTTTCACAGCTATGCCACAAAAATTTTTGGGCTTACCAATGAGTCTCTCTCAGGCAGCAATGAGGAAATTAATACAAGACACTATCATGAATTCTGCAAGAAAAATAATTGATTCACTTTCAAAAGTTTATACATCATTATTTGCAAAAGCAGCCCTACTCAACATGTTACTGTTCCCCAGAATTGCTTACTACATGCCGTTCATTAAATTCTCATCAAAATTTATCCAGAATATAAACTTTCTTTGCTCTAGATTAATGTGGAATGGTAAAACTGTTGCTATTAGCTTAATAAGAGTGCAGAGACCAACAAGACTTAATGGCTTGTCACTGCATTCACTTCATGTTCTTTGTCTACAGAAATCAAATAACCTCATTACAAGACTTAATGGGATTTTTCCTGATGACTCACCTTTTCTATCTATTCATCCTACAGATACTCCACCTCCAATTAATGATGGTTGGCTGACACAAGTCTTAATTGATATTGCAAAAATTCTCACACCTTTAACTCAAATAAAAGCAACGAAACTTCGTTATTGGGATGCCTATCTTCTTTTTTTTTTCAACAATTATCTCAGATCATAGCATTCTCACCTGTACAAACTTTGCCATTATAAAGAAATATAAAAGAAGTAATCTAGAGCCAAAATATTTGGACTTTCTTCTAAAGCTAAATCTCAATGCCCTTCCAATAAGCCACTTTCTTGTGATGTATAGAGGTTTTTCATCTTTGGACCCTGTTTGCTCACTCTGCCATAGGGAGGATGATACCATATTTTACATTTTCAATGATTGTTCCTCTCTTCAGGGCTGTAGAATATTGATTAATAAAATTTATACACCAAAACATCCAATTATCAACATACTCATAGAAGGTTTTGCTTATGGGGATTTTGTAATTATAAGAAGTGCAACTTTCATCACTTTCTGTCTATGGTTTGTCAGATGCTTCCTAATCTTCAAGTCTGTTATACCTGATCCAACATTAATTTTTTTACAAAAATTAAAAGAAAGAGATTTGAAGTTAGCTCCTCACCTAATAGTAAATTCCACATGGAATCTTATTAATATTGGACATTAAGTAATTTAATGGTTTATAAATTATTGCCAAATTTAATGTTATTTTATAATTTTTTTTTTCTTTATTGTAAACATAGTTGAATAAACCTGTTTTTGATAATAAAAAAAAAAAAATTTAATTTAAAAAAATTATCACAATATAAATATGATAAAACATTATGGTTTACTTACATTTAATAAAAACAGAATATGTATTTGAAAGGGATGATATTAAAATGATTTAATACATGAATAACAAAAGAGAAAAAAACAGAGTTTATCCTTACAAATAGTATTAAGCATACATTACATAAAGATTTTGTTTTAAAAACTATCTTAATATAAATATGATTGAGATAATTTCAAACAATAAAATTATAAGAAATGTAATGTAAGTTGTAGAAAATATAAAAAGTAGGAACTACTATACAATATAAAAGAAGATATTTAAAATTCAAATTTTGGCACTTATGGAATTAAAAGTTTATACATTAATATTTAGATTAATAATAGAAATTTAGTAAATAAAATTAACATAAATAATTTTTAAAATGTGAATAAATGATAAAAAATTATAATTTTTTTTAAGTTACCTACTTTTTTATGATTATAGTAATATTAATTAGTATGAGAAAATATAAATTATATAAAATGATAGAAATTTACTATCTTTAACTTTATTATGATACAAATGTAATATAGAATTTGAGAGTATATATAATAAGATATAAAAAGGTTTCAATTTATAAATAAATAAAATGTTTATTTTATATTATTTATTTTGTTTAGATAAACTATTTCTTTTATATATTCATGTACGCTTATATATATTTTAGCTTCGAAGAAGATTGCAACAACAGAAACATATGAAATGGATATTAAAATTTTACCTGCCTAGTTTTTTTAAGACCTCAAAGAGGAATTAAACGGTCTCCTTTCAGTTAACAGCAACTTTCTTTCTGCAACCAATCACACGTGCACACACAGACAAGCATATATACATTAAAGCAGTATATAGTATATATAATATCAAAAATTGAACTTATTGTGAAAGCATTAATTAGTAAAATAGATTTTGTTTTCAGAGTAAACAAAAAAAAAATTTGTTTAAAAATAAATAAGAAAATAATTGAAATCTGGACAAAAAGCCAAAGGTTTTAAATATGTGTTGAAAAACATAGGAAAAACATGCTTTTTAAAAATAAAAGTAGTATTTGAGTAAAGTATAAAAAGAAGTGCAAAGCAAACAATAACAGACTAGATTAGTTTTTCATAAGCCAAAGAGAATAAGTATTAGAATTTTATTAAAGGTAAACTCCAAGCTACTTACAAGAAGTTTGATTAAAGGGAATGATTTAAGTATCATATTTCAGTTGTTTACAAAATGAACCCTAATTATTAATGAAGACAAACTAGCTATCAGTGTCGGAATTATTTATTAATATAATCAATTGAAGTGATGATAAATTAAGTTTATAGTTCTAGCTTGACCAATGTGATAGGCTAGAGCCAAAAGGTACATCTATCATGATCATCCATACATTTAACAAAAATTGTCTGGTCTAGTCAAATTGGAGTTAAATGTAACCTGCTGCCTGTTAGCATTGTAAAATGCATTGACCTGACTCTGTAACAATTTGTCCAATAGCTAGAATATTATTTACCTTAATGAAAACTGACATATAATAAAGTAATCTATTTAATCATTGCTTATGTAACCTAAAGAAAACTAAAAATAGACTATTTTTAAAACGGAATTCAAACAATAACTTAGACTAAACCTGGAACTAAGTTGATGATCTCATAATAGAAAGAACATTCAAATCAATATACTAGGATGTTGAAATATATATATACAAAATAATTAATTCTGATACGAAATTTTTTTAATTCACTTGTATAAAAAGGGCTTAAAAAGTGTAATTGTGCTTTTTTTTTTAATTTATCTTCATAAATATTATTGTTTTTCCTACTTTTACTTTTTAATGTAATAGATAAATTTGTAACTTTCTTTTTTCCAATATTAAAATTGTATTCGAAGATTAAAAAAAAAATAGCTTCATTTTTTATGGGATAAGATTAGTTAAATTCTAAATATTATTCTTTTTGTTTTACACATTGTTTAAAATATGTAAATCAGTATTATCAGTAAGAATGTAATATTTTAGATTATAATGCATTGGATTCATCCCTAGCTATTATATTACATGTAAATATTGTAAATAAAATTTATGTTATTTTATTATTATTATTATTATTATTATTATTATTATTATTATTATTATTATTATTATTATTATTATTATTATTATTATTATTATTATTATTATTATTATTATTATTATTATTATTATTATTATTATTATTATAAATGTCCATTTTTTCTCTCACATTCTAAATCTAGCTATACATAGCTAACACACACTCCGTGACACATTGACATGTTTTTAGTGAGTAAATGGAGGGGCTAATATCTACTTATTCTGCAACATATAAAGTGATACCCAATGTGGATCTTGAATACAATTATACACCATAAAAACAAGGTGAACAAGATATTTTTATATGCATAAAAAAACTGAAATATATTTGAAAACTTCATAGAGACCAAATAGATTGTAATAACTTTTCAGATCTGGAAATAATAATGGTATTGCACACTTGGAGAAATATAAATAGAAATTAAAAATCAAGTTGAAGATTATCAAGAAATATAAGATTTCAGGAATATAATTAAATCCATATGAAAGTTTAGTATAAGATGCAAAAAACAATGATAATCTTACCCAAATAGGTTTTATAAAACAAGAAATCACAGAATATCATCTGAAAAAATTTATAAAAGACTGATTCAAATTTTTTTTTATCATTTTATAAACTAGTAAATTTAATTTTTTTAACACCTTGAATATTGGTAGTCATTAAAAATGGAACAACCATTATAAAAAGCAAAAATATCAAATAAAAAAATGACTAACAAATTTACAATCAATTTATGACCTACAAAAGTGATAGAGAAGAAAATAGAAAATATAAAAATGAAATCTGGAAAATATTCAGGAAAATGCTTATTGAAAAGAAAAAAAAGACTGAGGAATATAAAATTAATGGGAGCATTATGTAAAAATCTAGAAAAAAAATATAGACCATAATGGATGCTTAAAAAGTTTTTAGAAAACAGTGCAACATATAGTTATAGTAACAAACTTGGCTATAATGGTGTGATGAATAAAAATAGTGGGGATCCAAAATTATTTGAAGTACCTAAAATGAATGCATTATTGGAAGAGATAAATCCATACTTCTATAATATAAAACACTCAAATTCACACATTCATGAGAGCACAGAACAGTTATGGAAAAGTTTTTAGTAAATAATTTGAGAAGAATCTAAAATTGAGGTAAAAAAAAATATCTCAGATGTTGTAAATCCATTTTAGAAAAGACAACTAATATTGCTTATAATTTCCAAACTGCATCATGTAAATATTTCTATGAAACTTTATCAATGATTATAACTCATAATGATGTTTAAAAAAGGAGTGTAGAATTAAATATAAAATCAATTTAGAACTTATAAATAATACAAATATTGATGTTACTGTTACAAATGAGTTTAATATAAATATAGAAGTTATCAGTGAAAATAATACGGATATGGAAGCATATTTGATACAGAAATTGCAAAATAATTTGTTGATGAGTAAAATGTAGCTGGAAATACTTTAGAATAATTTATAATTTTTAAGATCATTGTAGAGGTATCTAAAATTAATGTGAAATATATATAATAATTTTACATTGAAGCTAATACTATATAGGGATCTTTAACAATTCTGAATATAGTAAAATGCATAACTAGTATATAAACTAAAGAATAGTTTCAAATATATTTAACAATAAGTGAGTATTCTATACATATTTAAAATGGAAAAAAGAGATTAAAACAAATGTAGTGATCATGGAAGAAGTCAAAGTAAATGCAATAGTTATAAATGAATAAAGTTGATGAAAAAACTTAATAAATTGATCGTTAATATAGAGATTGTGGAGAAGTTTAAAATCCAAGCAAAAACTGTTAATAAGTTAAAAAATTAGATGAAAGAGGCTACAATCCATACAGAAAAACTCTAATGTACTGAAATAAATAAAGAAAAGACACTTCATAATAAATTATATAAAATTTCTATAATGCACTGAATGATCAAAGATAGAAAATTTTGAAAGAAACCACCTAACAGTCACAATATCTGT
The DNA here is from genome assembly GCA_028023455.1 of Epiperipatus broadwayi. Classification (NCBI taxonomy): domain Eukaryota; kingdom Metazoa; phylum Onychophora; class Udeonychophora; order Euonychophora; family Peripatidae; genus Epiperipatus; species Epiperipatus broadwayi. Next base: position 2,769,108 of record JAQFVV010000115.1, read on the forward strand.
GATTTGACTATAGATGAGAGATTGTTTTTTAAATACCTAAATGTTTATATAATACTTTGAATATTTATTATAAAATTAAGTATAAAATATATTGCAAAGAATCGTGCAATACTAACAACATCCTCAACAATCATTGTATAAGGAAAAAATATTCACCAATGAATGTAAAGTGTTTGAGGTACATGTGAGTTCATACAATGCCTTCAGTATTTGCTGTATGAAAAATATTATTAAAGTTTATATAACATTCAAAGCACATCTATTAATTAAAAACTTTTTTTGATTAGAAGAGATGGCATATTTGGTTATGTCTGTGAATATAATTGTTTAAAAAATATAAGTAAAATAATTTGTGGGTAAAATATTGTCAACATCATAGTTTAAAATTATTTTATTGAATGTTCTTTTTTTGGGGGGTAAATCCTCTTGCTTGAATTAAAAAGAGAAAATGAGTAAACAGCTTTGTTTTAATAGATAAAAGGGTATATTATAAAATTAATTGATTAATAAACTTACTGAATAAAATGTTTTTCAGGAAAACTTATAAAAGGTATAAAAAAGTTAATTATTTCAGTTAAAGTAAGAGTTAGTGTATGTTTTTTAATATAAAAAAGAGAAAGTTTTTTTTTAGTCGATATCAGTAAAAGCTAAACTAAACCGTCCCATCTTTTTAATGTGTTATTATTGTGAGGATAACATAAAATCATATCCATACCAACCTTTAATAGCCTATAATGTTAGATTATGATTGGTCAATATTTATATCTGGCTAAATTGATAAGTTTTGCTAACATAATATTTGTAGAATATGAATAAATAAATATGCATATATATATATATACAGGCATAATATATTAGTACTGCACTAAGTAGCTGAACAGTAAGTCACGTATAACCAAATCTCATATATATGTGTATTAAAATAAGGCAAATCCCAATTGTTAGAAGAAGCCAGATTAAATCACTAAAAGTATTACTACAAATATATATATATAACAATACTTAACTTGTGTTAAATGTTATACACATCACAAGCAATGATAAAACAATAATGTAGACTGTAATAATCTAACTTAGTAATGATCAAAGGTCAAGTATTTTGCCAAGCAATCTAAAATAAGAATAAAAAAATAATGCATAATGTAATTTCTTGAATCGATTATCATGATATATATATATATATATACACAACAATAAACCCATACAACAAGTAAAAAGGAAATCAAATACTTCGTACATGAAGAAATGGAAATGACACTGACTATAAAAAAAAATGCAATTATAGCCCTTTCTTCTTAAAAATTATATGTCCAATATGAAAAGCCATTTTGCTCAAACAGCATGTTTTGAACACCATACAAAATGGAGATTTTAGTTTGAATGTATTAATTGTATAAACATAAATTTAGTGCAAGATTTAATAAAGCAAAAATGGCTTATACAATAGATAAAGTAAACATATTAATGTGAGTAATTGGATATATTCTTGGGGAAATGTAATCTGGCTGCACATTTCATGGCACCAAATCCACCCTTTGTAACCTTCACTATCTGAATAATCAAGAATATAAGCATAAAGAAACAAAAATGTTAAACTAACGAGATGATTCCTTTATTGAACAAAGCTAGCATGAAACTATAGATCTAAAGAAGATCACAAGGTGATTAATAAAGATAATAACTTCTGGTCAAACCAGCTTTAAAATCCACACAACAAACAAACAAACCAAATATGATGAAATAAATTTAATCTTCATTAAACCATTAAAGAACTAATAATTAAATAGAAAGATGAAATGTGTCTAAGAATGAAGAAAAAAGAAACAAAGATGTATGAGAATAATGAATGATTAAGGTAATGATAGAATAAGAGTTAATGAATAGTTAAGATGATAAAAGAATGAAAGTTAATGAATGATTGTTCAATTATGATAATGAATTAATGTCAAGTGAGAATGAATAAATAAAAGAACGATGAAGATGAAATTGAAGAACAATGTTGATGATGGAGACTGAAATCTTAAACTATAAACTAATATTGTATTAAATGGTAAGAAGATAAGCTAAATAAAAATAGGGATTCCAAGCTTGACACAACCAGAATATTTATCATAATGTTAAAATAAGCTATTCATTTTATGACAAAAAAAAAATTTACACCTTAAAGTTTGGTTGACTTTCGTAAAACAGTGATAGTAATATAATTCAAATCCAACTATAATAAATAACTAGCTATAAAATTTATTACAAATACAAATTCTACCTTGAAACTTAACAACTAATTATTCTCAGGATTCAAACAACTCAAAGATTGTTATACAAAATATACTTGGGTCAGTGAGAGGGATTTTGCCACTACCCAAATATAATGCACAAAACAGCTCTTAATATAAGCTCAAATTAACAACTATATTTAGCAGTTCCACAAAAAAATTTATAAACTCAATAAATATTATAAACTTTAGAATTTAATAAATAGGAATAACTTTTTAATAACTAAACACAATAACTTACCAAATTCCTTTTCTTAAATAATTATAAACCATGTAATCAAGATCAGTGAATGATACCCCTGCAGGTTCAACTAAACCGATTAAACCAATATTAAGTGTTTGTCTTTTAGTATATCACTTAAAATAATGTGTACTCTAGGTTAATCATTTTGATTGTGAAGTGATGATGCCTTAGAAGTACTCATAATTTATAGGCTTAACAAAATTATTATGATATACCAACCTATAGTTAATTGTACTATATTGGTCGATGATGATTTCAATATATAATCCTCTGATATGTCGATAGCAATAACAATAATAGTGTGTATGGTGATTATCAATAAGACAACAGGCAACTAAATAAATTTTTAAACACAACAAGCTTTATTTACAATATTTACAAATTTATTTCAGACACATTGTCTGAAATAAAACCAATACATGAAATAAACTCTGGGATGAATAATAATGGTTATTCCCCATTATTTACACATATAGTAAATAAGACCAACTAATACAGTGATATTCATAGTATCACTATTATGATTGGCTAAGTTTCTATTATTCTTCTATCTTATAGAATAAGATATTTAAACTTTATTTCAGCTAAATTAGCATTTAAATTATAAACAAAATGTATTTATGTCTTTGGGATATACACAACTTTTTAAATCTAAAACTTGAAGTTATGATTCAGTATATTAAACTGTAGCTATTTGTTTGTCAGAATATGATAAGGGCAATTATCATATGCAGCATAATTAATTTATTATCTTTTAATATGAAATGATTCATTGTATTGATGTGTGGACAGACATCATAAGTCAAATGCACACATGACTCTAAAACATTACCTATGTCCACAATATAATCATTGAATATTTAACTGATCTTACCAATCCATCGGTGAATCACTACTTGATGAAGATAAATCCACACTGCCCATGTGCATTTCTTGTTCTTTTATTTAGAAGTTCTACAATCATTAGTAGGTTTTGGTTTGGTTTGTCTATAAACTGATGAAGATCCTACATCATAAGACACTATTCCAATTAGGCAAACACTATAGATAGACCAGTGTCCTTTAATCTACCTTTATCTTATCCTTGCTATATGATTTTGAAATACAAAACTTCACCATACACAGTGGAAAATTAACTATAACGTCATGAGGGATCTAACAATAAATGGAGGCTCTACAAAACAACATGATAGTTGTATAATAATATGGCTAATTCTAATACCTCTCCATAGATATAATGTGTGGTCTTGGCCTCATCATGGGAAAAATAGAATTCAGACCATGGATATTCTCTTTTGGGATTAATTATGCTAATTATGCTTTATTTATTACTCAGCCTCGACCATACCATTCTCTCATGGAATCAGCAATGGGTGATTCTCCATCATCCCATGCTCCATATTAATATTAATATTATTTTATTTGATGCCACTATATGTGGCACATACTTATCAGCTGAAAGCTGTCACAAGTCCTTCTCAATACCATAGCAAGGTAAAATAACCCTAACAATAAAAGTGGAAACAAATATTCCATTTCACAATGCAGAAACTATTAATGTATTAATAGACAAACAAAAATATATGTCAAATGATCATTAATTATTTTGAAATAACAATTATACTTTTGTTATAGCAAGCACTATGCATGTAAACAATGAAGATCAACCTGCATTTATATTCAAAGTGGACATGTTCATTCCTATGCAAAATTAAGAAATGAAAAAGGCTTAGATTAATTTTTTCATATAAAAAATAATAATTGGGCATTATAGTATAACTTTGCCAAAATGTCTGTTTGTTCACCCTTTAATAATATACACTAAAATCTGTTTTAAAATGCAAGAGGCAAATATCTCTTCCTCTCTGTCTAGATAAATGATATTTAAAATTATGTTTTCCCTTAATTGGAAAAATAGCAAAAATACATATGGAATAAATGTATATATTTTTATACATCTTTACATCCTTTCACTAAATATATTTTATAACATATATTTTATACCACAATAAATATATATATATATATAAAAATTCCCAAATGATATATGACGTAAGTATTATAACACTAACATAGCAATAATAAAAAAAGTAATAAATGAACATTTTCTCCCATTAGATCTTATCCTATTAATCAAAGTTTATGTCATCCTTGTGAGCTATAATGATAAGAACTGATATTATTATGAGTAAACATTCCTAAATAATGCATATATATATTATGATTATTGTATTCGATGTCAGCATAGTGAAAGTAAAATTCAAACACTTCCAAGTGTAGCGCAATTAAAAGGATAGGCTTATCCACTTTTCTATAGATAATTTTCCTTAATAAATTTATAGATTATTATGATCTTCAAAACAAACCTTTTAAATACATTTATTGATTTATTTATTGATGTCAGCATAGTGAGACAAGATGTAAACGTTTTCAAGTGTAGCATAATCAAAATTGGTTTATCCACATTTTAATCTAGATAATTTTCCTTAATAAATTTATAGGCTGTTATGATCTTCCAAACAAACTTTTTTTAAAAATCATTTATTTACTTGTTGATTTTGTTCTTCCCTCCACAGTAATTTCTGTAACAACTTTAAGTAATTTGGACATTTTTAAAACTTTTTTTTTTTAAAAAATATTATTTATACGCGTTACACAGTAAAAATTTAAAAGTAAATATTTATTTTATTACATTTCCATTAGCAAAGTAATATTTGTTTAGCAATACTAAGAAGAATTTATCCAATTATAAATATGATATCCTTAGCATTTTAATTAATCTGTAACTTTCCATTTCTATCACTATGCAAATTGGCACTAAAGAAAAATTGGCAGATGAGTTTTCTTTCTTAAGACAGAATAGGAAATGAAATCACGCAATTTTCTTTAACATTAATAAAGTTATATGATTCAAAAATGACTTTTTTGATTTGTTTATTTTATCTCCTGAAACCTTTCTTCAAAATTATTTCAAATTATTTTATTGAAATTAACATTTATAAGTAAGCACACTATTCTACTTAATAATAAGTGCACAAAAGCAAACATTTTTGTCAGCTTTTTTCCTTAAATGTAAATAATTTGTGCATCATTTTTAAATCTGAGAATTTAAAATTACAAACAAAATAAAAGCAAAAGCTTACTTTCTCTGGAATTGTTCTTGGTTTGAAGGAACACAGTTCTCCTTTACAGTATGACTTTTAGAAATGATCAAATCGATGGATAAATAGTGTTGAAATGATTACAAGGCTTTAAGATTTTCTATTCCATCTTTTTAAATAACAATATATTATAATCCCATTCAAGTAGATTCCAAATTTTTCAGATTTTTTAAAACTTTTTCATCCTTATTTTATAAGTTAGAGTTGAAGTCTGTTGATTCTGATTCTTTTTTCTTAATCACCCCCCCCTATAACTTTATTATATCATATATAGCTTGTATTACAATGCATTGTGGTGCCAAATGGACCAATAACACTTAGTGTGAATATCATTAATATTACCCCATCTATCTTCATTTTTAATAACTACCCATAATCTGCAAGACTGTTTTCAATTCACTACAAAAAAATATGCTTAAGAATTACCTATAACGATTCATTTTACAAGTTTTACAAATTTAATTTATTTATTTATGTATTTTCAATTGCTATTCAACAATAATAAAATAGCAATATATTTATCTCCCAATTAATAATACTTTCAAATTATTATTTTATTCCTAGTCAAAACCTAGACTGGGTTTGAAATCTCATCTCCATTTAAGCAAATTTCTTAGTGCTTCCAGAACAGTCTTTACTGAAAGCCACTTGTTAAGATTTTAATGCCAAATATATTTTTATGATTTAAAGTTTTGGATTATTTAATACAGGGACCTAAATAAAATGTCACAATATATATACTCAGCATAATAAATGAGTAAATAATTCAATTGTTGACTATGTAAAAAGTCTTAATTTTATTTTTTCTTTTACTGCAAACTGTAATTAATTAAAAAAAATTTGAACCAATACAATGTTGTCTGGCTAAAGAAATTGATTGTTATCGGTAGGATTATTAATCTGCTAACCATGGAAGTCTAAATATCCATATTGTTTACATTTTAATTACCTAATAGACTATCTTTGTACAGCATGGAATGTCTATGCAAGGAACAGAGGGAAACATCAGGTGACAAAGCAGAGTTATCCAGAATTCACCATTCAAGAGCAGCAATGAGCAATCCATATCTGCATGGAAAAAATTGCCTAAAATACGAGCCAGGATCTGTGGGGGGGGGGGAATATCTGTTTACATTGATAAAGGTTATTTAATTTATACAGGGAAATAATTAAATAAAATTAAAATATAAAGCTAAGAAAATCTACAGCATAAGGAAAATTTACCTTAACAATATCTAGTTATAATTTATTTAAATCTGCCACTTTAATATTTATAAGGAAGACACGTTTAACTTTAGTAATTATATTAAAATTTTAATATTTTCTAATTTTAAATTTTTGTATGACTATAGAATATATGCCGTCAACTCATATATAAGCAGAAATAAAATCAACAATTTGTTTTAAAAGAAAATGAATTTATTAACTTTAAGTATTTAGTATATATATTTATATAATGTGTAGATTCACTTACAAAAAAGAAATGTTTTTCTTTCAATTTCTTAAATAAAAAAAGATAAAAGAAAAAAGAATATTATAAACCCCAAATAGATTTGTTTTGCCTTCAACTTCATTAGGTATATTTAATCTAAATTTTAAATGATTGTATGTACTGTTATATATAAATAATTACATTTTATAAATTATTATTAATCTTTATATTATAGTGTATGTTTACGTAATTATTTTTGATGGATTTCTATCAATCATAGATTCAATAATCCATAAATAATATATCATATTATAGGAGTCGTTTGTTCTTATCAAGCAAGCTGCAATCATATATACAGAGGGAATATATAATTAAGGAATTTGGTAACATGGTGCTGTCTTTAATTTATTCAAAGATTAATGAATGTTTTTCTCAGAACTCAAGTAACGATTGCTGGCTAATTAAAAATATTATTTCACTAATAATATAAAAAAATAATGCAAAGCAAGCATATACCATATATATATTTTCCACTCATTCATAATGATTAAGCTATGTGATTAATTCATTCTTGTCTTTTTTATTCTGATTACTGAATTAATATTGTTGTTTTACATTAAATGGTCACTCTTCATCATCACAATTGGCACCACTATCAGATCATCAACACTTAATGATCATTATGAAAAGTTTCAACTTATATAAATGGCTACCTACAATGAAAAATGTAATATAGTAGTATAGTAAATTATTATGTTGTGATTTTTTTTTTTTTTAATGTAAAGGCTTTTATTATAAAAATAAAAAATATTTACATCTTTTATTTTATAAATGTAAACTCTTGAATTAATATATTATTATATTTGTAAAAAATGAATCTGCCTGTAAACCTGCAAAATTAAAAATAAAACTTGAAGACTCTTGGAAAATGTATAGAAAATAACAACAAAAAACTTTACATGAATTTCAAAAATAGTGTATTTGATTAGCACATCTTTCCAATCTGATCCTACGAATGAGAAACTTGGAAAGTACAATAAAAGTAATTCAAAATTACAAATTCTTGGAAGAAGTTACAAGCCATCATGTACTCAATATGCAATGCTAATTAAGATCAAATATTTGGATAGTAAAATGATAAAAATGTTGATCTATTAATCAAATAAGCAAAATTAAAGTTGCAATGATCTGATAAAAAATGATTAATATATAGGGTATATGAGCACAGACTTTTAGATGACCCATCATTCTCCACTCTATCTAATAACACTGATACACTCAAGCACGTATATGCTGAAAGGATAAATAATCACCAATATACATATTTCATGCTAAACCAGCAATCATCAGTTGGTCCAGATTATCATCTCCCACGCATATATACTATAAGTGCTCAGATATATATTAAGATAGACAATCTTCAAACTTTAATGGACAGGCTCCAATCTACTATACACTACAACTCTTCAACCATCCATCCAATTGAAAATCTGATGATGGAATGCTTGAAGGCCACCCTGAGGCCGAGATTGTTGTCACACCCATGTTGACCTAAAGTCAATCTGAACCCCACATGTACAGGACATGTACTTATTACATTGTAGAGATGTCTGCCCATCCTTGCATATGTATTAAATGGATTATGTCCTGTACATGTGGGGTTCAGATTGACTTTAGGTCAACATGGGTGTGACAACAATCTTGGCCTCAGGGTGGCCTTCGAGCATTCCATCATCAGATTTTCAATTGGATGGACGGTTGAAGTGTTGGAGTGTATAGTAGATTGGAGCCTGTCCATTAAAGTTTGAAGATTGTCTATCTTAATATATATCTGAGCACTTATAGTATATATGCGTGGGAGATGATAATCTGGACCAACTGATGATTGCTGGTTTAGCATGAAATACTTATATTGGTGATTATTTATCTTTTCAGCATATAGGTGCTTGAGTGTATCAGTGTTATTAGATAGAGTGGAGAATGATGGGTCATCTGAAAGTATGTGCTCATATATCCTATATATTACATATATAGACACAGGTATATAATAAGCCTGTGTTTCAGTTAAAAAATGATTATAATAAGAGATTTTTGAAAAATAAAGTTACCTAGACATTTTTTACAAGGTATCAGAAATCATCGACTTTCAGACTTTCATTCACAGTTAAGTAGATTAATATATATATAAACATCAGCTTAAAAATATTCCACTACCTTGTGATAAATGGTTTAGTATTAATGTCACGCGCATTCTAACATGAACATATATAGACACACAGTCGTTTAAACTTGTTTTAAATTATAATCAGTTTTATATCTTATATAAACATATGAATATTTATCATGTTAACGGAAATAAATAGAATTTAAACATGCTATTATTAAATGTTGAAATAATACAGATCAATATTTAAATCTGAGTGCTAATGCACGTGACATTAGCGTTTTTTTGACACCTGCACATTAGAAATCGTATGCAAGTTTTTGTGGTGTTATTATTTTATAGCTATTACTAGTAAAAACGATCATGTGTAGCATTGAAACAAATTAAAAAAGTCTATACGCAGGAAATCATTAAGAATTATAAAGATATAGCTTTAATTAAATGGTTATAAAATTCCCTTTAATTAAGTAATAATATTTAATTATAAAAAAATTATAGTCTATATGTGTGTATGTGCGCGAAATGGCACAATATTAGTGTGTTATACGTATGAAGAGAACTTATGCTATATATATATGCGTGTTAAATTTTCAGTCTGAAAGTAGACTGGGGAAACTAACCAATAGAATACTTTACTGTGATGAAATTATAACATATCATTTGGTGATGGTTAGTTATTATTTGCTTATCACAATATCTCATATTTTAGAGTTACATAAAAATTTTCAATGAGTTCTTTGCATTATTGAGATGCATATATACTTACGACAGTTAATATAATATACGGAAATATTATTAAGAATCGAAATCATTATCTCTAGAATTTCATTAATTATCTAGAGTAGCTAAAAGAATGAATTTTTAATATGAATGTGCAATTTTTTAATACAAATAGATAGATAGATAGATAGATAGATAGATAGATAGATAGATAGATAGATAGATAGATAGATAGATAGATAGATAGATAGATAGATAGATAGATAGATAGATAGATAGATAGATAGATAGATAGATAGATAGATAGATAGATAGATAGATAGATAGATAGATAGATAGATAGATAGATAGATAGACAGATAGTGTAATTGCTTTTAATATAAGTAATAATATTCAAAACATCAAATTAATCTGTTTTATATATAACAGTATGTATTATTGTGACAATTTATTAAGAATTTTAACTATTATTGGAGAATAGTACTATTCAAAACCTATAAAGTGCATTAATGGACAGACAATCAAAAAGTTTAATGGTGAACAGTAATAAAAGTCTGATTAATGAATATGCAAAAAAATTTATGAATGTAAAAAATAATTAAGAAAAGTGATATATATATATTATGAATTGACCATATTATTCTTAACATGTTGCTGATATTCTTCCGTCATATTAGACATGAAGGGAGCATCACTTTATAATTATTTTTCTTTAAATCTTTGAATTGACATTTATTTAATTTTAGATACCTGTTTATTAATTATTACTGGACTATTTGCTGAAATGGCTATGGTCCATTTCGATAAAAAAAAAAAAATTCTAAGCCTGTTTGTAGAATGATAAAATTTCACTATTGATTCAATCCAAATATAAATTTTAGGTCATGACCATGGCACATCAGTGTACTAATCACTATGCCATAAAACCTTTTCATTAAAAGAATATGTTGGCATTTAGAAGATAGGAAGATACTTATATAAATAATTTTAAAATGTATTTATGATTAGCATATATTAATTAGGTAGATCCTCTTTATGTATTCTTTTGATGTATTGATCAAAATATTGTGATACATAATAAGTGAATATAGTTTTATTCTTACTGATGTAAACAACAGGTTAAATATGAGCTCTAATAAAATAAACTGGATGGATACTAGTTTTAAAATTTGAGTAATATTATGTATGTAATATAATTATGTATGATAATTTATTATTAAGAACAAAATAAATTTAATAAAAGAATATATTATGAGAATCTTATAGATTTTAAAACTTAGCATCAATTTTCTATATATGAGGAAATGTGTATATTCTTTTAGATGTAAATAATATTGAATCACTAAACATCACATGATCACCATTTCTTATGCTTGCTCATAACTGTTATTAAAACAGGCAAAACTCTCCATACAGTAGTGCCACTCAGATCCAAGGCTCCTCACTGATGGAAGCCACAAGCTAGAAACTAACCTGGGGATATTGAATGAGTAACACTAGATAGGGATTTTATGCACAAGCTTTCTGGCATCCATTGATTATTCTAGCTTGCATTGAGTGGCACTACTGTATAAAGAGTTTTTGCCTGTCTAAATAATATTGATTTGTATTTATTTCCGGACATAATAACTGTCTTTTTTCAAATTATTTATCAGATATTAATAAATGGGAAACATGGAAAATCATTATCAATCTCTAATTTATGATTTAAGAATTGAATTAATGAAATCTTATAGCATGAGTAATTAAATATTGGAAATAAAGTATATTTAAAAAATATTAACAAGGAATAAAAGGTTGGTTTACAAAAAAAAAATTAAAGTGATATAATAAAATGCATCCAAATTAAAAGTACAATAAATGAACAAAATAAAACTATAAATACAAGTAAATCCTATTATAAATTTGTATTATTAATCTTAGATATGATCACTAAAATTAGTACTGACAACTTATTTAAATCTAAAGATAATAAACTGCAAGTTAATGTCAATGGAATGGATAATTATTCTATTTTCCAAATTGCATTTGAACAATCATTTATAGTAAGTCTTTTAAATGGTTTAGATATGAAGAAAATGAATAAGGCAATAAAAAATACTCTGCTAAAGACAACAATGCAGATAACAGAAACGAAAACACAGCGCTTTCAAAGCAATTCTTTTATTGAATCAAGACAAGAAGAAAATAATGAAATATGAAAAAAAATATTTCTGAATAATCAAATTAAAAACATGAAAACAACTTAAAATATCCCATTTATAAAAATTGAATCATTGAAAAATTAACATAAATCGCACTACAAGAGAATGAAAATCTTAAAGATATAAATCTTAGTATTAAAAAAATAATAATATATATATCATTAAAAACCAGCTAACACTTAGACAATCCCAATATCAATAACAATCAACAATTTCAAACTGTTGTCAAGGTAACCTTCTTTTAACTATATATATATATATTATAATAAATACTTTTATTTAGTGGGCATTATAAAGCAAAAAAAAATAATAATTGTTTTTTTTAACTACAATTGGGATTTTTATATTTAACATGAAATAAAAGTGTGGTTATCTAGAAATTAATTAATTCAATCATTTGTTACAAAAAATTGACAGAATTAATTTCTCGATACCATATACTTTTATTTCAAGTTAAATATAAAACTCCAATTTTAGTTGAAGAAAACTATTTTTTTGTCATTTTAGTTCACAGTAAATAAAAGCATTTATTATAAAATGGTATATATATATTAATTTTAATTTTTTAGTATTCAGATTTTTTTTTTTTTTTGTAATTTTTTTCTATTTAAAATGGAACATCGTAGACTATGTAACAATTTAAAGAAAATTTGTGGCACATTAAAAATCGATTCCAGTATTATTTTGTTTATAAAATAAGCATTTTTTAAAAAAAAACTTAATTCAATTGATCATTATCATTTTTAATGTAAGCTTTTGTAAAAAAAAATAAGTGTTTAAATAATACACTGCCCTCTCATATGCATCTTGAAAAACTTACTGAGACCTATGTCAATAAGTTTAAAATTTCATCTACTAACAACTTTGGATTACATAAACTATTTGAAAATCCTGAAATGTTTCATTGTAATATTACATTAGCACACATTTCTAACACATTTACAAAATTTTAAGAAAATCCATTTCATAGAAGTATGCTAAAACTCAATTACAAAATATATCCTAAACAAACAGAGTTTCTATATTGAATAAAAGCATTGGATAAATTAAAATTCCTGATTATCAATCATAGAAATAATAGCAAAACATTGTGTGGAAGAATTTTTTAAAAACTATACACTGTAATAATGAAAAACAGAAAAACAAAATTTCCAACATCATTAAAACATTTTTTTTTTTTTGAAATGGTACATGTTCCAAATGAAATGAATTATGTTGTAGAATTAAATATATTAAAAAAATTGAAAATATCTATAAAATTGAAATTATTCTAACTATTTTGATAACTGAAACACAGGCTTATTACATACCTGTGTCTATATATGTAATATAGGGTATATAAGCACAAACTTTCAGATGACCCATCACTCTCCACTCTATCTAATAACACTGATACACTCAAGCACATATATTTATCTTTTCAGAATATATGTGCTTGAGTGTATCAGTGTTATTAGATAGAGTGGAGAGTGATGGGTCATCTGAAAGTCTGTGCTCATATACCCTATATTACATATATAAATATTTTAGAAAAATAAATGAAGCAACAAAGCAATTGTTAGCAGACCAAACAACTAAATTATAAAAAAATATATTTGATAACTAGAAAATGCAATAGTAATACTCATATATAAGAAATAAAACAATATTCAATTCTTTATATGATATTTACTCTAATCATTATAAATCATCTACAAAACCTTAAATTTAAGCCAACTAAAATAACAATCAGGATTTAAAGTGTTAATAACACAGTAGACTATATCCAAGTATTATGACAAATTGTAAACGCACTAATGAATATGAGTTGTCATTTGCATTGAACTTATAGATTACAGAGAAAAGCATTTTGTTATAAATTTTTGTTATTAAAGCTTTGAAATATAATGATGAAATACCAGAATATTGTCAAATCGAAAGAATATGTTTCAAAATTATGCTTCATGATGGCACTAAGAAGATTAACATTGATAAGAATGTATGGCAGAGTGAATCCATTTTGCCAAACCTTTTGCCATAGATTATGAGAAGTATTTGGAGATTTATGATATAAAGAAAAATAAGTAACAATAAATAGATATTTAAGCTAAAAATTATAAAGATTTTCAGATGATGTGTTGTTTTTACTAGAAATTTTTCAAAGCTTTGTGAAATGATGAAGGAATTATCAGATAAAAGCAAATAAAACTAAAAATATATCCTATATACTAATGTTCAATGGATTTTCAAAAAAGTGAAAATAAACAATTGGCAAAAATAAATTAGAAAAAGTTATACATATAAAAATATAATAGATCTAAACTTTTATAACTAAACTTGGATAAAGTCTTTTATGAGAGAGGATCACAATAACAGGATTTTTAATAAATGAATACAGTAAAGTAGAACAAAAAAAGAAAATAAAAAAAAACGAGAAAATTGAGACAGAAAGGAGTAATTGTAGAGAAAATAATATCTAGACTATGATTGAAATAATTTAATATTTATAATTTTTTTGCTTAAATACTGAATGCTTTTTACTGGTGCTTATTTATAGGTCTAAAAATTAGCAACCTAGTATAAGAACACATGAAGATTGCAAAACACTCAGAAAAATATGAAAAGATGTATGTTTGAAATATGAAATAATGATCAGATAGATATTTTCATCATCTAAGATTAAACATTGAATGTCTTTAGAAAAATTCAAATTTTATTTACATTTTCCAAATACATTCAACTGTTAGTTATAAAATTCAGATTAGTATACAACAAAATATTTTGATTGGTATTATTTCCCTCTCTTCTTTGGATGTTTCAGTATAATCAGTGACAGTACTAGCATAGAAATCGAATCTGGATCATTAGATTCTGAATATTAAATTTAAGATAATGCCAACTGAAGTTTTTAAATCCCTAGAAATTTAATTAATAATTTACATTTATAAATTATGTAATTAGAGGGATTTGAATTAAGGATTTTAAAATCGATTCATCCTCCACTCCATCTCAATAAACTGATATACATGACCACACACATGTGAAGAAGATACATATCAATTAGGCCAAATTATAATCTCCCATATATATATAAATTTATAAATAAATATTTAAAAATACAGTATTTAAAAGTTTATAAAAAATATATGTATAACCGTCACTTAGGAGCACTTTCAACCAACTTGTGGCTTTGTCAACTATCATGTTTAAAATGTCAGCTTTTCCATAATTCTATGATGTCAACTTTCCCATAATTCTGTGATCTTAATGTTTGCTGCTTGCCTATTAAAAGAGATGAAAATTTAATGAGTATACAATTTTTAGATCTCAAGATAACCAGAAACAAGGATAAACTGGATTACTATATGATTCTTAAACCAATAGCAAAAAGAGGATATATTCCATATGAATCAAAAGTACCAATGTCACATAAATGGCAGGTTTGAAATCCTTTTTATTTAGAAATGATAACCTTTGTAAATATGCATCAGATAAAACTAAAAATATTAAAACTTATTATAATGAATTGTTAAAAGTTGGATACAATTATGATTCTGTTTATTATACTATTAAAAATTTTACTTATAAATATAAAAATAATAATAGTGTTAATTCTTCTGATATAAAATTGTGGATATCAATACCATATATTTCAAATCAACAGGCAAGTTTCATTAAGAAAATTTATAAAGGAATATGTGATATTGCATTTTATGCATCACCTATATTAAATAAATTAATAAACAATTAAAAGGATAAAACTTTATTTACAAATAAAAATTGTATCATTTACAAATGGACATGTGGGTGTGGCCATGGATATATAGGTGAATTGAGGTGCTCATTGGAAAAAAGAACAAAGGAACACTTATTGTTATTTAAAAGGGTTCAAAGTACAAAACAAAATTTTAAAAATAATGATAATTTATTAGCTTCTGTCTTTTATGACCATAATAAATCATGTATATATGGTTTCAATTTTAATTATAACAATGTAAAAATATTGGAAATTGAAAGAAATAATAATAAAAGGAAAATTAAACAGGCGATGTTGATATGTAAATATAAGCAACATTTGGTTAATAGGCAAGCAGCAAACATTAAGATCACAAAATTATGGAAAAGTTGACATCATAGAATTATGGGAAAGCTGACATTTTAAACGAGATAGTTGACAAAGCCATAAGTTGGTTGAAAGCACTCCTAAGTGATGGTTATACATATATTTTTTATAAGCTTTTAAATACTGTATTTTTAAATATTTATTTATAAATTTGCGTATATTATTTTGAAGAAATATAGACATCGATTTATAATATCATATATATATATATTGTAACGGTAAGAATTGTCTCTCCATGCAACAAAATCTAGAACACAGGCAAAATACACTAAAGCTGATCGAGTGCAGATACTGGGATCCAGAATCTGACCAACATTCAATCCTTTCACCTCTGCTCAATGATCTAATACCCTACGGATGACACTTCTCAACTTACACATTTAATTTAACCTCGGTCCAGAAGTCACTCAGCGTAAAACAAAAGACTCGTAAATTAACTAATTTAATACTGATTTGGTCAGATATACACACATATGACTAAGTGATTAATTAATATATCAATGATTGCTTATAAAATATAATAGAATGATCTACCTATAGGTATAATGATGTATGTGCAATTAAATCTAGAGTTGGATAAAATGAACTCACGGTCAATAAAATTATGAAAATGATTTATAATTTTAAATATTATTAATTTAATAAAACAATAACAAATAATAAATCAAAATATACAAAATTATGTGATGGGAATGTAAGATATTACACTTGCAGGTGTTATATAACTAATGAGATTAATGTTACATATCTCATTATAAGTATTTAATAAGTGTAGTGCAGTATTGGAGTTTATGCCTATATTAATATGCCAAATTTCTAGCTCTCATGTAGTCTGCTAAATCATAAGGAATTTTATAGCCAAAGTATATAAATAACTTAATAGCACTCTTATGATGTCTATCTACACAAAGTTAAATCGCGCATACAAAGTTAAATCGAGCATATAATTAGGCTCAGAGATACTCAAGTTAGCATGTTAACCTAGATTAGGATATACACTAATATTACATAAGCATTTAATGTAAAAGGAGAGAAAACTGGTTTATAATAGGTTTAGCTATATACTCTATAGCACATATTAAAATATTAATTAAGCAAAAGGTGCGAATGAGTCATTGTTCATGGGCTTCAGCTTCAAAGCTCGGTTGCCCTAAAACTGATCAACTTGCTACAATAGAAACATTAGTAGTTCAGGGAGTCAGATAAGCATTAATCATAAAAGGTCCTTGTGCCCTAGTTCTAAAAGTGTGCTTTAACCGGAAAAAAGTGGATAAGAGTGACCTCTGCGAACAACTCATCAATAATCATGCAGAAAGCAAATAATTGTACATTGAGTACTTTGTAAGAACACATCTGCAACTTACACATATATATAATGCAAATATGTAAAGTTATATTATTGTGCCTTAAAATTAGATAGCGTCTATTTGCATATCTATACAATCCATTTCTCAAATTTAGTATTTTAAATATACTATTTAGGGACTAACTTAATTAGTAACCTAGTTTAATATTATCACCTGCATCTCTACATATATAAATCTAAAGAGGACAAAGCATATTTGTGGGGTAATTATGAATAAAACATTAAAATATGCTTTGAGAATATCTCTGTGGCTAGTTCCTATGATATACGAGTTACATATATAAATAGTTATAATTCATAACTAGAATTAAGCAAACTACAATTTTAACTAGATAACTGATTATTGTAATATTAATACCCAAAACTTAATTAGTAAAATAATAATATGATCTCGAAACAGCGAGTGAGAATGAAAAATAATAATTCAATTATTTAATATTTATTATAGTGAAGATTTGAAATTATCTTCGCAGATTGATAAGCTAAAATTATATTTATAAATACTTGCAGTTTCGAGTCATTTGGCATATTAAATACATATAATATTAAAATGATAAAATCATAGAATAAATTGAATAGATTTAGAAATAGGCAAAAAAGACAACTGAAAATTATACATTTAGTTTAAAATAGAATTAGAGTTTTACATTTTAACAGAGAATTCAATATTATAAGTTTTACAATCAGACAAGATTTAAACATTAGCATTTTATAGTTTTCTTTGCAGACTTTTAGAAAAGGTGTTTGGGAAAGGCAGATTTAATAAATAGCTAGCTTTTAAAAGAAAGAATCAAAGTCACAGTTTATAAACAGAGCTGTGAGAGAAAATTTACCATTCAGTTGTTTTCATTGCAGTTAGTTTTGGAGCACTTGGGAGGAATTAAGTTGACACTTTTGGTGATGATTTAAAGTTAATGGAGATTTTCCATGGGCTGCTTTGCTGGTGTATGGCATTAGGTTTTATTGGACCAAAGTTCTTCCATTCCCAGGCTAAGGAGAGGGGTGAGTTATCGCCATTCTACTTGACCATTTTGAAGATAAAATGGGCGTAGGTTCTGCTTACAACTCACTTATTATATATATGATCGAATACTTGGCAACAAAACTTTAAGTATTTATACTTTTCAAACTCTGGCCACCTGTTAATTTTTTACGAGCTTGTCAGTAGCTGAAAAGTCCATTTATTTATTTTAGCAAAACATGTTTAATAGTTACAACCAGTAGAAAAACTCATTTATTTATTTTAGAAAAACATTTTTAATTATGGCAACTAATTGAGATTTTGGTTTTTCTGCATATTTTGTTATTAACATTTTATATTTACAAAATCAAGTTTACGCTATTTTAGGACCAATGCATGACCTACTTTGAAAATTGTTTACAAAAATAAATGTTTTTTGACAAAGTTACTTTCTTAATTAGTAGAAGACTAATTTTATAACCATAGTGCAGAATAACAGGAAATATACATATGCAATTTCAATAATACAGCAATAAAATTGGTTAAATAATTTAACTAAAATATTTCTTAAACTAGAAATATTTATAAAATGAAATAATATTGTAATATATAAATAAATAATAATTTAAACTAAAATATTTCTTAAATTAGAAATATTTATAAAATGGATACATATCTGTAATCTATACCTATGCTATTAAACTACAGACATATCATTCGGATATATATATATATATGATTCTGACACATAGTAATTTAATGTTATTTAAATGGGTACTCTGAGAGGGTTTAAACCTGGCATATGGATAGGTGTGTGGGTAAAATAAGTGAAATGGGCAGATGGATGAAACTGACCATTTCATATCCCTAAACTTACTTTAAAAAAAACAAATGAAAAAAATGCCTTTACTTAATCTGAATTAGTAATGATCAATGATCAGATCTTGGTTTTCATCCAAATGACCAAATTTTAAAATTCTACTCCTGTCATAACATATCCACAATGTATCCCATGCCTTGCTTATCTACTACTCTCATACTCCCCACCATAATGAAAACTTATATAAGAAATAGAAATAAAAAAACACTTCTACCTAAACTAATTAGATAATACATATTTATATAAAAAAACTATGTATAAAAAATGCATACAAAAATAATTAGATGCTATTAGTAAACCCCAGGGTTGGTTAGTTTAATTTACAAGTGAAAAGGGGGTTTGATCCATGTACTTATAATTGTTTAGGTAGGATCGGGGGTTGATTGACATCTGGTTTTAGTTTAGGATGGTAAACCTCTATGACCATTGTCTTATCTTTCAATGCTATCATCATTTTATCTTTTGACACCCTCTTATCTTTCCCACCTTGTCTTTCACCTTCTTTTAAATCCTATCCCTTTTGGCTTTACTTTCTTTTAACCTTTCTTTCTTCTATAGGCCCTAGTGTGACCCATTTAACTTTAATCTTACAGTTTATCCTTCTTCCTACACTTGTTTTAGAACCCCAATCTTCAAACTCCTTGTATAGGTTATGTTCTTGTTTTTGTCCCTTATTGTCTACTCTTATGACTGCTAATCTATCTATTTCACTATTACTATCTACTTTTCCAAAATGATCTTCCCCTGGTGTTAAATTTTCTTTCCTGTCTACTTCTCTAGGGTATTTCCTGCATCTGCCTCTACAAGTTTTACCTTGTCCTGATGCATATTGTCATTCTTTTTCTTTATGTTGCTTTCCTTTACAACTTTTCTCCCAACTATTTTCCCATAACCTTTTCTATTTTCAAGCCCCTTGCCTATTCTTACATCTTGCTCCCTCAGTATTCCTAGCTCAGATGGACCTTTCTCAGTTTCTTTCTCTTCCTTAACTTCTTGGTGAAGCTCTATTTGTTCTACTATTTGACCTAGTTAATTACTATTGTCTTTTCTATTTCTTTTGTTGGAATATATTCTACTTCAGTGATTATTTCTGAAACCAGTTTTTCTCTTTCTTCAATCATTTCTAACTCAACTTTTAATCTTTCTGTTCTATCGCTTCCAGCTTCCAGCTTTTCTGCTCTTCTTAAAGGCTCCATAATTTCAGGTATGATGGGCATTATTTTTTTCTCACTTAATGGAATTAATTTAATAGTTTCCTTTCCCATCACAATGACCTCTTTTTCATTGGCAATTTCTACCTCCAATCTCTCTAAAGCACTTGGCTCAACCTTTTCTTCAATGGCTCCTAAGTCAATCTTTTCCACTGGTATATTCATCTTTATGAATTCTTTTTCTGTAATTAATGTTATCTGTGTCTCAATCTGTTCATCAGGTCCAGCTTCTTTTTCGGCAATTTTAAAAATTTTTCCTCATTTTTCTGAAGGTGGGCTCACAATTTCTATAGTTTTTCTTATAACCTCTATTTCTTCCTCCTTAGTCTTGACTCCTGTTTTTGCTTCCTTTGGTATATTTTTGTTTGTAAGTTGTACAGTTTTCGTAACCTGCTCTAATTCAGCCATATACTCTGGTTCTTCTGTTTTATCCCTTTCTTCTTTCACCATACTATTACTATCCATGATATACTCGGCCGATTCAGGACCTTCTTTTTTTATCCTTGTTTCTATTTCTTTTTTCATTACCTCTTGCTCAAATGGACCTTTCTTGGTTTCTACTCTACTCTGGTACATCTGATTCTCTGTAATCTCTTGCTTGTTCAATTCCTCTCTCCTATCTACATTATCCCTCTTTTCTTTCGGGTCCTTCCTATCCCTTTCATCCTGTTCTATCCCTGTGATCTTTAAGACTGTTCCTTCTTCCATCTTTGAACATACAACCTTCTCAGCCAGAAATTTCTGCTCTTTCCCTGTTGTCTTTCCTCTGGCTAGACTGACATGAAGCCTCTGCTCTTTTTTCCATCTGTACAGCTGCTTCCTTGATATATTGTTCAAAGATTCCTTCTATCTTTAAGTGCTGCTCTTTGTAATTTTCTTCTATGTCAAAAATTTCTCTCCGATGAACTTTCTCTAGCTCCAGTAGTTCCTTTTCACTGTTATCCATTATGCAACCCATACTGGTAGCACAACTAGTGGCATAGCAAATCTCTCTGGTGTAGAGAAGCCACCTCATTGCCTTTTTTATCATTAAGAACCCCTCCAACATCATGATCCATGTTGCTTTGGTATATCCCTCATGGATTATTTCCCTGAATGCTCCCTCCTTCCTTTCCTTCACCTATTTTTCTCCCCTCATTATCTTCCCTTTAATGCTATCATTCATTATTAAAAGCTTTTTAAATATTCTATTAATGTGGCTTCTCACCACTCTTCCCCTCTGGAAATGGTTTGTCCTATGGTCCTTTTCTCCA
This sequence comes from Epiperipatus broadwayi, assembly GCA_028023455.1. Taxonomy (NCBI): domain Eukaryota; kingdom Metazoa; phylum Onychophora; class Udeonychophora; order Euonychophora; family Peripatidae; genus Epiperipatus; species Epiperipatus broadwayi. The sequence continues at coordinate 2,791,079 of JAQFVV010000115.1, forward strand.
ATAGCCTCAGCCCACTATTGCTTACTACTACCTTGCCCTATCTCCATTATGATATATAGTGTCATACTTAAAGTTTAAAATAATTTAGTGCAATTACAATAGTTATGCCCAATATGGTTATTAAATTTTCCTGCCTAACATATATGGTTCATAAATTATATATACTAGAAATTTTTATAAAAAAAAACTTTTATAAAATTTGAGTCAAAATTTAATAAAATAAAATCAATTCTTACCACAAAGTGCCTGTTTCTTTTTTAAATCAACTGCAATCATTTCTACTAAAAAGATATTTATAAAGATTGATTATTGTGTTTATTATTATTATCATTATTGCTATGCCAGTTTTAACTTTATTTGAGTACCCATACGATAATATAGTTTATTGATCTTGTCCAACTTGTTTCATTGTCCATATCCAATTCTCTAAAACTCTTTAAAATATTACAAAAAAACATTGGATTTCCCTTATTATTATAATACTTTTCTCACTCATGATGACAACATTTATTAGGAGAGACAGAGTCTTCTGGGCACCAGTCACTAGTGAGCAAGCAAAATTACGCGTATATACATCAGATATTTAAAAAAAAAATTTAATTGTTTTTCAGGTCCCTCTAATTATAACGAAGTATTTCACTTAAATAGCCCTGTTTTTATATATCAACTCTGTGCCAGCAAAAGAGAACAAAAAATTCATTTGACCTCTCCAGTATATGCCAATAAAAAATATTTTACATATATATAGTATGGGAAAAAATATTTTATATCCACATACTATTTTTAATTTCAACCTATGACTAACGGGATTGATGATGTGACAAAGTTTGAGACCAAACAAAAAAAAACACTTTTATTGTTACATGTTTTATCCTGCATCGATATATTATAAACATACATATATCTAGATAACAAAAGTTATGGCATATTTAAAAAAAACTGAAAAATTTTCATATATATATTAATTACTGACACAGAGTGTGAAGATATAGACCAACTCAGTGTATGAAATAGATTACTATTCCCCAATAAAGTATTCAAACCCGGACAAAAAAATTCTACATGCATTATGAAGTCAATATATATATATACTTCAGCACACACATACACGCATATTCAGTGTGTGAACTAGATCGAAGACCTCATGCTTGGATATCCGGAATCATGTTAAAAAGATTTATATCACATATATATAAAAAAAACTTTATATATCTTATAAAAAAAAATTTCCCATTTATTTTTTCAAAACCGAAATTATCATTTAGGTATGTGCGTGTTTACATTAGAAAACCCATATTGTCGCGTCAAAACTCGGGAGAAAAAAAATCATACATATTTTGAGCAACAAAAATTAGCACACCTATATATATATTCTAACCTCCCCCGCTCGTTCTCACCCAAAAATATAATGTTTATTACGAATATTCCGGGTTCTAGCTCAGTTAACGAATAAATAAATGAAATATTCAGCATTGATTAAAATGATTACTAGCTCTAATTTCTAAATACAAATACGGTTCAATTTTAAAATGAATTAACAAATATTTACTATTTTCATGAGACATGGAGTGACAATACGGGGAATGAGATAGACTACATTGGCCATTATCCACACGATAATACCTCAATGGCATAAGAACACTATTCCCCCTTTTTACTATACCAAATAACTAACTCGTAGTATTCTTATGACTTTCTAAGCTCTATTCACTACGATTAAAATAATAATCATATCTTAATCTTCTTTTTAAACAAGAATCTAGCTTAATTAAATAAAATGAAGTAAAATAAAATAAAATAAAATCTCAGGTTCATAAATTGTATTCTAACTGATTTAAAATTACGGTAGTAAAATATGAAAAGGGAATTTTATGTCATAATCTACTACACAGCAACTAATAATAATAATAAATAATAATAACAATAATAATATAATATAATCTTATTTCTTCCTAAATGAAATAAATAAATACGTACGTGGCAGTGTTTTAATAATCTGACAACAGAATACGTGTGGCAACTTTATCATATAATTCAATGTAATATTGTGGCAACCGACTTATGACCAATAAATAATATAAAATTATGATCTTTTAATTTTAACATACCAATAAATTCTCAAAATTATTATAACACTTTTATGTTTACCTTTTGTGCAAAACCTATATATCTGTTTAAATTACAAATGTATCGTGATTTCATGCATCCATGTGGAGAAATAACAACGAGGGCACACAACTTTAAAATAAATTTAAAACAAAGTTTATTAACAACATAAATAAATTAACAATATTTTTACATTATATACATTGGATATCCCTTACTCTCCTATCTTAACTTAGTTTACTAGTTTATAAAAATGAAATCAAAATACTATTTATTTTTCCTAGTTAAATCTTATCTTTTTAACACTTAAGAAAATACAGTATTATTACTTGATTTATTATTATGGTTAGCTTGCTACAAAATGCATTTTTTATATGCTTATCACAAACACTTTGCATCCCTAATATTATTAAAATTATATTTTTTACAAAATTTACATTCGTAGTAAAAATTCTACAAAACAATAAAATTCTAGTCAAAACCTTATTCTACATTCGGTATTAGGTTTTTTATTGTTCATTATCCGATGTTTATTAATCCTAATATTCTCATTCAAGCCTTACTTCAGATGATATAATTACAACTATTAACATACCATGCACAAGTATATGTTTATTATACCTTATTGAACTATTTTCTTAATAAATATGCAATACTTATTTTCTAAATATTATTTTAAAACATTCAAATTTTATTATCACTTAAAAAAAATACTTGGTTTAGATTTCTTTTCAAAATCTTATATTCATTTCTGAATTAATTTTACAATGTATTATATGATTCTTTCTCTCTTTATGATATTTTGGACTTTCAATTTTAAAGTTACACAATTCTATACATTCCAGCAAATAAACTATTCTTACATAAACGATAACATATCTTCAGTTCTATTTTATTCATTATTTCTTTGAAAATATCTTTCAGACCGATGCAGATTCATAAAATAAGGATAGCGAAGATAGATGCATAGGATCAAAAATATAACTAGAATATTACTAGTCATATATCTTGACAATCATGGCACAGTGAATTAAAAGATACTATAGAGGAGTGACCTTTACCTGTCTACCAACCTCTATTATAGGAACGATGCTAAAGCTATTTCTTTAGCTTTATTATAACATCAAAAAGTTTAAAAATATGCAAAAACACTGTCCAAACTATATGTGTTCAGTCATAGGGCTTAGTTAACTATACTGAAATCACACAAACTAAATATGATCCAAATCCTTTATTTTCCTATTTCTTAAAAAAAAACATCATCTTGGTTTTCTTTCCCCTAGTACTTCCAAGTCACTATCTGATCTTATTTCTCAAGATTTTTCTATACTGTACATCGACAAATACATATCTGCATTTCTAACAATAATAAAATTCATTTATTTCAAAACTATTCCACTGTTCTATAAGAAAATCTTTTTACTACTTTCCTCGTATATTTAATCATATACAAACTATTTTAAAGTATCTGAATACTTTATCACATGAAAGTTCAAAAGAATCACACAATTGTTTTGTCAAATTATATTATTAATATACTTTAAATAAATTATTGCATGCATATTCCGAATTACTCCTATCTCATTATATGTTAAAATGTTGTATAAAATGTGTACATATAATTTAAACTTTCACACTTCATTCTTAGTCAATAGATGATCTAAAAAAAATACATTATGCATTATAAATAAATATCAAAATTACCAAACGATCTTTATCTTCTCGATCTCATTCCGTAGGCTTCACCATCCCATTGATCCTTGTAGATATAATACTCACATACATACACTTTATTTTTAAACAATATTTCTATAATTTTATCAAGCTATTATATTTAAATCTCAATATTACTAAATTTATGTTTATATGTTTTCCCTAATCTCACATAGCATTTGATATTTTTAAAATAACTTAGTAAAATATTTAAACTATATTTACTGTACTTCTTTATCAAAATTTCTTGAAAACCGTTCATATTAAAGCTAAAAAAAAATGTTTATTATTTCTTCTTCAGTCATTAATGTTCTATTTTAAGGCAAACAATTATTGTTCTATTTAATAAATATTCATAGATGACGATCCTTAGTTTTTTAGAATATTTAATACAATTATTAACCATGATATCAATTAATCCTGTAAAGAAAACCTCCAAATATTTTCTTCTAATATTTTCTGCTAATATTTTCATGCGACTTTTTACGATGCATCTTCTAGGTACTTTGATTTAAATATTCAGTAATTTTTTCTGTCTCCATGGATCCATTTTATTAAGTATATTAGATTTATATTTTCCAATTTCTCTTAGAGAAAGTTTTTCTGTTCTTTTATCATAAAACACAATAGCTCTTTCATCTTATCATTCTGTAACTTTTTTCCTTCTTTTAAAATTCTGGTACTATATTTTTGTAATGTTTCCTTTAAAAAGATAAAACATTCTTTTTCCCTTATAACTTTTACATAATTTTTTCTATATGATATACGCATCTTAATTTTTCCATAGAGAAGAATAAAATAACTTCAGAGTAGCCTTATAAAATTTGTGCGTCATAATTTTTTCCTGACGGCAAGTAACTTCTCTTTTAAGTTTTCCATATAGCGTCCAAATTATATTTCTCTGAGTTACAATAACAAGTTTCTGGTTGAGCATAAATAAAGCTGTATCAAGGCACTTTCCAAATATTTTTCCTTTAACAATATTTTTATATACTGTTTTCTGTAGTATTTCCATTTTCACTGTAAGGTTTTGGCTAAACTTGAATAAAATCACTGGTAAGAAAACTTTTAAAAATTAGCCCTCCATGTAAAGGCAGTTCCAAATATTATATGTTAAAAAAACTTTTCCAATAAATATAAAATTTTAAAATTATATCCCTTTTCTAGCTTGCGGTCTTATCCAGCTAAAAAATATGTTACTCCCTCCTTCACTTACACATTACTTTTTCCCGCTTCGTCTAATTCCTATTTTTTGTCTGCTAAAATACTTCCATTGATTGGTTAATGACTCTTTTTTAGCGCGAACAAATTTACACATTTTTAGTTTTATAACAGACTAGATTTTTCAAATAAGACATTTATGACGTAATGATTTAAAATATGACTTAGAATAGTATTTTTAAATTCAATTATAATGTTATCAAAATCATTTAAACTTTAAAACAATTATTAAAACAATATTTAATACCTATTTTAATATTAATATTTAATTTATCGTGTTTCTATTTAAATAAAATATTTTTTTTTTTATTAACTGTATTCAACTTTTAAACACTACTTAAATATCACATCATTTAAACATTTAAATAACTATTTAATATTTCAACATTCATTTCAACGATAGACAGCAATTACATTTAGTTCCATAATTCACAAACTTTATTATTATTCTAACAAGCGTGTGTGTGAAGGTATATAATATACAGTCACATGATTACTAACTTTAACATATGATTTTTTTAAATTTACGTCTCGGTCTAAATTACCAAAACTGATATATTTTATAAAAATTTGGAAAATAATTTAAAATTGTAGAACTAAATATAATTCTCACCATCCTAAAGTTTATTTTAAAATATACTCTATTAATTTTGACTATTAAATATAATTATAACACTACATATAGCATTTATTTAATTTATTAGTTTTAAAATATCATACTCGAATTATTAATATATTTTTAACTATTTATAGCTGTGTTATTTTATATGGCCAGCTTTTACAACCATAAGCAAGGATATAATTAAGCTTTATTTAACTGTTTTCTCTTAAAATAATCCATTACACTTTTATATACCAGGTATTTTCAGCTTTAAATTGTACTATAAAATCTAATTATCCTACTATTATTTATATATCATACAAACATATCTTAAAATTTAAAATTTTTTAGCAATTGACCATTCTACCCTATTATGACCTATAGATAAGGGCACAATATATATTACTGGAAAAATCAACAATGAGAAAGGTGTAAGACAAGGTGACTCCATATCTCCAAAACTCTTTATAGCAGTGCTGCAAGAAGTATTTTGTGGATTAAAATGGAAAACTAAAGGAGTGAAAGTAAATGGAGAGTATTTAAGTCATTTAGATTTCGCAGATGATGTAGTTGTTTTTGCAAATAATGCTTCAGAGCTGCAGGAAATGTTGCAGGAGTTAACAGATGAAAGTAGAAAAGTAGGACTAAAGATAAATGTTAAAAAGACTAAAGTAATGTTTAATCGATTTGCTCAAAATATGAAAATAAAGATTGATTATGAAGAATTAGAAAAAGTTACAAATACCTTGGTCAGATTATTAATACAGATGGAAACATAATGGAGGAAATTAATCATAGAATTAAACTTGGTTGGAGTGCTTTTGGTAGAAATAACTTGATACTGAAAGGAAATATGCCTATGTGTTTGAAAAGGATGGTTTTTAACAAATGTGTTTTACCAGTTCTTACTTATGGATCTGAGACTTGGACACTTAATAGAAGAGCAATACAGAGACTTCAGACCACTCAAAGAAGTATGGAGAGGTGTATGTTGGGAGTAACAAGAAGAGATCGAAAACGCAATGTTTGGGTAAGACAACAAACAGGTGTTACTGACCTTATTGAAAAAATTAAAAGATTGAAATGGAGTTGGGCTGGACATATTGCTAGAAGAGATGATAATAGATGGACAATTGAAATTTTAAACTGGATTCCAAGAGATTGTAAAAGACCCAGAAAGAGACCACATGTGAGATGGATGGATGAAATAAGAAAATGTGCAGAGGTGTTGTGGAGAAGAGAAACTAAAGATCGGAGAAGATGGATTAAACTTGGAGAGACCTTCATCCTGCAGTGAATTGATAATGGTTGATGATGATGATATATATATATATATCCCCTTCCTATCTTTTCTCTCTGCCCACATGTATTCAATTAATGGTCTTGTAAAATAATTACCGAAATCTCACATCTGGGCATCTATAATCCAAGAGAAAAAAAATTGTACATATATATATTTCTTACTTCCACATACATATAATTCGATTCAGTGTCATGGAAATAATTAATGAACCCGATCAAAAAAAAACTAATGTATATATTTTGAGGAAGCAAAAAAAATTTTTTATTCTTCTTTGGAGCCAGAACTCAAAAAAATCCTTCACTCAGGGTATATGAGTGATTATATTATTTAAATCTTAAAACCCGGAGAAAAAAAATTACATATGCATTTTTCTTCTTTTCCCAAGCATGCTGAGACTCATTCATGGTTTGTTCAGGGTTGTGTAAATAAGTAACAAAGCCCCATGTCTGGGCAATCAGAACCCAGGGAAAAAAAACCTATGTAATGGTAAGAATTGTCCCTCCACGCAACAAAATCTAGAACACAGGCAAAATACACTAATGCTGATTTAGTGCAGATACTGGGATCCGGAATCTGACCAACATTCAATCCTTTCACCTCTGCTCAATGATCTAATACCCTATGGATGACACTTCTCAACATACACAGAGATTTAATTTAACCTTGGTCCAGCAGTCATTCAGTGTAAAACAAAAGACTCATAAATTAACTAATTTAATACTGATTTGATCAGATATACAAACATATGACTAAGTGATTAATTAATATATCAATGATTGCTTATAAAATATAATAGAATGATCTACCTATAGGTATAATGATGTATGTGCAATTAAATCTAAAGTTGGATAAAATGAACACACGGACAATAAAATTATGAAAACGAGTTATAATTTTAAATATTATTAATTTAATAAAACCATAACAAATAATAAATCAAAATATACAAAATTATGTGATGGAAATGTGAGATATTATGCTTGCAGGCATTATATAACTAATGAGATTAATGTTACATATTTCATTATAAGTGTTTAATAAGTGTAGTGCGGTATTGGAGTTTATGCCTAATTTGCCAAATTTCTAGCTCTCATGTAGTCTGCTAAATCATACAGAATTTTATAGCCAAAGTTATATAAATAACTTAATAGCACTCTTATGGCATCTATCTATACAAAGTTAAATTGAGCATATAATTAGGCTCAGAGATACTCAAGTTAGCGTGTTAACCTAGATTAGGATATACACTAATATTACATAAGCATTTAATGTAAAAGGAGAGAAAACTGGTTTATAATAGGTTTACCTACATACTCTATGGCACATATTAAAATATTAATTAAGCAAAAGGTGCAAATGGGTCATTATTCACAGGCTTCAGCTTCAAAGCTCAGTTGCTCTAAAACTGATCAACTTGCTATGAATAGAAACATTAGTAGTTCAGGGAGTCCATAAAGCATTAATCATGAATGATCTAGGTTCTTGTGCCCTAGTTCTAAAAGTGTGCTTTAACCTGAACTAAGTGAATAAAAGTGATTTCCACCAACAACTCATCCATAATCATGCAGCAAGCAGATAATTGTACATTGCGTACTTTGTAAGAACACATCCACAACTTACACATATATATAATGCAAATACATAAAGTTATATTATCATGCCTTAAAATTAGATAGTGTCTATTTGCATATCTATACAATCCATTTTTCAAATTTAATATTTTAAATATACTATTTAGGGACTAACTTAATTAGTAACCTAGTTTAATATTATCACCTGAATCACTACATATATAAATCTAAGGAGGACAAAGCATAATTGCAGGGTAATTATGAATAAAACATTAAAATATGCTTTGAGAATATCTCTGTGGCTAGTCCCTATGATGTACGAGTTACATATATAAATAGTTATAATTCATAACTAGAATTAAGCAAACTAAAATTTTAACTAGATAACTGATTATTGTAATATTAATACCCAAAAATTAGTCAGTAAAATAATAATATAATCTCAAAACAGCGAGTGACAATGAAAAATAATAATTCAATTATTTAATATTTATTATAGCGAAGATTGGAAATTATCTTCGCAGATTGATAAGCTAAAATTATGTTTATAAATACTTGCAGTTTTGAGTCATTTGGTATATTAAATACATGTAATACTAAAATGATAAAATCATAGAATAAATTGAATAGATTTAAAAATAGGCATAAAAAGACCGCAGAAATTTATACATTTAGTTTAAAATAGATTAGAGTTTTACATTTTAATAGAGAATTCAATATTATAAGTTTTACATTCAGACAAGATTTAAATATTAACATTTTATAGCTTTCTTTGTAGACTTTTAGAAAAGGTGTTTGGAAAGACAGATTTAATAAATAGCTAGCTTTTAAAAGAAAGAATCGAAAGTCACAGTTTATAAACAGAGCTCTGAGAGAAAATTTACCATTCAGTTGTTTTCATTGCAATTAGTTTTGGAGCACTTGGGAGCATATTAAGTTGACACTTTTGATGATGATTTAAAGTTAACAGAGATTATCTATTAGCTGCTTCACTGATGTATGGCATTGGGTTTTATCAGACCAAAGTTCTTCCATTCCCTGGCTAAGGAGAGGGTGAGTTATCACTTTCTACTCAACTATTTTGAAGATAAAATGGGTGTAGGTTCTGTTTACAACTCACTTATTATATATATGATTGATTACTTGGCAACAAAACTTTAAGTATTCATACTTTTTAAACTCTAGCCACCTGTTAATTTTTATGAGCTTGTAGTAGCTGAAAAGTCCATTTATTTATTTTAGCAAAACATATTTAATAGTTACAACCAGTAGAAAAACTCATTTTTTTATTTTAGAAAAAACACTTTTAATTCTGACAACTAATTGAGATTTTTTGCATATTTTGTTATTAACACTTTATATTTACAAAATCAAATCCACGCTATTTTAGGACCAATGCGTGACCTACTTCGAAAATTGTTTACAAAAAATGAAATGTTATTTTGACAAAGTTACTTTCTTAATTAGTAGAAGACTAATTTTATAACCATACATGCAGAATAAGGGAAAATATACATATGCGATTTCAATAATACAGCAATAAAATTGGTTAAATAATTTAATTTATAAAACAAAATAAGCGTATGTCACGCTTGAATGTGAAGCTATAATAAGATACAGTAATTAAATACGCTAAGCGCTTTCGAGGTCCTTTACCTCATATTCATAGCGAAGCTGTGAGCTGCGAAAATAAAAAATGGGGCGGGAGAAGTTGTATGCAAAGCATATGCAAATAGACTAAATAGTCCAGCGTTTAGAAATGTCGAAGCATGTGTCTCGTCTATTGATTGAGTTGTTATTGTTGTTGATGTAGAACGCTTCTCTGATCTTCCGCTTAATGTCGTTTTTCTCAATACAAACTATTTTAGGGTGGGAAGGTTCAAATAAATGTCCAGTTTTCTTGGAGTGTTCCAAAAATATTTCTTATACTAGAAATATTTCTAAAATGAATATACATATCTGTAATATTTACCAATAACATAACAATAATTTAAACTAAAATATTTCTTAAATTAGAAATATTTATAAAATGGATACATATGTGTAATCTATACTTATGCTATTAAACTACAGACATACCACTCACATATATATACATGATTCTGTACACATAGTAATTTAATGTTATTTAAAGGGGTACTCTGAGAGGGTTTAAACCTGGCATATGGATAGATGTGTGAGTAAAACAAGTCAATTGGGCAGATGGATGAAACTGACCATTTCAATATATATATATATATATATATATATTCACAATCAGTGCACTGCTTATATTAAGATAGCAATTCCTCAAACTGTAATAAACAGACTTCAGTCCTCATTTTTTCAACTATTCAACCATCCATTTCTTTGAAAAACCAATGATAAAATACTCAAACCCCTTATTGGATTTGATATTGTAGTCATACCCATGTACACATTACATCAATATAACTCCTCATATTAATGAACCATCATATATCTATATATATAAATAGGAGAGAAATGGGATTAACTTACACAAAAATGTAATCCATTTCTCAAGCAATATGTAATTATAAAGCAAGGCTTTGAGTGTTTCATTATCAGTTTTTTAATGAAATGAATGTGAATAGTTGGAAAATCTAGAAGATTGAAGCTGCTCATTAAAGTTTAAGGAATTGTTATCTTGTTATAAGCAAATCACTGATTGTATGAGTGTGTGGGAGTTATAATCTAGCCCCAATGATGAGTGCTGTTTCTGCACAAAATATGTATATTTAGAATCGTGTATTATTTTTGCATGTGTATGGTCAAGGATATTGATTAACTGAGATAGAGTGGAGGATGAATAGAGTAAAAAATCCTGACTACAAATTCCTCTAATTATATATATAAGAAACTTTCAGTATAAGCAAATTGCATACTGCCTTAAAATTTATAAATGATCTAACTTTGTGCAAAATTAGGTTTAATATCTAAATAACAATGAATAGAAGTGGGAATTGAAATTATAAAAAAATATTGTTGTTATTAATCTACATTTAAAAACAAATTATATTTTGTTGTTTAAGGAATTTGTTTACATTTCTAGAAATTTAAATATCTTAATCTGTTACAATTCTAGTAACAACATTCTTGTTAATATTAAGATCTTACCTCAGAATGAAAGATGGAATCCACCTTTTACTTACAGAAGTTGTTATGACAATACATTAAAAATTTATAGTATAGATAAGCTTGGGCTCTTATCATGTATTTTATATTTATGAAATATCTAGTTTTCTGCAAAATCAGGTTTAATATATATATATATATATTGTACCAATATTGAATATTGGCACATAATAATTTTATTTTAAAAAAATTAATGTCTGTGTAACAGCTTGAAAATCTCTGTCAATATCTAATTGTTTTCGTCTTAGTAAGAAAAATAAATTAATAAGTCATATATTAAATTTAGTTTAACATAAGCACTAGTTTGGAAAAAAAAATGGTTTCAAAATGGGAAAAGATATAAAGCTGGAGGGATTAATAAAAAGAGTAGAGGCATTAGAAAGGGAACATGAGAATGTAAAAACATGGGTGCACATACACAAAATGGAGGCAGTAAATCAGCTGCTAAAAATAAAAGCATTCTCAGGGAACAAAGAGGAGAATCCAAATGACCACTTAGAGAGCTTGGAACATTATTGCATCTTGAATAGTTTAAGTGAGGGAGCAAGAATTGCCTTATCTTGCAGTCACACACAGGGAGAAGCTCAGCTCTGGTGGAATTTATTATGTGTAAAACTGGCAATGTTCGGTGAATGTAAGTGTTCATTGTTGGCAAACTATTGGGGGGAGGAGCTACAGGAAAAGGTCAAATCTTTAGGTCATATAATTACAGAAAGAGGAATAATACCTAATACTGAAAAAATATGAGCAATACAGGAATTTCCCACACCCTGAAATAAAAAACATTAAATCTTTTCTCAGACTATGTAATTTCTATAATCGATTTTATAGAAATTTTTCACTTGACATGGAGCTGTTACTGCAGTTATTAAGAGAAGGGAATTGTGGGTGTGGAATGAACAGCATGAGCATAGTTTTCAGAGCATGAAGGCAGGATTTTTAAATAAAGTTATACTATCATATCCTGATTTCGACAAACCATTCTTTGTACAAATGGACATCAGTGGGTTTGGATTGGAGGCTACGCTATTTCAGATACAGGAAAAGGGACAGCACAGAGTTCTTTGTTTTATTAGCCATTTACTAAAGGGACTGGAAGTGAACTACACTGTAACTGAGAAGGAAGCCCTGGCTATTGTGTGGACATTCAAGAAATTCCAGCAGTATTTAGTAGGCTCTGAAGTGGTACTAATCACTGACCATAAGAGCCTCAAATTTATTAATCACTTCTTTAATAATAGCCAGCTAATAAGGTGGAGCTTGCTCCTGCAAGATTTTAATTACTAAGTGGCTTACTGTCATGGCAAGGAGAATATTGTGGCAGGCACTTTAAGCTGATATCTGGTAGCTCAAAAACACTTGAGTTGTGACAGAGCATATATAGCTGCTGCCAAAATATATAAAAGAAATGGGATAGAAGACAATTTGCATAGATTAAAGGAGCAGCAAGAGGAAGATAATGATTGCAGACATATAATGGAGTATCTATGCAATCAGCCTGTAGCACAAATGGCCAATAATCTGCTGTGGAGGGATCGAAATCACTGTTGTTTAAAGGGATGACTCTTACAGCATGTATTACAAAAAAAAAACACGCATTATTCTTCTGGTCACCATGAGAAACCAAATAATTAAATATGCACATAACACTTACAGACATTATGGGGCAAATAAAGTGGAAGGATGGCTGAGTCATTGGTTTACTGGACAGGAATGAATGCCAATATTGCAGATGTGATTGGTAGATGTTCAGCAACCAAGCCTGCTAACACATCAGGAGTGGGGCTGCTGCAACCTATATATGCCCAATGCCTAAACATCTTACTAGTGATAGACTTCTATGGATCTCTGCTTCCATTCAATAAAGTGAAGTATCTCATGGTAACATATGATGTGTTTTTGAAGCTGGTATCAGCATATCTAGTAGCTCAAGCTAACACAAGACAAACTATTCGAGTTTTGGAACAACAATACTTTAAGACTGTGGGAATTCCAGACAAAATTCTGTCGGATCATGGAACACCCTTTATATCTAGTGAATGGAAAAATGTATGGACAGGTGTGGGATAAGTCATATACTTACATTGATTCATAACCCTGTCTAATCCATGTGAATGGATTATGAGGAAGTTGGGGCATTTATTTCGGGTTTATATACAGGATTATCATCGCAAATGGATGAAAGAAACCTCACGAATAGTCAACATGATAAACTGGGCAAGAAATGAGTCTATGGGATTCAAACCTGTTCAGCTACATTTTGGAAGAAGTATTCCATATCCATTTGAGACTAAATTGCCAGTGGGGATAAATCCAATCAACCAAAGAAGAAATGCTAAGCAAGTACTTAACCAGTTAAGAAAAATGGCCATGCTATGGCAGAAGAGTCAGGGAAGACCTAAGGCCATATTCAGGAGGGGAGATGAGGTCATGGTGAGAGTTCATCCAGTAAGTCATCCTGAAAAACATATATACAAGAAATTTCAGCCATTATACAACAGCCCCTATATCATAAAGCAGAAATATGGTAATAACATGTTTGTGATAGCACAAGGAATGGAGGAAAAGGAAACATATAATGCCTGGTAATTGAGGTTAGTGAAAAGAGAAAAACAGCCACTGAACAGGCAGTAATAATACTAAATGAAATGTTTGGGAATAATAATAACAAGAAGGCTTCATTGAATAAAAGATCCCCCCCATGCACATATTAATTAAGAAGAAATGCTCGTAAATAAACAGTTTAAAAAAATCAATAAAATCAAGTTAAATAAGTAGGTCACATGGATGATTTAAGAGTAACATTTGTAGGATTAAATAAATGAATAAAATAAAAAGTTTAATTACAGTGATCGAGTTAAATAAATAAATAACATGTCTGTAATAAAATAAAAATAGTTCTGAATTAAGAATTAAAGTTGTCAGAGATAAAATGATCAAAAAATGATGCATTTTACTCTCAAATGAGGATGGTGTAATGTACCAATATTGAATATTGGCACATAATAATTTTATTTAAAACAATTATTAAAATAAAAATCTTTCGTAAAAGAAAACGTATTTAAAAGTTTAAAAGTTTTATTACAGTTTGTTTTCGAAAAAAGTCAAAGTCAAAGAGTTTGAAATAAAATTTACAATCAATTAATTAAAAAGGGGGGAAGGGGAGTTTTGGTTAGAAAATTTAAACTAAAAGTTTTATAAAAGGAAGTAGAGTTTATTATCATTAGTTGAAAGTTGATTTTTAAGTTTAAAAAATATAAATCTCTTTTCATTCAAATTAAAGAAAAACTAATTTTAAAACTTGTTATATATGTGCATATATATGTGCGATTGTAAATAAAAAATAAGTGTATGCATATTAAATATTAAAAAAATGGAAGTTATCATTAAAAAACACAGCGATGACTATTAATTAAAATATAAAACAACAGGATTAAAAGCTTGTCTCCAAAGGATTAGCTACTAATTAAAAATATAGAACAACACATTTGCATGGCTATTACTAATTAAACAATCTTCAAAAACATGAGATTATCAATGAAATTTCGACAACAGATTTTGCCAGAGGATATTAAAAGGACAACACATCGTAGGTATAAAGAGCCAATTTTTTTTTATCAGACATTCAGTGATGACAATTGTTTCAGTTCAGATAACAGTTCAGTTTATTATGTATCCAGAAACAAAAATGCAGTGCTGAGCAGCTTTTGGAAACATACATCTCTCTAGTCTGAAGTCTGATGAAAACAGTCAATATACCCAATCTTAAATAATGTCTGTGTAACAGCTTGGAAATCTCCATCAATATCTAATTGTCTCCAATAATAATAGAAGTGAATAATAATAAAACTCCTCAAGAAAACATCCCAGCTGGCTGGAAATATTCTCACCTAAAGCAGTAACCAAAGAAAACAAAGTTCTACATCCACATTCAAAATCCTAGGTAATAATATTTCATATTCTTATTTCTATAATAGCCATTGCATTAATTCATAAAGCCTCCAGAGACAAGTAATTTGAACTCTATAAGCATGCATAAAATGAACTATTGATGTGCGTGTTTGTGAATGCTATATGATTTTATAAATGTCGAATATTATTTATGCTTTCTCATAAGAGATATATTATAGTGTGTTAATTTAAAATATGCATGTGTTATATTAGATTTATAAAATGTTTAAAATTAGTAAATGTTAATTAAAATAAATGGTCTTTGAACTTAAACTTTATTTGTCGGTCAATTCTTTTTATCAATTCTTTTTGCCAATTCTTTTTTATCAATTCTTTTATGAATTCTTTTCACCACTAATTATGTATAATCTGTTAGTGATTACAAGGAGCTGAGCTAGTCTATGGGTATAACTTAGGCGTTGAGTTAATGGCCATTGTTCAAAGTGCATTGTTTATTCTTCTGAATAAATAGCTGGTGCCCATGTTTACACAAAACAAAAAAGTGCTTTGAACTTGGTGTTGAACTCAACAGTCAAAAAGAAGTTATGTCCTGGAAATGTGATGCTAGTTATATATTTTATAGCTATCATTTGGACATACATACTTTCTGAGTATGTTCTCTGCCTAAGAGACCAGTGTTTCGAATGTCCCATATTCGAACCTGGTACAATATATATATGCAATATAGAGAGCATACCAATAGCTCAAACAAGCTCTTAATTAATAAGTGTGGTATAAGAAAATATTTAAAATCTCTATCCAGAACACTCTCATCTTCAGACCAACTGGTTTTGGGCTTATGGTTCATATCAGTGGAGAGCTAAAATATTTGGAGATGAGAGTATTCTGGACAGTGATTTTAAATATTTTCTCATACCACACTTATTAATTAAGAGTTTGTTGGAGCTATTGGTACACTCTCTGTATTGCATGTTTGTAACTACAAGCTTATAAAAGTAATGTGAGGTTATATATGACTTACTTTATTATATATATATATAACACTTTGTTATGATAAATTATTATGTATTAAAGGTGTTAAAATTAGCATTAACCAATTGCCATTTTGAATTGAAAAAAAAACTATTAGTATTATGAAAAAAAAAGAAATGTTAAAGATTAAAAAACTGAATGATGACATCTTTTCTGTATGTACCCATGTTCTGCATATAAAATAAAGATAAAATTTGAATGTAAGCATGGTAGAAAAAGGATGGTTCATTAAAGATTTATAGATGATATAACAATATTTTCAGATAGAAACGTTAAACTTAATATATACTATCAAAGTTTATAACAAATTTGGAAAAAATAAATACTAGTAAAATAAAAACTATGACAAGAGATTGTGTTTAAAAATAAAAAGATATGTAACTATTCAGAAAGATTAAATTTTAAATAAATTGATAAAATAGTAAAAAGAATTGGCAGGGGATGATTATAAATCCTAATAATATAAATATTATTAACAATAGATTTATATATATATATATATGAAACTGATAAATTCAGAATTTATAAAACTTATTACTTGGGGAAAATATATATCATAATTGAGGTATTTAAAATGTATGTAAAAGAAAATTAATAAAAAATTTGATTGAACATCTTAAAAATATTATGTTTGAGAAAATTGTAAAAAAAATAGTGAAAAGATCAAAAAGCCAAAAATGGTTATTACATGGTCATAAAATACACCTTTACACTGGTTAGTAATGAACCTTTATATGAAAATTAATCAATCATCTTCAATTTGTTCCCAGAGTATTTTGATTTACAATCAATTATTTATAATTATAATTTTTAAAAAAAATTCAAAATATTATATTTTAAATATTCACCATTTTTTCAAGATGGCAATAATTTTGTAAGATTGTGATGTCATAAGATACCATCCTAACATAACTATATCTTCCAAAAATAAAATGATAATTATGCTAAAAATATACAGTAGAATTTATTCATTATAGAGTACACAATATTGCTGTGACTATATAATCAAAAGATGATTAATGCACTTTATTTAATTTTTATCCAGAGACTTTACAAAACATTAACTGCTTTCATTTGTAATTTGTCCAAAGTAAAAACATTTTTTAATTTTAATAACTACAAAATAAAATAAGAAACACTAATTTCATTCTATTTTGAATGAAATTCAAAATTGAGTAACATACTTTGATCATGTACAATAACAAAATGTATTAATATTTATTTTCCAAATATGCATATTAGCTAATCTATATTTATTCAATCAATTTTATGAATTAAAATTCTTATGAACATTATTTTATCTATGATAAAAATGTGATGATTGTAATAGTCATCATAATTATAAATTATTTTGAAAAAAAATGATTTCATACACTATGCATCTAATAATTAACTTTTATATGATCAAATAATACTAAATATAAGTTTAAAATTACATTTGTTTTTCAATTTTGCAATAATCTTATAATTTGTTTGTGTCTTATTCAAGATAATAGCCAATTTTTGTCATAAATATAGATCCACAAAAGAAAAAAATTAGTCCTTTATAAACATTATTAATATTACAACAATCAATTGTACATTACATTCTTTTACTAATATTTTATTTATTTTTCACTGCTTTGATGTAAAATAATAAAAAATATGCAATTAAAAAAAGAATTAACATCCCTGCAAAAACATTCACAATCTAATCAATTAAAAATTACAAAATGAAAAAAAAATTACTAATTAAACATAAAATGCATGGAAAATAATTTTTTAAATGTTACATTATGTTAATTTTTTTTTTAATTTTTAAATATACAATGTGGGGTGTTTTTTATGCTTTATTTTAATTTAATGAATTGTGATTCTGGAAATATTCTGCAGCTTACATAAGAAGTAAAATGACAATCAGCAATGGAAAAAAGTATAATTTTGTTGTTTTTTTTCTTTTAAAAATATTTTTAAATAATATATTTATCCATAGGTTAGTATTTTTTTAATAATATGCTAAACAAAATGTTTACTTATTAATTAAGATCCTTTTTCATTTAATCCTTATTTTTTAATTGATTTTATTTATATTTTGAATTAAAAGTAGCAAATTAATTTTTTCCCTGTAGAAACTTATTATAATTTTTTATTTTTTATCCAGGAATTTATTTTATAAGGCATTTTGGGAGCCCAATTGGCAATGCTAATTGGAGAAAAGATGTGTATTATTACATAAACTGAATAATAAATTAAAAAATAAATAATTGCAAAAAATACCTAAAATGATTTGAAACATTTACCATGTCACTAGCAAAAAAAACAATAATGAAATTATTAGCATCTTGGAAGATCATACATTGCTGCAGCACCAAAAGTAAGAAGTTAAATTTCATGTCAAAAACTTTTAGCTCTCAAACCTATTACTCTATCAAGCAGTAAACTCCATAAAAATATGACAATATAAAAACTTTTTTATAGTGAGATACTCCAATCTCATCATCTATAATAGAATTTACTGACATTGAATAAGTTTTTCAGTTTGTAAAATATTCGACTAGAAAATTAACAATATTTAAGAAAAGCTATTGGAGGATAAAAAATATTTTTTAAAACTTCTCAACCAATAGAATTTGAGAATGAGAAGAAAATAACAAAGAAAAAAATAACAATTTCAAATCTCACTACACATATTCTTGTGATTTGAGAAAGAAGAAGCTCTGAGGAAAGTAATTGTTATTGTACTGAAATATCAGCTATTTAACTATTATATTTTTATTACACAGAAGCTTTTGAAAATAATACTATGAATTCATCATTTATCTATGAGAATACTAAAATTAATACACACACACACACACACACATATATATATATATATATATTGTACCCTTACTTCTCGATGTATAATATAATTTGATCTAGCCAAGTTTAGCTCAGTTAATTGCATGTTTTAATATACTTTATATTATCATATTCAATAAATTTATTATCAATTATCAAACAATATAGCTCTATATTCTGTAACAAAAATAAGTTTTATTAAACATGAGACGTATAAAGTTCAAAGTAAGTAGTTTACATTGAGTCAATTCTTCCAAACACATTGTCTCAATGGCATAGATACTATTACCTCCTTATTAAATTACTACTACATCTCGCTTCTTATGGCTTTTAATAAAATAAACTATCTTTAATAATAATAAAATAAATAAATCTTACTTTTAATTTTTAAATATAATTAAATAATCTCAGGTTCTTCTAATTATCTTAAAGTAATGATAACCATGTAAATAAGTATGTTGGGTTTTATATCAAACCTAAATACACCTAACTTATTTTAATAATTATAATACTAATCTTAAAGTATACTTAATCTTATCTATTTCGTTATATCGTCAATCTTAAATAAAGATAATATGTATATCTTTTATTTTCCATAGTATCTTAACTTTGGAATAATCAAAATCTTATAATTCAATAATCGTGGCAATAAATAATATTGTACCTTTATTATGCATTATAATTACTCTATGACCATTGTAATATGATGTATAATGTCAATCAATTCTCATAAAGATAATCAGGATATTTGTATTTATTTCTAAAAAATATTAATAAATTCCATTGTGCAAATATTATGTTTCTTCAAATTATCTGCTTCAATGTGTGGTGCAAAATAATACCACCACTTTTAAACAAATTAAACAAATTTATTTACATTAACTTTAATTAAGATTTATTTACAATATTTACAGTTCAAATTAGGAAAAAAAGAAAATAAAAATAAGAAAATAATAATACATGTTTCTTTATTACTTACTCCTGTTAAATATCTATCTTCTTTTAAAATGCTATACCAATATACTGAAGTATGTTTTTAAAACTTACTTTAAATAAATATCAGTAACTTCAATTATTACAATATTTTATGTAAATACTTTATTAGCTATTAAACAATTAAACTTTATTAATTAAATTACTACATCTATTTACTGTTATTATTTCATCGTCTAGTATGTGTCTTTCTATTAGCGAAACTAATATATCTTTATAATGTAATAACAAATAACTATTATAATTTTATATTTATTTACTTTTTTTTATAATATACTTTCTTAATATATTTTTTATATTTCAAATCATAAGTATTTATTATATTTATTCCTTTATTTTCTCTTTTTCCCCTATCCACCTATTTTCAACAAAAAAACAATAACCAAAAATATCACAACATAAAAAAAAATAAATTTTAATAATATTTTCTAGTTCGTTTTATATACATATTTAAATAAACCATATATATATATATCAAAAAATGTCAAAAAAAAATAAAAATTTAATACAGTAATATTATCGGTCCATCTTAATATTTGATACATAAAATATCCATTACCAATCATACTTAATATGTTATTATTAAAAATAAACAATTGATTATTAATATGTACTATCTTTTTATAAATTAATATTTAATTTATATTGTAAATAAATTCAATTACACTTTTTCTTTTCATAATTTTTTACTACTATTCCTAACCCTTTCTTTTTTTTAAAAAAAAGTTCTTTTAAAAAAAAAAATATTAAAAAATATAATAAAATAAAAAGTTTATCGTGGATTTCTTTAAAGAATATATTTAAAAGTTATTATGAATATTTATAATTAAAAATACATTATATTTAAATTAACGGGGTCATATTACTTCGCACAAAAAATAAGGTAAGAATAACTTATCAAAGAAAATATATAATATATTATATACTTTTACTAATTTTTTTTTTTAAAATTATAATACATCTTTTAAAAAAAGATTAACAAAAGTATTTATAAAACTACTTTTATTTCTAATATCTTTTACTAATATATATTTAAATTTATACTTCAAAATCTTTTAAAAAGTATTTTATTTTTAAAATATTTCTAATAGTCAATAGTAATTACTTTTAAAATTATATACCCAAATATTACTTTCTCCATCGTAATACACCAGGTTTTCATATTCAGTATAAAGTCGATATATTTTACAATATGATTCCATGATTTTTCAAATAGCTTAGTGGAGATGATAGGAAAAATTAAGTTAACTGATGTCTATCATTTAAAACTTTTATAAATATTTATAATGAACTTTGTAATTTAAAATTGATTTTAAGAGTCATCAAATTACCTATTTTTAATAAAAATTAACTTAAAATAATCAAGAGTCCTCTCCTAAAATTGAATAGCTTTTATACGAAAACTTCCCATTTGATTGGTAATAAAAATAACTTTGTCTTATTTATATTTAAATAAAAATAAATAATGACTTATTTAATATTTAATAATTTTCATATTATTTAAATAATTCTTATCGTTTATTTAAATACTAAACATTTTTTTAAAATATTCTTATTTACTTGATTTTAATTTTAACTTTATAAGATTATTTTTAAATAAACTAAGTATTTTTTATCATATTTTTAAAAAAATATTTTAAAATCAGATTTAATATTCACATTGATTTATCTTTATTTTATCTCGTGATAGCTCAGTATATTTATAAATTTTATAAAAATTTTAAAATAGTCTTGCACTTTACTAAATAACTCAAGAGTGTGTGTATATTTAAATAACATCGTTCTTATCAAGAAAGTTGTCATCGTCTAAAAATAAACTAAATTGATTTTTTAAAATAATATTTTTTAAATAAAAAGATATTATAATAGATTTTAAAAAATTACAATATTATTAAAATAAATATTAGTCTTTTATTTAAGTACTTACAATAATTAAAATATTTATATTCTTTTATAATATTATTTTATCAACAATAAATATATGCATTTAATTTTACTTGTCTTTTAAACACTTTTAGCTTTAAATACCTATTTATGAAATATATTAATGCAGTATTGATTATGGCCATTTTTCCCAACCATATATTATAATCATCATCATTTAAAATGTCTCTCTCTATATCAGCACAATTTTACATATCAAATACTCATAGATTGCTTTAATTAAAACTTTTGAAATAGTACCATAAGCAAAATTAACATCACATATTCAAATATATCTTAAATTTAAAATTTTTAATAGATTAGCACAAAATTAGATGGTGACCCATACAAAAGGGCACAATATATAGTGTGGCAAATCAAAAATATAATTGTAAGAATGATATAAAATGAATTACTGTGCATGCTATACATTTAGATTTTAATGAAAATCTAAAAGTCAACTTCTGAAAGCATAAAAACGTAAACAAAGTTATAATAAAAATTCATAGATTATTGAACTTTTGTTTTTATATGGAAATTATTTTTTTCATAAAGATTAGCAGTGATCCTATAATGTCCTGGAAATTTCACTATACCTTATAACAATATAATATCTGATTTTTTCTCTGAATCTAATTGCTGGTAATATATTTATGAATAGAAATAGTCTTTCAGTAGAAGTCTTAGCAAAAAAAAATATTTCCCAAGCAATTGTTTGACTTTTTACAAATATTCACCTCATTGATATGATTACCTACCATTTTCTTTTGATTAATCCACATTTATAAAAGTTTCCATTTATTCCAAGGTATTACCATGCAATTTATTGAAATTGGGTTATCTATGTACTTTTAATTCATTTTTTTAAATGGGTACAATTTATTGATTTATCTAAAGTATTCAGAACCTAAATTCGCAATCATTTTACCACTTTCTAGTTTAGAAATGATCTTTTTTTCACTTAAACACTGATCAATTTTTTGACTTCATTTTTTTTAGTTAACCATTAAAATTTATATTTGAAAATGCACATAGAGATCTGAAAAAAATAATAAAGCTGAATAAATTGCAGAAAAAAAATTAAGCAGTAGTAAATGCAGAAAATATAAAATTATCTGATGCTTTATTGTATGTGAAGGTAACTTTAGTTAATAATGTTTATTGTAAAATTGAGTGCTTGGGCCATTTGAGTTCAGAGACTTAATTATTGTGTTCAGCAATTAGATTTCTATGATTTTTTTATAATGAGTTTATTTTAAAATTATTTTTGGCCATCAATATTAATAATAAGTATCTGATTTATGGTTCATGGTTAAAATTATTACAGTATACACATCTAGGAAATATATATATATATTGTAATGTTACTGAGAGCGTTCATTAAAATTGTGTTTACAATTCTCAAAAAATAAACAATTTTCATAAAACAATGTAAAATTTAAATTGATAATAAATAATAAAACTGTTGCAGAATAATTTGTCCATAAATGAGTAAAAACATCTCATTTGAAAATAAATAGATTTATACAGGTCTAAAAAGTTTTTCTGTATTATTAGTTTAAAACAAAATACCCTTCACTAAAAAAAAGAAATTATCTATAGAGTTTAGGAGTGAGTGGAAGGGGGAGGAAATTAACTTAGAAAATTTTAAAATAGTTGAATTTCAAGTAATTAAGAATTAAAAGTGTGACAGTTTAAACTATAAATCTTTTATATAAGATAAAAAATATTTCTCTTTTCATTCAATTTAAAGAAAAAAGTCTTTTCCCATTATTTGAAAGAAATAAAATATATATGCGTAAATAGCAAATGATTGTAAAAATAAAAAAATATAATAAAATGTGTGCGTGTTGATAAAACGATATATAAAAAGTGAAAAATTAAAAAACAAAATGTGCAATGGCTACAAATTAAAAATCCACAAAACAACAAATTAGCAATGGCTACCAACTGAAAACAGGATCAAAATCTTATCAAAAGAATGTAATCAAAAGCAGTGGATGAATTTCAACAATGGATATAGTTGGAGGCTATAAAAACTAATAAAAATGTCAATGGTTATCATATAAATAGAGTCAGTTTATTTTACATTTCAGTCAAATTCATTCAATCAGTTACTCAAGCAGTTCTTAGTGAGTCTTCTCATGTATTTGTTAATAAAGACCACGCAGTGTTGAGCAGCTTTTAGGAGCATACAATGAGCTGCAATCCTGTCCAAAATGCCAGTAGCCTTCCCAAAATGGAAGTAATGCACACCCAATGATCTGAAGCCACCCAATGTCTAACAGTCTTGAATAAGAAGTAGAAAAGAACAGCAATTAACAGAAATCTGACAAGCCTAAAATCCAACTGGTTGGTGATAAATTTCACAAATCCACATTCTAAAATCCTAGGTAATAAATAACATTTTCTTATTTCCATTTCTAATTAATGTGGCCATTGTAATCCCTAAAGCCTCTAGTGTCAGTAAAACAACTGAACTTCACAGCATGCATAAAGAACTATTGATGTGCATGTTTTTAAATGCCATGTATTATTTAATGCTTTTGTTAAATTATATTCTATTGTATGAATTTAGAGTATGTGCATGATCATTATATAAAATTACCATTGTTTATGGTAGTTAAGTTTTATAAAAGTAGTTAAAATTTACAATAATAAATATTTAGTTAAATAAATTATCTTTAAGCTTAATATTTGTCGATCAATTCTTTTACCACTAAATAAAATATCAGTATATTATAGAATCCTTTTTATTGAGCTTGTTGGGATATCTTAGGTACTGAATTAGTTTAACAATCATTCAAAATGTGTCATTTATGTTTGGGTAACTGACTGGACCCAAGGTTTACTCTGAAACAAAAAGTGCTTTGAATGATAGGTGTTAAATTCTGCAGCCGAGAAGATCTGTGTCCTTCAAATGTGGTCACAGTTATATATTTATATATATAGCTCTGACTTGGTCACAGATACCCTCTGGGCATTATTCTTCTCTACCTAAGAGGCCATGATGGCGCAATATTTAAATTGCCTTGGTGTAGATCAAATATATCAAGAATAAATAATTGTATCATATTTTTGTATAAAAGCTTTACAATATTGTTTTACAAGTTATTTAATTAAGAGTCAAAAGTAAATTGATTTTGTTTACTCCTGCAAGTGACCTATTTTTAAATGCCCCATCCAGTTCAATATATGTATTGACCTATTTTTAAATGCCCCATCCAGTTCAATATATGTATTGCAACTTGACAAATGGTCATAGAACATGGATCAAAAGACTACCACATTGGTCGCCAAAAACTACTACATAATAAACCAAAGCATGCTGGAACAAGTGCTGACATAAAAGACTACACAAGCAGACATGATAATACTTATGGATTTTTTACAGAGTATGAGTTCGTTTATAGACAATATAATAACTAATTATAATTACTAAAATACAATGTTCTTATATTAAATTAAATCCTATCACTGGTTTTATTTTTACTTTATTTAAAATATAGGTTTCTTTACAATTTTAAAATCTAATTATAGCTATATTCTAAAATATCCTTATCTCAGAGTTCAAATTTAAAAATGCACTTGAAATAAAAAAATGCTAATGGTAATATTCTTCAAACTTAAAATATGCTAACTGTTATTCAAGCTATACATTAAACATTTCATATACTTCTCTTAGTTTTATCTTTAACATTAATATTTTTAAGGAAGCAGAAATAAAATGTACACAAATAATACAGTATTCAAATACTTAAATAATACATGGCTAACAAATTGAAATATTTCTAAATATTTTAAAGTTCTTCAAGTATAACTATTTCATTTCCACCCAACTATAAATTACATAAATTTCATATCTTCTGATGCAATTTTTAATAAGCAATAACATGAAATAATGCAACAGGCAGTAAGGGTATATTTAATGCTATCAACTACATTGCAAGTGCATTTGAAATAAAACAAATAACCCAGTATTTATCTTTTGATAATGCAGGTAGAATAAATAATAAGCAAAATGAATGAATAAACTCTATGTGACCATTGAAGTGCACATAAAATAATTAATAATGAAAACTTTAGTAAAGTAGATTTTCTGAGTAACAAATGTGATAATGCAATAATAGCAATGAAACAGAAATGTATTTAATTAATAATAAAAAAATATTTATTTACAGAAAGTAATAATATCTATATAATAAAATATTTATTTACAATAAGCATTATTTATTAAAATAAATTTGATATATTAGAATAATAAAATATATATCATTTACATAATTAAAACAGGTGTAAAAATCAGGGTGGAAACACTTTCATAGATTTTAGAAAGATGGCAAAAAATACTTTATGCAATATAATCCACTGATATAACAATAATATTTATGATGGGATGAGAAAGTAAATATGCTAAACACTCACAATATATTTAAAGTTTAAATTGTATCAGAGCAAATAATATATTATAAAAATAAGTATACCTTCAGATATAATCTACCAAAAATAAACATTATATTAAATTCTAGGCGATGTGGATAATAAGAAATATAAATAATTAAAAATACAAATAGGCACCTGGTAATTATGTTCAGGCTGTGCTGACAAAGAAACAAGCCACATTTTCATTCATGGAGAGGCTAAGTGCATATAAAAACAATATAATATTCACATAAAATTTCTTAAATCTGATATATATTTCTATTCTACATAGAAATTAATAATTACACAAGGTTTAAATTTAATGATGATGATGATAATAATAATAATAATAATAATAATAATAATAATAGTAATAATAATAATAATAATAATAATAATAATAAAAAAAATAAGTAAGTAACATCTCACATGAACATACAAAAACATATAATACATCCATTTGCTTCAATATATGCATACACACACAATATTTTCATCATTAGAGAGCAAGTACTTTGTGTTTATTTCTTAATTTACTTTTTTTTAATCCTACATCACTTCAAGATTATTTTTTTAACAACATTCATAAGATTTTAAGTTCTATATTTGTGACTTAATACTAAAATTAATATATTTTTGCATTTGGTAGAATCCTTTTTGAAAATATGTATAATATTTGCAACACTAGAAATTTAGAATTTTCATTTTCAATATTTAGATTTTATTCTTCCTATGTATGTTCATTTCAAATTTTTTTTTATCAACAACAACCAACTTTCAAATTCTGCATTTTTGACTCACAGCTAAAATTAATTCAGGAAATGCAGTTAAGAGGATATTTTTAAAATATTTATGTACAATATTTTCACTGCTAGATAGAAAAGTTAAGGGATTTAATATTTATAATTAAGCCTTACATGATAAAAATATAGTTCTTGTGTATATTTCCTTGTGCTTTATAAATTCTAATTTAATGTGAAATGTGTTTTGCTCTATAAGCCTTAATTGTCTGGATGCCATTTTATACTAATATACAAATTAAAATATGTTTTGAAAATGCTTAAAAATGGCCCATCTTATCTCTTTTACCTAAATTCATTTATATAGACAAACTGAAGTACTTTCAGAAAAAAGCATGAAGATCTTAAATTAATCATGTTACTTTTTAAAGCTATACTTTAAATTGCTTTATATTATTTTAAACTGACATTTGCAAAATTTTTCAATTTACAGCTTGTCGCTATCAAATAAAATATTGAAATATGTATACATAAAATTTCTCCAGCAGCTAATATTATGTAATACACTAGATTAACACCCCAATGCTAATTTATTAAGTAAATGACACATCCTCAAACCAAAGCACAAGTTAAATCTTTTTTTAAAAGAAAAGAATGGCCCATTGTATCTTTTTTACCTAAATTTATATATATAGGTAAATCTGAAACACTTTAGAAAGAAAGCAGGAAGATCTTAAATTGATATTACTTTACAAATTACTTTATACCCTATTAAATATGTTCAATATAAACTTCAACTATTTTATGTATTTAACATAAACTGCAATTTATACATGTAATAAATAAATCATAATCAACTACATATAAACATAAAATGGACACATCAACATCCATAATACATTATTTCGTGAATTTTCATATCAGTACCTTGTCTAATAGTTTATTATTATTATTATTATTATTATTATTATTATTATTATTATTATTATTATTATTATTATTATTATTATTATTATTATTATTATTATTATTATTATTATTATTATTATTATTATTATTATTATTATTATTATTATTATTATTATTATTATTATTATTTCTATTATTATTAGTATTATTATTAGTATTATTATTATGTAGTACCATTTTTGCTTTATCCAAATTAAGTCTACACTTTCCATTAGATTTATACTTTTGATCACTGAATGCAGGGGGGAAAAAAGCATTCTTTATTTTATGTGTTTTAACTCTGCCATATAATAATTGTTCTTTAAATAGTTTTTTCAATGAATAATGAGGTTGAACAATATATAATATCCATCATTACCTTTATATTGTTTTTCTAAAGGTTTATGATGATGGTATTTTAGCTCTAATTATATATTGAACTATTTCCATTATCTAATATTAAGTTTTGTATGCTATTTACTAACAATTAAATGTAATTGGAATATTTAAATAAAGTTCTAAAGTCATTCAATTCTTAATATTAGATGATTGAAATAATCCAATATATAAATACAGTACCTTTATATTCTTTATCATTGCTACCTTTATAATATATTTTATCTTTTTTTTTTGCTTAATTATGTGTGTGTCTATATATATAATAACATTTAAAAAATAAATTAATGGTAATAATAAATTTTATAAATGACTAATATATAAAGCACAAGTACTTTCAGTTATTTTTATAACTATTTTCAATTGTAAAGATTTCTACTTTAAGATGGATATAAAAATAATTGAATACATTTTGCTTTATATAATAATTATTTGTAAAATTTATCACTATTAACATTTTTAATTTTTATTGTCATTATATTAAGTAATATATAATAGATATTTTATTTGATATATATATTTCGGATTCATTTGTGTATGATTTTGATAATGAATATATCAATGTTTTGACTTGATCACACGCACCATCAACTGGGTGATAAATAGAATCTCATAAAAGATATTTGTAGAAGTTCTGTAAACACTGGTTTATGACAATGTTAAAGGTCTACCAATAGAAAAAAATCTATTCATCAATATCAGTATATTCATTATCAAAATCATGTATGGATAAACCTATAAAATATATCATTTACATATGTAATCTGTGAAAATCTTTGTATCACCATATGTATATATATAACTTTTTAAATGTCATATTTTAGGAACATGCATTTCCAATTATCCTCTAAAGAGAAACATTAAAAAAGGCACTTTTCAGACCTGCCAACTTTTGGGTGATAAGAGTTTTAAATAGTCTTTTATCCTTGATTACTCTTTAGCTATGTACTGGTCAATTTTCATTGGCTAATATGTTTACTAGGAGATAAATAATTGTTAATCAAATAAATAGCATATTACAAGAATGAAAAATTGAGCTTTTCAAATATACAAATACTTAGAAAACATTTTGCCAAAGATAATCAAGGAATTTTAAAAACATATTTTAAGGATTAAATGAAATTATCACATCAAAGAATTTAAGCATTTATTTTTATTAAATTCTCATATTAAAGACAGGTAATAAAATACTGTCTAAAGAAAAAAGCTTGCAGTTAATTGAAAGAATATCCTTTGATTTTCTTTTAGGTCTTGAAGAAAATAAGGAGAGAAAATTCCCAAAGTCCACTCATACATTGTTGCTATTAAAGCTGTTATTATTATGTGATTATTCAATCAGTAAACTAAAATAGTTATTACCTCTCTAGTTTTACATTAACATGTATCTTACATGTCACTAATTGATTATGACTTCACCTGTTGACTCTATTATAAACTGTGCAATCTTGAAACACATTTTCTATTACTCAAAATATAATCCAATTCTGCTTGCATCTTCATTTGGGTGCTTCCATGTCCATTTCTATTTAAATTTTTTCTAAAAAAAAAAAAAAGAATTCATAATATATAGTTTATCTTTTTCTACACATTTCAAAAGCTCTGTTTTTTCTCATTTCTATCACTATAACCAAATGTACAACATACTTTCATATTTTCATCATTTATCAATTCTAGCATTAATGTATCCCATGACAATTTTAAAACATTGTTTCGTCTGATCAAAAGTATTTTGTACATTCATATAAAAATACTCTACTTCTTCATTCCAATAAGAAATTGTTTGGGGAATACATTTAATTATTGGTATTTGATCATCATCATCAATGTCAATCATTATAGGTTCACTGTAATACAAAAGTTTTTCTATGTCTCCACAACAAGTCAACAACCTTCCTAATTTTATCCATCCATCTCACATGTGGATTTTTTTTTGGATTTCAGTATAAGACTTCAACTGTCCATCTTTTATCATCTCTTCTAGCAAGGTGTTGAACTCAACTTTATTTTAGGTTTTAATTCTTTCAATGATGTTAGTAATATCCATTTGTTCTCTCACTTATGTATTTCATTTTTGAACTCCTAATAGACATCTTTTCATATTTGTTGCTTGATCTGAAGACTCTGAATTATTCTTCTGTTAAACAACCAAGTCTCAAATTCATAAGTAAGATCATATCCATTAAAAAACTTCCTTTTCAAACACACAAGCATATTTTCTTTTAATATTAAGTTATTTCTATCAAAAGCACTCCAACAAAATTTAACTCTAGGATCAATTTCATCCATTATGTTTCCATCTGTAGTAATATTTTGACCAAGGTGTTTATAATTATTAACAACTTTCTAATTCATCATTATTAGCCTTTATTTTTTTCTTTTAAACTAACCCATTGAACATTATTTTAGTTTTTTTAATATTTGATGGCTTTTACATTTTTTGAAACTCTGAAGCATTGTTACAAAAACTATCACATCATCTGCAAAATCTAGATGACTTAAATAATCTTCACTTACTTTTATTCCTTTAGTTTTCCATTTTAATACTCAAAATACTTCTAATATAATTGCTATAAAAAGGTTTGTAGACATAGAAACACCACATTGTCTATTGTTCTCAATAATAATCTTTCTAATGTTATTGCATAGACTAATCAATGGTGCTGCATTTAATATTTTTCAGAATATAGTAATATCTTGGGTGTACATTTTAATGATATAATGCATTATTCATCATAGAAATGCTTATAATGTCAAATGTTTTTTTCATAATCAATGAATCCATAGCATTAAATCACTAAAACATACATTTTCTACTAAATATCATATCATGTCATATTTGCTTACACATTTTGCAAACAATTAGCAATCTAGTTGCAATTTTCTTCCAATCTCATTACATTTGTACCATCTGGTAATCATTTTAGCAAGGAGTGTTTAATAAATTCTTATCCAATGCTGTCCTATGCAAATATCCACAGACTAGTTTATAATTTATGACTTTCATCAGTGAAAAATTTTTGTATTCCTCAGCAGTTTACACAGATCATTTGGATCAAATGTACTTTTCATCTAATAATCACTTCATATTTATTATTATATTATCATGTTACTAGGTTAAATAATAAAACCTTTAAATTATTTTAATCCAAACCAGTTTGCTTGCATAGTTATAATTATAAATTTATTTAAATGCACATTGATTATGTAAGTAATATTTATTAAGACTGTAGCCTCAAAAACATGCATATAAAAATGCTATAGTAGGGACCTCTACAGGTCTTAAACTACAAGCTTACTCTTTAGAAAAAAAGAGGGGAATCCTTCTTTACTTCAACCTACTGTCTATTTAAATAGGTCAGCTTTACCTATTTAAATAGACAGTAGGCTGAAGTAAAGATGGGTTCCCCTCTTTTCTTCCATAGAGTAAGCTTGTGGTTTAAGACCTGTAGAGGTCCCTACTATCACATTTTTATATGCATGTTCTTGAGGCTACAGCCTTAATAAATATTACTTATGTAATCAATGTGCATTTAAATAAATTTATAATTACAACTTTAAATTATCATAATAGATTTATAACTATAAAATCTTTCCATTGACTCATTGTAAATTGAAAGATTTCACGAGTATTAATGTGTAATAAGAAATGTGGACTTAATCAGTGAAGTATTGAATAGCTTCATGCTCTCAGATCAAACCGCTTCAGCTTCACCTATTTAAATAGACAATAGATTGAAGTAAAAAAGGGTCCCCCTCTTTTCTTCCAAATAGTAAACTTGTGGTTTAAGACCTGTAGAGGTCCCTACTATCACATTTTTATACACATGTTTTTGAAGCTACAACCTTAATAAATATTGCATAGTTATATAAATTTGAATTCTATTCAGTTTCTATGTATTATGATAACCTCAGTTTTTTTATTAACCTTAGATCATGGCACATGTGCTTTACAGATGGAACGATATTTATAATGAATACTGTTCTTTTCAAACACCAGATATAGTCTTTTTAAAAGATAGAATGCTTCAGATTGGCTCAGGATTCATTCTATCTTTTAAAAAGACTTTATCTTGTGTTTGGAAAGGAGATTATAAATGATATTATAAATATCATTCCATCTGTAAAACATATGTGCCAAGGTTTAAGCTATGTTATTATTATAATTTATAAAAACATCATGCTATATAAATAACAATATTTAATAACGTTAGGTAACTTTATTCTTTGTCAGAATTGGTTTGTTAAATCAATAAAATATATAACTTATTAATCATCATATAATTTTTGCTTACACATTTTTCTATCTAGCAATATAATAGCACTTTTTTTCAACCTCACTATGTTTATGTCATCGAATGTAAACTTTAGTAGTCAATAGAAGTCAGACAGTACTGTTTAATATATCTAGTGGCTTGGATTTAAAAAAAATTACCAGGTTTTTCAATTTGGTCAGATAGCTTGATAGTATAACAAAAAAGTAAAATATGGTTGTTAGAGCAAAACTGCATTATATCCAAAATATCCAAGAATACTGTTCAAAGAACCAAAAGCTTCTCACTGATGAAAGCCATAAACTAGAAATTCATTTAGGGATATTTGGATAGAAAAACACTGAATAAATATTTATTAAGCATTACCATCTGACATCCAGTGATTACTAAAGCTTATGCAAAGGCACATAAATGTAGTGAGATTGGGAAAAATTGCTACTAGATTACTAAATCCAAAGTATAATGACAATTTATATTCATTGATCTTTTCTATAATTTCTCTCAATAGTTCAAAGTGATTTACTATGCTAAACCCTTACTTAAATTCAGCTTGTTATTTTGGTTAATTAAAATCCAAAGATCACTGTACACAAGTTGCAATTATCTTAATAAGGATTTTGTATAGAACTGATAGAAGATTGCAATAGATATCTTCCATTAATATAAATAACTAATCTTTCCATTCTATTTGATATACTATTATTTTTCATAATGTTATCTTTCACTTTTTATTTATAATAAATTTCAACCATTTGTGTTTCCAATATTTGTAATTTTGTATGAAAGTATATATATATCCATTCTTAAAATCGATTGTTTTCTCTTTATTTTTCTAACTTCACAAAGTTCAACAATATTTCATTTAATATTAGAGTTCTTCCAATTTGTGCAATCTTTCTTAACTTAAAAATTATTTACAGTTGTAAGTATCTAAATAAAAGTTTTTCATAGAATGTTTAACATAGTTCTGTAAGTCCAAAATTCTTATTATCCTCTGTTTTTGCCAATCAACTGCTGCCTTGGCTGATGATTATTGTTACATAAAAATAAGGGTCATAATTTGGTTTTGTCTGACTTCATTAAAATTATTTTTATAAAAAAAGGTTATTTACATACACATACATCATACTTTCAAGAAAGCTTAATTGATATTTCAGTTAAAAACCATTAAAAAAATTAGTCGATAAGTCATGGATTTTCTTGATCTTAGACTCAGGTAAAAAGTCAGTAATCTACTACACCATCTGATGTTTGCTGCTGAGAAGCCTATCCATGTTTATTTGCTATATTAATAAGTATATAGTAATGACAAATATAATGAAAAAAACATATAGAGTTGACATTAGAAATTTTTAGTTCTTTTAAAACTTCGAAGAGGAATTAAAGGGTCTTTTTTAAATTAATAATAAACTCCTTTCTGCAGGTCATGTTGAAGCACCAATTATGAGCTGATTTACTTTTTAAAAAATATAATATTCCCTAAAAGTTGGTGTTAAAAAAAATTACTATTGAAGTATATAAACTCTATTATAACAATAGTTATTGTGTTTGAACTATTTGAAAACTAAATATATATGTGGTTGCTTTTTAAAAATACACTATTTATATTTAACCATGAGTCAAAACTAACTTGGATATTTATCTACTAATAGTGCTATAACTAAGCAATAACAATAGATCATAACTGATGATAGTATGCCATTTCTTTCATATAACATTTCAAATATAGTATTTAATCATAACTTTTGCTATTTAAAATTACATTCCAGAAAAATGCAATTTTAAAATAATGACATTTCAGAAATAATATGCAACTTTTGAGATTGTTTTAGATAACCTTAGAAATGGGCAGGAAACATCAAAATTTAGGTATCTTCACTTTTTTACCTTATGTCATCTAATTATGATGATTTTCACACCCTTGATATTCTACTGTTCAAAAAAAATACTATTATAATATCTTTAAAAATATACACAATTGCATAGCTGTTATCTAAGATTAACTAAATATCCATCTACCAATAATTGTTGTATAGTTAGTTGATTTGGCTACAAACCAGTTTTTGGAAAACAGTTTTCTCTCATTTGAAATTACTTTATCTGTCAAATTTCCAGCTACACTTCACATTTGAACTCTAGGTATTAAAGTCTACTGAAGTAACCATGAGACTTTTTAAATTGTGATAATTGTGCAATCATTATATATATATATATATATATATATATATATATATTATATATATATATATATATTGTAACGGGCACATACGTACGTTACATTGTTTTTTTATTAGTAAACATGAAAAGAATAAAAGTTCGCAAATAAAACTTCCTTTTTAAGAATTAAAAATTGAAAATTAAAATTCTATACTAAACTCATATATATAAAATCGCACAGATGAAAAAAAATTATTAAAATAAAACTTTATTAAAAATAGAAAAGGTATTTTAAAAACAAAAACTTAAAAAGATTTAGAGATAAAAATATATCTTTAATTTTGGAAAACACATTAAGTAATCAGAAAATGGAAATGATTGTTTTAATTAGTTAAAGTGAATTAGCCTTTGGGCATTTAAATGTATAAGCAATGGTCAGATAGGAAAACAATAGAAACTAATAGCAAATGAGAGAAATCCATCAGGAAATCGGACCTCAATGGAAGGATCATCATCATCGATGATGTAATGTCAATTGAATCCTTAAAATTAATATAAAAGGAAAAGTTTGGAAATTATTAGTTAGTTATTACGATGTGACTATATGTGTTAGTGCGGAGTTGAAGGAGAAGGGATTGAAAAGATGCACTCTTCAATCCCTTCAGTTTTGTTAAAAAAAAAGAAATGACATCGTTTTTTCTACATTAAGGACCAGCTAAACTAAAAGACCTCCGGATAAATAAAAAAACAATGGCTAACTCAACCAATCTCTTTAGGACGGCATGGGAATTCATGTTCAAACGGCAAGCAACGGATAAAAATGAACTGTTTAAAACCGTAAGAACTTTATAATTAATGAACATTAAATTAAAAACTTTCCGTATTTAAAATAATTGCAATAGAATCCTATCTGACCAACTTTATTTACTAATAAGTAATTTTAATTTGATGTATTTCTTTTGTAAAATCATTTCCATTTATTTTTTTTGTTCTTTTAAGTTTTATTATGACTGTTTTGTTTTCATTAAATTAAATTATATAAATGTTAAACTTAAGTCGGGCGTGAATGGCTATATAGATTTGTAAAGTTATATTAGGGGAGGGTAATCTTAGGTTATTTGTTTCGTAGTTAAATTGGGTCAATGGATTGGATATATTGGTGTAATTAGTAGATGTAGTACGAGATTCGCTATGGGCAGAATCGCTTTATACGCCACACACTTCCTTTTTGGCCTATGGAATGCGATTCGTAAGTCGGCAAAATGACCGCAGTCCTTTCCTATGGAGTTTTTTTTTATTGCTCTTCTTGTCAGATAGATGTAGTATTCCTATCTGACGAGAGGCAATTTCTTCTCTTAACCTTTTGTGCTGCCATATTTCGTATTACATTGAATGCATCGATATATCAGATGAATTGACGTTAGTTTGACTGCGAACTTTTGGCCTAAGGTTAAATAAGGATAGAATATTTTCTTTC
This sequence comes from Epiperipatus broadwayi, assembly GCA_028023455.1. Taxonomy (NCBI): domain Eukaryota; kingdom Metazoa; phylum Onychophora; class Udeonychophora; order Euonychophora; family Peripatidae; genus Epiperipatus; species Epiperipatus broadwayi. The sequence continues at coordinate 2,827,820 of JAQFVV010000115.1, forward strand.
AAATGCAAATCTATGTAGTCTATTCATACTTGACACTCTAAATAAAAATGCATTAAATTTAAGTTGGGTATGGACGTTGCATGGATTCGTTATCGGTTAATTATGTTTTTGGTTTTCATATTTGATCAAAATATATAGACATTCGGTAAATAATGATACCTTACGGTGAGTATCTAAAATGTATTTATTCGGATGTCTTTTAAGTTATTGGTGTCTCTGCGGTATCTTATGATGAATACCATTGGGTTTCTTGTATTCCCTATGCAATTGACGGTATCAATGACTTTGTATTTTGATCGTTTATGTTTATTTTGAAATGTTTTTTAACCATGTAATCTATGTAACTGATCTATACTCAACATTTTAAAACAAACTTTTATAAACCCATCTGTGCGAACTTATAATAGTATAAAAATTAAAATGTAAATTAAAATCTAAAATAAAAGTTAAAAATAATGTTAAATGTTAAAGTAAACATGCTAAAATAATAATAATAAATTTTATATATATATATATGTGCGTAAATAAATGTTTGTGTGTATAATTACTGGCATGTGGCTTATTTTATTCTTTTTTATATATTCTTAGATAAGAATTTTTTATAAAATATAAATCTCTGTTCTTCCACTGAGCTAGTGACAATGGGCTAATGACTGGATATCAAAATATATAAAATAAAAAAAAATTTTTTTTGACTTACGTATCTGCCTACTTTATAAATTTTTCTAGGTTCAAATGCCTAAGTGGCACCCTGTAGTGTAGATTATGTTAAGTCTCCCTATCTTCTGGATCATTATTATATATATGTGTGTGTGTGTATTTCTAGTTTCAAATTAAATAGAAAATATTCATATCACTCTCTCAAACATTATATTTCATCAACACCCTCTGTGAATAAATATAAAGTCTGAACTTCAAATGGCTGTTTCATGGAACTCAACACTAGGAAGGGTTACCTCCCAGAAATCCCAAGTTCAAATCCAAAGTCTAAACTCCACAATGCCCTCTATGTGATAACGCATTTGATGCTACTAATAGTATAACTTCATGCCGGTGCCGGTGATCAGGGAGAAAACAAGACTCTAAATCTAAAATAGCTCTAGGTTCATTTAACAATAACTAGTAGATGTGCCCAAGATAAGTCTAATATGCTATGTAATTTATATTGCACTCCAAATAAATAAAGAAACTAAATAAATTTAAAGATAATATTTAATAATTAAATGTTAAACAAAATTTTAGCTATAAATTTAATAGCTATATATAAAAGCAAACAAGATGGCTGATACCTCATACTTGGGTTATAGTTTATAACATAGCAAAAAATACATTGACATGGTAGATATGTGAGTCATGTAAAGTCTTTAACAGAATTTTAATATTCTAAAACTATTTAAAATTGAAATCTTACATGGAAAACAGAGAGTCACTCATGAAGTGATTAGCTAAATTATAAGATCGAGCTATGCTGCACGGACTAAAAAAATTCATTTAAAATAATAGAATTCATGTAAAATAATTACTAAGAGAAAATGTACGGTGGTGCCAATGATATAATGCCAAGGAGGGGGTGCAGTTTCTGAGTATGCAACTTTATAAAATACTACGAAGAAAGGTCTTGGCTTTGTATAGGCATTCACCTTTTATTTGGGGCATCTCTAGCCACACTCACAGCTCAAGTCTAGCCTGCACCTAGGAGCTTCGTAACTGTGGGGGCATATGCAAAATAATTCCCATGTGCCATTATAGCACAGTACTGGAAACCACGGAGTAAAATAGGGGAAACAGATTTAACTGTTGATGACCTTTGAAAATGTTAAGGTTTCAGCACCCAAGCACATTCACTAGCAACACAATTAAATTTTAAAATATACTTAGTAAAAAAAGGCAATTTATTAAAGAACAGACATAGCTCTCTCTCTCAAATTTTATATTTTTAATTGTCAGAAGACTCTCAACAAAGCTTAGAGAAATAAATACTTATTCTAACAAATTTATTATACATAAGAAATACTTTTAAACATATATAAGAGATGGGAGGGGAAAAATGCATGTTTGCGGTAGATTAAGATGGCAACCACACATTATTTAACTTCCCTACATAACTCGCATTTACCTAAAGAAATTAATTAGATATTTCCATTACAGTACAGATTTCAATAAACATTTACAGATGTATAAGAAAATTAACCTAAGCACAAGTTCAGCATGCATTAAAAGACACTTGAATAAATACATAATATGGAGCATATAAAATTTATTAGCGATAGCATGAAAGTTTCATGATATCTCAGGTTAACTTTATTACATCATTCTTTCAGATCCATCTGTGGGCATTTCCAATTTTGTACTAGAGTTCTTAAGCAAATTTTCCTGGGTTTGTTTTTCAGCAGCAGCAGTGAGTATGTAGATTTCAGGAGCAGCATTCTTTGGGCTGGTTCAGTTGGGTTGGTGATATGGTGACAGGACATTAGATGGTGAATGATGGACAGCCAAAGCACTGGTTCCCAAGAGAAAACAGCCTACTGCCCCTTTACTCCATCATTCTAAGATTAAACAACTTCAAAACTTGTTTTAAACTAACAAACAAGCCGGTCAGTCCGATAACGCAAATAAAACAAGCTATCAGAAAATATAAATTTCAAAATTACAGAAATAACTTTTGCTGTCACAATATCAGGCAGGTTAATTAATAATAATCACCAACCAGCCCTATTTATATGTTCTCTCTGATTATAATCTAACCCTGTGGTGGTAAAATCCATTCCTTAATTTATTAATAAATTTGAAAACACGGACTGCATTTTTTAATTAAATCTGCTCATAAGCACTGTTTTTTTAATCTTATCAAAATCTACTAGTAAAACTGGCATCAATATAGTTAAAATTAGCAACTATTGTTTTTTCCCTACCCTCACTGATTTAAAAAAAGATATGGCATGATTTTGGAAAACTAAATAAAATGTTATATTTATAACTTTCTTTTGAATTTAATGTCCAGAATCTATTTATCAGTGATTTATTTTATTAAATGCAAACAAATATAGCGAATATAATATCAGACTCAAAACAAACTAACTTTAAATGACAATTATTTTTTATAATATTTTAAATATTATCGCAATATGTGTTTAGATGAGAATGTGTGACCTACTTTATTGTACAAGTATATATATGTAATATATACTCGACGGTTTGAAAATAAAACCATTTAAGACAATTTTAATTATTATAAAACCCTGGGCATCTCATTAGACATATAAATTTAGGTGGGATTTCGGTAAATATATGCAGTACACATACAATATGATAAAATTAGGGTTTTAAATAAGGCATGAAGGTAGGAAACAGGAAGGCAAGGAGAAACTAAGATTGGTAAGGCATATCTTACTGTTTATATATATATATATTGAACCAGATACGTTATTTGCTTCAGAAATTTCATCACAAAATTTAAAATGACTTTTGTATTTTTTTTTAAGTTTTTAAAAGAAAGTTATATCAAAGTTTATATTTCATTATTTTATGTATTAAGAGCATGTGATATAACACACATAGTCATTTATTTCCTTTTTGTGATTTTTTTAAACTAAATTGTACTTTAAAATCTCTTTTCTTGGATTTTATTTTGTGAAATATTCTAATTTAAAATTCTAATTTTTTGAAAGCCTTTAGTTTTAAAAGAAAAATTAATTGTATTCTTGTTTTGTTAATTGTAATCTTATGAGTGAAGATTTAATTTTGTATTATTTTTAAATAAGATAACAGCCCTGGTCAGAATTTTTAATTAAGATTAAGCTTGAGATAGAGATTTGCCCTGAGCTAAAACTTTTAATGAAAAAAAAAGATTACATGGGAGATAAGAGAGCATATAAATGACCTAAAAGTTTCAGACGTATTATTCTTGGCTTATTCTGCTTGAAAAGAGTATGAATTCAGCTTATTATTATTCTCTTGATTCATTATTATTCAGTTATATTAGTCTGTGGAGTTTTTTATTTGGTTTGCAGTCCTGCCATATATTTTAAAAGATTGCTGTTCTCATCCTTGGACCACCATTGATGATATTATATTCTGCTGCTTGTTGTTAAGACACATTGCTAATTTCTTATTATTGTCTATGTCTGTTTAATAGCATTTTCTTTCAGAATATGACCAAATGTTATACCATGAGTGTTCAAATCTATGAGATGCAGTGCTAAACTGACCCAAAGACTGACTCCTGATCCATTCAAACTGACTCAAAGTATTCTCTACACTTTCCACCATGAAGAGAAAAAGCCACCTGAATGTTTAACTCAAGAATAACTGTGCACCCCCATTGGAGGACTCATTGGACTCTCCTTTACCACAAGGTAACATATTTAATATTCTTTCCAGGGTATGTCTCTAATTAAATTGTCCATTTAATCTAAAAGTAAATCTTTTGTCTAATGTGTTCATAATTATTTAATTATTCAATTATTTTTCTTATTATTGTATGTAGAATGTAAATTTGAACCTTAGTTTTAAGATTCTCTATTTATTTTTATATCATTTATTTATCTGGTAGTATATTGTGAGTTTCTATTTTATATACACTGTATGTTCCTTTTCATTTATATTACTAACCCTTGCTAAATGCTTTGGCAGATCTTCATAATTTTCTTTAACTCACTTGTCCCTTCTGTTGATATACTGTAATTAATTTAGAATAAGTGTAGTTTGCATTTTTGGCAGACTGCAAATCTTTTGGTTGGTCGTTTATCGAGGGCTTTGTTCTGTTTTTTCTATATCAGAGATTTAGTTTTCATTTTTTTAAGATTACATAAAAGTGTAATTCTTTCTTGTTGTTTTTTCTGGTCTTGTATTTGGATTTAACTTTGAATTGCCTTAAAAGTGGTATATCATGAGCTGTTCTGCAGACATATGACATTCTTGGTCCCAATGCTGTCTTCAGGACCAAGAAAAGCTCATTCATGTTATTTCATTGAATTCCTTGCAAGACCCTTTTATTTTTAGAAATCTTTGAATGGGAATATTGGAATTGTTTTTTTTTATAAATTACTAGCAGGAAGATATTATAAATCCCTTTTTTTTTTAAATTATAGGTGAGAAAATGAATCTATCTGCCAGGATGTTATATGTTTTAATATTCTCATACACTCTCGAATGAATATGCCAGTAAAGTCTACACAAAACTTTTGTATTTGCTTTACCAGCATTTTTTTTTGCTTGAATCTAATGAACTTTTAAATTACTTAAAATTAGTTTGGCTGATGTTTGTCTCTGTTGCCTTTTCTCAATTGTCTGAACAATCTTAAATATCTCTTTCTCTTCTTGGGTTTAGATGGTAGCATTCATCATCATTAAGTTTTGATTATCATAAATTACATTTTCTAGGTTTTTAGTGACCCTTGTGGTGTCCTTGGTGATTAAGAGAAGTGAAGAAGTGACTGGTCCAATATATTGTAGCCATGTAATTATGTTGCTGTAGTATAAATAATAGTTGACAACATGCACCCTAGATTTAGAATGATTTACTTGATGGGAAATAATATTTAACTTTCCAATCCATTTTTATAATAATAATAGGCATTATTTAATTTTTTTTCTCATCACTTTCATCACATTATAATATGAAAATTTTCAGATATATTAAACACAAATTTAATATTTAAAATATATAATAAGTTATAAAGGGTTGTAAAAGAGAGCGAACTATAAAATCAGATCAATAATTTTTTTTGTCTTTCTTTAATAATTTTATCTATTTTCCAGTTTAATTTTTAGTTTTGAAAATTATTGAGAGCAAAAATTTTCTCTTCAATAAATTATTTAATAATTTTTAATTTTAAAATTTAAGAAAGATAAAGCAGATAAATTTTTGTGTTTACTAGTATTTTTAAACAAAAAGAAAGTATGATTTTGATATTTTGTTAAAATTTTATTTTAATTAATCAGGGTTGTTTTTTATTCTATATCTTTTCAAAAGAAAAGTCAGTAAAATTAATCTGATTGTCTTGGGGGTTTTTTGGCAAGAAAAAAATTTTAATCAAAAAGGAATGTCAAAAAACTATGATTCTAATGTAACTTTTTTACTTGTTTTCCAATGTCAAAGTTGAAGGAAGGAAATAGCTGAACAATTCTTTTTATCAAAATTGATCTAATTGGTTATTATTAAATATTGTCATGTAAAAAACTGGACTGTGATTTGTTGAAGACAGGTTTGTTCAAAAATAGGAGTGTGGACCAATAAGTTGGCCTCAGTGTTTTGTAAGAAGCAAGAATTCCTGACACAGCTGCTGAAGAGTTAATTTCTGACCAAGCTGGTGAAAGAATACAGAAGAATTGAGATGTGTAAAGCACACTATAAGTTTAGAGTAAAATATTATTTAAAATGCAGACAACCATGTGCTAAGTTCAGTTAAAACATCATCTACCTCCATGTAACTTATTTCACTAAAAATATATATATATAAGATATCTCTGAAGTAATCTGCAGCCTTCTTTTTAACCAAGAGCATGATTTTCTGTATATGTTAGTCAGACCTAAAACATTATTAGAAATTTTTTTTGTATGTTAGACTTAAACTATTATATGGAAAAGTGTATAAATTAACTGTATACATTAGTAACATGGAATTGAGAAGCCTTCAAGAAGAAAAGTTACATGGAAACAGGAAATTGCAAGTGGCAAAGAAGAACTCAAAAAGAAATTAAATTATGGTACAAGATATTTTTTTAATATGCACATTATATTTAAATTTATAAAAAAGTTTGTTTAAATTAAGTAACAATTGACAATAATTAATTTTATTACTATTTTTTTCTTTTGAAACATGTTTATTTTGTTTTATATTATATTCTTCCCCAAAATGTACAAAAGAGTTAAAATAATTTAAAGTGCCCTTATTTGTGATTGAAAAGCTGTTATTTAAAAGAAAATATTTTAATAAAAGCAAAAGTTAATTATTTTAAGAAATAAAATCAGATGGTTTGTTTTTTTAATACAAAACTATACTTGTATAAATTTAAATTATCATATTATCATGTCATTTTTTAATTATTTTTTTAAAATTATTAATCAGTTAGTTTATTAAACAATTGTTAAAAATATTCTAGTATTAATGTCTTTATTCTTCTAACTATCTATTCTATGAATTGTCAATGTGTATGACTTGATTTCAATGCAACTTAAATTTTGAGAAATTGTTTAAATTATCCCAATAAAACTATTTAATTATAGTTGAGTAATCCTTGTAAACTATTTAAAGTAAATTATAATAAATTGTTATATATGTTTTTACTTGCTCACAGTAACAGTTCATAGAGTTGTGATTCCTGAGCTAGATTAAAGCATAACACTTAGTTATATGTATGTAGAGATTTATGTTTATGTTTGGGCATCTAGATGATATATGTAAATGGTGCAATGGTATCACCTTTAAAGTCCATTTACTGCATTTTTATAGAAATTATGTTTGTAGTTGGCCAGTATACTAATTGTACTATGTGGTCAGAGCACTGATGATAATCAGCATGTTTCAGTATCTCAGCACTGTTTTTATTATTGTGAGTGGTGGTTTAGCACTAAAATATGTGCATCCCAGTTGCATTTTATTTCTGCCCTTAGCTTGGCTGTGGCTAGATAATTAGCCTGTTTATAGTGAATCCCTTTCAAATACAGGCATAAGGTTGACTATTTATGTTTGTTAAATGCTAATGATTTGATTATTTTTGTCTAATGCTAAGGAACTTATATAGTTTATAAGTTGGATTAGTTAACTACTTATAGTTTTATGCTGTTTTAGTCTATGCTGACTTTCATGCTCCATTTTATCTTATTCTCTGCTTTTATTCACTGTATTTCTTTTATTTATGTCATATTTGATGATTTACTAAATGGGGATGATAATGTTTTTTCATCTCCCCTTGATTCCATCTTTTATACAATAAATATATATCAAAAACTCACAAAAAAATATAGCTATACTATCTTCAAAAAAAAGTGTAATACAAAAAAGAATGAAAAAATTATTATTAATTATGACTTTTATTTATGTTTGTACAAATCAATTTTTGAACCATAAATTTATACATGTTTATAATGTATTATCCTTTAGTCTGTTTATCTAACATTTTGCAATGCTATTTTTCAATAATTTCTGCAGCAGATTTTTCTTGTTTCTCTATCATACATTTTCACCTTGAAAAAATGTTTATAATATGAATATGGTCTTCTTTTTCCATAAAGCCCATACTCAGTTCATTATAAAATATATTTTTATGATACTTGAAGCTGTTCATGTATTCATGTTTCCTACTCCAACAAATACTACCTCTATAATTGAAAAATAAATATCATTTTATAATGATAGAAAATTTACAATTGGAAAGATACATTGTAAAGATACTAAATTTAAAGATATGTTTTTGTTGGACTAGGAAATATGAATAAATGAACAATAGCAGGTATTCTAAAAATGCATTTTATAATGAATTTGGGCATGGGTTTCATAAAAAAAGCAGTTCTATTTATATTATAAAGACGTTTTCCAATATGAAAAAATGTGGTAGAGAATATTAGAGTATAAACCTCTGGAAGGTAAGATCCTCAGAGTTCTGGTATTTCTAAAGTTCATTTTTTTTTATTAATTCCAAAGTAATAAAACCATTTGATTATTTTTTTATTCAAGAATATTAAAGAATTTAAATTCTTTTACCATATAGAATAATGGTGTGACATATGCATATACGCAAACAAACTAATGTTGGGTGAACACTTGCAACAATATTTTATTAGATTATAAAAATTTAATATTTTTGATTTTAAAAATTTAATAACAGATGTATATTTCAATGTGATAATCTCGTAATATAGTCACTAACATTCACCTTCCATGCTATAACCTGGATTTGAATCTATCGAAAAAATTTTCTCACACCTCAAGCAGAGTTCTGGTATTTCTAAAGTTAATTTTTTTTTTATTAATTCCAAAGTAATAAAACCATTTGATTATTTTTTTATTCAAGAATATTAAAGAATTTAAATTCTTTTACCATATAGAATAATGGTGTGACATATGCATATACGCAAACAAACTAATGTTGGGTGAACACTTGCAACAATATTTTATTAGATTATAAAAATTTAATATTTTTGATTTTAAAAATTTAATAACAGATGTATATTTCAATGTGATAATCTCGTAATATAGTCACTAACATTCACCTTCCATGCTATAACCTGGATTTGAATCTATCGAAAAAAATTTTCTCATACCTCAAGCAGAGTAAGGATTTTTTTCAGATGATCAGCTTATGGCAGCTTATAATCAATCTTGATAACAATCCTAGTTTGTTCGATAAATGATTGTTTAATTATATTAGATATAAGTGAAGAGTCCGCTAAATGCTAATATTCCAACTATAATAATAGCGATTGTAATATAGTTGTACAGATTATGTGTACGTACATATATATAATAAACACTGTCAACATTGTTTTTTATATATTTGAATCAATAGAATATTGCGGTCAAATATTATATATCCAGCATATTGCCTCTCCATGAAAGGTTATTGAAAAGGCTTAGTCATTCAATTTGGCTTATTTAAAGTCTGATTTACTATATAGATATGGGCATTATTATTTCGTCAATGAACATTTTACTTAGAGCATAGTATTAATAAACGATTTTAATAAAAATCAGTGTCAAAATATATATATTTCAATTTAAAAAAGATGAATCATTATTAGTATAGATTGCCATAATATTATTTTATTCTAATTACACTTATAAATAATTAAATTACTTTGGTGTACAACGTTTTATTATCTACAACTTTTTCATCTTTTATGATTGAATAAATAATATGTTAAATCCGGCACGGCATTAAAATTAAACATCTCATCTATGATAAAATGAACGTAAGATTATTATTAATAATAATAAATAAACCACAGCAAAAATAATAAAAATGGAAAAAATAAGTAATCCGAAGAATAATGCTTTGAAAACTAAGTAGTTTCTTTTTATTATATTAAAAGACAAATAATGAATGGTTATTAATAATGGAAACCATTGATTTATTGAGGACGACCCTTTGTAACGAAACTAACTAGATCTTTAATTTGTTTAATTCTTCGTTTCATTAGAACTGTGTTCTTAATTACATAATTATTTTCTTTTTCTAAAAGCGCGGTTGGTACCTGAGCTTACCTGTCGACTTATTTCTTATTGCTTTGTTCCAAATTCGGAACACGTGCGCCGGTCAAGATTGCATGAGTGATTAATCCTTTTGAAAAGAAAATAGTTCAGAAAGCATTATGAAGTATTTATATTACTTGTGCTTATATGTAACTTAGCTAAAATAGTATATCATTACCGTCAATATATCTACTAAAATTAATAGTTCCACCCCTTCTTCCCCAACAATATAAGATTAATTAAGTAAGTCGATGAGAAAGTCTTTATAATTTCTATTATTAAAATATTTAATTCATAAGGATTAAACTATCGTCTATTTTTAATAAATAATTTAAAAGATGAGTTTTAGATTATTAAAACTTATAGCATGGTCTGTCAAATACGTCAGAAAATAGTACAGAGATTAGTACTACCATTGTAGAATTAGTACTGATTTTAATAGTAGCATTAAGTAGTAATACTGATATCTCAAAAACTAATATTAATAGCTTTTTTTAAAAAATAAATAAATACACATTTAAAAGGAGAAAGTTCTTTTCATTCTTAACATATAATATCATTTGTCAACAACGCAGTTTAATAATCTCAGAGTGCTCCATCATTCCCATCACTGTCACCACCACAAATTTATCTGGAAAATATCAATAAATATGAAAATTTAAAAAATCATATATATATATATTGGAATTATTATTTGCGTTATTTTTTTAAAGATTAAATCGAAGCGCATTTTCAACTTAGAAAGCCACCGGCTTAAAACTAAAAACAACGTTAATATTACTTCTCAAATTTTAATTTACTGAGCGATTTACAATGAATCAATTTTCTTTTATGGATTAGCTTCAAACTCTTAAAATTATATGATTCGGGAGCAAAAAGTTTAAAAGGATAGCCTAATTTTAAATATATTGTCTTTAACTTTTTCTTTACTCTTTCTCTGTTCGCCTCTTTACCAATATATATATATATATTGCGGGCAAAATTATTTTATAAATGCTATATTTGTAGCAAGGGCTTATTCACAGCAATTTCCAGTAAATCCATAAATGATTGTTACTCACTATATTAAATTGCAAATTTTTATTTAACTTACGATATAGATCTTAAAATTTAATAAAGTTGAATAATTTAAGAGCATAAGAATCTTTTTTTAAAAAAAACTTCTTTAGTTCACTCATATTTCAAAAATACCCTGCAGTTATATTATTCATTAAGTGAGACTTAAAGTATATATCTGGGTTATGAATAATGTCTAGCCCAAAAAATGATTATTAAAAGTTATTGATATATTTCCATAAATTTGTATCAAAGTTGTAAAGCAGTCAAGCATTGGTAGTCGAGAGGTCAGCGCAGCAGCCTTGCAAGCAAGCAGTTGCTTGCAGACAGTTGTCGCGGGTTCGCTTCCCTGCCGATGCTTTGACATATGAAGAAAAAAAAGTTGTAAAGCAGAAAATTTTAAACAGGTCAATTAAACGATAGTAATTTACTATTTATATATTGTAAAGGGACGGCCTTTCCGTGGTATACACAAAGGTGGATTGTTCTTCTGATGAATAAAAGAGTATATCTCTGTTCTCCACATTCATGCATATCTCGCACACATTAAACTTGTACCTAAGGGAGGAGAGAATAGGATCTAAATAACTACTGATTCTACCCTTAATCTACCTCATCCATATTACAGTTTACTTCCATTATTCCAGATTTCGAACCCAGTGAGATGTTACTTGATCCTCTGGTTCAAGGTATATTTCTTTTACCAAAGTTGGAATCATATGTGTAAAATAAATACATGTCTGTTATTGGCAGTGGGTATGGTATATTGTATACATGCAAATAATGATCGTAATATGTATGTAAGGATATGACTAAGCAATTCAAAATACAGCAAAACTCTCCATATAGTAGTGCCATCTTGTGCTAACAAGAGCAATCAATGGATGCCAGAAGGCTTGTGCATAAAATCTTCTGGCATCCATTGATTGCTCTTGTTAGCACAAGATGGCACTACTATATGGAGAGTTTTGCTGTATTTTGAATTGTTTAATAACAATTATTGTGCTAGTATGAGATAGTGATCATGTGATGTTTAGTGATATGACTAAGCAAAACTTAAAAGAAAAACAAACCAAGAATTGTCTCTTAACATTTAAATAAATTTAATAATTGTATCTATATTGATTAGTATTTGAACAAGAAAATTTAAAACAAAATTTGGGAAAACTAATTTAGATATTTGTGGTCATTCTTTATTTATACTTGGTTTATACCAATGTCCCAACTCATGATCGCAAAAAGAAATAATCACTGGACATTTCAATTAACACGAATGATTTTCATATTCTGTACAACATTGCTATACATAGTACAGTATTCATTTACTTTTTTATCTCTCATTTAATGCCATGGTGGATTAAAAGACCCCAGTTATGTGTGTGCGATGAAGGAGAGTTCATGACATAGCACTGCATATTTAATTTTGTCATTACTTATATTTGTTTTTGTAGTTTAAGTTGATTGAAGCAACATCAATATTTCTTCTATTGCGTGTTTTCATATTTAGATCTGGAAATCTATAGTGGAGAATCAATGGCGGTTTTAGAGATTCGAATACTTTATTTTGTTTGCAACTTATTAATTTTTAAATTCTTTGTTTAGCTGTTTCATGAGTTAAATGTTTTTCTTCGTTTTCTAAAATCCTTGTAAAAAAATTTTTTTTAAAGTATTACAAATCCAAATTGGTCAATATAGGTCTATAAACTTTCCTTTCAGTTCCTTTGTGAAGAGAATGGTAGATTTGCCCCACAGATAAGATAATTTTTTTCTCTCTTTCTTGAACAAAACAAAAGCTCATTGTATATCTATTATATTAAGCCAGTTCATCCTCATTCTTTTTACTTTATTGTTGATATCATCTTTGCTAGTAACATAAACAACTTGTTAAAAAATAATAAAAAAACATTTGATTTTTCTTTACTTTAATATTATATATATATATATATTTTTCTTGATTGCATTCACTCATCCAATCTATTGTATTTTGTTCTTTTATGTTGGTAATCATAATACATTTAATGTTAATTGTTGTAATGGTTAGTTGTCACATCTATTTGACTGACTTGATTTAAACTTTGGTTTAATGTTTATTTATATTGGGCTTTAAGACTTAGGTTGTGATTAATGGTTTGTCATTTTATGTGCCCTAACATTACCTAATATTATTAATTAATGAGTAACACTAATATCATGGGACTTGAATTAGGGTTGAGTCTCACGTGGGTGTTGGAGGTATCTGTAACACCCCCCTCCCCCAGCAAAATTATTAAAAATGGTTTCTATCTTTAATTCTTTGATTTTTTTTTCAGAGTTAGATTAATGTAGATCCATGATTTTTTTTTTTACTTTTCTTGAGACATTTATGGTTTATTATCTTATCCATGTTTCTCATTAAAGATTTTAGTCAATGCTACTGGTTTATATAAAACCTTGATCGAATATACATATTGTTGGCTATTATTTGAGTTTTCAGGTTTGTAGTCTATAACTTTGTACTTTCTTTTAAGTTGGTGGTGCATCTGTTATTTGTCCCCATGTTATGGCTTCATAATTCGAATGTTGTATGTCCCTTTAATACTATTTTCTTTGTGTATCCAAATGAGTTTGGGCAAGCTCATTTGATGATGATAAATGGTCCCTCATATAAATTGCAGAATTTGTGGAAGATAAATTCATTGGCATTAGTTACATGGGGTGTCTTAATGCAAATTTTATCACCTATTTTGAAATGGTAATTACCTTTCTTTTGGAGTTTGTTACACCTTTTGCTCATTACTAGAATTTTATTATATGCCTCCATTCAATTCTTTTTTGGTCAATGAGTGATTCTGTAAGAATAGACATGGGTGTGTGGAATAAAATTGGGGTATTTTGTCCCAATTGTAGTCTAATGGGTGAAAATCTAATGGATTCATTTACACTCCAATTGTACTATGCATGCTTTCCAACCTTTATGTTTGTCTCTTAATAGGTTCTGAACAAACATCCAAGTTCCTGAATTACACATTCGCAAAGGTTTGATTGTTGGTTCCTAATAGAAGTAAGCCCATGTTTCATCTGTTGCCCATGTACTGATTGAGTCCATTTTTTAGATAGGAAAGGGGTACCATGATCGGTTAAAGATCATCCCTGGTTTTTCTATCTCTTTGAAATGCAGGGTGTCTAATACTTTAATAGTGAATTTAGTATTAGCTTGAGGTATAGGGTAAGCAGCCACAAATTTTATGAAAAGATCATAGGCCACTAACAAGTATTTTTGCTTATTGAAAGGTGGTAATGGACCGTAAAAGTCCACTGCTAAGATCTCATTTGCTCTTTTGGGGATGATATTGTTAACTGAACTCATATAATTTCTGTTTACTGGCTTGGCTTTTAAGCATATGTGACCGTTTTGAATTTCTTTTACAATGTCACGATACATTCTAGGCCAGTAAAACCAATTTTTCATTAATTGTTCAGTTTTATGGACCCCATAGTGCCCATATAAATCATGTATATATTGAGCAAATGGGGATTGTAATTTTTTTGGTATTAGTACCCTCCACACACTTTTTTCATTATTTAACTTATATTTTAAGAGCTGGTTGTTTCGTCCGTAATTTTCAGATCATTGACTTTATAAAGAATTTCCTCTTTGTTCAGTGTTTTGATGATTTTATTCAGATTAGGATCTAGGGTTTGAAGTTATTTTATGTTTAATAAATCATTCTCTACATTTTCTTTAATTGTTAAGTTAATATTTAAAATGTAAGCATTATTCATGATTAAATGTTGCTGTTCAGACCAACATGGATTTCAACTTAATATATCAGCTAAAATGTTTTCGGATCCTTTACAGTATTTGACTAAATAATTGAATTCTTGTAACACCAAACTCCATCTAACAAAGTGACTGTTAGTTAAATAACTGTGATTCAAGAATTCAAGGCTTTTATGATCAGTGATAACTATCACATCTAATCTGAGAAGCATTTGTCAAAATTTCTGAAAAGCTCACACTATGACTAGTGCTTCTTTTTCAGTGACCATATAATTTATTTCAGGACATTTTAAGAGATGGCTAATAAAGTAGAGGATTCTGTCTTGGCCAGCCTCCTGGATTTGGGATAGAGTCACCCCTAATCAGTAACCACTCCTATCTGTTTGTAAGATAAAGGGTTTATTAAAATCAGGTAAAACTAGCATTACTTGCTCTAAAAATCCTATTTTAATTATAGCAAATGCATCATCTTCCTCTTTAGTCCCATTCCATCTTTCATCTTTTCTGATCAGTTTTGATAATGGTTCTATGTGGTCAGAAAATTTGGGATAAAAACAATTGTAAAAATTACACAACCCTAAAAAGAATCTGATCTGTTTTTCACTCTTTGGTATAGAAAAATTCTGTGCCACACTGATCTTCTGTGGATGAGGTTTCACCCCATTACAACTAATGATATGGCCTAGGAAGGCTACTTCATTGCATACTAATGTACTCTTCTTGAAATTGATTTTTTTATATCTTTATTAAAACACTCTTTAAAGAATATTTTTAAATGTTGAAGATGTTCTTCAATTATATGAGCTGAAATAATGATTATCTACATAGTTTATTGCAATCTGTTTGATCTCAGGAGAAAGGGTTTTATCCAGGCATCTTATTAAACTGGCACCACTATTAATCAACCCAAATGGCATCCTGTTAAATTGATAAGTGAATCCCTCATATCAAAATGCAGTGTATTGGCAATCATCTGGATGAAGTTCAATTTGCCAATAACTGGAGGTTAAATTGAAAGTAAAAAAATTTTTTTTATTACCAAATTTCATGAATAGTTTGTGTATGGGTGGTGGTATATTCCTATCTGGAATTGTAATTTTGTTTAGATGTCTAGCATCCAAACAAAATCTCATCGACTAATCTTTCTTCTTCACTATTACAATCAGATTGCAAAATGGTGAGAAGCATTTGGAAATTATTCCCTAGTCAATCATCTTTTGCATCTGTTGTTAATTTCACTTCGATATTGATATGTAATAGGATATGTTTTGGATTGAAATGGTTGGTTTTCAAACAGTTTAATTCTTTGCTGAAATTCCTCTATCACTCCTGGTATTTCTGAAAGATCGCAATTTCTCTATATTCTCATCTTTAATTAAATTTGACTTAGCAAATTTTTCTTTTAGTGGTGCTTCAGGTATGGTGTATAATATAAAATCAATTTCATTTAAGTCAGAACATGGCAGTAATGTCATTTCTATAACATAATCACGTACCCTAACTAATTTGTTTTCAAAATCAACCAAGCATTTGTTCAAATGTAGGAAGTTTACTCCTAAGATAACTTCATAAATAAGGCCACTTAGTATTAAAAAGACATGATAAATATGTTTGGTTAATGGTCATTTTGGCCCAAATTTGTCTTTGAATTAATTTTGCCTTCTTATTGTTAACTATGGTAACCTGTACAGCCTTGAGGGATAAGCTTTTGATATTTGGAATTTTATCCATTACCTCTTCTACAGAATTCATCAGAAATCACAGAGATTTGGCTACCAGTGTCTAACAAGGCTTTAACTCTTAAACATTATTTCCATCATAGAGCTGCTTTGTGCAGCATGATTAGGCACTTTATATTCCCATGAACACATTATAATGGTAATTTTTCTTATTAATAGCTTAGTTCTCTTCCTCATTTTAATATGGGTCCTTGAGGAGATGAACCATTTCCCAAGTCCCCCTTTAATTTAATTTACTTGCTACGTTGGGTACATATTTATCATATCCACCTTTAGTTTGATTTAGTCTACTAGTAGATGCTGTATTGCTGCTGTTTGAAGTTTAGTTTATATCACCAACTACTTTATTCCCTGTGTTATTATTATCCTTTATTGTTTACCATGCAGATGGTTAAGGTTATTATTGTTCTTTCTTCTTTTGTAGCCAATAGTATTTATGGATGTTTTCTTTCCTCTTGTCCGAGTATTTCTGACTCATATTCTGATTATTGGAGTCTATGTTATTTAATAGATCTGCAATCTGTTCAATGTTTTGCATGTTGGCATATAATAATGATTGTTCAATCTGTAATGGTAAATTGTGCTTCACTATTTGTATGATTTGTTCCTGGCTAAGATGATAGGTATTCGGGGTTTTTAATTTGATCATCTGCCTTTGAAAGAACTTAATGAGCATTTCAGCAGGTCTACTTCTATATTTTTGTTGAAGGATTTGGTATAATAATGCTTCTTAGTGATCATTATTCCAAAAATTCATTACTAGTAGTGTTTGATGCTCTTCAACATTTTGGGTACTTGGAAATAATGATTCCCACCAAGATAAGGCATCCCCTTGCAAATGGCTATACACCACTATTAGCTTCTCACTCTCTGTAAGGCTGTTGTTAACCAAAAATATAAGTTCAAGCTCTTTAAATGTTCTATTGGAGCATCATTAGTCAGACCTTGAAATCTTTTCAACTTCATGAACTGATTTATTGTGTTAGCTTGGAGAGTATGGCTGGGACTGTTAATACAGGTGATTGAGTGTTGTGATGGTTTACATATTCTTCTACTGAGTAGATAACATCTTAATCATTGTTTTGTTCCATCTGTATGCCTCTACCTTGTTTCCTGTTTCATCCTGATCTCCCTTTTTATTTTGTCTTTCCCCTATTCTCTTAATAGCTTCCATTATGAAGTTTAGTTTATCTGCAGTGGTGTCTTCTTTCTTTTTGAAAGGCTTAATCCTTTTGAGAATTGGTGTATGGCTTTCTATTATTCATTGTCTTTCTTTATCATATTCATTTCTCAAACCTTTTATTATTTGTTCGATTGCAATATATTTATTCTTTAGTTATTCCAATACACTTGACTGGTTTTCTAATAATATTTCAATATTGTTTTTATTTTGTTTTATATCTGTGTCTATCAAGTTTTATTTTATGCTAAGGCATTGGCAATCATTTTCTATGGATTGAATTTTTTTTTTTTTTTTTTTGGGTTTTTTTTTCTTTTTTTTTTTTATTTTTTTTTGGACACTTTTCACCTTCTCATTCATATCCCTTTTAGTTTCTTCTTGGTCTTAGTAGAATTCATCTTGAAGATTATTGTATATACTTTTTATTTTCATATATAATACTTTCCCTAATAAATTTCTAACTTCATTTCAAATTCAATAAATCTTTTTTTTTGACAGTTAAGTTCTTTTTCTTTAATGATCTTTTGGATTTTTTGTATCTTATTATTCATGTTAATCTGTATTCATGATACCTCATTTAACTATCAAATGTTTTGGAGAGTTCACATGCTATATCCATCTTTATGTTGTCCATCTTGGTAGATATATCACCATTCACATTTTGCTGGTCTACTTTTATCTTTTCAGACAGATTTTCCATCTTTGTAGACATATCTGCCTTCATATTGCTTAGACATATGAATATCTGCTGTTGGTTTGTTTTCATATTGTCCATACATGTGAACATCTGCTGCTGTTTTGTTTTCATATTGCCCATACATTTGAACATCTGCTACTGGTCTGTTTTCATATTGTCCATATATGTGAAAATGTGTTGCATCATTAGTATCATTTGACTAAATGATCCATCATTAGCCTTTCTTTCCTTTTCATTAGGTTCACTGGAGTTTCATTGGCTTCTGGGACCTGGACATCTAATATTGAGGTCCTCTCAGATACACCTATGTTCTCTTCCTCATTTGTATTTTCTACAACATTATCCCCTGCATCTTCTCTAACTATTTCAATTTACACCACCATTTCATTTCCTTTATTACTACTAGTTTTTTTCAAAGCATTTTGATTTGACTTCTTGTGATCATGAAATTTTTTATAATACTTTATTTTAATTTATTATTCTACTTATTGTCTTAACCTTCAAACTATATAAGCTATTTCTTATTATGGTTTCCATCACTGAAGTATTAATCATTATTATTACTTCTATTATTCATGTCAAGCTATGATTTTATATTCCTAGAAATTTATGTCCTAATTTGGCCTTTCTTTTTTTATTATTATTATATAAGCTCCCCACTTCAACTCAAGTTTAGTTGTTGACTATCATCTATTTTATTTGCATTTTAGATTCTTAGTATGCTTCTGTATTCAAATTCAATCTGTCATATCCAAATGAATTTTAAGTTATGTTTATGTTTAACCCATAAAATTGCATATATTATTATAATATGCGAACATGTTAACGAATCAATATATTTTGTATGTATAGTGGAGGATGATACTGATATACAATTTTCAAGCTCAAATATTATTAATCTCATATGAAACTCATAGTTGACTAAATGTGTTGAAAATTGCAATATTGAAATATTTGATTCATTCCCAATAAATGGATGTGCCATATGTAACAGTCACATTGAAAATTGTAATCTAAATATATATGATTCATGACCAACACTTGGATGAGCCATATAATGGGTCACACTGAAAAATTGTAATCTAATATATGTCTGTTAATGGGAGTGTATATGGAATATTGTATCCATGCAAGTAATGATCATAATATGTGTGCAAAGATATGACTAAATAAAACTTAATAATAGAAAAATAAAAACAAAAATCATGATTTAACATTTAAATAAATTTAATAATATATTTACATTGATTAGTAGTTGAACAAGAAAATTTAAAACAAAACTTGGGAAAACACATTTAGATGTTTGTGGTCATTCTTTATTTATACTTGATCTATACCAATGTCCCAACTCATGATCACACAAAGAATAGCCACTGGATGTGTGTGCGATGAAGGAGAGTTATAAGTTCACGACATAAATAATTAATAAGATATGCAAAGAAAATATATTAAAAAAATCAACAATTAACACAAACTTTGGAATAAACAAATAAGGAAAGTTTATGAGTTGTACATATATCAATGTTTAATTTATATCTGTATTAATAATGCCTTACCTTATCCTATTTATAGTGATCGGACTATTTCATAATCAAGAGCATACTTCAATAGATTTTATTTATCCAAAGTAATATTATGAATGAAGAAATTTATTTTTATTTTTATTTCACAAATCATAAATTAACGCTATTTGGCCCTATATTAAAATTAAGAAAATAAAATTGATATATAGCATACAAGCAAATAAATGTAGATGATGTCAACTTTATAATTTGGCTTTATAGTTCATATAGATATTGTTTTAATGGTTTTGTTCCCATAATCCATGGTGGCTCCTTTACCCATAGCTGGTGATTCAACCATCCACTGGATAGGTTGACTTTACTAATCTTCGAGCTGGAGTTTTGAAATAAAGAATAAAAAAAAAAAAATCCATAACGGATCAGTTCGAAGTTTATCAATCCAGGCATGAAGAGATAGTACCATCCCATAATGATCTTGATAATAGTTCCATAAACAATGATAAGCTTTCTTCCATGACATTCTCCTTGCACTTAGCACTGCATAATTACTTTTGTCATTACTTATATTTGTTTTTGTAGTTTAAGTTGATTGGAGCAATATCAATATTTCTTCTATTGCGTGTTTTCATATTTAGGTCTGGAAATCTATAGAGGTGAATCAATGGTGATTTTAGAGATTCAAATACTTTATTTTATTTGCAACTTATTAATTTTCAAATTCTTTGTTTAGCTGTTTTACGAGATGAATGTTTCTCCTTGCTTTCTAAAATCTTATAAAAGATTTTTTAAAAAAAGTATTACAATTCCGAATTGGTCAATATAGGTCTATAAACTTTCCTTTCAGCTTCTTTTTTTCCCTTAGATAAAAGTTTTTTTCTCTCTCTTTCTTAAGCAAAAAGAAAGCTCATTGTATTAGGCCAGTTCATTTCACATACTTTTTACTTTATTGTTGACATCATCTTTTCTTTGCTACGTATTAACATAAACAACTTGTTAAAAAAATAAGAAAAGAAACATTTGATTTTTCTCTACTTTAATATTTTTTTTTTCTTGATTGCATTCACTTATTCTATCTATTGTATGTTGTTCTTTTGTGTTGATAATTATAATATATTTAATGGTTAGTTGTCGCATCTATTTGACCAACTTGGTTTAAACTTTCACAACCATCATCAGCCAAGAAGTCAGACCAATCTCTCACACTACAGATACATTACAAACATATACTTTTTCGAGTAATCCATGTAGCACATGTTACAATTTAAGTTCATATACATATTATGTTTAGAGATACTTAAACTTAACTTTAGACAATATGTACTTAAATATATTTCAAACTTCTATCACAAATTACTGAAACATGCAAAAAAAAAAGATCCCCAGGATATCTATTTCA
Source organism: Epiperipatus broadwayi (assembly GCA_028023455.1). Lineage (NCBI taxonomy): Eukaryota > Metazoa > Onychophora > Udeonychophora > Euonychophora > Peripatidae > Epiperipatus > Epiperipatus broadwayi. Next base: position 2,849,364 of record JAQFVV010000115.1, read on the forward strand.
TGCAAACCAGAACTCATCAGTTGATTCAAGTCATAATCACTTCCAACAATCCTCCAATACCTAGTACCCAACATGAGACCTAATACCAATTCAAGTCCTATAGTATTAGCATACATGCTTTGCCATCTTAAATTGTCTTCTAAGCATCAGTTTGCATTTTTATTAGCTAGATAGTAAATCAATCAAATCATCACCGTCTGACATTTGGTAGCTGGGTATTGAAGATGCATTTAGCCAGAAGTTTGTAACATAAAAATGAAAGTGGTGGATAATTTACCTTTATGGTTTGAGTAGAAATGATAGATGAGCAAAAAAATATTAATAAAAGAATAGTGTTGAGCAAAAAAAGATTTGGGGAATATTTTATGAAATAATGAAATACTTAATGTTTCAATAAAGTTGATATATTAGAGTATTTGATGTTTCTTTATAATATGCAATTGGAGAAATGGGCTATATGCAAAATAAGAGAAGGAATTTATCTTTAATTAAAAATTTAAAATAACTGTTTTTTTATTTATTTTGGACATAAAGAAAATTAATTTTACACATTCATTGGAGAAAAATGTGATTTGAATAATAAAAAATATTTCTTACATTAAGTAATTCAATAAAAAAAATCTATAAGTATAATATGTAATATTTTAGATATGCACAGCTTCAGTTTAATATTACAATTGCATGTTCGTAGATTAATCAGCAGAGAGCAAAGAAAAAACATAATTATTTCTGGATAGCTTAAAAAATTAAAACATTAGGTGATTTTTTTTTTTTTTTTAGAAATGTTAGTGATTATTTTTAGATACATATTGATAATTATGATCAATAAGCTTTTTTTAAAGTAAATTGATTATTTTTAAAATCTAAGAGTAAAAAATTAAAAATCTGTAAAAACTTAACCTAAAGAAGACAGAAAGTCATTTTTACATATAAATGTTATTTTAATTTTGAAAAAGGTAATAGTATCAAACAGTCCATCAATAAACCGGATAGCAAACAGTATAATTAATTTAACATTAATTTGTTTTCATCATTTGACAGTTATAAAATTGATTGGCAACATATTTTAATCCCTTTAATTATATTACTAATTTATAAATTTATTGTTAATAATATAAATATGTGTGAATTAAATCGAAAATTGATTAAGCAGTTTTTAAAATAAATAACTTATTTTAATAATTATAAAACTACTTTCTTAAATTGTCTTTACAAAAAAGAGTAATGACAGATCTAATAAAAAAATATGTATCTAATATAATATCGTGGCTAGAAAAAACTTATATTAATTAAGCGCTAAGTCAAATAAAAGTAATTAAGCAATTTTAGAAAATATATTTATTCAATGTTTTTGCTAAGAATATTTTAGTAAGTAGATAGCTTATATTATGTAGGCCAAAAGAATATGGTAAAATTAATATATATACACACACACCCAAACATGTAAAATCACTTACCAAATAACCTTTAAAGTAACTAGCCAAACCTACCATCTATTATAAAGGTTAATTACTTGCCAGATAAAAAATTGTAATTCTAGATGTGGGGTTGATTTTTAGGGGAAAAAATTAAACTAAAACAAATGTAAACATAATTAATTCATCGTCAAAATAAGAGTAATAGATCACATGACCCAATTCTAATCTTAAGCTTCTAAGATATAAACAATGAGCATTTGCATTCATGTTTGTAAAATCAATTTATTAAACTCTTTACCAAATTAACTAAACATGTAAGAAAAATTGAAATGTCTGAGTAAATTAATTAAAACATGCCAGAAAATTTTGAAAGCTTGCAGATGTAAGAATGTACTTTTTCAGCCTTTGTAGGAAAACAAAAAACTTCTAGTAATGACCATTTGATGACAGAATTGGTTCACAGAGTCCAAAAAATTAATTTATCTAAATATCATGGGGAGGAGAAATGTTTTATATGAATAAGAATATAGTAAAGAAAGAATTTGGGCAGATAGAATCTGAAAAAATTAAATTCATGCAGAAACTGAAATTAAGTTTATTAGTTGAGAGAGAGAATAGAATATTTTGAAAATAGTGGAAATAAGTAGAAATATAAACTGTAAATGAAGGTATTTAGCTATACTGAAAGAATGATGAATAGGTATTATATTATACAATTTAAAATACGAATATTTATTACTAATTCCAAATCCCAAATGTCGCAATCATAGTATTTTGATGGAAGGTAATAAATTCATATAAACGTGATGATGATTTTATAATACAAAGTAATTATAATATTTATGGCAATTTAGTTAAGATCTCAACATCTACTACAACATTTGATAACACAATGATATGTGGTCCCCTACTAGAAATTATAAATTATTACATATATTTTTGTTTTAAGAATGGTTATTAATCACCAAAATATGAATGCCCTTTCATATAGAAGACTATGTGAAAGTTAATTTCTATATGAAAGAAATTAGAATTTCTAAAATGTAAACTAAATGTAATTTTACTTAAGATTCAAGAGAAATTTTTTTTAATATAATTAGACAAAAAAATTAATTTTGATCCAAACCAGAAAGTTATTACACAAACAGATTTAGAAATGCCCACATAATATAAAAATATAAACTTATAGAATACAACTATGAATCTATGAATATTCAAGAAAAGTAACATTTAGCTCAGTTGAAAACTAGAATATAGTATATGATTAGATTAGGTATTTCTTATGATGATGAATTTTCTTAGCTTAAATTTATAAATAAGTTTTGAGGATAACTTCATATTGATGTAAAGGATTTATTATGGTAGCACCATCTCAGAATAAATATTTGATTGCATATATATATTTTAAAAAACTATAATAACATTCAAAAAGATTTAAGATAAAGATTAACTAGATAATTGAAATTTTCTATTAGAAGTTAGAATCAAATAAAGCTCCAATTTTTACATTTTTTTCTTAATATTGTGAATGATTTAATGGAAAATAAGGGATTAGTAATGCATTTAAAAAATTAAAATGATAAATATAAACAGAATTAATTTTATTCATATTTGTGAAAATAAATTCATTAATATCTATAGCTACTATACTATTTTCTAAATAAACATAACGTTTATATTAACTATCTACAACCTAAAGAAATTATGAAATACATCATTTAATGTTTTTAACCACTTTCTTCAATGCTAGAAGATAAATAATCTGTGAATTTGTGTGTATATCTATAAGTAGGTTTTAATAGAACCATTTGTTGGTACCAATCTAGTCAGTTATCTACACTTTAATTTCCTCTTTAATTGAGTTTTTAAACACTACTTTAAACACTAGGATGACTAATGGAAAAATGTAGATTTCTTTGCAAAAATGGTGGTTATTCTTGCGATAAGACTGATTATTCTTGTGATAAGACTATTGTGACTAAATTTATAAATTCATTGTGTATTCTAAAATTTTTTAGTATCTTTTGTTTTTTGCTGAACTTTTATTTCTTTTTTCAATTTCTTATTGGGTTTAGAGAAGAGGTGAATGAAGGAGTGGTCAGAGATCAGAAGGAAACAAAACAAAATACATGTTTGATCAATACACAAAATGTAGATAAATTTTAAATAATCATTTTCTTATTTATAATTGAAAAAATAAATCAGTTTTAAAATTTGAACTCTTCTTCTTTTGTATTTAGAATTTTTTTTCTTTTCAAACGTTAGGGAAGTAGGGAATTACAGACTGGACTTAAGATATATACTAGTTTTAATAGTACTATGACTATAGGTCTTTCTTGAGTAGGAATATTTATGTTTTAAAAAATTGAATGTGAATTTTTTTTTAAAATTTCAAAGATAAAAAAGAAAACAACATTTCCCAAACACCATCATGAGTTACAAGAAATATATGTTTTAAACTTGTTAGAAATAAAGTAGTGTTGATTTAACATGTTTTTATTTGAAAAGATGTTCTTTTTTATTGATTTGAATTTTACTTTTTATAAATTAAAAACTAAAAAATAATACAATTTAAATGAATTTTTTATTTGAAGCTTTTTAATGGTTAATTTGTTGTTGTTTTAAGGCCAACCAGTTTATTTTTATTTGAGGTGTTTGATTGTGTCTGTATTGAATGTGGCTGCATCAAAGTCTACAAATCAATTCATCCCCTTCCTCTCTGCTTTCATTTTTTAAAAAGCCAACAAGAAAGAAGACAATTAATTTTTTTTTTAAAAGCCAAATCATAAAATTTTTCCAAAACAAAATTAGGTAATACTACAGACCTAATTCTTTTCTCCCTCCTACCTTCTCACTTTTCAAAATGTCAATAAGAAAAAATAAATTTACTAATTTTTAATGACAAAATTATAAAAATTTCCAAAACAAATGAATCTTTTAATTACACATCAAAAGAAGTTGTTTGAATTAGGTAATACTACAGATGCAATTCATCACTTCCCCCTCCCCATCTCATCCCAATTTTTTAAAAGTCAATAAGAAAAAAGATATTTACAAATGTTTAAAACAAAATAATAAAATTTCCCAAATAAATCTGTTAATTACAAATCAAAAGAGGTTTGAAATTTTAAATCAATCAAATTTGTAAGCCAATATTTAGAATATTATGGATGATAGGAAAGCCAAAAAAAACTTGAAAACTTACAAGTGATCTTTTTTTTAGAAATTGAAAAAACAATTACTATTAAAAATTTGTCAAAAAAAGGCATGTCAATGAAAACTAGATTACACGATGAATTTATCAATTAAAACACAAGAACCATTACTACAATAAATCACAATTTTTCTAAAGAAATATTCAAATGATAGATTAGTCATCTCAGTATTTTTTCATAATGTCGAAGCAGTGTTTAAAGAATTAATAAAAATAAAAATGGAAATGTAGATAGCCAACATATAATTGTCTCTCATAAAAATTGTTATTCTTCAGCTTTCCTTAAGAGAAACTATACAGAGACCAAAATGAATCATTGAAATGACATAAAATAATGACTAGAAAGGAAAATCATTTGTCTAAACAGCAGAAGATGTATATATCAATGAACTTACCTTCAAGTGGAAAGCACAAGAATAGTGAGCAGATAGAAAGACTATTCACATGATAATAAAAAATATTCCTCTAAGTAATCTAGAATGATAACTAATAATGTTTGAAAACTACTTATTAGTTTTGCCCTTGAAAAAAAAATTCAAAAAATCAAAGATTCTCATAGATAAGTTTGTAATAAACTTTTTTTGATTGTTGCCTTTGATAGAATAACTTAGTTACAGCATCACCTTATGTTCAGTATTTATAAAACTACAGTTCATTGGTTTAATTTTCATTCTATAAGATGTTGCTTGTGAAACCAGCATTACTTGACCAGTATATTATTATTAATAGTTGAAAATATTTGAAAAGATATAAAGATAAATTTGAGTTTAAAAACATTTAGTAAACGAAATGATAGAAATAATTCAACATGTAATTAAAAATAAAATGTCATCAACACAAATTTATAAACAAATATATTGTTTTATGTTTAAGTACATAACAATGTTGTAAAAAAAATAATAATAATAATAATAATAATAATAATAATAATAATATAATAATAATAATAATAATAATAATAATAATAATAATAATAATAAAAAAAAAAAAAAAAAAAATAATAAAAAAAAAAAAAAAAAAAAATGATAGTAGTAGTAGTAGTAGTAGTAGTAGTAGTAGTAATAATAATAATAATAATAATAATAATAATAATAATAATAATAATAATAATAATAATAATAATAATAATAATAATAATAATAATAATAATAATAATAATAATAATAATAATAATAATAATAATAATAATAATAATAATAATAATAATAATAATAATAATAATAATAATAATAATAATAATAAAAGTATATTGTTATACTAAACTTAATATAATTTAGAAAGATTTGGACTCAGTCTATCAAGCTCCTTTTAGCTATCCACTCCATCTTTATACATGATCACATACATAAGAAAAAGATAAATAATCTCCAATATATATACTTTATGCTGAACCAGCACTAATTATTTGATTCAGATCATCATCTCCCTTAGTTTATATTAAGATAAAAAGTCTTGATACTTTAATGAACAGGCTTCAATCTTTTCTGCCCTACAACTCTTCAGCCATCCATATCACTGAAAATCTGATGATGGAATGCTTAAAGCCTTGTTGATGCTAATATTGTTGTCACACCCTTGTTGACTTTGTCACCTCATGTATAGGACGCTAATATGTCTATTTAAATGGACATATTAGCATCATTCATGTATTATTTTATTGTTTTACTTAAATCTATAATACCTTATTTTGTCTTAAATTTTGTATATACACTTTTATATACAACATTTTTAATGACTAATTTTATATTTATTTTTTAATATATATATATATACTTTAGATATAATTATAGTATAATATATCATTTCTGTGTAATCATGTAATATTTAAATATTTTATAGCTCTGATTTAAATTACTGACAGTCATAAGAAAAAAAAATTTGTAGAAATAGTATGTTTGCATAAAATAAAATGTATATGAAATGATTTATTAACCGTATTTGCTGATATAATCAATGCCCAGATGATGAAGAAAAAGAATACTTCAGAAAAATGTTTATTTTATACTAATAGAAGATTGATCAGTCTATAATTTTTAAAATCTTTATTAGCTTCCATAAATATTAATTCTTCCAATTGTCTGGTATATCTTTACAATTTAGATTTTTAGTATATAGTTTTGATAACATTTTTTCTATTTAATGAATTGCTTTTTTAAATATTAATATTATTTTTAGTATTTCCTAGAGCTTATGTCTTTTGCATAAATTTAATTACATGTTTTATTTCTTGTTTTTTATTTTATATAATGTTTTGTAGAATATTTCCATACATTTCATGAAGTTGTTCCTCTTTTTATTGATAATTTCATATTTTCTTTTTATTGCTAAAATAAGATATTATTTTACACCTTTAAAACTTTTATTCTCTTCCATAGTTTTCTTTGTCATTTCACGGCTATATTTTCTTATATTATCAGTTGTTTGTACCATTTAACAAAACTCCAAACATTTAATTCTTCTAAATGATTATTTTTAAATATTTTTATATTTTTTCTTTTCTTTATACATTATCTCCTTTCAGTTGAAAATTTACTTCAGTTTGCTGCTCTTTTATAACAATTAGTTTTGTTGCAGTTCTTAATAGAATATCAATTTTCTTATTGATTTCAGTCAAGGTTGGAATCATGTTCATTTTCAAAGTCTGTTAACATTTTAAAATCATTTTAAAGTTCTATAACATTATTTAAAGTTATGAATATCAATTTTTAACACTATTTTTCCTAATAGTTTTTGTCTCTTTTGTATTAACATCTTACATCTCACTAATCAATGATTACACCCTGTGTTGAATCTTTTTAGAACATTACAATTTTGAAATATATCCTTTCCTGTTAGTCAAAATGTAATCCAATTCTACTGTACCATCATGTGGATAATCCCATGTCCATTTTTTCAAAGAAAAAATATATATATATATACAATTAGTATTTTTCTGCAGATGTCACAAACCTATGTTCTCTATCATTTCTATCACCATAACAAATTTACCTATAACATTTTTATCTTTCAGTCATTTTCCAATTCTAGCATTAAAGTCTCCCATAATAATTTTTTAATTTTGTTGATGTGATCAAAAATATATTTTTTATTTATAAAAAAATAACAATGAAAACTTGTTGGGGCATAAACTTGCATTATTTGAATTTGGCATCTTCCATTATGTTTAATAACTAATTTTTCCAATTTGTCTAAAATATAAGTCTCTACAATAATTATTTTTCTACTTCTTATTTACAATAAATCCTACTCTACTATGCTTCCAATATCTTCTTTAAAATAAAGTTTATGTTTATTTTAACAAATCATTTGTCTTTTCTTACAATTCATGTAATCTTCTTTTATTAAAAAAAAAAACTCAACAATTATCACACAACTAAAAAAAAATACCATAATGTTTCTTGATCTTAAACTCAGAGATAAAAAGTCAATAAACTCATATTTTAGCCAATGTGAGTTGGAAGCAGTACAACCATGTTAATTTCTTATATGAATAATCAATATATGGACTAAATATTAACAATTAGTCCTGATCTGTTTATTTAAAGCCTCAAAGAGTCTTTTTCATTTAATAGCAAACTCCTTTTTGCAAAACTAGAGAGATAAAAACTATTAAGAAAGTCAGTATTAACAACCGATATTCCCAATCTTCAGACATATTCCAGTGAATTTAAATTAGAGCTTTTAAATCGTTTTGAAATATCAATAGATATTAAACATGGTTCAGATCTTGACTAAAATCAATAACAATATAACTGGTACACTATTAAACCTATAAGAATGATAGATGGTATAAAAAATTGGTAATTTGTCAGTAAAAGTTTTATTTGAACAGAATAATTTATAAATAAAAGAAATAATATAATTTTTTAAAATTATACTGTGTTATTAAAAAAATGATGACACCGGAAAATGATCAATCTAATTTGAATAAAACATAGTCCAATCATTGATCACTATTTTGTGAAGGAATATAAGTATATAAAAATTTTATTATGCTTCAGAATTGAGACATCATTCATAATAATATAAATCTAGCCTAAATGCGGAGTGCCATTTTATAACAGCCCCAAAGTTGATTTGGCATTTTATAACAATCACTACCTGTACATGCCCATCATCAACCAGCATTGGGTAGCTATTTTGTAACAATAATAATGAATCTTTTACCTCACTACCTTTTCACATTTGTTCAGTCAGCATTTGTCATAAAATAAAAGAAATTGCCTAAATTTTTAGACAACCACTTATTACTAACACAATGTGGAATAAAAGATAATGAAAAAATGTTTTTATGATTTAAATATTATTGATAACAGAGCATAACATGCATCAATAATCTTTGTTATAACCTGCATAAAAAATTTCTAGCTCAATCATTGGTCACATTAGACAATAATATTTCCAATACATAATTATTTAGATTGTCTGCTACTCTAAAGTAAAATACTAATAACAATCTTTATTAAAACCTAATTTATTCAGATAGCATTTAAAACAAAGAAAGCAATTAATATCATCACTTCAGATATCATCAAATCTATTCACGATCCCAAAATAAACTACGATAGGTAGTGAAATCACACATCACTAGCCTAAAGAATAATATATACCGAAGATATCTATTTAATTTATAATTGAATGAAACCAAATTCAAATCAATAAATAACTAAGTTCTGATATACTTTTACTAATCAACCACTACATATAGTAATGTCAATCTACGTTAAAATTTAACAATGTTTCATTTAAATTCCTAACTAATTATAATAACATTTTGAGAACGCTTTATAAATCTACATTATTTATAATGTTTAAATAAAATAAACATTTACTCAGATTTATATCTAATTTAATAAAATGTTAAAAATAATATAATGTTTTAAATAAAGTTCATTTTAGAAATAAAATAATATTAATATTTTATCCATACTTTACATTATATCGATATGCAATTATTGCTTAAGTTATGTATTAAAATGAAACGCTCTACAAGAATTCATTATCAATAAATCTCTTAGATAATCTTACATTTACAATATCCAATAACATCATTATATAAAATATACCATGAGTTTCTATTGGATATTTACCGAATTACAATCACTGATACCATTCATCTACTTAAATCTCCAGTCAATCGATTATAAAAATGGATTTTATAACAATTAAACTATGGAAAACGATTATTGGCAGTTGTCCAAGCCAAAGATAGATATTAGGATATACTAGTTAATAAAATTTATAATCCCCACTTCAAAGAAGTTTAAAGGTAATTAAGACAAATCATTCTGAAAAAGGACAGAACAAAATCTATTAAAATTTTTGTAACTTAACAAGATAAGCTCTTTAATAATCATCCATGAAATAATGTAATTATTTCTACCAGTAATATTGACTTAGATAGGCAAACAATATTTTAATGTAATGACAAATATAAAATTTATATCTAATTGGACCCTATTATAATAATCATATTAAAAAATATACATGTATCTAACTCCATTTTACTTAGCAAGATTGGTTTGATCTTGGATCAAAAGTTAAGCATCAAAAATTACTTGCACAAATAATTAGACAAATTCACAGAATTTTTAATCAACTCTAAATTTATTGGTTTATATTTAAAAATTTATAATAATAGTAAAAAATCTATATAAAAGAACAGAACAAATGATGTATGCAATAGACTACAATCGTAACCAGTTAAGAAAAACTACAAATGCGATTTCTCTTGGACATGTCTAATTAATCTGAAAATCTAACATTCTATAATAACAAACAATAAATAAATATATGTATGAAACTCAAAAATGTGTTGTATGACAATAATACATTATTATTTTTTTTTATTTTAAATATATATATATAAACTGAAGGAGAGGTTCTTGATATTTCCTTACACTTTAAATAGAATATACGATGATCTTTATTTATTCACTAATGTAATTTCTAAATAATTAAACCAATGTAAAAATCTATTGAATTTAAACCCATATAAATGAATATCATCTTGAATAATAAAAAAATGAATATTTAAACACTTGAAAACATAGGGTCATAAATTGATTTATATCATCAGATAAGAGTTTAAATAATAATAACAAAAATGAATCTCTCCAATCTTTTATTATGTGAATGATTAATCACAGTATAATATATATATATTATTCGATCCTATCTTTTAAAATGAAATATTAACAAAATATACACATTTTTTTAAACAAGAATCTAAATGAAAAGCCTGTCCCTTTGACCCATTGGTCTATCATAGTCTTGGTTCCTTATTTCTGAACCCAATACATTGAAACAATTTTCCTTAAGTAGAGAAGACAAACAGAAATGATAACTATTGAGGATTTGAATTCAATGACCTTTGCTTTTAAATTTTAATATTTTCTTTAAAGTACACAAACACATCCAACTTTGTAAAATCACAGATACTTGGTTGATACATGTCACTGGTTTTATTTTCCTTTTTTATTGGTAATAATATATAAAGAGAATTCTTTCATTGACAAAATTCAGTTATATCTAAAGGTGTAATAAATGCTAGCAGTTTTCTTTTTCTTTTTTTTTCCCAAATTAAGAAAGTGAAATTTCGATTGCTTAACATCACATATAAGTTGAGTTTATTGATCTTGTAAAATTCATTGATCAGAAATATGGCATACATATACACATCGTGAGGTTTGTATTCATCACAAATAAATAGATGAAATCCTAGATTTTGACAATGGAATATTTTTTATAGCTAATTTGCAATACAACGCATTTTGATGAGTTGTTTTTTTTTTACATTTTGCCATTTGTCCTGGAATTTCATCAATGAACTGCCCCAATTGAATGAGCAGATAGTTGGGTTTATCCCCCTATGATTTTAGAAATTAATTACTTAAACAATAAAATTTGATAAATTTTTAAAGTCAAATATAAACGCCACCTGTTCTAAACAATGATACAATTATAAAAACTCAAGTTACAGTGTTTCAGTTCAATATCACTGAAAAATAACTCATTGATATAAGAAAATTGTTCAATAAAATTTGACTCCAACACAATGAATAAAATGAAAACTTTAAAATAATTGGATACAGTAAAATAAAATCCTATCTTACAATTCAATATTATTTTTCATTTTTAACCAAAAATAAAGAATTCATATTACATTTTTAATACCTTTTAATATATATACACACATATATATTTTTAATAATATATTCCAATACTAATTAATAAACAAACATATATAAAACACGAAACATTTAATCTTGTAAAAAATAAGTTGTTGGTGAATGTGATAACAAAATAGACACACAATAATTAATAATAATGATTTTAATCAAGTAGTTCATTTATGATTCACTTAATTATTTTCCATAATCTATTTATTTGTTCACTTGGGTGCTTGTCTTATAGATAAAGACGCCATTCGATGGCACTGTTTTCACGGTAAAACTATAAAATATGAACATTCCCGGGCCATTGATTTTAATCATTTTGACGTGTTTTTTTGTAATGTGAAAATAAAAACAAAACAAAATCATCTTTTTTAAATATTATTTTTTATTAACATATACAAATTAAATGTAATAATAAATGTAAAATAAAATAAACAAATTACAATTTGATTCATGTATTTTATTTTGCTTTATTAGAAAAATCAATTTTCTATCGAAGATTTTTTTACTGGGGTTACGGTTTTACTGCTATTTTTACTTCACATAGAATGACAACAAAAAGTAAAAGTTGTTACAGTTAGGTTTAGGGTTAGTTTTAGGGTTAGGTTTAGTTTTAGGGTTAGGTTTAGGGTTAGTTTTAGGGTTAGATTTAGAGTTAGTTTTAGGTTTAGGTTTAGTGTTCTGTTGTTTGTAATGCTAAAATAAAAAATATCAAAATCATATTTTTGTAAATATTTTTTTTAGTAACATCTATAAAATAAATGATAACAATAAATGTAAACTATATTCAATAAAGTATAACCGTAGTCGGAGAAAAAAAAGAAAGTAAAACTTTTTTAAACAACAACAAAAATGTCTTCTTTACTTATTAATCATGTTTATAATATATGCTTTTTATGAAATTTATAAAAAAAACCATGCAAAATTGTACTTTTCTTACTGGATATTTTTGTGTTACCACTCTTTTTTACTTCAAAAATATACACACGGTAGAATCTTGTTTGTCTCATGGAATGTTACGAACAGTACATTACTTGACGCATTACCTAATTCAAAGTCACTTTACACATATATCTTGTCAACATTTTCCCAATTAAAACTTCAATACAGTATGGTGTAAAAAGTTTGATAATTATTACTTTACAAAATCTTAACATTTCAATACTTTAAAATAAAAAAAAATCCATTGAAAACAACATTTCCATCCAATTCAAAAAAACACACCCTCTCACCAAGCCATAACCATTTTATAAACTGTGCGAATTCAAAAAATGTATTCGCTGTCATGTGACATACATGCTGTACTGTGATGTGACATAGCAGCGTGCAATCTGTAGCACAACAAAAAAGTTGTATTATAGAAAATGCGGGTTCGAACATGTCGGCTGCGGAAATGGCATTTTTATGTGTTTTAGTGAGAAAATGACACCATAGAGTGGCATCTTTAGCTATAAGACTAGTACCTTCACTTGTTTATTGATGTTGATATTAATAAATAAAAATGTTCTTTGAATATTATAGTTGCCATAGTTACCTGATTAGCATTAATTCCAACACTTCCATTATCCATAGATCAAGTGAAATGAAATTAAACAAGATCAACAACCCTCTTTATATATATATACTGTGATATACAGCTCTAATTTGGGCACTTACAATACATTAAAATGAACTTAATATCTAGAGTTTTGTAAATTAATCCCAAAAAAGTTGATGATATAAAAAATATATAATTGTGAATTGGTTAGAAAATCTAGAGAAAAAAATAAAAGTCTCAAAATGTGTAAAACTTCATATTGGAAATATAATTATTTCAGCACTAATAACTGAAGATGAAATTATTGTTAAAAAAGAGAGATGACACCAAGAAATATTTTGAAGAGTTCTATAAAGAATCATACAGTAATAAAGAACAAGAAAAGAAAGTATTCCCTAAAATTACTACATCTTGTAAATTTCCAAATATTTTTTTAAAAAGGTGAGACGTACTATGAACAAGAGGAAAACACCATGAATTGATGGAATTATTGCTGATACTTTTAAAAAAGCAGATGAAAAATAAAAAAATTGTTAGCAAAATTATATGTCAAATATCTAAATGATAAAGATATATCAAATGATTAGAAAAATGAAGTAAAATTGATATTTAAGAAAGGTAATAAAAAGATCTCAGTTCTATAAAACATTTTTACCAAGGTAATTTCAATTCATTTACAGTGAACTTTGAATTTCAACCAATCAAAGGAACAAGCAGGGTCTATCGTCTTAGATGCATTTAATTATTGAGACAATTTATAGAAAAGAAACCATAAAAATATGAATTGCCATTATGTTTTGGATTTGTAAATTATGAAAAAGCATTTGATTCACTACACATTTCTATGGTGATTAAAACTGTGAATCATTAAGATATAGGCCAAGAATAATATATTATGAATAATACAATGTTATCAAAATGCAAACAGCGGTAATATTGGAAGGATTTGCAACAGGGTAGATTCCTTTTTCCAAAACTTTTTACAAGAAATATTTTGTGGATTAAGTTAAATGAATAAAATAAATTGAGATTATTTCATTCATCTACATTTAGCAGATGATGATTTACTTTTGCAAATAATGTTTCATAGTTTCAGGAAATGTGTCGTTTGATGAAAGTTAGACAATAGGATTAAAGATAAATGCTAAAAAACTAAAGTAATGTTCAATGGATTTTCTCAAATGAAAACAAAAAAGATTGAAATAATCATAAATTAGAAAAATTAACAATTACAAATACCTTGGTCAGATTATTAATATAGATGAAAACATAATGGAGGAAATTAATCATAGAATTAAACTTGGATGTAGTAGTTTAGTATAAATAATACTTAGTATTAAAAAAATATGCCTATGATTTTTAACAAAAAGATGTTTTATACAAATTATGGATGTGAGACTTAGATATTTATCTGAAGTGTAATAGAGAGATATCAGATTACTCAATGAAATATTGAGAAATGTGTGTTAGGAATAACAAAAAGAGATCTAAAACTAAATACATGGGTGAAAGAATGAACAGGTACCACTGACATCATTGAAAAAATTAAAAGCCTGAAATAAGTTGAGCTGACTATATTTCTAAAATACATAATAATAAACGCACAGTTGTCAAGAGATTTAAAAGACTTAGAAAAAGACTATGTGAGAAATATATAGTGAAATAAGAAAATTTTTGACATCCTATGTATCATAGAGACTGAATTAAACATGGCGATATCTTCATCAGCAGTGGATCAATAATAGTTGAAAATTATGATGATGATATAGGCCTATTGCATACATTTATGTTAAGTGATTTTAAGATTTGACTTTAAAAAGTCTTTTGTCATTGGAAAACTATAATAATAATTAAAAAAAATCATTATTAGTAATTGTTTATATTTCCTTTTAATCATCCTTTAACAAAAATTATTTGTCATTATTTCCAAGCATTCTTGAGATGAGTAAAAGTCTTGCAAAGTTTAATCCAATTTCTCTAATTCATAGATTATCTTACTTCACACCAGAAATTTTCTCATCTCATCTACCCATCTCATATATGTTTTCTTTCTAGGTCTTTTATAATCTTTTTATAGCAAATCAAGATTAATGAAGTTATCATCGTAATATATTTAAATATAAGTAAAACAACCTCACGTATCTTATTGCAAAACAAAGTCCTTTTCAGAATTTCTCCAGAAAGGAAACAATGCCGAAGATATTATTTATTAGACTAAACAACTTCTGAGAGTGATTACTATTTTTTCCTTCTTTATTTACTCTCCAGTTAGATATCCAACTTATTGTTTAATAATTGTATATCTATTTATTTGGCTATGAGTCTATTTTTTGACAAAAAAAAATCCCCTTGCTTAGAAATCCTCAGTTATGGCAAATATTTCCAAGTTCCCATTAGATTCGAATCCCATACTGAGTGAATGGGTAATAGACAAGCAAACAATTACTCTATGGGGACTATTTATTTTATATATATAAATGAACACATCTGCATTTCACTTAAAATAAAATTGAGAATAAAACGCTCTTCTTTCTTTGATTTAAATATATTTTAGCGCTGAGTTTATTAGAATATAATACGAAAACACTTAGATCAGAAAATAGCAAGCTATAGTAAAAAAATTAAAAGTAATAACGTATAATATATTGATATCTTCTTTGCTAAAAAAAACTCTTTCGCCCCCAAAATTGCCAAATATTAAATTTATAAATGAAATTGAAACTTATATTAACTATTATATTTTTTTAATATATTCGTCTTTTTTGCGCGTGTGACATTTTTTTTTTTTTTTTAGCTAGCTCATTATTTAAATAATGAAATAGTTTCACCTGATATATTAAATGATAATGATAATAGTATATAAGATCAACTTTTTTTTGTATGAATTTCATTCAAAAATCGCTGGTGCGTGCGAATAAATCTGTTTACTAAATCTTTCTAAACGTTTTGTTTTTCCTTTCACTTTCTGGGAAATTAAGATATTAGACTGAAAACCGCTTTTATCATTTTGAACTTTTTACATCAAATAAGCCATGAATTCAAGTGAGTTTTACAATTTTATAAATTCTATCTCTCTTGTTGGACGTTTGCAAAACAGGCTATATAAAAATGGCCAAATTCAAAAACTCTTTGAAATCTTTTGTAAAAAGCATCTTTTCAAACATTTTTTACATTTTTCTGATTATGGCCACTGCCGGATACCTATTGCTAGGAAGGTTCATTGCTGATAAGGCGATTTGGACTGATAGCAAAACACGCCCTCCATTGCTATAACAGAATCTTCTTTAGCAAATTTGTCACCGATCTTTTTTTACATTAATTCATCTGAGTGCCTCTTTTCTTTTGAACGTGAGCAGTATTGTGATGTAGAGACCCGCCGTGATCGTGACCAGCGCACCTGCATGGTTCTTCAAGCGAAGGCAAATGTAACCACGACGACCACTGAAATACACAAGTAACATTTTCAACTTTTTTTGACTCATATTAAACGTTCATTTATCACGAATATCGGAAGTACTTTTTTACATTAATTATTGGCTCTTAATGTTAGTAAATTTTACAATTTAGGAAAACGGAAAAGAATACAAATACTAACTCTTTTTTTAATCTCTATAATACAAAGAAAACAATTAATTAAATTTTTATTTCAAGATAAATATAATTGTATAAAAGATTAAAAAAAAAAAACCAAATCTCGTAAATAAATATGAACTTTTATATTAATTTTCACTAATTGCTTCTAAATCATTATTTCTCTTTCTTATTCTTTTTCTTTTTTTTCATTGAAATATTGCCTTTTAGTATAATTTAATATAAAGCATTAATTTACGCACTTTTACGTGCATGGTATTTTTTTTTTTTTTAAGTGTCATAGCATCGGCCGGGACGTGAACCCGCAACCCGGGCAACTGCCTGCAAGTGCAAGGCAGTCGCGCTGACCTCTCGACCACCAATGCAAGATAAATTGGTATTTTTTAAAACGGTTTTATTGCATTATCGCTTATTATATTCACGGTTTAGTATTCAAATCAGAACTGAATAAAATTTGAAAAATTTTCATGTTTTAAGAAGAAATCGATTTTCTTTCATATATCTGCCCCATATTCAATCTAATTAATCGCCCAAATACAGTTCAAAAAGTGAAAATTTAATTATTTTAGGCAAGAATTTGTCAACAATAAACTGGTAAAAAAAAAAAAAAAAAAACATCACCTGGAAGTTTGCAATTATTAATATTCTCTATTTCACTACTTCTCTTGAGGTGGGGGGTCGGAATGGAGGCTATTGTTGAGATCTTGCCCTACATTTCAACTAATCTTTAGTTTTTCAGAAATTGTTTACTGATTCTATAATGTAAACATCAGTTTTGAATTAATCTAGCAAATATAAAGATCAAAATTTTTACACATCAATCGTCCCCAAATATATGTAAGCCTCTCACGACTGTAATAGCTAAGGAATATTCATAGCTTTTTCATAGTCTAAGGAGTTCAAATTCAGGTCAGGTATAACTTGGATTTTTTTTAGTTTTTAATAAGACATTAACTTTTTCTAAACAGCCAGGTCATAATCAGTCTAGTTAGCCACGCAATATTGCTTACAATTGAATAGTTAACTATTCTAAAAGGATAAAACAAGAATTAAAAACATTGCTCAAATTCTTATTACCCAGCACTTGGCAAATTTGGTGAACAATGCTTTCTTTTTCACTGATCGGATAGACTCTTGTCTTGGAAAAGCTCTTTAATGAAAAGTTTTTAAAATCTCTCTCTCTCTCTCTCTCTCTCTCTCTCTCTCTCTCTCTCTCTCTCTCTCTCTCTCTCTCTCTCTCTCTCTCTCTCTGTGTGTATATATATATATGCCTGGCTATATCAGAAAGTAAAGATTTGTTTTTACTTAAACCCAACTACTTGTTTTAATAATAGCATATATATATTTTCAATTTTTTTTAAAAAAAAAAATCGCAGATATTCATTATTTACTAATCAAATTAGAAAATACTTAATCACCTACATGCAGATGAGGCGCTTTCTCTACTTGGAGGATGGTTTAAGAGTGAGAAGTAGTCAGTCATTCATAACTGACTTTTGTTTAGTAAATATAAAATTGTAATGCAAGTAAAGTTACAATTTTATTAAATTACAGAAAGTCGGGTAAAAAATACATACTTCAGATAATATCCCTTGTGCTATAAACTATTAACCAAATGACATGGGAATTTTAAAAATACTTTTTTAAAATCACTTATACTTAGATAAAATTTTAGAATAATCAACTCAAAAAATATTTTCACTATATATATATCTTTTGAGATAATTCACTTGATTAATTTAGATATCGTATAACTTTATAAATTACAACCAGCATCATTTTAGTAATACATATATCATAACAATGGCACCATTGGTTCAAATTAATGCATATTACAAGTATCATTAATCAATAAATAGTTTTTTTTTTAAATAATTATTTGATTAGTTTAGATTCAGAATACAGTTTGAATGTACTATCCCCTATATGTTAAATTTTTCGAATTTTTACCATACCTATAATAGTATTTTATCAAAGATGTAAGGGCTTAAAATTTGACACTTGTAGATCAAATTATAAAATTATATATAAGATACTTTTTGAAAGTGCAGTATTCAAGGTCAAGGTATAAACATATATAATGTATAATGAATATGTAAATAATAATAATTGTATAAATATAACGAATATGTAAAACAATAATAATAATTGTATAAATGTAGAATAAAAGTAATAACTGTAATGTATAATAAATATCTAAAATAACTGTATAGTAACTAAGTATAATGATTGTGTAAAATTGCAATGTTGTTAAATCATAGATAGTTGTATGATAATAGAAAGCCCAGCTGACCTTATAGGGTCAGAAAACTATGTAAAATACCATATATGGTGAGAAATGTGAAAATACTGCGTGTATGTGAAAACGTATGTAAAAACACCATATATGGTTAAAAATGTAAAAGACTCCAGAAGTCTTGAGGGGGTATATAAACCCCCATAACCTGATCTAATTGTTCTGAGTTTTAATTATGAGTCAGAGACTCCTGCCTCTGTAAGTCCAAAAGCAGGACTAGGGTTTTTATATGCAGGTCACTACGACCTTTTATTATTTTATTACGCCTTATAATAGGCTATGTATATAGTTAAAATTATTCGTATTAAATTATAATCTTACCATCTCATTCTGCCTTTGTCCATTTATTTACTTGCTGGTCATAAGACACAGCAGAAAGCTTACAATATATATATATATATATATATATATAACGAAACTTAAATATATTCCAAACAATGGTAAACAATTTATAATACAATATAAATAAAAACTCAATAAAAACTCATAAAGAAATATTTTCGATTATATTCATAATCATTTTCAACTCAACTTTCAAAATGGAATCTATATATAATTCAAATGGAAATAAACCAACCCTCTCTCCATAAGCTATAGATAAATAATATTTATGCTACAACAAATAATAACCAATATATCTCCAAATTAATAATACTAGCTAAACTATTAACAATATAACACATGACCAAAGTTTCTCTTTTACAAATAACTCTTTTTGAGTGTCAAAAAGACATATATGTGTTGGACAAACTATTATCATGTTCTAAGTTGTTAATCTTTGGCTAGTGCACTTAAGGCTATTTTGGTTTTAAAAAAGAATGACAAAAGCATACTTTAAAAAATATTTGTATCTTTTTTTAATAATTCTTTTTTAAAAATCTATCAATGAAATGTTTTAAGTAAAAATTGTTTTTGTTACAAAAGTGAAGAAGGTTTTACTAACATCAAAAAAAAAAAAAAAATCAAGTGACTTTTCAGCCAAAATAATTTTGATTGTTAAATCACAATCTAGCAAAGTTGAACACACTGGTTAATAAAATTAGATTATCTAAATAACAATATGTGAATTTTGTATGGATTTCAAATAATAGATACGCTATAAAGAGCCTTTAAAAATCTTTTGTTGGCATAAATGACTTGGTCATATACATAATCCTTTAATGGTATTTGATAATTACTGAGTTAATTTTTAATAATTTCAGAAATTTACATGGTGAAATGAGGTTGACAAAAGATAGTCTCAAATGACAAACACAGACAAATCCATTCAGAAAAACTACCTAATTTATGAGCTTATGCTGATTAAGTCAAAATCCATGTGGAGCTTTATAGCCTTTAAATCTATGATATAATAATGAGAAAATATCAACTGTTTTATATATTTAAGAGTTGTATTTAAAGCTAAAAATTATTGAGTTGAAAAATCAATCTGCCTTTTCCAGTGTTCAAATGTATCTCACAAACAATTAATTATTTGATAGTTTTTAGTGCAGTAAACTAAATGCCATTTGAAATTTTATTTTTACATTTGAACAGATAATTTCAGGTAGAAATTTTTTTTACTTTTATGCATTTATATTAAAACTTCATTTATTTTTATGTAATATAGTACTGAAACAGTCAGCTTTGTCAATCCTACTGTTTCACCTACTATATACTATAGTAGTATTTCTATATAAGTATCTATCACCAAATCCTCGTATATCAGGTTAATATTATATCCAAATCAGGCTGGATTTAAATATAAAGATATTAGTTATGTATGTGTGTGTATATTTTAAGCCTACAAGAAAAAAGGTGTATCTGTATATGTAAAAACTCATATATACACACACATTTTTCTAGGAGTAAATTAATGAAAACTGTGTTGTATGTGTAACGAGAGACTACATATATGCAGGAAAGAATAATGTTAACAGATTTAAAACATTATAAATTTATTTATTTAAAATATTTATTCTAAAGAAAATTAATATTTGAAATTATTGTATATTTCTGCATATATTTCTAAATTAAATAATCCATTTACATATATAACCAGATGGTTTTCCATTTATGGATTTGTTTTCAAAAAATTGGTATTATAAAATTCCATTTATAGATTTGTTTTTGAAAAATTGGTATTATAAAATTTAATCTTTCTCGCTGTAGTGTGGCCTAATTACAAAACTAAAAGTAACACTAGGTTGTGGAATAAATTATTCTGAGTAATTAAAAAGAAATCGTGAATGACCGGCTGTAAAACTTCGCTATAAGAAATAAAAACAAAGTAATTATACAATTCTAGGAATACAATGAGAAAATTAGCAAAACAAATCTAGAAAATTACTATCACCGAGAAGAAGGGGGGGTAAGCTGATAATATAAGCCTCTGCAGCCATTTTGGAATTAGTCAGACATTATTTCAGTCAACAACTTATGTTAAAATTTGTGAATTATGATGCAATCTGAGTAGGAAGGCATTTTTTTGTCTTTCTGACCCAGGAGTCTATCATGCGGGAAGCAGTGAAAGAAGAGCCATAGGAAGCAGATGCCCATTTCTATCCTCAACATGAAACAAGTACAAGCAGCAGAAGAGAAGAGTCCGGTAAAACCTTTCCTCTACTTAAAGATTAATAACTCAGATAAAATGCGATAACTCCTAAAGCTAGCTATAAATTAAACTCTATGGCCATAGCAATAATGTAATTTTAAATCCACTATTAAATGTAATTTTTATTTCTTTATTTTTCTTAAAATCACTACTAAAATGTAAATTTGATTTCTTTTGTTTTCATCTTAAAATCTTGCTTGATTTAATGATTTAATTTGGTTTAATATTTGATTTGATTTAATAACTGATTTGAGTTAATAACTAATTTGATTTTCATACTGAGTTAGTATCATATTTATTGATTTGCATACTCTATGTATTTATTAATTTATGTGTTGGTTTGCTAAGTTATCTCCGATTGACCTCATTCAACGTGTTTACAGTTTTCTGATTTATTTAGTTGTGACTTGCTTAAAGTGATTAATTTTAAATTAATTATTATAAATTTTGTTACGTATAATATTAAATGCTTTATTCTAAATTGTGTATAGTTTTAAATGCTTCATTCTAAAATGATAATTAAGTTTCTAGATTATTTTACGTATTTTAACTTAATGATATGTGCTTTTACATATTTTAATATAATAATATTTGCCTTAATTAATTCTTGTACACAACTTAAATTTGTGTTGAACTGGGTCAATCAGATATAAACTAATTGTGTTGCAATTTCATTTTCAAACTATGCTAAAACAGAATCAAATTTTAGATATCTGTTCATTAAACATACATTTCTTTCTAAGTAAATCTATGCTGTTTTATGATTTTCCATTGCTTAGTAGTTTGTGCTATATTTGTTCGAAACGGGATTTTACTATTGATCAAATGCTTAATGAGGAGCCATCACAGGTTTGCACCTAGAGAATAATATAGCGTCTAGGATGCAAAAGAAACCCAGTTTGAAAGGGGTAAAATATCTTGTTTAAGAGATAATTAAAAAGCTTACAGCTGTTTTAAGATGGATCACTTTCGAGATATTTAACTAATGTTTAGCTGGAGTGATTGAGATACAGCATAGAGCTATAACTTTATATTTTAATGCCCAATAATAAGTTGTACTTCCTTCTACAGTTATAAATTCCTATATAGATAGCTTTACAAATTAGATTCCTAGTTTTTCCTTAATAGCATAATTATACATGCTACCTAATGAACTGATATACAGTAGTTTCATGAAGGAAACTAGTGTTTAGCATCATAAAATTTTAATTATATAATGTAGTCAGCGGTGCGAGTGTGTTTTTAAGAAACGCTATGGCGTATATATATATATATATATTTGTTGCTGTGCATATTTTTAGTGGTTGTATGTTTAAGGCTACGCCATTACTCTCCTAGTTTGAGAAATTTTCTTCTTCAGATGGTGGATGGGTTCAAACCTCCCCATTCTGCATCCTTAGGAGTGGAGCATGAGACTCCCATGGAGCATAAGACTCCCACTCAAATAAATTTCTCGATCTCCGGACTAAAAGGTCTCCTATCTTATTTCCACAGCAATGAATACGGTGAAAAAGGTAACTGTTACTTGGTAAAAACCCCATAAAAAGGCACTCTCAAGATGCAAGGGCTATATCAGGCTTTATATTTTCTATACACCATGGTATCTGAAGTCTGACTGCCAATCATCAGTTTATTCACCATAGTAATTGTATTTTCAGCTTTAATCTGAAATTGAGTCTAATTTTATAAGCACATATTCATGTTTAATAAAAGGTCATATTCTTTATCAATATGTATAATCATTCCTGCTAGCTCTAGACCCTGTTATATGGCATAAACTAGGCATAGATGGTCATGAGCAAATTAACCTCGATCTATAATGTAATCTTAAGGCTCATGAAAATATAAATGTTAAAACATATAATTTCTTAATCACCTGCGAGTGATATCTATATGTAGAAAATTCAATTAAATGATTTGTAATCCCAAACTACAATCACCTGTGCGTGATTGGAATTGCTATATAAACAATTAAGATATCACCTACGAGTGATATATGTATTTATAATGAATCTAATAATATAACTAACCAAGATGATTAATGTCACCTGCGAGTGATTTACATTGTACCAAATGTATATGTAAAATAAAGCCATATGTAACTAGGCAAACCATAAATGATTATAACTCCAGTCATCACTTGCATGTGAATTCCAAACTCAAATATGAAATTGTATCCCTAACTTAGTCACCTGTATGTGATACAACCTATATAGCCAAGTTATAGTCATCATTTTCATTTATTGATTTTGATATTGAGTTTTCATTAGTGTTTAAATTTAACTTTTGTGTCATGTCTCAATGTTGCTCATTGGTAAGTCTTTATTGATTAGTTAATCATTAGTTAAGAATCACAATCCATATTTTATAATTATGTTCTGCCACACACATCGTCTATATAGCTATACTCGTTAATAAGTCAACTTATTCTGGTCTTGTGCTTTACTGATGTGCTACTGCCGGCACGTGATGAAGGAAATTGCTGCTGCGGCTTCATATGTGTCATCCGTAAGGTGGTAAATCTTTGAGTGTTAGTAAAGGAGTTGGGGCTATATCAGACAATGTGGTCAGTACCACTCTATGCTGGTCAGCCTTGGTATGATTTACTAAAGTTCTGGATTTTGTTGCGCAAATGTACAGATTTGACTGTTACAGTACTAAAATTATATCAAACTGTATTCACTTTTACTTTTGTCATTAATATTTATGTAGTTTTATCTATTAGACTAAAAATGCAAATTATCAATATTAATATAGTACTTTTCAGGACATATTCAGAAAATTAAATATTTCTGTAGACAATCTAGGATAATTGAAATTATACTATGATGACAGTTTTTATTTATTTCTCATTTTCATAGATAAATAAATTGATTCTTCTTTAATAAATATTGTATCATATCTTAATATATAATGTTTGCCACACTTTATTTTTAGTATAAAATAATAAATAAAATTTTATTTAAATCAGTCTACTAGCCAGTATAAAGCTTACATTTGTAATTATCACAAATAGTATTTTTTAATTTTTATCAAAACATCATTAAATAAAATTATTATAATTTAATTAGGTAATTATAACATAATAGGGCTTGGCCACTTGATGGCATTGTTGGCAGTCAAAAACAATACAATACAATGTTTGGGGCCACGTTATATTTTTAAATCGAATCGCTGTTTTTTTTTTTTTGGTTATTAATTTATTGATTGCTATAACTTTTTTTTTCATGCCTTTTTATTAAAAAAGTTGTTTAATTTTAATTTTGTATTTAGTAAATGACAACCTTTTTTTTTTTATTTTTAAATCGCTGTTTTTGGACGAAGCTGCTACTCTGCGATGTCTATTTAGTGATGTTATTCGCTTAATTATTGGTAAATGACAACCTTTTTTTTTATTTTTAAATCGCTGTTTTTGGACAAAACTGCTACTCTGCAATGTCTATTTAGCGATGTCTTTTGCTTAATTATTGGTAAATGACAACCTTTTTTATTTTTAAATCACTGTTTTTGGACAAAGCTGCTACTCTGCGATGTCTATTTAGCGATGTCTTTTACTTAATTATTGCTTTCTTCATAACAAAACAACTGTGTAGGGTTAGGGTTAGGTTTAGGGATAGTTTTAGGGTTAGTTAGAGTTAGTTTTAGATGTTAGTTTAGGGTTAGTTTTAGGGTTAGTTAGGGTTAATTTTAGGGTTAGTGTTCTGTTGTTTGTAATGCTAAAATAAAAAATATCAAAATCGTAACAGTAGTCGGACAAAAGAAAGAAACTCAAACTTTTTTAAACAACAACAAACACATATAAATGTCTTATTTACTTGTTAAACATGTTTATAATATGTGCTTTCTATGAAATTTACAAAAAATCGTGTATATTTTTATTGGACAGCAGAAATACTCAGCTTCTGTTGTCGGCAACTGTTGAAAAAGTTGATCGCCATCCATTTTATCAACTACGTGGTATTTCATGTGAAAACAAGATTTCACACATGATATCGACCGAATTCTTTTTTATCTACCCTCAGCAAGCGTTTACACTTTACACATTCTCTAAACAAGAGTGTGGCCATTTAGAAAATTACTATAAATTCATGTTTATTAAATAAATTATAAATACAAATATTGTGTAATGTATATTGTAAAAATTTGACTAATCCAACTAAACACACATATATATCAAACTGTAAATGAAAGATAAGTGTGTGGATTCACAATATCTGTCGCGAAGTAGAAATAGGCCGTATTATTTCTACATTATGCATCATAAACAGCCTTCTAATGGCTTAGACAAACATAGATGTTTTCTATAGCCATAAGTCAGGCCTTGTAAATGGCATTTGTTAGGTGTTTTGGCAAGCCAGAATGCCATCAAGTGGCCAAGCCTGATTATGTTATAAGTACCTTTAATTAAAATGTTCAATAAAAGTTAAATAAAAATGATATAATATTTTATTCCTACTACTAAGCAAATAATATATTAGATTGTTCAATTTTGTCATTTATATGATTACAGTGGAGACAAGATATCTTATATTTTATTCCAAGTTTTGTTGATAAATTTTTATTAGAATAGAATGTGTATTATTTTTTTTGAATTGCAAGGTACAGAATTTTTTAACACTCATATATATATATTGAAACAGATACATTGTTTCATGTATATATATTTTGAAAATTTTTTCCCCCACCTAAAGTGATATAAATTGAAATCAAACTGATGTCATATCTATTAATGGAAATTGAAAAAATAAAGATAAATAGTTGACCTTGATTTTAGAAAAAATCATTTACACAAGTTATAAAAGCCAAAATGTTTAACTTTAAAAAAAAAAGCAATATCTTAAATAACAATTAAAATAAACAAAATATAAACCCTTGGCATTAAAAATCAATATTTTCAAACCCAAAATTAAGTAAATCTTTAACATTTTAAAAAATTTCCATTTTAAAAAATATTATATTTGTAGAGCTGAATGTTTTTGAATTACAAAATAGAAAGCTGCAATTCCTGCCACAGGCAAAGAAATTCATTAAATTTTGAAAACAAGGCAGATAAGAAATTAATTCCTGCTCTAAAGTAAACTGCCCAATGATTGGGGAGAATAAAACACATGGTCTTCAACAAAATCACCATTACCAATCAGATTACTGTGGAGACATGCAAGATCAATCCAGACTTAGTGATAAGAATATAAATAGTGGATTTGGGCAGTTCAAATTTGATTAGTTTTATTAGTATTGTTAGTGCTATAATTATCATTGTAATTGTATTCACTGCTACACAACTACAGTTCAGGATGACCAAGTTTGAAACTGCAGTGATCATCACCAGAGAAGAAACCTGTAGTTTCTGGATAACTAAATAATGAAGAAAATTATTAATGTGAAAAACTTAAGAATGAGTGGCTGGAAAGAAATAGCTCACTCTCTCTCTCTGTCTGCATCATGAGTATCCAAGTTGTACCTGGGTGAACATCGATTGAAATTGTATATAACATTCGGCCTCAATAAACAAACTCCCCCTTGTAATGCAAGAGTGACTAGTAATGGAGGAATACTGTGGATGAAAATCAAGGTAAGGATTTTATATAATATTGAAAATATTCTGCAAATAATAAAATGCAAAGTGTTTATATAATAGATAGGTTAAGAAGTAATATAATCACCATTATGTACTGGAAAGATAAAATAAAAAAGAAATAATAATTATAATCATATCCATTACTTTTTATAAATTTAATAAATATTGAGTTGAAAATAAATTCTATAATAAACGTCTGTCCACTGTTATACATGCATCATAAGAATTAATTTAAAATAAATATTTCCTGGTTTAAATATATGTGTGTATATGTAATTTCCAAAGGAAACAAGCAAAATAATGTTATCTGGATTTATAAAATAAAATAAAAATTAGTTCTATAATTTAAATTTCTTTGATAATTAATTAATCAAGTATCTATATAATAAATATTGGCTATATATATATATATGTGTGTGTGTGTGAATTTACTAATAATTAGAGGAATATCATTTATTTTACAAAATTAAATATGTATTTTTGTGAACCCAGAAAAGCAGATATATTTATGTCATCAGGGTTGATTTAAAATAAATATACCTGAATGCTTCTACATACCCAAGTTGATTAAGTAAACTAATTAACACACTTTTATAAATGTTTATACACTATATGTCTATATACCTAAATGCTTCAACATATGCAAGTTGATTAAGTGAATTAATAAACATGCTTCTATTAATGTTTATACACTACATGTCTATCTACCTGAAAGTTTCTATATACCCAAGTTGATTCAGGGAATAAATTAAAAATTCTTTTAATGTTTATACACTATATGTCTATATACCTGAATGCTTCTACATACCCAAACTGATTAAGGGAATTAGTTAACCTGATTCTATTGATGTTTAGATACCATAAATCTACAAATATGAATTAAATAGTTGATATGTTGATGTAAATGAATGGCTTGAATCTACATTCATATATGTGACTCAAGGATTAATGGGCACACCTGATATATATATCATTGATGATTAATAAGTGATTAAACATAAATCAAGCTAGCCATATATGTGCATACAGGAAAATATGAACCCAAAGATAGACTGTTTCAAATATAAACTATTAATAAACTGCTGTTGGATTATTAACCAAGTACCACCTCAAGTGACAGTCAATAGACTTCTGCTGTCAGTGAATAAGTAGATTAACCAAAATAACTTTGGATGACTTTTTATCCAAATATTGTTATATAAATAAATATTGTTACATAAAATAAGCTATCTGTCAGATTTATTTTACATCACTTGTCATTTATTGCACTTATTCACAGGAACCTCATGCCTCCTGAACTATGTTCAGCATAAACAGATCTGAGTAAGTAAGTAAGGTTGTGATAAGCTGGAACTCTAGTGGCACTGTTTGGAAAACCAAACAAAAAAAATTTCTAGATGTTTCCAGTCTCTTTAATGCTACATCCTCTGATGAGCAGGAAATATTGTTGTAGGGGGGTAATGTAGACATTGGGTAATGCCAATCTTTATTTCCATCTTGCAATATGCTCATCCAGAAATAATCAACTGAGAGACGGGTTGGTAGGTTGGTCCAGTTACTATATATATATATATATATATATATATATATATATGTCATATTATTATTACTATTTGCTGGATATTCTGTGTAGTGAAAAAGATAAATGCTGATGTTTCAGTACAATATCAAGTACCTTCAGAGGACGCTCTGAGGAAGGTACTTGATATTGTATTGAAACATCAGCATTTAGCTTTTGCACTATACGGAATATCCCGCAAATAGTAATAATAATATGACATCTTTTATCCATGAAAATATTAGAATTAATATATATATATATATATAATGGTAATTAACTATTATATACAATTTTTCAGTCTGCAGAAGTACTTTCATTAATTTCTTACTGAAAGTACTTCTGCAGATTAAAAGATTGTATATAATAATTAATTATCATTATATTTGTTATTGTTATTGTTATTACAATAGTTTTTAAATCAATGAACATTTTGGGTCTGTATATATATATATAAGACTGACACTTTTATATGTATAATAATCTTATATAAATTAAGATTATAGTATAAACCCAATTTAAAAAATAATATAATTTTTAAGAATAATAATTTGACCAGACACATATATATTTTACTGAATGCATTTTTACTTACTCATTTACTGAAAAAATAAGAATAAGAAAAAAGAACTTATTGTACCAACTTTTTATTTTTTAAATAAAAAGAATAGTGAAATGTTTGCTTCAACATAATAAAATATTCTCTGTGCAATTTTTTTTTCAATAAATTGTTTTCTCTTACAGAAATGTAATAGGAATTGTGTTATTAAAAAACTATGATCTCTCTAATTGTTTTGATGTTTTAAAGTCAGTATCAACTTTAGGTAAGTTTTTAAATTTTAAAAAACTTTTAGCATTACATTTAAAAACATTTCATTATATTAAATGTTGACCATCAAATTTAAAAAGAATAATAAAGAAAGAATAAAATGTATGTGCTTAATTTTCAACATAAATTGAAGAAATTTTTGCATGGTTTGTCATAACTGGTAGAGCATCCAACATGATATATAAAGTCTCACTATTTCTAATACTTGCAGGTCTGGTGCTTGAATTCTTATAATCTCTTGAGCAATAATGCCATATGCCTTTTTTATTACATATAGAACTCTGAGAGCTACTGACATATTGTAAAATTTATTTATATATTTTTTAACCTGATTGTGTAAAGGGTTTAGGATGGGGAGGGGGGCTACTTCTATATTGTAAAATTACAGATTTTAATGTTATTTTTTGTTTATTTCCAGTTTTGTTTATTTTTACTTTTTTTAAAATAGTATATATAATGAAGAAGAGAACTTAAGTATAAACTTAAATATAATTTGTAGACTTTTTTTATTATTTAAAATTAGAATATTTTTTTAAAAAAATCTATCCTGAAATCTTACTGATACATTTAATTTGTAAAAATTAGGTTATTTACTAAAAAAAAAAAAAAGTAGTCAAGTGTTGGTGGCGTAGTGGTTAGCATAGGTGCCTTCCAAGAAGCTGGGCCGGATTCACTTCCCGGTTTACCCATTTGACATATGAAAGAAAAAAAGTATATACAGAAGGATTTTGAATTTAACATAGTTATATTTTTTTAAAAAAGCATGACATATTTTATGCAATAAATAGCAATTAAAAAAAAGTTACCACTATTTATTTATATATAAAATACTCTGAATAACTTTAAAAAATTCATGCAATGAATTTGCCGGTTAGATCAAACTTTCAAATTAATATAAAATGTTGCAATAAATTAAAAATTTAATTTAATAAAGAAACTTATTATTTATTATTAAAAATTTAAATTCCAGTTTAGCGATATGCATATTTGGTTTTTATTATATATAAATATAATTGAGTTATCAAACATATTTAAATAAAAGAAAATATATCAAAATCCATAAGTAAATTAACACCCTATACAGTGAGTTGGAGTAGTTTGAATCCTGCCCATTAAAGTATGAAGATTGGCTATCTTAATATAAAGCTGAGCACTTATTGTATATATGTGTGGAGATGGTAATTTGGACCAACTGATGAATGCTGGTTTAGCACGGAATACGAATTTTGGTGATTATTTATCTTTTCAGCATGTGTGTAATCAGGTGGGTCAGAAATATGAGGTGGCAAGGAGAGTTGAGGATCGTGTGAAAGTCTGAGTTCGAATCCTACAAAATCCATAAGATAAATTACACAATTATAATTTTTCAATAGAAACAAAATGTAAGGAAGCATAAAACAAGCACTCATATATAATAAATTATCATCGTCATCATTTCAACCATTAACAATCCACTGCAGGATGAAAGTCTCTAAGTTCAATCCATCTTCTTCAATCTCTAGCCTTTCTTCTCCATATCACACCAGCACTATCCCTAATTTATCCATCTATCTCACATGTAGTCTCTTTCTAGATCTTTTATAATCTTTTGAAATCCAATTAAGATTTCAATTGTCCATCTATTATTATTTCCTGTAGCAATATGTCCAATCCAACTTCAGTCTCTTAATTTTTTAATGATGTCAGTAACACATCTTTGTTCTCTTATTCATGTATTTCATTTTTGATCTATTCTTGTTACTCTAATGTGCATCTCTCCATACTTTATCAATGGTTTGAAGTCTCTATATTGCTCTTCTATTAAGTGTCCAAGTCTCAGATCCATAAGTAAGAACTTATAAAATACATTTATTAAAAACTTTTCTTTTCAAACACATAGCCATATTTCCTTTTAATATTGTTATTTCTACCGAAAACACTCCAACCAAGTTTAATTCTATGATTAATTTTATCTATTATCTGTAATAATAATCTGATCAAGATATTTGCAGTTGTTAACTTTTCTAACTCATCATTCTTTATTTTCATCTTTTGAAAAAATCCATAAATCATTACTTTAGTCTTTTTAGCACTTACCTTTAGTCCTACTTTCTCACTTTGATCTGATAATTCTTACAATATTTCCTGGATATCTAAAACATTATTTGTAAAAATAAGTACATCATCTGCAAAATCTAGATGACTTAAATAATCTCCATTATTTTTATTCCTTTAGCTTTCCATTTTAAACCACAAAATTCTTCTTGCAGCACTGCTGTAAAAAGTTTTGGAAATATTGAGTTATCGTGTCACACCTCCTGCTCAATGTTAATCTTTCTAGTATCATTAGGTAATCTAATTATTGTTGTTGCATTTTATTAACATTCTTCAGAATATGACAATATCCTCAGTTTATACCTTGATGATCCAATGCTTTAAGCACTGAATAAATGCTTATAGAATCAAATGCCTTTTCATAATCACAAATCCAAAGGATATTTATTGGTCTTTTTTATAACTTCTCTTAATACCTGGATATGAGACACTGTATTAAATCCATTTTTAAATTCAGCCTTTTCTTTTGGTTGGTTGAAATCCAAAGTTTGCTGTAGATAAGTCGTAATTATCTTGACAAAAATTTTGTGAAGAACTGCTAAAAGATTGATATGTCTGTAACTTCTAATATCTTCTTTATCACACTTTTTAAATATTAATATTAATACTGCATTATTCCAATCATCTAGTACATCTTTATCATTTAGATATTTGGCATATAACTGCCAAAATTTTTCCTATTTCTTCACCTATTTCTTTTAAAATATCAATTATAATTTCATCATTATCTAAAGCTTATTGCATATATTCTTATCCAGGATGTCTTTATAAGTTCAGAGGCAGAAAATCTGTTGATTCAAAGATGTTTTATTTATCAACTCATTATGTAAGATCTTCATCTAATAGTTGTTATTTTGCTCTGTCATTCTGTAACTGATTTCCTTTTACTATTACTAATGTTCACATTACATTTAAGATCATAATACTAATTTCTGTTTAATATTACTTATAATAACTTTTCTCATATACACTTTAATGCAAAAAAAAAAAAAATTAAATAAAACTTCTTTATTTTCTTGACAGTTTCGACTGCCAGCAGTCTTCATCAGAGCATTCTCAATTGGTAGAGGAAATTGAGAATGCTCTGATGAAAACGACTGGACAGTCAAAACTATCAGAAAAATGAAGTTTTATTTTAAAAAATTTTTGCATTAAAGTGTATATGAGAAGAGTTATTATAAGCAATATGTATGAATATATGAAGAAATGCAAAGAAAGTAAAGGAGAAGAGTAAAAGTATATGACTTCTGTTCAACTAATGAAGTGACCTATTTTATCAATGAATAGATTTTAACATGTTTATCAGTCCTATATTCACAAATGTTTTAAGATTTTTTCAAGTAATATGATTTTTTTTTACATTCTTGTAGGGATTTACTTCTTTTTACAATACACACAATTTATTTTTCTAATTTTTTTTATGCAGGAACAAAAAACATAATTCTAGTATAAATGTAAAATATAATTTTTAATTAAATTATATGAAAATAAATCAAACTTTAATGTTATGCATATAAAGTATAAATTAAACAGATTTGTTATCTATTTATTTAATATTAAAAAATATGGGATTTGATTAATTTTAAAAAAAGATTCACTGATAGCACAAAAAAAGCATGTATTACCATTATCAGTACATCATAAAATCTATAAATAGATCATCCCTCTTCGGAAAAAGAAATGTGATAAATATTTTTTCTTTTTTTTATAACCTTCTTTATTAATTTTTTTTTACTTAATTTTAATCATATCATGTTTCCTCATGGAATCAATTAGTTCTCTTCTAAAATAATTGTTTGAGTCCCTTCAATATATACTACATTAGTATTCTTTAATATCAACAAGTTCAATATAATGAAGTTGCAGCAATCCAATCAAATATTATCTCTCATAAAACTTGGAGATTTATGATCAGATAAGACTAAAATCCTTTCTTTCCTCCAAATTGTCCAAAATTTATCATTTTAGGAGCTTCATAAAAATAATTTAAATTTTACAATTTCATCACTTAAAATTTTTTATAGCTTATGACTAGAAATTAAATGTCTAATATTTTTAACACATAAAATCTTCTAAGTAAATATTGACCCAGAAATTAAATATTTGATAAATTCTCAACTCATTATAACATCAAATTTTCATGACCAGGAATTAAATATTTGATATCTTTAACATTAATTCATTCAAATAATTATCATAAACCATGAAAAACATATTTAATGTGATTCTTATACTGACTTAAATTCTTCAAAATAAACTTCATAAATGTCATCTGTATTCATCAGCACATAAAAGAAATATTTGGAGGCAAACTTGTTTGGAACATGTTCAATGAATAATCCGTTTGATTAATCAACAAGGAAATACAAATATAATACTTTTTCTTTATTATTGATAACAATATTTTTTTTATTTTTTCTCCTAGATATTTTTTATAAATCTTTTATTTTATTTATTTTTTATAATCATTATTGTAATTATAGTCTTTGTTGGACCATTTTTTTTATATAAAATGTCATAAAATCTTTCTTATTAGCATATAATTTTTATAATATTTCATGATTTATCATGAAATCTGATTAATCTGCATTATTAAATATAATTGATCTACAATACCAATATTTTGCATTTGTACTTGGGAGATATTTTATCTGCATTAGATTTTAATTGTATTACTGTTGTTTCTTGTAGTTTTATGAAAGTGTTGAATGGGTCCTAGTATGAGATTAACAACTTTTATTATTTGATTTTTGATACTTATTATCTATGTATTCTGAAATCTAGATTTGAATAACTTTTAATTTTGTTGGAAATGTTAAGACAGTATTAGAAGGTTTGGATGAAATATCTGACATGTGGTTTGCCCTCTGAATTATTAAAACATATTACTCTATATATTAAAATTTTCCTTTATTTTTATTATTGAAAAAGTCATTTGTGAAAGTGTGAATGATGCATATTATACATGATTTTACCCCAATCAATTTGAACCCTTCTTAAATAATGAATGAGAGAATGATATTTCTTGTAGAAATTAGTGCAGTTCTTCATGATAAATATTTTATTTTTTAAATAACATAATTGAATATTTATTACTCTTTTGATCAGAAATTTATGGAACTTTCATGTGCTAGAACTGTGATCTATAGATCTTGAACCCAGAATCTGACATGCTAACACTGCACAAAAGTATATAGAGTTTTTAAAGGCTGTCCAAATGTTGAACAGTTTCATGTTACAGAGAATACTCTAAGCATTTCTTGATGGAAATCGTGGTCAGTATTATAATTAAAGATTTAATGGTGCTTTTAAAAATATTTTGTCAAACTCCTGCATTATCTCAAACAATTTTATTTTTTATCAAATGTTCACAGAGTGAAGATCTTTTAGACTTTAATATAGTATGTTCAGTTTATAACTTGTATTCTTCATATCACCACAGCAAACTTTCTTACATCATCAAGTCATCTCACAAGAAATTTCTAATTGTATTAAAATCTCATAAGATCCACCTTTTTTGTACATTGTTGACTCTCAATGATAGTGATATCAATTTATTCTATCATCTATACATTTCACTTTCAATTTCTTCCTGTTAATCTTAATATATACTTTATTTTTTATTGTGTGTTTCCATTTTCTGTATCTTTCTTTTACTAAGTAAATAAATAAGCCTTAGATCCATAAACAGATATTTAATTTTTTAGACACATAAAATGTCATATATTTTTTAATATTACGGTATTCTTTGGTATTCTTTTTTATAAAACAGTTTCTTATTTTTAAAAAAGAATACTAACTTTAATTCTATGACTAAATTTATACATTACGTTTTTATCTATATTAACAATTTATTGAAGTAATAATAATTACTTTTTTTTATTACTATTAGTATTTTTCCCCCTTTTACTTACTCACTGAACATTAGTGTTTTTAATTTTTTTTTCTTTTGCTTTTATGTGATTTTCTGTATTTTGAAGAATTATATGGAAAAATAACTTAATCAACTGTTAAATTCAGATTTCTTAAATAGTCGTAATGTTTTGCTTAATTCATAAAATATTTTCCATAAAATTGCTGCAAACATTTCGAAAATAAAGTCACACGGGTGTGTATTTACCATACTGATGTAGAAAGATGATTAAATTTTGGGTTTATATTATAAAGTTTAAATTTTTAATTACAAATATTTATATAATAAAAAAAAATTCTAATTTACAAATCAAAACCTAAATCGCAATTTATAATTGTATACTCTTTCTATAATTTTCTCAATTACTTGGGTACAATCTATGTGATGTATTTGTGATATATTTTTGGCTTCTCCTTAAACGAAGTCAAGAATATCTCAGCAATTATGCCCAGATAAACCAGTTAGCCATTTTATTTTCCATTCCCCACTCTTAAGTCTTCCCATATTCTGCCCCATCCCATTTCCACAACATAATCTTTGTTAACTCTATGACCTTTATATCTAAACCCCCCTTATCTCTTCGCAAACCCAACATAAAAACTAATAACTCACTTTCTGTATAGTCACTTTGTTCATGTCTATTATCCCATAACTTCATTATCTGTACCCTTTCTTTTTTCAATCATTTACATTCAATCAATAGGTGCCTAATATTTTCTATACCTTCCTTACACAATTTGCATACTAAATTATCCATGGTTTTCCATTTACATGTATATTCTCTTGTTGCTAAAGATCCCATTCGAGCCTTAAATAATAAACTACTTTCCTTACTATTATCATAAATTAACTCGCATGCAATATTCCGTTTACTTCTATATATATTTAAACTCTTCTTACCCTCCATACTAGTTCTCCATCTCTCCAACTCCCTATTTTTTATTAATGCTTCTATTCTTTTCTCCCATTCCTTACCACTATAACACTCAACAATCCTCCTAACCCAATCATCCCATCTTTTATACAAGTATATTGATATAAATTCTTTATCCAAATCTTTCGCATACCGCATTACCCTTCTCACCCATCTTGTTGCCTGCCCTTTACTCATAACCCAAATGAACACTATTTTTGCTATTCTTTTACTATCCATAAACTGCAACCTACCAAACATTTTCATTTTACTTTTTGCATCTCTCATATAAAAACTTGACCATCCCATTTCTCCTTGAATTGCCTCCTTTGCTGTCCACATCTCTGCATCTAATGCATGTCTTCCTACGTCCCTTTGTACTTTTTCTAAATAATCTAAAACTCTTTTACTAACCCATAATGCATCATTACCATATGTTAACCCTGCTACTGCAACTGCCTTCCATACTATTCTAGCTACATCA
Organism: Epiperipatus broadwayi; assembly: GCA_028023455.1. Lineage (NCBI taxonomy): Eukaryota > Metazoa > Onychophora > Udeonychophora > Euonychophora > Peripatidae > Epiperipatus > Epiperipatus broadwayi. The sequence goes on from JAQFVV010000115.1 coordinate 2,886,560, forward strand.
TATTTATTATATGAAAATACTGTTAGTTTCTTTACCAAACCCTTTCTTTTCTTTGCTTCATTTACAAAGTTTTTCTCCCATTCATCCAAGCAATTTTCCTGATTACATAAGATGATTCCCAAATACCTATATCTATCCACCACACTTAACTTTATATCCCCCAATAAAAATTCTACATCTTCTCTTTCCCCAGTATTAACCATCATTATATTTGATTTTTCTTCACAAAATTTAATCCCCATTTCTTTTCCCACCCTTGCACATGTCCTCAACATAATTTCCATATCTTCTCTTCTTTCTGCACACAAAAAGATATCATCTGCAAAAAAAGACAACAAAATATATACTGCCTTGCCACCTATTAATGGTGTCTCTACCCCTCTTCCTAGTCTTTCTATTGCTTTCTCCATTTCACTCAAAAACAACAAAAACAAAATAGGTGACATAGGGCATCATTGCCTTAATCCCACTCCATTTTTAACTTTAACTGATTCTATATCCCCTAACTGGTAAGTATAATAATTATTTTCATATAATTTCTTAATAATATTTACTAAAGCTTCATCCATTCCCAAATTGGCTAACCTTACTCATAATCTATTTCTATTTACTCTATCATATGCTTTCTCTATATCTATAAAACTCATATATAATGATCTACCTGAATTCCTACTCATCTCCATAAGCTGTGTAACTACAAACAAACTATTTCCTATATGCCTATCTGACCTAAAACCTCCTTGCATTTCCCCCACTACATTATTCTCTTCCATCCATTTTACAACTTTTCCAGCTACCATATATGAGAAAACTTTATATAAAACTGATGTTACCACTATCGGTCTATAATTATTTAACTTTCTATGATCCTTACCCTTTCCTTTAAATAATAATCTTATTCTTGTATTACTCCAACTAACCAGGAAAACTGTCTTCTGTGCCATTTTATTAAAACATGATAATAACTTTGCTTTTGCTCTATGCCCTAAATTCATTACCATCTCTGCTGCCCATCCATTGAAACCTCTTGCCTTTCCACTTCTCAATCTCTTCCCTGCCTCATTCAATTCATTTTTTGTGAACCTAATATTCCCATTACTAACTGCTTCCATTTTTTCTATCACTACTTCCTTCACATCTAATATCTTTTCTATATCCATTACATATCTATTTAAAATTCTCTCTATCTCTTCTCTAGAGCTACATTCTATTCCCTCATCATCTATTAATACTATCACTCGTTCCCCTACATTTCTCCTTTTAATGTAATTCCAAAATTTTTTACTCCCATCTCTTTCACTTTTATTAATATCCTCTAACAATTTACTATTTAACTTCATCCTCTCTCTATAATTATCCATTTTAGCCAACTTCTTCTTTTCTAAGTACTTTCCCCATTTAGCGTTAATATCATTTTCACTTTCTTTGTTCTTAATAGCACACTTATATTCTCTGCATGCTTCTTTTTTCTCTTTTACACTTTTACTAACTCTCATTTTTTATAACTTTTATTCTTCTGCATATTCTCAACCAAAACCCTATTTGCCACTTTTTCTATTTCACCACACTAGTCCTTATACTCACCCCCATCCATCTGCTCCATAGTTTCTTCAACTTTTATTTTATATTCTTCCAACTTATTCTTATCATTCACTCTCCATCCACATCTTTCACTATTATTTCTACCTTTATTTCTAACCTCCATCACATTACTAACCATTTCTATTACAATAAAATTATGATCACTATTACATACCCTCTCTTCATTATCAAACACCTTAATTTTCCGTATTTTATTCATTCCCTCTTTCTCTACCAATACATAATCTATTGTGTGAAATACATTATTCCTAGACCATATGTATTGTCCCTCATACATATTTGATAAATTCCCATTGCTCAAATTTACTCTTTGACAAAATTCCTTCAAAAAATGACCATTCTTATTATCTACATCATCAATTTCTTCAATATGTCCATTAAAAATTTGTATATCCTTAACTAGGCATTCATATATACTACTGCTCCACTCCATTACAGTTTGACTATCTCCAGTAGCTATATACACTACAGCCACTATCCATTCTTGTCTACCCAACCTTATTTCAAACCACAAATGCTCTTGACACTTAACAATATTTAAATATTTCCTCGATATAACATCTATACCACCACCCCTTTTTTCTTTTTCTTTTCTGTTTACACCCTGCCATACCACCTCTTCCAAAATAGGTTCTTCTTCTTCTCTTAGATGAGTTTCCACTACTGCTAATACCTCCAGCTCTTCATTTTCAATTGCTTTATTTAATTCCAGCCACTTTTCTGGTCTTCTACCACCTTGCATATTCAAAAACCCAATTTTAACAATTTTTTCTTTCCTAACTATTCTTTTATAAATTCTTTTGATTCTTTCTTCTCCATTATGCTTATAACAACCTTTCTTACCATTAATCTTACAAAACCATTCCCTCTCCACAACTACACTTATATCTACATCAACCATCTGTTGCTTATTTCTTTTATCCCCTCCATTCGTCTTGTTTTTGATAATATTACAATTTAAAAGCCCCCTTTAAAAGTTTCCTGAACCATATTCTTTAAATATCAGACTCCCTAAAACTTCACTTCCTTGTTTTCCTAAGTGCAAACCATCTTTACTATATAACTCCCTCTTTCCAATAAACCAATCCCATACATCCACAAACACAACATTATTTCTCTCACACAATTTTTTCACTCTCTCATTTATAGAACATGCCCTATCTAACAAATGCCTCTTATCAAATCTTGGTAATAGTCCCACTACTCCTACTCTTCCTTTAATCTCTCTCAAATTCCTAATCAATTCTACATACTCATCCATTACTTTCTCTGATGGCTCTAACAACTTATTAGTCCCTACCATTACATATACATCTCTACTACCTTGCTTTCTTACTTTATCTGTCACATCCCTCATTTTTGCTCCAGGCATATATATTCTAACATACCTGCTTCTATTTTCCCTTGCAATTATATCCCCACATTCTCTTATTAGTGAATCTCCTATCAACACTGTCTCATAATCTACTTTCTCTACTCTATCTGTAACCTTGTCTACCATCTTCTGGACCTCCTTATCCCTTTCTTCCTTATCATTTCTACGCAATAATTCCTTTATCTCCTCACACTTTGTCTCTAACAATTTTAATTTTACTTCTACATCCTTCACTTCTTCCTCTATCTTACTTATTCTCTGTCTAACCATCTCCATTGCATTACTACTTTCTCCACCCATATTTCCTGTCACTCCACTAAAACCATACTCTGTCCTATCTTCCTTAACTACATTTTGCTCTCTCTCCTCTGACTTTCTCACCTCTTTAATCACATTTACACACTGACTACATAACCAGCAACCTGTCACATCCTTCCTATTCTTATTCAAACATTTCAAATGATACACCTCAGTACACACTGTACATTCTACTAATGCTCGTCTAATCCCTTTCTGCCGATCATATATACATTGTGCAATACAAATGCAATCCATATTCTTATTTTTCAATTCACCTATTGTATATTTGACTTTATAATGCCTCTCTTATTCTTCAAACACACTTATACGGAAAAATACAAACTTTTTAACTTTTTCCCAACTTTATCAAACTATAACCACTTATTTACTAACGTTAAGCCTCCCAAACATTAACTTTTTTATCAAAATAAATATCTTTTAAAATTTAAAAAAACCTTCAATAACAAACTTAACTAAAACAAATTAAACTTACATACAACTTTTTTATAAGTACCTCTATATAATACCTCTCCTATTTTTCGCACACCCTTATACAGAAAAAAATAAAAACTTTTTCCCAAACGTGATCAAACTATAACCACAACCACGTGTTTTGTAACGTTAGGCTCCCAAACTTTTTCTTTTATTCTCAAAATAAATGTCTATGTTAAAATTTAAAAAAACTTCCAGTAACAAACTTAACTAAAGCGAATTAAATTTACATACAACTTTTTTATAATTATCCTTACACTAACACCCATTCAACAAGAATAACTTTTTTTTTAAAAAAAAAAAAACTACTATACCTAAAATGACAAACGAAAATCTTTCAAACAATTAAACACAAAAAATTTTCAATCTTTCAAATAACTCACTCTCTCAATCACAATTTATACTTTCATCCACAATCAATATTCTGGTAACCAATATTCTTTGAATTGCTGCTCTCAAAAGATCAATGTACACTTAAATAACATCAAACCCCAAAAAAATTTTAAGAAAAATTTTACTTAGCTTTTTGTCTTATTCGTGTCCATTATGTCATCTATTGTTATAGTTACTTGTAACTCCACCTTTTTAAATCGGTTTAAATTAAAAATAGAAGAAGTAATTACAGATATTTAATTTTTAGTCTTCTGGAACTTTCATGTTATTTATTAGACATTTTTTAATAACTTTGTCGACTCTCTTTTCAATTCATAAGCAAAAAGTTTAAAATGTCTATAACAAATACATAAATTTTTTAGCTTTATTATTATTTTTTATTGTTTTAATTGTCCACTTTTTTTTCTTGGAACATGCCATTTAATTGGTGTTGTTATTGCATGGAGTATTAGTTTTTCTAATGATGTCTAAACAGTTATTTATAAATCTTCCATTTGTTTAATAGTGCCATTTCCTATTTAAGAATTGTATTTTTTTTATTATTATTATTAAAATACTATTCTTCTTAAATCTTTTTTGTAATTTTATTGGCATTTGTTAGTTATATTTTTTACATTATAAGTAGAAAAAAGTTGCTACCTTGTAGGATAAGAAGACAACGTCTAAAGATCCTAGTGATGTAAATTATTAGAAAACCATATTTTACCAGGGTCCATAAATAGATGTACTACTATCAATATTAAAATGATTTATTTTCTAGGCGTCTAAAACTTATAACCTATAAATTTTTTATTGTTTTAAAGAATTTTGCATAATATTTTTCTTGTATACTTTGCCTATGCTTAATGGAAAAAATACTGGTGAATCGCTTTAGTCTTTGCTATCTGTATATAATAACCTCTGGATTATCTTCAAAAACTTTTAATATTTTAAAATGACTTTAAACTGTAAATATTTTTGAAAATTATGGACATCAACAGCTGATTATTTTTAGGTCAGATTTTGCCACTCAACATTTTAATATATATCTTATTCTTATGTTCAATCAAATTTATTACAATTTCATATATAAAATCTCTATTTTTTACTATTTCAAAATTATTTCAGATATATCCTTGTCAATTCTAAAATTACCACCATCTTAAATTGTTTTCTTTTTGCTTCCAATATTTGCAATATTCTGCTTTTTCAAAAAGTAGTTTGTTCAACTGTTATTTCATATGTCATATAGAAATTCTTTCTTTTTTGTATTTCTGACATTAAATTAGAACAGTCACTTTATAATTACAACAATCTTCAGCATTTAATTTATCTCAAATCTTTGTAATTGATGTTCATTTTCCTATATAGAGTCTATTAAGCACATTATATCTTAAAATAGATGTTTTAAAGACAAACTTTAATAAAATTCTAATATATTTTTATTTAGATTCTACCATGTCCATTTTTTCTGGAGATTTTTTTTAAAAAAAATCACAATGCAATTTTTCCTTTTCAATACTTTCTACAAGATCTAAAAACTTCTCACTTTATTTCCATGTTCTTCTAGAGAATGATTCTTATCTGTATACTTTTATGTGTATTAACTCTTTTTAAATACATGTTTCACAATCAAATCAATCCAATATTAAAATTAAGCAAATGGTGCACTTGAATATTATCATTGGCCTTTGATGATATTCTTTTAACACAACTTATTTTGACATATAACGTATATTTATGTAAGCAGTATATGATCATTGTCATCAAATATACTTAAGATTGTATTTGCATATCTCTCAATCAAATTTTATTTTAAATAAGATTATTTTTTCTTAGCTAAAAATATATCACCCAAAGGAATGGCATCACAATAGAAACAATCAACCTAAAATCTGTAATTTGCTACTATTATATGTACCTGATGCGATAATATGTTAGACTATTTACATAATCTATCATTGAATGTTGAATATCTAGAAAATTTTCAAGTTTTCAAATACAAACAATTGTTAATAACAATACACAAATAGACAACAAGATTAGTAGATTATACAATGTTTCCAGTAGTATTATTACTAACAGTTGTTTGTATTTGAAAGATTTAAATACAGTTTAGAATTTTCTGGATATTCAACATTCAATTGTAGATGATGGAAATAGTCCAACAACTTATCACATCTAATATACCATTATCATTAACCTTCAGGCAAATATTGTATGCACTATCTTTATATTGTTATTAATATTTGTATTCTTCAAAATATATCATTGATTAGCCATCCCTCTAGAGTTTTTTTCCATAATTTTTTTCACTCAACCACAAATAAATTTATGTTTCATCAATTTAAACATTTATGAAAAATGTATCAAAGTTGTCTGCTTAAAAAAAAAACAGTAATCAAGCCAATAGGAAATTATTATTAGGATAGTTTATCATTGATTCAATCAATATTTTTAATTTAGCATCATATTAATATGTAAAGCTATTGTAATAAATGCAAATTTTATAAAATAGAGTTTTTAATATTTTAATAACTAAATAATCATATAGTAGACTTATGCACCAAAGTGATAAATGAAATCTGATCCAAAAATCTTTATTTCTGAGCCAATAAAAATATAACTGCGCTAAACTGAATATAAGTGTAGAATAAAACTACTCTAAAAATTCTGAAAGTTTTACATTGTTTTCCCGTTTTTCAAAATCAATTTGGCAGACTAAAAGGAAAGAAACAATATGATATAACAATTGCATGAATACTACAATTCAGTTTGCAGATACATTTTAATCCGAATTTATATCATAATTTGATATGTTTGTTTCTACAGTCGATATACAGTCTTATTATAATTATGGTTAAATTAAAAATATAAATATTATAAATTTGTTTTAAGATTTATATTTAAATAAAGTGGTACTTAAAATTTTAGCATATCCTCATTCTATGTCACGATCTGATGCCCAGTAGTTTTTTTCTTAAGACGGTAGACCCATAAATCAAGTCAGATAGCCATCATTTATTGGCTAGTATGTATTTAACTGTTATTATTTAGAGGGTTAAATAAAAAATTAAAAACTCAAAAATGCTCACCAACTACTGCTTGACTAATTTGATATGATCTTTGCTTCATAGTTTATTATTTAATATCTTTTTTTTTTCCATTATATACATTTTAAAAGATAAAATGGCCTAAATTTTATAACAAAAAACTGGAAAACTGAGACAGTTGTATCACTGGACAGCATGATTTTATTTTTACTGATGGACTACTTTAAGAATTTATAATTTTCTTTATATATTAAAGCTCATTAAAGATTACGATGTAAACATGTAAGAGGTCTAGAGTAAACTATATTAAGGGAATAATAGCAATAGCAAATTATTATCATTTATTGTTGCAAGTAATAAATTGAATTTTGTGAATACATATTTTAAAGGAAAAAAATTTATGAAGCAAATAAATTGTAATGTGGAGAATAATTTTGTTAAACATATAAATAAAATAGACTTTTATTTATTTTTTATACGATTTATTAGACAAAAAGTACATTCGCATATATTTGTTATTCAAAAATTAAGTTTAAATTAAAAAAAAAATAGTAATTCTAAGTTTCGTTTTTTTTTTTTTTAAAGTCTTAAGTAAGATAAGGAACCTTAAAACTGTACAATTTCTACAGTAATAATTGTTGATAGCAAGATTATAAAAAGAATATATATTTATCTTTTAATAATTTAGAGCTTATTTTTCGAAAAAAATATATAAAATTTTAACTATAAGTAGAATGCCAAAAACATTAAATTAATTTTGCATAGGATATAAATTTTAATTAGAAATATAGAGTGGTTTAGGATGGTTTCTCTTCTGCTTCGATATCTACTTGTTTCCAATTAGCGTTGACATTAGAATCTACAATTATTGTATCACTATCCAAAGAGTGAACAGAAAAGGATTCCGTTAATTCAACAGCCGTTCTCATATCATACATTTTGCCAGCAGTACTTCTCTTGAGTAAATCTTCAGACAAAGGTATAACTTGAGTTCTTGAAAATTTTCGAGGAGATACTTTTTTCACTTCTTCTTTTTCTTGCTTAGATTTTTGGACTAGAACCCTCTTTTCTATTTTCTTACGTTTTTTCTCCGCTTTAAGTTCATCTTTCATTTGTTTTTGTATAGGGGCTCCAAAAGCTCTCTTTATTGCTTTCATAATATTTTCAGCATTCAAAGCAAATATTAAAAATTCTGTAGCGATGGCCATAGAGCCTGCTGGTAGAAGCAGCAAACAGCGACCAGTATCAACACGAAAAATTTCTAAAACAAGATAAGTCCAAATCCGATTAGACGGAATCCATACAACGGCACACAAAAAAGCTGTAGTAAGCATAGTAATTAATCCTTGTACTATTGGTGAATTCATCCAACATGGAGCTTTAAAAAGATATAAAAGCGTTGTTAGGAATTTTGTTACCAGGTAAGCAGTAGAAGCGATGAAAATCCATGTTGCAGCTATAGGAGAAATTTCAAACCACTCTATGAAAGTGAATAGTTTGCGAGGAAGAAATTGGGCATTTTCACCGTATATTAAATTCATGGTCAAAGTAGTCTAGACTACTCTAGACATTGTGTTTGATTTCAGAAAAAAATCCTTATATATATATTTTTTACAAGAGTTATTAGCCCAATTTTAACATTGAAGTAAAGCGATAAATTTTAGAAGTTTTGATTAACATTAAATTTATTTTTACATGGGAATCATTATTCAATAAAATATTATAACAATCATTATGATGAAACAATAGATGCAGAACGAGGTTTTAATTAAAATTCATTATTGTTTTAGATATATCGATTTTCGGATTCAAACATATATTATTTTTCTTTTTATTTTGTATTCGGTTATTTAATTGAAACAAAGTTTTAACTATCATTTTCCACTTTTAACATATATATGTAATAATATCATTGATTTTTGTGAAGACAAGTAAAACTCATTTTACTAGATTGTCTTTTCCATTCAGACATATACTTTTGCTTTTTTATACCATTGACAATACATATATTTATTTATCGTTTTTTTTCTTTTTTATTAGAATATCTCTTTAGTATTGTTTTAATAATATAATCAATATTCTATATTTTAAATAGTTTTCTTGCCCATTCTTTCCAACAGTATTATTAAATGTTAAATTAATGAATCGGTGTTTAGTCATAAGTAAAAAATGTAAACATATAATTCAATCACACCTGCTAGATCATGTATGCCACCATCCCTATAGAAGAGGTCATTCAAAAATATTGCAAAGAGACTAAAATGATATTAAACTAATATTAACAACAAGTGTGTGTCTACTCAGAGAATCCTATACACATATAGGGGAAAAATAGCCTTTAAATAGCCCAATGCAGAGCTAAAGATCTTCCCAATTGTTCTCATTGAGAACTTAAAAAATGCATCATCCCATAAGACTTGTCTATGATAAAATAAATAGTCATTTATCAGCCAATATTAAATAATTAGTTGAATATGAGCTGGATATCTGGAAAAAATCCTATGTTTTATTAAAACGTGGAAAAAAAATCAATTTTTTTCCCAGATAGTATTTAAATTCAAATCATCATATAGCAGGTAAATACACACATATTAGTAATAGATATAGAAATAATTCACCCAAAAAGAATAATATTTATGAAACAAATATAACAGCATGTGAATAGTTTTCACAGCAGTAATATGAATGAAAACACAAAATAGCTTTATCTTATATGAAAACAATAATATGCATCGCAGCCCATAAAAAATGTGAGTTGGAGGAATAAAAACTTATAATAATGTTCGAAAATATATTTTTATCATTCATTATTTTACCTAACTTTAATTTTGTAGCATTGCAAAATGAAGAAATATTTGCTATCGATGTATATGATTGTAAAAAATAGATATTGAGATAGCCAAAGAAGCATTGGGATTTTTTTATACATGTTTAAAAGAGGCCCTCGGCAATTACTTCTTTAATAGAGAATTCTTAAAAGTAAAAATAATTTAATAAATAAATAATAAAATTTCAAATACTAATATAATCACTAAAAATGTAAGTAATAGAAAGCCAGATTAATTTAAAAAACGTATATGTTAAATGAATGAAAAAGAATTTATTTCTTTATTAGATAAGATAGAAAGTCATATTAATCATCAACTCTCTTGAAAAATTTAAATCTAAACCCCAAATATAAAAAAAAATTTTTTTGATTCTGCTGAAAATGATACAATTCTTTTATGATCTGCCAAATTATTATAACAATACGAGGATGAGCTAAAATTATTCATAGTCTGGTTATATTATAACTTCTGTTAGTTTCACTATACAGGTCGCTATTTTTCCAATCATTTCTGTATAGTTTTAAATGTGTTGGAACAGTTTAAGTGCAACTGCAGTGCAAAAAGCAATATTTTTCCTACTTGTGACTTGCACAAAATAAGAGCAGTATGCAATGATTTATTTTTTGTAGTCTAAGTGTGTGTCTAGTATCATATTTATTAAAGACTTTATAAACACTATGGCTAAAGTGTTTAGTTATAAAGAAGTATTTATGAATGGACAGAAATTTCAAAAAAAATCATGTTTCAATGGAGCTAGGCAGCTGTTCACATCCATGACTGATAACTTTGATTGTGCATGTGAACTAATTCTGTTGGATACACAAGTGAAAATGATTATGTCAAAAATCATTCATATACAGTCATGGCTCTGCATGCATAATAATCCATGGCAACATTGGGTTTAAAAAGTTTGTGTGAGATGGCTACCCAAACTATTAATGAAAGATCTAACAAAATTTGAACTGTTAGTCTACGGAAAATGGAAGTTTCTTAAAAAGAATCGTGATGAGACATGGATTTATCACTATGAACTTGAGAATAAACAGCATAATATGAAATGGAAACATATTTAATCACCTGACCAAGAAAAAGATCAAAAGTTTAACCATTAACAGAAAATTAATGCTTGTAATTTTTAAGATTTTAAAGAATCAGTATTGGAACATTATCAGAAAAAGATTCAACAATCAACGGTGTTTATTATAAAGAGATGCTTCCTAAAGAGCTGAACCCTAAAATTTAGACAAAATGCAGAAGATTCCTATTTAAGTGTTGCATGGCAATGCACATCAGCACACTGTTGTTCATATTCTCAACATTCTCCAAAAACTTCATTTAGAGATGTTGAAGCATCATCCACTTATCAGGATATCATCTATTTGCTCCCCTATGAAGAAAAAAATACATGTCAGATGAAGTGAAAACAATTGGTGCAATCATAGCTCACAACTCGGCCTAAACATTTTTAATGAAGGACTATAGAAAGCATGTTGGCAGAAGATTATCCAAAAAAATTGTGTATTTTTAAAAGTTGATTAAAATAAATTCTGTAGTGATAATTTTTAACTCCCCCATAGATTTAAGGATTCCATATTAACATTAAAAAAATTGTAAAATTGTAAAATCAAAAATCTAATCTGATATAAATGAAACAGAGCTTACTCATCAACTTTAGCTGATCAGCATGCTGACCTTTCATAAGAACAAAGTAAATGAAAAAAGTAGATTAAAAAATAACAGAAATATAAATGTTAAACTAGAAATAAAAATAAATATACAAATAAATATTCAAAATTAGATTTTAAACCTATTATTTGCACAAGAAAAACTATTAAGACACATAATCTAAAATACAAAATAATAAAAAAAAATCAATTTATCATCGAATATAGTAAAGCTTTGAATCCAGTCAGTAGGAGCTATCAAAACTGAGCTAAACTTTGGATTTGGCAAAGCAAAAGTTCTTATGGTTTCCTGGGTTCACAATTAATAAATGTAGTTTGGATTTAAAAGTAAGAGTTGATCTTCAATACTTTCTCTTCCCCTTTCCTTCTTTATTTTTGCTTTTTTTATATAACATAATAACACTTCACTCTTCTTACACTTTAAAGCAAAATATATTTATTTATTCTTTACAATTTTATCTGTTCCTAGCAGTCTTCATCAGATCTCAACACAATAGAAAAGGTGTTGAGATCTGACAAAGACTGCTAGGAACAATTCAAATTGTAAAGAATAAATAAATATATTTTGCTTTAAAGAGTAATAAGAGTGAAATGTTATTGTTATAAGTAGGATATGCCATAACAAGATATATTTTTATCTACTGATTACAGTGCTTATTTTGTACTAAAATTTATTATCAGGTTTGTCTTTTCTCCCTTATTAATCTTTCATAAGAAGAATCTTTATCTTTCATGCTCACTTTTGCTATCTTCTATCTGTCCATTTTTTTATTAATGTTTAGTATTGTTATTACATAATGGAAATTTAGTATGGAGTATTGAGTGCAGAGATCTATCAAGACAAATCATTTCAAACTGCTGCTGAAAAATCAGTATGAATAATCAATCATAATCTTCTTTATATTCTAATGAACTTTTTTGGAATACAATTTATAAATAAGTTGGTTTCAATTTGAAGTATTTAATAACAGCAATAACAGTGTGATAATAACATAATAATAGAATCCTAGTATATATTTTAACCCTATTTATTACGATACATTTTTCTCATCATATATCTTTCATAATAACATCTAACGTTCTCCATAACTAATATGAGACAAGAGTATTTCTCCACTTTGATGCCACTTAAAATATTTATTTGCAAGAGAATTTAAAATGTATAAACTAATTAGTTGATTTATGGGTGTATTCTACATGTCCCATTGGCTTTTGATTCAAAAAACCAATTTTAGAAAAGTAATAAATATGCAACTAATTACACAATGGAAATTGCTTTCTAAATAATATTCAAACGATTTTGAATTAAACTGTTAAGTTAATAAAACACATTCCCCAAATAATTTAATATCTATAATGAAACTACAATTACTACCAAAAGGCTCATATCAATGAAATTTATTTCAATAGAAGGAACAATTTTACAATCTAACAAACTAAAAAAAAAACTGAATTCTTTGGTGAATATAACACAAGTAATTTAAAGATTAGAAAATCAAGATCATATGGGATAAACTAAGATGATGAATTTACACAGTTACTGATATGAAAAGCATAATATTTACAGTCATATCTATTACAAGATTGAGATTTTAGTGGCTCTCCCCTTCTTAGCCCTTATCCTCAAGAATATCATTTTCAACCCACAAACAAATGAATTATAAATATGGAATTAAATGAACATTTTTGAAAACAAAAAAACAAGATTGTAAAGATTGCATTATGATTGGATACTTAAGTTATAATTTACTGATGAACATAAATAACATGTTCTTTTCTTGTTGTTAAATTATTATTTTTTATGCTATAAATTTAATATATATGCTAGATTTATAAAAAAAATGAATGTATTTCATGAGTGGTACAAAGTTCTGTAGCATGTTTGCATTTACACATATCTTAGATGGTTATTCTTTTGATTTATGCATGCACATACATTTGTATATAGATAGTATGCATGTAAAATGTACTATAAACTGATGTCTGAGCAAAAATTTTATTATAAAGAATATTTTAAAGATATAACATCAAATAGAAAACCAATGCTGAGTGATGTTCCTAGGGAAGTCAGAATGTAACTGTTCTAATGATCTTTTCAATATCGATATTAACTTAATGTAATTATATTAAAATTGCAGACTAAAGTGAAAAAAGTACAGCTTCCTTACAAGCAGTTGTCCAGAGTTTGCAGGTTCGCTTCCCAGCCAATGCTTTGACACATGAAAATATATATATATAATTTTGCTTTCTTAAATACATTGTGATGCTTAATATATATATATATATATTAAGCATCACAATGTATTTAAAAAAGCAAAATTCAAAAAGTTCACTCCACAGGCACAAATTATAATGAAATTAAACATAAATTTTATTAAATATAATTAAAATTTTAATAGATAATTATTTTGTTAATTTGACCATGTACAATTATGTAGAAAATTTTTAAATTGGCAGATTTTTAAAATATGTATTGAGATTTGATTTGGTGTAGATTATAAAACGAAATCGAAAAATTGTACCTAAGGGTAAATCTTCATACTCTACCTACCTCCTATTTTCTTAAATACCATAGGTTTTGCAACAAAATAGATGCTTTTTGTTCCTTGTGCCACAGGGAAGAAGAAACACAACAGTACCTATTTAACACCTGCACAGCACTAACAAATACCTGAGAAATTATGATTAACACATATAGACAAAATAACATCACACTTGATAACCTAATAGAGACACTCAGTAAAGGCTCAATACCAGCAGCTCATGCAGCAACTTTTTGTTTATATAGTTTCTGGTGCACCAGATGTACTTTCTGCCTTGGAGACAATACCACAGAGCACCCAGCCACATTCTCTAATAAACTCAAACAACTGAAGGCCAGAGATGGCAAAATTGCACACCCAGATATATTTGCTGCTACATGGTCACTATTAAAAACCTGAGACAAACCATAACCCCAAAAAACAAATTATGACTTTTTTGTAACAAAAACAATTATTAATTTTTTTTGTTGTTGTTGTTGTTTTTACATATCTCTTTTTTAACAATTTTTTCTGTTTGTTCCAAAGCCATATAGATTTAAACCATATATTTTCAACAATGTAATTTTTGGTAAACAAACAAATGAAGACATTATTGATAAAAAAAAACAGATGTTTCTAATCATTATTGTGATTGTATATGGAACCAAAATTATTTACCGATATCTTATATCTTCAAGGCAGCACTGACTAAAATCCAATATTACTAATACTATCTCGGAGAAGTAATTAAGATATTAAAATATCAAAAAAGATTTTAGATACCACAGTAATCCAGGACCACCACTTACTCTCTTTTTGCAGTGATTGGTTTTTTAATCTGTCTTTACTTATGGAAAAATCTGAAGAAAAAAAAAAACAATTTTCATTTTTTAAAAGTATTTGGAAATTGGATATCATTTCATTTTGATTCCTATATTTGTGGTGCTGCAACATTATATATATATATTTTTAGTATGCAAAAATGTATTTGTTTGAGTAAACAATTGTTTTTATAATATAATAATAAATAATTATATTTCTAACCAGACTGCACCCAGGCTATTTAAAGCCTGGTGTTGTTTTTTTAATTGATTGTTTGCTATAACAATTTTTTTTTTGAGATTTAATGTAAATTAAATAAATGATTTTAAATGTGAGAAATATAGTTGCCCTGAAAGACAGACATTTAGATTTCAATTATATGTTAATGAAAATTAAATTTAAATACAGAACTAAAGCATCTTTTTCCCCTTTACTACATATCACATTTCAAATATTAATTTATGTATTGTAATCACATTTTCTTTGAGATTTAAATACTATAACTTCTGTAGTTCAAAGCCCTTGTACTGATTTTTTTTTATCACATTATCAATTCTTCATATAAACATAATAATACATTAATCAAAATTAAATGTAAATACTTTACTATAGCATCTATTTTTTTCATCACCAAATATCACATTTCAAACATGAATTTATGTACTGTAATCACATTTTCTTCATGATTTATAATAAGAATTGTGGATTTAATTAGTGAAGTATTGAATAGCTTCACACTCTTAGATCTAATCACTTCAGCTTCACCTATTCATATATAAAAGTAGATTGAAATAAAGAAGGGTTTCTCTCTTTTCTTCATAGTGAAAGCTTGTGACTAAGACCTGTAGAGGTCCCTACCTTTGAATTTTTAAGACGCTTATTTCTAAAGGTTACTGCCTTAGTAAATATTAATACTACACCCTTGTAATTAAAAGTGCATTTTTTCCAAGAATTTTTTCAATGGTGAAGACCATCATTGCTGTGGAATTGGTTCCTTTATCAAAATATTTTTAAGATGTAAATTAAACAAAACATTTTAATATTTTATATAAATAAATTTCTGAATGTTAATAAATCTAAATTAAAATTTACATTTTTAAATATATCTCTTATATTTTCTAGCTTTATAAGTTCAAATATATATTTACTTGAGCACCCTCTAAATAAAAAATTATCTTTTCTCCTATAGTTGTTCAATCATTTTTTTAACTTTATTAATAGTTGTATTGTTTATTAATGTCAGAATCTGGCCTTGCAAAAGCCACATTTGTGGCCATTTTTGCAGCTTAGATGAAATACAAAAATGCTGTTCATCTTTGCAATTTTTTTTATTAAATATAATATTTGTAATACTTTTTTAATTGGTTGCTTTAACAATTTTTTTAAGATTTAATGTAAATATGTTTTTATTAAACATTGCTAATTTATAAAATTTCATTAGCATTGCTAAATATATCATTCATTTGAACTATATTAAAGAATTGACAGATCATGAAAGCACAGAATGTCTTAATGTTGACTTAAGAATCCGCATTTGTGGCTATTAATGCAGCTGGATTGGAACCTTTACCATGAAATATATACTATATCTCTGTAATTAAGAGCACTTGTACTGATTTTTTTCCCAGAATTTTTTATTTAATGGTGAAATTACTTGCTTTATATTGTACTGGTCAAAACATGTTTATCCATCTAACATGAGCTGGAACTCACAAACTGTACTTCAAACTCAGTCAAGCCTGAGATTTAGGTCAGGGACCAGCCCGAATTCAAACCCACTCTTTAAGCCCCAGATCTAACACTTAATGAATAACATAATAGTGATGGCACATGAGAATTAATTTTAATCCCGCTGACTAACAAAGCTGAGCAAAACAATGAGACATCTATTAACTATGACTCAACCAAAATAATATAGCAGCATGGCTGTACTTTTGGAAGTGGAGAAAAGAGGAATTTGAACTACTCAAATAAGTTAAACAATAAAAATATAGTTTAATATAGTGACAAAGTATTAATGTACATTTATAAATTAATGGCATACATTAGTATGTGTGTGAATGAGCAAGCAGTAGATGATTACATAGTGTCATTCATGCTATTATTTCTCATATGCTCTTTATTAGATAAATAATATATTATAAATAAGCACACATCTTTGGTGGGTCCAATATTAAGATGCCAATCAAATATTAGAAAGAATTACATAATATTGCCATTAACACTTTGATTTACGGTTCTGAAACATGGTGACTAACATTATTTCTAGGAGCATCCCGAAATTCATTATACATATGATATAAACTATTTTCACGCTACTGAGGTCGTGAAAATAAACAAAATACATTTGAAAGATTATATTTAAATCTATGACAAAATATTTAATGAAAAATTATTTTAACAATAGTAAGATGAATGCTTTATTTTTCCCAAGGCATATACTCTTGAATACAGAAATAAGTTATGATGGTGGGATTGTATAAGACTGAAATAAATTTAATTAATAAAACTAATAATAGTTGGCATTTATATATATTTTGAGCAGAGCGCAATTTTAGTATTAGTCCATTAAAACTGGGTCATGAAGCAAAAGAAATAATAATACGAAGAAGTTTGGAGTGCTGACATAATAAGCCTAAAAATAACTAAGAGGAAAAGTCCATGCTTTTGGACAAGAATGAAGTGGATGGGTATGCCATGGTTATCGCCAATATACAGGCCTTTGATATGAAGAAGTGAATATGCATAGCATGTGCCAAACTTAGGGGATCACTGCCAGAGGCATTTTATACAAAATAAATGTGGATGGGCATAGCATGTGCCAGACTTAGGGATCACCACCAGAGACCCTTTTATATGACATAAATGGTCCTGGGTAGTTTCAACTATCCTCAGGACAAGGCTTGAAAAATAAATCTATGGGTTCGAACTTGTTGCAACCCCCAGATTAGAAGACTAGAAGCACGTAATATATATAAACACGAAGATAAGGCCAAATGTCAGTAACGCAGTAATGATAAATGTCACTAATGACATTGAATAAGTTTACTGCTTTAAAATAAATGACCCTTGTTTGAATGCCATAATTTACATAATTAATTTGCTATGCCACTAGAATATATATATAGAGAGAGATTTCCCTAAATAAAATATACATTAAGATTTTTTCTAGTAAAAGAAACATTAAGATTTACCCTCTTCCCTTTTCTACTATTTAAAATAATTTAATCCCACCTTCATTGATTTTACAATAAATGGAAGATATAAGTACTGTATTTGATATTTTAAGAGTATGTAAAAATAAAACTAGCTGTTATAGAAAAAACTAATCGATCACCTTTTCAGAATTGAATAACATTTATAAAATAAATAAGGTTTCAAAGCGTTAATTAGCCTAAGCTCTGAATTCACCCTGGGTAGAAAATCCAGAGTTAAACAAATATATTTTTATACTAAAACATAAATCAAATGTTGACTCATAAAAACAATCTGGCGAGTGCATAAATTAACAATGTGTTATGTTTTACAAGGGGACATTAATAACTTGCTTCATGAAGGTTTACTTTAAAATGACAGAAAAGATTTTTATAAATTAAGCTTGCCAGTTTGCTTGAGATTGGCAAATTAATAATACAAGCATACATATAAAATCAAGTAATAAATAACTATAAAGAAATGACCGCACCAAAGTTAAGGAAAGTTAAGAGCATATGTGAGAGAATTAAATTTAAAGAAATTACTTAAGAGCAAATTACATATTAAAACAAAAACAAAGTTAAGTAATACATTAGAAGAAATCTTGATAGATGAGTTAAGGCTAGATTTAGTTTGAGGTGATGGCTTGAAAAGTTACCTTGCAATTTTAAAAGTCCAATTTAAAGTATGGCACATGCACGGCAATTGAAATGCAAGTTCTTCAGTGGCAGCAAGCTTCTATTAGCATACTAAAGTTCTTAGATCAGGTTTTTACTTTTCTTGGGCAGCAAAATGGTATGGCTGTGGAAGATGATGACCCAATAAGGCCAAGAAGGATGGTGGATTTACTACTACATCATTTTTAGTTTCACAGCGATGTTAATAATCAGTTCTCACTAGAGTAGCTCATCTAATCTCTTTCGATTTAAAATCCAGCCATTTTATACTTTTTCTTTATCAATTGTTTTTGAAGATGCAACAGTAAGATAATGTCCAAAAATAAATTCAAATCTATTTCCAGATTAGAAATAGATTTGACAAAATGTTTATAACAAAAGTATCTTTAATCTTAATCCCATTTTAAGTAAAAACTTTAATTAAAAATACCTTCCCCAGATTAAAACAATAGTGTTTCCAACCCTTTAATTATTTTTAGACAATCAACTGTAGCATTTTCCATATTGGATTTTACAAAATATACAGTTTAAAAGAAAAAATACTTTAAAAAGAAAAAGTTGCACAAATGACTTATAATAAAATATTTACAAAAAAATCAATATTTTGTTAGTATTTGGCTCCAATATATATATATATATCTGAGCCACACCTATAATACTTTAATAAAAAAACTAATAATTAATAAAAAGAATTTATAATAATTTTTAAAAAATGTTAAAATTTTATAACTTGAGCGCGCATCTCAAATATATACATAATATATATATATGACAAAAAGAGTGGGATGGGAAATAGGGTTTGAATACAGGTTAATAGATGGAACTATGAAGCTCAATCTTAAGCTAAGATTGACTGCTTCAATATAAATGTAGTGGTTGTGATGTCATCAGACGAACATCCACCCACCAATCAGACAACAGAGAAAATTTTAATTTTATATATAAGATAATGCAATTTCTAAAAAAATAAGATATTACAAAAAGGTGATAAAGTAAAAAAAACTAAATAATTATTTGACTTGCAAAATATATGAGGTCATGCTTCTGAAAAGGCAGAAATGAAATCTGATACAAGAATCTTTAGCTCTTGAATTTTCACTCTATTTCTATCTATAAATGTGCTTTTAAATCAAAAAAACATTTAATAATATTTAAACAGCATTAAACTGTTGCACATGCGCTTTGGATTTTAAATATAAAGTGAATGAATACCAACACTTCAACCACATGATAAAGTCTTTGGAAAAGACATATTTACTGCCCTGTGCAGTTTAGAGCAGCAGAAATTGAGTGATGAATTTAGAAACTAAAAGTTCTTGGATCAATTCCCAACTGCAAAAAGTAAAAACAAAAATCTCAGCTTGGAAGTCAAATGACATCAGTGTGATCAATCTGCCATTGAAGTTATCAATCTGAAATTTTTGTTTTAGTTTCCTTATCTGCAAATTGACCCATGATTTTTTTAGTCCCTGAAGAGAACTGCACAGAACAGTAATATATATATATATATAAAATTAGAAATTGCAAATTGTCTTCAAATATTAACAGATTTTGAACATGATTCATATTTGAATGAAATTAATAGGAAAATAACTGATATACAGTACTTTTAAAAACTGCAAAAAAAAAAAGCTGGTAGAAAAAAGCAGCAATTAACCAATAAAATTTCTGACTGAGACTTGAGAATTTATGAAGAAAAAAAAGGAATATAAAAATAATACATTAAGAAGGATTTAATATATTGAATTTTGTAAAATGATGTGAAAAAGAGTTGATAATGATATAAGAAAGTATAAGTGTGAAATAGCAAGGATAGAAAAGAATAAAAGTCCCAAGAGTATAAAACAACATTTTGATATTGGTAGGAAATTTATATCTACAATAAGAAAAAAAGATAGAATTATTACTAAAAAAAGAAATAACTTTATGAAATGGGTAGAAGATTTCTACCAAGAATTATATAGTAATACAGAACAAGTACCTCCATCAACTATTATATCTCCTGAATTGCCCAGGATTTTAAATGAAGAAGTGAGACATGCAATTCAATTTATCAAGAAGGGAAAAGCTCCAAGTAATGATGATATTATAATCAATATCTTAAAAGAATCAGGTGAAGAATTAGAAAAATGTTGGGCAAAGTTATATTCCAAGTGTCTAAATGATAAAGATGTATTAGCTGATTGGAGGAATGCTGTATTAATATTAATATTTTAAAAAGGTGATAAAGAAGATATTAGAAATTACAGACCTATCAATCTTTTATTAGTTTTATACAAAATTTTTACCAAGATAATTACAGCTCATCTACAGAAAACTTTGGATTTCAACCAACCAAAACAAAAAAGCTGGATTTGAAAATAGTTTTAATATAATGGATCATATCCAAGTATTCAGAGAAGTTATAGAAAGGACCAATGATTATGAATTGTCATTGTGTTTTAAATTTGTAGATTCTGAAAAGACATTTGAATCTATAAGCATTTCTTCAGAGATTAAAAGTATTGGAGCATCAAAGCTATAGATCCAGAATATTACCATATTCTGAAGAATATTTATAATACTTATAATTAAATTACATAATGATATTAGGAAAGTTAACATTGAGAAGAATATAAGACATGGTGACTCCATATCTTCAAACTTTTTTGCAGCATGCAAGAAGTATTTTATGGATTATTTTGGGCAGTTAAAATAATAAAAGTAAATGGGGATTATTTAAGTCATTTAGATTTTGCAGAAGATATAATTGTTTTTGCAAATAATGTTTTAGAACTTCAGGAAATGTTGCAAGAATTATCAGATGAAAGTAAAAAAGTAGAATTAAAGATAAACATTAAAAAGATTAAAGTCTTGTTTAATAGATTTTCTCAAAAGATGAAAATAAAGATTTATAATAATAAGTTAGAAGTTAACAACTACAAATACCTTGGTCAGATTATTACTACATATGGACACAATAAATGAAAATTATAGAATTAAACTTTGTTGGAGTGCTTTTGGTAGAAATAACTTAATATTAAAAGGAAGTATGCCTATGTGTTTGAAAAGGAAGATTTTAACAAATGTGTTTTACCAGTTCTTACTTATGGATCTGAGGCTTAGATACAGAAATAAAGCCTTTAAAATCTAAATGGTTTTATCATAGAGGTATATAATCATAAATGTAGATACCTTGACTGAGAATATAGAAATTTTTCTCGATCACAAATTTGATATGTGTTGAATTTATGAGAGTAGTTATTTGGAAAATATAGCTTATTACAAGGCTACAATCAACTGTATGGATCACTATGGGTATAAAAGTAAATATCCAATTTATAGTCATGATGATATTTATAAATTTATTTAGTACAAAAACTCTATATTTATCAGAATTAAAAAAATTGAATTTATTAATCAAAACTTATGCAGCATATATATATTGTACACAAGTGAAACTTCATCTGGCTCCAACAGGTGCCAACAGGTGCCAGAATTTATCTTTGCTTAACTATTTATTTGCAATTGTCTGATTTTTTTAAAAATTATAAAAATAGAAGAAATTAATTAGCTAATAAATAGGATATCATAATAATGGATAATATTGTAATATTTAATAAATTTTATATGATTATGTGTATAAAGTCAGTAGCATGTTGGTAATTAGTTTTATAGGAGATATAAGGTAGTAATTTTCTTAAAGTAAATATTTGGGTTAGTTTTTAAATTAATAAATAATGTTAAATATATTATAAAATAACTTATGGTTTTGTTTACTTCTAGTTTATAACTTATAATTAAGTTAATATTATAAATAAAATAAATAGTATCAAATTGATTTAAAAGTAATCTTTAAATTTTATTAAAGGAGTCAAATAATATTTAAATGTTTAATGTAAATTAGCCTTAACCTGTTAAAAGTCATTTCTAATTTAATATTCCTTAATATTTTTATTTGTAGTTGTTAAATAAGTTATAATTAATTAGTAAAGGTCAAGTTTAAGGTCATTCCTGTGTGTGTATGCATGCATGGAGATGTATGAAGTAAATGAATAAATAATAATTTAACTACAATATTAATTAAAAATAAAAATGCAAATGAAAGAATAAAATCATTATAATTAAATATTTAAAAGGTCTATTGATAAATAAAACTAGTTTAATTTTAATATTTGTTTCTATTTTATTTTATGTAATATATATATTATTTTTTTAAATATTACATAAAAAAACTAATAATTAACTTGTAATTTAGAACTTGTTAACCCATGTGATTTTCAAATAATTAGATCAAAATTACATCAGTGATCAGTCTTCCAGCTGATTTAAAAAGGGTTACAGTTAAATATCATTTAAATAATATTGATTGGTTGTATTAAAAGAAATTGACATGAAAATTGAGGGAGGGGTAGAAGTAATCAGGGTATAAATGAAAGGTTTTTAGTGTATTGAGGTGTGTGTGTGCTCTTGAATCCTGAAGTATTTTCCTCAAAAAGCAAGTTGTAATTTTTTTAAAAAATTATTTTCTTTTAAAACAAAAGTATGTTAAAATTACATCTAATTGTTTTAAAATTGCGATGAGCAACTGCTAGTCCAAAGGTAACTATTTCTTGATATTGACTTTCAATTAACTGTTAAAGCTATAGTAAAATGTTTAAAGGAAATTTTGTATCTACTATTTTATCTCCTAACCACATAACTTATATCTACTGGGAAATTAAATTAAGATATAGACAGTTAAAATGTCTGTGGCTAAATATCTTTATTGCACTGAACTTTTATAGTCAAAAGTTACTTAGTTATTGTTTAAGTAGCCTAGAACTTAAACAAGGAAAACTGAAAGACATTTGTAGTGAACTTTATTATAGTTAAAATGTGTCAATCTCCTTGTTATAAATTCATTTAAAACTAATTTTAAGTACCGAGATTCTATTAATGATGCCTAATATTAACTCCAAGATACTCCTGTTATAATAATTGCTTGTTTTTAAAATGGTTTTATAAAAGAAAAAAATATTCTGCACTAAATTAAAAAAGGATGAATTTTATCTGTCAAACATAAAGTGTAATTATAATATTAATTTTGCCTAATGTTCAACTAGAAATATATTATTTGTTATAATAGATTAATTATCTACTTCTAAAACAGTTGGACAAAATGTTATAAACTACAATTATTAAGGATAAACTTTTACCTGTCAAATGTATAATGAACTGTTATATTTGCTTACATCTATATGTAAATTTGTGACAATTATTCCTAGCTCCATAACAGATGAAATTTTGTAATTGCAAAATATTCCTACTCTTATGTTAAGAAGAGTAAAGAAAAATTAGTTGGAAACAAATTTTAAAATATTGTATGAGAAAATAATTTTAGTAAAAACTGTTTTTAAAAAAAAAAGGGTTCCTGGGATCCCACAAAACTGTTTTTAAAAAAAAAAGGGTTCCTGGGATCCCACAATAATATTCTCAGCTTAATAATTTGTTTTACTTAACATTCTAGTGCTGGCCTAGTCTTATTATTTCAATGTTTTACTATCTAGAATATCTTTAAAGGAAGAAATGAAAATATCTTTAAAGAACTATTAAACATGTTTTGTTTTTAGAAATCATTGCCATGCTCATGATAAATGTTTTGACCAAAAGCTTTGCACTGTCAGTTTAGTAAATTGTCTTCAATAAATTATATACATGTCTTGAACGGAAAAACCAGTATGGAGCTGAAACTATGAACTGAAGTTACTGTATATATTTTTTTATATTTTCTGTTTTTATTGGTTTAAAAAAAAACCAGAAAAATATTTATGCTATATATTTTGTTTTTAAAATATGTGCAATACAATTTAGCATAAATATGCCAAATTAAACTAATGCTACAATTTTAATCTTAATGGGTTTATTAGAATGAGTAGATAGATATTCTGCCATTTTCGGGTAATTTTATATTATTGTATTTGCTAAACGTCTCACAAGTTAACTGCTATTCAATAATTTTATTCTTGGAGATTTTAATACCTCAGTCTTAGTTTGTTTATATGAGTGGTATTTCACTCAGTCTTATTCAAAATCAGCCAAAGAGGGTTATCAGAAGGTTTCCATTTATTTGTTTTATAAATGCTACATCAATAGTAATTGCAAATATTTTTTATATATATGCATTGAGAATTAATATTATCATATTTAATTTACAATCTTTTAAATGTCTACTAGTCACTATGTTTTTAGTATTTAATATTTTGTTATGTGTGCATTGTACCTTTGCCTAGAATTTTTATATGCATTTAATTTTTAAGTAATTCTTATATTAGTCGGTTGACACAGTTTGCATTGTTGGTTCTGACATTGAGTATACATGTTTTATTTTTAAAATTCTTAGTGATGACTTAGTTAGTTAATGTGAAGTCTATATCTTGTTGTTAGTTTAGTATTTGTTAGCCTCATAGAGCTAGGCTTTGTTAATTATTATGAGTATGCTTAATGGAGTAGACAAGGTCCTCCATCCTTATTGTATTGCTTTTCCATGAGGTGATAGTGCTTGTTCCCATTGAGGATTATTGTATACCAGATATTTATATTTCTAGTGATTGTAATCACATATTTTTGAAGTACTGGAATCCCATGAAGAGGATCATACTTTTCTGGTGCATATTTCCTGTTCCTGATGCACTGAGACAAGGTCCAGGCATCCTATTTTCTGCCTCAAAGATAGGTATTTTGGAAGCCACCACATTCTTATGAAGTTGTTCAGCTCTGTGGAGCATATATGTACTTATTTTGGCCTATCACTCATGATGTACTAATGCTAGTTTCATCACAGTAGGTGATGTTGCATTTGTTTTTAGATATGTGATGACAAGATATGTTTGTTTGAGGAACTTTGCTTCTTCAGGTTGTAGTTAGCTATTTTAATGCTTATAGGTATATAAATGTCTGAATTGTGCTGTTATGATATTTTTATCATCCACAAATCACCCAACAATAAGTTATATTATTTATTTTTAAGTATGTAAATTATGCATATGGTATAAGTGGCAATTCACACATACTAAGTTTAATAGGTTCATCCAGAGTTTTTGCTGCTGGATTTGTAAGTCTTTTAAATTTTAAAAAGTTTAATAAAAAAATACATTTAGAGTAATAATTTTATGTGGACAGAATTTATTAAAAAAAAGTGTATAAATGACCTCTAACGAGTGAATGCCCCATGCATCTCATTTAGTTTAAAATTAGCTTAGTCTTATTTAAATGCATCACTAGCTATAATATTATAGAATCGGTGTAACTAGTGATAATTTTTAAAATATATGCTATACATGCTTATTCCAGCTTAGCGTTTTCTTAGCTTAGGGTAATGAATATAAACATCTTAGTGTGTTATTCTGATTGTTAGATGACACCACAGTCTTATTAAATATGCCAATAAAAAAATAGAATTATGCTTGTTAAACTTAGACCATTGTAATTGAAGTTTTAAAATTTGGAATCTCTAATTATTAAAAGAGATTAGAATTTAATATCAAATAGCCTCTGCTTGCTCTTGTATGTATTAATTTATTTTATTATTTTGTTTGTCAAAATAAACAGTTTTAAAAGAGTTAAAGAGGAATACTCAGTAACTTTAGCCAGATAAATTGTTATAATTTTGTAAACCAAAAATAAAGTTTGAGAATCAAAATGTTTTTAAAAAAAAATTCCAGCGCTATCTTGGCAATGTTTATTCTAGTAATTTTGTTTGTAAATATTTTCTTTATATTGTTATTAATAAACATTATTATTATTATTTTAAAAAGTTTTGTTTCTGTTTGTTTTACTTTTATATGAAAAATATTATTGTCTTGAGTTCAAAAGTTCATAAAAATATCATAAAGTTTATAAAATATATTTTTATATTGGTTTAAATTATATAAAGCCATGCTAATCTAAGTGATTCTCAGATTGAATCACAGTAACAGATAATTACACTATATCAGATGCTTAATTGAATGCTCATTTAAAAGTTGATTTTTAAGTTATCATTATATCTTATCAGACTGAAGATTATGCAATATGAGATAAAGAATATTAGTGCTTCAGAAGAGTATTTATTTTTTTCTATTTTAAAAGCTGCACATTATCTTACATTAGCTGCATATTATCTATCATCTTATATGTTTAAAGAATTATAATCCATCTGCATTTAAGGTCCTTAGTAGGTTGTCTGTGAGTATGGGGAAGGCATAAAAAGTACCCTTGCCCTTTTCCTTGTTCGAGTGATGTCTTGGGCAATATGCCAGTATTAATTTAAATTTAGATTGAATCATCAAATCTTTGGATTAATATTTGTGTTGTTTATTACTCTTATGATTGAACATAAAGTAGTTATTTTATGGTCAGCCAAGATATCACTCCCTTATTTATTCATTCTAGCAATTATTTATTAGGCAACTTAAACTTTTATTTTGCACAGGAGTTTAGTTTTAAAACACCTGAGAGTGTTTACTTTTGTTGCCTTGTTAGTTATAATTTAGTGAGATAATCCTTCCAAATAAAGTATCATTTATTCTTATTCAGAGTGTATGATCTGATGGTAGGCCAATTCTAATAACTATTAACTAATGATTTAAAGTATCTTTTGTATTGTTTAATGGTAGATTACTAATATGCCATAATAGTTATATTTGCATTGGTATTGCATTTGGTCTCTATCCGATTGTACATCTCTGGATCATCATTCTTTCTTAAATTTATTGTAACCCCACTGAGCTAAGTCATTAGGAGTCTCTAATAATAGAATCATCTTCCATTCAAATAGTCTCTAATAAATTAGTTCACTCTCACCTCATTTTATTTTCATCTTCTTTTGTCTCTTATATCTTCACCATTTCATCTCTCTTTCCTTTCTGGTTACTATATATATATATATATAGGGTTATAGATTTATTTTACAAGTGTTCAGTCAGGATGAAACTTAAAAAAAAGAGAACATATAATTGTACATAGTCATTAATTCTATTGTTATAGTGATATAGTTTTAAACATAATAAGTATGCTTATATGCAACTATAGAGAAACTTGTTATTTCTATAAATTAAATACAGCTTAGCACTTTTGAGAACTTATGGCATTCTCATATTCATAGCAAGATGAAGTTGGATACGTGCATTTATTATGGATATTACATTCCATATAGAAAAAGTATAAACAGTTAATGTCATTGATATAGTTTTAGTTAATCATAATCTATTGATGGAAGATATAGTTGGTAGTAGTGACTTTATATTGTTTAGATTTTTTAATTAATGATGGCTATATGTGATATGCATAGTCATCATTTATTATCCCCCTATAGTATACAAATGAATAAAAAAAAACAATTATAAATTTTATGTTCAATAGATATATTTAAATTTTGAGTGAATGTACAGTAAGTGAATGGTTTATTTAATAAAAGTAAAATATTTTTTATGTCTATCGAATAATAACACTGGACTTTATTAAAGTTAAAATTTAAAAAAATTCATACTCTACAAGTTAATAATTTTAAAGGATTGCATTATGTTATTACTAAGTAACAGAAACAAGCTCAGCAAAAAAGAACACATACACTTTTTTTTTCTTCAAAATTTTTGATTTATTTTACTTACTTTTATGAACAAATTGTGGATTTGTAATAAAAATTATAATATACTGTGAATAAAGATCATGTGGGGGGGGGCACATAAAATCTCCTCGTTTGATATCTTTATAAATAGATGAAATGGATAACAAATGCTACGCTGACTGCCTGAAGCCATCAAACCATTGGATTTGCCATGGATCACAGTATTTATAAAAGGAATAGTTGGAAGTCATCTAATAATTAATATACCTATTGAATCCTATATCTGGGTTTGTCATTGTGGGAATGTCAAAAAAGGTTCTGCAGGAGAATGGAATGATAATCCAAAGTTAAATCATGTACTGGGTAATGAACATCAATAAATAAATCTTTTCTAGATTATCTGTTCAAATAATTGTCCCTTATCATTAATAATGAAAGGAATAATAGTAACATACGATAGATATCTATCAAAATTTTCTTTTCTTTAATAATTTAAATTTATTAATGCAGTCTATTTATTATTCAATACACATCTGACTAATAAAATCAAGTAAAACTTAAGTTTATCATTGTCATATTTTTAGAAAACAAATCAAAATTAAAGCACAGATAATATTTGAGATTTAGTTTAAATGTATAAAATGATCATTATAATAAAAACATTACTTATTAATATTGGACATTAAGTAATTTAATGGTTTATAAATGTATTGCCAAATTTA
The DNA here is from genome assembly GCA_028023455.1 of Epiperipatus broadwayi. Lineage (NCBI taxonomy): Eukaryota > Metazoa > Onychophora > Udeonychophora > Euonychophora > Peripatidae > Epiperipatus > Epiperipatus broadwayi. Next base: position 2,915,770 of record JAQFVV010000115.1, read on the forward strand.
ATGTTATTTTATAATTTTTTTTTTATTGTAAACATAGTTGAATAAACCTGTTTTTGATACTAACATTACTTCATTTAAAGAATAGTAGATATGTAAAATGATAATAATAGTAATAATGATATTTTTATATTGTATGAAAGATTATGTATTTAACCCTTTTATGACTATGCATGTTGATGATATTAATGATCTTTAGATATAGATCATATCAAACAATGGGATATGTTATAAATATGCAGTAAATGATGTTAGAATGCAATTATTAAAATTAAATTTGTGCTATTTATCTTAACTACCTCAATGAGTTGATGTTTATCCTAATAGATTTATTTTTTATTATTAATTTAGGAATCATTTAATATCTATTACACAAATTATTCTATTACACAAATTATTTTATTACTAAAATATTTCATCATATTTTCCATACTACATACTCATTACCAAATAAACTATTTATTTATTGAATTTTATTTCCTTTGCCAAGCAAAAATGCTTATCTTTGGATTCATTGATGCCTTACAAATTCATGAGGCTATTATAATGTAGATCTAAATTATTATAAATCCATTTGTGGATCAGCTTATTCATTCATCTATCTATCAGTTGCCCCAAGTGCAGCATTTTATCTATTATATTTTTGGCTTTCCTAAATAGCTGGGACATTTAGAGAAATTGCTTTTCATTTCTATAATTATCCATTATATTTTTGGTCACTCAAATCTGTGGGGGATTTGTAGATCAGTCAGTCAGCTATATCTACTTTCCATTATAATATATATAGAAAGGATTTGAACTCAAACTTTCAAGATCCCTGCAATCATCCATTCCATCTTATATAATAGAAACACATAACACATGTACACATGGCCACATACATGTAAAAAAGTGATCTCCAATATATGTATTTCATGCAGAACCATCACTTATAAGTTGGTCCAGATTATCATCTCTCACACATATAGAGTTGGAGGGTAGAGAAGATGTAATATCTTAATATACACTGAGCACTGATTATATATATATATGCCAGAGATGATGATGTGACCAACTGATGAATGCTAGCTCAGCAGAAAATACATATATTGGAGTTCATTTATCTTTTTTACATGTATGTAGTCATGTGTATATGTGGTCATGTGTCTGTTGTATAAGGTAGAGTGAATAGATGTAGGGAACTTGAAAGACTAAATTCAAATCCCTTCTAATTACATCAAGTTCAGTAGAGACAATATATATATATATATATAGTTCAATGCATTAGTGAATGTTATTTTTAAAAATGTAAAAGCATTGCAAGCAATATTTGAAATAAAATTAAAAGTCCATCCAATAAAAACAATATGTACATTTTTTTGTTTAATGTGAAGGGAGAATGGTGATTATAGATAATTAATCTGTTATAAAATTGTAGCTGTTTTGATTTATGAGATTTAAGATTTTTTTCCCAAATGAAAGGTAACATATGTATTATCACATTTGTTAGTGTAGTCTCAAGCATTAAGAATCTCAATAGATTATGATAGGATCCTTATGTTAAAATATATATTGTGACCAGTATTCATAGCATTGTGGAATAATACTGATGGTCAAGAGTGTTGTTTTACTGAGTTATTATCTTCAATTCTTCTGACATTGGTGCAATGATTACTCATGCCCAAATAAGAGAGCACAAATTTCATATGAGATTCTATAAATTAAAATGAAGAAAGGCTAGGTCTGAACAATATAAAATTAGACAACTATAATTGCACTTTTAGAAAACAATGGAAACAGAACTGTTGTCAAGAACCATCATACCTAACATAATAAAATCCTAATTCTGCTAAATGATAATAAGTAAAAGTAAAACAAGATCAGAAAGCAAATGAAAATTATCACTGATTGACAAAAAAAAAAACTATTCCTAAGAAAAAGTATTTTACTTATCCCAAATTTTATGCATTACCAAAAATATACATTAAAAACACTCCTTTTTCATTATAGAATTTTCTACTCACATCATCACTGTGATATGTGACAGATCTAATAAAATCTGTAATACCATCTTTAAAATCACATCTAAAAAGCTCAACTTAATGTATTTCTACATTTAAAAATGTAAAGAGTGAAACCAGTGATATTCTGGTTAGATTTAATATTGTTTTTTTTTTTTTGTTTGCAAATATTCCATTACACATGAAGCTTTTATTAGAGTAACACAACATTGTAATATGGTAAGCCTTATTATTATTTTGGTTAAACTTTGCCTTTTGAATATTCATTTTATAAAATGAAAATTCAAATATTATAAACAAATATTTTGCACTCCAATGTATTTTTCCATATGATTTGTTTATGAAGAGCATAGAAATACATGATTTATATATAATTTTCTTAAGACATAAACAGCATTATCATATTGTTATTCACAATGGATGAAAACCTTTTATTAATGTACTTATTTAAAAAATTAATCATTAGTATTTATTAAGACTAAATAAGTAATAAACCAAAATCAAAATTTATTTTTAAAAAATAGGAAATGAGATTCCTCAAATTAAAAACAACATAATATTTTATAGAGCAGTGCTTCTCAACCTCATTGATATAATATATCACCTGGGATACTAGAAACATTCCTGGGGTCTGAAATAAAAAATTCTTAATAGAGGTATATGCTGTTGTTATACAATTTTATTGTATTTATATTTAGTTTATTTAAATAAGTTTTGATTCATATTTTCATTATAATACAAAATATTTAAAGAATTACAAATAGTACAACTATCTTGAATTATGAAGCACAAAACTCATTAATAATAATTAGAAGAAAAATTATTAATAATATAACAAAAGAGATTTTAATAATTTAATGTGGTGAATGTATTTGAATAAAAAAAATATATCAATATTGGGTGAAATATTTGACACAACAATAGTTAGATTTTTTAATGCTTTTACTTAAGTTAGAAACTCTGTTATGTAACATATATTAAGGCTATAACCTTAAGACCATGCACCTGAAAAACGACAGTAGGGATCTCGACAAATCTTAACACATGATTTATTTAAAAGACAAGAGTGGCTACTCTTATCTTCAACCTACTTTTTAATTATATAGGCAAATCTAAAGCATTTTGATTTGAGAGCATAAGGCTATTAAATACCTCACTAATTAAGTCTATAATTTCTGTTACACACTAACATTCATGAAATCTTTCAATTTCCAAGTCAGTGTTGAGATCTTATGCTTAGAAATCTTTTAAAACAATATAAAATTGTAATAATTAAATTTGTTAAGCACACACTCATTACTTAAAGTAATATATATTAAGGTTATCTTGTGTTAAGATTTGTAGAGGTCCCTACTGTCATTTTTCAGGCATGTGGTCTTAAGGTTATAGCCTTAATATGTCAATTCTGTTATGATAAATTTTGTAATCAGATTTAGCAGTTTTCTATTAAATGGATTTCTTTTAAAATTTTGTACATATGTTAAAAATCAATGGCAATGTAATATGACAAAGAGATATTTCAAGTTGGTTTATTTACAATAGAGGGGTCAACAGACTGAAATTTAAATGTGTTAGTAAATATTTAGTGATGTGGACAAGATGGCAATAATATATTTTTAAATATTTTTATTTTTTTTTTAAAAAAAAGTTACACTAAGAAATATTAACGATTAATTAAAATAGAAATAAAAACAAATCTTACTTTTAATAGATTGTAAAAGTTGTTTATTTTAAAATGGACAAAATTTTATTTTTTCTTCATTGTTAAATTTCTTTTTTGAAAACATTTTTTCACAAATAAAATAATACTGAATTGAATTTTAATGCATTATAAATCATGATATTTTTATTTTTCATTTTAAACAGAAATATACTAAAAATATTAAAACTAATATATATAATTTTTTTACAGTAAACATTTTTATTTACTGTGCATTTAAAAAGTCAAAAAATAATTGATTTTTTTTTCAACAAGTGGGCTTTTATATTTAACTTGAATTAAAATCACAGGGTTTTAGAAATTAATTAATTCAATCACTACTTTTTACAATAAGTAATTTAATTAATTAATTACCCACAATTTGATAAGCAGCAACCTTTGATGAAAAAATTCTTCCAAACTTTGCTGGACATATATTTTTATAATAACATGATTTAGCAACTTGGAAACTAATTGATATCTTGTCAAATATAGCAATTGAATGTGAAATTAGAGTTTGGAATTAAATTAATGATAATTTAATTAAAGCTTCCTTGGTAAGGATTTAATGCAATGGACAAGACAGAGATTTTAATAAAATTCAGTTTTTAAAGATATATGTTAAAACCAGATACACCTATTCAAAATTAAGTTGCTAGCCAACATCAAGTTTAAACATCACTACCAATAGTTTCCTGCCTAGGTAAACTTCTCATATGCAAAAAATAGCCCATAATCACACACTCATATATATATATTCTCACTTCATATAACCCAAATTAATATTCCAATTATCTTTAATATTAAAATAAGTTTTAAACAAGTTAGTAGTTTTTGTTCCAACAAAATTTTACAACCTATATTTTTGTCATGAATATATAATGCAGAATTAATATATTTATTCTTTGACTACTTCTATGAACTTTCCCTCCTTTACTTAAATTCAAATTATTTATATATATATATATTGTAGTGCTGAAAATAAAAGCCTGAAAAGATGGTCAGCCAGCAGTTGATATATAGTAGCCTACAATGAGTTATTCAAAATTGTTTTAAAATTACTAATAATAATTGGTTAAAGGAAAATGTAATGATTCAATTTTTTTTTAAATGCATGTGTGTGTGTACATATGTGAGATATATAAAAGTATCTTATTTGGATGAAATAAATAAAGACAACTAAAATTTATAAATCTTTATTAAAATGAGTATCAATAAAAGAATTTGATCCAGGTAATGGTGTTTTAATAGAAACAAAAGAGATTGAAATATATATAATTATTTTATTTTTAAAAAAATTAACTTAATTATATTTGTAGATAACAAAAAAAAAGAATCTACTAAAGATAAGAAAAAAAAAGAAAGTCAGTAATCTATTACACATTTTCAATTAAAAGCAGAAATGTTAAAAAGAAAAATATGGAAGAATTATTAAAAGGAAGAAGGGGCCACATTCGTTAGTAAAGGACTGGATGATTTTTTAAAAATCAATCTAAAACTAATTATTGGAAAGAGTAGGAGAAAAACAACTGTCTGTGAAGACATAGTATCAAATTCAGGAGAAATATTTTACTTCATGAAATATAACTTTTGTTGAGATATACATTGCTATATTGAAAAAATATAAATCATCATCATCAGAAATAAAAACTCTTGATTTGTGGAATATTTGGTGATACAGTCAATGCAGTGCTGATTAATTTAAATATGTACCAGCCTGTTATAATTATGTAACCATCCCTGAGGATTTCCTGAGCTAGATTGGAAGCCAAACATTTAAATTCTAAAAATTTGAAGAAAAGACATTACAAGTTTTATTGCATACTGATCACTAATGAAAGTTATAAATAGATATATATATATCATGGTAAGACTGTTTCTTTTAAAAAAAATTAACAAAAATACTAAATATCTTAATAAGTAAGGTAATCAATTCACTGTACGTTAATTTATTTCTTTTATATTAGTTCAATTATTTTATTTCTATGCTTATTCATTGTATGAATTTATTCTAAAATAATTATTTTTACTATGTGTGTGTGTGAGAGAGAGAGTTAATTGTAACTTATAAATAAATTATTAGTTTATAAAATTAAAATTGTCAATGCCATTTTATATTGCAGTTTTCATTCAAATGATCACACTAGCACTTATCAGTTTTTATATATAAAAGAGATTAAATTAGAGAGAATGCTTAACTACTGAGTAAATGGCAAATATTATTGGGAATTGTGAAATGTAGGAATTGAAATTGGTCCATTCGGCATTTTTTCCTCAAATGAAAAGATGGTATTTTAATAAATGCTAAAAATTCATACCTTTTCATTTAAACTAATTACTTTTAAGTGTATTTCTAGTTCCTAAGTATTAATTTTGTAAAGATTATTGAAAAATATAACTCACTTTTAGCTTCAATCATCTCCATCTTTATCTACTTTATATATAATTCTAAGAAAGTTGCATCAATTAGTTATATTTAAAAGTACTTCTTTTAGGTTACCAGTACAAAAATAGCAATTCAAATGTAGCATGATTAAATCCATTTTATCTAAGAATTCAGGACAAAAATGGCTTCCTAATGTGGGGTTTGATTATATATATATATATATCCTGAAAAAATTAATTATAAAAAAGTGATTAAATTTTAGTGGATATATAAATAAAATATAATTTTTTTAAATACATTATAGTTTTATTAGGATAAATGAATAAAATTGCAATATGTATTGTACCACTACTTTTTCTATGTCTGAATGATTGTACGCTGAGAATTTAAATTTGGAAAATCTGTAATTATCATATGAGGGCACCACTAGGAAAAGAACCTAAAACCATGAAATTAGAAAAATCTTCTATTTGTGGTTGATAATATTTATACATATGACAGATCAAGCCAAATTCCTCTCCACAATCCCATTTCAATATGGACATATTTAATACAATAATAGGTTTTATTGTTTAAAGAACAAATGCAAAAAAAAAAAACAAATACACTTTCATAACCTTTAACCAATGATACGTTTTATTATAGTTTATTTTTCTTTTATTCAAGACCATTAACAAAACAAATCACTAATAACCCACTCTACCGTCCTTTCCTCTTTTTTCTACTCTTAACATAACTAACATAATCTTTCTCTTTTTTTTAATAAAACCAAAGACAAAGAGCAATATATATTTTATTCTCGAAGGAACATGCACTTTTACTTAATAAATAAGTGTCCAAACTGATCCAAATCTTGACCGGTGTTGGGACTAAGAGACTTACTATTAGGAGGAAGTTATAACACAAACCCCTACCCTCTCTTCTAATATTTTCTCAACCCTTAATACTTTTCATTTAGCATTCTAAATCATTTTTACTTCTATTCTGATAACATTCTTTTGGATTCATTTATGGGATTATTATCTTTTCTTAACCTCACCCAATAGTCCTGAAAATTTAGTCAAAATTTAACTAAACCATTCATAAAGAAAAATTAAAACACAAATAATTTACGTATTTTAACTAAACAAATTAATTAATGTAGATATAAACATTATTAATATTTTTTAAAATATCCCCTTCTATTTTCATATAACTCATAGTTCATTAATGGTTGAATGCAATCCTAAATGTATGTTTAGACTTCACTAATGTCTATAGTTCAATCAATAAACAAAGTTTCCATACCCTGATCAATCAGTGCACATCCATAAGCATTTCTTCGTATCTCTTGGTAGTTGATTCTCAGCTACTAATTTTGTTCCATGGCTAGCTCCACTTTCTCCTATGTGGTTTGATGTTTCTTGGTGGTTTCACGGTTCCATGAAGATCTAGGAATAGGTCAGTGCCCCAGTTGGGGACAGATTCTATTTTGTTTAGCCTTTGATTATTTTTATTTTCATTTTTTTTATATAATAGTTCTTTTTTCATTAAAAAAACTAATAATTAATCACAATAGGATTTTATAGTCCTTTTCTTCATTGTCCTTTTCTTTGATCACATTCCTGGACAGTGATTGCATTCCTTTAATTTTTTTTGTTTTTAATCCCTTGCTAACCAGAAGTCATGACAATAGAATTAATTACAATTCTTTTTTCTCTCCCCTCCCTTCAGATTAGAAAATTAAAATAATTAATTACAAAATTGTTTCCAAAAACTTTTAATTTTTTTTTTATCACTTTCGATTTAATCTCTCAATCCAATTAAAAAATAACTAATCTACCATTTTTCTTTTTTAAATCCCAATAAAAAAACAAATAATACCAAAAAAAAAACTTTCTATACACACAGCTTTTATTTCCTATTTTCTACCTAATGAATTTGTGTATATACATACACACAGAGAACATAATATGAGCCGAAGTTTAAGTACTATGAAGTAGGAAAACAGTGTCATTTGGAATGGAAGATAAGGTTGTATTTGAATTAATTATAAGTAGTAGTTAGTGATCAATAATATTAAGATCATATAGGAATAAGAGGGTAAGTAGAAAAAGTATTAAAAGTTGTGTGGGTGTGAGTTCAGTCAAGTTCAAATATTTCTGGAGAGGTTTGAATGTTTATGGTAAGGACTGCTGCACTAAACTATGCATCTGAATTTATATAATAGTAATAATTATTTCTTTATTTTCTGTATGAGCCAAATAATATATATATATGTATTGTAACGGATATATAATATGCCATTACATTAATTTAAAATTATAATAAAAACTTAAGTTCGTAAATAAAAATAAAAATAAAAGCTAAAAAAAATTAAAGAGTTGTTAAACGTATATATATTCGCACAGATGCAAAACTTTAAAAGTTTTTTTTTTTTTAAATAAAAAAAAAAGTATTTGAACATATTTTTTTATAAAAAAGTACAAGATCTAAAGATAAAATATTTTAGTAAATGGAAATGATTGTTTTATAAATAAAATGAAAAGCAAACTAGCCCTTAGGGCTCTTATATAAAAAAGTCAGATGAAAGATATAGATAAGAGAATTTAAAAAAAAATTAGAATCTCCAATAGAAGCAGTAACCAATTTCTTGGACCTTAATGGAAATTATTGGAACAGGAAACTATGTTCAATGAATCCAGAGGAGTACTATAAAAGAAAAAAATATTCAAATTAAAACAGTTCCAGCTTGATTTTTTTGAGAGGTGTGATAAGATGCACTTGTCACACTCTCTCACTATTTTAAAATGAAATGACTGATGAATTATGAACAGTATTATTGCAGACCCCGAATCATATGGGTTCTGCAATCAAATAGTACCAGGATTGAACCAGCTAAGGCCACCTCCAGAACAACAGACTGGTCTTCCAATAGAGATGTCGCGGGAATTGGCACCAGGAACTGGGATTCTCCAAATGTAAAATATGAACTGTAAAATTTCAAAGTAATTAAGAACTTTCATCAAGATTTGGCAAGCTTTTAATACTCAGCTAACTTTAAATTTAAAATGAACTTTTATCTGACTTTTAACTTTCAAATCAATTATTAATGTTTAAATTTATACATTTGAGTTTGCAAAAAAAAATCATTTCCATTTTTTTTTATTAATATTTATTGTATAAATTATTTAAATGCATTAAATTTAAGTTGGGTATAGACGCTTGCATAGATTCATTAATGTTGTAAAGAGTAGCTTACAATGCACATATTCTTAAAAAGATCAAGCCTATTTATTGAACCCAATCCATTTGGAATTTATACTAATAATGGGAAGATTATTTGTTTGTTATTATTACATATATACATATAATACACAATAAATTATTATGTTATAATAAATTTAATACAATCAATATTTTAGAAGGTAATATTGTATATATATACTATTGGATTAAATAAACTGTAATGTTTTTTTTTGTTTTTTTTTTACATTTAAAATTGAATATTAATTTATAGTTAAAGGATTTAGGGGTAGCCTGAGGTTAAGTTAGGTGGTTGTGTGTGAAAATAAAACTGATTTTATTATTTTATTTTTTTATCTGTAATAAATGAAATGTATTTAAACAATAGTCATTTAAAAATCTAAATGTATTTAAACAATAGGCAGTTAAAAATCTCAGCGTTTCATGGGATTTATGCACGAAATGTATAAAAATAGAAACTTTTTACAAATCATTCTTCTTGTCAAAAGAGATAGCAGCTATAACAATAGACAGTAGTTTAAACTAAGATTTAGAATGCTAAAATGGAGTTTTGCTTTTTCTTTTATTTAAATCATAAACATTTTTAAAAGTCAAATGCTGTAACTAAAAGTTTACTAAATTCAGAGGAAAGAAAGTGAAATAAGAAGTAAGAATAACTGATAAATTTTGTAATAATTGAAGCATGTTTTAAAAGTTGTTGGAGTAATTTTTTTTCTATTTTAATTTTTTTCAAAAAGAATAATGAAAATTAATCTGCTGAAAATTGGAAAAGAAAGAAAAATGAAATAATTTTCTTAATATATATATATGTAAAGTGATTCTATAATATCCAATAAAAATTTATGATTACGAATAATTATTGAATTGTACTTTAATATGAATATGGGCTAGAGCAAAATATGTTATTGTGCATCATGGTATTTCCTACAGCTGCATTAAACCTCTATATATTTATTTTCTGCTTTATTGTAAACACACAAGAAGATGCCTGCAGTCCAAAGTAAACAAGCATTGGAATACTTAATGGTGAATCAAATAAGGATCAAGATGTTTACCATTAAGCACAACTATAGAAGACACCATTGTACTTATCTATCCTTGCTAAGGAAAATGATTTACTAAGTGAAACTGCTTTGAAGAACAACTTGCCTAACTATCAACTACTACTTCTATTAGGATGATTTTTATGAACTTTGTTCCAATTACAATTTTTTTTAATCAAGAAATTAACATTGTAAATTTTTGTTTTATTTTTTGTAATTCTTGTTATCTGTTGTATTTTCACACTCTGATGTTGAAGCTTCATTTTTTTTATAATTAGCGAAGAAGAAAGGGGGGATTATTCACTCTGATATTTTTATATTTTCATTGTAAATAAAATTTAGGTTAACCCACCTGCTTCACATCAGATTACCCACATAAATAGTAAGGTAAGATTCTCTACATTTATTTTCATAGATTAAATTGCAACTCTTATACAGAATACGTATTATATGTTTTATTTTGTTGATTAACCTTGTATATATATTTTTCAGTATGTTTGACTAATCAACTAGTTTTAATTTTTATCTCTATCATATATATAAATTGGGGGAACTTAAGTTAAATAGATTCTTAACATCAGTAAGTATATAATTTAGCTAGCCAGCATCTCAATTATCTTAAATTACTAAAGTTTATTTTTCTATATAATTATGATTTGTAAAAAATGAGTGACATAGATGGATTTCTACCATGGGGTATAAGGGTTGGATTATAATAATCATTAATTAGTAAAATGGTAGAGGTTCACATGTGACACATGTACATATGATTATTATTTTTTTTATCATTACTATTGTTGTTATACTTTATGATATTTATTATTGTTAATAAATGTTTAAAAGTTTGTATTATTCTGGTCTCTGGTTTATTGAACACACATCTATTTTTTTATCATATAAAAGCTTGAAAATAAAACAAATATAATAAATGCTAGTTGTAACCTATATATAGGTGCAGGAGTTGCTGTGTGTATCCGTTCATACCTGTTAGAGGAGTCAAAAGCAATATTCTCTCTGGGTTTGAATATTAGGGCATAATGGAATTGAAAAGGGAGAAAGTGGATGAACTAACCTAAATTGCATTTAATACTATTAAATAGGGATAGAGTTAGTCAATTAAAGTGTATGCAATCATTGGTTAAGCATTTCATCAGGTTCCCATTAGCATTCTATCAGAAGACCCAAAGTCTGACCATAGTTAGATGCAACCTTTTCCCCTTCTAAGCCTGGTAGGTCTTTGCAGATTGGTTCATTAGGGGCAATAAATTAGAGCATATTAACTTATCCCATACCAGAGTGTTACCTCTGCATAATATTACAGTCGGCAAGTTAGTTGACCATCCGTTACATCTGGCACACCATCATTGGGATTGGTTAGCTTATGATTGTTGATGAAGAGTACCATCCATTATATCTGGTGTCAGCAATGTTTGGGGGCTAGTGGTAATCATTCTGTCCATTATCTGGCACCATCAACTTTGGGGCTCAATAGATAGATGTACCATCACATATAGACTTTGTGTAAGTTGGTCATACATTGTGATTGAACCAACTGATTGTTGAATCTGATCTATATATCCAAGTAAATCTTTCCATCCATTATATCATTTAATTATGTTTTTGTTTTCATATTTGATTAAAATATATAGACATTCGGTAAATAATGATACCTTATATTGAGCATCTAAAATGTATTTATTCAGATGCCTTTTAAGTTATTGGTGTCAATGCGGCATCTTATGATGAATGTCATTGGGTTTCTTGTAAATTTCCCTCTGCAATTCCATCAATGACTTTATATTTTGATTGTTTATGTTTATTTTGAAATGTTTTTAACCATGTAATCTATGTAACCAATCTATACTCAACATTATAAAACAATTTTTTATAAAATTCATCTATGCGAACTTATATAAATGTTAAATTTAAGTCGGGTGTGAATGGCTATATAGATTTGTAAAGTTATATTAATTAATTAAGGGAGGGTAATCTTAGGTTATTTGTTTCATAGTTAAATTGGGTCAATGGATTGGATATATTGGTGTAATTAGTAGATGTAGTATGAGATTCGCTACGTGCAGGATCGCATTATATGCCGCACACCCCCTTCTTGCCTATGGGATGGGATGGTAAGATGGAAAACGCAGTCCCTTCCTATGGAGTTTTTTTTTTATTGCTCTTCTCATCAGACAGATGTAGTATTCCTGTCTGGATGAGAGTCAATGTCTTCTTTAACCATGCTGTTCAGATGTACATTCCTGACAGTATGGTATTTGTGCTGTTGTATTCATACTACATTGAATACATCAATATATAAGATGGATTGACGTTGGTTTGGCTGTGAACTTTTGGCCTAAGGTTAAATCAGGGATAGAATATTTTCTTTTCAAATGCAATCTATATAGTTTGTTCATACTTGACACTTTTAAAAATATTATTAAAAAAATCTGTGCAGATTGTTCAAACTAAAAAAATTTAAATTTAAAAATTAAATTAATAACCAATCTAAAATAATAAATTTTATTCCTAAATTTTATCTATATATGTGTAAATAAATGTTTGTGTGTTAATTATTGGCAGTGGCTTCTTTTATTTTTTATTTTAATATTGAAAATATTTTTAAATAAGAATTTATATTTTATAAATCTCTGCGTCTCACTGAGCTGGTGGCATGGGCTGATGGTCTGAATAAAACATGTAAAATGTGAATCTTAACTTACATATCTGCCTACTATATAAATTTTCTAGGTTCTAATAACCTAGTGATGCCCTGTAATGCAGATACAGTAAGGCTCTGTTCACCCAGACCATTATAATATATATATATATTAGATGATTACCAGATCAATAAATATGAAAATGTTGTTTAATTTAATTTTTTTAAAAACAACATTTAATAAAATACAATATTTTGAAAGATTTAACAAACATTACAAAATATAAATGAAGTGTAAAAAAAACTCAATGAGTAGCAACAAAAAGAACAATGTTAAGTTTTAGGAAACTCAACAAATGATATAAAAAACTAAGGGAGGAGAGTAAGAATATGGTAGAAATATTCTCTGAAAAATGGGAGGAGAGATGTAGTCAACTAAAAGAGAAGCAGGAAGAGTTGTACTGAAAAGACAAAAAAGACAAATATTTAGATGATAAAGAATGAGAAATCAATAAATGAGATGCAAGAAAGGGAAAAAAATGTAATTGCAAAGTTAAATGATTTAAAACTTGATTGTGAAAAAGAAATATATGAGAGTCAGCATGTGAAAAGAGAACAGATAAAGGAAATTAAAGCAGATATTAAACATAGGCTACATAAGAAGAACAATGAAAAATAAAAAAGGTGATTACAAGGAAAATAAAGAAATAGAATGTGAAATGACAGTAGTAATTTTGCAAAAGTCAGCCCCAGTATAACAGTTCTTAAAAATTGGAGTGTTTAAAAGTCAGACAGGTGAAGCACTTTTAGAACATCTATATGGTTTAGAAAGATATTTTAAAGTTAAATATATAAATGTTAAAATATTTAACCCAGAAAAGATAGATATCTGTTTACAAATTTTAGCTTTTATTTATGCTAAGCATGCTTTTAATATGTTAGCTAAATTTACTGTCCAAAGAATGTAAGTTAACCATTGTGTGTAGTCACAAAATGATGCTCCAGCATGAGGGATTCTCTATTTGACAAAAATAATATATTTTAGAAGTATAAGAAAGTTTTGGTAAATAACTTCTGGACAGAAGAGTAACAAGAAGTTGTCCAGTGCTAGGTAATACAGGAAAATTTCTGTGGAAGTGAAAACTACTCTGTGTTTTTAGAAAAAAATAGCCAAGTTAAGAACTCTAGATGCTTGCAATATGACTGAGAGTCATATTGTTTAAATAGTTCATTATAACATGCCCTTCAGTATTGAATAAACAATTGTAAGTAAAGACAAAAAGACCATAAAGCAAGTAGCCAAACTTCCAAATGCATCGGGCACCAGTAGGCATAGCTAATCAAGTAGGCAGTCTGAGACAACTTGTGACAAAGCTTACATCAATATTCTAGAGTTAGAAAAAATAGAGAACAAAGGCAAAATAAAAATAAATCATAGAGACTTCAAAAAAGATGTTAGTCAAATGGAAAGCAAAAGCAAAAATGAAGGTCTAGTCTGAATTGGAAATGAAACTAAAATTTAAAAAGTTATGAAGCTTCAACCAAATGTGTGTCATTTATGATCTTTCTGTTGAGATGAAAGAAGAGAATAATTAATTTTTCTGGTCATTTAAAATAGAATCACCAGCACTACTCAAGAAATATTAGGAAAGAGATAAAAATTAAATTTTAATTGAATAAAGAAAGTCTGACATGTGACCCCAGATATGTAAAAGAAGATAAATGACTTATTTTAGAAAAAAAGCTATAATGTTTAGTAATAGTAATTTTAACAATATTTCATGCAATAAACTTAACTCATATAATATTTTTTATACGATTTCTAGATAATAGTGCAACAATGCTTTTTAAATTGAAACTAATTGTGGCATAAAAGGGATGTATAATATCAATTATTGAAGCCATTCATCTATGAAAGTAAAAACAACTGAAAGGTTTTATTAGGCTCTGTGATCATTTAAAAGATTAGATAATTTGTATTGTTGGATAAATACCTGTGCTAGGTTTGGAAAATGTAGTTATTTGACAAGTATAGTGAAGATTTATAATGAAACCACATTATTATTTTTAAGGGAAATGATCTCTTAATTTATTATGATTCTATCTAATACAAACTAGTCAGTGACTAGGTACATTTTTTTAATTAATAAATATATACAAGTTATAAGGCTACTCTTGTGGCATAGTCCTAGTATGTGAGGGTCGAATATAGCCCCTAACGTTTAGTGAATTCATTATCAGGTTATTATTTTGCTGTATCTCAGCTTTGATATCTGACAGATATGAATTTATTGTAAAGTGATTGTGTATATAGTAAACCAATGTGAATAGGGGCTAGGCAATGGCAAAAGTTCAATGATGTAGTATTTGTCAATTAAAATTTCGATATGTAGAGTCTAGTCCTGGAATGAAAAAAATAATGTGAATGTGTGAGGAAAATCTTACCACAAAATAAAATATGAAAAAAATAGTAATGAATCATGGACAGTGAGTAAAAATAATAAAAACTGATTGAAAGCTTCTAAGGTATAGTCATAAAAAAGTGCATAAAAACTGATTGAAAGCTTCTAAGGTATAGTCATAAAAAAGTATGGAAAAAAATTGTTGAATGAATAAAATGGCAAATGAAGAAGTTTTGGAAAGAATAAATGAAAAAACAAGATTGATTGAGGAAATTAGAAATAGAAATTGAATTAGGCATACATTAAGAAGAAAGAAAGGATAAAAAAGATTGACTTTTTTGGATGATATAAGAAATGGAAAGAAATATATGGAATTGAAGTCCTAGGCAATGAAGAGAACAGACTGGAGAAATGAATGAATTTGCTGTGTGTCTGCTCTTTGGACTGCCCATAGGACAGAATACTGTTGATAATGATCCATGTTCGTAAGTATATCACACTTCAACAGATATATGTGTGTGAATAAGAAATGGTTGTGAGATACATTTTAAATTGAATTTAAATCAAAATGATAATGCATTATCATTATAAATACATCAAAGTGCGTGGATGAATACGGGCTATGATGAATAAATCTCAGCTATTATATAATTAAACACATTTTCTGAAAAATCAAATAAATAAAAAATAAAAACATTTTTTTATACCTTATATAGAGTAAATAAAATAAAAAAACAATTTTCTGTCAAGCGCTATTAGCCGAGAGGTCATCGCGGCTGCCTTGCAAGTAAGAAGTTGGTTGCAGACGGTTGTGGGTTCGCGTTCCGGCCGGTGCTATGACATTTGAAAAAAAAAAAATTTCTGAGGAAGGCAACTAGGAGTATATATATTGCACCTCTCACGTCTGAGTTTACAAGCGTTGCTTTTATGCGAGTATTTTTCATTATATATAACGAAATATTAAAAGTCATGTATATAGAATAAATTTTAAAGTGTTTTTAAAATGATATCAATAAGTGTAAAAGTAAAATATATTGTAATTTTTTAATTTTAAAATAATATTATTATTTTAAATGGAATATTGCTGTAGAAACCAGTACCAAATGATTGGGAGAAGAGAGTAAAAACACTAAAATTGTCTGTATTTCCAAGAAGGAAGGGGAAAATGTACTTCATCTTGTCTTCTACTATATGAAAGTCAATAAAATTTGTAAGGATTATTTAAGTCAATATCATGCATTTTATGGGGTAGAGGTAGAGAACCTTCTAGAATACTTTCCCTGATCATTCCAAACAAAGAAATGCCTTAAAATTAACTTTGATCCTACCAATCTGTTTACCACTAAGCAATGCTGAAGAAATATTTGAATATCCCATAGAAATGTATATCTATAAATAATCTGTAAATTTACCTATTTTAAATGCTGAGGAAAATTGCAATAGACACTCTCATAGGAAAAACTGCCACAGAGCGAATCAAAACAACTTAAAATGTTAGCATTGCATAGCACAGTTAAAGTTGATGATTTCAATGGCCATATTCCCACTTTTAGAGAGACAAAAATATATGTGAGCTCACAAAGACATTAAGGTAATTAACTAAACTTTCTATAGCTATTCTCGATGATTTATTATAAGCTACAAAGATTTTCCCTCTCTCACCCATGATCATCATATAATTTTTTAAGTGCAAATATATAAATACATTTTTTTATTATTACATAATTCTATTTGTTAATTAAAGTTATTGGTGTTGTTAATAATTTTGTTATCATTTCTCATCCAAAATCGAAGCTAATTATTTATTTTGTTAATGTTTTGAAGTAGTAGGTGGAGGGGGTAACGATAAGGAAATATAATTGAATCTGCATGGAAACTTATTTTTATGCATGTTTAATTTGAACATTGCTTGTGACTATTAATAGATTTATCAATTAAAAATAAGTTGTATGTAGTCATTCCCCTAGAGTCTAGATTAAAATTAATATGAAAATATTGTATTTTTCATTTTGTTAACTTGATTATTACCAATTGTCAAAAGGGCGGTTACTGTTACAATATATATATGTAGTTACTCTTTTATTTTATTAAGACTAGCTATTTTTTCTGTATCAATATTTTATTTTATTTTGTGCGTATTAAAATTGTTATTAAGAGATTATTTCATTATCACGACAGGTTTCATGTTTTAAATTCATCTTATATCTGGATCGAAGTTGCTTCCACATTTGATTGTTGCTATATATTTTCAAGTTTTTGTTTTTATTAGTATATCTTTCACCTTAGCTATGTCGTATCACAACCATCCATCAGCACAAAAGTCAGACCAACCTCTGTGACTGTAAATGCATTTTCACTTTTCCAAGTAAGACACATACAACACGTTATACAGAAACACACATAGATAGATAGATAGATAGATAGATAGATAGATAGATAGATAGATAGATAGATAGATAGATAGATAGATAGATAGATAGATAGATAGATAGATAGATAGATAGATAGATAGAT
The DNA here is from genome assembly GCA_028023455.1 of Epiperipatus broadwayi. Lineage (NCBI taxonomy): Eukaryota > Metazoa > Onychophora > Udeonychophora > Euonychophora > Peripatidae > Epiperipatus > Epiperipatus broadwayi. The sequence continues at coordinate 2,933,713 of JAQFVV010000115.1, forward strand.
AGATAGATAGATAGATAGATAGATAGATAGATAGATAGATAGATAGATAGATAGATAGATAGATAGATAGATAGATAGATAGATAGATAGATAGATAGATAGATAGATAGATAGATAGATAGATAGATAGATAGATAGATAGATAGATAGATAGATAGATAGATAGATAGATAGATAGATAGATAGATAGATAGATAGATAGATAGATAGATAGATAGATAGATAGATAGATAGATAGATAGATAGATAGATAGATAGATAGATAGATAGATAGATAGATAGATAGATAGATAGATAGATAGATAGATAGATAGATAGATAGATAGATAGATAGATAGATAGATAGATAGATAGATAGATAGATAGATAGATAGATAGATAGATAGATAGATAGATAGATAGATAGATAGATAGATAGATAGATAGATAGATAGATAGATAGATAGATAGATAGATAGATAGATAGATAGATAGATAGATAGATAGATAGATAGATAGATAGATAGATAGATAGATAGATAGATAGATAGATAGATAGATAGATAGATAGATAGATAGATAGATAGATAGATAGATAGATAGATAGATAGATAGATAGATAGATAGATAGATAGATAGATAGATAGATAGATAGATAGATAGATAGATAGATAGATAGATAGATAGATAGATAGATAGATAGATAGATAGATAGATAGATAGATAGGTAGGTAGGTAGGTAGATAGACAGATAGACAGACAGACAGGTAGACAGATAGCCAAATAGATAGATAGATAGATAGATAGATAGATAGATAGACAGACAGACAGACAGACAGACAGACAGACAGATAGACAGATAGATAGATAGATAGATAGATAGATAGATAGATAGATAGATAGATAGATAGATAGATAGATAGATAGATAGATAGATAGATAGATAGATAGATAGATAGATTCTTAACCTTAACTTTGTGTGTATATATATATGGATATATTTATAACTTGTATTTCACCACATATTCCTGAAATATATGAACAACATATGGAAAAGATAAATAATTCCCAAGATGCACACTTCATGCTGAATTGACCCTCATCAATTGGCCAGATCACAGTCTCTTACATATGACATCACTACTTGTTTAGTATTAATGGGTAGAAAATTATTATAGTATGATAGTTTTTTCCCATATGTCAAAGCGTTATCCAGGAAGCAAACCCCAGCCAGCTGCTTAGAAGGCAGCTATGCTAACCACTAGGCCACCAATGCCTGACAATATAGTATGATAGTTAAGTGTCAAACTTTCTATTCTCACAACTTTGAAACAAGCCACTTTATATAGATACATTAATGATTATTACTAATCATTTGTTAAACTAGAGGTTATTCCTATCCCAAATACACATTTTAAATCTCATTTAATAAATAATGTCTTTGTTGTTGTAGAGATATAAATACTTGAGTCTTCATGCCCATGTTGACACTCTCATGAAAAGTAGGGACTGGTTCCTATTTGCTTTTAACCTTGGGAAGCATATGTTTTTCTTTTTTTAATTCAGCTTATTTATGCCTTGATGGGAATCACCTCCACATATATATATAAATAATAAATATATTAACTAACTAAAGTTAAATATATAAATAAATAAAAAAAAACAAATACAATTACTACTCTTTTTACCTGCTTTAATATTTCAGCAAAAAGACTGTTTTTCATCAAAAGTATATGTAAGTAATTGGGAAAAAGTAAATAGGAGAGGAAAAATAGGATTTTTAATAAGAAGGTTAATAAGAATCATACAAAATGTTTGTAACAGTATGTTGTGGGAACTGTTAAAAAAAGTGAATATATATATATATAGCTAAAATATAGAAAAAATTTAAAAGCCAATAATAATAATAAGGTTTTCAATTAAAATAGTTATAAACATCTAACAAATGCTCATTTAAGAGTTACTGATTTGTAGAATAAAATTTTGGCTTATCAAAGGCAAGATATTGTTTCGACACAGATTTTTCTTTCATATTATAAGCCATATTCCATTCTTCAAATCATTAAAAAAATGATAGACATTCCTCAGGAGCTGCAGATGTTTAATTCATCAAAGTGTTAATACTACTTGTTTTAACACTAACTCATTATATCCCCATCTTACTTTATATTCTGGAAGTATTTTGGACAAGATTAAAAATATATCCAAAAGAGACAGTTCAACAAATCAAATAACAAACAACCCTTACAAATTGTTATAGTCAAGTTTGAGGAGAATTTGAGGAAAACTTTGCAGGCAAAATATTCATTCTTTTGAAATGATAAATGACAAATGTAAAATTATCAAAAATAAAAGGAAATGAAATACTGTTAGACAATATGAATGTAGAGTCAGAAACAAGCAAGAGACTATGAATTCAATTAAGCAGTCAAAAGGCAATTCAACAACCATAAACACTATCAAATTGGAATGATGATGAAAATCTTTTTAAAAGTAAAATCATTATTAATAAAATAAAATCAACTAAATCATAAATTATTTCTGTATAAGTTCCAAGTGAAGCTGAAAGAAAACTATCATACCATCCAATGAACTAGAATTAATCTAAGAATGATATTTATTGCTTTTAGGAGCAACAACAGGAATCAGCATGTTGTTTTTGGTATAATTGGTATTGAATAAAATGAACTATGGATGAAAATGTTAGCAATAACTAAAATAGAATATGAGAAAACAATAGTAAAACAAAAATCAAATATATATATAAAAGTGAAGTAGAATAAATGAAAAGAAGTTAAAATTAATAGACCTCTAAAAAAAATCTAAATAGAAAACTCCAAACAGTATTAAAGAGGTGTCATTTAAAAGATTTGAAAAATCTAAAAAAAAACATAAATATATATAATGAAAAAAGTATTGTATGTTGATTATTCTTATCTGGCCATTGTTGCTTGTACGTCTGAAAATTCTTTTTTTTTTTTAAAGAAAATGAAAAGCTTAATGAGAATAATTTTACAAATACTGTTGTTAAATTTACAAAACCTATGATATTTGTAGAATTTTGTTCAAATATATTAATTTTTACAATTGTTTTTGGGATTGGAAAAAAATTTTTCTTAAAATATGAGTTATATTTTTATTTTAAATAAACCAAATGTAATAATAATTTGAGTTTGATGCATTATTTTTGTTTTCGTTGAAACTATTACTGCCGTAGTATTGAGCAGTCCTATTGACTTTATATATTTTTTATTACATAATGTACTATTTTTGTTTTTTAATTCTATATTGACACTTATATTTTGATAGCAAGATATGATAAAATATCTCAAAATAACCAAATATTAATGCTGAATCATCATATTCAATGTTTTCAAACACATAGCATATTTACATTTAAATTTTATATTATTTTTTGTACTTTATGAGATTAAATTAAAATAACTGAACAAAATACAACTTGGTTTTTGCTTATATATTATTGACGATAGATCGTAAAGGAAACATTAATTTAGAGTTTAGGTTGGCAAAAAATATCATTTTTGTCAGGATCAATTAAATCAGAGTTCTACTGAAACTTGTAAAGAAAGCAATACTCAATTGTTTTTCTTACTTTTGCAACATGAAATTGGATCCTAAGACAAATATCATTTAATGAACAAAACATTTATTGTTTTAAATACTGTAAATCTAATTATCAATCATCCACACTCGACCTTCATACTTATATTTCAACAATAGTTTAATTAAACTTTGCTTACAAAAACTACAAGGTTTGATTGCAAGGGTTACAATGGCAATCTTTTTTTTCTTGGGTTTAAATAGTTCAATATTTAAAGTTACATTAATCATTTATAATTTATATTTAATTATTAATATTTCTAAATTATTAATATATCTTCAAAAACCGTAAGTTCTATCTTCAGATTGCTAGAGCATAGTTCAATGTTTAAAAACCGGCAACACTAACTATTATGCAATTATTTGTACCATTTTGAATTAAAGGTTCGCTGGTTTTTTGAGAAGAGACCAAGTTGCCAGATGTATGTCTGGAGAAGCAATTCTGGAGTCTGATCAGTTTTGTGTTTAACCATTTATCGATTAATGTATACATGTTCAACTGTTTGTCATTTTATACGCTGTTTATTGATTAGTCTTTACAGCTTTAAATAATATTGACTATAAATTTATCGAAAAAGTAATGTTGTTTTTTTTTTAAAAAAAAACTGTCCACTTTCAAAAATTTTTTTTTAATATTCCGAATTAAGATAAGTAATATCGAAGACTTACTTTGGTTTTAGAGAATCGTGAAGCACTTACTATAAAAATGGTTTTTGTTGCCAGGCAAATGAAAGAAGTGTCATAAGAAAAAACATGATTTATATATGGTTTTTATTTATTTTATCAAAATATTTAACTCAGTTACTTGAGAAGATTTGCGGCAATGGTTGAAAATAGGGGGTTGTTCATGAAAATTTATTAATATTACACAGTTATAACATAATTTAAGATGAAGCATTATTATTGATGGTTGCTTATAAGGATAAATATATACTATCACTAACTTGGTTTTTATTGCCGGTAATCTCTGGAACATTGTACAGACAACTTTAAGAAATAAATATGAATTTAAAGAATATTCATATTGGGGCTATTCTTATCAATTCAAAAGCTAGTCTATAGAATGTTTTTATTGCAACTTATAAAGATCTGCTTAGTAATTTATTTTCAAAAACCATGATGCTTTAACAAGAAAAATTTTCAGCATCTTTTATTTTTGGTGTTTATCACCTTGAAAATATGAAACAATTTTTTTTTATCATTTTTTTTTTTTTTTAAGTATAAAAGCAAACTTGAATGTTAATGTACAGTGCAGAGCGCATTTGCTGAAGTTTTTAAAATTAAAAGATTAAGATATTTTAAAATAATGATATAACTGTTTCAGCTCTATACAGGAGTATTTTTCTTCCAATTTTATTGTATAGAAAATGAGACATGGATTACCTTTGGTTATAATATAAAGATATTGAATTTTTTTTATTTAAGAATCTAGGTAAGATTCTGAAATTACCTAACAAGCTCAATGACGAATTTATATGTTCTTCAGCTTGATGAATGATGCTATTGTAAAAATACATTTTTGATAAATTGAACACATGAATGTGGTCAAAAAAAGGGATTTTATGGCGAAATTGAACATGAATTACTGGGAGAGGCAAAGCCACTTATAAAAATTGTTTCAAAAGCATTTTAAAAAAATATAACATTAATTACTTTCACTGTTAAGATGCTAGTAAAAATGAAAAGCTACTATTAGACAAAATGGGTGTCTTTTAAAGAAAAAGTTTGCTGAAGTTAATAACAGCCTCTATAAGATACCAATAAATAGAATATTCAACCAGCAAATGATATATGAGAAGTATTTGTAGTTTATATATATATATATATATTGATTTGTATATTACAAATTATATATATTGATTTGTATATATATATCAAAATACAGTACAATTTACATAAATTATATTCTTTTAGAAGTACTTTCGACTATACACTTTGTAGTCTTTATCAACTATATAACATTGAATAATCAAAACGTCTCGTTTTGATTATTCAATGTTATATAGTTGATAAAGACTACAAAGTGTATAGTCGAAAGTACTTCTAAAAGAATATAATTTATGTAAATTGTACTGTATTTTGATATATATATTGATTTGCATATTACATATATTGTGAAATAAATACAGATATCAATATTTATTACATATATATATATATTCTAATATTCTCATGAATAAATGATGAATTCATAGTATTATTCCCAGGAGCTTCTGTGTAATAAAAATATAATATATAAATAGCTGATATTTTCTTTTCAAATTATGAGAATATATATGGTGAGATTTAAAATAGTTATTTTTTTCTTTTGTTGTTTTCTCCTCATTCTCAAATTCTATTGTTTAAAAAATTTTAAAAAATATTTATCTTCCAATAGTTTTTTCCAAATATTGTTAATTTTCTTTAATTCACACCTTTCATTTATGCTCTTGGGCCTTTTAAAAATCTCTGTAGTTTCTTTAGCAATCTCTAATAATATTGTTCAAGTTTTTCCAGAATATGTGTTTTATTAAAATTGACGTCATGGTTAGTTAATTTAATGTGGGAATAAATGGCTGATGAATTAGATTTTTCTCTAACTGCCAAAATGTGTTCTTCCTTATGTTTATTCTATTATCGGTATGTCCAATGTATGAATTTCAACAAACTCCACATGGAATTTCATGTATGCCATAATACTCCAAAGGAATTTTCTCTTTATGGTATGGAAATACTTCATTATTTTTTTTAAATATAGTATAAATTGTATGGATATTATTTTTCTTTAAAACATTACCAATTTTATCAGTTACTCTCTTTATATATGGCAGAATAGTCTTAATTTTTGAATTATCAAAATCTTTTTTCTTATTGTATAAGAAAGCCCCATTAATAATCCTGTGATTAAAAACAATTATGAAGACACATTTTTTTAGTAGCATAGATATCTTTATAAAAATGGCTGTCATCAGAAAATCGCTTAGTTTTATCTAACAATGTGTTTTCGACTGAAAATAATTGTGCTGGATGGTGATGAGAAAAAAAATGTAGATATCTCCTAGTGTGTGTTTGCTTTCTATATATATATATATATCATGGGATAAAGAACCATTCTTTTTTCTTTCAATTAAAACATTCATCAACATTTTCAACCATTATCATTCCATTGTAAAATGAACTTCTCTGCAAACTTAATCCAATTTCTCCAATCCATTGTCTCTATTCTCCACACCAACAAACTTCCTTATTTCATCTATCCATTGGTATGCATTTTTTCTAGATCTTTCACAGTTTCTTGGGATTCAGTTTAAAACATCAACTATCCTTATCTCTTCTAACAAAAATTCAGCCCCTCTCCATTTCAATCTCTTAATTCACTCAACTATGTCATTGATATCTATTTGTTCTCTCCTATATGTATTTTGCTTTGGATCCCTTCTTGTTAGTCTCAACATATATTTTTTCATATTTTGAATAGACTAAAGTCTCTACATTGCTTTTTTATTTACTGTCTAGATCAGCAATAAAACAAAACTAGTTAAAATCTTTTTCAAACACAATAGGAATATTTCTTTTTAATATTATTTTTACCAAAAGTACTCCATTCAAGTTTAAGTCTGATTAATTTCTTCCATTATGTTTTATTATTATCTTCATGATTATTAAGCTTAAATTTCTTCTGTGAAAGCCATTGAACATTAGTTGTTTTTTTTTAACATTTATATTTGGTCATATTTTTTTGCTTTCATGTAATTCTTGTTACATTTTCTAAAGTATTATTATAAAAATTAAAACATTAACAAAATCTACATAACTTAAATAATCTTACATGTACTCGTTTTCTTTTAGTTTCTCATTTTAATTCATCAAGTATTTCTTATAAAACTGTTATAAAAGGTTTTAGAGATATGGAATCATCTTGATCAATACTTATATTCTTATATTCACATAATACTGCTGTTGTATTTTGACAAATGTTCTCCAGAATAAGAAAATATCCCGTCTATTCCTTGATGTTTCAAAGTAAATTTTTATATAATCAAGTGCTTTTTCATTATCTATAAATCCAAAGTAAAATGACAATTTATATTAATTGATTATTGCTATAACTTCTATGAATATTTATATGTGATCCATTGTGTTTGAACTACTTTTAAATTCAACTTTTTTTTTTTTAGTTGGTTTGTATTCTTAGTAAGAATTTTATGTAGAAACTGATAGAAGTCGGATAAGTTTGTAATTTTCTGATATTTTTATCATTTTTCTTAACTGTAATATCACTATTGCATTTTTCCAATCATGTACATCTTTATCATTTAGATATTTTATATAAAATTTTGCCAACAATTATTTTTTCATCTGCCTCTTTTAAGATATCAATAATAATTTCATCATTTCTTGGAACTTTACTCTTCATAGATTTCTTTAGATGTCTCATCTGTTATTTAAAATAATAGGCAATTCAGATATTAATATTTGTAGATGTTTTCATGTTGTCCCTCTTTCTAGTAATAGTTTCATTTTTTCATCTTACTGCTGAAACTTTTTTTTTTCAATATCAAAATGTTGTTTAACACTTTTAAGAACTTTTATTTTTCTCTACAGCTTTTTTTTTTTTTTGCCAATTCACAGTTGTGTTTTCTTATGTCATTACTAACTTTTTCAGTACACAATTCTAGATATTTAATTCTTAATAGATCATTTAAAAATATTTTCATATTTCTTTTTTTCTTCATATGTTTCCTTGTCTCAGAAAAAAATTTACTGGCAACTTGGTACTTTTATTTATATCAGCTATCAGTATTATAGTTTTTAATAGAATATCACTTATCTTTTTATTGATCTCAATTAAGTCTAAACCATTTTCAAGATCTGTTAATATTTTAAAATGATTAGGAAATTCTGGAGGTTAAGAATATCAATTGTTATTACTCTCACTAATTTTGCATTAACTTCTATATTTAATTTTTTTCAAATCAATGATCATTTTCAATGCTGAATCTACTAAATACATCACATTCTTAAAATATATTTTTTCGATTAAACATAAAGACCCAATTTTGCTGAAGCTTCATTCTGGATGCTTTCATGCCCATTTTCATTTAGCATTTTCTCAAAGACAACATGTTTATAATATAGTTTTTGTAAAATGTCATCTAGTTCAATCAAAATGACATAAAAATCTTTTACTTTTTAATCCCAATGAGAACTTGTTCAGACATAAACTTGATTTATGTGGGCATCTTCCATTAAATTGAATTTAAATTAATGTCCATGATGTCCATCTATTTTTTATTTATAATAAATTCCACTCCACTTGTTTTTATAATGACTGAGTCTTTGCAGAAAATTTCAATAACAACTGAAAAGAAAGATCATGGTGATGTTTATTGATCATAAAATCCAAGATAAAAAGCCAATAAACTCAGCATGATGACTGCTGCATATTTGTGAGTAGTTCATTGATATTCATTTATTGCATGAATAATAACTTTTTAAAGTATATTTGACTTCACGATAAATTCTTGGAATATATATATATAAAGACATATGAAAAAGTAAATGTTCTTCAAAATACATTTCATGCACAATCAACAATTTTTAGTTGGAAAAGACCACAACCTGCTACACATCATTATTTGTTCAATATTCATCAATATGAAATTTTCACAATTTGATTTATTACACTCTCAACAATTTTGATATTATCCACATCAAAGAAATACATTAATGATTATTTCTAATCATATATAATGCTAGAGATTATCATATTTTTCCTACCTAAAAAATGGCATTACGAATGGAAACAGAAAGATAAAAGTTGAATTATTCCATGTTTTTATGCTTAATTTAAAAACAAACAGTTATATTAATCTTTAAGGGTCAAAGTTAATATCTATACTAAGAATGTTATAATAATCTTCTAGTCTAATACATAGTAATAATCATTAATATATTAATATGGAGTTGACTTTAAAGTTGTGAATGTAGAAAGTTTGACATTTGAAAATCAAATTGTAAGAATTTAATATTGATAAATACTCAACAAATGATAAAGACATGTATAAGAGATTATGACAACAAATGATAAAAACATGTATAAGAGATTATGACTTGGACCATCTAAAAAATGCTGATTCAGAATGAAATGCAACTTGGGTTTCATCTATGTTTTCAGATGTCTTTAATCAAATGTTTCAAAAATGTGTGTTGGGGTGAACGTTTTAAATATATCTAAAAAATGTATTCCACATGATAAAAGAAGCTGAATTATTACATATGATTACATTTATTTTGAAAAACAGATCTTTAACTGGGATTTAAAGTTTTTATCTAGGTTATAAATGGTATGATAATCTCTAATCTGTTGTAATTATGAATAATCATATAATAATAATAGTGGCAACAATAAGAATATATGAAGTAAACAATAGAAATTTATTCTATTTAAATTCTTTAAGGCTTCAAAAGGTAATCAAAGAATCTTCTTTTAGTTAAGCACAAATTAAAATTGCCAATATTAAATCTGCCAATGATTTCATAACTTGCAAAACAATACCAATCTTCAACAGTCTATCAATAATGCTTGAATTCCAATGGAACAAACAAACACCAATTAATCCAATACCAAATAACTTACAAATGATAAAAAAATCATAACCCAGTCTAACATTATTACACATTCAAACTTTCTAACAAATTATTTTAAGACAGCACTAAAATCAATTAACAATTTATTATAATGTCTTTAGTAATAATGGTCAACTATATAATAAATCAAAAATGCTCAAAGTTAAAGTAGAAATAGTATATAAACAAATTACCACAACAAAGTTTAAGATTATAGCCAATTAAAATTTCCAATACTAAACCAAGCATATATATATATTAGCATATGTAAGCATATAATTTGTGTGTAAATATAAATATATAATGGGGATTTTTTTATATAATACTCTAGATAAAATTTTCAGCTTCAGTGTAACCAGGCAACAAATAATCAAAACTTTTAATGTAAGCTGAAACCACATAATCTTGTAATAATAATATTTGTCTGACTTACATTAAATAAAAGCAACAAATAACAAAGGTAAATAAAATTGTTATTACTAGATCACGTTTTCAGCTTGCATTTCTATTTTTAATTGATTGTTGCCAAGTGACATCACAGCTGAAAACTACCTGGATTATTATATGAAACATTTTTGAAAATGTAGTTTTTATTCAGATAGTGGAATTGTATTAATTTGGTCTAGTTCATGCAATTTCCCTCATCTATAACGAAGTCTGCATAAATTTATATATATATTTTCATATTTTTTTTACAGTTAATATATATGGCATTCATAAAATCAACCAGATTATCTTGGTGTTTTTTTTTATTATTTATCATTCAAAAATAGTTAGATATCTATTAATAGATCGCTGGTTTCCTAAAAAAAATTTATGCAATATAGACAAAACAAACAAATGCAATAATTACCCCACTGCCTCTTCCAAGATCACAAAAATTAAAAGAATTGACATTTTTTCAATGACTCACATTGTTTATCTAGCTGAGAAACTTTAAATTTAGTTAAGGTTAGCCGCTAAACATTATTACATTATCCAAATATACAATCGCTCTAAACACAAATTTCTAGACTAATTTATGTTAAGAGGGTGCTATATATATTGCCACAAAAATGATTCATTTTATCACTTGTTTGCCAAGTCTCTTTATTTGAATACAATTTAATGTGTTATGTACATGTAGAACATTGTTAAATCTCAAAAACTCTTTACTCACAAAATAAAATTAAGTACCAGAAGACTTTTTATTAGGGATAATGTATTATTATATGTGACAATATGTTGTCTATCACTATATTGTTATCAACAATGTGTTTTTTCGATATTTAATTTTTCTCTGAGAAAGATGAAAATCTTTGAGAATATAGCCCAAGTACTTCGTTGAAACTTATTGGAACTTGTTAGTGATAAATTATTATCAAATTATACTTTACTGGGATAACTAATAATTTAAATGCTATTATAAACTTTAAATCGTCGTCAAAAGGAGTGTTTACTTTCGATTAGAATGTATGAAATGTTCATGGGTAAGCGAAAGAAATTGCAAATAAATAAAAAAAGTGAACACTATTATTTTTTAATTGTTAATGAATATTTGTATGCTAGAAAATTAGTAATAATGGATAACAGGACTGAAGAGATCTTTTCGGACAAATCATTAACTTTTCTTTCAGAATGACTTTTGGTAAATGATAGACGCGCTATTTTAAAAGAGCGCACTTAAAAAATTTATTGATTATGTTTTTCTTATTTCCAAAATAAAAATATCACTCCATAATGTTAACATAAAAAGAGTTAAACTATAAGTAATAAAATCTTGCTTACTAATGAAAAAATATAATTTAGTATCTTTACATAAATAATAGTTTACTGTAACGTAAGTTCAACCTATCTTCCACCTTTTGATAAAGTATATTTGGTGCACCGTATATTTTGCCGTTAATATTAAAGATATTACTACTATGTCATTGTGGATTCATTTAACTGCTATACTTCCAGTTACTCATTACATATAAGACTATTAAAGAAAAAACTAAGTTATATTATGCAAATTTATAAAAGATAAATTTGATATGTTGTAATCTACATTTGTGATATTTACAGCGAAAAAAAAAAAAAGTGTGATGTAAAAATATTGGGGAAACTTTAATATTGGTAACGTGTGTGTGCTCAATTGTTTAAAGAGAAAAAAAAAAACAATACTTAAAATATACGTATAACGATAACAAAACCTTCTGGATAAGATTATTTGGTTCAAGTCATACACTCATTACGATTCTGTGTGCGTAATACCATGAAATTCTACCTAATAGTGAAAATAAGAACATTCATTTCCTGCAATTCTTTTCCGGATCTGCACATTAAAAAAAAAAAAAACAAATTTAGTTGTAGAAGCAATGAAAACATCATTAATTAAACAAAAGATCGACACGTGACTTATAGTTTTGCAAATACTCGTCATCACTAAAATCAAAAAGATTTTCAAGATAAACTAAACAAACCTTAAAATCAATACATGTGCAGCACTTAAGAAAATAATATAAAATGGAGCATAAATAAGACTCGCTTCACAGAGAAGAAATGGCACGTATTGTTACAATTTAACATAATTGAAGTTGCGCGCGCCATTTTTTATCTTTAGTTTTCAAACTTTGCATTCTATAGGTAAATTTTTAAAATGTAATTTAAACATTTTTTTCTTCTATTCGATGGGACAAGGGTCTTAAGGAGAAGATACACTAATAAGTTGACTAATCAGTAGATCTTTGAGCAGCGATGTAATCTCGCTTGAGCCACGTGCACGCGAGTCGGTCATTTGTTTACTTGATTTTAGCTGGAGCTGCTGGTACGCGCATTGAAAAATTGAGATTTTCAAAATGAATTCATGGCTTTCTTTTGCAATGCTCCTGGCGTCATCCATTGTAAAATACACAAAGCAGGAAATATCACTATTCGGATTGTTGTCTACCACACTCAGCTCTTATCATAATGCGGGCAGAAATGCATGAGAGTTTGTTGAGAAAGCAAAAAGAGAACTTCCAATTTCATATAAAAGAGTCTACGCAAGCGCGCACACACATATATTTAATACGCGCGTGTACATTAAAATATTTTTATGTTGTTTTGTTGCGTACATGTGTATCATGAAAAAAATATCAATTTATAGTCACTTTTATAAAATAATTAACTATATAATTGCATACATACTTGTGTATCTTTTTTATGAAATGAAAGTATTGTATGCATTATTTATTTTATTAGAAAATATATTTATGAGTTAAAGTATAGATAGGATGATTCCTCTTAGTGCTTAATAGTTTTATAAGTTTCTAGATTGGGAATATTCAATCTCTTTTCTGTGGACAATATGAGACCTGCGAAATGATTTGCTACTGTCGCTGAAGCTTTGTATAATCGTTATTAAAAAAAAAAAAAATGCTTATAAAAACATTTAAAAAGAATGCTATCCTGGTGTAGAAATATATGCAAATAAAATATATAATTATGTAGATAAGGATGAAATAGCCATTACTATTCCATTGCAGGACAAAGAGCTCTCGAACAGCCCCTCACTAGGATGTTGACGAATGGGAAAGTTTGAGCAATTTTTCATATAATTAGATTTCTATTTAAAATTAATAATTTTGGTTGGTTTTCTGGATTACCTAAGGAGATTACCGTCTAAAAGAAATATCTTAAGCCTATAATTTTTTTTTATTAGGAGTTAATCCCACTATATTACAAGATTTTATACGTAATGAATAATTTTTAAACTTTTTCTTCCTTTCGAGTTAGTTGACAAATTAAACATATAAAGCATGACCGACACTAGTTAGTTTACTTATTCATAATTTATTTCCTGATCTAGAATCATCTTGATAATCTATCTCATTCTACTAAAGCTTACACAAAGATTAAATTTTTGTTTGAATCTGTTGTGGTAACATCTTTTTAAACTTCATTCATAAATACAGTTTAAAAGTTATATACAAATTCTTCCACATACATTTGACTCATATTTAATCTTTATTTATATTCACTCTACTTTTTTTTTTAATGTGTCAAAGCGTCGACCGGGAAGCGAACTCCGGGACAACTGCTTGTACTGCAACTGTGCTAACCATTCGGCCAGCAACGTTTGACTATAGTCACTCTATTTCTTCAATGTTCTGCTAATATTTTGACTGCATTTTTTTTTTACTTATCTGTAGTATTCTTTGACACTGCCATTTGCCAGTAAAATAAAGTTCATCAAAAAGTTATGAAATATCTTTTTACAAGAATAATTTATAAGCTGTATCTGGCATTTTTATATTTAGAAGTTAAGATATATTCATCTCAAGTCAAACTGTACTCAAACGTCTTTTTTCAAGTTTTAATGCATATAAGAATCTATGCATTTGAGTAGAGAAGTCTTGATGAAAGAATTAGTCATCAAATAGTATTCTTCAGATTCTTCTTTCTTTTTCTCCTCTTTCTTTGGGGAATCACTGACTTGAGCTGCTGCCATCTTTGAAGGATCTTTTAGAAATTCTTTTGCCTGTTCGGCTTCTTTCACATGAATGCCAGTTTCTAATGCTATAACTAGGATGTTCTTGAAACCATTCACAATAGAATGAGGAATCGAAGCCAAAGTAGGATAGCCAATTTGTAAAGACACAGAAGCAATCTTGGCTACACCCTCAAGAAACATGCATCTTATATCATCATTCATAATATCTAACACAGCTGGGTCAAACCCGGTGCCAGAATTGTACACTCTTGAACAATCTTTAAGCCATAAGTCAATGGGAGATCTTTAACATGTTCAACAAGGCATCTTTATATAATGTAATATTAGTCTTAGAAAATAAATTAGTCAACTGTTGTTATACTATACAATGTACATTCTCTTGAGCTAGAAGTCTGTCTTAAAACCAATAACTTTTGATCCCTTAAATAAGATTAATTCAAGTATAAGTTAATAGTTTGTTTCATTGTACATGACGTTACCATTTAAAGGAACTGGTACATGTTATAACTTTCTGTTTTCAAAAATCATATATGCACTGACATATCCAAAATATTTATCAACCAGTGTGCTATCTTTAAATCATTACCACCATTATCTATGGGAAATATAAATCAAAAATCATAATATTCTTTAAAATTTTTGTTACTGGGAATTTCAAATACAAAAGCATAATAGAATTTTTTTTTTTTTAAATGTTTTGTCATTTTCAACGAAATTTATAACAGAAGTGATGGTCATTTTCACAAACGTTAAATAAAATTCTAACGATTTTAATAAATAACTTGAATGGTCTGTGAATAGGTTTATGCACAACCTATTAAAAAAAAGCATTTCCAATTTGGATATAATGTGTCATTGACTTTAACTATCTACTATGTCATAACAAAATGTTGAATGTTTATTAATAATCATGAAAGTGACAAAATTTATTTCAATAATTTGTAAACATTTGTTTGAATTTTCCAACATTTATATCATTAGCAATTGAGAAATTTGCACTTTTGTTTGAAATATTTTATTTTTTTTTATCTATGTTTTCCTCATCTAGTGCAAACTTATAACTTTCAATAGTATGGAGATTTTGGAAGCAGTGCACCTGAATCTTTTGGGTCTAATACACTTTTCCTCTAATAGTCATCTTTTATTTCTTTGTTTTACTATAAAGCTATTAACCCAAATTGAAAAGTATGATAATGTTTTTAATCTTCTATAGTTATATAAATATGAAACCACTTCAATATTTATTTATTATGATGACATTATTTTTTTAATAACCATAGTGTTGTGTTTGTTTGGTCTGAATTGCAGGTTTTAGGCTCAAACCAATAGTGATATGAATAAAAATATGAACATTCAATAAATACAGTTGTACTTGGATAAATGTAGTTAATACTGTGCTGGTTGTGCCAAACTCACTTCAAGCTGTATATATTGAAGACTTTTCTGGCTGTACTGGACAGCTTGTCTCAAGCTGGCTGTAATCATAGCAGTTTCCAGTCCTATCGTGGACTTGCCTCACTGTGTAGATATTAGTAATGACTATAGTACAAACACCGCAGTTGAAAGTGGTTTCAATTGAGAACATGTTCAGTCATTCAGATTAAACAGACAATCTCTATGTTGCTGGCCTCCAAAAAAACTGACTTTATCACCAGATCCCCTACTTTACTGGCAGCAATCAGATTCAGAGAGCATATCATATTGAACCTTGCCTTCAGAAGTGGACTACTCCAGATTCCTTCCCTATCTGATCAGATTAAGCACTCATTGCTGCTAACCAATGTTTATACATTGGTTATACCCATGTTTATACATTGACTATTTACATGTTCGCACATTGTTTAGAGGCAATGAGTGCTCAATCTGATCAGATAAGGAAGGAATCTGGACTAGCCCATTTTTGAAGGCAAGGTCAGATATGACATGGTCACCTTTATTCTTTGTCCAAGATTGGTATAAAATTTTTTGATTACTAAAGTTTATACTAGATGACAAAAGTATGGAGAAATATGATGTAAACAAAAGTTATGAGGAGTCTCACTGATTTTATATCAATCTTAGCCAAAGGATAAAAGTGACTATAGTTATTAACAACTAAGATCATTATATATTGAACTAGTTTCAGATCTATATAAATTATACAAATAAATTGACTTAGATTGAATTCATTAACATGTTTTTCAATCTGGGCTTGTAATTTGATAGCAAAAAAATGAAGTAAAAATACTTGTTAAAGGAAAGGTGCATTCGATCAAAAAATCTAGGCATGCTGCTCCCAGATCCAAAAGTTTCTCACTATTGAAAACCATAAGCTAGAAACTAGTCTGGTGATATAGACAGCACTGGATGAGGATTTAATAAGCTCTACCATATGACATCTATTTATTACAAAAGCTTATATTAGGTATCAAAAATATGAGAAAAGAATTTGCTGAACAGCATGGTGTAAACATGGTTCAAGTAATTGTTTTTATATTATTTCAGAAATAAAATTTCTTATTGGCAATTTCATTATTTTATCATCAGATGTCTCTATTGATCTGATTGCAGTGTACTAAGTATCTATTCAACAAAAAAAAAAGATCACTGTTTTGCAACATTTTAAGCAATTTGATTTACAACAATTCACTAAAATGCTAACCAGACTATGCTGCCTTTATATAAATTTACAAAAAATAAACACAGTCACCCTCTCGCCCTCGTTGTACAATTATGTAACATTTGCCTGTTTCTTTAAATTTTCAAAACAACGATAAAAGTGAAAACGGTGTAAATTGGAAAGAAAATAAAATTAGCTTTCACAATTTCAAATAACTTATTCATTTGGATAGTGGTTGCTTCACTTTACTGGCATTGTTTGATGTCAAAAACTGGAATATATTGTAACGTTTTTCGTTTTGCTAGGCCTCTTACACGCTAATATAAACTGCGCGTGAGTTGATCAAGCTATGTCAAAAAAAAGAAGAAAGTTATATTTCTATTCTAAAAACATAGCTATATTTCCTGATCAACTCGGCCTAGAATTATTGCTAAGTATAATCGTGAGCTGACCTAGTTTTTAATTGCTACATGAGGGTGCCAGAGTCATTAGACCCACTGAGTCGGTGTCAAACATATTGTAACTCGTAAACTAAACAGAAAAAAAAGTGCTTTTAAACTAATCGGTATTACCTCCTACCGTAACGAGAATTAATTTTTTAAGATTATTATTCCTGGGCTTATTCAAACATATTGGCAAAGGTAAATTACATTTTTAAATCTTATTAAACTACTAATAGATTTAATAATAAAAAATAATAACTACTATTAATAACACAGAATGAAAAGGTTGATAAAAGTATAATCTCTTTTATTCTAACAAACTAAAATATTTATGTTAAATTACGAATTAACTAAACTGGAAAGTGCACACATGCTAATCCAGATAATGAATCGATTAACAAAAACAGTTAGATTAAATAATGAACGCAATTTAATAATGTTCCAAGATCTTGTATAAAATTCTTTATAAGAAAGTCCCTTGAATGTGAAAGTAAAGTCTATATCAGGATGGTAGTCTAAGCTTAGATAAATAATTGTTTGCAAACTTTTAAGTCACTATCAGGAAAATTTATTCTTAACTTACCGGTAAGTTCATGTAGGTTTATGGGATCCCAGATCATGAGAATTTCCATTGGTCTCTCCTGCCGGCGTTTTCCATTATTGTTCCGTTCTATAGCTGGAGAAAAGGCACGGTTATAGTGACCCTTTTATTGCAAAAAGCGGTCTTCACAAGTCCCGTTTCCATGCTTGCGTAACAGCTTGGTACAGCAAGGGGCATACCTGTGTAGAAGTATATTTCTTGCCACAGGTTATGCTCGTGGAAACCTCCAACTTTCAGAGACGTAACTAGAAGTTAAAGAGAAGACCCAGCTTGAAGTTGTCATCTCCTTTTTATATCACGCTCCATTTTTGGAACTTCTGCGCACTCTTTTGTCTTTTTATCAGCGTATAAGATAATAATCTTATACACTCTCTCTTAAATTTAAGTTACAAAGTTCTCTTTTTTTTAGCATTATTCTTCCATCTTTAATTAGCTAAAATATTTTTCTTTTAGCTTATACTTTTGGAATTCTTTTAATTTATCTGGATTAGTAATCTGTATGTCATTTATTCTTTCCAATTAGATAAAAAAAATAAGAATGACAATTTTAACCTTCATTGCACGTTTTAACAAAAATTATACTAATCAAAAAAAAAAAATCTAAATTTACTTTTTTAGCTTTTACCAAATGCCAATATATTTGTAACGTATATAAATAAACGTTACAATACCACCAGTGCCAGGAGATGAGAATAAAATAGGGGTTTACATTAATTTTATTCTTAAGTTTTTTAAATTCATATTCGTTTTTTTTTTCTGTAGTAGCGTGCTGATATATTGTGTAGACTCATTCACAAGCGACGTTCGGCTTTAACGCCCACTTTTAGGTCTAACACGGCGGGAATGGAAAATATTTCAACATTCATCTGTGTCCTATCCGCTTTAGTGTAATATTAACGATAAGAAGCCCAAGTTATAAGCCCAAACGAGCATTGCTCATCGTTCTGAGTCTTACAGGCTCGTGGCAACTTGGTCCAACTTGATCCGCCTTCCCCTTTATTGGGATCTCTGCTAGAAATAGTCTGACGAGCATTTAAAGACGGTCTTATGTTCATATACTGCGGATAAGGACTCGGGGCTATGTTATTCCCCTCTTCAGTAACTGCCTACCCGGTCAAATACTTGTGACTTACGTCTACATCAGCCACGATCGTGTTTTTAGACATATATAAAAAAATATACATATATATTTTTTCTTTCTGGAAGTCATATTAAAAAAATATCTTTCATATTTTAATAATCAGGGTTTAATTAGTTAGTTTTTTTTATATAATTTTTTTCTTTTTTCAAAAAAATCATAATTTATTTTCTGGCTGTGAGTTTCTTTGAGTCATCATTGTAATGTTCTTTATCATTACAACTCATCTCAGGTTGTAGTTGTTAAATCGAAGCCCCACGTTGGGCGCCATTGTAACATTTTTCGTTTTGCTAGGCCTCTTACACGCTAATATAAACTGCGCGTGAGTTGATCAAGCTATGTCAAAAAAAAGAAGAAAGTTATATTTCTATTCTAAAAACATAGCTATATTTCCTGATCAACTCGGCCTAGAATTATTGCTAAGTACAATCGTGAGCTGACCCAGTTTTTAATTGCTACATGAGGGCGCCAGAGTCGTTAGACCCACTGAGTCGGCGTCAAACATATTGTAACTCGTAAACTAAACAGAAAAAAAAGTGCTTTTAAACTAATCGGTATTACCTCCTACCATAACGAGAATTAATTTTTTAAGAATAATTATTCTGATTGTGACAAAGTTAACTATTTAAAACTACTCATAAAAATATACGTATAAAAGAATCCTGATAGTGACTTTAATTTTTCTATATGAGAGACTCTTATTTAACCAAGAACTTTTTGTTTATTTTAACTGATATTTATATTTTCTGGATATTTCCCACCTGAATTAAATGTGTTTTCTCCAAGGTATTAATTAGCTACTTAACATGAAGTATTTTAGTTTGTCAAAATTAAAAATATTTCTAATATCAATTCTCATTTGTGCGTTATTAATAATAGTTATTATTTTTTATTATTAAATTTATTTTTAGTGTAATAAGATTTAAACGTAAGTTACCTTTGTCAATATGTTTCAATACGCCCAGGACTAATAATCGTAAAAATCATTAATTCTCATTACGGTAGAATTACCGCCCCTTAAAAAAAAATATAATAAAAATCTTTATTTTTTTTTGTTTTACAACTTGCGAGGGGTGCTGGTGACATATTTCAGCGGATTCTTAGGAATTCTGGCGCCCATAGTAAATAAAATTAAAAGTTGATTTTGTCAATAGCACAATTCGTAACAATTAATAGGCTGAAGTTGATCAGGAAAAATAGCTGTGTTTTTAGAATAGAAATACAACTTTCTTCTTTTTTGACATAGCTTGATCAACTCACGCGCAGTTTATATTAGCGTGTAAGAGGCCTAGCAAAACGGAAAACGTTACAATATATATATATATAATCAGACTCACATCATTCACTATTACTCGTTATATAAAAATAATTACTATAGTTTCATCTACAAGTCTTTATTCATATATTTGAAAGTGTACGTGATGAAAAAGAAGCATTAATATATAAAAAAATTTGTAAAAATATTTAACAACCAGTTTGAAAATGTATATAAATTTTAAAAACAGAAACACACCTGTGTATATTCACTGAATATCATGGTGTATATGTTGTAACCACACTTCCAAATAATGTTCTTATGACTAATTTGGAAGTTAGGAAAAGTAGTTTTTTCTATTTACTCTACTCTAGAATCATCTAGTATAAGCTTGAAAAATTAGTAAAAAATGATAATGCTATATCTAAATTCCTTAACTAGTTTTTATTGTTGGCTATCTTAAGTGAATAACGTTGAATTTTACATACATACATCCAATTGCCACCCTTATTTTTTAGTATTCAAGCTATTATAAAAAAATTTAAAAAAATCTTAGGATCAAGTAGATAGTTATGGAATAAAATAAATTAGTTTAGATGATGTTTAAAATAAGAAATCATATGATACTTGATTTAACTGATATTATGACAAAATAAAATATAGAAACCTAAAAATTTATACTTCATAGATATAAACAGCTCCATATAATTAAAAGACTTTAAAATATGGTTGTTGAACTGAGTGGATATATATACATTCACTTTAAATTTTGTCAAATAAACAAGTATAATCTGGAACTTTTTAAAAATATAATGGCTGCCATGAATTTGTTAAAAAATATTTAAAAAAAATTATAGCCAATTGCTCAGGAAGTTGTGGTGTTTGAACATTCAAGAGGCATATTAAGCCCAATTGTTTTGTTCATTTAACCAAACAGAATTTTCTTTTTACATTCTTCAACTGGAAATCAATCCAATAACTGTAAGATCCTGAAACCATCACTCTTAACACTGTTCTAACCCAGACAAGACATTTTAGAAGTAAACATATGGTTATTGTCCTCTTAAAATATGTTGAAAAATAACTATTCAGCTTTCCATTTTATAAGTTTATAATAATTAGAGATGAAACATTGATTTTATAAAATTAATTGATATAGATCCAACTGATAAACTCCCTATATTTTATTGTCATTACAGTGTCTAATTAATCCCAAATGCTATTAATATGTCCTAAATATTGTTGCATAAAAGTTAACCAGTTATATATATATATATTTAATAATATATAGTTACTATTCTTGGTTAGTATATCCACCTACTGTACTCATGACTTGAAATTCAAGTTGCTAAATAAATCTTTCAAGCTCCCTTCAGTTATCCACTCCAGCTGATGTAACTGACACACGTGAAAAAGATAAATGATCTCAAATATGTATTTTGTATTGAACCAGCACTCATCAGTTGATTCAGATCATCATCTCCAAAACATATATATATATATAATCAATGCTCAGTTTATATTAAGATAGCAAATCTTCAAACTTTAATTGACAAGCTTCAATTTATTCCAACCTCCAACTCTTCAACCATCCATACCATTGAAAATCTGATGATGGTACACCCAAATCCCTTATTGATGCCAATATTATTCATGCCCATGTTGACTTTAAGTCATTCTGCCCCCTCGTGTGCCTAACTTTGTCCATTCAAATACACAGAAGAGGGATAAGCAGGATACAGCTGAATCTGCAATATTTTTTAAATATAAGCATAATTCATATACTTAAGAGTTTAAATGTAATATAGGGGATTTGAACACAGACTTTCAAGCTCCCAAATATTACAGATTCAATTTGTATCCTGGTCATACCTCTTTTGATTATTTGAATGGACAAGGTCCTATACACGAGGGGTCAGTGACTTAAAGTCAACATGGGCATGACAATAATATTGGCATCAACAAGGAATTTGGCATATCATCATCAGATTTTCAATAATATGGGTGGCTGAAGAGATGAAGGGAGGAGTAGAGTGAAGTCTGTTCATTAAAGTTTGAAAATTTGCTATCCTAATATAAACTGAGCACTGAATATATATATATGTATGTGGGAGTTGATAATCTAGACCAAGTGATGAGTGATGGTTCAGCACAAAATACATATATTGGAGATTTTTTTTCATGTGTGGTCATGCGTATCGGTTATATGAGATAGAATGGATAGCTGAAGAGAGATTGAAAGTCTGTTCAAATCCTCTATATTACATTTAAACTCCAAGTATATGAATTATTCTTGTATTTCAAAAATATTACAAATGAATCTTCATAAATTTTTTTAGATCACAAACAAGCTTGTGAATTTTATTTCAGATAATCAGTCTGTAGGCAATAATACCAGAAATGTTTAGCTAGCTATGAATAGTTAAAAATTAAGAATATAATGTTAATCTGGACCAGTCAGATAAATATCTACTATCTTCAAAAAAAAAAAAATGTAGTCATCATTATTGGTTATCTTTTTCTCTTTCAGGCGCTGATACTAGATCTTTATCTTATATTCATATAGAGAAAGCATGTTTAGTATTTCATAAATATCACTTGCAGAATTCAAAACCCGCACTCAGAATTTTGTAAGTTCAAAACCTGCATAACTCTTCTATTTTGCACAATTTAAATGTTTTTCAAAAAGTCTCAATATTTTTGTGGGTGCATGTCTTCCAGATCATCACTTGTGTATATTTTGCACAATATAATATACTTCAAACTTTTAATGATGCATGAAATTGTGAGAATTGTTGGTGACTAAAAGTGCCATTTTCTGAACTTGCTTGTCCATTTTCTAATACTGATATTATTAATCAAAGAAAGCAATGTTAAAATATTGCTAATACGATACATTTTTATTTGCTCGATAAGAAGTCTTTAGATAATTTAATAGGATTAAAAGTTTTTTAGAATATATATCATAAATCATTAATCAAGTTTACTACAAAAATACACAGGCATATATACCAACTGGATTTTTCAATCTTGAGTGATATTAAGAAGAAATTAATAATCTTTGTTTTATATGTATTATGTGTTTTTACAATTTTTGTAAACGTTTTCATTTTTTGCCTACGAAGTTGTAAGGCGCTAGAATGCCACATGATTTTTCAAGCAATTAGCTAACTATCCAGATTTAACATAATATTCATTTTGAATATTTTGTGATAGTTTTTTGTTTCTTAAAGTATAATCCAAATAATCTTGCAGTGCAATGGTTAAAAAATAATGATTATTTTTAATATATATATAATTAAATCTACTTTGATAAATTTTACATAAAGAATACTTATGAAAAAATTAAAAGTGAATTTTATAGCTGTATATATACATATCGGCCACACCTGTTGTACAATTTATGTTGCTTATAATAGCCTTTTTACTTTACGGGTTAAAGTTGGTATAACAATGATATAAAGTATATATATTATATTAAAAAACTAAACCAAAAAGAAAACTTTTCATAATTAACTTTATTTTTTTGTTTGATACTTTTATTATTATTATTGTACATTTTATATTGCTTTAAATAGAATAATTTATTAAAGGCTTGTCTATTTCAGCTTTAATTCACTTAATTTCATTAACTTTCGGTAATATAAACGTCTTTTTAAAAAGGACAGTTAGCTTATTACTATTAATATTCTAGATTCAAGCTACCAGCATCCGTAGCCGTTACTGTGTCAGTCTTATCTTTTAAGCAACTTCTGACAACTTTTTGCTTATCTTCATCTGTTTCCCGTGCACCTGATATTCTCAGATGGACTATCAAAATTAATTTTCTTTCCGTAAAAATAACCTTTAAGATGAATCTTTCAAAATGTAGCCAAATAGCATATGTTGTAACAGAAAACTTTATTCTTGATTTAGAAATGTTAAATAAATAATTAAGGTTTTTATTAAAATGTATTTGATTATATTAATTTAATCTATCATATAAAAATGTTATTAACACGTGCAGTGACAGTATATATATACGCACATAAATATCTTTGTATCTGTAATTAATATATACAGTATATATATATTGAAAAATACAGCAGAAATATGGCTTTTAGAGATATAGGATTATTTAGAAAGATCTTTAAAAGACAAAGAGAAAAAATAGAAGGAAAAAAAAAGGTTAACTTTAGACAAGAAAATAATTCTAAGTATTTGAAGATTAGATCAAAAATATTTTTATACAACTGATCTTAACGATTGTGTATAACCTTAATGATGTAAGTCATTATTTTAAAAAATTAAATGAACTCAAAATATCGGAGCTTATTACTATATATATATGACAAAGATACAAGTTTAAGATAATTTAAAAATTAAGGTATGGTTACTATTAACCACTCTTTAAATGAGCATGGCCATTTTAATTCTAGAAATAGAAGAAAATAGAACTATAAAGAATAATTATACGCTAAAAAGAAAGAAAAAATTCACTCAAAAATTAAATACCAATTTTAAACCACAAGTACATTCACAAGAATAACATGTGTTCCTTTAAAATGTTTATTTGAAATTTCTATGCTATATTTTAACTTTTGCAAACTTTTCTCGCTGAAAAATTCAAATACCTTTCCTAACTGACAATTTCTTATTATGTTCTACTCTTGGCCTTAATCTTTTAATTAAAGCAAATTATTACACTTCATTAAAATATTTTGAAATAATCTTAAATATAAACAGGTTCACACCTCCACAAAGATTTAATAAAGTTTATCTGGAAGAATTAATCTAAATGAAATTTGTTTCTTGGAAAGTTATGTGAAGTTCAGACACCAGAAGTGATTGAATGAGCTTCAATCCAAAAATATTCAGTTTTTGAATCTCCCACTCTGCATTATGCCTAAGAGACATAGGCAAAATATTAAGACTCTTGAGAAATATAAATTTCCAATCTTAGTTTACAAGACCAACTAAAGAAGCATCTTTAATTACTAAGAGAAAACTCTCCTAAACAAATTTTTAATTTTGATGAGACAAAACCAGTTCATTCAAATTTCTCACAGACAAAAAAGGTTTCCTTAAATCATTAAAAGATATCATAATTTTATTTATGCATACAATATTATAGAAAAGAAAATCCTTGATGGACTGAAAATTATTGCCAAATCTTCATTACCAGTTATTTTGGAGGTTTAATAAAAAATTGTTAAACTATTAAGTTTAAATATAAATAAATATTACTGGCAAAATTTATCACAAATTATATTTAAAAAAAAGTAAGATTACACTTTTTTTAAAAAAAAATTAATAATAGCAGGTGAATTAAAAAATGGAGCAACAATTTATTCTATTATTTTATTCTAGAACCATCTATTGCAAGCATTTAGTAGCACTATGTATGCTATCAGCCAAAGATCCAAACTAATTTTGACTCATAGTAAGAAGTATTAGATTGCACATAGATATACACCATTACTCCTTTTATATCACACAAACCAATAACTTAAAAAATTAAAAACACTCAAAAGCTTTTGTATCCAAACAAATTTTCTTGAATAATAATATATCAGTGATGCTTTGTTTAATATTCGAAAAAAAAAAGATTTTTTAAATTCGTAACTTGTATTTATTTATTTATATATAAAACTTCATTGCTTAAAGATAATACATTTTAATATATAAAAATAGTACTGTAATTTTATAACACATACCCAATTAAACATTATCATCATTCTTATGGCAATTTAGTCCTGCTCATTAGTAATTTGTTCATCATGCTATTTTTCCAGAATCACTTAATTTTGATTGAGAATCCCTGTTTATATATAACTATTTGTAATCAAGTTTTTATATTTTTTTTCTTAAAAAATGGGTAATTTGAATACTAAAACATTACCATTATGCATAATAAAATTATTTCCTAAAATTGTATATATCTTTACATCTAAGTAATGCTACTTCTAATTTTGCTTCTACCATCTAATTACATAAAATTAAGCAGCATTAAGATAATTCGTATGCCAGCAGTTCTCTTCTTAGGTAAACCCTACAATTATTATATATAGGATAGTAAAAGTTTTAAAATGTGGTATATAAATTAATACAAGCTTCAATTTTTATTAATCTTCTTCTATATGATGCAGTCAGATCTACGTTCGATCCTAGCTTCATGACATCTCGCCAGAAGCCCACTTCAAACCCTAGTACTAACCTTGAATTTCCAATGCAATGGGGATTTATATGTTCAATCCATGCTAGTTTCCTTAAAGAAAAACTATTACATAAATGTGTGCTAAAATTAACTCATTTGAGGTTTAAATTAATCAATTTTATTAATAAATTCATGATAGAATTATTCATGAATTTATATATATCATAACTGCGTGGATTGTGCATATATATTTATAAATATTTAAACATATATATTCGTTCTAACATTTCATTGCGTCGGGAATGTTTTATTTTACTTTTAATTAGTTTGTTCAAATTTTAGTGATTAAAAGCTACATTCTTTCGATAAGCTTTCAGATTGTCCCTTTCCAAAACAATGGGTAAAGTTTTATTAATTAGAAAAAAGATAATTATTTAAAATGTAAGGACGGTTCCTAATTAAAATCATTTTTCTGATTTTAAAAATTCATTTTCTAATTAGAAAATGAATTCAAGTTAATGAGTTTGAAAGCCTTATCGAGGGAATGTATCTAAAAACAATTAGTGAAATGTTGTAACATTGATAATGAAAGAAGCGCTAGCCTGAAGGCATCAGAGGACAGTATAAATAGCCTGGAAAAGTTTGGAGAAGGGAGAAACCATCTTTGTTTAGAGAAGTACCATTAAACTCTGTGCGTTTTTAAATTATATTTTTAAATAGTGTTTCTATCATGGTGAGAGGCTAAACTTCAGGAATCTGACTACTGTTCCTGAAGTCCCCTGAAAATCTTCAATGAAGCTGCTAAATCCTTTCCGGATCAATTGTGCTACCCAAAAATCATGAAAATATCAATCAAAATGCTGTTCAAGTAATTTACAAAATGCACGCCTACGTTTCCACCAACTCGGACGTGTAAACTAAGAAACCCGCTGTGGAAGAAATGGTAATGTAATTCAATTATGAACCATAACTTTCTGGCCAGATTCCGAACTTTACTTTATACTTCCCTTAAAAGCTCTTCTCATTCCTAAATGTAATAATCTGTATAAAAATTTCTTTTATTCATATTTTAAATTATGTAGTAATTCTCTCAATCTCTAGTCCTTAGATTTAACTTTCCTTTCTTACGATGGCAGTTCATTTATTGTATTATATATATTTATTGAGTAATTTATTACAGTCATTTATTTTTAACTATATGCCAATAATCCTTCGACTTGATGATCTCCTTTGTTCCATTTGCCTTATACAAGTAATAATATATTAAGTCTGATAGTAATTTCTGCCCATTAGAACTAAATTTATACGGTTCTATTAATCATCGAATCGAAAGAATTTATTCAATGTTTGCTATTTTCATAATTGGCTAATAATAAATCATTAGCTCCGTTTCTAACCTATGTTCCTGGCTTTTTTATCAGGTTAACAAATGTTTATCTACTTATATTTATAATCTTAAAAATATTTTTGCAAGGAGGTTAATAAAGGAATCAAATGAATACATTCTAATCCAAATCTTTTTTTTTTTATATATTAATATTCAGGAAGGGCATGATGTTTGGGGCATAATTAATATAATTTTATAACTGCTTTAAAATAATTTTAGTTAAAAGCTCGTTTGACTTTAATTAATTTGATCAAGTCATCACGTAGAGCATTCTATAATAAATTGGGTTTTATTATTCAAATCGGTGACTATCAAGTCATCATCTTCGAACATTGCCGACGCAGGGCAATCCTCCGCTCTGTAGGCTTGTCGTTGGTGAGATTACTATTATTTTAATTATAGAGGAAGAAAGCACTTCCTCCCCCGCTTATATTATATTTAGAACACCAAAGGTTTGTAGCTATGACTCGTCCTGGCTTTCCCCGTGTTCCACATCTCCTTAAAGGGCAGTAAGACTTGTAAAATACAAGCTGCCACACTACTTAAATCACCAACAAGCTATTATCTTTCCTGTTCATTTTATACCTCATAATTCGTCAGCACCATTACCTCTCTGTTCCAGTAAAGCCCGTTCTAATGCTCGTAATTCATAATGAAGTGATTTCATTAAAGTCAAACAAATTTTTAGTCAGCTCTACTTAAATAAGTTTTCTAGTAAAGGTTAAAGTTATGCCCTAAATACGTATCTTGCTCTTCATGAATTGATTTGCGAATGTGAAAATAAATCTCACATTCTTGGGGGCATAGACATATAGACTTCCATAATATTGTTTAATAGTTGTTGGCATATAATAGGGACTGCCATTCTTATTGTAATTATAAGCTCTGTTTAAGAACTAGAGGTGATCAATATAGTCATCATTTAAAAGTTGAACAAAACTATTACTATTATTATTAAACATTTTATTAACACACTTGGTTTCTTAACTCTTTTATTCAATCATTATTTTAATGTTAATGCTCGCTGTCTGTGTTGGTAACCCGAACATATACATATGATTTGACATAAAATTATCTTTAGTTAGTTTATTATCCATTATTAGTGTCAGTTCAGGGGTCTCAAATCATTGTCATCCGTTGAGCTAGTTTCTCGGCACATAGTCATGTACCGTTGATATAAGTCATCCATTGATTTGATCTGAGCTCGTGAGTTGGGTTTGAATTCAGTTTGGTTAGATTGAGTTTGAATCAGACTTTGAGTTTAGGCTGTTGTGGTTGGTTTTTCGACTGGTACAATGAATATAGTAAAAAAAATACTTCCACATTCTTGACCATCACTAATAAAAAACATGTGCCGAATAGAAATCTGACTTATATAAAAATTTAACTTAAGATATCGTGGAACACTTTGCTTACAAAAAATAAAGAAAAGACTTGCAATAAATGTTAGGCACAATTTTATTCTGGAAATTTCTGATACTAGAAAAAAAATTGACTAATTTATTTTTGTTATTGTAGTTTAATGATGTTAGCTGCATTAAATTTTATGAATTAAAATCCTAAATTAAATTATACTAAAAGGATAGTTAAATAATGTCAAACCACTATTGATTATAATCAAGTGGTATCACTTGGTCTTAGCACTCTGTTGCCTAGTTAATAGAACATAATTACCATTAACCATATTATCTAATAAAAAATATTATAAATGAATAACTATGAATAACTTTTTATTTAAAAAATGTATTAAACCATGTATTTTTAAACTTCTTTTCATAATTTTTTTAAAATCTTTTTTTCCATTTAATTTAAAAATATTAATGTAAATGTTTTTGTAATTAAACATCTGCAGAGAAGAGATTTATAATTATAAAAATAATTAATAAATGAGTATTTAATCAGATTAGATTGAACTTTCACTTGAAGCATTATTGATCAGATCAAAACTGTCATATCATGAGATAATTCATTAGAATTACAACATTCTTGGAAAGAGTGATAGTGAAAAAAAAATTAAATATGACTTTGAGCAGTCAGGAAAATGCAAACTCGGGCAACATCAGAAGTAAATCTTAACTTAATTTCATCTAATAATAAAAATTATGTCATTCAAAAAAAAAAATTGTACAAAAATTTATTTTTCTTTATATTTTTTGTATTATAAAATTAAAAATATCACTCTTTGAAATTCAATTTAAATGCTCGTTGAACTATTTTGTACAGAATATTTTCGAAGAGATAAGTTGTAGAAAGAATTTCCGACAATAACTAAATGTTTTCATTATTTAAATATTTTTGTCTTGCTGCTCAAATTTGCAAGTTCTTTATAATCTGTAATAATAAAAAAATAGTCACTGATGACATTATTTGTTTACACTTTTGAAACTGGCATAAAGAGAAAATATTTAATATTTAATTTTTATTGTTTTTTTCTTTCATTAAAGATACCTTAACAAACAAATAAAACTATTGGCAAAAATAAAAAAAGTAGTAAGTATTAATAAATCTTCCGGGACGCGAACCCACACCCGTCTGCAACCAACTACTTGCTTGCAAGGCGGGTGCGATGACCTCATGGCTAACAATGCTTGACAAATATTAATACTTATTAAACATTTTGAAATAAAAAGAGTATTAGTTGCCTTTTGTAAAACTATAAATATAAAAACAATTCAAAATATTTATATTTATTATAACATAAAAATTAGTGTATTATAAAGTAATAGTTTTATTGCTGTTTAAAACATTAATGCACAGACATCTTATATTAAATAAATAAAATTATTCAAAGTTTAGTCTTCAGAAGTTGGTTCAATAGATAAAATAGTTAAGTAGTTGAATGTTGTTAGCTAAGCAATTTAAGCTTCTTGTTAAGATGGCCACAAATAATAGTGAGGGAGATGAAAATCACAGCTTTTTTTTTTTTGGAGGTAAAACTTATGCTTGCAATCTCATCAGAAAACTGTGAAATTAAATAAATTAATATTATTGATAATATTAACAGCAAAACATACATTATTACAAACCTTATAAACAAATCATACAGTGAAATATATGTTTCTAAGAACCATATAGTTAAAGAGAATAAAAGAGAAGAAGACAATTCCGAAGATCCTGTGTGACTGTTCTTTGACTCTTATAAGCTCTAATCATGATATATCCATTCGTTCCTACAGTATATTAAAAAATAGATCATTTTATGTTACAAAATTCTACTTTTTGTTGATCTTGAATTTATCAAGTGAATTATATTTTTAACAGAAGAATAGTTATAATCTGAGTTACATATTTTAACATAATCCACTGGCGTAGGGCCCAATAATTATCTTTCTTATTATTATTACTTTTCATTCTATTTTTATACAGCAATCAAAAATTGAATTTCAAAAAATATCACCATCCTGTATTAGAATATCAATACAAAATCATTAACTTCATAGATGATATAACTATAACAACCTATTCAATAATCAATATTTAGCCTATACTTAAAAATATTTCATCTGTCAAATTATTTGAAAAATTTAAATAGCAGCTTCTTCTAAAAATTTTAAATTTATAGGAATTTCTAAATTTACTTCCTTTATTAAAGTAATATTTACTGAGGCTGATACAGAAGATATTCAATGAATGATTTAACAAATAAATACAAAATCACTACCTTCATAGATGATATAACTATAACAATCTACTCAATAATCAATAGTTAGCCTATACCTAAAAATATTTTATCTGTCAAATGAAGTTTGAAAAATTTAAGTAGCAGCTTCTTCTAAAAATTTTAAATTTATAGGAATTTCTAAATTTACTTCCTTTATTAAAAAGATTTCTGATGATACAGAAGATAATCACTGAATGATTTAACAAATAAATCAAAACAATATGATATACCAGGAGATCAAATGTAAATCTATAAATAAAATAAAAAAATAGTTTTAAAAACTTCAACTACAAACTAAAAATACAAAATCTGTTGATCACATTTTATTATAAAATTTATTTGTAGTTTTATAAAAAACACAAAAATAAAATTATGTATATAAAATTTAAATTATATATTTAAAAAAATCAATTTAATTCTGGTGTCCATAGCTTATAAGTGCGATCGCAGGAAGCTGTGGCTATGAATTTATTATCAGGTGCTATATCAACCATCATTACTTTACCATCATGACCTGATAATGTTTTAAGTGGTGACCAGCCAGGATGTGCCCATATCTAAAATAAAAGTCAAATGATTAGATAATTATAATTAATAAATACAATATATATATACACACATACACAGGAAAAGACAATCAAAAAATAAAGGCCATTTATTTTTTACTTGCTATATCCAAAAATATGAGTTTAAACATGGAAGGACCCTTGTAAAAGGCTCATTTTCTTTAATAAACAATGATAATACAAGACTTACAGAAGTAATTTAAAAACCCAAACATTTTTTACCACTTATGCCAAGCCCTTAAATAACACTAACACTAATCAGAAAAAAAACTAGAATCTTATTTTACATAAAGCAGATTTTATTACTTTTATTTGAAAATTGGAAAAAAATATTTTAAAAACCCACTATTATTAAAAATATTGTGTTTCATGGTGAATAAGCTCTGACTAAAATTATTTTCTGGCAAGGTAACAAATGATAAAAAGGATTCCCTTGAAACTGATATTGTGAACCTTATAATCAGATGTTATATACCATATAATTTGTTATTTCACAATGAGAGTTCTTAAAAATGTTTCATTGCTCTAGCTTATACATTTTAACATTTTATAAAAATATAATTGATTATATTTTAAATTAATTAGAATATAATTGGGTTTATGATTATTATATTAATTGTAAAAGATATGCATTCATTGATTATGAATACTATCATTTTGATATAAAGCAAATGATACTTTGTCTATTATATATATATATAATACAAATAAAATGTCATTAATTAAAAAACTACTGTAATAACAATAAAAATAATAAATATAATGGTAATTAACTACTATATACAGTCTTTCAATTCACAGAAGTACTTTCGGTTAATTCCTTAATCCTTTTCAACTGCCATTAAATTCAAAAAGTATAAGAGAAGCAAACGTCATCAACTCAAATCCCATGAATCCTGAATTTTAACATTAGCAGCTTGTCTATTAATTATATTCATTTTATTTCTATTTATTAAAATTGTCTCCTTAATTTTTCTTTTATTATTGCTTCTCTCTTCATGAAGACTCTTAACACTTTCAATATCAAACTTAAATTTATATTTACATGTCCTTTCATGATCCAAGAAAACTGAAGCAGTCATTAAATCACTATTATTTTTACTTTTCATATGCTTGTATAACAATTCATGCTCCTTTAATCTTTTTTCAATATTGCACCTTGATTCATTTACATGTGATAACATACATACACAAAAGTTTGATATACAACATTATTTTTCTGCTTGACAGTATGCCATTTTTAGAATTATTCACCCATTTATTAATGTTATTTGTAACACAAAATGAAACATTAAACATATCCTTATACACATCCTTAAAAAATTTTACTTGAGCATTTGAAATATATGGAATAGATACCCATGTTTGCTGTTATGTCTTTTTGAATTTAACAACAGTTGAGAAATGTTAAGAAATTAACCGAAAGTAATTCTGTGGATTGAAAGACTATATAATAGTTAATTACCATTATATTTATTATTTTTATTGTTATTACAATAATTTTTTAATTAACGGACATTTTATTTGTATTACTTTTTTTTTTAATATAATGAATTTAAATGATGTTAAGAAATAGATGGATCATTAAGGACCTGTGGAAGCAATGTAAAAAAATTATTAAGCTTAAAGGCAAACTTTGTTTTTTTAAGGATTGTAAAGTTTATCACGTAATCCCAAATTGTTCAATGTAAAATTGAACAGTTGTATAAATTTAGTACCCATATATATATAATTAAAATAATATTAAATCTTCAAAATATTTTCTAGTACATTTTCTATTTTATTCTATATGTTGCCAAATTTTTGAAAAAACCTAACCAATCTCTGCAAGACATTCTCATTCATGTAAAGATATCATTATGCTGATGGGTATATAGATCTTCATTGGCAATTAAAAAAGATAGTTTCTTAAATCAGGTTATCTATAAAAACTGGTTCAATTTTTTCATGTTGCAACATATAAAATAGAAATACATAAAACATCAATTTGAAAATTTTATATTATTTCAAATAATTTCATGTATTTACAATGCTGCTAATCTTTTTTATATATATATATATATATGCACACACACAAGTGGTAAGGCTTATAAAAAAAAAAGATATAATTAATTCCTACTTTATCAAAGTATAAATATATGTGTGCTTACTGCTTTTAAAAATCAATATATTCAAAGTGATCATCAATTAAATAGGATTGTAAACAAAACTGCCATTGAAAATAAATGTGCACGAATATGAATACTTAAGCGATTCTATCATAATAATACTAATGGAAATGGTGCAGTAATAACTTATGCATACTGAGACATTGATTCCAATAAATGAGTATATTCTATAAAATATACAATCACTTTTATGCTTATAAATATAGGTGAACTCAAATGAAGATCATTATTATAAATGTGTGAATATATTCTTTACCATCCATATCTATCTATAGTTTCTCAGAAACTAGCATATAAAACTTTAAGTGAATTATAGATATAAATATTTAATAAAAATGAAATTAATGAATGTATTTTTACTTCCAGATAAAGAAAATATATTTTATAATAATTCTTATTTGCTACATCTATTTCTATTAATTCATTTTATTCATTCTACAAGACTTATTTCTTTTCTATGACTTTAAATAATAAAAAATAACTTCATTAATTAATTAATAAAAATAACAATAAATTACATAAATATTATAAAATGTTCCATTCAATTACATCAGTTTGTTTTCATAGTTATAATTAATGGAACTTTACAAACTTTATTAATGAAAAATATTGTTATCAGGAAAAGAGTTAATATCCATCTAGAAAACTTAATTTTATATTTCTATTTAAGATTAAATCTAGTTTCTAATTCTTGCAATAAAGTTATATTTATTTTAATAAGAATTATAAATGAAGGTTTATTGCTCAGGGGTTCATAAGAAATTTGAGTACCAGAAATGATAAAATTGAGCCATGATCTATGAACCCTGAACTCCAGTTTGCCACTTAGTCACTGCATTAAATCATACAGAACATTATGAATGTTATAGCACTAAAAAAATAAAATTAGTTTGTATTCTAATGCTATTAAATATTTTATATAAGCTGAAATACTTATTTTCAGATATTGGTGGATGTGAGATCTCAAAAAGGAAAGTATCATTTGTAAAGCTTTATATAATAATAAATTATTGCAAACAATGTAAACAGATATAAGCAATTTAATGATAAGTTCTATAAATATAATAGATGAGCATTAAAATAACATTTTTTTTTTTTTTTATTGGAACTTTACACATAAATTATTCAACAATTTTTCTATTTCAAGATCTTTGCTCAGAAGTGATAACAACAATATGGGAAAATTTTATTTCTAACACTAATTATGAATCTTGTATCATATATTTTTTGTTTCTATTGAGAAGCTTAGTTCCTAGGATAATTCCATTAACAAACATATATAGAACTATTTTTTAAAATAACCTCATCAATAAGGAATGTAATTTTTAACTTCTTTAAAACATATAGCTGCAATAATATAATGGAGGATTTTAGGTTCAACATGTGTTGT
The DNA here is from genome assembly GCA_028023455.1 of Epiperipatus broadwayi. Taxonomy (NCBI): domain Eukaryota; kingdom Metazoa; phylum Onychophora; class Udeonychophora; order Euonychophora; family Peripatidae; genus Epiperipatus; species Epiperipatus broadwayi. The sequence goes on from JAQFVV010000115.1 coordinate 2,969,722, forward strand.
TATTGCAATCTATTGGTACTACAAGATAATAAATGAAAAGTGCATCATTTTTTTCTCTTCATTTAAATTAAGTGTTAAATATTGCTATACTCAAATAAAAAAACATTCAAAATATATATTGTGATTATTATTTTCATAATAATATTTTCTGGATTCAACTCCTGAATTCTATATATATATCAATATAATTTAATAATAAACTTTCTGGAAAACTTTTATTTAACAACAGACATCAACATTATATTTATAACCTTGTAAATCTAAGTACAAGTTCCCATCAAAAAAATATCCTTTTCATCGATTCTATAAAAGGATATGCTGACATAAGAGCAATCTAGATATTATTTAAACTTCATTGAACATTAAAATACTACAGATTACTTAATTTAAGCTATCTTTAAATATTAATGTCTAAACTTCAACTAATCTTACATAATAAATGAAACATTAATAGTATAATCTTACATTTTAATAATGATTTATGAAATATGTAATTCTTGGTTTAATCAAAATTTTTTCATTCAGTTTTATATAGACCAAACCATAATTTTTTATCAATAAATGTATATTGCAGAAATAAATGGTCAAAGTAATGAAAAAGAGTTCACATTCTGATTTATTCATATTATTTTAATAATAACATAAAAGAATAATAATAATAATAATAATAATATAGGAGATATTAAACTAAATTTACTAATATTTATTAAACTTTAAATTAATGATTTTATAATTTAAGAAATAATAATTTTAATAATTACTTTTTTATGTTATTAAGTTTTCCACAATATAAAAGAACAAATAAATATACAAATATCCCCTATTATGATCATAGTTACAAATAAATAAAACAACCTGTTAATTACTGAAAGTTTGAATAATTTGTCACATTCAGTTTGTCTTATCATCAATTTTTGTTCTAAAAGATATTATTAAAAATTTTAATAATATACTTAAGTTAATAATGTTAATATCAACAATAATCATGATTTTCTCATATTCTTATTCATCTACTTCCAAGAATAGTTGTTATAACACTACAATAGATGGCTTTGGAGTAAAATGATAAAAACTTCAACTAATATTCTTTTATTATTTTCGTTAATTAGAACTGAAAGTTTTTTCTTAACAAGAATTTGTTTATATGCTAAAATACTTTTATATTTATCAATATCAAACTGTATAATTAATGTATTATCATTGTAAATTGGAATTACTTCAAAAAGATTGTTCAATTTAGCATTAAGTTCTAGACCATTCATGAACAAAAAGTACATTATTTCTTTGTTTAATTTCAAATAATAATGATGCTGATGGTAATAATAATTATAATGATGATGAGAATAATAAAGTCTTCTGAAAATATTCTCTATTCTTTCTCACATAAAAAAATATGGAATTGTATCATAATTAAGTTATTCTAAAAGAGAACATTGTAATTGCAAATTCTAATGAGGGTCAGATTACAATATTTTCCCAGCATCACCCATTTTTAAAAGAAGATTTTGTGATCCAGAATAAAATTCCAGCTAAGACAGATATCTGTGCATAATCTTAACCGCAATAACTTCTTATTTATCAGTAGCATATTTGTGCACATCTCAATGTTTTGTACATCATTAGAGAAACATTATGAAATACAATTTTGTAATAAATACAAATTAAAATATTTAATTATTTTCCCAAAAAAATCTTGCATTTTCCATGCCTTTCTGTCGATAGTTCTAATCCTCACACATATGTCAAAACAAAGTAAATACGATACCTGTAGTTACATATTAGAAATTTCGGACACTAGAGTGAGTATATGTTTATATTAATATTTGAAATGTATCAATATTTATACTTAAAGAGATGACTCATATAAGTACATTATTATCACCAAATAAATATTCATAGCAATTTCTTTCCTTTAAATTATCAGTCAATTTTTTCCCTATCTCCTTCTTTTATCCTCTGCAAACAAATTCTAAGATATACTTTTTAATTCCATTTACCTCTAAAATTCTGTAGGGTTTCCTTTTAGATTTGCCTTTGAAAAATATTAAATTGATCTGATAATGACTTTAGAGAACAGTCTAAAACTCATGATTCTTTAATGTGTAATTTTATTTTATTTTTTCTTTTCATTACCATAAAATATTACTTTGCTACTATTATTATTACTATTACAATTTAAAAATAGTCTTACTTTTACAGTATTATCATAAGATGATGTCACAAGATAATCACCATTGGTACCTAAAAAATCAAATTAAAATATTAATCAATGTTTTACATTTTCTAACTTAATAAGTTTTATAAAAATATCTAAAAATTACTTTCTATATATATAGAATTCATTAACTTGTAAGTTAATATTCAATTTTAATTAATCCCCTTTTAAATAAATTTTCCAAACTAAATAAATTCTTACCCATGGTAACAATTTACATGTGACGGAGTTGAAAATATATTTTAAGAATATAAGACATTTTAGAAAAATGTAGTAAACACTAATGCAAACAACACATGACTTCTCCAATATACATTTAATTAGCCCATAGTAACATCTCTCTCACTAAAAAACACTAAACAGCTAAAACATCATAAAAGATTGGTTGTATTGCCATCTAATATATTGAATTTACTCAATGTTTACATTTTTGTATCTATCATTGTTTGATTAAGTAAAACATGAAATATTTGAACTTTTTAAATCTTTGCTGTTATTAATGAAATAAAAGTAAAAAGAGACCAATGAAGGAGTATATTGCAAAAATCAATGTTTACTGAGAAAAGAATAGCAAACAATCAATAGTTATAAAAGACAAGATACATTGTCATTCACATACAGTGAGCATATAAAGTGAAAATATGGAGAAAATAAAATAATATTAGGAAAAAAAAATTCAAAATAGGTACAGCACAAACAATAGACTGATGATAATAACTGAATGGTTTGTTACTTAGAAGTTTATAAAAGTTTGAGTACTAAAAGTGACCGAGTTGAGCCTTTGAACTCTAGGGATATGTCAATCTATCTTGTCCTAATCTATGCACAACAGACAATAGATTATGATAAAGATAAAAAGACCCCAAGTAACATGAGTTTAACAGTAAAATGATTAATGCAATGTCAAAGAGAAAAATATTTACTTAAGTAGACAAATATATATATAGAATAATTAACAATGAAGTGAGATATGTAAATAATAAAGTTAGTTAGTTTGGTTAAAAATACAGTAGAATGTATAAAAATAAAAATATTACAACAATAAGTAAAGGTTTATTTTTAAAACTCTTTTTTTAAACATATTTTAAATTGATAATAAATAAATACAAATTATGTTATTGTAATATGATAATACATTTTTATATTATAAATCTTAAAAAAAAAAATTTGTTTTTACATCTTTATATTTTAAATAGAGTATATAATATGGTAACAATAATTCAAAAAAAATATATAAAAAAAAACCAACAACTACAACACCAAAAAAATATATAATAAAGAATTTTGCAAAAATTAGAATAGAATACATTGCAAATAAGTTTTATGTTAGTATATACTTTACAATTTTACAATAAAGAGATAGCCAATGGGTTCACAAAAATGATTAAAGAGAAACATATTTTGATCCCTTAAGTTTATTAATTTCATTATTAAAAAAAGATGATTTGAATTCTGTGGGATTTGGGATTGAAACAAAAATGATATCTTAGAAATCAAAATGTAAAGGAAAACTTTTTAGTTCTAATATTTGAAAAAAAAAATTCTATATATATGTTAGCAATTAATATTTTAAAAATAGTGTAAGATATGGAAAATGATGATGTATTGTATGTGTGTAGTTAATGCAATGATGATTGATGGTTTTTCATCTTATACACTCTACATAAACAGCAAGTGGCATTAATGTTGAACAGCCTCATCCTATTTAATAAAAAAAAACAAAACATCAAAGTTATTTTGTATTACAAAATGTTTGTATTTTTAAATAATGCCAGAGTTACTGAACTGTAACACCGAATTAGAAACATCTTCTTTAGTGATAGGGTATGTTATATTGTTTAAGCATTTACAAATTTAATTTTTCCAAAAATTATGGAAAGTGATTTAATATATTTACTTATGAAGTTGACTTTGTTTCATGGAAATAGTAGGATTCTGTAAGTGAGACTGTTAAAATGGTTATAAGGAAAATAGTTTTGAAAGATGATGTTAATCAATTCTTATATATAGAAAATAGAAATTTTTTATGTAAACACAAGTGTCTTTGCATCTTGTTAACTCAAATTGCTACAGTTTCATTGTTCTAAATTAATTGTTGGCTGAGCAAATTAACTTTTTTAATAAAATAATTAGTATACAATGATTATAGTAATAAGTATGTTAATAAGTAAAACTTTAGCATGAAAAAAAAATATTTTGGAAAGATGGATTATTTTTGTTTCAATAAAAGTTAAATTTTACTGTACTTTGGCTTTTAGTAGAATGAGAATAGGTGAAGAAACTTATGAACTTTGAACGACAGCCCACAGAAAATAAAAAAAACTATTTCTCCAGATAGAATTTTCCAACTGAAGTTGTTGATGTAAAATTGAAGACAATACTTCCTGCAGTACATACATAAAGAGAAAGTGTTTAATCTAGTATTTAAAAAAATAATTTGTATTCCCAGTAATCATGTTTAATTTGGATTAAGAAATGGTAAATATAGATAATTAAAAAAAAGCAAACTGACTTGATATCCTTAAGTTATGACATTATGAAAAATAACACCAAAGAATATTTTTTCATTCAAAGTAATGTAAATTTCTCAGTTAAATATATTGATGAATAATTATACAAACATGACTAAAAATATTGTAATGCTGGAAAAATTATTAAAAGTCTGGGAAAAGAAAATGAATCAAAGATGAAGATATCTAACTAAATGAAAATCAATGCACTTTATATAAATGAACAAAAAAATTCTTTTTACAAACTAAAATTTATGAAAGGATAACAGAGTAAATCATATTATTGAGTAGTAATTCATTAATTTTACTAAAGAGAAGAAAGTTTGTTTTATGAAAGAAACCATGACGTCTAGATAAAGTTGATTGCTTTAAATTTCTATAGAGATGGAAGTAAATAGATTGAAGATGAGAATGGTAAAATGCTTTAGGTGTGTTTGAATAAAATTAGGGATAAAATGTATACGTGGAATGGGTAAAGGCATGTGAGAAATTATGTTTGACAGTAATTCTAAGTTGCTCTACATTAAAAACGAAAAACTGGAATCAATATTGAGGCAAAGAATGAATTTGTAACTTGAAATTTTAAAGTATCACACATTCTCCTGTAATTAATATTCTTATTTTAGTGCTCACAGAATAGAAGTCTAATCCTACTTTATAGATGCACTCTACCAGTTGTAACAATTAATAAGGAATATTTTGGATTTTTAGTAGACAGATAAATAGTTAATATTTATTATGTGATTTCGTAATTTTGTTTTATCATTCATTTGATGAAGGATTTGTGAATACATTTTTCAATTTATGGCAAATTTCATCTAAATTTTTTAAAATTTCAGTAATACCACTTCATCTTAAGAATATTTCTATGTTTTAATTTTTAAAAATAAAAGGGATAAAAAGATTACAGTAATTTCAGAATATTTTCAAAGATATCAGTAAATAAACTACCACTGATCATACAAAAATGATTATCAGAAACTCAGTGTGGTTTTTTAAAAAAAAAAGCGTTATAGATATGACTTATGTCCAAGAAAAAAAAAAGCTCGTAATATATTTTTATTTTCTTTGTTTGCAGTTTATGTACGATATTCCTTTTAAGTCTCCAAGTCTAAGATCCATGAGCACAGACAGAACAAATATATTTAAAAAAATTTTGTTGTTGAGGGATGTAAAAATATTTCTTCATAATATTAATTATTTACATTTAAAGTGTTTCATTTGGCCTTAATTTCATGATATAATTTAATGGGAGTTGGGGAATGACAAGCCTATCATAAAATTAGCATATTTATATTTATATATGTAAAATCAATGCTCCATTTGGAAATCAGATATTATTTTATGGTAAACTTATAATTAAATAGAGCAAATTATAAAACAAATATATGTGTTCTTTCTAGAAATATTATGAAAGATAGTCAAATCAGATAATAGAGATGAAGGCCCTAAATCCTTGAAATGATGATGAGATATAGGCAACCATGGAATATCTCAAAAGTATAATTATTTCGAAGAGAATAATAAAATTACTTCAACCAAATATTAAGGCTATATCTAAATTTAAAATGGTGATCTCCTACAACAAAGTTAAAATAATTGCACTTTGGAAGATATATTCTTTAATAATTTGTATTTCTTTAAATCCCTGGTTTACAAAATTGGGGAGAGGGGGGATCCAAGCTTATGGAGCCAGTGTTTGGCTATACTTGCTTCAAAGCATCTAGCAAAGCAAACTCTTCTAAACTCAGAAAAAATTTCTCATAAGCTTATGATAGTAATAGCAAATATTGTTTATCACTCTTTAATGTTGCATTTGTAAAAGTAATTCGCTTTATCCCAAAGCCATCTATTAAAGCCCGCATCACCAATGGACAACAGATTATACCAACTCATCTAAAAACTCACTACTATCTAATGTTCATTGATTTCTCAAGCTTACAATAGATGGTATGAAAAATAGTAAATTACTGCTTTTAATGTGATGTTGAAAGTAAATTGAGCAAATCATGCTTTCATTTGGCATACATTTCCTTACTCTATTGTCTCTCTATATATATAAATGTTTTGTATATATATATCTCTCTATATATATAAATGTTTTGTTGATGAGACTTGGTAATATAACAATCATGATTTGGACAACAATATTAAGGTATTCTCATAATCTAATCATGTTATGTTTAGACACTTCATGACAACTGAAAATATTTGAACATTATGGCACTAAATTTATTGTACAAAGCAAAAATTATTTTCAAACAAACTGTCATCTTCAAAGATGATAATCCTCTGATTCATACAGACCTTCACTATCAAATATTAATTGAAGAATATGAGACCACAACTGCCATGGAATTCCCACTCATCTGATTTAAATGCCATTAAGCCCCTATCAGCTTTAAAAGAGATTACATTTTTTTAATGAAAAAAATCTTATTTTTCTAGACCTTGTTCAAATGTTATTTAATATCATCCCAAAAAATATAAGCTTTTTTATGCAAATGGAGCCACTAAATCTGTAAATAAATATATCAAGGTTATTTTTTCTTCATCTCTTTACATATAAAATAATCAATAAGCTAGAATAACATTAAACTATAAATAAAATATTAATAAATAAATATTTAAACATGTCTTGCATATCTGTAACATGAAATAAATAAAATAATCAAAAAAATTTCATCAGATTATTTATATTTAAGGACATGACATTAAAACAAAAAAGAAATAGAAATAAAAGATAATGCATACATTCATATACGATTACATATTTTCATAATAATTAAGATATAAACAATAAAAGTAATTGACTAAATCTATGATATAATTTTTAAAAATGTCCACTAAGTAACCTAGAAACCTTATGTCTTTTCAGAAATTTCAGCAGTAACCAATCATCTGCCCATATTCTACCATGAGGACATTATTGGCTACTACTGATACTTTAAAAAAGTTCTTCTCATAATTACAAAAGTAACTGTCTATTTTAATTAAGGTAAACATAAAATCTGGTATAATAGAGTAAAAGTATTCCTTTTTACTTCCATTAAAAGTTCAAACAAAAGTCACTGACATGTGATCCAGTTTGGATCTAACAATTTTAATTGGTTATTGCCTAATAACATCATTACTGAACACTTTTTCTGTAATTATAATACAGATTTACATATTTACTTTCTACTGTTTACATATATATATATATTTACACGCACACATATAAAAAATAGCAAATCATCATCAACCATTATCAATCCACTGCAGAATGAACATCTCTCCAAGTTCAATCCATCTCCGATCTTTAGCTTCTCTTCTCCACATCATCCCTGCACACTTTCTTATTTCATCCATCCATCTCACATGTAGTCTCTTTTTGGGTCTTTTACAATCTCTTGGAATCAAGTATTTCAATTGTCCATCTATTATCATCTTTTGTAGCAATATGTCCAGTCCAATTCCACTTCAGTCTTTTAATTTTTCAATGAGGTCAGTAACACCTGTTTGTTCTCTTACCCATATATTGTGTTTTCGATCTCTTCTTGTTACTCTTAACATACATCTCTCCATGCTTCTCTGAGTGGTCTGAAGTCTCAATATTACTCTTCTATTAAGTGTCCAAGTCTCAGATCCATAAATAAAAACTGGTAAAACACATACACCTGGGTCTCATTTTATGCTGATTATTTTAATGTGATTCATGTTTCTTCTTAATATTTTTCATATTTCACTATATTTATTAGATATCAAAAAATTTAAATTATTAATAACTTATTTTGACTAGAAATACTTTTTTTAAAATATATATATAACGTTATATTAGCAGCTAACGTGAATATGGCCTGAAGGTATATTTAGAATAAATAACCTACTTATACTAATGAGTAAATAATAATAATAGATTTATACTTACATATAAAAATATGGCAATAAATATTCAAAATTTTAAACTTTTAAAATGTATTTTGTTAGGTATAACAGAAATAATGTAGATTTTTAAAATAAATAACGAAGATTTTATTGATTTTATAAACTGAAAATAATATTTTTAATGATAATGCATAATCTTTTTATTTTTATTGCAATCCTCATTTTTTTAATATAGAAACAAAATGTGAACATTTAAAATTGATTTCAGTAGTAAAAATCAGTTGTCAACAGAAAACCATTAACACAGCACAAGACTGAAATTGGCACTAGTTGTGTAAATGGGATGGAACAGAATATGGTAAAAATTAGAGTGGCGAATGGAAAATAAAATGGCTAACAAGTTTCTCTGGGCATAATTGCCGAGAGATTCTTGACTTCATTCAAGAAGAAGCTATATCACATCATATCGATGAATCTGAATTCTTACCAGATTACAAACAAACGGCACATTCGAAAATAGCGATAATGATTAAAATACGTATGAAAAAATGTCAAATTAAATACTGTAGTTAATAAAAAAAAGTAAAAAAAGCTTGTCTTGTACCAATTTTTTTCAAATATTTGATATTTTTTATTAGTCATACTTTATTTCCTTATTTTTTTAATGCGAATTTTAAAGTAATTTTTTCTTGTTGCTTTGCTTTTATGCGAATTCTGAAACTTACAGACCCTATCCCCCATTTTTCAAGGTAAATTAAGTCTATTTTTATGCGATTTTTTTTAATGCGGGGTTTCTGTGGAACCTATCTACTGCATAAAACGAGACCCAGGTGTATATTAAAAACCTTCCTTTTCAATCACATAGACATATTTCCTTTTAGTATCAAGTTATTTCTACCAAAAGCACTCCAACCAAGTTTAATTCTACGATTAATTTCATTCATTATGTTTCAATCTGTATTAATAATCTGACCAAGGTATTTGTAACTGTTAAATCCTTCTAACTCATCATAATCAATCTTTATTTTCATATTTTGAGAAAATCCATTGAACATTACTTTAGATTTTTAACATCTATCTTTAGTTCTACTTTCATCTGATAACTCCTGCAACATTTCCTGCAGCTCAAAAGCATTATTTGCAAAAACAACTACATCATCTGCAAAATCTAAATGACTTAAATAATCTCCATTTACTTTCACTCCTTTAGCTTCCCATTTTAATCCACAAAATACTTCTTATAGTACTGCTGTCAAAAGTTCTGGAGATATGGAGTCACTCTGTCTTACAACCTTCTCAATGTTGACTTTCCTAGTATCACTATGTAATCTAATTGTTACTGTTGCATTTTTATAAATATTCTTCAAAATATGACAATATCCTGGAACTATACCTTGATGATCCAATGCTTTAATCATTGAAGAAATGTTTATAGAATCAAATGCCTTTTCATAATCTACAAATCCAAAGCATAATGGGAACTCATATTCATTTGTCCTTTTTATAATTTCTCTCAATATCTGGATATGATCTACTGTATTAAAACCATTTTTAAATCCAGCTTGTTTTCTTGGTTGGTGGAAATCTAATGTTCTCTGTAGACGAGTTGTAATTATCTTGGTAAAAATTTTGTATAAAGCTGATAAAAGGCTGATAGGTCTGTAATTTCTAATATCTTCTTTATCACCTTTTTTAAATATTAATATTATTACGGCATTCTTCCAATCATTTGGTACATCTTTATCATTTAGACATTTGGTATATAACATTGCTAAAAAAATTTCTATTTCTTCACCTGCTTCTTTTATCTATCAATTACAATTCCATCATTACCTGGAGCTTTTCCTTTCTTCATAAATTTAATTGGATATCTCACTTCTTCATTTAAAATTCTAGGCAATTCAGAAGATATAATAGATATAGGAAGTACTTGTTTTATTACTATACATAATTCTTGATAGAAGTTTTCTACCCATTTCATGATGTCATCTCTCTTTTTAGTAATAATTCCATCTTTTTTTCTTATTGCAGATATAAATTTCTTACTAATACCAAAATATTGTTTTACACTCTTAAGACTTTTATTTGCTTCTACAGCTTTCCTTGCTAGTTCACAGTTATATTTTCTTATATCATTTTCAACTCTTTTCTGCACCATTTTACAAAATTTGACGTATTCAATCCTTCTTAAAGCATCATTTTTGTATATTTTCATATTCCTTGTTTTCTTCATAAATTCTCTAGTCTCAGTAAATATTTTATTAGTCAATTGCTGCTTCTTTCTACCAGCTATCTTTGTAGCAGTTTTTAAAAGTGTATCAGTTATTTTCTTATTAATTTCATTCAAATCTGAATCATATTCAAAATCTACTAATATTTGAAACCGATTTCTAAGTTCTAATTTAAATTCATTAGAATGTTTCTGAAAATTAGGAATATCAACTGTAAATATTGTTTTTCTTAAAAAATTTTGTCTCTCTAGTTTTGCATTAACACGTACGTATCTTACATCTTACTAATCGATGATCACTTCCTGTGTTAAATTTATTAAGAACATTACAATACTGAAATATGTATTTTCTGTTAGTCAAAAGATATCTTTGTTTGGATGTTTCTATGTCCATTTCCTTTTAACATTTTTCTCAAAAAAAGAATTCATAATATAAACTTTTTCTTTTTCTACAAACTCCACAAGTCTATATCCTCTCTCATTTCTATTACCATAACTAAAATTACCTACAGCACTCTCATCTTTCACTTGTTTACCAATTCTAGCATTAAAGTCTCCCATAACAATTTTAAAATATTGTTTACTCTGATCAAAAGCCTTTTGTACATCCATATAAAAATCTTCTACTGCTTCATCACTATGAGAACTCGTTGGGGCATAAACCTGAATTATCTGCATTTGGTATCTGCTATTAAGTTTTAGAAGTAATCTTGCCACTCTGTATGATACACCATCAATCTCCACAATGTTATTCTTCCACTTTTTATTTATATTGAATCCTATTCCACTTGTATTTCCAATATTTGAGCCTTTTCACAAAGTCCAATAATGTCCCATTTAATATAAGACAGTTCTTCTAATTCTTGCAATCTTCCTTCACTTGAAAGTGATCTGCAGTTGTAAGTACCTAAATAAAAAGTCGTCATCAAATGGCAGCCTGGGTCCACAATCAGGGGATTCTTAGCTGTTTACAAGTGTATTTTAAAATATTCAGATAACCAGTTAAACATTCATACATATATAAAAAAAAAAACCCTACATAAAATTAAAAATGACATAGTTAATGATACTTTCATAAAACTTTAAAAACATCACACATTAATATATATATAAGTTCAATATACCTTCAAATTTAATACTAGAAACCATGTTAGTATGAGCAGGAATTGTATAAATGCATTTTCTTTGCCTAATATCCCATATTTTACAGGAATTATCTTCACTGCTAGTAGCAATATTATAACTACAAATAAGTAAATACAAATATAATTTTTTTTTCAATTATTAAAATTTTATACTTTAATCAAATAACATTTAAGTTAATCTAATAACATATACCCATTAGGGGAACAATTTATGCCTAAAATGGATTTTAGATGACCTTCCATAAACATAATACAGCGGCCAGTTCTCAAATCCCAGACTCTTCCAAAAGCATCTAATCCACTAAATAAAAAAATTCACAAAATATTATTATAAAAAAATTTATATAAACAATATTTGGGGGAAGAGGATAAAAATAACAACACTATATTTTAATCTTGAATAATATATTTTGATCTAATAAAAAATTTTCTCACTGAATGACAGTTATTTTTTTCAATTTTAATACAATTTTTCATCATATATTTTATGTAAACTCAATGTTTATATTACAACTATATAGTTGTACATTATACAAACAATAATATAATGGGGGGGGGGGGCTTAATTTACAGAAAAAAATCAACTATAAAATATATATTATAATAAAACATAAAAATTTATAGAATATATTTCACATTTTACATATTCTTTTTATTAAGCATGTTCAATCAGTTTATATGAATGTAGACAAAGAAACTTATAAAATTCCAAAGTTTTCTCTAATTATTTATTTCTATTTTTTAAAATTAATATTAATTTAATTATTACTATTTATACTTCTGTTGATTATCAAACCTATATAAATAACGTATCAATTTTCTTTTTTTTTTTTTTCAGTGCTGATTCAAATAGGTAGTTTTTGATTTCATGTAATTTCATAAGACAAAACAGAAACAACAAATCCTCTTTATTTAGTATATTAACTTTTTTTTTTAGACCAATTAAGTATTTACAAACATTGTAAAGGAATCTGGAGAGATTCCAACTAGGGAAAATATTTTTTTAGTGACTTTAAGTGCTTCAATTCTGCTGCTGGATGCATAGACTGAACTTTCATTAACAATATTATTTATGTTGTGTACAAAGCAGTTAAGCACATTGACTATATGGTTGATGAAAATTTGATAACAATTAGAAAGATCAAATCCTTCTGGATTCATTTTTGAATCTGGAATAACAAAACTTAGTTGAAATCTTGCAAAAAGTTTATTTATGCCATAATTTTTGGTAATTTGAAAAGTTTCTTGGTTTGAGACATATTTTAAATAACAAAATTGTCATAACTTAATAGTAAATTTGATCTTTATAATAGTAGTACCAGCAGCTTTCAAAGAAGAATGTTTCTAGAAAATATTTTAGATTTAACTTGCTTTTCCAGAGGGAGAAAAATAGGTTAGCTTATAATATTACTTTTAAGTAGCATAGAATAGAGTAGTGTTTCTGACAATGTTGCAACAATTACATTCCATTTAAGAATTGTTTCTTTGTTGTTTAAACAAAAAATAGAACATAATATCTTTCGGAGAGTAGAGACAAAATCTCAGACTTTCTAATTTCTGGAAGATTGCTACATCGTTTAGAACCTAAATGTAGTGATAATTTGAGAGTTAAAGGTTTTTAAATTGAAGTTCAATTCATCACTTCCAATCCTCAAATGTCATGTCTTCCCAAATGAAAAACTGCTCAATTTTTTTTAGCATTCTGTCAAATAAAATATTTTTTTTACATTTGATGATTTTAAGAGATTTTAAAGGATCATTTTCCCAAACAAAATCATAATCTGAAGTTAGATTAAAAAGATAGTATCAGCTTTTAGATAATTTGAAAAAATACTGTTTTCCTTGGAATGACTATTTACTTTTACAGGTGTTCATTTATTATTTCTTTTATCCAATATTTATCAATAAGAACTTTTATCTAGATACTGTTTAAAATGTCACTGACAGCTTATTTACTATTTTCTTTGTCAGTTGTGTGTTTGCATTACCATTTTCTAATACAATTAACAATATTATGCTACATAATTTTCCACTAAGCATAATCTCAGTTGTTTTTTTCTAGTGTAGATGAAAGTTTATTATGCTGAGACAATAAAAGCATATATATCTTTTCTTGAATTTTTGAAGTTCCATACTTGAATAGAATTTTTCCAATAATTGGACTGCCTTCTCTGCAAAACTATTTTATTCTGAATGGTAGAGCAATGTAATGACATTTCTAATTCTGCATTTATTCAAGAATTTTTCAAATATTTTTGAAATAAACTTAATAACTTTTTCTAACACAAGGATTTATGTAAATACATGACAAATATAAATATTTTTAAGTTTAGATATCATTTCCTATGAGAGTACATTCCTGACAACATTACTCTGTCAATTCAGAGTATATATCAAATAGGGCCAGAAAAATATGTTACTGAAAAGATACAGAATGGTCAATGTGTATGTGACTTCATGATTTTGTTATACTTTGGTCATGTTATACATTTTTTCAAAAAAACACTGGCTGTCATCTGGAATTTGATACAAGTTTTAAAAAACCTTTTATTTGTTTACTATGCCAGATGACTATAAATAGCCATAAGGGCTTTTTCTTCAATTTCTTCTAAGTGGCGTTGGTATATAAACTATAATACTTGTTGCCAACCTGGAATTGGTATTAGCACTTTATCATCTATTGAATAGTCTTTATATAAGTTTATAACCAGCAAAAAAAATAAGGCAATAAAATAGATACATCAAGTTAAAATAAATAAATAAAACTGCTATTATTATTATTTTCTTAAATAATTGCTATCATTCAACAGTACTGAAAATTTTGCACTAAATATATGAATATAAATGCCCATTTATACATCCAAGATTTAATCAAATATCATTTGTAAAACCAAACATAAAACAATAACATTACCTTTAATAACTCCTACTTCAGTTAAACACTGCAAAGTTAAAATATTAATAAGGATAAAAGTTCAATATCATAGAAAAAAAATCCAGTGAAACAAAGCATTTATTTAAAAAAGTTGCTTAATTAATGTCTATCATATTTAATATGACCCAATGTTAATACAAGCATCTGCACTCCTTCCAACTTTGAATACCAGGTTTCAATAATAAAGATAAAAGCCAGAAACTGGTCTGAGAATGGGGATTTAAATATTAAGGATAGGAATTTTATATTCATCTGGTAAACTAATCAAGCTTACCCTAGATGACATTAGAATGAAGAGATACCACTGTTCATTATACAATTTACTGATTATGAGTTGCTATTTAGATGATTTGTTGTTATTATTAACACTCCTAGTCAGATGAATAAAATGTTTATAATTAATGAAGTACTGAAAATATTAAAATATATAATTGCTAAACTAGTTTCAGACATATTTAACTATTTAAGCAGATTAATCTGGGTTCAAAATCCTTAAGAAATCTGAATTCCAAATTTTTAGCTTGAAAGATAAGATAGGATTAAAAGTAGTTGCTAGATGTATATTAGTATTAACTTACAAGTTTCAATTCCAGATGTTAGTGATAAACACAAAAGTTAAAAACCATTCTAAGGATTTAAATAGTAAGAATGGAGATTTTTTATATGTATCTAGTAATCACTGATTATTCAAGCTAATAATAGATGGCACTAGAGTGGAGAGCTGCTATTACATTATCATATTGTTTCAACTAGTATTTAGTGAAAAATAGCAGACTTTGGCCTATAAGTTATTGTAAATAATAATATTGGTGCTGTAAATTCAAATGGTCTATTATTATTGAATTTTTGCACAACACATGAATTGATTATCACTAACAATTTGTTTAGCAGAAAACCCATTATAAAGTATCATGAATGTATCCATGATCAAAATATTGACATATAATGAATTACATTATAGTTAGGAATCAGAATACAAGAGAAGTTCATATTATGAGAATTTACAAGTACAGGTTATTGGGCAGATCCAAGATTAGTAATGTCCGAGATTAAAATGATAATAACGTCCGAGATTAAAATGATAATTACAGTAAACAATAAAAATTGTTCCAATCAAATTCATAAAAAAAATAATATTAGTTCTTTAGAAGAATCTACTTTATGTATTAAATTTCAATAACTATTAAACATTAAAATTGCTGACTGTTATATTACTGAAACAGGGTATTGTCTTAAGATATGTGATATGGATACAAGCAAATCTACTCATGGGTTCACTAAAAAGAAGAATTATGACTGGTTTTCTGTCATCAATTTTATTATTTGTAAATTTGATTTAAAGGATCTATTTGACAGAATAATAGATTAAATGTGAAACTTCATAGTATATACAAAGTTCTGAAGCCAGAAGTTCAATGACTGATAAGAAGATTTAAAAAATGATTGGTGGATTAAAACTGCAAAGAAGATACACACACATACACTGATTGTGGTCATTATAGATCTTTTTCAGATTCAGTGAAAGCAAATTATGGATTTGAGAAACTATGACAATCCTATTAAATCCAAACATGGCATTTTCTTATATGGTGACAATGATACTTTGAACAGGTAGAAGAAATATTTTGATCAACATCTGAATAATAAAAAAACAATAAAATGATCTATTTTATCTACTCATTTAAATTTGGGACAGAGATATTCAACTTAGTGAAGTCCAATTAGCTCTATAATCTTAAAAAATGGAAAGGCTTCAGGTTCTGATGAAATACTTGGAGAAGTTTTAGAAATATATGAATGCATGATATTGTGCAACCCAATCTTAAGAATGATTTTATTATTGCAATTTTTACCAACAAAGCGAATAAACAAAATTGCAATAATTATTATGGAATATCATAATAATCCATTACAGAAAGGTATTTTCATGCATTTTATTCAGTAGGTTGTATTGACTCATAGATGATTGGTTACTAGAGGCTCAAAAAGCACTACAGATAATAGTTTTTGCCCACACAAATGTAGGAAAAGTGTCAAGAACAAAAAAATGATTTATAAATTGCTTTTATTGATTTAATAAAGGCATCTGATTCAATTAATCAAACAGATTTATGGCATTGTTTGAAATTAGTTGGTTGTCCATCAAAATTTATTTGTATTATCCAGATTTTATATGATGAAATCAGAACAAGTGTTATTGTTAAAGATAGAAAATCGGAGACATTTGAAATGACAATTGGTGTCAAACAACAATGAGTGCTTGCATTGTTTTAAATTTTTAGGATAGTGGCCTGTGAAATTATTTGTAGGCAGCTTAATGAAATGAAGATCAAAATATGATATCAATTTGATGGTGGAAGTTTTAATTTGAATCAATTAATAATAAAAACAAAAACTTCTACGTTTTAGTTTCCAGATTTATAGTACACTGATGATTGTGCTATTTTTGCCATTTTAAAAGATGATTTACAGAATATTTTTAAAGTTTTGAATGCCATATATAAGAACTTTGGTTTATCAATTAATGTTTAAAAAACATAAGTTCTTATTAACCAGTGACAGAAAAAAAATTTCTCAGCAACTTTTGGTTTGGATAGTTATCCACTTGAGAAGGTAAACCAGTTTAAAATTTTTAGAGGTTTTTAAAAAAGAAAAGGTGCACTTAAATTTTGAGGTATAATAGACCGCAATAAGCTGCTGCTGATTTTAGCAAATTAAAAGATGACTATTTCAACACAGAGAAATAACTATTGCAACAAAGTTAGCTTTATAAAAAGCTGTCATTTTACCTGATTTATTGTTTGGAAGTGAGACTTAGACATCCTATCAGTACAATATAAAAGCATTTAGAGAAATTGCATTTAAGGATAATGCTCCATAAAATTTTAAATATGTAATAGCAAAATCTGTTTGTTGGTCAACTTGCAGGATATAATACTATAGAATTCACTATTATAATATCATATCTTCAATAGATTGTCCATATAAAATGAATGAATAATGCAAGACTTCTGAAAAGTATGTTTTATGATGAACTTGAGCATGATTTTTAGAAGAGAAGTAGACCCAGTCCATGTTATAAGAAGAAGTGCAATGCCAATTGTTTCTATTGGGAAGATATGCCAGAGAATAGAATAGATTGGAAAGTGACATTGAAGTATTTCCAAAAGAAAGGTTTTCTGTTGAAAAAATTAAAAGATAACATCATAAAATATCAAGTAAACAAAAAAATGAATTATTATGTTCTATATTGAAGCGGTCAATCTGATACTCAGATTGAGCTTCACAGCCACTCAGAATCTCCCACCACCAAACCATATTCAAACTCCATCCTTACGCATATATACGCATTTATTAACAACATTTTCTTTGCTTAATTATTAAAATAATCAGATATGTATAAATATCTTAATCTAAATATTTTAAATGAATAAATATTTTATATTATTTTAATTCGCATATGTGCGTAATGGATACATATATATCATAGGTGAGGGAAGATTATTTGTAAAGTGTTTATAATATCAAAATATTTTATATTAATTTGTATTTTTAAAATTATGTTAAATTTTATTATTTATTTTAGTAATGGCAGTCAGAAAAAAAATCTGATGCAATCCTGCCAAATATTCTCGAATGCAATTAAGTCAATTAACCAGAAATCCATTAGTCCAAATTAAAATGTTATAATTTTATAACAGTAATGTAAAATCCATTAGTGGAAATTTTGTCCACTACAAATTTGTTTTAAAATCTAAGATTATATTTTAAAACAATTGTTCAAGAAATTCTTAGCAGGATTGCATTGTCTTAAAACTTACAAGAACAAATTGCAGATTTCCAAAATAGATAAATTGCCTTAGGTCAAGTAGCTAAAAGCATTCCAGAACAACATCAAAAGCATATAAATAGTGCTGGATTTGAACACCTAAGGAGAGCAAATAATTTGAGAAGAGCAATGGCAAGCAAAATCCACGCTCTTTGTACCTCTGACCCAATGCATCATGAGTAGTTAAAAACTTCACCTTTCTCGCCGTTCCAGAATGCCATCTTTCCCGATACCACCACCCAGGATCCAGATACTCATGAACTATTACTATGAACCTATATAGTAAAT
Organism: Epiperipatus broadwayi; assembly: GCA_028023455.1. Classification (NCBI taxonomy): domain Eukaryota; kingdom Metazoa; phylum Onychophora; class Udeonychophora; order Euonychophora; family Peripatidae; genus Epiperipatus; species Epiperipatus broadwayi. The sequence continues at coordinate 2,988,741 of JAQFVV010000115.1, forward strand.
AATGAAAATGCTACCTGCCTGACCAACCTAAATAAAACTAGATCTAGTCCCCGGTGGACCTTTTCAAATCATCCAAGAATTGCCGTCAACAATCAACAAAGGTAATAAATCCATGTTGCTGCTATAACTCATAAATTTACATGTATAATCTCAATTTTAAACAGTATTCCTTGTCTAATCATTCCTTTAATATAGTGTAATCCTTATAGTTGATATTAAAATCAGCTAATTCATTATCAACTAAAATAATTTGTAAACTCTTACATTATTGTTAAAATATGTTAAACTCTCTATAGACTCTCTTAATATTTCTCCTATCATTGAGCCTCTAGTAAATAGTTCTAATTTCTTATTTCACTTTCATGTAGCAACAATATTTCGTATTTTGATTATATTTTATATCTTGTATTTTAAATAATATGCCAATAATTTTCTAAATTTGCAAGAATGTTTCACTCTCACTTTTAAATCCCCCTCCCCTTTCTTTTCATGGGGAGATCTAGTTTCTTTTAATTAAAACGAGTTTGTTATTTCAATTACAGCAGATGCTTGCAAATTTGGGAAAAACAACTATATTATAGTGTGATTGCCAAAAAACAGAATAGAAATCTGTTTTTCTAAGAAATGTTTCTATTTTAATTTAAAATAATAGCACTGATTCTAAAAGTTCAAATCTGTTTTATGTGAAATTAAATCAATATTTTATTTTATGAAATTAATAACCACCTAATTCTTATATATATATATATAATGATGTGTACTATATCATCAAAGCACTTAGAACTGAATTTTCATGTTTGTTTTAACGTTTGTGGGAAGTTTTATATATATAATAATGTAATAGGAAAAGGGGGTTTCTATTTCAATATTATGCCATTTTCTTAATGAATTTAAACTTTCCCTTACTGTTTAATATTCAAATCATACCATTACGTTGGATATATAGATATTAATTAATCAAAGATTCTTTTAAAGTTTTATATGTGTTATTCCAAGCATTGCATGCATACAGGCTCTCTCATTAATGTTTTTCATATATATTGTGCTTCGTTCCCTGAGTGTATCAGAAAGCTGAACTCCGTCTCGTATCTCCAAGTCCAAGAATCAGGCTCTTAAACCCCCCTGGGGACTTACTTTTGTCGTTTGAGCTAACTGCATAGGAGCACTCTGGGAAAAGCCCAGCTTATTGCAACTCACAGCAGACTGTTCTTCGTTTCATTAGCCGATTCTGCCAAAGTCTGCAGACATATAGTTTTTCTTCTTCAATGAATTTTCGGAAGCATCTTCTAGGATCCACGACTGGATCACATAAATATGCCACCATGCATGCACCACCCTATTAGTCTCCATTTCCAGATAAAACCTATGAATATCCATAAGCTGTAATGTTATGATCCTACTAAGCAGATTTCTTTACGACATTTATTAATATTTTCATGTGTGCATCATTTTGCAATGCAATTATATATATTTTAAACTAACTCTCCCCCACACATTTCTTACTCAGCATAAACTGAGATTACTTCATCCTTTTAATGATAATCATATTTCGATAATAAAATAATCTTTATTAATTAAATTTGGTCAAGTGCATATTTTGTTCTTCTTTCTAGGGATGCTAGAGGTGGACGTAATACTCATGTATATACTTGCACATAGCGCTATTTAGATTGTATTTACAGATATTATAGTTTACCTATTATTGACATATAAATCAGCCACAATAAATTAATACATTAATGAATATATTTGCCATTTCTTAAATAATAAAAGATAAATCTCCTTATAGAAATGTAGAGGCCAATGATGACTAATGGAGAAATATTGTCAAATAACTCATACGTATTTTATTTAAATTAATAAATCATATATATATAACAACTTTCAGAATCATTGTTTCATTTATTTAAAATATTATATTTTGATTAATAAATTATGCTTGCTCTGACTAGATGATAACCTGTTAATCCTATATATATAATTAACGTGAAAGGTCATGATCTTTAAATGTGTCAAACTTGTGATATTTTATACCAAAAGGTTCCATTATATTATTTCCAATTAGAGTCTCTTTGTGTCTCCGCTTTGCGATGCCGGCGGAGAAAGATAAATTAGATCGGTATCATCGGGATTGTTGCTCATAAGTTGGTAGATCTGCAAAATAGGCAATTAGGGCAGAGTTCACGAATGTTCCTGAATTATGTATCTTGTGCATGATTGGACTCTAGGTACTTTTGCCTAGCCATTAGATCTTGTTATATGAACAGATCAAAACGACCGATACAATATGTGAATGTTTTTATGCTTCATAGATTGGTTTGTATAATTATCATAAAATTCATTTCTAGAACAATTTTTTTTCTCATTCTCCATTTTTTTCTTGGTTGCTATTTATATTATTTTAATGATTTGCTGTTATTATTAATATCTAAAAGTGTCAGTGTGATGCTAAATATTCTTAACTTCATCCTGCATTGACTTAAAATTTCATCTGTCAGTCTGTAAAAACTTAAGTTTATATGGATACTAATTTTTTGACAGGTACGTTGGGATTCCTGCTACAATAAGTAAGAATAGCATTTGCTACATCATCGTCAGCTCAAGTTCATTTGTATATCATGTGTGAATTCTATTCTTTAAATTCAGAAGTGAAATTGCTTACACAACTCTAGTACTAGTTCAAAGTCTAAATGCAATTTAATTTCTTTGATTTCCTATGATTAGAATTATTTGAATTAGTTCTTCTGATTTTTAAAGATATAAAATATGTTAACTCTATAAAGCTGGTCTTATAAAACAGCCTATATACATGTATTTATATATAATTAACCAATTTATTCAGTATACTGAATTTTTACAATAGTAAATAGAGGAATTTGGACTAGGGATTTTCAATCTAAATTCATTCTCTACTATATCTCAAAAAACCAATACACATGACCACAAGTATGTGAAAAAGATAAATGATATATGCATTTCATGCAGAACCAGGACTCATCAGTTTGAACCAGATCATATAATCTCCCACACATATATACAATCAGCGCTTGGTTTATGTACATGAACACAAGCATATATGGACCCACACAAATTTATATAATTTTTATTAAAAACTACATAAAATACTATTTGTAGAAAAAATAAGTGCAAACAATTTTAATTTAATCCATATATAGTAAAATAAAAGAGAATATATTTTAATAAACTATTTATCTCACCCTGTTGCGCACAAGGAGCCATCAATTTGAAATGATACATCAAATACAGGGCCACTATGACCTTCCTGATGAAGAATTTCTTCTTTTCTCTCCAAGTCCCATAACCGCCAAGAATGATCAAAACTAATATATATATATGTAAAACATATTTAGTTCATCCTGGTGCAAATTTAAGATGATCACTATCTAATGGAAAATAAATAAACTGAATCTGATATATTCTAAACCAGCAATTCATATTCAACTGACTTTGTGAAATTAATTTTATTTTTAAAATGTTAAAATGTTCTGTATGGTATTGGTAATTTAGACCTGTAAATCAATTGAAAATTGATACAAAACATATGTAAAAATTACCAATGTAATCAAAGACATTCAATCTTCTAGCTTTTGAAAGTAATTCTCAAAAAAGAAAAACAGATGATATAATCATAGTGATTAATTTTCCATGACTATAACTAAATTTTAAAAAAATAAAACATTAAATATATATATGTATTTTTATATTGGACTATTTCCATCATCTAATATGTGTGTTGAATGTCTTTAGAAAAGTTTAATTTTATTTAAATATTCTACGTACATTCAACTGTTAATAATATCACAGCAAACAGATTAGTATATGCACAACGTTTCAAGAGGTCTTTTTCTCCCCTCTTCTTCAGGTGTTGCTGGCCTGACCAGTGACAGTACTAGCATGGGATTCGAACCTGGGTCCTTAGATTCTTGATTATTGAATTTTAAGGTAACGCTCTAATCAACTGAGTCATCATCACAAACCTTCAGGAAAACATTAAATATATATATACAAAAATCATACACTAAAATATTATTCATGTATGTGGTCTTCATTTATTTTGACATGGCTTTAATCCAAAAAAATAAATAAATAATATAAACTGTATACTTAAAAAAAAAAAAAAACTAACATTTTAGTCAAAAAATTTTAATAATTTTTGTTTCATATTTATTTCTTCTTGAATAATTTTTTTGAAGAACTAGGATAAGAAAATACATAAATAAAATATGGATTGAAAAAAAAAGTATGACCATATTTTATACATAAAATAGAATATTCATTTTTGATTTTCAAAACATAACATTTTGACTATTAATTTCTTTTTTCCTCATAATCTTCATATTAATATATAAAAATTATGTTAAGATTTATCAACACACAAAACATAATCCAGCTATGCTTTGTATATTTTGTCAAAGTATCAAAGATATTTATAGTTAGCATATATTTAAGGTCAATAAAAAGTGCAGTAAATGATTTGGTGTCAGACATATAAATTGCTTGAAACTTTTAAGCTGTTAGTTTGGACAATATAAAAGAAATAAAATTATTAACCAGTTAGTTTATTAAATAATTATTTTAAAAAACAATAGTTTTGATGTCTTTATTCCTCTAGCCATTGTTCTATGAATGGGCAGTGTATGATTTGATTTCATAATAGCAATGTGTTTTAGAGATTTTTAAATTATTCCAATAAAATTATTTAAAGTAAAGTAGAGTAAACTGTTATATTTATCTTTCTCTTGTTCACAGTTACAAAGACCCTAGAGACTTATGACCTTGAGCAATTAAGCTACAGTTGGCCTGTACCTCATGGTACCATATTTCCATAGCATTGATGATCAGTATGTATCAGTATCTCAGCATTACTTTTTATTATGAGTAATAAATTAGCACTTAAATATAAGAATTCAAATAATTGTTTTATATAATGCCCTAAGTTTAGCAGTGACTAGATAATTAGCTTGTTTATAATGTATCTCTTTTAAATCTAGATCCAAGGCATGACTGTCGATTATTGATTTCATAATTTTTATAAGTAGTATAATTACTATCTGGTTTAGGTCTCTGCTGATCTCATGCTCATTCTTTTTATATATATTTCTTCTGATTATATGGGGATGATGCTTTGCCATCACCCTATATATTACCCTTACTTCCCACATTATTACAATATATAGATGCTTCAGCATACATATACAATATACATATGCCTATCATCATCATCATCATCAACCATTATCAATCCACTGCATGATATATAGATGCTTCAACATACATATACAATATACATATGCCTATCATCATCATCATCATCAACCATTATCAATCCACTGCATGATGAAGGTTTTCTCAAGTTTAATCCATCTTCTCCGATCTTTAGCCTCTCTTCTCCACATCACCCCTGCACACTTTCTTATTTCAACCATCCATCTCACATGTGGTCTCTTTCTGTGTCCTTTACAATCTCTTGGAATACAGTTTGAGATTTCAATTGTCCATCTATTATCATCTTTTCTAGCAATATGTCCATCCCAACTCCACTTCAATGAGGTCAGTAACACCTGTTTGTTCTCTTGCCCATACATTGCGTTTTCGATCTCTTCTTGTTACTCCCAACATGCATCTCTCCATACTTCTTTGAGTGGTCTGGAATCTCTGTATTGCTCTTCTATTAAGTGTCCAAGTCTCAGATCCATAAGTAAGAACTGGTAAAACACATTTGTTAAAAACTTTCCTTTTCAAACACATAGGCATATTTCCTTTTAGTATCAAGTTATTTCTATCAAAAGCACTCCAACCAAATTTAATTCTATGATTAATTTGATTCACTATGTTTCCATCTGTATTAATAATCTGACCAAGGTATTTGTAACTGTTAACTTCTTCTAATTCATCATAGTCAATCTTTATTTTCATATTCTGAGCAAATCGATTAAACATTATTTAGTCTTTTTAACATTTATCTTTAGTCCTACTTTCCTACTTTCATCTAATAACTCCTACAACATTTCCTGCATCTCTGAAGCATTATTTGCAAAAACAATTATATCATCTGCAAAATCTAAATGACTTAAATAATCTCCATTTACTTTCACTCCTTTAGTTTCCCATTTTAATCCACAAAATACTTCTTGCAACACTGCTGTAAAAAGTCTTGGAGATATGGAGTCACTTTGTCTTACACCTTTTTCAATGTAACTTTCCCAGTATCATTATGTAGTCTAATTGTTGCTGTTGCCTTTTTATAAATATTCTTTAAAATATGACAATATCCTGGATCTATACCTTGATGATCCAATGCTTTAATCACTGAAGAAATGTTTATAAAATCAAATGCCTTTTCATAGTCTTCAAATTCTAAGCATAATGGCAACTCATATTCATTTGTCCTTTCTATAACTTCTCTCAATACCTGAATATGATCTACTGTATTAAAACCACTTTTTAATCCAGCTTGTTCCCTTGTAATTATCTTGGTAAAAATTTTGTATAAAACTGATAAAAGGCTGATAGGTCTGTAATTTCTAATATCTTCTTTATCACCTTTTTTAAATATTAATATTATTACTGCATTCTTCCAATCATCTGGTACATCTTTATCATTTAGACATTTGGTATATAACTTTGCTAAAAAAATTTCTCTATTTCTTCACCTGCTTCTTTTAATATATCAATTATAATTCCATCATTACCTGGAGCCTTTCCTTTCTTCATACATTTAATTGCATGTTTTACTTCTTCATTTAAAATTCTGGGCAATTCAGAAGATATAATAGAAATAGGAGGTACTTGTTCTTTATTATTATATAATTCTTGATAAAAGTCTTCTACCCATTTCATAATGTCATCTCTCTTTTTAGTAATAATTCCATCTTTTTTTCTTATTGCCTATAATATAATTTTATTACAAAAACTAAAAAAAATTAGAAAAATAACAATTTTATAATAGATAAAGACAATAATGTATCATCTTATTTTTAAAAAAAAAATCTTTTATTTTATCTTTTGAACTTTTTCCAATCCAATCCATTCTGCAGTAATGCAAATTACCACGATAATTGCTCATGGTGTTTCAATTTCTAGTCTGCAGGTTTTCCTGTAATTTTATGTAAACAGTCACAATCAATGATTTTGAATCTATACAATTTAGTTTCCTTCTTAGATAGCAGATGTAATTACTTGACAAAAACAACCCTAAAATGCAAGTGCACAATTACATAATTTAGAGGCAATTTTTTATATTATATTAATAAAGATAAGAAGATAGTTTTTTTTTTTGCTTGCAAAGCTAATTTTTTTGTTTCAAAGACATTTTAATTTTTTTTGAAGATATTTTAAAATAAATATAAGAAATATATTAGGGATATCATCCACATCTTTCAGCAAAGCTTAAGAAAATATATTTATTCCTAACACTTCTTTTCATACAATATATATATATTAAGCATCTACCCATATTATTGTTGCATAATTTATGCACGTATATGATCTCTCCCGCAGCTTCGAGTAAGTATATTTATGAGCATGGTTTAAATCCCATCTCAAGCGCCAATCTTACACTTTGATAAGAATTATATCACCGAAAACATAAGGGTTCTGTATATGTATATATCTAGGGTAGCGCATCCAGACTAGCTCTCTATCTCAAGATCTGGTGAACATGATCTAGCGAGAGAACAAAGCAAAGACAATGCCTGACTATGTCATATATCTCTACGTATACCATACGATAACTTACTTGTTTATAAATTACATTACCCAGCCCAGAAGTTATAACAAAACTAATCTATAAGTTACTATGCTAGTAATCATTTAATTCTAAGCTTTATACACAACTATACATATTTTAATATTCATGCGTACAACCCATTTATTACGATACACACATATATGATTCATATATATAGCAATGGAAGAGTGCAATTACCCATCAGTTGTTTATTTAATGTTTTTTTTTTTTTATTTAATTTAAACAAGATCTATTATTATATTTAATATAGAGGTAATCTAAGTCCCTTTATTACTACGCATTCATTGAACACATATATAAAGCAAAGGTCAATTTACCTTAATTACGATCGAATGTCCACGTGGTCAAAGTTAACAGTCCACACATTTATAATCTGATCGAATGTCCACGTGGTCAAAGTTAACAGTCCGCACATTTATAATCCGAAAGAAATACTGGCCTTATTGATATTTGATGACCCTAAGGATGGTAAACAGTCTGCAATGTGATACACAAGTAGCTTATCATAGAGGTGGAGTAGATGATTTCGCTCGCTTAAGAGATCCAAGCTGCATGTACTTGATCACCATCACACTTGATAAAATTTAAACAGCGAATTTCATAATCTGATTCAGGTGAGTTCTACAATAACAATCCACTGGGCCGGTCTAATGAAACCCACACTATTTAATTACCCCAACATTTTGATGCGAAAATTAATAAAACAATTAATTGCCCGTTAATCCAATCCAAAATCTGTGCCACGTCTCCTTCTTTTCTAATCACCACTCTATTTTTTAGAGAGAAAAAATAGTTCTTTTCTTTTACACTCTTTAACCTCGCATTTCCCCTTGTCTATTCGTATGCCGCAGACCGGATCTATTGTTTCAGAATACCAACTCGACCAGTTCTCAGACTTCTGGCCGACAGAATCATTAACTCAAATTGCCTGCAGCAACCAATTCATTCTATTTCTGTAGCTTTATATGCCCAATGGATTTATCAAGAAACACGTGTTATCACTAATATTATTAAAATGTAGAACTCAGAACATTAACGAACAACAAAATATATATGTATAACCAATAACAAATTTATACAACTCCGTATATAATTGCCTCTCGTCAATCCCACATATACACACTTTATAATATCACACATACAACTATATTTATTTAAGCATACAGTCCATCCTTTAACAAATTACGTATTACTTTCACACTTTTTTTAACAGGGTTTGAATGACTATTTATACATCTTTTCGCATATACACAATCAATCCATATCAACACTCGCAATTAACACGCTCGGTTGTATTATCTCTTGTATTCGAACCCAGCTACTGTTACATACCCCCCTGGTGCAATAACCTTCAAATACCTTCTGTGTATTTGACGGCTTCTTAAACAACTCTTTTCTATCTTTTATCCTTCTCTGGGTTTGCAAAGGGCATGAGTGACCTGGCATTGTATGACCCCTTAACTTCCGCCTGGTATCCACCCAAAACGCATGTTTTTCCAGACTCTTTGTTATCGTAAACAAGCCCTCATATAGATTGCAAAATTTTTTGCAAATAAACTTTCTGGGTTCGCTTACACGGGGTGTCCTCACCATTACCTGGTCCCCCACCTTAAAGGAATGCGAGGAACTCTTGAAATCCTCTATTCGTTGTCTGCTTCTGTGAACCATCGACTGGTAGGGCTGCTGCCTATCATTTTCTATATCGATGGGAGTGTCTTCTCCTGGAAAATCAGTTTTGAACAACCTAGGTGCGTGCTTATCAAAATGTAAATGTATTGGTGTGAAGCCAGTAGATTCATTCACAGCCCAATTCATATAATTTAAAATGTCCGGAAGTTGTTTGACCCACTTCCTATGGTCGGTTTGGACATAAGTACGGAACAACCTACCCAATTCCTGCATCATTCTTTCGCAGGGATTGGACTGAGGGTTACGGATCGAGGTTAACACATACATGTCCTATTTTCAACCGTTCAGTCCATCTCATCCACTCATGAATCGAGGTTAACATATGTCCTATTTTCAACCGTTTGGTCCATCTCATTTACTCCCTCGAAACGAATGGTGCGAGGCACTCTTGAAACCCTCTTTTAGTGTCTGCTTCTGTGAACCCTCGACTGGTAGGCCTGCTGCCTTTCGTTTTCTATATCGATGGGAGTTTCTTCTCCTGGAAAATCAGTTTTGAATAACCTAGGTGCGTGCTCACCAAAATGCAAATGTATTGGTGTGAAGCCAGTAGACTTGTTCACAGCCCAATTCATATAGTTTAAAATGTCCGGAAGTTGTTTGACCCACTTCCTATGGTCAGTTTGGATATAAGTAAGGAACAACCTACCCAATTCCCGCATCATTCTTTCGCAGGGATTGGACTGAGGGTTACAAATCAAGGTTAACACATGTCCTATTTTCAACCATTCGGTCCATTTCAGCCACTCCCTCAAAACAAATGGGGTTCCATGACCTGATATGATAGTTTGAGGTTTTCCCACCGATGGAATATGCTCCCTTTCCAGAACACATATGGTGTTCCTCGTGTTGGCTTGCATGATGGGATATGCAGACACCAGTTTATTTCTTTTTATTGAAGGCTGGCAGTGGTTAGGCTCTCTGAAATCATGGACAACATCGGAGCTGTATATTTCCTATTTGTGGGCTTAATCATCTGGCAAATTTTGCACTGCCCGATGACGGCCGCAACTTTGCCACGCATGCCTGGCCAGTAAAACCACTTCCTAATCCATCCTTCAGTCTTCATTATCCCATAGTGGCCTGACCTGTGGTGCATGTGTGCCACCACTGCGGTCCTCATATGCTGTGGGATGACTGATCTCCATTCTGCTAGATTTTCCTTAACTCTATATTGTAGCACACCTTGCTCCAGTTTAAATTTCTGAATATTCTGCTCAACCCAACCCCCAATCAATTTAGCTTCTTTACCTTCCAATTGGTCAATGACGAGCTGGAGTTGTTGGTCTTCTCTCTGAAAGTACTTCAGGTGCCTCAAATTGCTTTCAAGTCCTTCATCTGTTCTCAACTCTATGCTTGCTATATACAAATTCTCAGTACCCAGATGATGTGAGTGATTGTCCACTGGATTGCGGCTGAGGGCATCAGCTACCATGTTGTCAGACCCAATAGTTGTATTCTTGGTGGTACAGGCTCCAACATACTAATATGCTGTTAGTGAGGTACCTGTGGTTGATAAATTCCACTCTTGTGGTCGGTAACCACGATGACCTCCGAGCCCAGTAACAGTGTGCAAAACTTCTGAAAGGCCCAAACAATGGCCAACGTCTCTTTCTCAATGGTTGTATAATGCACCTCAGGACCTTTGACTAGCCTGCTCAGAAAACATAGTACACCCATTCTCCCATCTTCTTGCTCTTGAGCCAAGGTCACTCCAAGACCATATTCACTGCTATCTGTCTGAACTATGAACGGCTTTGAAAAGTCAGGAAAGACCAGCATAACATGTTCCAAGAAACCTGTTTTCACTCTTTGAAAGGCTTAGTCCTGTTCTTCTGTCCACTTCCACTCACTACCTTTTTTTAATAACTTCAACAATGGCTCCATCCACTCTGCAAACCGGTCTTGAAAGCGTTTGTAGAATGTACACAGGCCCAGAAATGATCGAACCTGCTTCTTGGATCGAGGTGTTGGAAAGTTGTGAATAGCCGATGCGGTTTGAGTCCCTGAGCTCCCACCATGTGCCCAAGAAAAACCATCTCTTTCTGACACAGTAGGCTCTTCTTGATATTTATTTTTATGCCCTTTTTTCACATTCTTCTAGAAATAGTCCTATTTCCCATATGTGTTCCTTAATATCAGTTGAGGCTATCAGCACGTCATCCATGTAAATCGTGACCATGTCCTTTATCTCTGAGGATAGCACCTGATCCAAGCACCTGAGCCTGCCCTGCTGTTTATTAGGCCAAAAGGCATCCTGTTAAATTGATATGAGTAGCCGTCATATCTGAATGATGTGTATTGGCAATCTTCCAGATGTAACTTAATTTGCCAATAACTGGCAGTTAAAACGAAAATCGAAAATACCTTCTTCCCTTGGAACTTCCTCAGTAATTCTTGCATGGGAGGTGATACATTGCAGTCTGGTACAGTCACTTTATTTAACTGTTGAGCATCGAGACATAATCTAACAGATCCATCCTTCTTTTTAACTACCACCATCGGGTTGCAATATGCCGATGAGCATTTTGATATAATTCCCCACTCCAGCATCTGATCTATTTGCTCTTTTACTTCCTTTCGGTATTGATGCGGAATGGGGTATGATCTAGCTCAGAATGTCTGTCCGTCTCTTACTTTAATTCTCTGCTCAAACCCTTGGAAAACTCCTGGCTTGTCTGAAAAGACTTGGTGATACTTGGTCAATGTTTGTTGTAATGGACTATTGTAATGGACTATCTTGAACTTTCCCTTCTACTTTCGTTCCATCGATTTATCTTTGAGTTTCTCTGGGACATCCTCCTCTAGATGTAACATTCCTATCGATCATTGAGGCTCCTCTGTGAGAAAACGTATCGCTTCACTCTCTTATGTGACCTGACCCCTCTCATAGTCAAGGTTACATTTGTATCTATTTAGAAAATCTGATCCCAACAAGGCCTCGTGTACTAAACCTTTCATTATAAGGAACACATGTGGATAGCTCTTTCCATTGCTTTGACTCTACTTTAGCTCTCAGGTTGTCTGCCATTGCTATGTGAACTGTTTTTAGAGGGAGAATCGATATATCCGGTTGTTCCCTTCTAATTTGGTGGTATAATTTCTCTGATACTACCAATACCTGACTGCCCAAATCCATGAGGGCGTCAACATCCGTTGAACCTACCTTAATAGGGATGATGGGGAATGTCTGAACTGCATATCCTGGAACCCGGTCTTCCCAAGAACATATTAAATTGCCTATTCTTTTTGTCCCCTGTTTATTAGCATCTGTGTCCCCTTTGGACCTAAGCTTATGCTCCTCCATCTGTCTTCTTTCTGTGTCTATTTCTAGTTGGCTCAACATTTTATCAATCATCACCACTGATCTTTCTCCTCTTTTTCCCAGCATCCATTTAATTTCATTGGGTAACTTTCTGCATGCCATTTCTACAATCTGTTCCTCTGATAATTTACATGCTTCTAGCGTCCTTAATGTGGCCACTTGCCGCCTAAAAAAATGTATGTACGCTTCTCCATTACCTTCTTGGAACTTCTGCTCCACCATTTGAGCCCTCACCCTTTCTTGTATTTCTTCATTCCAGAATATATTGGCTAATACTTTTTATACTCCAGAAATGTTTGAGGTTGATGACTCAGTGAATTCCACCATGTCTCTGCATGTTTCTCTAGATGATGGTATGCTATGATCACTTGGTGTTCATCTGCTATCTCATAGTACTTATAGTATCTTTGAAGGCTCTTCAGGTGCTCTATGGGTGTCTCCTCCTTTCTCCCTCCATATACTCTTATCTTCAATTCCATTGCCCCTTTTCCTTTTTTTTATATATCACTATTAAGGCTAAAATGTGCTAGGTTCGTCACCCCAGCTTCCAGTGGTCCACTGCATGACCCACCTGATAGACCTTCATCCCTCATTACTATCATATACAACAATATTGTTTTATAATATCCCAATGTTGATAAAATTCTTAAACCCCTTATTTTAAAAACCATGACTTTATATATATATATATATCACAGAACAGACATCAACGCTATTTTCCCCTCTGACCACTTGAGAACTTTTCTATACATATATTCACACATCGCAAAATATGCCAATATTTACTATATTTCCAATATGTGTTTAAACTCTCTTTTTTCTTTATCGTTTTTTTGTTTTTTTTTTTAAAATAGTTCAACTTTCATTTGGAAAGCTCTTTTTGAGTTACGTTAGGACACCCTTTTAATGCCCGTTCTCCACTATTCGCAGCCTCGTTCATTGGGATGCCATTTTAAGCATCTACCCATATTATTGTTGCATAATTTATGGACATATACGATCTCTCCCGCAGCTTCAAGTAAGTATATTTATGAGCATGGTTTAAATCCTATCTCAAGTGCCAATATTACATTTTGCTAAGAATTATACTCACTGAAAACATAAATAAGGGTTCTAAATATGTATATATCTAGGGTGGCGCATCCAGACTAGCTCTCTATCTCAAGGTCTGGAGTACATGATCTAGCGAGAGAACAAAGCAAAAACAATTCCTGACTACATCATATATCTCTACGTATACCATACGATAACTTACTTGTTTATAAATTATATTACCCAGCCCAGAAGTTATAACAAAACTAAGCTATAAGTTACTAAGCTAGTTATCATTTAATTCTAAGCTTTATACACACCTAATACATATTTTAATATTCATGCGCACAACCCATTTATTCCGATACGCCCATATATAATTCATATATATAGCAACGAAAGAGTGCAATTACACATCAGAGTTGTTTATTTAATGTTTTTTTTTTGTTTTTATTTAATTTAAACTAGATTTATTATTGTATTTAATATAAAGGTAACACAAGTCCCTTCATTACTACGCATTCATTGAACCCATATATAGAGCAAAGCTCAATTTACCTTAATTACAATTGAATGTCCATGTGGTCAAAGTTAACAGTACTGGCCTAATTGATATTTGTTGATCCTAAGGATGGTAAACAGTCCACAATGTGATTCACAAGTAGCTTATCATAGAGGTGGAGTAGATGATTTCGCTCGCTTAAGAGGTCCGAGCTGCATGTACTTCGTCGCCATTACACTTGATAAAATTTAAACAGCGAATTTCATAATCTGATTCAGGTGAGTTCTACAACAACAATCCACTGGGCCGGTCTAACAAAACCCACACTATTTAATTCCCCCAACATTTTGATGCAAATATTAATAAAACTTCTTAATTAATTACCCGTTAGTCCAATCCAAAATCCGTGCCACGTCTCCTTCTTTTCTAATCACCACTCTATTTTTTAGAGAGAAAAAATAGTTCTTTTCTTTTACACTCTTTAACCTCGCATTTTCCCTTGTCTATTCGTATGCTGCAGACCGGATCTATTGTTTCAGAATATCAACTCGACCAGTTCTCAGACTTCTGGCTGACAGAGTCATTAACTCAAACTGCCTGCAGCAACTAATTCATTCTATTTCTGTAGCTTTATATGCCCAATGGATTCATCAAGAAACACGTGTTAATATTATTAAAATGTAGAACTTAGAACATTAACGAACAACAAAATATATATGTATAACCAATAACAAATTTATACAACTCCGTATATAATTGCCTCTCGTCAATCCCACATATAACTATTAATACGTATACATACTCTATAATAGCACACATACAACTATATTTATATAAGCATACAGTCCATCCTTTAACAGATTACATATTACTTTCACACTTTTTGTAACAGGGTTCGAATGACTATTTATACATCTTTTCGCATATACACAATCAATCCATATCAACACTCGCAATTAATATGCTCGGTTGTATTATCTCTTGTATTCGAATCCAGATACTGTTAGAATATATATATATTCTACCTACCGACTAATTAGATCCAACCTGATAAACAACAACTAAACAAGAAAAATACGACTACTACTTATATTTAAGATTTACTGCCTACAAAACTCTTGAAATATTTAACAACACTTTCTACCTAACTTCTCTTAACTCGAGAAAACTTACTATTTAAAATTTTCAACTTAAACTTACGGGAAATAACAAACACTAAAGTATTGACAAATAAAATATTAACTAATATTTTATGATATTTTGTCCTCCTAAATTTCCCTTTCAGAAAATGGTTGGTTTTCAGGCAGAGTGGCAACTATTATCAATAACAAACCATTAATAACATTCAACACTCGACTACCAAAATATATATCAATTAAATAAACACTTTATTATTATTTTTTTAAAGAAGAAAGAAAATCCCTTAGGCGCCAGCTAATTACATTTAGAATTAGCATGTCCATCTGACCAGTATAATTCGATGCCTGAACATCCACTAGCTCAGTCTGTTCCAAAAACAAAACAAAGGTATATCTTAAACGCCCGCCTGTTCTAAACTGCTACTATTTTCTAATAACTAAAATAATTTCCCCCCGAACCATTCTAAATAATACTTTCCTCTTTTAAAACTAATAATAAAAACATTATACTGAATGCTAAACATTTATAGATTTAACTTGGCGAATCTTTTCTAAAATATTATTATTAATGATTGGATTTTTTACCTCCTACTCTTATTAAGAAAATAAATATTGATACTTACCCACACGTATCAGGAATAAACATAAATATTTTAAGAAAAATAATTTAAATGTTTGACTTTATTTTAAAATAAATGCATCGTTTTATCTTATAATAAAACATACATACATTTTTTTTTAAAGATTAAAATAAGCATTTTAATATATTACTTAAGCAAATAAATTATACACATTACATCATATTTTATTATTATTATTTTTTTAAGTTTAAGTTTAAAATCAAATCACACATACGTGCATGCCAAAAATATTATTTCATAGAAGCTGCTTTTATTTATTTTATTATTGAAAACATTATCTTCTGAAGTTTAAAGTTTATTCTTTTTTTTAAAGTTTAATTCAAAAAGTTCAAAAGTTCTTTCAATAAAGTCTATCTTTATTTTTAAAAGAAATCGGAATGTTTATATATCAAAGTCAAATAATTACCTAGGTTTTTAAATACGTCAGAAACAGTATAATGGAATTATCTCTTAACTCCTCGATGACTGGTAAAATTCTTTCGTAGATCCTGTGTCCTAATATTTCCGTGGCTGGTTTGGCGTTCCCCGCACTCCACTGTCTGTGTAGTCTATTTTAACATGATTGCCTTCCGAACTAATCGCAGATCTTAAATGTGTAGAAAGCAGCTTTCGGTCAACTGCAAATACGTTGGTTTTTAACAGTGCAACATTTTGGAAATATTACTTCAAAAATATTTTATTAAAATGAGAAAGTCCGAACCAAGAATGAACAAAATTGAGCTATTTATACAGTTTTTAAACAATGGAAAATTTTATTTTTAGCAGCAGCGTTCATTTTTGTGAAAATAAAATCAGCTTCTAGTGTCTACATTTTATTAAAAATTGCATACACACGCACATATATTTATTATAAGATAAAACAAAATCTCTTTATTATTTATTAAAAATTCATTTAAAAATATTTAAATCATTTATTTATTACAAGATTTTTTTTCTTCTTTTAAACACAAAAAAATATTTTATTTTAAACAGCTTGTTGTTTTAAACAACTTATTATTTTAACTGGCATTTACAGTTTATTTTATTCGATACAAAATCCCCCCCCCCTACTCTTTAGTTTTTACATTTTATTCTCTTAATATTAAACTTTTATATTTTTAAACATGAAATTCATATAAATTAATTACATATCAATGTACTTTGGTACAACAGTATTGTATTAAACAGTATTGTATTCCAACAGTATTGTATTAAAGTTGGATAAATTACAAAAGAATGATACCAAACCCATATACTAGAATATAAAATTCCTCTGATTTAACATGTTACATAAAATAGTCATTTATGATTTTTTGTAAAACTTCTTAAAGAGTAGATGTGTATTTCTATATGACAAAGAAAAAAAGATTAAAATAATGCAATAATAAAGAATCTATTAAAAATAGTTTCAAATTATTTTTATTCTAAAGGCAAAAGAAAATGCTGAAAGATTAAAATAATTTAAGCTTTTCCCAACTTCGTTACATAAAACCATCACTTCCATTATCTACATAAAGACTAGAACATTTAATTTTAAATTTTTTTTAAAAAAAAACTCTATAATTTACAGTTATATATTTTATCAAAAACTATAAAATTATTTACAAAATTAAGTTTTATTTTTTTGTGTGTTAAATAAATCTGCATTAACTATTTCATAAAATGTACCTTTGTCTTTTTTATCTTTAAGGTATATTTAATTGTGCCATAGTAAGTTTATTGTTAAATATAAATAATTATTAATAGTTTTTCATAATACTGTATTTTTACTAAAGATACTCTGTTTCTGCAAGATTTTTAACAACAGTGTTTTTTTCTTTTTTCTAAGAGTGGACAGATAGGTGAAATTTAATTCCAAGATTTATACCAAACTATGTCATTTGTTCTATTTCTATTTAATTTATCATTATATATAGGATAGATTTAATTTTTATAATTATACTACATTTTTTGAAGAGTTGTAAACTTACATAGTAGGAAATAAATTTTTTAAAACTATGTCAGTAAAAGAAGAAAGTTAAATCATTGTTTTTTTCTTAAAATATTTTCATTATTTTTGTTATTTCTTAAATGTTTTTAATAATAAATATACTAAAAATATTTTCATTTTGATATAATTCTTCAAATTGAAGATCACGTGTATAAAAAATTAATTGTACAGAAGTAAATTTCAACTTGGTTACATTTAATTGTCTAGTAAAGAATTTAAAAATGAAATAAAATGAAACAAAAAAAAATCTGTAAAGACTAAATAACTTTAACCCTTCTTCCTTTTATTTTGAATGGAAAGTAACAATACACCTTTACCCTGCTTAGCGATTGGCTATTTAGCGATATTTCACAATAGCAATCATCATCAATTCGTACCCACTACTTCGATTTACAATCGATTATTCACTATAACGATCGGGAAATTTTTATTTTTTTATTTTTTTGGCAGTTATCTTCAATTTTGCATCACTGATGACATCAGAGAATAGGTATTTTAAATTCATTTTATCCAAAAGCAAAAGTACATTACTGCAATACATATACAGGTAATGACTTTGCTGAAATTGTATATCACAATATTTTATTCATAAAACACAATGTTAGTGCTGCATTCGATATTTTGAATATAGAATGTATAAACTTAAAATATATATAATTACTGAATCTATAATACTGTCTACATATAAGTGTTGAATGTCTTTAGAAAAATTAAACTTTATTTAAATATAATGTACAGACTTGGATTATTTAAATAAAGTTTAATTTTTCTAGACATTACACTTATATTAGATGATGAAAACAGTACAACTAAAATACCATCATCACAAACTTTCAGGAAAACACTAAATACTAATATTAAATTGTGTGTGTGTGTGTTCCTTAATTATGTACACCAAGTGGTTTCAAATCAAAAGAAAAACATTTTAAAGTGAGAATGTTGAATTAGAAAAAAATTTAAAAAGAAAAATGGATTGCATTTAAAATAAGTGTTAATGAATAATTTTTTTACATGAACGGGAAGGGGGGGGGCACTATTACATTAGTAAAAATATACAGTAAGAAAAATAAACTTGGCGTACGTTTTAGGAAATTAGAACAGGTTTTTTTTTCTTTTAAAATAAGTTGATTTTTTTTTCTAAAGTTGACTGATTTACAATAGGCATTAAGCCTTT
The DNA here is from genome assembly GCA_028023455.1 of Epiperipatus broadwayi. NCBI lineage: Eukaryota > Metazoa > Onychophora > Udeonychophora > Euonychophora > Peripatidae > Epiperipatus > Epiperipatus broadwayi. The sequence continues at coordinate 3,007,980 of JAQFVV010000115.1, forward strand.
TCTTACTCTGGAGTACAGTAATAAGTCTTTATGTTCAATTAAATAATTTATAATTAAACATTGTTTTTTTAATTTGAATAATTTCACATAAGTAATAAACATAAATGTACAGTACTGTAATGCAAATGTTAAAAAAATGCACTTCAGTATGAATTTTTTTTTCATTATGATTTCTGCGGAAGAATATAAAAACTCTTAAATTCAAATTTAATTTCACTTTCTCTTTCTTTTTGCTGTACTGTACTTTTTAAACAGTGAAAATATGCTTTTTTTTCCTAGTGATATAAAACTTTTCTTTTAGATACCGTATTTAGTCATCATTGCCATGAAAAAATCAAGAAAATCTTTGAGCTTGAAAACCAATGCGGATATTTTACTTCTTCGACTGGAACCGACCAATTTTTTCCTATAGACCCCCATTATAAATACATATTCTGTATACGATATTCTTGCTTAACGATGAGTTTTGGATGACCAAGTGCCATCGCTAAGCAGGGTAAAGGTTTAATATGTTTATTTCCGCTTTTTTTTTCTTATTTATTTAAAATTTATGTGGATGCACAGGTAATACGTAAAATGTAGAAAAGCTAAAAATTTTAATATAACTATCTTTAAAAATAAAAGTACTATAAAATTAATTTTCTTCATTCTTCTTGTGATGAAATAAAAAATATAAATATTAAATCAGAAAATTCAAATTACATTACATCATAATTTTGTGATATAAGAATCCATTGTAATTGTAAATTAAAAAATTAAAATTTAAAAAATTAAATACTTTCTGTTTTACGAATTTCTAATATTTTATTTTCTATTTATTTATTTTTGAAAAGCAGATATCTAAAAACAACACATATAAAAATTATGGATATGGAGACTATTATATGATTAGGGTTTCTATAAATAAATAGTTTGAGATAAATATTGTAAAAAGAAACCAAAAAATAACATAGATATATAAAAACTAGCACTAAGAACTTTGTGATATACTAAAAAATACATAAATTAAAATAATAATACCTTACCAGCATGCTGCTAGAAATCTTCCAGAAGGATGAAAAGCTATACGGGGAACTCGATAGGGTAACATACCATCTAAACTATCAATAGGAGTGTCACTAAATGAAACAAAATTTGATTCATAAATTATAAGTCTAAAATCAAATATGTTGAATTTTTTTTTCTATTTTTATACTGTGATTTTTTTATATGATCTAAAAGTAAATAATGTAATCTAAATTTAGAAAAAAAAAAACTATACACACAACGAAAAAATACTGTTCATTTTAATTGTCAGATTATAATTTCGAAATATTTGACAAAATTTAAATAATTAAATACATTTACATAGTTTTATTTTAAAGTCCCAAATTTATATCTATGTTACATCTCTATAATAACAAACTAGTCAAAACTTTATAAAATTAAATGTGAGCAATATATATATATTGTTTTGAATTTTAACAATAATGGATTATAGCTGTAAATTTAATTTGATGGTGTGAGAAGATTTCTTTTTCACACCCCTGCATCTCTTTTTTTCCTTTCTATCTCTCATTATATTTTCTTAAATGCTGAGGTTATGAAATGTTGATCAAATTATTTTAATAATTAAATTCAAAATATCAATTATTATTTTTTTCTTTCATTACACGATAATGAATTGCAGTAGTGCATAATTATGGAAGCTGAAAAAAGTAAACAATAAGTTGGTTTTAAAGAAAACAAAAGTTATATAAAAATATTATGAACAAAAAAAATAGCTACATAAATATTTTACAAGATGTAAAAAATATTAAAGAATATGTGATGATTCTATAAGGAGATTATTATTATTATTATTTGGTGTAAACAAAAGTTTTGGATGCCAGAAAAAGGAGGCAAAATTAAAAAACAAAAAAGGACTATAGATGTGGTTTATGCGGAAATGGAAGAAAGAATGTTGAAAAAAATATTGAAAGTGGGGGGGGGGGGGACATAAAAGCAAAAGAAATGCAAGAGATAGAGACTTTTTTAACAAAATCTTTATGACAAGAATAGAATATGAACAAGAAATATTGGTACATGTAAAACAATTTGTATTAAAATGGGAAGGACTTTCTATAACAAGTAATTAGACACTTTTGCATAATCTTTATTGATGAAGAATATGGTTATGGGATTTATATTAGTTTAGATTAGCATTAAAAGTTACTAATGTATACCTATATACATATAAATATTTATTAAAGTCAGTTTCAAAAGGAATTATATATACAAGTAATGGAGAATTAATTAGAACATGAAATGTACTGTTAGATTTAAATTATTTTATGGGTTTGGATTCAACTGGATGGTTGATATATTAATTCTTAAATGACTAAACTATATGGTTAATGATAAGTATTGTATATTAAAGCCAAGATCATATCCTAATTTTAATGAGCAATGGTTAGAGTGATGTAACTAAGGCTAATATTAAGCTCCATGTGGCTGCATATATATGTAGAGGTGTTCCTAATTTTAATTTTATTTATTTTATTGTAGAAGAGTGATTGCAGTTTTTTTTTTTTAGAGTTAAGATGAAGCAGAAATGCCATCTCAAAAAACAAAGAGTGAATAGAATAAAAATAGTTGCTTTAATCTGGGAAAAGTCCTCTTTTTATGCTGTTAATGAGTGTGATGAGTAAACTGATTGCAACTTCTTATAGATGTAATGAGAGTTATGTATTTTTGAAGTGACGGATGTTTAATTAGTGACTATGAATTTTTACTTTAAAATATATCTGATTTCTAAAAGTTTATAATAAAAAAGCTTAGAATAAATTGCACCAAAATAGCATAGTATATTTTTATGATAAAATACTAAATCCTATAAAACAACACAATTAAAATAAAAAAGACAACAGCTACAAGTTACCTACTAAATAAATATTTTATTGTGCACTTTTGTTTATGGTAGAACGATAAAGTCAAAAAATTCCTGCATCGAAGTTCGACCTGTCATTTCTGATGTTCAACCACCATGTGACCTCGATTAAATTAAAATTATAAATTCTGAAAGTTTAATAATTTTACAACATTCAGCTATAAAAAAAAGTTTTTACTTAAAATTATAATTAAAATTTATTCATTTAGCCTGTCTAATTATTAATCTCCAATAATATATAAATACTTATGAATTTGTTTTACGACTTAACAAATAACATTTTTATATATAAATCTTTTCAGCGATTTAATAATAGCATAAAAGGAAAAAGAAAGAAAAAAATCAATAAGTAATGTCTTAAAAGTTCATACTTTCCAAGTTAATGTCAAACAAGAATATTATTGTGAAAGCTGCATGCCAAGTTATTTTTCATTTTTAATCTTCAGATCTTTAATCTTTTACTAGTATCAATTCTGATCAGCAATTTCTGAACAATTAAAAGTTAAGAGAATCTACTAACTTTTATGTCTGTATTCTACAGAAAAACAGCTGTATGCAAGAGCAAGTATCTCATTTAGATCACCTTTTCAAAAACAAGTAGAAATTCATTCATCTTGAGGAAAATGCTCATACTTCTATCTCTCCCTCTTTTTTTTTTTTTGTTTAGTTCATGTCTTATTTGCCATCCTAATACCCCCACCCTGCAGGCAGCTGGTATAATACAAACTTTGCGTGGATAACAATGTCTCCAAGGATGATAAAAAATCTTTTCTCCTTGCCTGTCAGATTTACACAAACTGCTCTAATGAGAGACAGCAAAAATCAATAGCCCACCTCCAAAACCAAAAGCTTACCATTCATCATTTATGTCTCCATTATTTTCCAATTTCTCTTTTACATAAAAATATGTAAGACACCACTGACAAGTTGAAACTTTTTTTTTTGCAAACAAAATTATAAGTTTTGTTTAAATAGAAGATTGCATGCAGAAGAGGGCTCACCATTTTTCTTTTAGATATTTTTATTAAACTGCAGATTCAAACTAATTATACTTCAATTAAAAATAAACTTAGATGAAGAAAAAATTACAATGATAAAAACTAGAATGATACTCAAGTTGCTATTAAAAAAGTAATTACTAATTCCAAATCACTTTTTTGTAAAAATACAATAAATCATCAATCAAGTGTTGTTCTTTTACCCATTTAAATGAGTGCTTTCATTGAGATTACAGGAGTTAGGTCACATGACAGAAACATTACCCATATATTAAAAATATAATCAAAAGATTGGGGAGGGGGAGATGAAAAGAAAAAAGACAATCTAATGACAACCATGTGCATGGAAAGATCACAGACACATATTCACACTAGATAATACTGAGAAAACGTGTATGTAGTAGTTACATAGGTAGAGCAACGCAGCAATAAACCTCGGAAACTTTAAAAAATAGCATTTTACCGTAAATTTTTTAGAAAAATTGCCCTTATTATTCACCCTCCCCCTTATTGAGAGTAATTATATTAAAGTAATATGAAAATCATATTTCACTTGTTATGTACACTAGCATAATTTTTAACATATTTCACTTATTATGTACACTAACATAATTTTTAATTATTGTGATGAAAAACGATTTCAAAATATGGAAAGGTATGAAAAATATATAAAGTAATAAATGCAAATGCAATAGATTAGATTTTTCAAATTAATAATATAAAACTTTAAAACAGATTTTATTCTCTTCTAAAATAATTTCATATATAAAAAGTTGCATATTTCAAGTTCAATAAAAAATTATTTAATACTGAAGACTATATTTATTAAAAATTATTAAACATTTCTAATATACGTAAAACAATAATTACAGGATATATACAGTATAAATTTAAAATAATATATATATTTACGCACATAAAGCTACAAAACTATATTTGATATGCACTATCTTTACATGTTTGCAAATTCATGTTTTTAACAAAAATATATACAGGTTACATTTTTATATGTACACACATACGCGTGTAAGTTTATGTAAATATTATTGCATAATATTTTTAACTGATGTTGAATTGGAAATATTTAATAAGTGGTGTTTTCCGTTTACAATTATTTAAATTAGAAAGCTCTTACTAGGAAAGTGTGCTCAGATAAATTACTAAATAATATAAATGCTAAATAAAAATTGCTCTTATTTCCTTTCTTTAATGTTAGTTATTAAGTTCCATTAAGTAATGTGGTGAAGTTCTTTCAGGTGCGTTCCTTCAGCTTTTGTTACTCTGTCTATTATGTCATATTCAGATATCTGTTTTCCAGTAATGACATTTTTTTTATTGAACCATCATGTCTGCAACATGTCCTATACATGATATACTTTATTTAAATATTTTGACTTCCAATTCTTTGACGATTCATTGAACTTATTTCATATCCTAGAAATTACCCAGTCTAGTTCAAAAGTATATGTTTCTTTTTTTAATTTATATATAAAGTTCAATTTTCACAATTATAAATTAACATTAGAAAGGCTAATGCATGATCAATTTTCCCTTTTTATTTTTATTGAGGTATTTCATTACAGAAGTTAAATGATCAAGTTTTTACAGTTTACCCATTATAATTCGTCAGTGAATTACTTTGGTATAGTTTCTATTGCTTTATAAATATGGAAATAATAGATATAGTAGATGACTTAGTTATCCACTATATCTATTTTCCCATTATTTATTAGAAATTATTTTATCTTTTAATTAGAATTCTATGCAGTTTAGTGCAGTGGTAAAGTGGAAATCTAAAGAGCTAAACATCCTAGCTAAATAAAATATTTTTTTAAAAAAATCTTAATTCAATCTACTGAATAAATGAGTTGTGTTTAATCTTCCATTAAGATAATCAAATTTTATATAGGTAGCAAATAACAAGCCACATCAACATTTATTTTCAAACAGATATACTCTTTTTGATGCTAAAAATTGCTAGCTATTTTACTTTCTCTTTTCATTTTCATAATAAGATATTTCCTACAAAGTTCATATTTGTCTCTTTCAGATATAAGGTATCCCACACATCTCAAATTGTTGACTTTACATCTTCCACTCTAATACTTCTATTGCTTTCAAGTCAGTATGCTAATAATAAATTTTCTCTATAGATTAAATACATATGATGAAATAATACAAATATGATAACTATCTCTTTCAAAATGATATAATTCAGTATTAATAACTTGTGTAATCAGAGTCTTTAATGAGAAGTATTAATAACAGTCTCTGATGTTCCCAATGTTTTGAAAACTTTCCATACTTTGAAATAGTTAAATGGGCTGCATTTAAATCTAGATGAATATGTATACGAATGTCTTCAATCAATCATTCTTTCTTTCTCTGATGATGATAATAATAATAATAATAATAAACATTTTATTCTTTTCCATCACTGTTCTTATGATAAAAATTAAACTAATGATCTTTCAGAAAGTTTGAAATACTGAAAATGTTATGAGATGTCTCTCTCTTGATAATTAGTTATAATGTGTTTGAAACAGATGAAGCTGGTGGAATTTCTTTCTTAATCTGCACTGCCATCATTTTTTTTAAATATTGTGATAGGAAATTGTTTTCTATCCTTTTTAATTCGTTAAAAATATTTTTGTAATACTTTGATGTACATATATAAAGCAGTATTTCATCTGAATGATATACAATTTTATCCTTCAGATTTTGTGCTAACTAGAATACAATAGAATTTTCTTGTTACAAGAGCTAATTCTTCTTTCTCTTCTTCTGCTGGTGATTTAGCAAGGTCTTGCAATTCTTTGTCTGTTAGACCATTTTTATGTTTTTCAGTATGTTCTATAACTTACTTATCAATCACATCAACAAATTAATCTTATCTGAATTTTCATATTGTTGGAAATTTTTTTTACCTTCTTCCATTATTATCTGAAAAGGTTTTTAAGTCATTCACAATCTCATTCCATACCATCTTCTAACTTAAACTAAGTTTCTGAATTTTAATATAATCATTGCTACTTTAATAATATTATTGCATCCTCAATGATAAATAATTTCCAGCATTCCAGTGATTGAACATTAGAGTTAGTATCAAAGGCAGCTTAAACCTGATCAACAGATGTAGAAATAAGGTAACAATTAGATGAAAAAATACAACCACATTATTATGTTTATAATAAGCAGATTCAAGATGATCAAGTATATTATCTGGTAGCAGTAGGACATTGAATTCCTTTCTACCTCAGATAATTTTTTAACTTCCAAGTTCTATAAATAGAATGGCTGTAACCCAGGCATATTCACTATGTTGCCATAATATAGATAGATAAATTCTTAGATCCTGAGAAAATATTAATTCTGAGAATGGTCAATTCATGAATTATTTATAATATATTATTGATCATATAATCTACAATATTTCAACATAGCATTAAGATTAATCTATTCTTCCATGCTTTAAAAGTGCTTGAGTGCTTATATAATTATTTGGTACTTTTTTTTTTCAAAACAATCCAGTTTTATCATAATTAATCAATTGTTCCAGAGGGTATTCCTTTTTTTTAAAATTTATTCCAAAAATATAGTAGGGATTGCTGAACCTATACAACTATTCCTCCCATTATCTTTTGCTAAAGCCAATATATAAACTCAATGCTTTTTGACAAAGCAGATAAATATTCAAAAAATTCTTTTTTATTCATATTCTCTACTCACAGATTGAATGTTTTTTAAATCTTCACTAAGTAATTATTATGAATTATGGAATACAAGTGATCCTAGCATAATTTCCTCTTCTCTCTTAATAAATTTACAAGAGAAAGATTAGTAGTTACTGAATATCTGACCAGTTTAAATACTTTTTTTTTCTTTCTAAAATCAATTACTTTCATTTTTTCATATAAAGAAAACAATTTACTGCTTCACTAATTTTGTTCTTTCTGCCCAAGAAAAACAAAAAAAGCCCCCCGCCCATCACAGCGCTACATGCTGATTTTTCTAATTTTCAGTCAAAAAATGAGACACATTTTCAAATTGTTTGTTTTATATATTTTTAACATGAATAATTGAGTTAAATACCGTTGGAAATATTGTAAAGATAAGATAATTTTTAATGCAACTACATTTTTTTGATTTTTTTTTTTTGTTATAAAAATTCGTAATATAGGTACGTTTTAAGTTATTGTCCAGGTCGCCATTAATAATGCCAGATAATCAGGAAAAGTGTTCTTTATTTGTCTATTTATTTTAAATTTACAAAAAAAAATTTGTACAATTATAAAATTTACACTTAGTTACTTTCAATTTCTAAATTATCAAACTTACACTTAATTACTTTTAATTTCTAAATTATTTTGATGCACGCATGTACTTTTTTATTTTTATTTTTTCCAACCAATGATGTATTACCCTGAAGCCATATCAGTCCGATCTTGCGATCTTTAACGTGCCAGGTCCACGTGATTTGCGGACAAATTTTAGCGATTGCATTTGTCCGCAAATCACTTGGATGATGTTTTATACTTACCGATTTTCCTTTTGGCAAAGATTGTCGATGATAACATGACAATGTTGTCATGTCAACCAAGACCCTGACATGATTAATCCAATTTTTGGATTTTTTTGACCCGCGAGATTTAAAAATCGGAGAGAGCTTCTTTTTCACTCCTACCGATCATTATTTTCTCATTTCATAAAACACAGTGGAGACTACTTTAGTCTCTTTTTTTTAATAATTATTTTAAAATATAATTTTTTGTTTTCATCTATTATTTATTGAAACATGGCCTAGTGGTTAGCATAGCTGCCTTCCAAGCAGTTGGCCCGGGTTCGCTTCCCAGTCAACGCATTTGACATATAAAAAAAAAAGTAATCCTATATTTTACCAAATTATAAATATTTTAAGTAATTTTTATTTACTTTTAACTTCCTTTGTTTTGGAGAAATAGAATTATCTTAGCATACATCTGTGCCAATGTGGATCTTTTGTGTTACCATGTAGTCTAATCACTGCTGTTGTTTTCTGATAAATATTCTTAAGAGTTTAATAATATCATGATGCTCCAAAGCTTAAATTCCCAAATAAATATTTAATTGCATTTTTAATGTAATGTACAAACCTAAAGCAAACTGCAATTAATAGTCCTTCATTCTTTTTATAACTTCCCTTAATGTTCAGATATTGTCTAAAATGCTATAATCTTCCTGATACTTAGCATAGATCAAAATTCTCTATAAAATATTTGTAATTATGGTAGTAAAAATCTTATATATAAATGATAGAGATAAGAAATAACAATAGCAATAGTGCATTATTTCCACTCATCTAATATTCATTTACACATTATATACTTTGCAAAAAAATTCGTATTTTTTCAACTACACTTTTTAAAATATGTATAATGATTCCATTACTTCCTAAAACTTTTCTGTTCTTTGTCAATTTATCTGAATTTAAACCTTCCATTTACATTATGTGGCCCTTCCATTGATGCGATTAAAACATGAATTTTCCTCTTCTTTACTGCTATGTTGTTCTTGTAGAATTAAGCAAATTTTATATGTCATCTCCATTTTTAGTAATCATATCATTTCTTTTTAAATTGGAATAATTTTCTTCCTTGTACCAAGTTAATATTTCTTTGCTATAACTGCCTTCTATTTCAAAATTATATATGTAATACAAATAAAATGTCCATTAATTAAAAAACTATTGTATAACAATAAAAATGATAAATACAATGGTAATTAACTATTATATACAGTCTTTCAATTCGCAGAAGTGCATTCGGTTAATTCCTTAATCTGCCTCAACTGCTGTTCTGAGGATGGAAAGACTGTATATAATAGTTAATTACCATAGTGTTTATTATTTTTATTGTTATATATATATATTGGTGGTACAATTGGCTTTATCCATACTATTTTACAGAATATATAATTATTCTGATTTATTTGTATTGATTATTTTTATACTCATTTTCAGAATTGCTATATTAAATATTTTTATTTCTATCTGTGTAGCTATTATCTTCTTAGTGATTGCATTTAACTCTGAGTCTTCAAAATCCGTTACCATTATAAAACAATTTTAATTGCTTTGGAATATTTCAGAAGATTGTAATAGCTTTTATCTCTCTAGATCTGCATTAACATGTTCCTTACATTATATATGTGAGGTATGACTAATTTAATTTCTGGAATGTATCTTTATAAAATATATATGTGAAAGTATATACTAGTGGCTACTATCACTTTCAAAGTAGTCCCCTTGTGCATCTATATATTGATTAAAACAGCGTTCCCATTTCTGGAAGCACAGCTGGAACTCATTTTCAAAAATATAATTAAGTAGCTGTCTCATATTCTGTTGGATATCATCTTTGTCCTTTCAGTGCAATTTTTAATTTTGGAAATAACCCAAAAATATAATTAAATCAGGTGAATAGGCAGGATGGTCTAGTTGTGTAATTGATTTTTTGGCCAAAAAGTCTCTCATCAAACCATGCTGTTTCTATTCATCTGTCAAGATCCGAGGCACAAACTTTGCAGAAATCTTTCTTTATTTAAAATTAGTCTGTTTCTCAATTAATCTGTAATTCTTCAGCCATGAATTTCACACTTAATCATTTGTTAGACTGTTTTGCATCTCACACTTTGTTAATACTAATGTCAGTCATTGATGTTTTTGGCTATTCACTTCTGGGACTATCCATCATATTATCCCATACATTTTTGAATCTCTTATGCTATTCAAACACATATTGCTTCTTCCTAGCATATTCACCATATGCTGCTTGCAACAGATGCAACATTTCAGTAGCACATTTTCCGATTTTCACATAAAATTTAATATTAATACATAGCTCAAAATTTCGATCACCCATTTTTGCATCATAGCATACAAATGGGTATTTATTACTTTCTCAATAGCTAACAACTATTTATTACTTTCTCAATAGCTAACAACTAGTTCTATCAACTTAAAATTTACACACACATTAGCTTAAACATGTTCTAACATGAATACTCATGTGATTTAGATACAATTAGGTCATGGATGAACCACACACCATTCTGGAAATTAAATTGTCACACCTCATATATATATAATTTCATACTTTTTTTTAAGATTCTGTGTAATAAATAAAAAGATCTGAATAAAAAAGCAAAATAGCTTATGTTTCAGTATAATAATAAGTACTTTCCTCAGAGTTCTACTTTCTCAAATCATAAAGACAAAATCTCTTAGGAATATTATGGTATATATGAAATTCCATGCGAAGTTTGTTCACATTCATACATTGAACAGACCAATTGTAGAATAAATATATAAGAATGAAAAAACACATTTTGGCAGTTAGAGAGAAATCTAATTCATAAGCTATTTATTCTCAGATAAAATTAATTAACCCATGAGATAAATTTTAATAAAACACATATTCTGACAATAATTGAACAAAATAACCAGAGACAGTTAATGGAAGCTATACAGATTATCAATATCTCATGAGGCCCAGAAAAGGTTTCTTAAGCCTGAAATAGATAACTAGAAACATGTTATATGATCAGAAAAGTCCCCATTTACATTTTTTATTTATTACATGGAATCTCCTGAAAATAATAGTAATAAATAATCTATCTTTGAGAGTATTAAAATATATATATATATATGAAAATATTCTACTAAATATTATTTTCCTTCAAATAAATGGATAAAAATATCAGAAAAAATCAAATAATTCTTAAAGTATATTTCTGATAAATTAGCTTCATCAGTTATCTCAAAACTCTCCCAAATGTCATCATTACCCATTATTTATCTATGTTAGGTTATATATACAAATGTACAACTCTTTTACAACCATAATTATGATTTACCATCTTTTAATTAAATACAAAAATATAATAACTATTTATTGGTCTACAGATTGTTATATTATTATTACTCTAAATACAGACTTCAAATTAAGTTAATTATCAATATATCTAAGCCGAAATTCAATTTCCTCTCTTTTTTCACACATAAACTGTTAAAAAACATACACTTCATATTGCATTAATTGACAATTTCTAGGTTGAATTCTATTTTAATTATATCAAAATCTTGAAACTCAAATTTTAATCAAAATATATGTAATCTAACTCTACTATATCTTCATTTGCATGCTTTAAGTCCATTTCTTTTTGTTTGTTTTTTTTTAAAAAAAAAGAACTATATTGTAAAGTTTTTATTTTAATGCAGATACTAAACAATTGTGAATCAGTTTTCATTTCTGTCTCCATATGCAAATTTATTTATTATACTTTTCAAACGTTTTCTGATAATTGTTTAAAATTATCTATGACAAATTTTAAACGCTGTTTCATCCATTCAAAAGCATGCTCTATATCTTAATGTTTTTATCAGAATGAGAATTTCATTGAGAATAATCATGAATTATTTACATATGGCAATTCATATTAATTTGATTAACTAATCTTGCTACTTTGTTAGACATAAATCACTTTTCACAATGTAATCCATCCATTTTTTTTTAATGAATCCCACTCCATCTGCATGCCCAATGTTTATGTCTTTATATGTGACAGTTCTCAATTAATGCAATTTTCCTTACTTTGAAAATAATCTATAATTGTATGTAGACAAAGTCTTACATTTGAAAAATTTTAACTTATATGCTTTGGTCATAAATCTTGGTTTTACAGTTTTTGAAAAATGAAAACCATAGGAGTAATTATTCAGTTAATATCCTTTTTGCAGATAATTGAAATTAAACATATAGCTCTCACTCCTGAGACTCTAGAATAAATTGTATTAAGGGGTAACAAAAAAAAAATGATAATTTAATGCAACAAAGATCAAGAGTATAGAGTTAATCATACTCTTTGATACCTAATTATCTTTTTTGTCTTCAAACAGAGAACATGTCAAATCTATCAATCTAACCATTCATACAATCCATTCATTCTGTCTATCCATTCAAAATATCTATCCATTCAATCTATACATCTTTCTAATCTAATATATCCAATCCAATCCATTCATCCAACAATCTCTATTTATCTATATATCCATCTATTGATATAAATCTATAATATATACTAATTTTTACTGTACTAAAACAATGAAATTGTAATTAACATTTTTAAATTACTATTTCATAAATCTCATTAAGAAAAGAATAAATATTTAAACAACAAATGATTAAAAATATAATTGATTTCTGCAGGTGTAAAAACAGTTTAATTTTAAAAATCCTAATTAAAATTGAAGTTGCTATTTATTTATTTTTAATGCACTTTTATTTAATATTTTCATATTTATTTCCTTCTCTTTCTTATCCACAACTACTCATACATTGTTTACGCACAATCATATACTATAAACAATTTTATTAATCTTATTATAGCATCTAAAAATATAAATAGAAGATTGAATTTCAACACTTCTTGGTAACTACCTGTAAAAAAACGTTCTAAGATTAATAAAGTGTTGATGAGAATATATATAATCAAATTAAATATTTTAGATTTGCAATATTGTGTTTTCTTTTAAGTGGAATTTTTACTACAAATATCAACAATTCTCATCTATTGTAAAACATGAATGCTAATGCATATATATATGAATGACTGTTAAAAGATTCAAGAGCTCCAAAATCAAACAAATCTAAGTTAAAACATATAAATAAGAAGTCAAGCCATTGTTTTTGTGTGAATAATTAGATGTTTCAAATCTCTGGTTCACTTGATAATATGATCAGAGACTGATCCATGTAAATATTGGATAGTGAGAGAGAAATGTTAATCTAGAGAACTGTATATTAGACAATAGTTATTGAATTAATAATAAGCATCCAAAAAAGATTGTATTATAAATCTAAAATTGACTGTTACATAGACACACACATATATATATATATACGTATATATTATAAATTATAGAAAATGTAACCATGGGGTGAAGAGAAAGGAGAAAAAAATAAGCAATCTGGATTCCAAATAAGAAAAATGAGAGAGAGATTGAAGTTTACTTAGTAGTAAAGTCTTCAGTATAAAGCGGATTAAATGTAAAAAAGTTGGATTGAGTTAAAACATTACAAATTATTAATATAAAAAATATTGTTCTTTTAATGTGAGCAGAAATTCCCAACATTTACCTGACCAGGCATTTATTAAGGACATATAGATAAGTGCATGGTTGGGAAAAAATCATGCAAATAAGGCTTAATTAAAATTAAAATAGAAAAATTACATAAAATATCAAATTCAGAATGTAAAATAGAATCATAAAACATTTGTCCTCTTAAGGCAACAAGTAATTAATAATTAACTTCAATTGCAAAAAGAAAATTAAGCAACTAACTCAGAAAAAGTTTTTTTTTTTTCAAATTCTTAGTTTTATCTCAATTAAGAATAAAGTAGAAAAACAAGCATGCTGCTTCAGTCAGTAATCATAATTCTCTCTGTGTGTGAAAGTATTCTTTAAAAAAAGTGTCATCTCCTGAAAAAAAAAACCCTAAAAATATAGAATCTTACAAAATAAAGAGTGCTTCTCACAGCTCTATATTCATTGAGAGCTGAATTATAAAGCTTCTTATTATAAGAATGACTGAATTATAAAAAAAATTTCCAATTATTCATCAGATCACTAAGTAAATATGTAAACATTTACAGCAAGCTTGACTATACTAAAATAATAGATATGTTGATGCCAAGTGCCAGTTATTTGAGCTTGTATGTATAATAAACATCACAACCCAATACCATAAATTGAAAGCTTTTTTGTTTGGAGAATCAATAAAAAGTCTGCAAAATAACCAAAATATGGTGATTTATATATAAAAGAATAAAAATAATAACATAGCTAAAATTCTGTTTGCCAACTATAAATACTATATCCATATTCCATGTTATCTCATAGATCATTATAATATTAACATTATTATCATCATTTACAAGCATTATCAATCCACTGCAGGAAGGTCCCTCCATGTTTAATTCAACTTCCCGGCTTCCTGGCCTCTCTTTTTCACAACATAGCAGCAAACTTCCTTTTTCATCTGCATGATATACAGTCTCTTTCTAGATCTTATACAATCTTTTAAGATCCAATTTAAGACTTCAAATCTCTATCCAATATCATCTCTTCTAGAAATATGTCCAACCAATGTTAATGATATCTGTTTGTTTCTTACCCATGCATTTCATTTTTTAATCTCTTCTTCTTACTCCTAAAATATATTTCTCCATACTTCATTGAGTAGTCAGAAGTCTTTGAGTTGCTTTTTTATTAAGTATACAAGTCTTATAAGGACTGATAAAACAGATCTATAAAAAATTATTCTTTTCAGCAACAAATTCTTTTTCTCATACAATATTTTTTGACATTTTGTACAAAATATCTAGATGTACTTACTACCCACAGATCTCTCATTGACCAGAGTTGTTAAAAAACTAATCATCATAATATATAGATAATGAATTGGTTTCAGATCTATATAACTACACAAGCAAATTAGTTAAGATAGAAAATTTAACAATTTTTCAATTTGGGATGATAACATGATAGTAAACACAGAAGTAAAAGGTGGCAACTAAAAAAATATATATATTAATGCATTAGATCCAAAAGATTCAGATGCACCACTCTCAGAGTTAAAGGTTCCTCACAGATGCAAGCCACAAGCTAGAAACTAGTCTGGGAATAATGGATAGTACAGAATTGGATATGGATTTAATTAAATACTACTAATGGGAATATATTGATTACCAAAATTTACTTTGGCAGCAAAAATATGGTACAAGAAAAAGAATTGGCTGCTGAACAGCATAATGTAAGCAGAGAACATGATGTTTTACTGATTTTAACCTTTCTTCTAGGAAAAGCATTTACATTTAATTATATGATTAATTTCATTCATTATCTTGCCATCTGTATTAGTAATCTGATCCAAATATTTGTAAGTGTTATCTTCTTCTAATTTAAGATTATCAATCTTTATTTTCTTTTTCTTAGAAAATTAACTGAACATTACTCTAGTATTTATCTTTAATCAATATTTATTTTACTTTCTTCTGAAAACTCTTGAAACAGTTCTTGAAGCTCTGAAGCACTGTCATGAACTGCAAAATCTAAATATAAAAGTAAATGAAGATTATTTACCTTCATTTACTTTTATGCCCTTAACTTTCCAATTTGGTTGACAAAATATTTCTTAAAAAACTGATGTAAAAAGTTAGGGAGATATGGAACTCCCTTGTTGTACATTCTTCTCAATGTCAACCTTCTTAGTATCATCATATAATTCAGTAATTTCTATTGCATTTTGATAAATATCCTTCAGAATATGACAATATCTTGGATCTATATTATATGGTCACTTCTATCTTTTTTTGATGACCGACGGCACCACTAGATCACTTACAACCTAGAAAATTTAATTTATGGTGATCAACAGTTAATGATGATGAATGCCACCAGTTAGACCCAAAGAGAGAAAGAAATCTTTAACATTGTCCAGACAATTGAGAAAAGAACACCAAGACAAACATCAGCCAAAATAATTTTTAAATAACTTCATAATTTATTAAATTCAAAAAGAAAATGGTTAAATCTCAAGAAAATGAAAGTATAGAAGTCTGACCTAGATTTTTATAGTGTATTTATCAGAGACTGTATGAGAGTATTGAAAACATTAAATACCCTGGCAGATAAGTTTGTTTTCTCACCTATAATTTAAAAAGAGTGGTTTATAATATCTTCCTGCTAGCAATTCCAGTTTTCCTATTTGAAGATTTCAAAAATAAAATGGTCTTGCAAGGAATACAATAAAACAGCGCATGCAAACTTTCCTTGGCTCAAAATAAAGCATCGGGACCAAGAATTTCATATGTCTGCAGAACAGCTCATGATTAACCATGTTCAAGATGATTCACAGTTGACCCAAATACTAAACAAGAAAACAGAACAAGAAAAGACTACGATTTCCTGTAATTTTAAATAAAAGAAAAAAGCTCCAATTTAGGAAAAACAGAACATTGTGTTTGATAAATTGCTAGCCAAAAGATTTATGGTGTGCAGGAAATGCAAACTAAGCTTAACTGAATTAATTATAAAGAAAGAATAAATGAAAGGTGAGTTAAAAGAAAATTACTAACATTCACCCAGGCATTAGTTAAGGGTTAGTAATATAAAAAGAGAAAAGAATACAAAGCATATCAAATATATACTCGCAATACACTCTTGGATAAATAAATTAAAAATATGAAATATTAAAATTAAGATTCCAATACATACTATAAATAAAATACCTAATAAAATACATAAATATATTTAAATTGAATACGCAAAATGTATTATAAAGAGAGGTTTCTTTTAAGACCAAGCTGAGACTTTAATAAGAGAATTAAACCCTGATTAGAAAATGAAAACATTTTACCTCGAGTATAAGGTTAGGTTCAGCGGATGTCTTTCAGCAGCATAGACAGCTTATTTCACTTGAAAGTTCCGACAAAGATTTTGGTTTCCATTATATGTTTGGGAGTCTGAAGGCAAGCACTTGATCAGTTCTTGTTTAAGTTTTTATGACATGATATTGCAGGAACAATCTGGAATCCAGAGTTCATCTTTGGGTTGGTTTAGCATGGCATATTATAGATAAGATTCATCATCGCATGTAGTTCTGGTATTCGGTAGAGACAATTGCCATTTAGAAATAATGGTCAATAATATAATTTCAGTCGAATTTCCTAATGGCAGACAGCAAAAGGTAATATTCTCAATGACTGTACCCAAATGCAGACAAAAACCATGGGAATTTTTGGCAGCACAGCAATTCGAATAGTTATCACTATTAGCATACTAAAAAGCTGAATCAATCCTCAACACAGAATATAATGAATAGTTGAATAAACAGACCAAAATCCCAGGGTTATTTATGTGAACTCTTATATTCCATTTCATCTTTAATTAGAAGTTTTTCCCAGGGCAAATTTCTACCTCAGACTTAATCTTAATTAAAAATCTGACCAAGGTTCCTATCTTATTCAAAATTAATTAAAAAAAAAAACTAATTGCAAAAATTAAGTCCCAGCTTTTATTTTTAAAATTAAATTAAAATTAGATTACAATTAACATAAAAAAACAGGAATGCAATTACAACTTTCTCAAAAAATTAAAACTTTTCAAATTAGAATGTTTTTACAATTTGATTAAAAAAAGATGTCAAAAGAAATTATTTTTAAACTAAAAAGTAAAACTAGAGAATTCTAAATATAGCTGTGTATGTGCGCTATAACATATAAAACTTGTAAATAATTTTATAAAAATAAAAGTTAGTGTTAATTTCCCGATGAAACTTTTGAAACGGATAAAGCATCTAGTTCAATATCTTGATAATTCAATGTTTTAATGTTCTATAGAAATTCTTATAGAATCAAGTGCCTTTTCATAATCTATAAATCCAAAGTATAATGGCAACTAATATTCAATGGTCCTTTCTATAATTTTTCTCAATACTTGAATATGATCCACTGTATTAAAACCACTTTTAAACTCAGCTTGTTTTTTTATTGATTGGATAAAATCCAAAGTTCATTGTAGTTTTGAATAGAAATGATAAAAGATTCATAGATTTAAAATTTCCAAAATCTCTTTTGTCTTCTTTCTTAATCAACATTATTGCCACATTCTTCCAAACATCTGGTAAACCTTTATCATTTAGACATTTGATATATAACTTTGCCAACCAATTTTCTATTTCTTCTCTGTTTCTTTTAGGATATGATTATAATTCCATTATTTCTTGAAACTTTTCCTTTTTTCATATTTAATTAATGTCCCATTCCATTTAAAATGCTGAGCAATTCTGAAAATAAAAATACTTTGTTCTTTTTATTACCATATAATTCTTTGTGTAACTCTTCCATATATTACATGATGTCATATCTATTTTTACTTCTCTTCTTATTGCAGATATATTGTTTTACATTTTTGGGACTTATTTTCTTCTAACTTGATGATTAACAATTATATATATATATATTTAATATCAGTTAACTTTTTTTTTGTATCATTTAATAAAAATCTAAATATTCAATTTTTTTTTAATAAAATATTTTTATATTCCTTCTTTTCTATATACATTGTCTTGTCTCAGTAAAAAATTTACCAGTAAACTGCTGTTTTTTTGTACCAGCTAACTTTGATGTAATTTTTAATTGTGTATCAGTTATTTTCCTATTGATTTCATTCAAATCTGAATCATCTTCAAAATCTGTTAATATTTTTAAATGTTTTTCAAATTCTAATTTAAATTTATTGGAATATTTTTCAAGATTAGAAATATCAATTGAGAATATAGTTTTCTTAAAATTTTTGACTTTCTAGTTTTGCATTAATATTTATCTTACGTCTCAATAATCAATTATCATTTCCTGTGATGCATAACAATCTTGAAATATTTTCTATAAATCAAAATATAATCCAATTCTGCTGTACCTTCATTTGGATGCTTCCATGTCCATTTAGTATTTTTTTCAAAGAAAGAATTCACAATATACAGTTTTTCCTTTTCTGCAAACTCTACAAGTCTATGTCCTCTCTAATTTTTATCACTGCAATCAAATTTTAGCACAGCATTATCAACTTCCAATTGTTTATTAATTCTAGTATTAAAATCTACCATGACAATTTTAAAATATTTGGTCTGATCAAAAACATTTTATACATCTATAAACAAATCCTCTACTTCTTCATTGTTTTGAAGAATTATTGGGGCAGAAACTTGAATTATCTGCATTTGCTATTTTCCATTAAGTTAAATAATTAATCTTACCACTCTACTTGATCATCTTCACAATGTTGTTCTTCCATTGTTCATTTATAATAATTCTACTCCACATGTGCTTCCAATATTTGTGCCTTTGCAATAAAGTACATGCCCACTTTTTGAATCAATTGTCTCAATTTTTTTTCTAATTTCACAAAGTCCAACAATATTCCATTTAATATTAGATAGTTCTTCCAATTCATTCAATCTTCCTTCACTTAAAAGTGATTTACATCTGTTAATTATCTATATAAAAGATTGTCATCAAATAGTGGAGAAAGTCTGGACTCAGGAGATTCTTAAAACTCCCACTTTCAACTGCTAGGTGCTTCTTTGACTTGTAGCTTTCTAGCCTCCTGCAAATAAGAGCCATAGGTTGTCTGCTATAATTATAAATATCTATTTTTTAAAAAATCATTACACATTCTACCTTAAAAAAAAAACAAAAAAACTTGATAAATCTTTCATTTAGAAACTAACAGGTAACTGAGAAAAAGAATATGGTGCTCCTTGGTCTTAAACTCAAAGATAAAAAGCCAATAAATTCATCATATTAACTGATGCATTTTGGTAAACAGCCCATCCATAATTCATTTACTGTATGAATAATAATAGAGTAATAACAGCAAAAATGACAAGAATCTATTTGTCCTGTTCAATTCCTATAAAGTCTCAAAGAGGAATTAAAGGGTTTTCTTTAAATTAACATTGAGTTATGTAGATTAATTCACAAAATATTAAACTAGTGTGTTTGAAAAGCAATGACAGAAAGAGAAAAATAAAAAAGGCTTGGTACAACAGAAATAACAATATTATAAGAAAAAAGAGCTAATAATAATCTAATTATTGAACTAGACCCTATAAAAACAGCAAAGTGAATGAAATAATACAGCTATGATTATAATGATCAGCATAGAAAATGCATCAAACCAAATGATAAAGAAGAATAACACACTTCACCAGACATACTAACTTACAAGTTATTATAGATTTGTCTATATAATTAAAGTTTTCAAAAATTATCATGGAGTTCTTTATTCTACTTCTAAATTATTGAAGATAAGAAAGCTGTGAGGTTTGAAGTGTTATCTGAAGAATAGTAGACTATATAAATAATTAAATATTGAAAAGAAAATAGCAATAAGTTTTATAGATGAAAAAAATTCTCATGAACAAAATCCCTATGAATGTTGTAATAAGCACATCTTATATGGTAAGTATATTGATTTGCATGCATCTGAAAGCAGCTTTTATCAGATAAAATTTCAAATAATGTGTTTTCAATTTGCTGCCAGTGAGACCTATGATGAGTTCAAATATTAAAATATAATTTGATTTTATTCAATATTTTTATAGTGATTAAATTAATGTCAGGATGTAAATTATTTTAGAAATTTCTCTTTCTGAATATCCATGTCTATGCAAAACTGTTGCTTTAAAAACCCAGTGAGAAATATAAACAAAGATATACTCAATTCTTAGCTTAGTTTTTTTGGCTCAATATTTAAAATATGCATATTCTGAAAATATGTTCACATCTTCTTCAGTAAATGATTGGTCACATCTAGCAGCAGTTGGATAAAGTAAATGGAACAAACTGAACCTAAGGGATTAATTATTGTTGGAGAAGCCAGTGAGCTTGAATGTTATTACTCTAATAAGATATTTCTTAGAACATTTATTGATTCAAGACATTAACATTGCATATATGAAAATTCTATCATGAGTCTTGCATAGTATCAGAAAGCTTAAATGTAGTAAGACATTTTCTTGTTTTTTTAAAAATAAATAAATGAAGAATTCATTGCCTAGAATAATTGTCAAGAGAAATATATATATAAGATAAACTAATGATGAAGTCAATCTTTGGTAATTCTCTTATATGATAATGAACTAAAAGAAATAAAACCAAAATAAAGTATCCTCTCATATGTCTTGTATTGGTAACAAGTATTTTTAAATGTTACTCTGGTAATGTGCAGAATAATCAAAATAAGTCTCTTTTATCATTTGGATTTCCAATGCGCTATGGGACAATTTCTTGTAATATTTTACTCTAACAATTTAAAATGTATACATAGAATGCAAAATGAATTTTTTTTTACCATTTTTAGTTTTGAATGTAAATAATAATAAAAAAATATACTGTCAGTAACTGTCTATATCAAATAACTTTTGAGTACTGAGTAATGAATTTTTAGCACTATATAGTCATTTATTTAACTAAACCAATATCCTTCTCCCCACAGTGAAAATTGATCCAAGAACCTTCCATTCCTACTACTATGCAAAATATAGCACAAATCATTTAATCATAAATCATTAAAAATATTTTCAATAATAGAAAGACATTCCATCTTTAAATATTTCTGGGGACAACATTTGCAATAGCTATTTAAATTCCTAATGTTTACCAGAGTAGATAGGTGGATGTTTTAGCATTAAAAAAGGAGGATTAATCAGGTGATTATTATAACTAAAGGTGTTTTACATAGCAATGGCATCTTTTAAAAAATTGATAGAAAAACTTTTTTTTTAAAATTAATGATAATATAACATTAAAAAAATTATTGATTAAAAAAATATAACAAGATTTTGAGAGTTTAACAGTAATACTTTTAGATGGGTTAGCTTTATCACTATATTAATATATTGCATGATGATAAAGATTTCGAAATTTGTATTATTTGAAGAAAATTTACAAATAAAAAACTGCATTATGTTTTTTTTTAAAAAAAACGGTAAGAAAACTATCATCATAAAAGACACAGATAAGTTATAAAAAACTAAAAAAGTTTTTTTTTTTTAAAGAAAGTTTTAAAAACCCTCTGAAAAATTATCAAGAGTTGATTAGATATAATGATAGAATGGCAGATTGAGAGTTCATTTGATTAAAAAAAATCTATTTAATTATTTGAATGAAACCGATTTGCTCATCTAGCCGTTGTTATTTAAAATACATGATCTTCCCAGTAATGTTATTTTTTATTATTTTCTTCATTGTGACAGACGGCTATAATTATATTATAATAATTTTCTTTTCATATTTTTTTATATTAAAAATCGGGACTTTATAAATTTCTTTCCATAACTAAATTTTAGTATAAATTAATTTACACATCTAATAAAAAAAAAAATTGATGTTTTGATATTTATTTTATCAAAATAAATCTCAATATATTATGCAATTAATTTGCTCAAAATATAATTTTTTAAAGATGAAAATAAATTTTTAAACAGCCCTGAAAAGAGCAAAAAAAAAAAGAAAATTATTGGTGATTTGAAATCTGTGGTGAGATTTTTCCTCCAGAAAAAGGAATACACATTAATTTCAAAGATTTTCCTCAAAACTAAAAAACTATGATAATGATTATAATACTAACAATAGTGAAGAATAGAGGAAAATGGAATTTGTACATATTTATATGCTGAATTATTATTAAATGATTTTAAAAAGATTTAAACCTAATTTATATTTTTTGAAATATATTCAACTGCTAGTAACAGGCCACAGATTAATATGATAACTCATTGTGAGGAATCTTATTTCTCCAAAACCTCAATTTGGAGCAAATAATATTTTCCAGAATAAAAATATTTATGAGAGGGGAAATCATTTACAAAAAATTGATATTCTATTTTATATAAATATATCTAATGCAAAAAATTAGTTAAATAAATTCAAATAAAGTTACCTTAAAAGATAAATAATTTGATGTATTAAACAATGCTTAATTTAAAAAATGATATATTAAATTGATAATTCTAAAAGAAAATAAACGTATTTAATTCTGCATTATAAAAGTTAAGATCAGATACAACAAACAGTGAGTTTAAAAAACCTAAAAAGAAGGAGAAAAAGTAGCAGGAGCAAATCTCTCTTAAAAAGATAGTTAATCTATGGGAGTTATTTGCTTTGTCAGATATGGAAATAAATTGGATGATTTCATTTAGCTATATTTTCTGAAGAAAATCAGTCCAATGTTTGAAATGTTAACAAAACAGTTGTACCAATAAGTATAATTTTTATTTATATATTTTGTAGTTGATTAGAGCATAGGTATTATGTTCACTTCCTATAATAGTATTGTCATTGGTCTGCCAGCAATACTCGAAGAAGGAATGAAAATAATACCATTCAAAATGTTATGTTACATACTAATCTGTATGTTATTACAAACATTTGAATGTACTTGTAAAGTTTAAACTTTTCTAAAGAAATTTAACAATTCTAGATGATAGAAATAGTCCAACATACAATTACAAATAAAATGACATAATCACAAACTTTCAGACAAACATTTCCTTTAGTATTTTTTATTGTTTTTTTTTTTTTTATGTGTCAAAGTATCAGCCAGGAAGCGAACCCACAAACCCGGGACAACTGCTTGTAAGGCAGCTGCACTATGAATAATCAATTATGCTGTAGATTTAATGATAATATTTAAATACTTTCCATATTACTGTAAACATATAGACACATTGTGCAAAATTTTCTAAATATGTTATTATTACTCAGAATTGGATATATTCAGTTTAATGGTATAAAAAAAGTTGGGCCTAAATATTTTTTATTAATAGAAACTCATTTTACTTAGTTTTATAAGGAAATTTATTTACAATATTTTTGTTTTGCCATTCAAAAGAGTGATAATTTTTTTGACTTCTTTTAAAATTAAATATTAATTCAATTTAAATATTGAAAAATATATATATACTTTTTTTTTTGTTATATCATGTTTATTTTTAAACAATATGAATTGAGTTTATATCAATTGCCTAATAGGATGATATAATAACTTTTTTTTTTCTTTGAGGATTTAAATTTTTATCTGAACAGATTTAATGAGATAAAGATATTGTCATTTTCAAATGACATTTTGTTTTATTGATAAAGAGAATATTTATAAATATTAACGTATTTACAAAATATATATACTTTTGGTTCATCACCATCATCATTTTCAACCATTACTGATCCACTGCAGCGTGAAAGTCTTTCCAAGTTCATTTTTTCCATACAAGAAATATTTATGGATTGAAATGGAAAACTAAGAGAATAAAAGTAAATGGAGATTATTTAAATCATTTAGATTTTGCAGATGATGTTATTGTTTTCACAAATAATGCTTTAGAGCTTTAAGAAATGTTGCGAGAGTTATCAGATGAAAGTAAGACTAAGATAAATGTTAAAAAAAAAAAAATAAGAATGTTCAATGGGTTTTCTCAAAAGAAGAAAATAAAGATTAATAATGTTGAGTTAGAAGAAGTCAACAACTACCAATATCTTGTCATATTACTATTATGAAAGGAAATATTATGAGTGAAATTAATCATAGAATTAAATCTTAGTTAGAGTGCTTTTGATAGAAATAACTTAATATTAAAAGGAAATATGCCTATGTGTTTGAAAAAGGTTTTTAATAAACATGTTTTATCAGTTCTTACTTATGGATCTGAGACTTGGAAGTGTAACAGAAGAGCAATACAGACTTCAGACTACTCAACAAAATATGGAAAGATGCATATTAGGACTAACATGAAGAGATTAAAAATGAAGTATTTTAAATTACCCATTCTGCATCATTTCATATATTATCCAGCAACACATATTAATAACTCAAACATTATACTACCCAAAATGATGAATTATAAATTTTATTAAACGCACATTATTATATTAAGTAATATTTACTAAGTAAATATTACTTAAAATGATGAATATAATAGGTTTTGATGGATATCTTACACAATCCATATTTTCAAAATGCCTTGTTTTGAAAATCTTGTTCATATAAATATATTTAATGTTTTCAAGGTTATATGATGTAAATAAAGTAGTTTTTGGGTTAAACTGTGTGTTATTTTTGATGACTTTCTTCTAATATAAACTTTTTTTTTCTTCTCAAAAGTAATCTTTATTAGTCAAAAGATTACAAAAAATTATCGGGTACACTTATTCATGGAGGATTACAAAGTGTTCAATGTTACAAGGCAAAACAATTATTGACCAGGTTTACAAGGTACGTATGCTCGATAACAAATATATCCATAAAAGGGTTGTATAATTTTGCTTAATGTGTATCTATACATGGACAAGCACAGATCTGCACTGCCCAAAAACAATCCATCAAGTGGCATAGCAGCCCATCAGAGTGGAAAAGGTGCTGAAAACTTTGACCCTGTACCCCCCCCCCAGCAGGTTTTCTGGGTAGCGGCAATAATTGTCACCAGTCCACACCCATAAACCAGACCCCCAACGACTGCCATCATCAACACCTGTGGAAGAAATGAGGATTGCAGACCCATGCCCACAAATATTACAACAAAACTCTATTACTGTTACAAAGATGATATTTCTAGCTGGAGTGTCTAGCATCCAGTGATATCATCTTGCACACTGAGGTCAATGGAGCTGAACATCTGCCCTTAATCATTATCAAACTCCTGTGTCTGCAAATGTTCACAATAGCTGTTCAACCCACCAACCAAAGTTCTTCAGGGTTCACAGTGATTTTTATTTGTCGATACTAATTGGATCCTGCTTCTTTTGATTGAATTTCAGGTCTTGATTAGTAATCAATGATTCAAGTATAATCTGAAAGTTTGTTGTTAAACCTTGGAAAATTTCTCAATAATTATTGCTTAAAAGAGTATGAATAATTTGCAGCTTCAATGTCTGTTTAGGTCTAAAACATCATTTGTACTCATTTTTGTCTTTGAATTATTATTTTTTAGTTCAAGAATAACTTCATTGTAATTCTGTGTTGATTTGACTTTTTTTTTTTTTTGACCCCCAATCCACTGGAAGGGTGGTAATAACTTTTGTTCTGATCATCTGAGAAACTTGATTTTTGTGCAGGGAGATAGCTTAGGTTATTTTCTATAATGTTCAATTCTAAAATTGAGACAAATTAACATTTAAAACTTGTTTAACACTGCTAAAATCTGATGCAAAGATAAATTTCTTAAAACCATCATTATTAACATATTATATTCCACGTTTTCTATGAGATTTGATGTCCAAATGAATTTCCTATTTATTCTATCAATAAAATTAGGATTTCTAGTGTCTATTTTTTTTAGAATTATTTGGTTTCATTTAAAATTATTTTTAAAAGGTTTATAATATTCTAATGATTCTAAGAATTACTTAAGCTAGCTTTTGTCTATTTCTAATGGCATCCATTTGCATAAAATGGAATGATAGATAATTTCAATTATCATTGAATGAAAACTGTTCCAAAACTTCTTCTAAAGATGAAAAAACACTGAAACAGATATTCACTTATATTTTGGTAAACTTTTCTTCTATGAATCCAACAATGGACTATGACTTTGGTGAACAAAACAGGGAGCCTGAAACAGTGAAAACTGGAGTCCTAGGCTCCACCTAGTGGACTGTTAATGGTGAAACTGAAGAAAATAAACATTGTGTTAATCCACATATTCCTAATGCTCAAGTATTTCACATCCAATCTCATTTTTTTACCGCATATTCAATTTCATTACTATTTGAGATCTGACAGTTTTTCTTTGAAAAGTTAACCTTGACAATAGCAGATGTTATTGTGTGGAAACAATGAAAAGTAATCAAAAAATAACACATGATTTAACTCAAAAACTACTTTATATATATATGCACACACATCTTTCACATGAAAAATTATGAGAAATATTTATTTTTAATCTAAATTTACTATTAAGCTAGCTAAGTAATTGTGTGACTGGCAATGTTTTATTCATAATAACCCTGCATAAAAATTTTAGGGAATATATGTGTCACACCTTTCTTCATTATTTCTTTTGAATGCCTTCTATTTTTAATTATCGAATGAAATGATGTGAATAATTACAGAATCATTGTAGAATGTGAAAATATTTTACATATTTTTAAAGCAATTTCTTGAGGTTGACTGAACAATTATAGAATGGAAATAGCATTAAAAATGCAAAGTATAAGTAAGAAGAAGTACTTCTTCTGGATATCTATTACATAAAATATGTGTGGGTTCAAGATTCAGCTTGAATTAATTCCATAAGGTAGTTTTTAGTCAGTATTGTACCATGCAGTAGATAGAAAAAGAATTTTAATTATATCTGAGTAATATACTGTTTTGCAAACTGCATAGATTCTTAGCACAGGTAGAGTTGTCAGCGATACCTAAAAGATGAGGTTGTCTTCTTTAAATCATTAAAAGATGCCAACAAGGGACTGTGAAAAAGAATCCACCACGAGATGACATGACAATGAGAATTAGATTATCTAGTGTTACAATATACCATTTGGCTCTTATATGGATGCAAAGAATTTAGATATTAAATTGATACTTTGTCTGCAGAAGAAATTAATCCATCTTAAGTGATGTGAGAATGAGACCTATGTATATGCTTTGATTAAATATATAAGCGTATTGACAGTAATGCTAAATACCTACATAAACAGGCTATAATGAGCAAATAGTTCACAAAGCATAACATTAATTATACAAACTTTCATAATAAGATAAAACAATTTTGGGCAAAAATATTTTCATTTGCATACCAAGTCTGTCCAACTATTCATTGATCCAATGATAATTTAAAACAGGGTTTTAATAGAATGATTGAATGACTAGAAAGAATTAAAAATTTTCTCTAAAGAATAATGTTAACTTATAATTTGTGGACAATTGACATATGAATAATTTGTGAAGTTGTATTAAGAACCCAATTATTTTGAACTGATTAACTGTATTCAAAACAAGTTGGAACTTTTTAAGTCCTCTAAAGATTATCATGGCATCATCAACAAAAGATATGAAATGAATAATAGGTCAAAGATATGAACGAAAAGACCTTTTATGTGTTGTTTTATTTTTTTTAATTAGGAGGTCTATACAAAATGCAAATAATAAAAATGAAAATTAGAATACCAAATGGAAATGACTTTATTAATTATAAAATTATTAATTACAGAGCATCCCTTATTTTAATATTAGATATTAAATATAGGATGTTTCCAAATCACTTTTTTTATTATTTAAAAAATAATAATGGCTTTATATAAATATTTTTTATATGGTAACACACTGCAAATATGATCATTCAAAAAAGATTAACTTTAGGTTGTAGGATCTGATAAATTTGTTAATTTACAATATGGGATTTCAATGAACAAAATCCATTTAGATAAAAGCTTTCGATAAAAATTATCTGAAAAATGTTTAATAATTAGATTTTAGTTGTAACTATTTAGGTTAGATGTTAATAGCAATCAGTATACATTTACATCTGCAGGATAAAATGCAGTTCTGCATTTGCACAAATTTTACCACAAATATTGAAAGAAAAAATTATTTGTTTATTCTTCATTTTTTATGTAACCTCATTAAACATTTATTCATTAATAAATATGTAATACTTACATATAATTTTAATTAGAATATATTTGATTCTTAGGAGAAAATTAGCCACTGAAAATGATCTTTGTCACTAACTTTATTATTGTTTTATTTTTAATTAAAAGATTGGTATTTCTAAGATTAATTTTATTGTTTTCACATATATTTTTAATGAAGTTCAATTAAAACATAAAGATTTTATAAAAAATATTTTTTTGTTGTTGTTAAAAAATACAACTGAAGGAAAAACTCAGGAGAAAAACAACATACTTAAAGAGCTAATACATTACAACTATACAAATGCATATTTTATTTGCATTAGATTGTACAAAAAGCTGTTGAACAGATTCCTGTTTATAGTTATTTTATCATAATATTATTAATTTTTAACTTTTTTTAATTTTATTTATAAATTTTTATTAACAAATAATTACTGAAATGTAAATATTTTAAATAAAATATTAGAGTAAAGTAACTTTTAGTCTCATTCCATATAATAGTAATAACATGAGAATTTGTAACTATACGTATTTGTGAATGAAAATAAGGCCTTATTCATTTTGTTAATGAATTTCATTAGTTCGCATTATGCCATTATTTTCATATGCTCCTGTAATGATAAAAAAGTTTGAATAAAAATTGCATACAATGATTAAGTTTTTAATATAGGCTAGAATGTTATTCTGTAGTTTCTTGAAATTAAAGTAAAATCTAATCTTGGTAAAATTTGGAGTTTAACATTATAATAATACCTTATGACAGTGGTGGTAAACCTTTTTACATATTAATGCCAAAAATTTCCAAATAATATTTATTGAATGGTTGGCGTACCATACAATTATTAAATGAAAATATAAACGATTTAATTATTGCAGTTTTTTAAAAGTTTATAAAACAAAATAACAATAATAATTAAACAAAATTTCTAAATAAACTAAATACAAGTGAACAATATTTATTTAGAAGAGCACAAATTGAATAAAATTTAATAGTTTTTGATTAATAGTAATTAAAATAAAATTTTGGAAATAAACATATAAAATCAACATAAATAGATATTATTTAATGAGATTTTTGCTGTTGTACATTGAATGCCAAATGTTTTATATCTGGTTCATATTTTGTCACTTTTAATAATGTGCACACTCAATTAGATTCATCTGTCATTCTATTTTTTGAACTGTCTTTAATTAAATTCATTTTTAAAAACAATGATTCACATGCATATGTAGAGGAGAAAATTGGTAATATAGCAATCATTACTTTTTTTAAAACAATTAAATGTTTCAGGAATAGCATTCCAGGCAGTCAATAGTTTCTCTTCAGGATTCTTTTCACATATGCCCAATAATCGATCATTTTCCATTGTTTCTAATTCCTTCCTCAAATCAACAAATTTCTCTTTCCATATACAACCTAACTGAAAATCGACTGATTGTATTTTCATATCTTCCAAATTAAGCCATTCAAAAATTTCTAATTTAAGACTATCCAATGATAGTATGTTTGGATATAAAATAAATTTTGATGTTTCTAAAAATTGTCTGAACTGTGTAAATCTTAAAGAAAATTCATCAATTATTGATTGAATAACAACACATAACTCTTGTTCAATTTTACTTGATCTGGTTTCTCGTGATATTCTAAATCAGTCACAAACTTTTTTCTATTTGGAAAATATTTAAAGGAGTAAGAAATAACATCATGGTTGAAAATTTATAATTTAACTTCAAATGCTTTGCTCAAATCAAATGTGATAACAATTGTCTCATTATAACTTTGCAGTTTCACATTTAATTCATTTAGATGTTAACACATATTAGTAAAAAACATTAATTTTGCAAGCCATTCAACATCCATTAATTATATTTTTCATGATTTTCTCTTTACGTAAAAACAATCTAATTCCATCTAAACACTCAACGAATCATTGAAGAACTTTTCCTCGACTTAACCATCGGACATTGTTGAACATAAGTAAACCATTTTATACTGAGTTCATCTCAATAAATTTAAAATTTTTCGTTTATTTAGAGCTTGTGTAAATATAAAATTGACTAACTTAATCACAACATTCATAACATTATCCAGAGGATTAGAGTTGACCTTTGTGCATAAAACCTGCTGATGTATAATGTAATGAAACCCAAAATTAAATGTCCAATATGGTTGGTAAATAAACTGAGAAAACCATTTTCTTTTCCATTCATACTTTGAGCACCATATGTAGTTACTGATAAAATTTTGGCAACATCTATTTCTTTCTCAGTGAATGCATTTGAAACTTTGTTGCAAATATATAGATTACTTTTGTTGTTGCTACAAATGAGGTTAAATTGATCAATTCTTCTTTGATATTATTCCCAACACAATAGTAAATAAAAATAACCAAACATGCTGATACAAGGCAGACAGAAATTAAACTAAAAGATTTTATATATCTTTTTTGTTGGTAAGTTGTGTTATTAGCTATTCGCCGGATTCTTTCTTTAACTAGCCAATGGTAAATTTTGTAGTCTTTGAATAATTTTTGCTTTGTTTTCAAAATCTTTAAAAAGAACTGGTACACATTTCATCTAAACTTTCAAGTTTCTTTCATATATTCTCCATCATTAAAAGGTTTCCCATATTTGGCAATTACATTTGAATGATTTACAATAAATTTCATTATAGATGTTGATTTATTATATTCTTTTTGTTCAACTTTACTTTTTTCACAGAGTGATTTATGATTGGTCTTATAATGCTACTTTATTGATGATGTTCTCACTATAACTGTTCCAGAACATAAAACACATACTACCTTGGTGCCTGTCATATTAACAAATTTATTTAAAAGTAAATGAGCTTTAATAATTTTATAAATCAAAGATTTATTATGTTAAAATATATTATTGTCCTTACACTTCACTTTTACAGCAAAACTTCAAGCAAAAAAAAAAGTCATTTGATGGTGTTGATTAAGCATTGTTCGCGATCATTAAAAAAATGAATGGTGTTAACAGGTTTAGATCAAAAAAGATTAAGACTGAAATTTTATTACTTTTACTTTAGATTTGAAAAAAATTATGTCAAAGAGCTATAAAACATTTTACTGAGTTTACTTTCTAGTTTTATTGGAATCATTTGACAGGTTTATAGAATATGATACCACAGTATACCGGTACCACTTTATTTGACTTAAAATATCATTGCTACCTACATATATATATATATTCAAATCTTGTAATTTATTGCTTCTAATCAGAGTTCAATTGTAAATTGAATCTAACATAATATTATATTTATTTTATCTTTAGTTTACAGTAAATTTTTATTAGTACAGATTTTAACAACAAAAAACTATTGAATAATTTAAAGCATAGAAATGTAAATAGTTCACATGCCAGTAAAAAATTCAAATGTGCCATTTCTGGCATGTGTGCCATAAGTTTTCCATCACTGCCTTATGATAAATAACTGATGATTGGAGTGTAGTTTGAAAGTTATAATTGCAGTCTGAATGTTATAATTGACTATTTGTTTGTTAGTCTGCATTCAGAACAGGTTATATTTATCTGTTTAATGAGTTTTATTTAAACTTCTTTGAATTAATAATTTCACTCTTTGTAGTCAAGTCGCAATCTTTAGTGCCTATATAAATATATTAAACCATATATAACGGTAGATTTTCATGTTTATTTAAAGGTGGTTGCCTCTGCAACTGATTGAGATTGTTGATTGATATTGATATTGTTTAAGTATTGACTGCTTCCATATATTTATATATAATATTTAGTGACACTGTGCCAGTAAAACATAATTCTTGGATTTAAAAAGATTGGCTACCTCTATATCATTCTTCTTCTTAATATCTTATAGTTTAGGTTACCAAAACATAATATTTCTAAACTAAATTCACATCTATACAATTTAACTAGTCCTCAACAAGGATTAAAGTATTAAATCGTTCATATCTATAACTTAGAAAATAAATAAGAATAACAAGGCTATTAGATGGTTGCAAATCTTTGGCAGTTTGTTTGAATAAAAGACAATGACACACATACTACCCACTGAAGCCTATGAGCATTGATTATATAACCATATAATATAATATTCTTATAATTCTTAATATTTGCATATGGATATATATCTATTTTAAAAAAAGAGAGATGCTATTATAGTAAAATGAGGGGGGGGGGGGGGTAAATATATAGTTAAGATGTTTACTTAATAAGATAGTGGATTTTTTTTTTTTTGTATAATAATGAAATTTTTGAAAATCTCATATAATTAGATAATAAACAGTGAAAATTCAGTTTAGACAATA
This sequence comes from Epiperipatus broadwayi, assembly GCA_028023455.1. Classification (NCBI taxonomy): domain Eukaryota; kingdom Metazoa; phylum Onychophora; class Udeonychophora; order Euonychophora; family Peripatidae; genus Epiperipatus; species Epiperipatus broadwayi. The sequence continues at coordinate 3,041,429 of JAQFVV010000115.1, forward strand.
AAAAAATAAAAATGAGATGGATAAAATATTAACACATTAAAATAAAGAGATCTACATACAGCACAAAAAAAAAATTACACGAAGAAAATAAACTTAATCTTTTTTTTTTATTTTTAAAAAGGTTGATAAATAAATGAAATGCAAGGAACAAATAGTAGTAGTAGAGGTAGTAATAATGATATTAAAACGAAAAAAAAACCAAAGGAAAAAAACATAACATCTGACCAAAACAATTTGAATATATTTGTATAACAAGCTATTAAGACCGTTTAAATGATTAAATAATGCGTTACTTCTGTCCAATAATAAACTGCAACTCCTTTTATTCACTCAAACTTCATTTTAGTTCTCAAATACAATTACTTTTTTTTTTTGTTATTGTTAATTGGATTCTGTGTAATTATTTAAGAAAATGACATTAAAAAAATTGCAAAAATCTGTAGAGCCTTAAAACTAATCTGTTTATCTTCAGTCAGCTCCTGTCAGCTGTATTGGATTAATTAATCATAAGTGATAGCTTAAGACCAAGCAATGTCAATATCTTTTATAACTAATTTCAAAAGCTTTATTTGCATTCTTTTAAGGTAGAGAGAAGATCATACATAAGAAATAATGCAAAACTTGTATATAAATGTGTATGTGCGTATTTGAATGTAAAGAAAGATAGTCACCTCAAAAATTCACTGAATAAAAGAATACTAAAAAAATATAGTTGAGAGTCATGATAGCTGTTTAATAGTTTTCTACTTCCCCCTCCTTTTTAGCATTGCATTTATTTATATTTTTTAATAACTGTAATACCATTTTTGACATCATAGAGACAAATGTTTATATAACTTAAAAGTAACTAAGAACAATTTTATGTAAAAAAAAAAAAATTAATTTGAATCTTATAAAAATGTATATTAATAACAAAATGATAATTTTATAATCACAAAAGTATGGTCAAATAGAAAACTATAAACATATCACATGGATATTTAAAATTATGCATCAGTGATTTTTCTTTTCCCTTAAACCAGAAATCAAAAAAAATTTACCAAGAACCAAGTATTCACAGGAAGATGACATCTCCCTATCAATGATGACCACCATATTATATCACAATCATGTTTTATATTTTCACAGTCAACACTCATTTGATCAATTTAGATTAGTTTCGACTTTTTTCAGTTGATCTTGAACACATTGACTGGATAAATAATGAATTAATGATCAATACTAAATGGTTGATTAGTTTGACTATGATATGAATCAATAATACGAAAAAAAATCCTAAACCTAGCTTTTGATTCTGGAAAAATAATTATTTCAATTGAGATTCAAACTTCACGTCTTAAGTGTGGAAAATGGGTGTGTTACCCATTATGCTATAAAGCTCTTCATTTAACAGGGCCATTGATTTCTGGGCCTCTTATAATTAAAGATTTTTTTTTCATATTAAAAATAATTCAATAATATATTTTACCTGCAATATAAAAATCTTCCATGCTTTTAAAGTGCCTATATATTGCAGGAAACTAAATCAATATTAAATTTAATATATATATATCATAATGAATGGTGTTGGCCAAAAAATAAAATCCCCATATTGGCATGCTAATTATGATATGGCCTACATCAGTGGTGTGCAATCTTATTACACTTATGACTTCTTTCCTTTGAATAAAAATTTGACACAATCCATTATTTTTTATCATGCCTAAATTATAAGTATGAAAGAATATTCATAATAAAATGACAGTTATTTTAATTAATATACAAATTTATATTTTCTAATAATTTATTTGAAACAAAATTATGATAAATACAAAAAATAATTTATTTTTATGTGACTTATCTATTTTTAAAAATTAAATTCTTTTTTTAAAAAAATTTTCTTATAAATTTTGTGATTAAACAGCACATGATCACCATTTCTTATGCTTGCTCATAACTGTTAGTAAAACAGGCAAAATTTCTCCATACAGTAGTGCCACTCAATACAAACATAGTGTGCACTGAGTGGCACTACTGTATGGAGAGTTTTGCCTGTTTTAAATTTTGTGATCCCTAACAATTTTTACACGACTCCCTGAGGGGTTGTGACTCATGGGTTAATAATTAAAAATGCACAAGTGATATCTATAAATAAACACATATAAATAGCTCCATGTTAAAGATTAAAGCAAAGATGATGGATGGTGTATTGTGAAGAGTAAAGATTAATAATATAAAGTCAAAGGACCAATAGTTTCCACATAGTAAATAGCTGGTCCATCTATTCTTTACATTTACTGATGAAAGAGCACTATTTATTCGTAGCTTTCAGAGGCATAGTTATTTCAGTTTAGTTTACATATATTTAATTCAGTGCCAATTATGTAGCAGAAAAATGATTGTTACGAAAAAAAAAGTATAGCTCTATATAGGAGAGAATGGTAATTACTTAATTGTCACCGGCAATGCCAATTGTATAGAAGAACTATATTAGTAGAAATGTGACTTGTTCAATTAGATAATGGTTAATATACACATATACTAGAACTAGTATTATTGTTATAGTTAAATTTTTAAATTTCAATTATCATGTAGAAAGATCTTAATCCATTTAATAATCATTTGGATATCTCAAATCTCTTTTAGCTTGTATTTATAAACTGGTGCTACAATTTGAAATTGAAATGGTAGACAAATAAAAAAATTTGGCCTTCCTAAAACAAAAGCTCAGAAGAACACAAGAAACCAGAAAATAATCACTTAACAGTTAATCTACATATAGCAATCACATAGACATATACAATTTTAGAATGAAAACAGTTAACTTCTTTGATAGTTTAAGTAAAATTAATAACAGACTCTGTTACTTATGAATAGTATAATACATAAACAATCATTACTGTATGCATGTATTATTAATCCAGTCTGAATTTTCAATAAATTACTTCCTTTTGGCTTTGCTAAAAGTGATTTATTTATTTAATTTAAAAAAGAAATGTAATGAAAAAACATTCTTATATACATGATACATGTATATATACATATACTTGTGAATTAATAAAGAAAATGAAAGCATTCTTCTTCTGCTATATATAGATATATCTAGAACTTAAAAAAATAAGTAATTAAAGATAAAATAATGATAAGCATTACCGAATTAAAAAATGATTAATTGAAAAATAAAGAACAAGTACAATTAATTATTTTGTAGAACATTCCATATTACAGGAAACATACAAAAAGTCAGAGATAAGGGAAATTGGACCTTTTAACACTCACTTGGATTGTGGAAGCTGATGCTTACCGAAGATACAAAGTGGTCAAATATAAGGAGGACTGGACCCAGTGAATTCCACCACTGAAGGTACCAAAGTGGACCTAGGGACTATACAGGCCACATCAGTTTTATTATAATTTATTTACAACTTGTTGGCCATGCATGTTGTAAGTAATAGTATTGATATGTAATATATATTAAGTGTTATTAGGTAAATCTTAATATTGTATGACTTGTGGCAATAAAATCGGTAATTGTTATAATAACTTGTTTCTGAATTACTTTTAGTTTCTGTTCATCTGACCACCTTTACCCCCGATTGTAGGATTCATAATAGCTGCACATAGCAGAAAACTTGCAAGAATTGCCAAGTGAAAACAAATGTTCCAAAGAAAAATTATATGGCCTGACCTGTAGTTGAAAAGGCTTGGAGCCATATTCACATTTACCATGCCAGACCATTGCACAGCTACATTTTTTAGTAATGATCGACTTGTATTCAAAGTGGACTGAATATAGAATTGTAAAAAATACAAGCACTGAAGAAATAATTGGAAAACTTAAGGAAATTTTTGCTTTCCATGATTTCCCAAAACTATAGTATTAGACAATAGAACCAGTTTCACATCTACTAAATTTGAAGATTTTCTGAAGGAAAGAAAAATTAGACATATAGCCACATCCACATATCATTCCCAAGTCCAATGGTATTGCAGAGAAGGCAATACAAAAGCTAAAGCAAATGCTACAAAAGGAAGGTACTGCAAATATACAAGAAACATTGTATTCTGCTTTATTGTATCAGCACAGTACCCTGACAAGTAATATGGGAAAATCCCAGCTGAAATAATATTCGGACAAAAGATCCACATAAAGTTATCACTGCTTTCCCCACATCAAATTTTTTCAAGAAACGAAAACAACAGCACAGAATCACAGTATGCAGAGGGGAAAAAAGTCTAGGTGGGAGAAGTTCTTGGGAAACATTGGGTGAAAGGCATAATTAAAAAACATCTGTCAAAGCAAATATTATTAGTCAAAACAGAAACAAGGAAAATCACACAAAAACATGTAAATCATGTCAGACAGTAGGAAGAAGAAATTGAGCAACCCAGAAGTAAAATGGTGCTGGACATTCCAAATTATATAGAGGAGGCAGACTTGCTGGAAGTAAATTAAGAACACAAAGCAGACAGGGGCATTACTGTTAAAAAGGAAGCAACCCTGCATAGGTCTCAAAGAATCAAGAAGGAACTGAGTTATGTGAAAGACTATGTGAGACTTCATTTGAATTGCAATTTTCGAAGTGGAGGAGATGCTATATATATATTCTAACCTGGGTCTTCATGCATCTTCACTTCAGAATAGTATATGATATGAAATAAAATGGGTTCTAGCTCAGTTAATAATTAGTAAATAAAATATTCAGCATTAAAATTAAATATTTCACTAGCGCAAATTTAAAATGCGAATAAGGTTCAGTTTATAAAAATAAATCAAATAAATATTTAATTTCTTCATGAGACTTGAAGTGAAAATACAGGTGACAAGATAGATTACATTGAGCCAATATCCTACAGGATACTACCTCAATGGCATAAGAACACTATCCCCCTTATTACTATTTCAAATAACAAACTCATAGTATTCTTACGACTTTAATAAATTCTACTCACTAAGATTAAGCTAATAATTACATCTTAATCTTCTATTTATAATAATCTAGCTCAATAAAAATCTCAGGTTCATAAAGTTTATTCTAAGTTAATAAAAAATACGGTAGTAAAATATGAGAAGGGATTTTATGTCATAATCTACTACACTGAAACTAATAATAATAATAATATTGTTCATTGTTTAACCAATTCTGGATATCTTTTCTTTTGACTATAATTTTATTATCATAATAAAATAATAAAATAATATAATCTGATCTTATATCTTCATGTAATGATATAATAAATACGTGGTAGCATATGATAATCTGACAAACAAAAGTATGTGTGGCAACTATAGCATATAAATTTAATATACTATTGTGATAGCTTATTTATGACCAATAAAATAATATAAAATTATAATTATTTAATTAAAAGAATACCAATAAAATATTTAAATTCTTAAATATAATTCTCTATTTATCTTTTTGTGCAAAATTATATATATATATTTTCAATTATCATGAATATATCGTGATTTCATGCAGTGAAGTGGAGAAATAAACAATCCAGACACAAAAATTTTGAAAACAAATTTTAACAAAATTTATTACAACAACAAAATAAAATAAACAATTTACGTACATTATTTACAATGGATATCCTTATTTTATTCTTACATTTTTATCTACTAGGTTATAAAAATTAATTTATAGTTTAGTTATATCTTTATTTAGACTTAAGACAAAATAAAAAAATGTTACCATTTGGTTTCTCGTTATGGTTAACTTATTGCAAATATATTTACTTATTTTATTAGCAAAATATTTCATCCTTAATATTATTAAAATTAGCTTATTTTTAAAACATTCATAGGAAAACATTCTACAGAAAACAAAATTAACTTTATAATGAGTATGGATTTCTCAAAATATTAAAAAAATTTCATCTTGCAAAGTCAAAGATGTTACATAAAATATTCATCCAAAATTCAGTACTAGATTTTAGTGTTTTATCACACGATGTTTACTAATCATAATATATTCTTATTTAGCCTTACTTTAGTACGATATAAGTGTAATAATCAATATATTTCTGATATTCAATAAACAAAAAAATATACTATGCATATTCCCTACATTTATTGTATATCATTGTATTTTAAAAATATGCAATACTTATTTTTCTCCCAAAATAACAATCAAGCATTCAAAAATAATTAACATTTTAAAGAAAATGTCTTTGTTTAGATACTCTATTTTAAAAATTTATATTTCATTTCCGAAATAAAATTCAAAATATATTCTATGATTCTTTCCCTTCCTTAGGATATATTGGACCTTCAATTTTAAGTTATAAAATTCTGTTCCTTATAAGCAAATAAACCAATCTTATACAAAACGATAGCATAACCTAAGCTCTAAATTATTTACCATTTCTTTTCAAAATATCTTACTAAACGATGCAGTTACATGAAATAATGATAGCGAAATAGATGTATAGGATTTATGAAAGAAAGCTAGAGTATCACTCATAATATATCTCAAAAACATGGCACAGTGCATTACAAAAAAGAGGTATGATCTTTACCTGTCTAATAACCTCTAATACATGAACGATGTTAAAGCTATTTCTTCAGCTTTATTAGAACATCAAATATTTAAAGAAATATAAAACACTGTCCAAATAAAATGTGTACCAGTCATAGGGCTTTGTTAACTATGCTGATATCCACACAAAGACTAAATATTATTCACATTCCTTATAACATCCTATTTCTTAAAACATCATTTTGGTTTCCTGTTCACTAAGTACTTCCAAGCCACTATCTCAACATTATTTCTCAAGAGTTCCACATCTTACATCGATAAATAACTATCTGCATTTACAAAACAATAAATAAAATTCATTGATAATTAAATGATCCCACTGTTCCACAAGAAAAGTTTGTCTACTTCATCATTCTGTATGTTTAATCATATACAATCTAACTAGACAATATTTGAATATCCAATAACATGAAAAGTTTTAAAAGAATCACATAACTATTTGTTATTATGTTGGATTATATCATTAATATAAAAAAAATCGTCGTATGCATATTTTCAAATCAATCCTATCTCATAATGTTTTTAAGAAATGTTGTATGAAATGTGTTACATATAATTAAAACTTTTACACTTCATTCTTACGATTCATAGATGATCTAAAGAAAACAAAAATATACATTATAAATTATTAATAGTTATTACTATTACCAAATAACCTTTATCTGGTCATCATTGTCAGTAGGCTTCCTTCATCCATTAGTACTTAATATCGCATACATAAAAAAAAAGACACATCTATACGTTTTATTTTAAAAATATTCTTATCTAAATTATTAGATTATATTATAAATTTTATGTTATTAACAAATTAATGTTTTATGTTTTCCTAATCTTATAAAATAGAAAAAAATTACATTTAAACTAAGTTAGTAAAAAAAATATAAATTAAGACTATAATTACTTATTTCTTCATTAATTCTTTACTTGATAAAAGTCCTTGATAGAGTTCATAAAACTTATTATTTTCTCTAGTTTTTTTTTTTTTAAATGTTCCTCCTAAAAATGTGTTATTCTTCAAGAGCGTTTTCCCCCGCTCCGTTGCTATGACGATGAACAAGAACAATCCATTGAGGGTGGTTGGCGAACAATTTTTAAAAAAAATAGTAAAAAAATAATTCGACGTCTTTTTAAATCTTAAAAAATATAATAAAATCCTTGTTAATCCGTTTTAGTAAATTTTATAAAACAATAATCCTTGGTTTTACTGTTTTAAATAATTATTATTAAAGATTCATTATGCAAAACTAATCCTATGAAGCTTCTTAAATAATTTTACTTTAAAAATATTCGGTAAACTTTTCCACAATATTTCCATGGATTTATTTTTAATCAACTGTTATATGTTCATTCTTTTATATAGGTTTCCATCCTTGATAAAGCGCTTAAAAAAAAATACTTCTTAAGATGCATTTTTAATATTTCTGAGACTAGAAGTTGTTTTTTTTTAATATTATAATTCCTTAACAAAATCTTCTCTGTAAGCTCTTTTTAATTCTTGTAAAATATATTCTTTTAAAAAATGTTTCCTTCAAAAAGGACTAAATATTCTATTTCTTTCATTATTATATTTTATGATAATTCATAAGATATAAGTATCTTATTCTTTTTAAAAACTCCTGGATAAGCTTATAAATAATGCGTCACAAATTTTTTTTAGACGGCAAATAGCTTTCCATTGCATTCGTATAATGTCAGAGCTGTGGTTTTTATGTACCAAAACAGTTCTCCAGTTAAGCATTAATATAATGATATCAATGAACATACCGTGCATTTTCATAGTATTATAATTTATATACATTTTACTTATCATATCCATTTGTTTCATTGCGAAGTTTAGGTTAAATTTTAGATAAAATACGACTGGCAAGTAACTTTTTAAAAATTTGCAATCCATTTAAATGAAGTTCAAAAATATATTGTATTTTAAAGTCTCTTTTTTAAAAAAAATATAAAAGTATCCTATTAATTACGATAAAAGAAGTATAAGAGAATACTATCAATTGACTAATTAATAAAAATTTTAAAGATTTTTCACCTCTATAGCTTCTGATATTATTCAGCTACCTAGGCATGTTATTAATTACCACTAACACATTATTAAACTCCCCTGTACATTATTAGTCTCTGGTATTTATACCTTGCAAGAATACCTTATCCTATTGGTTAATTCTTGCTTTTAGCTTGAGAACAAATTTACATATTTTCAATTTTTTACAGAATTGAATTTCCAAAATAAAATTATGACGTAATAAAATTTAAAAAAAAATTATTTAAAATACTACCTTTAAATCAATTATTACTTTATTTAAATTATTTAATCATTTAAAATAGCTTTTAAAATAACATTTAATATTTATTCCACTCTTAATATTCCATTTATCTATTTTTATTTAAACAAAATATTTAATTTTTTTATTAACTGTATTCGTCTTTATAATACTATCTTAAAGCATTTAGAAACATTTATAACAACTATTTAATATTCACTTCTATGACAGATAGTAATTACATTCAGTTCTATAATACAACTTTTAAATATTTCATACTCTGTTAATCTAAATTCAAACAAGCAGTGTGTAAAAGTATGTAGTATACAAGTCACATGATTAATAAAATTTAAGACAGATGATTTTTAATCTATTTCTCTGCCTAGATTTATAAAATTGCTACACTTATTATATTACATAAAATAATTATAAAAATTTGGAAGAATAATTTAAAAAAATATAAAATTAAATACAATTTTCACCATCATAAAGTTTATTTTTAAAATGTACGATATTGATTTTGATTATTAAACATAGTTTATAAATTTAAATATTGTATAACATTTATTTATCTATACGTTTAAGACTATTAAAATTGAGCTTATTAAACATACTTTTAAATATTTATAGCTGTGTTATTTAATATGGCCAACTTTTACAACCATATGCAACAATATTTAAAGCTTTACATAACTATTTTTAAATGATTCGTTATAATTTTATATACTACGTATTTGCTTTAGCCTCAAATTGTACTTTATAATATAATTAATTTAATACGATTACCATATTAAAAGAACATATTCTAAAATTTAAAATTTTTAGTAATTGACTGAGATGGACTATTACTGACCTAAAGAAAAGGGCACAATATATATATATATAACGGAAATGGTTATTTGGATGGTTGTTTTATATATTTGATTTTAATTCTATTATTTTAATTATATTTTATATTCTACTTATTTATTATACTTTATTTCTTTTACAACTTGATTCTTCCTTTCATTTATTTATTCTTATCAATTTTGCTAACCGAAATATCCCGGCTTAGCCTCCAACTATAATGGATATTGTTTATTTATTTATTTAACCAATGCCATTACAATGCAAGCAGAGAGCTAATACAGATACAAATTTAACTTCATATCTATACCCTTGACCGAACCCCGAGGCAATACGTACATATTATCTCGGCGTTATTTTTCCCGGTCAAGAACTTTTGGCTGCTGAACAAAGCAAACTATTTCAAGAAATTTAACGAATGTCCAGCGCTTGCTATTTATTTTTTTATAATTGGGACAATTCTCATGAACAAGCAGCACACGAATATCTTTTAAAATAAGCCTTACCCTTTAATCACTAAATTTCAGTTTTCCCCCCTCTCGTAGCTTGGTGATAGGAGAATAAAGCAAGTATACGCAATTTTAAGAATAAATATGTTTAATAACACTCACTTTTATATAAAAAATACATGATAACAATAATAAAAAAACACACACTTATATAAAATACGTGGCTATAATAAACATAGTAAAACAGATCAAATATAAAAGTTATTTTGAAGTCCTATTGGATAGAGTTCTAAATTTATCAAAATTGTTCCTTGTTTATTTATTTACGAACATTAAAAATTAAAATGCATGCACGCTTTTACCTAAGTTTTCGTTGTAGTTGTTTCCATGGGTATTTCTTTCGAGCACTCTTTACCGTCCAGTGGGAGATCATCCCTTTTTTTGTAGAGATGGTATGTCCTTCACTGTCGGCTGGATTGATTTTCTCTCTCAGTTTGTGGGGTTATTTCTCGTTCCAGTTTTTTACTTCTTGTCGATTCTTTAGGTAGATTTTTAAGTTGTCAGTCACAGAAGCGGTGGTCTCTCTAGCAGGTCAGGCATAGATCTTACATTGTGAGTCAGTGGTGAGACGGATTGAATACGAACACACGTCCCTTTAACGCCACTAGCCGCACACTTCTTTCATTTTCTTTGAGCTGTTGCTTCCTCAAGATCTCTACTAGTAATCCACAGATAATAATTGTAATTCTCTTACTGTCTTTCTTTTGCTCATTGTTTTTGTAAATTTTTAATTAAGATCTAGATTTCCAACCAATTCTTATCGTCATGTTTCTTTATTTAATTAGTGGCTGGAATGTAGGTTCTAATTAATTTAGCTGTAATTATAAGCTTTTCCTTGTTATACATTTTCTTTGTCCGAGGAATTTAATTAGTCCAACAGACTTTCACATCTATGGCCATATTGTTTTTATATTACATATTACATTTAATTTTTATTTAAAAGTTTACAAATTCATTTTTCACATTTATGTTTATAATTCATTTTAACATTACAATATAGTTTTTAACAAGAGAGGAAAAGACGCATTTCTTTATGCATCCCCTTCCCCTCTCCCACAATAAATAGAAATAACTTTCAAGCATTTGACTTACTCATTTTTTTTTTTAAAAGAGAGAAAGAGATGCATTTCTTTATGCACCCCCCTCCCCTTACTATTACAAAATCCAAAGTAATTTAGATATATGTATTTCAACTTTCTCTTTTCCTTCTTTTTTTTTAAATTTAGTAGCTAATCCATTTACCTTTATTACTTCTAGTAGCTACTTTATCTAATTTTTATTAATAAATATATACGTGTGACGATGACTTTATGTGGTTGTCACATTACACTCCGCCCGCTTTTGAGAATTAAAATCGGGTCGAATCTTAGTCTGAGATGAGAGCTTATTTTAATTCTTTGCTTTCAACCCTTACTTCTGCTTCTATTACATACCTTTCCACTCTATCATGATGAGTGCTGATGATGATAAGGTTAACTGCAGAGAGACAGATAGGTAAAACTACACAATTCATTTTGATCGATTTTGGCTGATCAACCAATTTAATCTCTACGCATAAGAGACCATGGCATAACTTAACTCTACCAAAAACATAAAAGGGTTTTAAAGCATGTAAACAGCAGGATATTTCTACTGCCTGTTCATCTTGCACAAACAACAAATTCTTATTTCTTTATTTAATTTATTTTGAGACACTAATTCTTATTATATAATGAGTCCAGAATTCTTACTGGCGCTTCATTTAATGGGTTTTACCACCGAAAGCCATGTGAATCTACAGTTAGCGAAGAGACGGCCGAATCAAGCTCAAAATATGACCCAAACATAATGCATACACACACACACATGTATGCCTCAATCTGCAACCTCATACACCTACTAGTGATATCTGTCATTTACACATTATCACTATTATTCATTTATTTATTTTATTAATTATTAATTGGCTCTTTAATGAGCCTAAACGATTCTTATTTCTATTTTTACTTTTATTTATTTGTTAATTATATCTGCATTTATAATTGACAGATTGTTATACGAATAAATTATTTCAGATTTCTTTTCCTTTTTTTTTTTTTTTGCTATTACTTTTATTTACATTTGTCTTGCTGTGCTTGACTGCACATAAACACACATTAAGTTTATCATTGATTTCACTCTGTGAACACTATTATTTTTTTGCTTATTATTGGAACTTTAATTATTTGTCATGAGATGATTTGCCCCACCTGTCATGTTTAAAAAAAAAATTTTTATTTCTCGTGATCCCATGACATTATTATTTGATCGAACAGACATATCCATCCATTTATTTTCTTTAAGCTTAGTTTTTATTTGGAGGCTTCTTATCCCTCCTTATCAGCCTTAGCGATCGAGCATTATATGTCCCCTTTTCCTCCATTCCTTGTGCTACTACGAAAGCATTATTCCCATACCTTCGTCTGATTACATAAGGGCCGTCATAGATAGGTTGAAATTTTTTATACATCAGTTTCTCAGGATGGCTCTTAGGCTGCACCCTTACCATGACCTCGTCTCCTATCTTAAATATGATTTTTGCTACTCCCTGTCCCCGATGTCTTAAATTTCCCATCTTTTTTAACCGGCTGAGTGCTTGCTCTGCATCCTTTCTTCTATTTATTGATCTTGTTCCCACTGGTAGTCTGGTCTCAAAGGGGCACGGGATGTTTCTCCCATAATGCAAATGAACAGGTTCGAACCCCGTGGATTCGTTTTTTGACCAGTTTATCATATTTACTATTCGCAGGATTTCCTTTACCCATCTTCGATGGTTGTCATGGATGTAGATGCGGAATAATCGCCCCAATTCCCTCATAATTCGTTCACATGGATTAGACTGAGGGTTACGGATTGACGTCAATATGTGTTTTATTCCATGTCTGTGAATCCAATTCTTCCATTCGTTTGATATGAACGGCGTTCTGTGATCCGATAGAATTTTCTCAGGAATTCCCACAGCTCTGAAGTGCTGTTGCTCTAAAGCCCTAATGGTTTGTTTTGCATTAGCCTGAGTTAATGGATACGCCACCACTAGCTTCGAGAATATGTCATATGTGACAAGCAGATATTTCATTATATTAAACGGGGGTAATGCCCGTAAAAGTCAATAGCTATTAAACTATTGGGTCGCTGGGCATAGATTGGTTGCAATGGCCCTATCCCCAATGTGTTAAGCGGCTTCGTTTTTTAGCATACATTTGCGGCCAGTAGAACCAATGGCTGAGCCATCCTTCCACCTTCTTCGCCCCATAACGGCTGTTATGTATTATGTATGTGTTCAATCACTCGTTTCCTCATGATGACCGGTAGGACAATACACGTTTGTTTCTTTCTCCTAAACACACGCTGAAGGACTCCTCCTTTTAAGCAGAAGTGCTTCCTGTCCTTCCACAATGGATTCTTCGTGTCAGTCGTAGGCTGATGTTGTAAATAGTTTATTATCTGCTTGCACTCATTGTCCCTTCCTTGATGCTCGTTTAATTTCCGCAAATCATCTTCCATTGTTCCTTCTCCGCCCATTTCCGCCGTTGCTATATAAACTCCATCACAGCTTAAGTGTTGCCCTTCTGCCACCGGATATCAGCTTAGAGTATCTGCTACAGTGTTCTCTTTCCTGCAGCAGTACACTACTTTATAGTTAAATTCCTGCAGGAACAAACTCCACCTTATTAGCCTGCTATCTGTCAAAAAACTGTGGTTAAAAAACTCGAGGCTCTTATGGTCAGTCATCACCACTACTTCGGAACCTATCAAATATTGCCGAAATTTCTTAAACACCCACACAACTGCCAGCGCTTCCTTCTCAGTCATGGTATAATTCATTTCCGGTCCTTTCAGTAAGCGACTAATGAAGCAAAGGATCCCGTGTTGCCCTTTTTCTAGTATTTGAAACGTGACCTCCAGTCCGAACCCGCTACTATCCGTCTGTACGAAGAATGGTCTATTGAAATCAGGATATGATAGCATAACTTCCCCTAAGAATCCCTCCTTTACTCTTTGGAAACTACGCTCATGCTGTTCACCCCATGTCCATGCTTTCTCCTTTCTTAATAATTGTAGTAATGGCTCCATGTCTAGTGAAAAGCCCCTATAGAACCGATTGTAAAACGTACACAGCCCCAGGAACGATTTAACATGTTTTTTATTTCAAGGTGTAGGAAACTTCTGAATTGCTTGAATTTTTTCAGGGTTAGGTAGTATTCCCCTCTCGCTGATGATATGGCCTAGAAATTTGACCTCTGTAGCCATCACGTGGCTTTTATTCAAATTGATTCTGATACCTTTTCTTTTGCACTAGTCTAATAACCGTTCTAAATGCTCAAAATGTTCCTCTATACTTTCTGACGCAACAACAATATCGTCCACATATATCACAACAAAATTTTTAACCTCTTCCGACAGCACTTGATCTAGACCCTGCACTAGCCCCGCCCCACTATTTTTTAACCCAAATGGAATTCTATTAAAGTTATACACTCGTCCATTATACCTCTTGACACAATGTTTCTAGCCTATCCTTCACATATTCCATCTCATCATTTATTTTCAACTCAATGCCATGTTTGACTTTATCCCATTCTCCCAGAAGGCACTGCTTTATTTTCTCCATTAATTCCTCCTGGTGATCCAACCTTTCATTCGCGACCTTCATTTGATATGAGGTTTGTTCACATTTTTTATTTACTTGTCCAAGTTTTTGGCTAAAATTCTTACTTAGTCGTTCGTCCAACTGTTCTACCTTCCTACTATTTCTTTCATCTCTTTCCCTCATTTCCATAACCAACCGTTGCTAGCCTTCCATTATTTTCGTAAGCATATCCATTATAATGCAGCTTTCTATTTTATTTTTATTATCAATCTTCATCTCCATTCCCTTGCTAATTTCTATCTCACCTTCACTAGCTATTTCTCCGGACGGTTCCATTTGTTCTTTGGAGGTTTTTTCTATTTCGCCCACTAGAGCATACATTTTTGTTTTGATCTCGTGTGCATAAATCTGTCTAACACACACACTAACTAATCACTCATATTTTATTCTAACCCTATCCTTATAGGATTATCTTACTTTACTGACTTTATATTTCACTGACACTAGGTACGTTTGTTCAACTCTCCCCATCCCACTCACTAATTATCACTCACCCATGCATGCCTTCAAGACCCCTCTGCAACTGTCTCCAATTTACAACCTAACTTCCCAAATTATATCAGGTTCTCTTTCTCTCCTTTTACCCTCTATTATTTTATTTTATTTCTTGCTTTTGTCTACCACCAAGCTATTTTTTGATTTGTTTATTAATTATTGCATACACTATTAATTTTGTTATACTCGAATTCAAACGGGCTGAACTTGTAAATGTGAAAATATCCTGGACTGGCCCCCAATTATAACGGAAATGAGTATTTGGATGGTTGTTTTATATATTTATTTTTAATTCTATTATTTTAATTATATTTTATATTCTACTTATTTATTATACTTTATTTCTTTTACAACTTGATTCTTCCTTTCATTTATTTATTCTTATCAATTTTGCTAACCGAAATATCCCGGCTTAGCCTCCAACTGTAATGGATATTGTTTATTTATTTATTTAACCAACGCCATTACAATGCAAGCAGAGAGCTAATACAGATACAAATTTAACTTCATATCTATACCCTTGACCGAATCCCGAGGCAATACGTACATATTATCTCGGCGTTATTTTTCCCGGTCAAGAACTTTCGGCTGCTGAACAAAGCAAACTATTTCAAGAAATTTAACGAATGTCCAGCGCTTGCTATTTATTTTTTTATAATTGGGACAATTCTCATGAACAAGCAGCACACGAATATCTTTTAAAATAAGCCTTACCCTTTAATCACTAAATTTCAGTTTTCCCCCCTGTCGTAGCTTGGTGATAGGAGAATAAAGCAAGTATACGCAATTTTAAGAATAAATATGTTTAATAACACTCACTTTTATATAAAAAATACATGATAACAATAATAAAAAAACACACATTTATATAAAATACATGGCTATAATAAACATAGTAAAACAGATCAAATATAAAAGTTATTTTGAAGTCCTATTGGATAGAGTTCTAAATTTATCAAAATTGTTCCTTGTTTATTTATTTACGAACATTAAAAATTAAAATGCATACATGCTTTTACCTAGGTTTTCGTTGTAGTTGTTTCCATGGGTATTTCTTTCGAGAGCTCTTTACCGTCCAGTGGGAGATCATCCCTTTTTTTGTAGAGACGGTATGTCCTTCACTGTCGGCTGGATTGATTTTCTCTCTCAGTTTGTGGGGTTATTTCTCATTCCAGTTTTATACTTCTTGTCGATTCTTTAGGTAGATTTTTAAGTTGTCAGTCACAGAAGCGGCGGTCTCTCTAGCAGGTCAGGCATAGATCTTACATTGTGAGTCAGTGGTGAGGTGGATTGAACACGAACCCACGTCCCTTTAACGCGACTAGCTGCACTTCTTTCATTTTCTTTGAGCTGTTGCTTCCTCAAGATCTCTACTAGTAATCCACAGATAATAATTGTAATTCTCTTACTGTCTTTCTTTTGTTCATTGTTTTTGTAAATTTTTAATTAAGATCTAGATTTCCAACCAATTCTTATCGTCATGTTTCTTTATCTAATTAGTGGCTGGAATGTAGGTTCTAATTAATTTAGCTGTAATTATAAGCTTTTCCTTGTTATACATTTTCTTTGTCTGAGGAATTTAATTAGTCCAACAGACTTTCACACCTACGGCCATATTGTTTTTATATTACATATTACATTTAATTTTTATTTAAAAGTTTGCAAATTCATTTTTCACATTTATGTTTATAATTCATTTTAACTTGTTACAATATAGTTTTTAACGAGAGGAAAAGACGCATTTCTTTATGCATCCCCTTCCCCTCTTCCACAATAAATAGAAATACGTTTTTTTTTTTTAAAAAAGAGAACGAGACGCATTTCTTTATGCACCCCCCTCCCCTTCTCTTACTATTACAAAATCCAAAGTAATTTAGACATTTGAATTTCAACTTTCTCTTTTCCTTCTTTTTTTTAAAATTTAGTAGCTAATCCATTTACCTTTATTACTTCTAGTAGCTACTTTATCTAATTTTTATTAATAAATATATACGTGTGACGACGACTTTACGTGGTTGTCACAATATATAGAACTTAAAGAAATAATGTAATTAGAAATAAACCAATGATAAGCATTACTGGATTAGAAAATGATTAATTGAAAGATAAAGAACAAGTTACATTTAATTATTTTCTAGAACATTGCACATTATGGGAAATGTATAAAAACTCGAAAGATAAGGGAAATTGGGGTCAGTGACTGAGTGTAAGAAGGACTATGGAGGGACCAATAAACTCCACCACTGAAGGTACCAAAGTGGAACTAAGGACTATATAGGCCATATTGGTTTTATTATAATTTATTCATAATTTATTGGCCATGCATACTGTAAGTAAATCTTAATATTGTATATTGTGGCAATAAAGTCAGTAATTTGTTACAATAACTTATTTCCAAATTACTTTTTGTTTCTGTTGGTCTGACCACAAAGTTTTATGCCCGATTGTAGCATTTATGGTGGTTGTACATAGTATTTTCTTTGATTAACAAACATGCAATAATATATGCAGGGAGACTCAAAAATAACTGACATTTTTTAAATAAAAAATTGTATAATTATTTTTAGGTGTTGCAAATTGAATCACTTTAAAAAATATAATCTACTTAATGCCATGCATCAGTTTATCACTTTTCAAAATTGTCCAAAAAGAATTGTAAAGTGATACCTTTTAACGTCTCTGTCATTTTTCCTCCCAAGTCTATCTAAATCTGCAAAAAAATTATAAATGAAACATTTTTTCATTTAAGAGATTAAAAAAAAATTGCATGAAGTGAGATCAAGCGAATATGGTTGATAGATAAGCTGGGTCATGCTTAATTTAATTAAAAAGTGTTTCACACTCATGACTTTGAGAAGTGACACTTTGATGGAGAGAAGCTTGCTCTTTTTTTTGTCACAAAACAGTATGTTTATGTTTTTACCACATCATGTAAATGTTTCAGTTACAAACTAAATTTGAGAAAAAAATGTCATTTGCATTTTTAAAAAAAATCAGTGTTGTTTTGACTTTGGATTTCACTTGCAACACTTTTTAGGGATGTGGTAAATTTAACATTTCAATTAAACCATTCATAAACTTGTTTTTTATGAGATCAACTTGCTTATAATCTCTTGCAAACAATACAACTTTTTCATTTGTCACTTTCTGTAAACGAAAATAGAATTTTACATTGTCAAACTTTTCAGCCATTATAAAAAAAATTAACAAATACGTGAAATGCACTTTACAAAAAAATGTGCTACATGGCAGCACAATTTCACACAGCAATGTCATTTGGCAGATTGATGTAGAAAGATTCCTGCAAGATATATGTAACAGCAGAAGTATATACTATACAAGGCATGCAAACCAGAGAACAATTCCAGATATTTTTGGGTCTCCTCATATATAATATTTGAACCCCCCCCCATAGTTAAATAATTTCAGTTACCATCACCCTTTAAATAAAGAACAATCTATATGTGGGTAAGCAATAAAGCTAGCTATAGGGCATTTCAAATATTTTTTATAGATTTCTGCTAGCGTTATGCATTGTTTCTGATAATATATGTATATACAAAATAAGCAAAGAATAAAAATACCAAAATTAAAATTGTATTTTTAATTTTGTAAAAAACACTATTAATATTTATAATAATTTACTTAGGATTTTTGATTAATACATTTGACAGATAATTTTCTTTGATTGTATATAGTTTCTTAGTACAATTAAGATAATTTATGATTAATTTTCTTCATACAAGCAATATGGTTTGTTTGAAGATTCTCTGTGGCTTATTTCACTCTGATTGACAAGATTTACAATTGCAAGCTAACAACAAATATGGATATTTGAGAAGTGTTATATTACATCTTTCACACACGCATACTTATAACAAAAATATGTTAATTACAAAAACATGCCTTACATTTAAAATTAAATTATCATTTCTAAATTAATTGTAATTATTTTATGCATTTAGCGGTTTTTGTTATTCCAAGCAGAGGAGTTAATATGGTTAATATTTTTACATATCAGTCATACCAATATACCAATGATCAGACCAAGATGGTATAAAATATACATCTCATGGCCATCTTTCCAGACCATTGCTCTGATTCTATGGCTGCAAAAAGCAAATACTTCTTCTATGAATATTTTTATTTGTATTGGGATGATTCCCAAGTGCCATCTAGCCAAGACTGACTAGAATATCCTCAAAAAAGGTTTGTAAAATGCTTCCGGTGTTTGATTTTACCTGGTTAGCACAAAGAGTAAAAAACTGGCTTAAATCAGACTATCAGAGCAAGCATATTCATACATATAATTAACTCTAAATTTACTAATACTAATCATGTGGTAATTAAAATGTTATATGATGAGGTATGGAGAAAGAGAACTAAGCCAAATTAACAAATTAAAAATAACATGTTTATTTACATACACCCAAAACAAAACATTAACATAATATTTAAATAAAAATGAAGTAAATTAATTATGACCTTCTTTGCTAAAGATTAGTCCATTTCTAAAATAAAGGTAAGCAACCCAATTGCTTTTAGTTATAAAGTTTCAAAAGAATAACAGTTTGTCTAGACATTAAACAGGATTTTGTTATAGCTTCATTTCTGGAATGATCACTCTTCTCCTCATCAAAGGTAATGGAATTCATTAGCAGCATTCTTAGATTCTTTTGGCAGCTGTTTGCTCCTCTAATCCAGGTCAGCACATATCTTGGTCTTTTTCACAATAATGTCTATATTTACAGGCTTGGATCTCAACAATAGTAGACAAAGGTCTTTAGTATATGTCAGGCATCAGATGTCAAGGAAACCGGGTAATGAAATCCAAACAAACATCCCTCTGTGGCTCAGCAGTGCATGGTATGTTTAGATGTCCATGAATATTGCTATACATTTCTGATGTAGAAAACCAGCAGTAAAATAAATGCACTACTGACTTAACTGACAACAAAACTCTAGCAAATTTTATAAACTTCTCACAGCAAAACTTGTCAGAAGAATCAAACAATAGGAAATTTGTAGCTTTTATATCTTTACCATCCATTGTGACCACCCATGTTATTAATCAGTTTTTCAAATTCTTTTAATTAGTTAACCTTCTCTTCTTACTTTTTAATTACAATTTGATTAAACTTATCGAATCAGTTGGAAATACTAAATTTTAATCAAATTCCTTCTGATCAGATAATTTACACATACTAGAGATCTTTAATCAGATCACTAATTACTTAGTTTCAATTATTGTTTATGCAACAAAATTCTTTCACTAGTAACTTTATAGTTATTTTTACATAGTTAAATTTATAACTTCTTGTCAAGCGTTGTTAGCCGAGAGGTCATCGCAGCCGCCTTACAGGCAAGTAGTTGTTTGCAGACTGTTTGGGTTCGCTTTCAGGCCGATGTTATGACATATGGAAAAAAAAAATATAACTTCTTTTGCTTTTTATAATCCATCGGAATTCTTTTTTTTTCCTCACTTAACAAAGAATAGATTTTTTTTTTTAAATATTAAATTTAAAAATTCTTACATTTTAATAGGCATTACCCCACCTTTTGATTTTATTTAAAGAAAAATATATTTCTATTTTTATTTAATAATAAACTATCTCCTTTTTTTATTTTTTAAAATATATATATATATCATTTTGTTTTTCTCTTTCTAATTTTGATTTTTAAATCGTTCTATGTAACACAAATATACTTATGTGTCACAATATATATTAAAATAAAGGTCATACTGGTTAGAAAAAACAGACAATCTAAAAATGAATTCAACAATGCATGTTTTTTAGTTTTTGCCAATAACCTATGTAAATATTATAGAGAAAAAATAATTATAGCTTTCACTAGCTCAGCACTTGGTTTAACAATGTTGACTGCTGATTTCATCATGACATTCCTAGATTGGAAGCAAAGGCAAAAAAGTGTCAGACTTACTACTAAAAGCCAAATTTATTCTTTCTACTTTTATTTCTAGCCTTTACATTATCAGAAACTCACAATCTCTTCCCACTTAACAATCAGAAAAGTTTTGTTTTCTCTTTTACTAAATAGATATCTGACAAATTGCTTATCAATTAATTTATCATATTCTTATTTAATTGTTCTTGTTACAGAATAATTTAATATTTTCTCCATAGCTAAAAAGTTATTTATTTGCATGAAGATAAATTTATTTCCATGAAGATAATTTGTAAAAAGAAATATTTAAGATGATTTGAGTCACCTAAATGATTATACATTTGGATAGCTTTATTTAGAAATTCTTTTGCCCATTACAAACATGGAATTACCTAGAACATGTGGTCTAATAATAACATGTCCATTAAAACATAATAATTCCCATAGTTTAACATCAGGCAAAGCAAGAAGTAATGGTAGTATAAAAATGGATATATATATTTTTTCTAAATAAAGATAAATGGTATGTATAAACTTTGCTTAATATGAACTTTGCAAAATGTGACATAGAACTTGTACTAAAAGATAAATTGAATAAGTAGATGACTACAAACTTTTAGAAGTGCCAATCAAATGAAAAAAGACTATATGGTACGAGTTCTAAACTAATATTTGAATATTAATGAAACGATAATGATGTTAAAAGTTGTCTTATGCAAGAGTATTTGTGTCATTTTATCAATTCAGAAAAAAAAAGTTTTTAGTCCTGATTGTGCAGTATTATTACATGAATACAATTAAAAGACATTTTTTTCTTGTTGCAGACTTTAATCTTTCAACTGATATTTCCATACACTTACTTGCATTTAAATCAGAAGTGCTTCAGCCACTTCATCTTAACTATCTTATGGCTATCTGCAGCATTTGTTTGCTGGTTTTGCTTTCACTTGATTGTATAAATGGGAACTAAAATATAGATTTTGTCAAGCATGGTGGCCTGGCAATTAGCGTAGCTGCCTTCCAAGCAACAGGCCCAGGTTTGCTTCCCAGTCAACGCTTTGACATATATAATATATATAGATTTATTAATTTTAAAAATATAGATATATTCATCACAGTTATATAAAGAATCTAATGTAAACAAAAAAATACTGTTGCTGATTGGTAGTTCCTTTATTTTCAGTCCCAAGAGAGTTTACGAGAACTCTTGTGAGCACTTTTTTTTTTTTTTCAAAAATAAAAAATATGTATTTTCTATAATTGGGGTTAATATGGGGGCAATATGGAAAAATAGGAACATAACATCATCCCCACAGAATTGTCACAATCATCAATGATTGGCATGAGAGACTAAATCATCAAATATAATGCACATAGAATAAATCAATATCCAGTGATAAACTAAAGATCAGCTTTTCAAGCTAATTCACATGTGCATCCAGTGAATAAAAACAGAAAGTCAGTAGGAACAAAACCATAAGTTGCATCTCCAGCATTACAATAGAATAATAATCATTAATCATCAACAAAAAAACAAAGAACAGTCAAAAATCAACAATCAGCTGTGTGACTGGATTTGAAAAAGATTTACTATAGATTGGCTAATTATGTAACCACTGTCAAATGTAGAACAGGAATACAACACAATTATCTGGATGTACACACTTAAATGTTAATCCATCAGCAAATCAAAAATCAAATGCAGAGATTTTGAAACATGATGATTATCATCAATGCTCTAGTCACATAGTACTATTAATGTACAGGCCAATGGAAAACTTAACTTTTAATAAAATATATATATAAAATGTATAGGACCTTAATATGTTCATTTAAATATATAGGAGGGATGGGCAGAATACAGGCTGAATGTGTAATATTTAACTAGTATATTATCTATATTAAACTTAATGTAGTTAGGAGGAATTTGAACTCAGACTTTCAAGCTCCTATAGCTAACCACTCCATCTTATAGAACTGATACACATGATCACATACATGTGGAAAAGGTAAATGATCTCTAATATACATATTTTGTGCTGAACCAGCACTAATCAGTTGGTTCAGATCATCATCTCCCACATATATACACAATCAGTACTCAACTTATATTAAAACAAAAAAATCTTCAAACTCTAATGGACAGGCTTCAATCTTCTCCGCTCTCCAACTCTTCAAATTTTCAACGTTATGTATGGCTGAATAGTTAGATTGTAGAGAAGATTGGAACCTGTCCATTAGTTTGAAGATTTGCTATTTTAATATAAAACTGAGCACTGATATATATATATATATCGGTGGGAGATGATGATCTGGACCAACTGAAGAGTGCCAGTTTAGCATGAAATATGTATATTGAAGATCACTTATCTTTTTCATATATATGTGGTCATGTGCATTAGTTGTATAAGTTGGAATGGATAGCTATAGAGAGATAGAAGGTCTGAGTTCAGATTATTTCTAATTACATTAAGTATAGTATAGACAATATACGTGTATTAAATACTACATTTTCAGCCTGTATTCTGCCCATCCCTCTTCTATGTATTTAAATGGACATATTAAGATCCTATACATGAATAGTCAAAGTAACTTAAAATCAACATAGGTATGACAATAAGATTGGCATCAACAAGGGATTTGGGTGTTCCATGATCAAATTTTCAATAATATGGATGGTTGAAGAGTTGGGGAGGTGGATAAGATTGAAGACTCTCCATTACAGTTTAAGGATTAGCTATCTTAATATAAGCTGAGCAATGATTGTGTTGGAGATGATGATCTGGACCAACTGATGAGGGCTGTTTCAGCATGAAATACATATATTGGAGATCACTTATATTTTTCACATGTATGTGGTCAAGTGTATCAGTTGTATAAGATGGAGTGGAAAGCTATAAGGAGCTTAAAAGTCTGAGTTCAAAACCCCTTCTAATTATTTTAAGTTTAGAAAATATACTTGTATTTAAATAATATAATTATATTAAATAAAAATACTACATACACTTCTGTAAGTACATACTTTATTTAAAATAGAAGTATATATTAGTTTAATCATGGTTTAAAAAACCAAAAAATCGTTCTATTTATTTGATAAGAGAAACACTCTAGTTATTGCTGAGGAATATATGAACATATGGTTAAGCTAATAATTCTAGACATTTACTACATAAACAAAAAACACAGGTTAATTACGACTGATTAAATATATCCATTAATTTTAAGTCTCTTACGTTAAACAATATGTTTTATGCATAGTTTCAAAATGGTTTTATTGTTTGGGAGTTAGTAAGAGATCGAACACAGGAAGTGACAAAGCTGAAGCCGCGATGGTAATAGAATTACTTTCGCAGGATTTTTTTTTTCCTTTTGAACAAACGAATTTCTTAGTTGATATTTTTATCAATCAATTCTAACGGGATCGTTTATCACTATCTACATGGGACGTATATATTATACAATTTTATAACTCATCAAACTATAATGTGATTAGTACAAAATTAATTTTCCTTATTTGTTCAACATTAAAAACAGGGCCAAAATCCTTGCCCTGCTAAAATGTCCTTCGTCTAACATGATGATCCTGATCAAAGATAAACAACTCCATAAAAATAGAAAACTGTAAACATAAGAGATCATTTATTTAAACAAAACAAAACTAAAAAATATTGGTAATAATGTACAAATTTGACTCATGAATAGTGAAATATATGTTGAAATTAAAATGGAGAAATCAAAAATAAATTATATGGTTGAGATAAAAAAAAAAAAACTGCCATTAACATGAAAATGAACTTAGGCTAGACCCAATGCTAGAAGAGATGACAATAGATGAAAAACTGAAATATTTAAACTGGATCCCAAAATAGTATGAAAGACATAAAAAGAGACCAATGTAGAAGATGGATAGATAAGATATAAAAAAATTTGCTAGTGATATGAAGATAATAAATTAACATTATTATTTCCCCCTAAATTCACAATTCATTCATACAATTGAAAATAAAGAGACAGATTTTGTAGATATTATTTTTTAACTGTCTTTGATTAAAATGCCTTAATGTCAGAATCTCTTGACAGTTTAAATCCTTGAAAATAACATGATTAGGGGATAGTCATCAATCAGTTTAACAAAGTAGTCTAACAAATTAATATATGTAATCAAAACAAAAACTGACTAAGATTTTTTTTTTTTTTTTGATATGAAAAAGTACGGGATTCTCTCTTTCAATCTTTTTTTTATATATCGAATAGTCGATCTTTTTTTTTTTTTTTTTTGAGAATTATTTTAATGAAAATCCAAACAGGCTAAAAGGTAATGATAACGTGAAGTCTAAACAAACATTCAACTTTTTTTTTTTTAAAAAAAATGGCATTATATATTCTCTTTCTAAGATAATGATAACCATGCAAATTTTAAATTAATCTTTTTCCATATCTAAAACAAGAATTGGTAAGTATTTCAGAGCTAACAGTTGCTAAGAATTGATGACATTTACTGCATCAATTAACAAGCTAAAACTTGGTTCACACAATCTGTTAGTGACAATCATATAGTCAAATTAACTTTAAAAAATATGCATATCAAAGAAGTGTGCAAATTTAAGACTATTTCCAAAAAAATTCTGAATTATGTAATTATTAAATTTGAGGAAAGGGGAGAGACTATAAACTTTCTTTAAACCATTTTTGTATTTAATTAATGACCTAAGAGAAACATTTTAAAAATATATCTACGTGTGCAAACATGCATATGCATTTTGCACATAATGTGTGTGTGTGTATATATACACACAGTGCGTGGATGGCTAATAAATTAAACACAGAAAGTTCACAAAATTCATTAACAATAACAACTTAGTGAATATATTTTAGTTTCCATTTGCCACAAATTGAATGTAATTGATAAATGGATGAAAAAAAGCAATAAATAGTATATTCGTGGATCCTGTTTTTTTATTTATCTGTGCATTATTTTTAGAGGATTGGAATTTAACCAGATATTTGAAACTTGGTAATCTTAATATAAAATCCTAAAATAAAACTTGTTAAAAATAATTACTACACATATTTTTAGTTAGTAAAAATATAAGTAATTGACATATCCAAGCATAAATAACAATCTTTTTTTTTAAAGATATCAATAATGTTACATGCAATTTTTTTTTTTTTTGGATGCATATGATACTTAATAATAAAGAAACACTAAAATGGGATCAGGTTCCATATATAGGTGTAATTTTTTTCATTAATTATATATACCTCATCTTATAATGAAATCTATACCGTTTTTCATCTTCACTTCAAGATTTGTACTTTTATTCTTATCTTTGTTATCTTACTTTTAGGTCTATTTTGATTCCAGTTATTCTTTCAGTTTATATTTTGGCAGATTGACATTCATATAATAAACAATAGTAAAAATAATCTTAGCAAGACCTAATAATAATAATAACATTTAAACATGCAAAAATGTTTCTTCTCCAACGTTATACAAAGCATTTTTAAATTCACAAATTTTTTAAATAAACAATAGTAAAAATAATCTTAGCAAGACCTAATAATAATAATAATAACCTTTAAACATGCAAAAATGTTTCTTTTCCAACGTTATACAAAGCATTTAACTAAATTCACAAAATTTTAATAATAAATGAATACATTTCATATTAGACTTGAGATGGATCAGAGGACAAACATAGACCGAAAAATCCCAAGTTCAAATCTCTCTAGTTGCTTACGTATTTATTTAGTAAATTTGAAATTGTTTTTTTTTTTCAAAAGTTTTAATATTATTTTGCTAATATAGATAGGAAATATCTGCAAATAAGATAATTTAGCACTGCTCCCCTTTCCTTCTCAGGCCAGCTCTGATATTATATAAGTAATTAAATAATATATAAATTACTTACCAAATGATATGTACATACATAATGATTCTTTGGAATGCTTTACTTTTTAGCTCCAACCTGCTCACTTGCTGGTCAGTAATTCGTTAAAACTTAATCCTTGTTTGTTTGAAAACCCACTGAAAATCTCTCATGCATAAACTTACTTATGTTTTTTATTATCAAAATTATCCCCAATGATAAAATTTTTACACTATTATTTAATTTTTATGTGGTTTTATCCATTATTAATAACTATAATTTATTATATATATAATCTGATATTTAAAATTTTTATACTTACATTGTTTATTGATCAGATAACTTTAATATTTTATTAGAACCAGCCAAAGTATGTCAATTTTAAATAACATGACTAATAAAACTCTCACATCCCATTCACATCTTCCTGTTAAAATGTTCTTTGTTTAAATATCCTTTGTTAGTTTTCATCCCATTCACACCTTTTTGTTAAATGTTTTGTTTTTAAAATCCTGTCACTTTTAATTCACAGAAAACTTTGTTTCTATTAAAAAAATAATAATTTAACTTATTTTCATTCAATAAAATATATTTACCCCTGTATAATTTTATTTTTTAACACTTATTAATAACTAAGTCGTATTATACACTTTATTATGTAGTTTGATAATTAGATATTTAGCCAGGAAGAAATTTTAAATTTTCTCACTTAGATTTGTTTATTCAATACATTTTTAGAAGTCATTAAAACCTCTTTCATTTTGTTTTGTTTATTTATAGTTTATATCATAATACTTGTTAAAAATTAAATATTTTGTTTTGCTTAGATTTGCATTTAAAAAAAAAAGAAGTTAATATTGTTATTAAAAATAAGAAATGCTATTTAGTAAAATCTGTAAAAAAAATAATACGGGACAATAATAACAAAAAAGAGAAAGATAGCAATATAAAAAAATGTTGGCACAGCACAGCTTTGAACCCAGACCCTAATATTTCTGGGGCAGACACTCTACCAGTACTCCCAAGTGAACAACACATTTTGAATTTGTAAAACATATGAGAATTATTGTAATTATGAGGAAATATTTTTAAAATAAGTTTTATTTTTAAATAAATTATTAATAATAATGTTACTTTTTATATAAATTAGGATATTTAAATAAAAATGAGTGTGAAAGCTAAACATTTTTATTTACATATAAATTTTTAATAATTATAGTGATGAAAGGGCATCGGCCTGTTCAGTTTTGTGCAATGGTAGACAATTATATGAAATATATTTCAAGGTTAGAGCAACTATAACAATATGTTTAAGTAAAGAAATATTCTTCTTACATTTAAATAATAAATATTTACAATCAGAATGTATTTCTAGGAATAAAATGATTTGGAAAGCTAAACATTTACATATAAGTTTTAATAATTACCATGACAAAATGGCAATGGTCTGTTTAGTTTGACATAATGATAAGAGTATATATGCAGCATATTTCAAGCTCGTGCTTAGAAATTCAAAGTCAGGATAAATTGTCATAAATAAGTTTAAATAAAAAAGTACTTCTTTTATATTTAAACTAAAATTATTTACACACAGAATGTATTTCTAATGATGAAATGATTCAAAAATGTAAATAATTTTATTTACATTTAAATTTTATTAATTATTTTGATATCTCACCGCTCTAGTAGTGAAACACCTTAATGCCCTGCATAACCTGCACACCCACATGCAGTGGCCTTGAATATGGTGATGAAACACGT
This sequence comes from Epiperipatus broadwayi, assembly GCA_028023455.1. NCBI lineage: Eukaryota > Metazoa > Onychophora > Udeonychophora > Euonychophora > Peripatidae > Epiperipatus > Epiperipatus broadwayi. Next base: position 3,070,277 of record JAQFVV010000115.1, read on the forward strand.
TAAATGAAAATCTCATGAACATATTAAATGAAGAATGAGAATATATTGAGAAATATAGAAGACAAACAAAGTACACTACTCTAATGCAGTAAAAAACTGAATCTAAATAACAGCATGATTCTAAATAAATTTAAAATGATGCAGAATGGATGGAAAACCTGGAATAAAAACACTGAAAAAAAAAATTCTTAGATGATATTTTAAAAAAACGATAAATTATATCTGATTATCAAAAAAACTCTCTTAGAAAAGATATACTTATGAGTAAATCATACTACTCAACAATCTTTGAGTTTAGGTGAAAGAAAAATAAATAACATGGATGCATTACTATTATCATTAAATCAAAATGCCTGAACAAATATATATACTCACACACATACATACATACAAAAACATTTCTTTTTACTTAATATAATTACTAAATCATTAACTACTTAAGGATAAATTAAACTCAAAATTAAAATTCATATGTAATCTTAAAAGTTACTCTTCTCCCGGTAAGAAAAATGTCAACAAAATAAATGAAAGATAAAAAAATGAAAAATGATTTTTGGTTTCTTATTATTGGTGTCATTTAAGAAGTATGAAGTAGTACCATCTGTTATTTATTTCTATTTTAATTCCTAATCTTAGAAATAGTGAAAAGCTTGTTTTAACACTAAAACAAAAGAATTGCTTATCTGCAGATTCTGAATATAAAATCAGTAACACGCATTTGTAGCAAGAAATCATTTCAAAGAGATGTACTTTTGTTTATTTTTTATCTTTGACACTAGTTTCTTTTTGACCACCTAGCCAATGCTAATTTTGTTTTATTCAGAGGTCAATCTATCAACAAATCATGATGGATTAGTTTTAAGAAAAATTTTTAATACAGTATTTTGCAAAGAATAATTTAAAGTTTGATTAAATGAAAGAGCTTAATATAAAAAAGAGAACTTTCTCACTAATATACATGCAACTGACAGGACAAATAATTTTCTTCAAAAGAAGAAGGGAATAAAAAAGACAAGATTGGTGGTGGACATCACAATAATTTGTCAGATGCTTAACAAACTCACCACAAAATGATTATTTAATCATTGAATTACTTATTAGGGGGGGGGGGGACACATTCTTATTTACTAAAGTCATATTTTGTCAATTTGAAAATTAATATTTAAATTTTTTAAGCTTATCAGAAATCTGAATATTTGCTTTATACATAACCACATATAAATTGTTATTTTATATTATAGACTCATGAATAATTTAGATAAATTAGAACACAAATCTTTATGTGAACGGTTTTCAAAATGTGATGACAAATAAGAAATATTTAGTTTTTAAAATAAAAGACTATAATTTATGCGTTATAATTCTTACAATTTAGTGAAAAGTTTAGATAACTTCCAAATTAGCAAAAGTTTCTAGTTTATATGTCAATCTGCAGCTTTGAATAAAATCATACTAACAGATACTGGCAAAGTAACTTTATGAAAGATAAAGCTTCCTCATCTAGTTATTAGACTTCGAAGCTATCTTTACACCAATGGAAGAAGAAAAATATAAACTGCAGTAATAGGCCACAACTCTTCTATAAATTAACGGTGGTTGATAATTAATTGGACCAATTAAAACTAAGGGGGAAAAAAAAAGAAACAGCATAGAGAAAATATTTTAAATGGTTATTAAAATGAAATAGAAGTCAAGCATTGATGGTTGAGAGGTCAGCGATGGCTACTTTAGAAGCGGTTGTCCCGTGTTGGCAGGTTCACTTCCAGGCTGATGATATGACACATGAGGAAAAAAAAATAAAATAGAAGCAGTTAAATGAAAAATAATAAGATATGATATTTCAAACAGAATGGTTTTCACAAAAATAGTATTGTGATAATAAACACTTAAATACTATTTCCAAATGCCAACTAATAGAAACAATAGAATTCTTTAATTTTTCATTTACAATTTATTTACTTTTTATTGCATTGCTTGAAGGAAAGTAGTAACTCTTTTATTATGCAGATATTATGAATATAAACCATTGCATTGTTCATAAAATAGAAGTCTCATGATGATACTCAATCATCATAATAATAATAACAGCATAATCTTTTTTGCTTGGGAGATAGCCTTTCAAGTACCAATGTGGCATGTTAAGCAAAACAACTCCTCTCAGACAGATTTTTTTCTTTATACTCTTTTTAACTTGAAAATGACCCAAAAACTGTAGTTCTTATGTATTCTGCTCTTATTAATATGTTAACCCTAGGAAAATACTAGTGAATTATCAAAGTATAATTAAACTACAAAAATGTAAAAATCAATGAAAAAATGCATAAGTAATTAGGCGTTACTATAATTTTAACATCTATTCTATATAATATAAAAATTTGTAATAACAAATTATGAAAATTTACAAACATCTGTAAAATTAAAAAAACAAAATACATTTAAAAGCTGGAAGTCTAAACCCTATCTTATTTTTAAATAGTCTGGAAAACTTAAAAGTCATTTTCCTAGATTGAGATCATACAGTGATATCTTTATCAATTGAATTAATCATATTATCCAGATAGTTGACCATTTATGAAATATGCTATAAAATTACTAAACAAATATGTTATACCCCCCCCCAGTCCTTGTAATTTTCTGTAAGATTTGACAATTAAAATTTATCTTTTTATTTTCTTTGTAAAATCAATTGCATTTAATGACATTTTTTTTTTAAAAGTTAGTAAGAAAAATTTGTCAAAAATTATCAAATTTTTCAACTGCTGTTTTCTAAAACAAATTCATTAATTGCAAAGATTGTTGATTATATTAAAAAATATAAAATAAAAACCTGCTTGCAAGATTTAGTATTTAAAATTATCTTTTTATTTTTTTTTAATTTGCAAGAAGATAAAAACTACATTCACAATGTTTTTATAAAAACTAGTAATTACAGTTTTCAATTGCTATTTCAAATGAAAAAAATAAAATAAAATTAATGAATAAGAAAAATTAACCTTCAGATTAATTACAAATATTTATTCATCAGTATAGGTGTTGTTTTATTGTTGCCGTTTTAAGTTATTAATGTTTGTATATTAACTTAATTATACTATACTTTTTTTTTTCAAAGACGAATATAAATTCAACATTAAATAATATATATATATATTTAGGTAAAGGTACTTTGGTATTATTCCTGTTATGATGTACTATTCCGGTGACATTTGCATCTGGTAATATTTATTCAAAGTTTCCATTTATGATCTCATGGCAACAAAGAATCCTGGTAAGACTAAGCCATATCAATAAACTGACCCTTTCTTTTCCATTTTAGAAGATATTAAACAGTTCAGTCCGCTGCAGTGAGTTTTTTATCCTCCATAATATAATACATCTCTGACATCAATTGTAAATAATACAGTTTTATATTTAAAAATATATATTTACAGCTAAAACTTTATATACATTATTTTAAAAAAAAAAAAAAATTAAATATAACTTGAAACTTACAGCTAGAACTTTGTTACAGTTCGCCATTTAAAAACTGTTTCAGGATTCCTTTTCATATTTCTCCTTTTTCCATAATGAATTTTCCTCTCCATCATTGGAAATAAAAGGTTTTTTTTTTTAGATCTGAAGTTTGGTATTACATGTGCTGGATACTTATGCCAGGAGGGTTAAATGGCATTGATGACACAGTGTCATAATAAAAATTTCCAAAAAGCACCATATTAAAAAAATCACTACTTGTTTTTATTTACTATCATAATGTATTATTTCATTTTTTCATACTAAATATATTTCTCCCTTTTATGTTATTTTTTTAGATTTCAACTTTCATACTACATGTGGTTATGATGTATTACTCCCAGTGACGTATTATTCTAAGTTTGTGATATTTTTCAAATAATAATGCCTCTATGGGATTTGTGGACAAATTTTATCTATTAATTTTGTCTGCACATTCCTTGGAGAAATTATTTTAAACATATCACAAACTTAGAATAATATATCACTGGTGTAAATATACCAAAGTACCTAAGTAAATTGTAATTTCTATTGAAGGAATAAGATCTGGTTATTGTGAAAACTTCATAATTGTGTCCAGATTAAAAGAGATGGCACAATGTCAATTGTTGATTAATGGTGCTGCATCTTTACATCATGATAACCACATAACTTAGTCAATTAAAAAATAAAAAAAGTATATGCTATGAAATCTCATTTCAGTTTAATATAGCACTAAAATATATTAAAAAATAGCAATAATATAAAGCTAAATAAACAATTTTTCTTAAATTCTAAATCTATTTTTTATTCAAAAAATGAAAATATTTGAAAATTTTCATTCCTTCATTTAGTGAAAGCATTTTTTAAAGTGCATTCACTTTCTTTTAAATAAATAAAAATAGTAGCTTTTTTTCCTTACACTATTAAGAAATGTTAGAAATTTTAATGCCTTTGTGTTATCACTTAAGCTAACAAATTTTTCTTTCAATTTTTTCATCATCATCATGTAAATTCTTTGTTTGATATTTTATGGAAAAAAAAATTCATAATTTCCACAATATTCATTGATATATAAATTGATTAATCATTTCTCTATTTATGAAATAGCATTTTCATGCATTTCATTTCCACTATTTCAACATCTTTACCTGCTGACCATCAATTCTAAGTATGCCTAAAGCAACTTCTAATCACTTATATTAAAACAGTATATTGAACTTTGCAAATATAAATGAACTAATCCAAAAGATAAACAGTGGTTGCAATACCATTATAAATTATTCTTCATATAATATTTGAATCAAATAGTTATTAAAATTGGCTATCATATAAATTTGATTGCAATTTACAAACTTCACAAGGCATACCTTGAAGCGGTCGGATCTAAGTTCGATCCGAGCTTCATGAGATCCCACCTTAACCTAGTTCAAACCCTGTCACTAACCGTGAATATTTCTGAATGTAATGAGACTTTATACCATCATCAATATACGTTAGGTTCAGTTAAAACTGAAGTTATTATTTAAATATTTATTGAGACTAATTATCTTGTTTAAATTTGTTAATGTTATTAATTACCTCACGATAAAATATTCATGAAAAAAATATATTTTAATTATGTGAATTGTACATATATATTTGTAGATAGTTAAATATATAGTCGTTATAAAGTTTTATTACATCGGAATGTTTTATTTCATATTTTACCATTTTGTTCAAATTTATATGATTAAAAGTTACATTCTTTCAAAAAGCTTTCAGATCGTCCTTTCCCAAAGACAATAGGAAATATTTTATTAATTAGTTAAAATGATAAGTTAAAACTTTAAGGATGGTGCTAAATTAAAATCATTTGTGCAGATTTTACAAATTCATTTTCTAAATAGAAAATGAATTCAAAGTTAATGGATTTGAAAGTCTTATTGGAGGAATGGATCAGAAATCAATTAGAGAAAATTTTGGTTTGTAATAATGTAAAAGCTTTAGCCATAAGGCATTAAGATCAGAATGGGTGGGAAACTGTAGGAAAAAGTATAAAAACCCCGGAAAAGTTTCCATAAGAAGCCATTACTATTAAATTAAGAGGAGTTGCCATCAGAAACTACATCCTTTTTAATTTTGATTTTTAATAGTATTTTCAGCATGGTATGCGGCTAACTTCGGGGATCTGATTGCTGGACCCTGAAGTTCTCCACAAATCTTCAAAATGTTGCTGCTGAACAGAATTTTTCAATACCAATCATAAACTGCTGAAATATGGAAGGAAAGTAATCCATAAATGAAATTCACATGAATCAAGTGCACGCCTATGTTGTCTCCTAAACCTGACCAGACTATGAGCGAGCCATGGAAGGACTGGTAACCCTTTTTTACTTTATAAACCGCAAACTTCTGGTCTATTCATGAACTCTATCTCAAATCATAATTTAAGTTAACTATTGTCTAAAATTTTCTATTCACTTTATAATGCGTTAAAATCTGTTATAGTAATTCTCTATTCTATCTAGTCTTAAAATTAATATATTATTAACTTTCTTTTCTCCTATTATGGCGGTTCATTTTAACTAATTTTAATTATATTTATTTGAATGATTATTAATATCATTTATTTGCGATAATATGCCAATAATACTTTCAACTCAATAATAATCTCTTTCATTTAAACTCACCCTAAGAAAATAGTATTGCATTAAATTTTATAGCTTAATTATTGCCCGTTAGAACTAAATTAATACTGTTCTATTAATTATCGAGTTGAAGGATTTATTTAATGTTTGGTATGATTTACCAATGGCTGAGAAATATTATTTGCTCAGTTTATAACCTATGCTCCTGGCTATTTTATTTAAGTTATATAAAAATATTTATTCATATTGATCATATTTATTAATGTTTTACTAAAGGTTAATAAGGAAAATAAAATAAATATATTCTAATTTAAATCTTGTATTTTATATTTGTATTCTGGAAGGGCATGATATAGGGGTAATTATTATTATAATTATATAACTGCATTGAAGCACACTTGCTCCAAGTAAGTTTGATTTTAATCTGATATGATCAGGTCATTACGTTAAGCATTTATTATATAATTTGGGCTTTATTAATCAAATATGATGATCACTATATCATCACCATTCAGAACGTTGCTAATGTGAGCCATCCTCCTGCTTCTTGGGTTTGTCATTTTGGTGATATTATTGATATTTTAAATATATAGGAAGAAATCACTTCCTCCCTCACTCGTTGCTGTATTAGAACACCAAAGGTTCACGGCTGTGTCCCGACCTGGCTTTCCCCGTGTTCCATGGATCATTTGTAGGGCAGAAAGAACTTGTTAAATACAAGCCGCCCTTCTACTTCTTGAATCACCGACAAACCATTTTATTTCATATTCGTGTTGCTGCTTGTAATGCTTTAGTACCGTTTTATTTCTTAGTTCAAATAAAGACCCATTCTTTTGCTTTATAAACCGTAATGAATTGATTTCATTAAAATCAAACAATTTTATATTCATCGATAATTTAAATAATTTTCTTTATTAAGTATTGAAGTTATACCCTACGTATTTATCATGCTGTTCATGAATTGATTATGGATGTGTGGAAAATAAATCTCACCTCCTTCTTACATAAAATTAGAATATTTTCTTTTCCAAATAAAATACCAAATAATGAATAATATATGTAAATCATGGCACAAACACCAGAGGTATCATTATTTACACTTGTCTACTTTGTCAGGGCATAGATAAATATATTTCTTAAATACTTACATATTAATTATTGGCATATGAGTACAACTGCAATCATTTATTGTATATTGTAATTCACGCTCCAAAGACTAGAGATAATTTATAATACTCATCATAAATATTTGAACAAATATTTGCTTATTATTAAATATTTTATATACATTCTTGGTTTGATTGTTTAATATTTATTAATTAGTTTTAAATATTCGTTCTCACTGTTTGGATTGGCAACCCAAATATACATATGTGAATTTATTCAGAAATATCCATAGTCATTTTATCATACACTAGTTAGAATCAGATAAGTGGTCTCAGTAATCATCACATCCGTTGAGCTAGTTCATGGCGCATAGTCTCATGTGCCATCAATATGTATTATCCATTAGGTTTTCATCTGAGCTCGTGAATTGGGTTCAAATTCAGTTTAGTCTTTGATATAATTCTTTGGTTTAACTAGATTTGAAGTCCGGTTTTGGGGGTTCAGGTCGTGTTGGGTGGAAAATATATTTGACCAGTACAGCATTATAGTGTAAATATTATTTTATAATCTGCAAATCAAAACAAATGAGAAATCACTGGTCATTTCTATAACTTCTAACATTCTAATGTCTCTACAATGGTACATTCATTTTTAAATTCATCTTGCTCATTTCATTGGATATTTAAAAGCATTGATTTGTAATTATTTTAATAAATACTTTATATTCAACTGGGAGAAAAGTGGTAGTCTATAATTTCTAACATCTTCATTTTCATATTTGTTTGTTTTTTAAATATCAATATCTTTGTTATTTAGTCATTTGGTTTTATACCCTCATCAATTAGATACTCTTTATCAGCAACTTCTGTTCTTTCACCACAATCTCTTACAAAATATTTATAATGACTTCAAATTCTCCACTCTTCAGAGATTAAATGACATATCTCATCTCTTGATATTAGAATATTATGGCATTTCAATTGATGTTGCTATTATTTTATAAGTTATTTTTATTACAGTCTAAACAATTTTGCACAATGATAAATGATAAATTTGAGAGTTAAAGGTTCCTGGATGAAAACTTAATTTATTACTTCTAAAATATAAATATCATATGATATTCCAAACAACTAGCCATTGAATTACTTTGTTTTATTATTAAATAGAATCAAAGAATTCTTCCAAATATTTCTGAATAACATACCTTAATTCACTAATTATATATTCTCTTCTTTTTGCTGAGGCAACTTTCTTTACAGAACCACAATGATATTTTATATTTTTGAGATTTATACTCTTCTATAGTTTATTACTCATATTTTACAGGATTATTCATCAGCTTAATAGCTTATAACTACTATAAATATTATAAATGGTTGTGTTATAGTTTTTTATCACTTCATAAACTTTTTCCTACTCAAATTATTTTTGATAATATATTTTCTCGTCTCAATAAAAAAATTACTGTTAAATTACTGCTTTTTCAATCTTGCTATCTATCTGGATTACTAAAATATGAATCATCTTCAATATTTTATAATATTATAAAATGATTTATAAAATCTAACTGAAAATCAATAGAGTATTTCTAGATTAGGATATCAACTGTTACTATTATTTTTCTTAACAACTTCTAATTTTCTAGATTTGCATTCCCATATTTTTTTTCTAAGTTGAATCTATTACAGTAACAGAGTTTCTTATATCAAAATATAATTCAATTCTGCCTCATTTGACTGTTATGTGTCCATTATCGCTTTTTACTTTCCTCACAAATTTAGATCCTTCTTCATTCAGTTTCCATATACAAAATGACTATTGCACTTTATCTATAAACATTGTCCAATTCATTCGATTAAAATTTCCCATGAAAATTTTATATTCCTTGATTCACATTTAAGAGTTGTACTGCTAATAAATACTTGTTAACAATTACAGTTTTTCAAAAATACATGATCACCAATCATCTTTTATTATTACATCTTTAATAGCTGAAACACACAGGCTTATATATACCTGTGTCTATATCTGTAATATATAGGGTATATGAGCACAGACTTTCACATGACCCATCACTCTCCACACTATCCCATAACACTGATACACTCGAACACACATACGTTGAAAAGATAAATAATCACTAATATACGTATTTCATGAAATACATATATTTAGCATGAAATATGTATATTGGTGATTATTTATCTTTTCAACATGTGTGTGTTCGAGTATATCAGTGTTATGAGATAATGTGGAGAGTGATGGGTCATGTGAAAGTCTGTGCTCATATACCCTATATATTATTACATCTTTATTAAAAAATATTATTATTGCATCTTTATTAATGATTAAATATATTTTTTATCATTTATACATGCATGATTATATTTCTTATTCAATATTTTAACTTTCTTCATTCATGGATAAGATCTTACCCATTTCTTAAAAGACAATTCATCATTTTCACATTTTCAAATATACATTTATACATACTGGAAAAATATAAATTATCTCTAAGATTCATTTGTCTGAATCAATCTCTTCAGTTAAGCCAGCTCCTTACAATTCTTAAATGTTCTTTACACCATTTCATATTTATATAATAATTTTTGTGATTATGTTTTATATAATAATATATATTATATCAATTTATCTTATAAGCATCACATTTCTAGCATGTTTTTATTAACAATTATAAAAATTCAATAAATACACAAATGATTATCAATCACTCCTTATCAGAGTAAAAATTATTACACCTATCTTAAATCTAAATAAATCAAACTCCAAATACAGATTTTATTACTTTAAGAGTAATTTTTATTTTAGTTTAAATGAGAAATAGCTTTTTAGATTCACATTTTTAATAATTGTTTAATTCATATAATTTATACTTTTTACTTATAAATATTACTTGAGATAGCTCAAATATAGATGAAATTTATGCAGAAGTAATTAAAAAGCCCCAGTGAGCTATATGAAAACCAATACAACTCTGTCAATAAATGAAAATTTGTTCATTCATTTAATATTCAAGGATTGATAAATATGAGGCTCAGCTTTCCCTCTGATTGCTAATATTGATTTCAGAATAGCTTATAGTTGTCCTGAAATTATGTTAATATATAGAATTCACACTCTGCATTATAACACATATGATCCAAGCTAAAGTACAGATGAACTCATTCTACTTTTGTGTTTATTAATGGAGTTGTTCTTAGTTTATATATAACTTTCTGGGGATTTTCAATAACTTCTGCATAAATTTTTTACATATTAAAAGTAGCCAGCACACAAACTATAAAAGAAAATCAAATATTTGCATTTTTAAATTTGTCACAACCAAATCTCTAGTGTTTGAATAAATAGCATCTCCATAAAAATTATATTAGATGATAATCCTGGCATAAGAATTGCAGTAACATTTACAAGTTGAAAAATATTTAACTTCATGAAAAAAAAAAAGAATTCCAAAATGTAACCTATGATGAAATGCAAATATAATGACAATATAATTAAAATATGCTAAAAGAATAAAAGAATAAAATATAGATATTATACTTCTGTGTTTCAGGAGAAGCAGCAAAATAAGAAACAGAAAATCTTATAAATTTGAAAATACAACTATGACATTTCTGTAGTATCTCTGAATTAATGAAACTTTTCCATATCTCAGCAAAGCTATAAAAATTCTCAAATGGTAATGAATTTATATATAATATGCATTTTAAACACTGATGCATACTTACTGTATATACATGTTGAAAACGTACTATATTACTATATGCATATACATATATGTATTATGAATTAAAAATTAAAAAGTAGATAATTAAAATGTTTTTTTTTTTATTAAATTCTAGTTTTTAAATATTTTTTTGAATCAAAGATAATTGAAACTGCAGTTAGGAAAGAAATGCTGTATAAAAATTTTGATTACTTTTTACGTACTTATAGTTTTTTTTTTTGTTTTTTTTTTTATTAGAATAATCTACTATGTCAAATTCTATTCCAAAAGAAAGAAAGTAACTAGACAATAGAACAAATAATCTTTAATATAATTTTAATAAAGAACAATGAGCCAATTATATATTTTGAATATCTTTAAAACTTATGATTGACAGTATAAGAAGGCTAAATTGTCTTTTATAAAATGTATAAGATCTTATAACTAAATGAAGAAAGTTGAAATGTTGAATAAAAAAAAATATTATCGTGCATATATAAATAATAATAATAAAGATATACTTGATTAATATAAAAAAAATTACATTCTACATCTAAGATTAAAAGAGATGTTATACTTTCTAATCTGAAAAAAATTATTGATAATCATTTGTGTAATTGCTAACGAAAATATATTAGAAATGCAATGCTTCTAATATAAACATATTTAATATAAATTTAATAAATACATAACAGCATAAAGAACATGTGGAAAAATGTAATAAACTATTCTAACTGAAAAGACTGGTTAAGTCAAAATATAGCTAAGAAGTCTTTTAAATTTTTCCTGTTACTATAACCATGTGTTTGAAAAAGTAAGAATGTGTTTTAAGGAATGTGCAACAAATTCTTTACTTCATTATCTCAATTTGCTGATCGCATATATTCCTAAGAAACCATAAGATCTCTTGGATATATTTTCAATCTAAGCAATAACAATATATTAATAATATAATGATACGTGTAAATTTTTCTTTTGTTCTTGGAATAAAATAATATTTTTATCATGCCCACTTTCAATTTCAAATGCATACTCTTACATTTTCTTCATGCCAGTGACTATAATTCATCTATCTTGTTTCATAGAATCTTATGATATCAAGTTTTTACCTTTCCACCTTTAACAAATTTATCATTTTCACTGACTTGTTTACAGCCATAATGTTCTCTATAAACCAATTATTTCAATATTTTAATGGCTTTAAATATATAGTCATAAATAGGTTGATGTACTAATTTCTCTACTGGAATAGTTTTCCATTTACTTTCTTTGATCATATAAATTGGATTCTTATATCCACTTTTACAACAAAAAGCCATTAACATTTTGTCTTTAATATAATTTAATATATCTACAATTTATTAATTAAGTATTAATTATATAATATATTTGACTTTAAAAACCATATTATAACAGTGTTAATTTTTTTTTTGGTAATCGTCTGAAATTCGGGCAAGGCCACTTGGGGCGTTGATGCTATACAAAAATCAATCAAATATAATGTTTCCGGGCTGCTGCCGCAACTTTTTTTTTATATAACATGTTTTTGTTTTTTTTTATGTTTATACAAATTTTTTATTTCATTTACAACATGATTTCTTTTTTTATTAAATCAATTTTTATATTCATTTTCGTTGTTTTTTTGTTTTTTTTTAAACCTGATATTTTTATTTATCCAACAAATTTTGGTCATTTAATTTTTTGAATTTTAATTAAAACTTTGGACTGTTTCACGACGAAAAAAGTTGTTTTAACCACGCCGAAAAAATATAATGGGATAATTATTTGGGACTTGTTTCAACTTTGTTCTATCTTTTTTTTTTTTGCTTGACTAAATTGTTTTTCTTATTATTAAATCAAAACTAACTTTTGGGTTGTTGGGTGTTCAAAAATTGTTTTGAAATCACCACCCCCACCCTCGGATCAATAATTGTAACATAAAGTCAATAATTTTACTTTTTTTTAAACAACTTTTTTTCACTTTGATTTATATTATACTTGAATTAGCCTCTTCTTTTTGGCTACTACAATAAACAGCTTTTTGGGGAGATTTCGTACTGTTATTATTAACAAAAAGTAAACAAAAAATTATTTTAACAGTGCTGAAAAAAGATAATCAACTTTGGGACTTGTTTCAAATTTTTTTCTTTTTGTTTGACATAATTGTTTTTCTTAATATTAAATTAAAATTTACTTTTGTGTTTTTGGCGATTAAAAAATTGTTTTCAAACACCCACACTCGGAAAAAGAATTGTAACAAAAAGTCAATAATTTACTTTATTTTTTTTTTAAACAACTTTTTCTCACTTTTTACTTTTATTTATATTTCGTTTGAATTACCTTTTTTTTGGCCTTCTACAATAAACTGCTTTTGGGGGTGGGGGGATTTCGTAATTTGTTATTATTAACAAAAAGACAACAAAAATAGTCATTTATTTTAACCCCGCTGCAAAAAATATAATCCAAATACTTGTCAATTTCTAATGAAATGAAAAAAAAAAAGGACACAAACTTTGGACTTTTTAAAATTATTTATTATTTTATTGCTGTAATAAAAAGTTGGACATTATGTGCCTGAAAAAAAGGACACAATCTCACACACTTTCTGTACTCTGCAATTCTGAAAAAAAGTTTTAAAATTGCATGTTCTTCTCAGACCTTTTAGTGGTCTTGAATATTTTCTACGCTGAAACGTGACTTAGCGCGTGAGCTTTGTCAAAGCGTGTTCACATACACTTTTCCAAGTTTTTATATATTAACATTTTTTTAGGGAAGGGTGGGATCATATGATAATTATTAGTAATTGACAACATTATTTAAATAGAAATGACATTACTCTATTACGGAGATTTGAAAAATTGTACTGACTTGAAATTCAAACATCCGCAAGCGATACGGTAATCAGCTATGAATAGAACAAATCGCGTAAACAGTTTCGAAGCACAATAACGGGCCGTAATATTTTTGTGCAATGTCATGTAAAGCGGCCTAGGCATAAATGGGTTAATACAATATTAAATGTTGTATTAGCCGTAAGGCCGGCCATGGAAACGGCATTATTATGTGTTTTGTATACATAAACAACGCCCCAAGTGGCCTTGCCCGGATTTCAGATGATTACCTATTTTTTAAGTACAAGAGATAAATAATTATATATATTCATTAAAAAATCTTAAATTTCCAATATTACAAATTATGCTACTGTAACTGTATATATAAGAAAAAATAAATTCCAATTTAAGATGAGACGAAAAAAATATATTCTTATATATATATCCCTCATGAATTTTTCTTGTGATTTATTATTTAAAGTTGTTCATATTTTTAAAAAAAATTATATAATATATCTTTAAAATAATTTTAAATATTTTCCAAATCAAAAATTAAGAATAAATCACTACAAATTATTTGAATGATTTATTGCTTAGGAGTTCATAAGAAATTTGAGCATCAGAAATAACAGAATGGAACCAAGATTTATGAACTATGAGCTCCAGTGCTCATCATTCTACCATTGCATTAATTCAGACCGAGCAATAAAATTAATATATATATATTGTAACAGGACTGTTACATGGATATATAAAGTTGAAAGGAAAAGTAGAAATAAACACAGACAAAAATTTTGTGGATATTTTCTACATTTCTGGAATAATAATCAGGTGTTAAATAATCTTGGATTTAAAATAAAATTTATTATAAAATAAAACATTTAAAAAAGGTCTTAATAAATATTAATACTGTATTATTATTATTATTATGATTTTGAAATTAAAAAACAAGCATGTTAATCTGATAATTGTGAAAATTTCTATTATCTATTATTAAAAATCTTTGTATATCACATCTTGATAAAACTTAAAACTTGTTTCCAAAAAGGATTAGATAGATGAAAAAGTTTAATTAAAAATAATCAACTCACCCAAGCATTTTTATAAAAAGAGTTAATAAAGAGATTAGAATAGTCTTGGCTAATAATATTTTTAATTGATAGCTGTAGCAAGGAGTTGGCACAGTTAGCAGAAATGGTTGGTTTCCAAAGCTATACAGATAGATACTATGAATCAGATGGAGCTGAATTTGAGACAGTAGATCCAGCAGCAGTTTATATTACTATAGAGGAGTTTTGATTCATAGGAAGAGTAACTTCTAATGAATCAATTAGCCTGCACAAATGTAAACAAAAATAGATTGATGTCCCGGACAGAAAGGAGATCACCGATCAATGTCAACAAACTACCTGATTATAATTTTCTCGATGCTGACAATTGTCTGGACTATACCTATCTCAATGATGACAACCATCAAAATGAAACTCACCAAGAGAAAGCTTGAAGAAAGGAGTTTGCTATTAACTGAAAGGAGACCCTTTGATTCCTCTTGGAGGCCTTAAAGGAACCGAGCAGGGCAAATTCCTAATGTCCACTCCATACGTTCTTGTTGTTGCAGCTGTTATTACTATGTGATTATTCATATAGTATACGAACATGGATGGGCTGCTCACCAACACACATTAGCCAGCGTGGTGAGTTTATTGGCTTTTTACCTCTGAGTTTAAGATCAAGAAACACCATGGTCTTTCTTCTCAGTGCCTGATAAGGCAGAATGAATGTTTGTGTAAATGATAAATATTTTTCCCATACATATATACAATTATGACAGACAAAAATAAAGCATGGCCCTTATTCCCAGGAGGCTGTAAAGTCACCAACCAAGGCAGCGGTTGGTGGCCGAAGGCGGAGGGTGCTAAGAATCCCCTGATTGCGGACCCAGGCTGCCATTTGATGATGACTTTTTATTTAGGTACTTACAACTGCAGATCACTTTCAAGTGAAGGAAGATTGCAAGAATTAGAAGAAGAACTGTCTTATATTAAATGGGACATTATTGGACTTTGTGAAGTTAGAAAAAAAGGAGAAGAAACAATTGATTTAAAAAGTGGACATATACTCTATTATAAAGGCACACATATTGGAAATACAAGTGGAGTAGGATTCATTATAAATAAAAAGTGGAAGAACAATATTGTGGAGATTGATGGTGTATCGGACAGAGTGGCAAGATTAGTTATACAACTTAATAGCAGATACCAAATGCAGATAATTCAGGTTTATGCCCCAACAAGTTCTCATAGTGATGAAGTAGTAGAAGATTTTTATATGGATGTACAAAAGGCTTTTGATCAGAGTAAACAACATTTTAAAATTGTTATGGGAGACTTTAATGCTAGAATTGGTAGACAAATGAAAGATGAAATTGCTGTAGGTAATTTTGGTTATGGTAATAGAAATGAGAGAGGACATAGACTTGTGGAGTTTGCAGAAAAAGAAAAACTTTATATTATGAATTCATTTTTTGAGAAAAATGTTAAAAGGAAATGGACATGGAAGCATCCAAATGAAGGTACAGCAGAATTGGATTATATTTTGACTAACAGAAAATACATATTTCAAGATTGTAATGTTCTTAATAAATTTAACACAGGAAGTGATCATCGATTAGTAAGGTGTAAGTTACGTGTTAATGTAAAACTAGAGAGACAAAAATTATTAAGAAAAACAATATTTACAGTTGATATTCCTAATCTTCAGAAACATTCTAATGAATTTAAATTAGAACTTACAAATAGGTTTCAAGTGTTAGGAGATTTTGAACATGATTCAGATTTGAATGAAATTAATATGAAAATAACTGATACACTTTTAAAAACTGCAACAAACATAGCTGGTAGAAAAAAGCAGCAATTGACTAATAAAATTTCTACTGAGACTAGAGAATTTATGAAGAAAAGAAGGAATATGAAGATATACAAAAATGATGTATTAAAAAGAATTGAATATCTCGAATTTTGTAAAATGGTACGGAAAAGAGTTGAAAATGATATAAGAAAGTATAACTGTGAAATAGCAAGGAAAGCTGTAGAAGAAAATAAAAGTCTCAAAAATGTTAAACAACATTTTGGTATTGGTAGGAAATTTATATCTGCAATAAGAAAAAAAGATGGAATTATTACTAAAAAGAGAGATGACATCATGAAATTGGTAGAAGATTTTTATCAAGAATTATATAGTAATAAAGAACAAGTACCTCCTATATCTATTACATCTTCCGAATTGCCCAGAATTTTAAATGAAGAAGTGAGACATGCAATTAAGTGTATGAAGAAAGGAAAGGCTCCAGGAAATGATGGAATTATAATTGATATATTAAAAGAAGCAGGTGAAGAAATAGAAACAATTTTAGCAAAGTTATATACCAAATGTCTAAATGATAAAGATGTACCGGAAGATTGGAAGAATGCAGTAATAATATTAATATTTAAAAAAGGTGATAAAGAAGATATTAGAAATTACAGACCTATCAGCCTTTTATCAGTTTTATATAAAATTTTTACCAAGATAATTACAACTCGTCTACAGAGAACTTTGGATTTCCACCAACCAAGAGAACAAGCTGGATTTAAAAGTGGTTTTAGTACAATAGATCATATCCAGGTATTGAGAGAAGTCATAGAAAGGACAAACGAATATGAGTTGTCATTATGTTTTGGATTTGTAGATTATGAAAAGGCATTCGATTCTATACACATTTCTTCAGTGATTAAAGCATTGGATCATCAAGGTATAGATCCAGGATATTGTCATATTTTAAAGAATATTTATAAAAATGCAACAGCAACAATTAGATTACATAATGATACTGGAAAAATCAACATTGAGAAAGGTGTAAGACAAGGTGACTCCATATCTCCAAAACTCTTTACAGCAGTGCTGCAAGAAGTATTTTGTGGATTAAAATGGGAAACTAAAGGAGTGAAAGTAAATGGAGAGTATTTAAGTCATTTAGATTTCGCAGATGATGTAGTTGTTTTTGCAAATAATGCTTCAGAGCTGCAGGAAATGTTGCAGGAGTTAGCAGATGAAAGTAGAAAAGTAGGACTAAAGATAAATGTTAAAAAGACTAAAGTAATGTTTAATCGATTTGCTCAAAATATGAAAATAAAGATTGATTATGAAGAATTAGAAGAAGTTAACAGTTACAAATACCTTGGTCAGATTATTAATACAGATGGAAACATAATGGAGGAAATTAATCATAGAATTAAACTTGGTTGGAGTGCTTTTGGTAGAAATAACTTGATACTAAAAGGAAATATGCCTATGTGTTTGAAAAGGATGGTTTTTAACAAATGTGTTTTACCAGTTCTTACTTATGGATCTGAGACTTGGACACTTAATAGAAGAGCAATACAGAGACTTCAGACCACTCAAAGGAGTATGGAGAGGTGTATGTTGGGAGTAACAAGAAGAGATCGAAAACGCAATGTATGGGTAAGACAACAAACAGGTGTTACTGACCTTATTGAAAAAATTAAAAGATTGAAATGGAGTTGGGCTGGACATATTGCTAGAAGAGATGATAATAGATGGACAATTGAAATTTTAAACTGGATTCCAAGAGATTGTAAAAGACCTAGAAAGAGACCACATGTGAGATGGATAGATGAAATAAGAAAATGTGCAGGGGTGTTGTGGAGAAGAGAAGCTAAAGATTGGAGAAGATGGATTAAACTTGGAGAGACCTTCATCCTGCAGTGGATTGATAATGGTTGATGATGATGATGATGATACGTATGCTGCTGTTTATCTATGCCTGCAAGGAACCACAGATAAACCTTTTGCATATACATCAAGTGAGCTATTTTTAAATAATTCATTTAAAAGACATTTAAAAAATTTCTATATTTAATTTAAAGACATTATAATTAGTTAAATGCAGTCTGTGATAGTAATATATATATCAAGACTGATAGCATTATATATAACAATGAAATTTTAAATAATTTCTTTGGTAAAATGACATTTTAAAAAATCTATGCATTTTAAAAGAAGAGAAGTAAAATTTTGCTGGAATGAAATGATTGATTCATAGACATTTCTAAAACTCTAAAATATTTTAAAATAAAAAAAAAAGAACAAAAGAAATTTGCTGGAGTATCTTTTTTTAAAGACATTTATAATTAATTAAAAGTAACACAAGTAATAAATTTGCTTAGATTAAAAAATCTAAGTGTACAGATTTAATTCATTGACTTTATATTTTTTTTTTAAAAAAGTTGATAATACTTTGACTATAAAAAGAGAAACTAATAATTCTAAAAAATATCATCTATGTTAGTTTTTTTCTATATACACATATACATGGGAATTTTATATACTTACAAAAGGAATTACTTGTGAAAATAATTTTTAATATTATAAATTAAAATATATAATATAAATGTCAATGTGCATATACATTCCTATGCACACAACATATATATTAAATTATGAATTAAATACGTATTGTAAAATTAATAATTTTATTTTGACAAAAATGAAATATGATATAGATGTCAGTGTATGCCTGCGATTCAATATGCACACATATGAATATCAAATATGTTATTTAATCATGTACTTTTATTTTATAACAATTCAAATATGTTCATTTTTTTAATAATCTACCATATGTTTGTGTGTGGATATATATAGTTATTGTATATAGGAACAAATCTATAAATCACCATGTAATAAATTGAAATTTGTTTTTATATTAACCAACACTTATATGTCGAATTTTAATCATTTATCATTTTCTATTAATAATATGTTTGTGTGCTGAATGGGTCTTAAATAAACTTAATGGAACATAAATGTAAACCATAATAGTAACTCAAATTTTGTATATTAATCATGTAAATCACGTGATAGTTTTTTTTAATTGTATGCTAATCAAAATCAGAAAGCTTAATTGATATATGTATAGCCTTATTCTAGAGACCTTAATTTTATTTATTTTTTTATTAATAATAAAGAGTCAGATGTCACATGACTTATTTTTTTATTATTATTAATAAACTTGTATTTTTTTGTTAAAATTATTCTAGTAATTTAATTCCTAATAATTTTTAGATTATGTTATGTATTACATCATCATCTTGGTCACAATAGTGATAGAGCTTATGTTCTTTAAGTTAGATTTGTGCATAATGGTCTGATTATATTAAAGGGGATATATATTAATGTTTATGAGCATCCAGTGATGATGATGATATTCCCATCAATCACTATCTTGGTTGGTGCTAAGAGTATATTCTTTAAAGCCCATTCACTATATTTAACTTAATTTAATCTTTATTAGAATTTAATTTTATAGTTGCCCAGTACAATAATGGCATTAAGTGGCCAGAACACTGATGATGTGCATCATGTTTTAATGTCACAGCATTATTTTGATTATATATCCTATGGATTAGCATTTAAGATGATGCATCCAAATTATGTGTAAATAACTGCCTCATGTTGGCAAAGGTTAAATAGTTAGCCTGGTCTATAGTAGACTCATTTCAAATCCAGGCACAAGATGGACTCTTGATTTATTGTATTGATGTATTTTGATTGATCATTCATGATGATGAATGGTTATTACTTCTGAGTATTATTTATACTTATTTTACTTGTTATAATGCTGGTGGATTTATAATTAAACTTTTAGTTGCTATGAGGAGTTAACTGGCTGTTCTCAGAGAGATTTCAAGATCTCTCATGCTCTCTATAATACATACAATTTCTTATATATTTTTTAGGATATTAACATTACTTAATATCTTTATATCTTAATTAATATCTTACTTTAATATATTGTTTGTAAATTTTATATTTATATTTTGTTCAACTGCTGTTGATGATACTTTTTCATCCCTCCATCTTGATCACCCTATTACCCCATCCCGTTATAATATATATATATATTGAAACCGTAAGATTCGTATTCGAATCTTAAGTTTCACCTTTTTCTGTCGTCTCTCACTGACCGGTCTATCCCGCCCAAATTTAAACTTTTGGTATCGAATTGTGTGTGTAGCAATATTAAAAATGTATAAATATATGTAGAATTCAGCATAAACACGCACACATTTCGATCTCAAATTAAAGGCAATAAATAGGGATAAAATAGTATAATTTAGATTTCTTTTAGTTATATAATTTTGTATAATTTTAATCATTTATTTTGGATTATAAAGTTCGTATTTATTGCTTTGTTTAAATTTCGTTTAATAATAATTCTAAAAAAATCTGATGTAATATTTAATTAAAAGTTAAAATAATCTTATGTTCCCTTTTTGTCTTTGAAATTTAAAAGCATCGGTCAGTGATAGATAATAGATTAATTAAAGAAAAATTCCCCAAAGTATAATTAGTAAATGTAAAATGTAAACAATAGAACGGCAGCTTTCTTTAATTAAAAACCAACAAAATGCATTGATTATCCTCAGGGCAGATTAAGTAGAACCTAAAAATATCTTAACAAAAATGTGAAAGATCAAAAAAAAAAAAAGAGGCCATCTTAGACTTGCTGGAGACATTCACTTAAACTTTAGCTTTGCTCTCGATCACTGAGAGTCTCCAAAAATAATAAAAATAATTTGTTCCTGCCAAGGTATGACCGAGTAAAGCACCTAGATTATTCTCCATCGGGAGATGGCCTATCGGATGCCGAACTTTCCATTGCCCGTCGTAAATTCACCATGAAGATCTGCTGCCTGAACTGAATGAGAAAGCTGCTGCTGCTGTGAAATTAAATGAAATATCTAAATACAAGAAAGAATTGCCACTCATGAACTATTTGCTACTAAACAATGGACTCGGAAAACTTCTTATAAAACAGGTACCTGTCTGTGTTCAAACTCTAGAGTACTCTAATAATATGCTATAGCTCTTCTTCATACTACTTATCTAAATTATAAAATGTAAAACTACCATATGTATAACTAAAACTGAATAATTAACTTAATGTGTAAATTTCTCTACTAATCTAGCTTACCTCATTCTATCTTGGGTGCGTATTTTTAAAATCTACATTTTATCTATATTTATTATTTAATTATTGCATGCTCATAATTATCTCAATTTTCAAAGTTTAAATCTATGATCGTTTGAAACAGTGAATGCGTGTCACATTTTCATTAATATGTACTTCGTCGGG
Organism: Epiperipatus broadwayi; assembly: GCA_028023455.1. NCBI lineage: Eukaryota > Metazoa > Onychophora > Udeonychophora > Euonychophora > Peripatidae > Epiperipatus > Epiperipatus broadwayi. The sequence goes on from JAQFVV010000115.1 coordinate 3,092,255, forward strand.
CCGAGGCAGAGACCAGCCTGACATTCTTATTTCCTTAATAACTTCACTTTCATATAAATCGACACGCATTCAGTGCATCATTTATTGTAATGCAGGGTCTACTACTTCGCAAATGGCTGGCATATTAGTTGTAATAACTCCCAGTTTATATATGTTTTGTATTTATTAAATCTAATGAATAATTCTAGAAAATCACATTTCTTTGAGAGTCGCCAGAGTTCTTGAGTAAATGTTGGTAATGTAGGGCCGAGTCAGAAATCTATTTAAACCTCATCATAATCGTTTATACAGTATACATGTGTTACGTTGTAGAGACGCGATGACCCATTCCGCCGTGAAATTTCCGGATTCTTCAGGGTTGAAATTAACCCCAGTCGTCCTACACAAGCGGGCATAATGGGTGCTCCCGTAGGACTTGACCACGTCATGCAGCCAGCCGGCAAAACTGCGACACGGACCGCTTGTCCCTGGTTATGCTTATGTGACACCTTACTTCGTCGGGCCGAGGCAGAGACCAGCCCGACACTCTTATAAACCCATTCGCGGCATTGCAGTTTCAATATACTGCCATTCCATATCGCCTTTCTAAAGCGTACCACGTGTTCCTTTACTTAATTTTATTATTCTATATATCACTCCGCCTCTGCATTATCTTCATAAATCACTCTCAAATAAATGTTTGCCCTTAGTTATAAATAAATATTTTAATTAAATAAATATATGTCTGCCATTACTCTTATAACCCATACTTTAGACTCTTGCATTGCAAAGGTATAAATCCCTCCAGGCATGCATTAGAAATACTTACTCGAGAATTTTAGGTAGCTAGATTACGCCTTCAAATAAGTGAATTCCTTTTGTAAACATTTCAGTATCGGAAATACCGCTACTGAAATCCTCAATATAAAATAATGTCTAAATAAATAAATGTATTCTTTAAAATATAATCATGTCGCAAATCCCGCTACTGAAGCTTTAAATCCACAAAATATTATTAGTAAATGATTGTCTTCTTAAAATGTGTTAATAAATAATTTTAAACTATATGTCTGCATTTACGTTTCATTTATTCGATACCCATTCTATATAATATTTCCTCGATTATGTAAATATGAATGTTTAATTAATATTAGTTTGATTATTGGCTAACTCGAGAATAAAATCATGAGTCTCTTGCATATCCCTGACCACCGTGCCTAAGGAAATATTTACTAATGTCGCATCAGATGCGTTGTTTCGTGGGTGGTATTGTGGAACCGATAAACTATGTTCGAACTCAGTACCACGGGTGGCTTCGCTACTCAATGGTGCTGCTGTTCTGTATGGTGGTCGAATTCTGCACTATGTTTACGAGTCACACGTTTTCTGACTGTTACAATATACTGTAATGGAAATATATGTGGAGATACAACCTACACTTTGAAAAACCAATTTACATAACAAAAATATCATCAACAATGTCGTGGTGTGAAATGATGATATTTTACGTTAGGAATCAATTTACATAATGAAATTAATAATGACTAAATTAAACAACTTTATAACTCTCAAGCTTCACAATTACTGACAGATTTTGTAGTGAGAAGTATATGACTGAGAAGCAATTAGTTTGTACCTCAAATTTGCCTTTTATAATTATTATCCCTAGCTTTACTTTATTTAAAGAAATAATATATTTCATTGGCTCATAGCCCTATAAAAAGCCAGATAGTAATTTCATTAAATCCCAGTTATTAAATCCAATAATAGAAACATCAGTGCAACCAAGGTTTTGGAATGCAGAGAATAAAAAAATACTATTAGGATTAACAAAAATAATATTTAATTATTTAATTAATAATGTTAATTTAAATTGAATATTAACATTTTAATTTATGAACAGAAAAGAATATTATTCACATATTTAATTAAGAACTATAATGATTATCAGAATATCTTTATAAAAGCAGAGCATAATCAATCACTAACACTGACAGAAATAACTGAACAAATTTTTATATTCTCAAGATTTTAAAAATTATTAAAACTTAAATAAAGCCAGTATTTTGGAATAATAGTCTGACACAAATATCTTTCACCAAATATCATCTAATAATTTAGGTAAATATTGTTAAATAAAATAATATTTAGCAGTACAGAACTAATATTAATAAATTAATTTATTTAAAAAATATTTAAGATAATATTTTATTATAAAATAAAGTATTTGTATCTTACCTGAGGTTTTAAATAATAAGTTTGTACATATTTTAATCAAATTTATTAAATTTGAATTCAAGGGCATAATAAAAACTATTTCTTATTTTAATTTTCTCCCAGCAGTAAATTTTCTCATGATATTATTCATAGAAAGCTAGCTTTTAGTACAAAATTTAGATATAGTAAACAGTAAACAATGAAGAAAGTAATATTGCTAGTAGTTATTCTAATTAAGCATCATTTCAAGGTTCATTCCAATAGTAGTGGTGTTAAGCTGTGCAGTTATCTGCATGAGATTATTTCTCAGTGCCTCCTAATAATAAACAATTATCAACTACTTCTTCAATTTCACTTTAACTCTTTTAAAACAGACTGAAATTCTTTTATATAGCTTTAGTTTTGGAAAATTAAAAAATATAACTGGTGATTTTATGTTTTCAGATATATAAACATATTACATTGAATTTCATAAACAAAAAGACTAATTCTTTTACATAATTAAAGGAAATTATTCTTATAGTTTAAAAACAGCTCTGCTTATATAAAACAAGTTTACAAATATAAATATGTCAAATTTAAAATACCCACCTAAGTTAGTAATTATTTTGTTACACTTAATATAACAATTACTATAACATTTTATTTAAGAAAATATTGAATAAAACATATATATATAAATACAAACAATAATAGTAATAATAATATGTGCAACTTCATATATACTATTATTATATATTATTTTATTATTATGTAATGCTCAAATTACTTAATTTAATCATCATTATCATTTGAATGTTATTGTCTCAATATATATATGTTCCAAGGTAAACTCTGGGTTTTTAAAAAAATTTCTATAATAAAAAATATTTAAACTTACATAAACAATTATGTATTATATATATATAACAGAAAATACATATTTCAAGATTGTAATGTTCTTAATAAATTTAACACAGGAAGTGATCATCGATTAGTAAGGTGGAAGTTACGTGTTAATGTAAAACTAGAGAGACAAAAATTATTAAGAAAAACAATATTTACAGTTGATATTCCTAATCTTCAGAAACATTCTAATGAATTTAAATTAAAACTTACAAATAGGTTTCAAGTGTTGGGAGATTTTGAATATTATTCAGATTTGAATGAAATTAATATGAAAATAACTGATACACTTTTAAAAACGGCAACAAAGATAGCTAGTAGAAAAAAGCAGCAATTGACTAATAAAATTTCTACTGAGACTAGAGAATTTATGAAGAAAAGAAGGAATATGAAGATATACAAAAATGATATATTAAAAAGAATTGAATATCTTGAATTTTATAAAATGGTATGGAAAAGAGTTGAAAATGATATAAGAAAGAATAACTGAAATAGCAAGGAAATCTGTAGAAGAAAGTAAAAGTCACAAGAATGTTAAACAACATTTTGGTATTGGTAGGAAATTTATATCTGCAATAAGAAAAAAAGATGGAATTATTACTAAAAAGAGAGATGACATCATGAAATTGGTAGAAGATTTTTATCAAGAATTATATAGTAATAAAGAACAAGTACCTCCTATATCTATTACATCTTCCGAATTGCCCAGAATTTTAAATGAAGAAGTGAGACATGCAATTAAATGTATGAAGAAAGGAAAGGCTCCAGAAATTATGGAATTATAATTGATATATTAAAAGAAGCAGGTGAAGAAAAAGAAACAATTTTAGCAAAATTATATACCAAATGTCTAAATGATAAAGATGTGCCGGAAGATTGGAAGAATGCAGTAATAATATTAATATTTAAAAAAGGTGATAAAGAAGATATTAGAAATTACAGACCTATCAGCCTTTTATCAGTTTTATATAAAATTTTTACCAAGATAATTACAACTCGTCTACAGAGAACTTTGGATTTCCACCAACCAAGAGAACAAAGCTGGATTTAAAAGTGGTTTTAGTACAATAGATCATATCCAGGTATTGAGAGAAGTCATAGAAAGGACAAACGAATATGAGTTGTCATTATATTTTGGATTTGTAGATTATGAAAAGGCATTCGATTCTATACACATTTCTTTAGTGATTAAAGCATTGGATCATCAAGGTATAGATCCAGGATATTGTCATATTTTAAAGAATATTTATAAAAATGCAACAGCAACAATTAGATTACATAATGATACTGCACAATCAACATTGAGAAAGGTATAAGACAAGGTGACTCCATATCTCCAAAACTTTTTACAGCAGTGCTGCAAAAAGTATTTTGTGGATTAAAATGGGAAACTAAAGGAGTGAAAGTAAATGGAGATTATTTAAGTCATTTAGATTTTGCAGATGATGTAGTTGTTTTTGCAAATAATGCTTCAGAGCTGCAGGAAATGTTGCAGGAGTTAGCAGATGAAAGTAGAAAAGTAGGACTAAAGATAAATGTTAAAAAGACTAAAGTAATGTTTAATCGATTTGCTCAAAATATGAAAATAAAGATTGATTATGAAGAACTAGAAAAAGTTAACAGTTACAAATACCTTGGTCAGATTATTAATACAGATGGAAACATAATGGAGGAAATTAATCATAGAATTAAACTTGGTTGGAGTGCTTTTGGTAGAAATAACTTGATACTAAAAGAAAATATGCCTATGTGTTTGAAAAAGATGGTTTTTAACAAATGTGTTTTACCAGTTCTGACTTATGGATCTGAGACTTGGACACTTAATAGAAAAGCAATACAGAGATTTCAGACCACTCAAAGGAGTATGGAGAGATGTATGTTGGGAGTAACAAGAAGAGATCGAAAACGCAATGTATGGGTAAGGCAACAAACAGGTGTTACTGACCTTATTGAAAAAATTAAAAGATTGAAATGGAGTTGGGCTGGACATATTGTTAGAAGAGATGATACTAGATGGACAATTGAAATTTTAAACTGGATTCCAAGAGATTGTAAAAAACCCAGAAAGAGATCACATGTGAGATGGATGGATGAAATAAGAAAATGTGCAGGGGTGTTGTGGAGAAGAGAAGCTAAAGATCGGAGAAGATGGATTAAACTTGGAGAGACCTTCATCCTGCAGTGGATTGATAATGGTTGATGATGATATATATATAAACAGAAAGATATAAGATTGAAGCAAAAGTTATGGCACTTCAATGTCTAAAACAAAAAAATAAAATGCAAAAAGTATACTCTAACACTAAAATGAAATCTTTAAATTGGCTATCAATTTTGGAGTCATTAATTAGATTGTATCCTTAGAAAAAAAAATTAGTATAGATTTTAAATAAAAAAAAATTACAAGAAATCTGAATGACATAACATATTCATAATCTATATGGCACATAATACTTCCACACTTCATTATAATAATAATTGAATACACTTCATCTTTTTTAATGACTTTTTATTTTTATGTATCAAAACAATATATAAAATAAAAATTACCAAAAAAAAAAAAAGAAAAGAAAAAAAGATACTATTTTCAATTAAACATTAACATATAACTGAAACATAGGCAAGAAAATTCGATCACATAAATGTTTTTGCAGCTAATTCAACAATAATCTTTAAAAAATGCTATATTAATCCAACGACTTCAGTAATCAAAAAAACCCACAACTTTTACTTAAATCCCAACAACAACTTCTCAAACATTATTAGTACCTTAGATATTGGTATTATATTCATAATAAATTATAACCATCTTATTTTTCTATTTAGAATTTATCTTTGAGAATAAAAGTATATTTTGAACAAGAAAATTACAAACTACACTTTCCGATTGATAATAATATTTTTTTTTTTATAAATAACACTAAAGTAAATATTTTTCTAGTGTTCTGCGTATATGACCATGTGTCTGCTGGTAATCTTATTAATTTGTTATAACATACATATACATATATGCATACACACACACATACCAAAATAAATATAACATAATAGCATTGTGCCAATCTCCTAATAATTATTCACTAAAGACTAAGGCACAATGTAAATTTCTTTTTTTGTTGTTTTTTTTTTAACGTTGAACTGAACATTACTATATACAAAGAAATGAAAAAGTAAAGACCCCTATGTTGTGATTCTCTAGCTCTAAATCGTTTCAAACCAGTAAATTTAAAAATGCTTTAAACTAGGCAATATCATTTATGAATTAATTCTTTACAAATTCTAAAGCAAAAAAGAAAAAGTATTGCATCTCATTTACTAAAAGAAAAAAAAATAAAGGACTACTAAAGTAATAATTATAGATTAAACTGAATAAAAAAAATAATGGTCCAGTAACTTCTAGTATAAAGCTATAATGCAAAATGGTTACAAGCTTTTAAAAAAAAAAAAATGGAAAATTCAAATTATATATAATGCCTAAATAGATACTGTTTCAATAGAATAAGAACTTCTATTAACTTGACTTCAAATTCCAAGTGTCACAGTGGTTGGTTTCACAATTAGTTACAGGTGCTGTAAGTTGATCTAGTTAACATATAAATACAAAAAAAAAAAAAAAAGCTTTTGTAACTATCAGATGTATTAGATTTACTAAAATGAAAAAAAGATCTCTAGTAAAGTTTTTATTAGCTAAAAAGACTTGTTATAAATATACATTTTGTTAAGACATTTCAATAAAAGTACTTTATAGTAACACATTTTAAAAAGAACTAAAAGCTATAACAATTAACATAAAATTTAATGTGCAAAATATAGAGGACACTAGTATCTATTCATTTAACCAACCACAATTTCTTTCTTGCATATATCTAGTGAGGTGGAAAAAAGACAAACTCATCTATTTCGTGTCACAGATGGCACCACTATATAATTGTACTAAATAATGGAAAAAAAATGGAAACAATAAATAAAAATGAAAATAATTTTTTGTTATTAATAAAAAAAGTTACATATGCATATACTTTCATTAATATATATAAGAAACGTTGGTCAATGAAATCATTAAAAACAAAACAGACTTTTTTTAATATACTTTAAAAATCTGCAATAATATATTTAATACATGAAAAATATTGGCAATTAAATTAACAAACAATATTGGTTAAAAACAAAATAAAATAGCAATCAGTAAATAATGCTATAAAAAATAAGCTGCAAGCATCAGTATATATCGAGTTTTAAAATATACTTTTAATAGACAATTTTTGAAATGTTAAATAAAATACTAATCATTTTAATTAGTATTGGGAAAAGTGAATATCAAATAAACTGCTAAGAACACCGTGATTTATTCTGATAACTACCAAAATAAGGCTTACCCCCCCCCCCGCATTATAATTTATGAAAATGAGTTTTGGGCCTTGCTTTTCCATTATGAGCATCCAGGCAGTATTGCCACAGAAGTACATGTCTATCAGTTTGATGTTACAATAGTGACCAAACTGGTTTAATCAAAAATCGGGACATGATGACCAATCATTTTTATAGCCCAGTATCAGGAATCCTGGTAATGTAGCTTACAGCAGGATTCTACTTGAATGTCATAATATTCTCTACATATGTGTAGTACAAATCACAACACATGGAACCGATGACTATATCGTAACAGAACAATGTGCTTAAGAAAGAAAACTTAATAATAAATTTTAAAAAAAATAATTTTCAATTATTAAAATACATATTATTATTTATTATATTTCAAGCTGTTGCTTACAGATTGTAATAGGCTTTTATTGCCATTAATGTAATCACTAAATTTGACACAGCTCATTTTCATATTATAATTGCATAAAGTTATACAATTTAAAATTTCCAAGGCCATTCTATTTTTTTCCTTCATCTATTGACTACTTATTAAGCGGAAAAATCTTTCCACATCTGTGTTATGAACAGGTAATGCAAAATAATATTGGCATATTGTTCAATTTCCGATACTTGTTCAGTAAATTTTACAGATGTAAAGACTTTTGATCAATGTCCATAGCAGCATGAATTTTCGAGCCAAGCAGTTCCATTGTTTTTACGTTTATTCAAAGCAAAAAATTTTAATACTTTGAACTGATTTATTAATAGATATCTATATTATTTACACCAATACTGGTATAGAATACATCATTCCATGTTACCATTTAAATCCATCCATCTAAAAGATGTAAATTGCTAAACTTTGAAGTTTTTCCCAAATATGCTAAAGAAATTTTATATAACTCTTAGGCATCTTCTTTAAAGGAATTTTTTTTTGTCTCTGACAGATCAATTTTTAAAAACATTTGTTCAACAGAGTGTGGAATAAATTTATTTTCAATTCGGGTTTTCACCATCTGAATTGTTTCATATATTAATTGTATTATGGTTATATTATTATTTTCAATTTTAATAATTTGTTTATTAAAAATAGACAAAAAATTATGACCAATAAAAGATAATACTCGTTTATCAGATTTAAGAAATCGTAGTAAAATTATCAGTGGCATCTCTTCAAATAAAAAATAAGATTTCAGTCCAATGTACTATTCAATGGATTTTTGAAACAATTTACACAAACATAACCATTTAGTTTTAATATTTTATATGTACAAAATCACAAAATTCTTTTAACTTATCTGTTCAGACTGTATATATGGGAAATTTTTTTACTGCAATGATTTCAATATCACATTGTAGCCATTCAGTACTAGAATGCACAGCATTACACAAAATATAAGCAGTACAACCCATTAACTTTTTGTTAATAATTTCACACAATTTAAAAAATACATTATTTTTTCCTTTTCTATTCCATCCGCCAAAATTTGCATTAGTGTTATTGACTTGATACGCAATACATTTTCTGAAATTAATATTAAATTCTATGAAACTATTTGATATTAAATTATAAATAGCATCTGATGTTTCATTTGGTAAATTATAAATTTCAAGTAACTTTACTTAAATTCCGTTTTCTTTGGAATAATAACGTACAATGAAAGGGTAACTTTTTGTTGCATTATGATTACTTGCATCTGTAGATATACTGAAGAACTTAGCATTGTTTAAGTCACTTTTAAGTTGTTGTTTGCAGGGTGGTCCCAATACTTGCACAATTAAATGATAGTTTTAGTCCATCCTCATGAAACTTTTTGCACAGTCCAAGCTGCACTGTTTGTTTTGTATATGAAACAGTCTATTTTTTTCAACGTTGATGTCTTGAGAAATATATTTTGTATTTCTGACTGTTTATATGAGTTTTTACGTCAGATCTGCCACTGTGTGAAACACTAATGTAAACATTACACAATTAACATTTCACTTCATGGTCACCACATCTTTTTTTTTTTTTTTTATAAAACTCCATTCCTGTGTATATTCATCATTGTAAGAACACTTCCTCTTTGGCATATTGTCTATTGTTTAGGATTACTAATATTCCTATTAATTTTATCACTGCAGAAAATTAATATTAACAAAGAACTAGCAAAATTACACTATCAATGGAAGCAGGTGCAAGTGCAGTTCAATTTTTAGTCTTAATAATCCAACTGTGCAAGCTCCAAGGTGAGGTTGGATACAAGATTGCATTTAGCTTGAGAACCTGGCCATACAACATATTAGCGACCGTACATGGGCCTGATCTTTGTTTTGTTTGCCTAAAGTTTTTATAATATTACTGGAGAGACTGAAATGGACAGAGAGAGTCAAGAACCTATCATTTTTGCAATGAATTATTTATGTATGACAAATAATTATGAATATTTGAAAATCAGGACATACAATGGTCTTGGAAAGACATTTTGGGGAACAATGGGATATCTAACCAAAAATAGGGACAAGTCCTGAAAAATCAGGACATTTGGTCACTCTATGTTACTATATAATCCTAATCGGAAATGCATAAAAGATGACCACTTCAATAAGTTATAACTTATTTCAATAATATATATGTCTGTTGACATTTACTTTCCCCAAATGGATTAATAATTTCAAGATGCAACTTTTAAAAGGGATATAAATATACAGTGCTGCTGCCTTATTAAAAATACATTACATCTAATCTCATATTCCAAATCCTCAAGAATCTATTCAGAACAATATAAAATAAAAATAAGTCATCATTTAACTAATAATGATAAACTGCCATCCTTTAATATTATTATATGTGAGACCTAATCTAATATTTATTTGCATTTATTATAATCATATTGAAAATTAACCTTTATTTATATTATTCTTTTTATCATATAACATATATTGCCTCTACCCATTAAAAACTTATAACATAACATAGGCAATTTTTTTTTTTTCATTAATTTTAAAATATGTAAATTCTCTATAAAAATGTGGGAATTAATATAACAATTATTATTATAGTATAATTCTTATTAATTGATAAAATAATTATTTATTATCTCCTTCATCTTTATATTACATTTCATTAATATTGATGATCTGGGAAATTTTCAAATTTGCTTGCAATCTTATTTAATGTTCACAGAATGCATATTAAATACTCAAATATTGTTATAGCAGGTAATTGTAGATGAAAGTAATATGACAGGAAGTACAAGATTTCTTAACAAACTGGGATATATTTACTGCATCAGATACATCTTAGAAAAAGGACTGCAAAATTTTACATCTTTTATTAGAGATGCCTACATCTGTAAGAATGTAGTTTAAAGATGATAGTCAATGGGTTACTGTAAATATAACAAATATCAGCAGTTATCACACCTATTACAATGGAAATAGCTTGGATTTACATTAAATACTTTTGTGATATTCCAAAACATTTATCTTGATTAGTATACAACTTTTAGGTATTTGAAGACGATGTTGGCTATTTCTGAAGGCAATACACTCTATGTATTATTTGCCAAACAGTCACTATTGAAATATTAAACAAATTGTATACTGCTTGCAGTTTAAATAGATATTTTAAATTTCATAAACTTATTAAAAAAACTAGAGTGAAGATGACAATCTACTTATATAATATAATAAATAGGTAAATGACGTAAAATTTTAATGAATTATGTAATATAATTCCACGATAATTCACTAGATGAAACTATAAATACATATCATCATCATCATCATTATCAACCATTATCAATCCACTGCAGGATGAAGGTCTCTCCAAGTTTAATCCATCTTCTCCGATCTTTAGCTTCTCTTCTCCACATCACCCCTACACATTTTCTTATTTCATCCATCCATCTTACATGTGGTCTCCTTCTGGGTCTTTTACAATCTCTTGGAATCCAGTTTAAAATTTCAATTGTCCATCTATTATCATCTCTTCTAGCAATATGTCCAGCCCAACTCCACTTCAATCTTTTAATTTTTTCAATGAGGTCAGTAACACCTGTTTGTTCTCTTACCCATACATTGCGTTTTCGATCTCTTCTTGTTACTCCCAACATACATCTCTCCATACTTCTTTGAGTGGTCTGAAGTCTCTGTATTGATCTTCTATTAAGTGTCCAAGTCTCAGATCCATAAGTAAGAACTGGTAAAACACATTTGTTAAAAACCTTTCTTTTCAAACACATAGGCATATTTCCTTTTAATATCAAGTTATTTCTACCAAAAGCACTCCAACCAAGTTTAATTCTATGATTAATTTCCTCTATTATGTTTCCATCTGTATTAATAATCTGACCAAGGTATTTGTAACTCTTAACTTCTTCTAATTCATCATAATCAATCTTTATTTTCATATTTGGAGCAAATCGATTAAACAAATATCGGAAATACAAGTGGAGTAGGATTCATTATAAATAAAAAGTGGAAGAACAATATTGTGGAGATTGATGGTGTATCAGACAGAGTGGCAAGATTAGTTATACAACTTAATAGCAGATATCAAATGCAGATAATTCAGGTTTATGCCCCAACAAGTTCTCACAGTGATGAAGTAGTAGAAGATTTTTATATGGATGTACAAAAGGCTTTTGATCAGAGTAAACAACATTTTAAAATTGTTATGGGAGATTTTAATGCTAGAATTGGTAAACAAATGAAAGATGAAAGTGTTGTAGGTAATTTTGGTTATGGTAATAGAAATGAGAGAGGACATAGACTTGTGGAGTTTGCAGAGAAGGAAAAACTTTATATTATGAATTCTTTTTTTGAGAAAAATGTTAGAAGGAAATGGACATGGAAGCATCCAAATGAAGGTACAGCAGAATTGGATTATATTTTGACTAACAGGAAATACATATTTCAAGATTGTAATGTTCTTAATAAATTTAACACAGGAAGTGATCATCGATTAGTAAGGGGTAAGATACATGTTAATGTAAAACTAGAGAGACAAAAATTATTAAGAAAAACTATATTTACAGTTGATATTCCTAATCTTCAGAAACATTCTAATGAATTTAAATTAGAACTTACAAATCGGTTTCAAGTATTAGTAGATTTTGAACATGATTCAGATTTGAATGAAATTAATATGAAAATAACTGATACACTTTTAAAAACTGCAACAAAGATAGCTGGTAGAAAAAAGCAGCAATTGACTAATAAAATTTCTACTGAGACTAGAGAACTTATGAAGAAAAGAAGAAAATATGAAGATATGCAAGAATGATGCATTAAAAAGAATTGAATATCTCGAATTTTGTAAAATGGTGCGGAAAAGAGTTGAAAATGATATAAGAAAGTATAACTGTGAACTAGCAAGAAAAGCTGTAGAAGAAAATAAAAGTCTTAAGAATGTAAAACAACATTTTGGTATTGGTAGGAAATTTATATCTGCAATAAGGAAAAAAGATGGAATTATTACTAAAAAGAGGGATGACATTATGAAATTGGTAGAAGATTTTTATCAAGAATTATATAGTAATAAAGAACAAGTACCTCCTATATCTATTACATCTTCCGAATTGCCCAGAATTTTAAATGAAGAAGTGAGAAATGCAATTAAATGTATGAAAAAAGGAAAGGCTCCAGGTAATGATGGAATTATAATTGATATATTAAAAGAAGCAGGTGAAGAAACAGAAAAAATATTAGCAAAGTTATATACCAAATGTCTAAATGATAAAGATGTACCGGAAGATTGGAAGAATGCAGTAATAATATTAATATTTAAAAAAGGTGATAAAGAAGATATTAGAAATTACAGACCTATCAGCCTTTTATCAGTTTTATATAAAATTTTTACCAAGATAATTACAACTCGTCTACAGAGAACCTTGGATTTTCACCAACCAAGAGAACAAGCTGGATTTAAAAGTGGTTTTAGTACAGTAGATCATATTCAAGTATTGAGAGAAGTTATAGAAAGGACAAATGAATATGAGTTGTCATTATGTTTTGGATTTGTAGATTATGAAAAGGCATTTGATTCTATAAACATTTCTTCAGTGATTAAAGCATTGGATCATCAAGGTATAGATCCAGGATATTGTCATATTTTAAAGAATATTTATAAAAATGCAACAGCAACAATTAGATTACATAATGATACTGGGAAAGTCAACATTGAGAAAGGTGTAAGACAAGGTGACTCCATATCTCCAAAACTTTTTACAGCAGTGCTGCAAGAAGTATTTTGTGGATTAAAATGGGAAACTAAAGGAGTGAAAGTAAATGGAGATTATTTAAGTCATTTAGATTTCGCAGATGATGTAGTTGTTTTTGCAAATAATGCTTCCGAGCTGCAGGAAATGTTGCAGGAGTTATCAGATGAAAGTAGGAAAGTAGGACTAAAGATAAATGTTAAAAAGACTAAAGTAATGTTTAATCGATTTAATGTTTAATGTTTAATCGATAAATACATATACTGTAATTATTTTAGAGTAAAATAAAAATGTCTACTAATATTATTATTATTATTATCATCACCGCTAATAATCTTATCACTATTAAAATCTATTGTTTTTACTTTTTTTTAAAAAAACAAAACAAAAAAAAAATATTTTACATCTGTATATTTTACAAAGATTTACTAAGAAAGGATTTTTTAATCCTATTTATAAAACAACATGTAATGATTCAACTTGATAATTTGGATTTGCTTTTATTTATTTAATGTCAACGTAGAAATTACTTAAATACTACTGAAAATAAATAAATAATCGAAGTTTTTATTACTCTGAGATTCATAAAAAATTTGAGCACTGGAAGTCACAGAGTTGAACTATAATATCTGCCACTCTATTGCAGCATTAAATCATGCAAAATTAATAATATTGGGCAATAATAACGAATAGAAAAATACTTTAGATCAGTCTAGAATCGTGTCTAAAGATTTTTAATTTTATCCTATTCTTGCTCAAGCTGAAAATTTTAAATTAAACAGTCAATGTGCAACTGTTGAATTAACAGTTCAAGACTATCACTACAATTTCTACTATTGTTACTATACTATCACTATTATTACTATTGCATATTCTCCAACTTTATTTTTAGTTTGATAATTCTCTTCCAATACCAGATATTGTAAAGTACATGAATAAATTCTAAGTGATAGTAAATAGTAGCACAGCCAGAATCTTATAACTTTTTCTGGAAAATTGGTCTCTTCTCTTAGCAACACTTAATGTGCTATTATCCATTCAAAAGTGGTATTATATTCTTATCTTGTTATTCAAAGTCAATAACTTGAAAATCCAAATACCCAATAAATCTGAACATTTTTAGTGAGATTTTGTAAGAAGATTTATCATTTTCAGAAATCAACACAGCAAATTTTTCCTATTAATTGACTGATTAAAATATTAAAAAACTATAACAATAAATTTAATAATTTGCTGACTGCATGAATTAATGAATAATTTTTGCACATGACTGATTAAAATAATATTTTAAATTTTATTTATTTCATTAATATATGCTTTTAAATGGTTTAAGACTCGTTGAAGTTTATAAAGTATAATGTAGATTTAAATATCAAGATGATAAAATAAATTGTATTAAAAGGTAACAAGCAATGATGTTTAATGTATTATCAATTAAACACAATACTTTAATATCTTGTACATCTATCTTTGGAAAAAGAACTAAACATATACTTTTTATAAATCCTGTGGAAAAATGAGAATTTAAAAAATTCTCATATTTTTAAAAATAAAAAAATCATACATTACTATTTTAAATAAAATCTTAAATTTTAATAAATTAATGACTTAATAAAATGAAACTTTGTTGAAATATAAATATTGATTACATACACACATTGCTAGAAATAAGGTAGCCTGCTACTACTAGCAAGTCTTTTAATAATATTATGCTTTAATTTAGGTTGATTGTTTTTTTTAAACAAATCTAACTTCGAATATTGTCTTCGAATAAAAATGATTAATCATGATAATTTAAATCTATAGTAAAAAAAATTTTTCTTAAACAAGAAATGATTAAATTACCCTAAACTCATGTAAGAATAACATAATTACATGATTTTGGGGTTTATTTTCTTATATTTAAAAGATTTTTTATTTTTTTATGTTTAATTAGTTATTCACTTTCTGTAAAGTAGACAGTCACATCTATATCCCAATAGATATATAAAAATTTTATAGTTCATCATATTGAATTCACCTGAATTGGTTATAACTTGGGTCTAAATCCAAGTCAGAAAAGTTTAACATCTTTTCGGTTTTTAATTAAATTTAAAATTTTTTCTTTCAGGTAGATACCAATATCCAACCTAGTTAACTATCCAATACTGATCAATAATATATTTTCCTTTACTTTGCCTTAAAGAACTATTGATTATTAAATATGTACCTATTCTTAGCAAAAAAGTAAAATAGAGATGAAAAATCACACAACCCCACATTACCTAGCAAATAATGTGGCTGATAAATAATACATTCTTTACTATTCTTCTACTGAAAAGGTCTTTGCTCTACTGTAGGCTATTTAATGGCTATTTTTAATTTTATATATAAAAAGATAAATTGGACATGATAACAGAAATACTTTTAATACTTTCAAAATAAACATTATATTTTTAACATCATATAATGTAAGATTTTTAAAATCTTTTTCTTTACAGATTTTAAAAAAAAATTGGCAGGTAATTAAGGTAATTTTCACAATTTGTAAAATAAGTGGTAATTAGGTTATAATTTCAAAAGGGTCAAAATGTTAGTACCAGATTATCTGAAGAATTTGTGTTTAAAACTGTAATTTTTAATTTTTCAAAATAGACAATCTCAAAATGGCAAATGCATTCAATAAATGTAGAAGAATAAAACATGCTAAAAACAGTTTTACTAAGAAAAGTCAATATTTAATGATAGGAAATGACTGACCCTATGTATCATGGCCCAAAAAAATACAAAACCACAATACAAAAAAAAATCATTTCAAAAATCAGTGAACATAAAAATCTCATGACCATAGTCATGAACTTCCCAAATATAATAGTTGTGAATGAGCTGTTATCTGAAAGACACTATTTCTGATGCAAATATGATAATGAAGAAGAATCCCAAGCATAATTAAACAATGGGTGATAAGAATAATTTTAGATGGTTGAGTAAGTCATGGTTTACACCTTTTTTAAGCACAGAAAAAAAAATTATGTCTGGTAAATGTCAAATTGCTTATTAATCAAACTTCTTTCACTGAAATGGAAAAAAAAACAATGAAATTTGGGCATGATAAGATGTATTCAATTGTTTCATAAACGGGCACACACTCTCAGCAGAGTATTTTCATTGTAGAATTAAAACATTATTACCAAATAACATTATTATCTTTTGAAATGATGATGCTTCAATTCATAAAGAATACACAGTCAATACTTTGAGAAATTATGAGCCAAATATGAGTTTGAGAAAAATGAGATTGGAGAGACTATCTTCTATAATTTCCTAAAGAGCTGATGTAAATATTATTGAATTTCTGCAAATCAATTTTAAACAGCAAATAAAAGATTGATGTCTTCCACCTACAGTTCTCAAATAATTTAATACTTTTTTCTAATGAGAAATGACTTAATAATATTCTAGATGTTTTTCATATGTTGTACACTGCATCATCTCACATAGAATACAAACACTTATTAGCATAAATATTATTCCTATTTCAATTTATTTACCAACAATCTAAATGATTTTATGATCTTTAAAAAAAATAATCTTATTGTTCTTTTTTTATGATTAGCATAAAGTTTGTTTTTTGATATCTTTCTAGACTTTTAAAACTCAAATATGTGTATAACATTTCTTTAATTAATATATACTAAACATTTAAAGATTTTTATTTTTACACTAAATTAATATAAAATTCACTATAATTTTTCATAAAATATCTATACGTGTGATTGTGTTTACTTAGGTTCATTCTTTATCGCTCTTGCATTCTTTTTATTATTACATCATACTGCTGGAGCTTTCTAAATAACAGAAATTATTTAATGTTTCAAATCAATTTCACGAATTATATTTGATAAAATAATAGATATTATATCAATTATGACATATCTAATATCAAGTATTTCTCCATAATTAAATGATTTACATATGTATAAATATAGTATATTTTAAACTGTACAAAAACTGTCAGCAATGAGGAAATTCATGTTATCCAAATTATGTTTAATGTGAAATGATTTAATCACTTCTGACAGCTTTTTTAAATATTTCTATATATGCCTTGAAACTTAAAATTATATTAATTTCAATCATCAGGCAAAAGACTAGTTTTTCATGCACTTATATCACTTATCCAACTCTTCAAAAGTCTTAATATTTTCTACTTAAAGTCAGCATCAATCTTTCTCTTCTCTTTTCATAACAGTCCTTGTCCCTGTTCTATATTTATTTCTAACTTCAAAAAGTTACACAATAATCTTCTAACCTTATTACAATCTGTTTAGTAATTGCAATTATCTATCATTATTGTAATTTCTATTATTAGATAACCAAAGTGCTGAAAAGAAATAACCTGTGTTTTATATTAAAGTTACATATTTAAATTTATTTATTCCACCCATTTTCATTGCATTTTTAATTGCATGTATTCTTATTCCAAAGGAATTATTAATTCCTCAATTTTAATATTTAACAATAATATATAATCCAAATCAAGTCTGTTTTTATAATCTTGTTATAAAAATTTATAAATCTTTCACCTTTTTCATTTCTTAAGCCCAATCCACAATTTCCTACAATCTTATTTTTTCTTAATAAAGACAGTATTCTAATCTTCAATTACAATTATCAATTTTCCCATTTCCATATTCATTAGTTGTTATTAATAGATGTCTAATCACTAACTTTAAAAATATCTTTTGCATGTAGTTCTATGTTGCATCTGTTTTTATCAACAAAAAAAAAAAATACTTTCACACTGTCTTCATTTCAAGCACCCAACATGTACCACAAAGATCTGCAATATCAAATCACACTTTTCTTTCTATAAATTGAAATAACATTTCCAAACACAATATAATGACTTTTTTCTCATGGTGAAAAATAATAAGTTTTAGGATCAAGCAAACATAATGTCATAACTGTATAGCATGCTATAAAATAAAAATATCATTAAAATAAAACTAATTGATGCTTGAGAATTAAATAGCATAAACAACAAAAAGCTATCATCAAAAATATATTTGACTAAGTACTAATATAGTTAACAATGTGTTATACAATCAGAGATTTTTATTGGCAATTTCTGTTGCTTTAACAAGTCTATCTCTAGATAAAGTAAATAGAAAATATTGAAAACTTTGTGTAATCCTTCATTATAGCTGGTTTGAACAGGCAATAGAAAAATTATTAATACTGTATTGGATAAGACACTATATCTAAAAGCATTTCCGGTCTTATTTACAAAGCATGATTTAAGTTGGGTTTTTTTTTGCTGAAATAACTAATAATTGGATCTTTCAAAGTTCTAATAAATATGCAAAATCTTTTTTTTTTTCTTCTTAAAATAGAATAATGTGGAGCAAATAATCTATTGGCTCTCAAAGACAAAATGTGAAAAAAGTAATATTAGTTGCCATTTAAGACTAGACTTTCTTTTTATTGTGCAATAATTCAGTTTTTTATTAATTTTAGAAAAGTTGGCTTGATTGTTATGAAAATGAATGCAGAAAAGCACGAGGTAAAAAACTATAAATAGTACTCTCTTTTCTGTTAAGATTGCATATTAATAAATAGTTAATAAATCAACTTTTACTACACTTATTCTTTACAATGTTCAGATTTTATTAATTGATTTAATATTTCATTCCTTCAACAATCTTTTTTCAAAGATCTACACAAAAAATTGTACATTGAATTATTTATAAAGTATGTATAGATTTGTAAATATAATAAGAGTTAAATTTATTTAAAATATAAAATTAAGTAATATTTTATAAAGTGCAGTACGTTATGTTTAGCTTATTTTTTTCTTAATCTAATTCTTTTAATAAACATTAAATTTGTTTTTGATAAAATCTACAATTAATTAATCAAATTTCGGTCATTGTCATTTAAGTCCTTTAAAGTGGAAATGTCAGTGAAGTACACAATGTCAATTCATTCATTTGTTTTAATCAATTTTAATGGTAAAATTATTTTTTTGTTTAAAAAAAGTTCAAAACATAAAAACTTGTGGATAAGATCAACAGAAAAACTAAATAAGTAATAAATGAATGAAAAGTATTAATTTAATTCACTTTAAAACAGATTTGAGAATAGTTGAGCCTTTATTGTTTTGTTTTATTTTTTTTCCAATTTTGATAATTTGAATTTTCTGTGATTTATAAATCAGTTTTAATAGGCATCTTGCTTACAGTTTTTGAAGTCAAGATTTCACAAATGGATTTAAATACATCAAGAAGATATTTCCTGTGATAATCAATCATATTATAAATTAGTGACTTTCAAGCACAGCAACAGTGATTAAATATAGTCATCTAGAATTTTTAGTTACAATTTTATATAATACTGTGGAATAAATTTCAAAAATATATACATTTCTCGGCTGACTTCAAGATAAAATGTTAGATAATATAATCTATTATTATGCTATATGTATATAAATTCTATCTAATTATCAGTATCATTAATAAAATAATTATCTTATTAAGAAAAAGAAACTGTTGCAACCAGCTAAATCCTGTAATCATTTTTTACAAACAGCATAAAAAAAACTTAAAAAGAAAGCAGGTCTAGACAGATAAAATATTTCTTTTCACTTTGAATTTTCTACTATGAATCAAATACTTTCCATTCACAATTAACTACATTATTAGAAACATGAACTGGGTGCTAGTGATGAGAAGATCATTAACTGCCAATTTAGCAAGAACAACCATTTGAAAAACTGATGTCAGATAATTTCTTTATTGCCCTGAAGTATTGATAAGATAAATTTTTTAACAGGATTGATCTTGTGCTTTCTGTTTGTGTGAGATGTTTTTATAATAAAAAATAAAAAAATAAAACAGAAATTTACTTTTTAAATACAACTAGCTGAAACATACTTGATTCAGTCTAAGTTATTATTTCTTATTTCATTTGCAAATAAGATTTATCAATTATTTACATTTATAAAAGATTCTTTGTTTTTAAAATCTTTTTTTTCTTATTTATTTTTCATTCTCTATAAGTTATATATGTATGTTTATTTTACATGTGAGTATATATATATAGTAAAATATTTTTGTTGCTTTTTAGTTAACTAAAATGAAATAAGAAACCATTCTGAATTTCCTATCTTTCCTTCCCAATGTCCTTATTTCATTCAGTTTAACAATTTAAATGCAGTAGAATCAATAATAATGATATTTAGATTGCTTTTACTGTAGACTTTGTCACTTTTATTTTAATCCTTGTTTATTTTCCTATAGAATTAGGATTGCCATACGTCCTGAATATATGGAACTGTCACCAAATTTCACTACTCGGTCCCGTATTATTATGTGTCCCATTTTTGCTGTAAACTCTATGTGAAGCGGCTGGCACCATGTATCTATCAGTCAGTCTTAACTGTCAGTGCTCGATGAACGCTAATTTGTTTCACATGTGTATAATAAAATAAATAACTGTTCACTCCTGCATATCGAATCTTTTTTAGATAAAACCATTTTTATACCCTTAATAAAAGATGCCGAAGAGGAAGTGTCATTTTAAGGATGAATTTATCAAAAATTGGTCATTTATAAAAAATAGATGAACTAAATTAGAAGTACTGTGCTCTATCGGTAATTCTCATGTCTCCATTAACCATGGTGGAAAATCCAACATCTGATAACATATTGCTACAAATCTTCATAGATTAAATATCAGGGCCACTTCAACTTCTAAGGATATATCTAGTTTTATGATAAAGAAAGATTCTGAAGAAGAAAATGTAATTGCAGCTGCTGAGCTGACTATGGCGTACAAAGTAGTACATCACCATCAATTATTTAACTCCCTAGATTGTACTACTAAACTGAATGCATTGATGTATGCTGACTCAAAAGTAGCCATTAAACAAACTACTGCCAGAACTAAAGCCATGGCAATTGTGAAAAATATACTCACCCCTTACAGTGTACAACAATATGTTAAAAGATTTAAATGAGGTGTCATTTTTTGGAATAGCTACAGATGTCAATAACAATAATGCAATTTTTCAATGAAAAAGACAGACACCATTGCACCTGTAAATAGTGAAGAAGTTTGGAAGCAGTTTGAAATGGACACTTCTAAAATGAAAGAACAGGAAAAATCAAGTGTTTCTCCAAGTTGAGAAGAAAAAAAAAGAGCATCAAAGTCGGTGAAAAATCGCAGCAAGGATTTTTCTGGAGAGAGGGGAGGTGTTATATTTTGTAAAAATATATTTACATTAGTATAAGTTAGTGAACTCCAGAAAAATTAGAAAATATAAGAGAAATATATTTAGATTATGAACTGATAGTTTACGTTAATTGTGATCAATAAATTCCCAAAAATATTTGCTGATTACAAATATTTCTTGATAAGAGAAATATTTAATTAATGGAATAGACTAAATTACCTTATATGGAAAGGAATTACTAAGGTACCAATTAATTAGTTATAGACTTAAAAGCATTACTGTATATGGAAGGAAGTAATTAATTGTGTGAGTAATTAAAAACTATAAATAGAGCAAGCAACAAAGTGTGCCGATCATTTCCAGTTCATTTTGCACAAAGATGTAAGTGGCAGTAGCTTCAGTTAATGTGTAGCACTCTCAGTGGAAATGTGTTCATGGAAGCAGCTGAATAAGCTCAGAGTTTGGGAAACAGGGGTTGGAGGAAACCATCTGGATAGCGGCTAGATGCGAAGAGTTGATTTTCCAGGGGATTTCCAGTGAAGTTACCAACAGGAATGTTTCTGAGAGATGGAAGTAATTGCAGCTAAAAGAAGCTCATAGTGACGGTCGCAATGCTCTACGATGAAGTCATATGTGTTCGCGTGCAGCTGAACTGCACCGAGACCAAAGTGTTTGGGATACCAAAGCCAATGGAAACCATCTTGAAAGCAGCCAGTCTTAAAGTTCGTCGGGGGAAATAAACCAAAGAAAACTATATATATAGATTGTGTTATGTGTGTAGCAATACCTCATCGGGAGAAGTTAACCATAGGAACTATATATATATATATTTGTTGTGAGTGTAGCAGACTGTTCACTATTCTTATTATATAGCAATAGTTAAAATTAAAGAAAATGGATATATATAAAAACCATAGAACATAAATCTATAAAAAATTATATATAAGAAGTACAACTCAGATATTATAATTCAAAACATTCCACTTATTATTTGCAAAATAAATGTATACTTGTATATGTTATATAGAAAAATGTGTATATATGTAATTTAAATGTAACAAATATGTTTAAAAATTTGGAATTGATATTAATTATATTTTGTCATTAGATATTTTTTAATAAATAATCTTATTTAAATTTATTATATAAAATAAAAATATTAAATTGATATTTATTCATTTATGATAAATTTTATGGTTTAATTATCTGTGAAAATGTTAAAAAGTAAAGTTACAAAAAACAAAAAATCCTCTTTTCAAATTACTGTTAAGATTTTTGGTAGGATCTTTCTTAAGATTTTTAATAGAAAGTTTTAAATTAAACAAAACAAAAATGACCTCTTAAACTTCTAGCAAAATATTTTTTAAAGCAAAAAAAAAAAAAACTATTATATTTCTGAACTATAAGAAAAATAAAAGAGTAAAAAATTTCATTATAATTATTACCATTATTTTTTAAATAAAATAAAAAAGATAAGTAAAAAAATAACTACCCATGTAATCATAAATATTATATTAAAGACTGATATTACCCAATAACAGATGTCAAAAAAAAATGGCAATTTTAAAAACAATCAATGCCTATTTCTATAATATGTATTTCTATGATTCTGAATTCAGGATCAAAAAAAAGGAAATGATAAATACAAAACAATGCATTTGTATCTCATGGCTAAAAAATTTGTTGTATTATCTATTTTAGTGTAAATGCTAAGTTTTATTCAAGAAACTTTCATGTACAATTCCTTTTATCTTACGTTTTCCACTTATGTACATAGAACTCCTTATTTTATTCATTATAGTATAGTAAATTACCATGTTCCATTTTTATTCCTCAGTTTAAACAGATAAATGATGCTAAACTGAACTTTCAGATACAACTTTTCCTACTTTTATGCATTCTATTATGCATGTAGAATTTATTTTATTTTATGAAGACTAATATTAAAATAATATCAAATTCTACTTATTTTTTTTGTATTTGTGAAGATTTGGCCAATGAATTAAACATGTGCATTATGAGTTCCAGAAATCTGTATAAAAATATAAATAAAATTAGATACACTCATATCCCAGTTTTAGAAAACAATATTTGATACTTTTAATTCTTAGTATAAAATAACAAATGAATAATAATTAATAATTTATTGACATGAACTGCCTAGTCACTGTCTGTTGGGTTTGGTCTGAATTACAGACACAACCTACAGAAAACAATACTAGCACTAGTATTATAATTAATATAATATTTATTATATGTACATATATATCTAATATAAAATAATAGTTCTACTGTGGATCTTGGATCCGAGTCTTAACAATCTATCACTTACAGTTCCATCTGATAGCTTGCCTCTTGGGTAGGGAGAACGACTCTTCCAGCTGTACCAGACAGCTTGCCTCGAGTCAGCAATAGTCTTAGCAGCATCCAGTCTTTATGTGAACTTGCCTAGCTGCATGGAAAAATAGCGTATTGCTATTGTAAGAATTCTTACTGCTGTTTAGGTTAGCAGGCTTCTCCTGGAGAACGCATACCATCTTTGTAGATTAGACAGACATTCTCTCCTTTTTTCTCCAAAAGGCTGACCATTTTTTATAGCCAGATCCCTGACCTCACTGGAGCATTCTCATTCAGCGATCATCACTGCTTATTGGCCTGTACTAATCATTGGCTATGTGTTTAGTTGTACATCAGCCTACTGGCCAGCAGCAAACAATGCTTAATCCAATCAGTTAAAGAACGAATCTGGAAAAGGTCCACTTCTGAGGGAAAAGAGAACTATAACACTGACAGACTTACATTTAAAGTAATAATGCAAAGAATGATAAAAAATAAAAAAATACATTTTTTTTTCCTTTCCCCTTTACACTGATAAAAAAATGTAATGATATTCAGCTTTATTATGACTTTTATTAACACTAATATTACCCCCCCCCATCCCAATGTAAAATTATAATAATAAATGAAGTCAATAGCAATAGAATTTTATATCCTAGGTTGTATGGCAACTTTTATTGACAATTAAAGTAATTGAAATTAATATTTGATAATATCAATAAAAACTTTACACACATATGCTTCTCATTTCAATATACATATTTTAATATTTTAGAATTTTTTTTTACTGATTTCAAAGATTATTAGTTAAAGATAATATAATCAAATAAAAAAGATGCACTTTGTAATATTAATATATTAAATGTATAATTTTTGATATTTCTAATAATTAAGAATATTAATGACAATAATAATTTAATAAATAGCAAAATATTTTATTAAAGTACTTCACTTAAAATAATATTGTAATCAAATTAATTTATTTTTCTAAAGGAAAGTTGTTAAATTAATTTCATTTCCTCTTAAAGTATCAGTTGTAATACCTTTTTAAAATATATGGTAACTGTATTATAATATATATATATATATATATGGCAACTTTCATTAGGTAATTAAAGCAATTGAAATTAATATCCGACATTGTTTAATAAAAATAAAGAAATAAAAAATATTTATTAAAAAAAAACTTTTTTTTATTTTTTATTTTAAGATATTATTTAAAAAAAAAGATGGATAATCAAATTTATAAAACAAAAAGTTAACCAAAATAATTATTCATAGAGAATTCTTCTGATCATTTGTTATCTCTTCTTCTTCTGGATTTTATATATGACATCTCCTTCCCAAATGTCATCATCATATTATGCAAATTATGATGCATGCAAGAGTTTATGTAAAAACTAAAAGTTGCATCCATGAAAGCCCATTTACCACCAATACTATCCAAGTGGGAAATGTCTTAATAGAAGAGCAATGCACACCATGTCCCAATAAGTATTAAGTGAATTGCTAGTGTCCCTCCAATGAAAAAAAGAACCACATTTGCTACAATGCCAAGTGACATTTGATTTAATTATAGTAAAATAATTATAGCTTATCATAATTATTTGATAAATTTTGTGATAATATTTTATTTTGATTTTTAAACAATTTATATGTTTAAAAAATGTATAAAAATTGTACCATTGAAAACATTATTTTTACTTTTATAAAAAAAATAATTTTTTCATTTCATTACTGATATTATAATTGTAAAAATTTTAAGTTGAAATTTGCTCTAATATAAAATATTTATTTATTACTATAAATAAATATATTATAATTAAAAAGATAAAATTATATAATAAAATCATTTCTAGCAAATTGTGCATAAAGTGTATCAGATTATTAAATATAATAAAAACATTTAAAAATAAAAGAAAGCAATAAAGACACAGCCTATAAAATGAATGTGATATTTTAAATTTATTAAAATACCTCTCTAGATTCCATAATTTAACAAAGCCATCAGCCGAACAGGATGCCAAGCATAAAGATTCAGTAGACTGATTAATTGTAGCTTGTGGATGAAAAACAATAGCACCCACAAAATGATTATGACCACGTAAAATACGTATTAACTCACAGTCAGGAACAGACCATAATTTACACAATCCACTCCTTGATAATTGTAAATACAAAAAAAAAAAAAAAAATTATAAAATTATATTTTTTTAATTCCAACATGCTTAATATAAATAAATAATAAACATATAGTATATAATACATATTATACAAATACACATAAAAAAAAATCAATAACTTCTTTAAATAATATTAATTATATACTAAAAATATCACTCTCTCAATTCATAATTCAATGACATGAATATTAAAATTTTTAACTTAGCTTCCTCAATCCATTGTAGTTGCATATTTTTCTTTTAATTCTAGGTATATGCCAGTCACATATATCTATGATCTAATAAATTGAAAAGTATATATCATCAAAAGTTGGAGATCACATTTATACAAAAGCTTCATATATATTAGTAATTTCTAAAATTAAAAATTAGTTGATTCAGAATCAAGTGTCAACAATTTCTATTATTATTAGGTGGCATCCAATCAACATCAACATTCATATGACCGCTATTTTTCCTATCATTTCTTTTTTTTTTTTCAGGTTTTGCAGAAATTTATTATTGTGAGAATCAAATCCATTCACATCTGATTGCATTTACCTTTCATTGCCAATTTTTCAAGACATTATACGTTTTTCTAATGAATTAGACAAACTCATAATACGAACAAATTAAAACAATTATATCCATTTGTTTGTTTTTCTAGCTGCCCATAAAATCTCAGAAGTCTTATCTAGTACTATAATTCAAAAGCATAAATATTTTTCCTAATCTTCTTTGCCAGTGCCAAACTTTCATATCTACAGTCATATGAAATACCATAACATGAACACAAGGCTTGTGCATAAAATCCCTATCTAGTGCCTACTCATCCAATATCTCCAGACTGGTTTCTAGTTTGTGACTTTCATCAGTGAAGAACCTTGGATCTGAGAGCACTGCACCTAGATCTTAGGATCCAATGCAACCCTCCAGCAGCCACCTTTTATCTCTACTTAACTACAAAACTATGAAAATAAAATTGAAGACACAATAATATTTTCAATCCAAGCTTATTAGCTGCATCCATTGATTACTCTGGCTTGCACCGAGTGGCACTACTGTATGGAGAGTTTTGCCAGTTTTAATAACACTTTCTTTTAAGATATCAATTATAATTCCATCATTACCTGAAGCTTTTCCTTTCTTCATAAATTTAATTGCATGTCTACTTACTTCTTCATTAAAATCCTGAGCAATTCAGAAGATATAATAGTTGTAGGAGGTACTTTTCCTTGTTCTTTATTACAACAATCATTAGACATAGAGCTAGATAAATAAATAACTTGTTATATTTGTTCTTTATTGCTATATAATTCTTGATAAAACTCTTCTACACATTTCATGATATCATATATACATATATATCCGCAAACTATTTTTTTTTTACAACATTACACATTTCAAATTCATAGAGCTTGCACCATCTAAGTGAATATATTCAATTTTCAACATGCTTTTTAAAAAAAGATGTAGTTATATAAATGAAATTTCAATTAAAAAAAAAAAAATGGAAAAACAAATAATAAACATCATATACAATAAATAATTATATGTAGGGTGCTCATATACCCTATATATTACATGTATTGATACAGGTATATAATAAGCCTGTCTTTCTGTTAATAAATAATTATATAAATGAACATTTAATGTCATATTTGCTTTTTTTTATTTATTTGAAATTTTTTAAAAAATATATAAAAGATAGAAATAAAATAAATGCTTAAACTGAAACTAATCTGGTACATTTTTTGGATTAAAATTAATTATTTTAGCTGAATTTAATTACTAAACTGATATTTATTTATTTAAACTTATTTATTCCTTTTAATGTTATTAATATTTACTAAGAGAATAATAGAACATTTTATATTTTAAAAATTATATTCTTACCAAGATGCAGTAGCTAAAACATTTCCATCAGGGCTAAACTGGCAAAACGAAATTGGTCGATTATCCCCTATTTGACTGCAATCAATATTCATTGACTAAAAAAGATATAAATATATTTAAGAAATATAAATGATTTAACTATCACACATTAATAGTAAAAGTGTATTATTATAATTTCAATGTGTACCCATTCAAAATAAGTAAATTAACAAATAGTATAAGTAACATTTTGGTAAAAAATCCATCTTCATCATCTTAATCTTTCTAGTAATTTATTATAATAAAAGTACTTTATAGACAACAGCTATTATATCATTTTATCATATTCAAATTTTTCAACTTCTATATTCATTAAAATTTATTGTTTTTATTTCTGTCATTTCAAGTTATTTATAAAAAGATTATCTACACAGTAAAATATATCAATATTCTTGATATACAATATCTATACCTTGCCATAACTGTTTTTTTCTGTATTGACATAT
Organism: Epiperipatus broadwayi; assembly: GCA_028023455.1. Lineage (NCBI taxonomy): Eukaryota > Metazoa > Onychophora > Udeonychophora > Euonychophora > Peripatidae > Epiperipatus > Epiperipatus broadwayi. Next base: position 3,120,996 of record JAQFVV010000115.1, read on the forward strand.
ACATATATATTTTTTCTTATAACCATATAAATGTAATCAAAAATATTTATGATAATTTATAACTATGACAAATCCTAATATAAATAGAAGCAACCATAATATATATAAATGAATCTATATATACATGCATGTCAATAGAGCTAAAATAGAATAGATATGTTACAATAATCAATTAAAAAACATTATTAAGCAAAAAATTCTTTGCAAATATTTTTAAAAATAATCTTCTAACAATTTCAAAATATCTGAAAGAAATTGGAAAAACAAAAAGTCTGACAAGTAAATTCTACGAGAACTTAATAAAAATCGGAGAAATTGTCATTTAGAATTATTTTATTTGTCAAAAATGAATCCTATTAAAAAAACTGAAAATAATCTGTAGAATAATTTGACTATAATAAATTCCTAAAATCAAAACTGCAAATACATAAATTATGGTCACAATATAGTGGTGTGCAACTGCTGGTTTTTTTTCCATAAAAGAGAAAATTCATAAAAAAATATTTATTGTCAAACATGTTATCTAAATGCTATCTGGGGATTTTTCATAATCTAAGACATGAATGTTTTTCATGAGAAAATAATTTGTTTCTCACTGTCAAAATTTTAATTAATTATATATTGTTTGAAACCAAATTAAATGATTATCAGTACTAACATTTCAAAGTGAATATTGTTGTTTTGGAAACAACCCAATATACACATATATAATTTGCTAAAATAGATTTAAGTTTTCATGCATACATATATATCATGCAAACACTAATTAAATGTAAATGATAATAAAATTAAAAACCCGCAGTTTTTTCTGTAAATCTTGTCTTTTTGCATTTCTTTGAGATTCCAGAACAGATTTTGCTTCTCTCGCCCTAGCAATTCTTTCTCTTGCTCTGCAACAAAAATAACAATAATAATTAATACTTTTAACCAATTATACATTAATAAATAAATAATCACTTTATAAATGTAAATATTGAAATCGAAATTTTCACTTATTTATTTTATTTATATATGTTTCAACTATGATGCATTCAGGCAAACAAATAATTAAAAATCCTATGGCATGCTAAAATCATGTTATCTAGTAGTAGTAATTTTCTGTCTGATTTAATTTAAATCAAAAATGGACTCACTTTTAGTTTAGTATTTCAGATATGTTTCTCAATCAGTGGTCTGCAGAAAAAATTTAGTGGTCTGCAAAAAGCTTATGAATTTTTTCATATTTATTACATATTTTTTGTACAATCTTTTAAATTATGACTAATTTTATTAAATTTATCTTTAATTCAGTTCTAAGATTTTCTTTTGTTTGTTAATTATTTTATTGATAGAAAATAAACTAAAAAATAAAACATTACAAGAAATACAAAAAAATTTTTATTTCGTAATATGAGTCATCTGAAAGTAAAAATACTGTTCTATTAACAATTTCATGCATGAGCATTTCATGCACTAAAGCAAATTTTGATATATAAAAATATAACTTAATAGTTGTCAGTCATATGTGCTATGTAATTTGTCAAGCCAGCAGACTGAAATTACACAGGCGCCCAGTTATAAGAATTATTATACAATAGATGTGTACTATAAAATAAAGTATATTAAATACTTGATATTTACTTTTTTGATCAATTTTAATTATTTAACAATGAATACCAAAAAAACATCAAAAAGTATTGCAGACTTTTTTCCAAAACCAAGTACTTAGAATGCTAATGAAAATATTATTTATTCACAAAATTATTCATCTCAGGCAAACCAAAAATGTACTATTGTTCATCAATTCAATTCTGATTATTTAAAATTTGTTTCATTTCTTAGCATGGATAAAAAAAAAAATTTATACAGACCTCAATGCGATATTTGCAAAAAAAATGTATCCAATAAATGTATGAAACCAGAAAAATTAATGCATCATTTAAAGTCTAAACATTCAAATCTACAAAATAAGCTGTTGGATTTTTTTTAAATGTAAAAGTGCTAAATTGAAAAAACAAATCTCTTGTAAAAGCATCATATTTAGTTGCTTTAAGGATTTCTATTCACAAAAAATAAATATTATTTTAAAAGCAGTACTCTATTGCTGAAAACTTAATTAAACCATGTTTACTAAATTGTATTCTGAAATCTTAGGTATGGTTGCTGGAGACAAAATGAAAAGTTTGTCGCTTACTAACAATACTATGCAACACCAATTTAGTGAATTGGTGACTGATGTTGAAGATCAATTAATTCTGTAGTGTTTTGTATAAAATGGCGGACATGTTTGTGCACTCCAGAAAAAACTAGAATGTATTCGAGAGGTTGTTTTAGATCACGTGCTGATAGCTGTGGAATTTAATTAAGGCATTGACATAATGGCGATCGACTATTCCAAGAGATATTTGCTGATTGCAAATATTTCTGGATAAGAGACGATACCTTATTGGACGGTGTATTAATTGCTACAGTTGTCAGCAAGCAATAGAAGACTGGGTAACATCTATGCAGGGCAGCAATTAGAGGACAACTCCAGTAGAGAGCAGTCACGCAGTAGTTGAGTAGCAGTATTGGAGTAGACGTCGGTTTAACACCAGCAGAGATATCTCGCGTTAGTGCTTGCGATTAATGACCAGCGCCCAGTGGAAATGTAGTTCACGGGTGTAGCTGAAAGAGACCGCAGCAGAGAAGAGCATTAGTTGCAGAGAAGAGCATTAGTTGCCAAGAAGAGCATTAGTTGCAGAGAAGAGCATTAGTTGCAGAGTAGGGCATTAGTTGCAGAGTAGAAGCATTCATTGCAGAGCAGAGCATTAGTCGCAGAGTAGAAGCATTTGTTGCAGAGCAGAGCATTAGGTGCAGAGTAGAAGCATTCTTTGCAGAGCAAGGCATTCGTTGCAAAATAGACCATTCATCGGAGAGCACTCGTTGGAAAAGAACAGCGTGGGAATTGCGATTACGTAAAGTAGAGAGAGAGTTATTGCAGACTGTTCGCTATTCTGATTACTTAATAACATCGTGTCCTAATGTATATAGACGTGCATATGGATACTTCAAATTCAAAAATAAGTAAATCATTGTTCACAACTCAAATAGACGAATCTACAGATGCTACCAATAAAGTTATAATTTTATGTTATATGTTGATTACGAAACCAATGATATAAAAGAATAATTTTTTTGTAGTGCTGAACTTTCTAATCATGCACCTAGTTTAGATATATTTAAAGCAATGATAATGAACTAAAATTAAGCCTGCAAAGAAATAGTACAACTTTTGATTTATGTAATATAACTGAATTATTCAAGAAAAAGTTAAACTATGTTGTAAGAAAGTAGAAGAAAAAAAACTATGACGTTTCATTCATTTTCAGAATTGATAAATGAAGCTGATATAAATATTGGTGAATTGAAAAATACTGTTTATGGACATTTAACAGGATTTTGTTATGCATTTGATTAATATTATCCACAAGAAGAAGACAGATGAAAAGGCAATATGTGGATTTTAAATCCGTTTATTGAAAAAGAAAATAACCTGATTTGGAACAGAAAAAATTAATAGACATAAGTTGCAATGGTACATTAAAGTTATTATTTAATTCAACAAGTATAACTTAATTTTCAGTTAAAATTAAAACTGAATATTTAGAATTATATGAAAAATTGCCTTTGACTACATACTTATATGAATCGACATTTTCGGCAATGACACTCATAAAATCAAAATAAAGAAATTGTTTATTAATAAATACAGCTTTGCACTTAGGAGTCACAAATATATCTTCAAAATCTGATAAGCAAATTATTGAAAAGAGTTAACAACAATTGCATTAGTTTTTGGTTTATAATTATAATAATATTTCGCTCAGTTATTTAAATGTTATTCTTTCTTTTCTTCAGCTTTTGTTTATTATTAATTTAATATTTTGTTAATTAATTTACGTTTGTATAGTTTTGTCGATTCTTCTATTTTTTATCATTCTTTGAAAATATATATATTTAATTTGTTAAACATTACACTAATTATATTTAACTATAAAAATATCCACTATTTCTTCCAATTTTTTTGTTCAATACTTCATTTGGTCAGCAATAAAAAAATTTAAAATTTTATTGATCTGCAGCATGTAGGCAGTTGAAAAACACTGTTCTAGATTACAGAGTTGTAAATCAGATATCAAATCTTTATGTGTAAAAATTGAAGATTAACTTTCTAGAGATTTTCATAAGTAAACAAATTGCTCTTGTAAAAAATTATACATAATAATCAGCAGATTTTCATGGAATTTTATAAATAAGAATATTGAAATTATAATGGAGATTTCCATAAATTTATCTGGAGATGTCATCTACGATGAAAACAGGCAAATAAATAATTAAAAACTGATAAAAATTGGTATTGCAAGCTAAAATTACAATTATATTTATGAAATACATGAAAATCTGCTAATTATTATATATAACTCTTTACTAGAGAGGCATATTTACTTGTGAAAATAGATAGAAAATGAAGATTATTTCAATTTTCATACATATAAAATATATATGTATTGGCTTACAATTTTTATATAATCTAGAATACTGTGCTAAAAGCAAATCTACTTTTGGTTTAAAGGGGAATCAGACTTGTTGAATTTTAAATTGTTATAAAAAAAACAAATATACATTCCACAAAAAATATTTACCTTGCCTCATCACTTATAAAAAATAACAATAATAATAATAAACCACTAAACATCACATGATCACCATTGCTTATGCTTGCTCAAGCTGTTAAAACAGGCAAAACTCTCCATACAGTAGTGCCACTCAGTGCAAGCCAGAGTAATCAATGGATGCAAGGTTTATGCATAAGATCCCTATCTAGTTCCTACTCACTGATGAAAGCCACAAGTTAGAAACTTGTCTGGGAATACTGGATGAGTACTAGATAAAAGTTTTATGCACAAACCTTCTTGTATTCATTGATTACTTTGGCTTGCACTAAGTGGCACTACTATATGGAAAATTTTGCCTGTAATAATAATAATACATATAGTGAATGTATGTATAAATATATTATAGCAAAAGTTTTCATGACTAATTTAAAACCGTTTTGGAAAATAGGGTTCACCAAAAATTATAGTAATGTAGCACAATATAGCATTGCTCGCAAAACTCAAGATATGGAATGTGCATTATCAAAGTATAAGATTTACTTGATTTCCTATTTTTGTTCCCATGCATATTAAGTTATCAAAATATTATCTTTAAATTAATAATGAACTGCATTCCCAGTTTAATTTTTTAAGTGTATAAAAAAAGCCATTCACAAAAGAGTATGGTCATTCTAATACCAAAATAAGAAAAAAGACATAATATATATATATATGAAAAGAATTTGTGATGACTATTCAAATCAATCTGTGAATGACAAATACATATACATATACAATATACTGACCCATTATTCTTCTAATTGATATTTTGCAATGCTGTCCTTTAACCTTCTCTGCAGTGAACTTTTCTTTCTAAAAGATTCCAACATTATGCTTAATTATAACTCTCCACTTATATTCTCTCCTCAATTATATTTTCTCTATAAAAACAATCAATATTGCACTTCTTTACGTCTTTGAGATAATTTTTATAATGTAAACAGGGTATTCTTCGCCCACAAAAACCATGATAAAGAGCAGTATAAAATATTTTTGAGAGAAATCTTGTATTATTCACTCATTTCACATGTCCAACCTAACAAAGTTTTGATTTTACAACAGTAGATTCTATAGTATCACAATGAATAAATTAAAGAACATAGTGATTAACTATTACATTTTTAGAATTTTATGGAACATCCTTAAATAAAAAAATTTTAATGCCTTTATGTTATGTCAATAGAGGATCCACACAAAGCTATATTTTTAGAAAAAATATTATTATATATTTAAAGTTGATTAATGAGTTTCTTCATCACTGTCCTGGTTCACTATATATATATATCGGGAACAAAAAAAGGCAAATAAATGAATTGCAAGTACCATTAGTTTTACTAAATAATTGTTTATCATTTCACAATTCCTTAATATTTTTATGTGAGTTAATTCATTAAGTTTCAAATATTAAATTGAATTCCAAACCCTTCATAAATAATGTTCATACAGGCAAAAAATAATAACTTTTTATTTATGGAAAATAATTAATATTGTTCAATTTAATTAACGGTGCTATAATTTTCTTTTTGATTGTCTTCATTGTTCTTATTATACATTCATTTATTTCATGCAAGCCTAATGGTTCAAATTAGATTTCTATAGTATAAATGAATTAATTTCTACTTTCATATTAATTTAACTACGAAATATAAATAATAGTAAAATTGTTTTTAAAGTTGAAACATCTTCAAAATACCTGATCATTTCAAGCACTGATATAATTAACATATCTATCAAAAAATTAAGTGTCACTATAAATGTTAAAAGGCAATTAAGAATAAAATTTCCTTCAAATACATTACATAAATTTTATTCTTATAAAAAAACCTTTTAATTTGCCAAAAAAATGAACGATCTAATATTTGTAAAAAATATACATTTATAAAGTAAATGTTAAGAGATTCTAATAAAGACCATAGTAATATCATAAATCATGTCTTTTTTTAATATTTGACACCACATAAAATTCAAGAGCTATAAAAAAACAGAACACCCTTAACAATGCGTTCACTATAAGCTTGTTAAAGCATGGATGAGCAGTTTAGAATGATTGACTAATTTGAAAGTAGAGTTTATACAACTCTACTCTAGATTAAATATAAGCTGCAGATAACATATTACTTTGATTTATTAATAAAATTATGACATTCAAGTGACATGCAAATATTATAAGTTAAGCTTTACAATATTGTTTCTTTTATAAATGTATCTAATATGATAAAAACATTTGCCATTATAGTTTCGGATTTTTAACTATCATCATCATTTTCAATCATTAACAATCCACTACATGAAGATGGTCTCTCCAAGTTTAATCCATCAATCCATAACTTATCTTCTTATCACTACAACAAATTTTCTTATCCATCCATCACTAATGTGCTCTCCTTGTGGTCTTTTAAAATGTCTTGGGATCCCATTTGGCTTCAATTGACTGCCTATTATAATCTATTTTAGCAAAATGTCTAACTCTTTTCTATTTTAGCCTCTTAATTTTTTCAATAGAATCAATAATATTTATATGATTTCTCATAAATATATTTTACTTTTGATTCCTCTTTGTAACTCTCATATGCATTTCTCCATATTTCACTGTGTTGTTTGAAGTCTTTTTTCTCTTAAATTTCCAAGTCTTGGATCCTTATCTGAGAACAGGCAAATCACATCTATTAAAAACTTTCTTTTTTAAATAATTAGATATATTTCCTTTGAATATTAAGTTATTTCTACCAAAAGCATTCCACCAATGTTCAACTTCATCATTACATTTCCACTTGTATTAATAATATGATCAAAATGTTTGTAGCTGCTAACTTCTTTATCAATCTATATTTTTTCTTTCCATAAAAGGTCATTGAACATTAGTTTATTTTTTAAACAATTTTATTTAACTTAAAAATTGTTTGATTAGGTTCAAATTTGTAATCAACTTTTAACATAGTTTTATCTGAAGGAAATCCATCAGATGGATTTCCTTCAGATTTTATACATATCAGAAATTGGTGATAATGTAATATTTCAAGTTATTCAGTCATTTATCCAGTCTAACAGTGTTGGCAAAATAAATTTCAAACACTCTGACATCAGTTCAGTAAATTTTTAGTGATGTGTGCGAGACTGTGATATTTTTTTTTTTTAAAAAGCTTTCACGAAAAAATGTTAATAGTCAATTAAAATAGAAATAAAAATAGATTTTAATTTCTTTTGACTGTAAAATTTGCTTTTTTTTTAAATGGCTTCTTTCATGAACTAAACAATATTGTATCTATTTTAATGTACATGAATTTCCTTTCAAAATTGTTTTTATATTTCATTTTAAAATTTGAATAGGAACAGTTATAAAAAATGTTAATATAACTCTTTTCAAAGAATCATATTGTAAAATGGCAGTGTATTTAGAAACATCTGGTCACTATGACAATAAAATATTTTCTGTCAAAGTCAGCGAAAATTTTAGACATCACATTTAAAAGCATTCCCTTCCTGAAGATAAAATACTGAAAAAGAATATGCTGTAGTTTCTACTTTCATATTATCATATTCTTAGTTTTTTATAAGCAATTCTTTTTGTGAAACCAAATATTCAAACAAAATAATTTTTAAAATAGATGAATGTTTATCCAAATATCTTATTCCATAACCAGAAATTTTTCTCAGATATCACTATTCTATTTTAATATATGATAGTGAGTTCTTTAAAATCTATATCTTCATGCTAAATTTCATATGGATAATGTGTTTTTCTGGTTCTAAATAAAGTTCAGACCTATTGTGAGTTTTAGTTTTAATATATTCATGGCTTACCAATCAATTGGCAGCTGGATAAGAAAACACCAACAAAGTTTAATAAGAACTTTACAGTTTACTGTCTTATGAATAAAGATAAATAGTAAAATATTGGTAATTCTATTTGCTAATTGAGAAGAGGATCTTAAATCACTTAACAATTCATATCTCTGTAGAGATTTATATATATAGATGTAAATGTCTCTTTAACTCTGCAACTTTGTAAGGACATTATTGCTCACACACATTATGCTGAGAGAGCCGAATTAGATTTTTGACTAGAAACTCTTCTTTACTAACTTTCATAACATCAGAATTAAAAACAGAAAACAAACTCTGCACTCATTATACCATTTTTTCACTGTTTATTTTTCCCTCCTTTTTCTTCTGCAGACCTTCTTATCAGCTTTGCTAATTTGCATAAACTAAGACATACACCATTTTTGCATTGTTTATTTTTTCTTTTCGTTTTCTTCTGCAGATCTTCTTATCAGCTTTGCTAATTTGCATAAACTAAAACTTTTATTATTGCCTGTTGCTTCTTGCAGTTACTAATTTCTTTTTTCTGTATATTAATTGTTTATTATTTTCTGGAGTATTTCAGCAATATCAATTTCTATATCTGTGCACACACATTTATTCAAGCTATAATAATATACACATGAATAGACATAGTATTCCTCCCTTTACTCCAGAAATATGCAATTTTATTTTTCCTTAATAATTTTTGCAATTTCTGCTCGTACTACAATATAACCAGTCTTATTCACAAAATAGTCTTATAACTTTGTCATCTCTTCCATAGACCTTGTTGAGGTTGTATCTTCTTCCTCTGGCTCTATAGTTTTTACTTCTTGTTCATTATTTAATTCTATAACTTCTTCTTGAATGAAGAGCTAATTGGTGACTTTAATTCTATTTCATCAGAAGCATCAAGTATATTTCCTTTCTCTCAGTTCAGAATAATCACTACATCTTCTAAAGTTTCTACTCTCCATTCTTCAATATGGTTAATATATCTCAAAATTCTGCCATCATCTAATTTTATTTTACATATATGTGCAGATATTATTTTTTTAAGTATTCCTGGTAGCCATTTCCTTTTCAATATATTTTTAATTTGTATATTTTGATTAATGGTAAATTTAACATTTTCCAAATAATTGGTTTTCTTCTATTTTCATTTGGAACAATTTTGCTGTTAACTATTTTGGAGTTCAACTTATACAACGATGAAAATTTATTTTGGACATTCATTTTCCAGACATTGACATTTGTGACCTCCTGCCTACTCATCCTTTTGATTTATTATTCGATGGTAAATCACTTTTAGACATTTAATGTTTATTATTGCAGATCTTTAACAAATGACCTGTCAATTCACAGCTATTACACTTATACTTTTTAAAGTAACAGATTTTTTAAATATGACTCTTCTTTCTGAAGCATAACAAATCATTTGCCCACAGATTTTCGCTTTCAAATTAGGTGTATCTTCATTATTTTTCAATCTGTCCACCAATGCAAACTTCTTAGACAATCCTCCCCTTGATTTATTCTTTCATTGTGAATCCTGTTTTGTCATTTGTTGCTTGCATAACTTTGATAAATGACCTTCTAATCCACAATTAAAACATTTTAATTCTGCACTTAGATTTTAAGTGACTGTTTTCCCAGAGCAATAACAAATGTGCGGGGTCTGTGTTAACTTTCTAGGTATATCTCGTGGTTTTGTCATATTTATACTTATTTCCAAGATATTGGCCTTTCACCTTTTTTAAAAGTTTCTACATGGTTTACCATGACTTCATGAGTCAACTGTGACTTTGTATATCAGTTCCTTCTCCTTATTAATATCTCTCTAAGCTTTATCTCTTATCCCCTATAGTAGCTGACCTAGCAACATCTTGTTGATATGTGTTGTGAAAGTTTTGCAGGACTAAGTCATATTGTTATATAATTTCATTTTGTGAATGCATCCTACTACAAAAATGAAGATGCACTGTAAATTTCAACATTATAGATTTGGGTACTTGTGACTTTATCTCCATGTGGCCACAAGAGGTGCTGTTTCCCGTGTCAACCACAGAAATATTCAGAGTAGGGGGCTTGCGACTTTATAGCCATGTGGCTGCAAGAGGCGCTGTTTCCCATGTCAACCACAGAAATATTCAGAGTAGGGGGCCAAAAGCAGCAATGCAAGTTCCAGTCGCTAGGTGGCGCTGTTCACCATGCATACACCCAGAAACCTTACGCCAAGTAGCTTCCAGTACTACTGCCCACTTAGTGGCACTGATAGCCATAGGTAAACACATCTAGCTTACATCGTTTGCTACCAGCAATCTAGCCCACTACGTGGCACTGTTTCTCCATGCTACGCACGGAAAAATTGCACTGTTTAGAAGCGATATTGATACTCGCTTCGATTTGCCACACTTAATACATCTTTGCCGGACATTCATAATAGTATTGCAACTTTAAATTTAATGTCTGTTACTCCATTCATAAGCATATACTTCTCCACATGATTCACATATATTTTTGCCTTTGACCTGGATATTTTATATCAAATTTCATTGTCATTTTGTTCTATATTGTCATTTCAACTACAGCACTGAATTATATCACAGACCAGATCCTTTGTCTCCTTTGATAACTACTCTGCTTGGTACATCAAATCCTTTTGATGAAGAAATCCAGATAATATTAAACTTTTGTCGATATGCACCACATAATATATATGCACCTAATATAACCAGAGCAAACAAATCAATTGGCAGCTGTTAAAGGAAACACAAATAAAGTTTAATAAAAAAATTTAAATTTATTGTACTTTGAATAAAGATAATACTATTAGTAAAAGAATTGTAATTCAACTTGTTATGTGCTAGTTGAGAATAGGATCTCTTAGATCACTTAACAGTTCATATCTCTGTAGAGATTTAATATATATAAATGTCTCTTTAACTCTGTAACTTTTGTAAGCAAATTATTGCTCACACACATTATTCTGAGACAGTCAAATTAGATTTTTGATTAGAGCTCTTCTTTGCTAACTTTCAGAACATCAAAACTGACCACAGAACAAAATTAAACTCAGCACTCAGTATACCATTTTTGCACTGTTTATTTTTCCCTTTCTTGTTCTTCTTCTGCAGACTCTTTATTAGCTTTGTTAATCTGCATAAACTAAGACTTTTATTAATATGCAAATTTTTCTGCTTTTTGTAGTTACTGATTTATTTTTTCCTGCATATCAATTATTTATATCTTTTCTGGAGTATCTTAGCAATATCAATTTCTATATCTGTACACACACACCTATTCATGCTTTAATAAAATGTACATGTTCAGACATAGTAAGTTCTTCATAATAAGATAAGGTATTCATATAATAATTTTCCAAGGCTTGCAATCACTTACTATTTTAATCAGGTTTTATTTTCACCATTAATTCAAATGCATATGAATTTAGTCATTAAATGTTTTATAATTGCAAATAATAATTTTTCTCTCTATAATATTTTTATTACATCCTTGTAAATTTATATTAATGCTTAACATTTTCTAACTATGTAATAAATGATAGTGTTTCTTGAAATTCACATTTATAGTATTTAAAACCATATTCTCACAAGATATAAAGCATAACCTTTCAACAAGACTCAAGATTTATATATTTAAAAATTCTAAACCAAAAAATATTATAAAACTGCTCATCTAGGTGAACTAAAAAATATAATATGACCAAGTCAGTCAAGCTTGTAATTCAATTCAATGAATTCTGAAAGTAGAATTTCAACAAGCAAAGATACTACAGATATCTATTTTATTGCATCTCTGCAAAACACAGATAAATAAATTGACTCTATCTTGAGATTTTTTTTCAACTTTGCAACTTTAAAAAAAATAATAATAAAACTGATATGTAATCTTTAACTTCTACATTGTGTTTTTTTTTAAGACAGGAGAAAAAGAGAGCGACTAATTATTATATCAAAATTTTCTTATTCAAAATAACAATTTATAAATTATTGATTTATACCGAGGAATAGAATATTCTGCTATCCAAAGCCGACTATTCCGTAATAAATCAGAACCTTCATGATACCAAGTAGTCTCATGTTCTTTTTGAATCTGCTTTCTATCTTCTTCCTCTTCTTGCTTTTTTTTAATAGCATCTTCGCCAAATCTAGCTAATAACTGACGTAAGCGTTCTCGGCGATCTGCAGGCCCTTCACCAAATAAGCCTAAAAGAATTTTGTAAATGTTTAAAAAATAGTTTTTATTTTTGTATACAATATTAAATGAAATAACAAATAAATTATATACAGAAAAAAATAAGCTAATAAATTATGATTAAATAATATATATAGACTATCATTTCAAAACATAATTATTGAAAACAGAATTATCTATAACAAGATTTAAAACATATATAAAAATCACTCTGTGTAATTTTGTATAGAAAAATGTTTATTTGTCTTAAACATCAAATTATTAAATAAGTAATTGTAAATAAATGTTATACAAATATATATCATGTTTATTTGTGATGTTACACTAATATCATCTTCATCCAGTAAGATGAGTATTTTCCTAGTTGTATAGCGTGTTACACTAATATCATCTTCATCCAGTAAGTTGAGTATTTTCCTAGTTATATAGCGACTCAATGATAGTCTATAAAAAATGCCATAACTAAATCAATAGGCTAAGATGACCTGAAGATTATATATAACTGATAAAATAAACTACCTCTGATAAAACACCATGTACTTATTTCTACTTGTTTGTTTAATTTTAACTAGCCATTTGTGTAAATCATATATATATATATTGTGATGGAAACACGTGCAAAGAAAAATAAAATATATATGAATTATTTCAGTCTAAGAGAATATGATTACCTACAGGTGACTATTCATATGATAGAGTGACTAAACACTTTTTTTTGTTTTTGTTGTTAATAATATGATCAGATTGCAGCTTACATTAAGTACAAGCTTGAATGTAAATCCAGTCATATTTCTGATCATCATCATCTCCACATTTGTAGTATAATTCTGATGTAATATAAAATAGTATATGTAATTCGAATGGGAAAATTTATGAGAAACAAAATTCTTAACTATAACTATAACAATCAACTTATTTAATACAATAGAATGAAAACAATACAACTCTTTTATATTTACATGAGTAATATAATGAAATGTGAAATATACATGATAGAAAATATTTTAAATTATTTTTTCAATGAAAGTTATTGTAAAAGTCTTACCAACTTTACCTTATTTTTTTGTCTTCTGTTGAGCTCAATTTTTTCTTTAAAAAACAGTAATACTAATTTAAAGTTAAGATTTCTGGCTATGACAAATGTATCCACATAGTTTCAGACTGAAATTTATAAATTATTTAATTTGAATATTTTTCCATAAATAAATTCCTTTTTTGATTATTATGCTTTATAATTTAGGGAATTCAGATATGCCAAATATGTCTAAATCCTTCTCTTCTTGGCTAATTTCTTCTTATAACTTTTAGTTAATGGTAAATTTCTTTATAAGATTAAATTATTGAGTTGTGTTATAGCATCCATAATACGATCTAGTATTGGCAGATACATCTAGGCATTATTCAGTATTACGCCATTATCACCATTCCATGAAGACAACTATACTTCTGGAAAAATAAGATTGGGCACTCTAATAAAGGTTTTACCCCAACATTGCAAATATATACAAATATAAGTGAATCCAAATCATTTTCCTGCTTTAATTTTACAAGCAGCCCAAAGAAGAACTTAAATGACTATTCCAATTTTTCAAAGCAGATGATACTCTCCAAATTTCCATAGCAACTTAATATTTTAAAAATTATAATTTATTTTAGAATTATTAAATTATTTTGTTTTTCAACTTGTTATAATTTGATTTAAAATTAATAAATAACTTTTACATGGTTTTAAAATGATCATATACCCTATATATTACATATATAGACACAGGTATATAATAAGGCTGTGTTCCAGACCACTTCCATACGACCCAATAAAAAACTATTCTTATAAATCAATTTACTAATTGATACCATATAGGTCAAAAAAAATAAACTCTTTATTTGTACTATCAATTAAATCTTTATTATTAACCAATTTATAGATATTTTTGTTAAGTATAATATTCCTAATAAATTCATGATTATATCCTAACTCAATATAGTCAGAAGCAAATTGACTCTTCTGAATATATTATTTTCAGAATTATTCAGTCTTCTATTCCTATCATAAAAATTCAATAAAGTAAATTTCTTACGAGTAAAAAGTTGTTAACTGTCTGGCTTTATCATATTTCTTAAATTTTTTGCTTTAATAAAATGACTAAAAAATAAAACATTAACAACTTTATCAATACTTAAATCTAAAAAATTTTAACATCAAATTCAAAGGTATCCCCCTCAATAGTAAATTTAATATTAAAATCAAAAGCATTCAATCTTTTAAAATATCTTTCAATTTTATCTTCCTGTATAACAAACAAACAATCATTTAAAGAACCAGAAAATTTTTTAATAACACTACTCTCTAAAAAATCAATATAGACAGAGCACAATAAAGGAGAAATAACACAACCAATAACCCATCCCTCTTTAATTTTATAAAACACATCATTATACACTGTTGCATTTGGCTAAATTTACAGGTTCGGTTCCAAACCAACAAACAAATGATGCTACCCAACAATTAATATGTATAACTTATTTGTGACAAAAAGATACACACGTTAGTTAATAAAACTTATAAATATGGTCTATACAATTTAATGCTGAGGTAGTTGTGCCAGGCGAGTTCAAGTAAGACTCTTCTGGGTGTGCTGTACAGCTTGCCTTGAGTCGGCTCTAGTTTAGATTCTTCCAGCTGTGCAGGACAGCTTGTCTAGAGTCAGCTGTGACATAGCAGTTTCCAGTCCTTAAGTGGACCTGCCTCACTGCATGGACATTGCGATAATGACTACAGAAAATATCTTTACTGATGACAGAGGGTTTATTGGAGAGCACTTTCAGTTGTTCAGGTTGACAGAAGTAATTGCTCTCTGCCTTGCTTCCAAAAAGGCTGACTATTTAATAGTAGATCCCCTACCTTACTGGAAACACTCGAATTATGTGTGCCAACCCCAACGAAGGATGTATCCCCATTCGATAGTGACAGGGTGTTAGCCAATCAGGCAAGAAATCTGGAATGGTCCACTTCTACAGGCAAGGTCAGATTTGACATACCTTCCCCTGGTTAAAATTAACCCTGGAGTACGTAGTCATCAAGATGCACTGGATGATGTATTGTCCACTTTGTTGGTGGCTTCCATTCATTGCTGTTCTTGCCTTATTCTTCTTCACTTGATGAAGTTGTTCCTGGATGTTTGCTGCCACCTTGGTTTTGATGTTCGCCTTTCCTGCTTGATGTATTTGTCCCAGGTTGGTTATTGCTTATGTCAGCTTTTGTTATGTGGATGAGTCTTAGCTGGTTGAGATGGTGATGATGTTGATGACCATCTTCTGTTTGAACATCGACAGCATAGAGATCCTTTAGTTGAGTCACTACTGTTGGTATCCATTTTGTGTACCTGAAGTACATACGGCATAGTAATTGTGTACCTATTTGAAGTTTTATTTTGTTTTTTTCTTCTTGTTCAAGTTTGGCATTAGGCTGCAGTTCTAATAGAATAGTTCTTAAGGGTCTGTTGAATAACAGTTCTGCTGGAATCTTCCCTATTGCTGTGCTCAGTGTGGAATGCTGCACTAGCAGAGTCCTGGCAATTCTGGTGTTCCAACTTCCTGTATCCATTTTTGTTATCAGCTACTTAGCTTCTTGTACCAATCTCTCCAACAGACTATTATTTTCAGGGTGGAATTAAGGGCTGTTCATGAGTTCGATGCTGTTATTAGTGCAGAAGGCTTTGAATGCACAAGCTGAAAAAGCTGTGCCATTGTCAGTCACTAGTGTTTTAGGAAGACCATGTGTGGTAAATAGCCTTCTCAGAGATTCTATCGTGGCTGTGGAGTGAAGAGATGGTACTTCCACAATCTCCAGCCACTTGGAGAATGAATCCACCACTATCAACAACAATTTGCCTTTCCATGAACCAGCAAGGCCCAGATGGACTCTAGACCAGAGCCCTTCAGATTTGAGCCATTGGACTCTTTTGTCTTTTGCTGGCATTTTTGATTCATCTTGCACTTCCAGAAGTAGTGGACTTTGACTTCGATGTCAGCATTTAAGGTAGGCCACCACATGTATGATCTTGCTAGCATCTTCATCCGGACTATCTCTGGGTGAAACTAAGAATCGGGGAACATCCGGCTGGGGACTTACAACTCTGGATCCCCAGATAAGTCAGCTGTTTTCAGTTGAGAGATCCACCATATGCATCCAATAGGCTGATTGTAACTCAACTGATTTTTTATTAGGCTAGCCCTGTTGGACCCATTTTTGTAGCTTTTGGAATCCCCGATCATTGTTGTCCAACCTGACCCTGAATTGCTGTTCAGTGGTATGGTTGGGTCTAGATCAATCATGTTAATTGTTTGGCATGATGATGTTGGACTGTCTGCAACTTCTGCAGACAGTCGGCTTAATGCATCTATGTGAGGGATATGCTTTCCCTCAACATATTGAAGGGTAAAATCATAGCCTGAAAGGAAATTGATCCACTGCAGCACTCGTGGTGAGGCATGCTGTGGGATTTCCTTATCAGATGCAAAAATCCCCATGAGGGGTTTATGATCTGATTGAAGTATAAATGGTCTACCATATAGGTAGTTGTGGAAGCTTTTGATGCCATTAATCAAAGACAGGATCTCTCTATCTATTTGAACATAGTTTTTCTCAGCTCCAGAAAGGCACTTTGAAGCAAAACCAATAGGACTGTGTGTTTCATCAGAATTTTTTTGGGACAACCCTGCCCCCATTCCTACAGGTGATGCATCACAAGTCAGCATTAGCACCTTTTCCGGGATGAAATGTGCCAGCACTTCAGTAGGTGATATTAAATTCTTTAGCATCTTAAATGCTTTGTGTGCTTACTGTCCCACTTCCAGGCTACTTTTTTGGCTAGTAGTTTGTATAGTGGTTCAGCAGCCTCCGTTTAAAGGTATAAAAAACCTTTATAATAGTTTCAGTCCTAAAAAGACGGCAGTTCCTTCTTGTTTTCTGGTGTTTTGGCCTTTTTTATTGCCAACACCTTCTTCTAGATTGGGTAAAGGACCCTAGCATTAATTTATATCCCCAAAAATTCAAGCTCTTTAGCTTTAAATATGCACTTCTCCATCAGTTTATTTTAATACCAGCTTTGAATTTATCTAGGAGTTCTTTGGTGGCCCTCCAGAGTTGATCTGGAGTTTGGGACACTAGTAAGACATCACCAAAGTATGGTAGTGCACCTCGTATTCTAGCAGTCAGTTGATCCATAACTCTCTGGAAAATAGCCAGGTCGACCGATATACTGAAGCGTAATCAGCACATTTTAAATAATTCTTTATGGGTTATTATTGATAAAGCCCTTGCAGCCTGGTCATCAACAGGCAGTTGCAAGTATGCATGATTTAGGTCAATTTGATAAAAACCCTACCATTTGACAGTGAGGATAGAATTTGTTTGACTGATGGTGGCGGATAATTATCTGGATCAAGTTTTGTTGAATGTACAACGATAATTTCCACATATATGTATATGCCATCCTCTTTAATGATCAGTACTAGAGGGATGGCCCATTCAGAATATGATAGAGGCTCAATTACACCAGCTGCCTGCCACTCCTCGAGCTATGCTTCTACTTTAGTATACAAAGCTAGTGGAAGTGATCTGCACCTTGCCCCAAGTACAACCTTATCTTTTTGTTAAAAACTTCTAAGTAATCAGATTTTATCTTTGATAATGTTGTGAACTGATTCATTTTATCTTTGATAATGTTGTGAGCTGGTTCACTTTGAACCCTAAATGACTGAACCAGTCACAGCCTATTAAATCACTATGGTTATCTAATGCCATTACCAGTGGTAGGTACATAGTTTGTTAGGCTTAGTAATTTTTCCTGTTGTTTGACCCAACAGTTTGATTTTATTCCCTTGATAGTCTGATATTGATCTACTGCTAGGGTGCAGTCACCTTTATTCTTTTTATTAATGATTACCCAGGTCTTTCTTGAAACTATAGACACTGCTGACCCTATGTCAAGTTCCATCCTAACTGGCGTATCATTAATTATAACAGTGTGTATAAATCAAGACTGGTCGTCTTTAATATGATTTATACAGGAAACTTGTTTAGATTTCTTATAATTACCTTTACTCTTATTTAGACTGGGTTTTTCCATTCTCATATTACTTGTTTGTCTTTTCAATTTCAGACATGCTGCCTTTATATGTTTGACTCGCTTGCAAAACGTGCATGTGCATCATGGTATGGGCATTCTGTATGCCTATGCATTTGTTCAGTGCATCAATAGCAAAACTTTGGGCTATTCAATGCTGAGTGTTTGTACGACCTAGTGTTACGCTCAATTTGTTGCACCTCATACTTAGTCATTCTTTTTAATGGGGTAGCTTGACTAGCTATAGTCTCTGCTAGTCCTGCCTGAAATACTGCTGTCTCAAATTCTAGGTCCAGAATCATCAACATTTTCAGCCTCAAATTTATGATCGTTTATGCCACAAATAGAACGATCATGAAGTGTTTCATTCATGAAGTCTTTGAAATCGCACTTCAAGGCTAATGTTTGGATTCTTGTTGCAAACTCTCTAGCTGTTTCCCCTATTATTGCATGCTGAGATTAAAATGTATTATTGTCAAGAGTTTAGGGGAAAAATACTCTTTTAGAATTGTCAACACTCTATCAAAATCCAGCTCAGTTGTGGTTACAGTAATAGATTGAGACTTGAGTATCTGCGGACCTATAATGGTCATTAGACTGACTAACTTTACCTCAGGTTTTTTAATCTGGTGGGCCTGTAGGTAAAAAATCAAGCATAATTAAACCAGCTCTCAGGTTGAGCCACGTCAAAAGCTTCCATAGAGCCAATTGCATTACCCATATTTATTTATTTATGCAAGATACCACTCATAATTATTTTTCATTTCATTCAGAGTTACCACTCTTATTTTTTAGATTTTATTCAGAGTTACCATTCTTAAATTTTAATTTTACAACTATGTTGTTGTAACTAACTCAACGAACCTTTTAAACTACAAGGGTGGGCTTTTGTCGCTGTGTTGCGAGTAAAGTTCTCATGATTGGTTGTAGTTTCAAATTGACATATATTTGCATTCAATTTTTATTCAACAGTTTTATATGGTTTCAAAAAAATCACCATAATGGAATTATGGTGAAGGTAATTTTTCAACAAAAATAATAAAATAAATACACAACCTAAGAACATGCGTATTTCTATAATGAGTTTAACTATAATTTTTTCTAGCCGTGAGGGAAAAATTTTTTGTACAACTGCGCCAGATCTGTTGTGTTGGACTAAATTTACAGGTTTGGTTCCAAACCAACAGACAAATGATGATACTATTCAACAATTAATATGTATAGTTTATTAGTGACAAAAATATACATACATTAGTAAACATATAAATATGGTCTATATAATTTAATGCTGAGGTAGTCATGGTGAGTAATGAAACTCACTGCAATTATATAAAGAGCCTGCCTCATGAGTTCAAGTAAAACTCTTCCGGCTGTACTGTATAGCGTGCCTCGAGTCGGCTCTAGTTCAGACTCTTCCGGCTATGCAAGACAGCTTACCTCAAGTGGTCTGTGGATGTAGAAGTTTTCAGTTCTTAGGTGGACCTGCCTCGCTGTATGGATGTTGCGATAATGACTAGAGAAAATACCTTTGCTGATGGCAGAGAGTTCATTGGAGAGCACAATCAGGTTGACAGAAGTAATTGCTCTCTGCCTCACCTACAAAAAGACTATTTAATGGTAGATCCCCTTCCTTACTGGAAACACTCGAATTATGTGTGAGAACCCCAGCGAAGGATTTATCCACATTGGATAGCAACCAGGTGCAAGCCAATTAGGCAAGGAATCTGCAATAGTCCACTTCTAAAGGCAAGGTCATGACATACACAAAATACACAGAATCCTCCAATAACAATAGCAAATAATGAATAACTTTAATCTTATCTGCAGAAAAATAACAATAGCAAATAATGAATAACTTTAATCTTATCTGCAGAAAAATATTCAAATTTCTTTAAAATAGTAAGAATCACATTAATGTTTTTTTTTTTCTATCGAAAGCACATTTTCAATATCTAAATTACCAAAAACTAATTAAATCTTACAACTTCCGTTATAAATATCCTTACACTAACACATATTCAACAAAATAACTTTTTTTTAAAACTAAAACTTTCAAACAATTTTCAATCTTTCAAATTTCAATTAACTCACTCTCTTGACCACAATTTACACTTTCATACAAAATAATCAGTCTTTATATCGATGCTCTCAGATGATCAATCGTATATGCATGAAACAAATTGCACTAATATATTATTTTATCATAAAATAAAAAAAAATACTTAGCTTTTCTCTTTGTCATTATTAGCAAAGGGGAAAAAAACCCTACTTAAAAGATGAACCCCCATACACCAAACTGCCCCAACAATCCACATCATAACTAATACAAACTGATCCCTACCTATGAAATCCTGCCTCCTACACCTGAAATATTCCTCAATTGTCTGAACAAAATCTCACATGGGTTTTAAACTTGACGCCTTATGTTGGTTGTGCTAAAATTTAAATAACTATGTAAAGGTCGATTATTTACTCCTTTTGATCACAGAGGGGGGCCACCAGATTACTGCGTACCTGGATAGTTTATTTGTAGTTACACAACTTATGGATATGAGTAGAAATTCAGGTAGATCGTTATATATGAGTTTTATAGATATAGAGAAGGCCTATGATAGAGTAAATAGAAATAGATTATGGGTAAGGTTAGCAAATTTGGGAATGGATAAAGCTTTAGTAAATATTATTAAGAAATTATATGAAAATAATTACTATACTTACCAATTAGGGGATATAGAATCAGTTAAAGTTAAAAATGGGATGGGATTATGGCAAGGATGCCCTATGTCACCTATTTTGTTTTTGTTGTATTTGAGTGAAATGGAGAAGGCAATAGAAAGACTAGGAAGAGGAATAGAGAAACCATTAATGGATGGCAAGGGAATATATATTTTGCTGGGTCTTTTTTTTTTTTTTTTGCAGTGATATGTTTTTGTGTGCAGAAAGAAGAGAAGATATGGAAGTTATGCTGATGACGTGCAAGCGTGGGTAAAAAAATGGGGATTAAATTTAGTGAAGAAAAATCAAATATAATGATAATTAATAATGGGGAAAAGAGAAGATGTAGAATTTTTATTGGGGGATATAAAGCTAAGTGTGGTGGATAGACATAGTTATTTGGGAATCATCTTAAGTAATCAGGAAAATTTCTTGGTTGAATGGGAGAAAAAATTGGTAAATGAAGCAAAGAAAAGAAAGGGTTTAGTAAAGAAATTAACAATGTTTTCATATAATAAGTATGATGTAGCTAGAATTGTATGGAGGGGAGATTATAGTAGCAGGATTAACATATGATAATGATGCATTATGTGTTAGTAAAAGAGTATTAGACTATTTAGGGAAAGTACAAAGGGAAGTAGGAAGACATGCATTAGATGCAGAGGTATGGACAGCAAAGGAGGCAATTCAAGGAAAAATGAGATGGTCAAGTTTTTATATGAGAGATGTGAAAGTAAAATGAAAATGTTTGGTAGGTTGCAGTTTATAGATGATAAAAGAATAGCCAAAATAGTATTTAATTGGGTTATGAGTAAAGGGCAAGTAACAAGATTGGTGAGAAAGGTAATGCGGTATGCAAAGGATTTGGATAAAGAATTTATATCAGTATACTTGTATAAAAGGTGGGATGATTGTGTTAGGAGGATTGTTGAGTGTTATAGTGGTAAGGAATGGGATAAGAGAATAGATGCATTAATAAAGAATAGGGAGTTGGAGAGATGGAGAACTAGTATGGAGAGTAAAAAGAGTTTAAATATATATATAGAAGTAAATGGAACATTGCGTGCGAGTTAATTTATGATAATAGTAAGGAAAGTAACTTATTGTTTAAGGCTCGAGCGGGATCTTTAGAAACAAGAGAATATACATGTAAATGGAAAAATATGGATGATTTAGTCTGCAAATTGTGTAAGGAAGATATAGAAAATATTAGACATCTGCTGATTGAATGTAAATGCTTGAAAGCAGAAAGGGTACAAATAAAGAAGTTATGGGAGAATAAATATGAACAAAGTGATTATACAGAAAGTGGGTTATTGGCTTTTAAGCTGGGTTTGGGAAAAGATAAGCCATAAAGTTGACAAAGATTATATTATGGAAATGGGATAAGGCAGATTATGGGAAAGCTTAGGGTGGGGAATGGAAGGGGAAGGTAAAGTGGCTAACAGGTTTCTTTGGGCATACTTGCTGAGAGATTCCTGACTCCATTTAAGGAGAAGTCACGGTACATCAAATCATGTGGAAAATTTGTTTACCGTGAACAAAAGTTAATAATAATGATGATATGCACTGACCATTGTTCAGACAATTGAGAAAATAAAGCTAGGACAAATGTTAGCTAAAATAATTTAAGCATGTTCACAGTTTATTAAAATTAATATAAAAAAAAATTTTCAAGTTCAGAGATTTATTTACAATAGATGTAGCTTTTATTAAATTCTATCGAGGCGTGTACGAACAAAAATAAAACACCAAACGCTCCGGCAGACAGGTTATTTTTCTAACAGTTTTAAATGCGAGGGAATAATTTTCGTTCAGCTGATGAATAATCTAAGCAACTCTGGTTTCCTTATTCAAAAAGTTTTAAAACAAATCACAAATAAAGGAATCTTGCATGAATCAACGAAACCAGCATGAGTGAGCGATCACTAGTGATGTCATATTGTCCGTATAATTACTGTATGCTCAATCACAGTGAAGATTGGCCTCAGTTAATTACAATGCAAGAAAAATAAATATGATATGTGAACTTAGAAAATACTCTGGCATAGATAATTTAAAATTAAGAGAACGTTAAATCTCTGATTTAGGAAAAAGATTTAAGGAAAACAGACATAATCAATAGAAGAAGACCCAGCCAAACGAATGGCCATAAACTTAAATGCAATAATTAATTTAAAAGGTTTCAAAAGGAGACAGATAAGAAATTCAGAAAATTATTTACGTCTGCCCAAGCATTTATTAAGAAAACAAAATAATTATAAATGTAAATAGCTTTAAGAAATGCTCTCAGTACACATTTGACAAGTAAATTCACAACAAACAAACAACCTTAAAACTAAGATTCCTACATGCATATATGAATGCAATAAGAAAATACATAGAATAAATGCTTAACATATTTAAATTGAATAGGCAAAAGATATTATCAAAATAGATTACTTTTTAAGATTAAGCTGAGACTTTAAAATCCTGGAAAGAATAAGAAAACGTTACCTTGAGGTATAATGTTAAAATTGGCTGATGTCTTTCAGCACGGCACACATAGTTCATTTTCCTGGAGAGTTCCAGCGAAGACTTTAGGTTTCCATTTTCTGTTCAGGATGTTGTAGGTAATGTTAGGGATCAGTTCCAGTTTGAGCTCTTATGACATGATTTTGCAGGGACAATTTGGGATCCAGTGCTCATCTTTAAGTTGATTTAGCACAGCATGATGTTGAGGCAATTCTTCATGGTAAATAGTAGTGGCATTCTGCAGGAAAGATTATTTTTAGCAATTAGAAGTCCGCAAGATAATTTCAGCGGAATCTTCTATACAGCAAAATAATATTTTCGATGGTGCCTTCCAGACACGGGCAGCGACCTTGAGAAGATATAGCAGCATGGTAATTCTAAGAAGACTCCCGGTTGGTGTATTAAAGTTCAAGTAAAACTAAACAAGCAGAATAAATATCAATAGCTGAAAAATAATTAGTCCATAATCCCAGAGCTATTTATATGAGCTCTTATTTTCCATAACATCATTTAATTAGTAGTTTGCAACCAGGGCTTCAACTCAATCTTAATTAAAAATTCTAACCAGGGTTAATTTTATTCATAATTAATTTTTAAAAAATGTAAAAACAAATCTCAGCTTTGGTTAAAATAAATTAAAAATCGATTATAATCAAAACAACAAGAATGCAATTACAAAAAAAAAACTTTCCAAACTAAAATATTTTGTTCAAAATGGATTAACTTTTTTTTAAAAAAAAATTAGAATACTTTTTTTATAAGATTAAAAGTTTGCTGGCCTTTAATTACTTTTAAAAAAAACAAGCGGCCAAAAGAAAACTATTTAAAAAAAAAAAAATCTATTAAAAAATAGAAATGACAGAATTTTAAAACATAACTGCATATGTGTGTTATTACACGTACTCTTATAAACAAAACTTTTAAATAGTTTTCTTTTAAAACTTTATTAAACGAAAGTTGGTTTTATTTTTGTGATGAAACTTTTGAATCCGGTCAATATATATATATATAGATATTTTGTCTGCCAACATGGAACATAACCCTGACACTAAAGTGTTTTCTATAAAATCAGATGAGAATAAATAAATAAATCCTTTTGTATTTATATTCATAAAAATATTAGCATTACGCCTATTCAACTAACCGTGATAAAGTCCTTTCCAAATACAAGCAAAAATTCTGTTCAATATTTACTGCCTTAAACAAATCATTCTGATTTTGAATGATAAATTGATTATTTGAGCAACAATTAATAAAGTTATTACAAAACAACTGTTAGTCAACCACCCTTAATCTACATCGAAAATCATGACACTTAAAAGTTGAATAGCTCTTGCAAGTTAATAGTAACACAATATTTGGTTATACAATACAAATGTCAATGGATTATACTAATATAAGCTTAACTAATAACTTTTTACATCAATTTATCTGTAAGGACTGTAAATGCAGAAGATAATAGATAGCCAGTTACTACTTGCCATACAACCAACTTAGTACATAAAGTAAGCAAACCACCTTCATCTACAAACATTAAAACATTTTCCTCTCCAATAAAAAATAATAATGTTATCAATTAAGCAACTATTTTGATTAACTTCCCTAAAAAGATAAAAGACATACATTCTACACTAAAACCTGTGAGATATTCCTCCTTGGAAAAGAATAATGATACAGAGTGTTGTAATGCAATAAAAGTACCATTGTTTTAAAAAGAGTTAGTAATATTTTGGCAAAAATCTTAAGAGATTTTCGAAACTAATTAGGCTTAGCCTGTCAAAGAGATATAACTTTTCAAACTATTTTAATATTTATTTACACAATTTGCAATATAGAACACAACTAAATACTCCCACAATCTTAAGAATGAAATTAAGATTGCTTGCTAACAACTATCTATATTCTCTAATATTGGAACATAATTAACACATCAATTGCTGTTTAATTAAATAAAAACTCAAATATGGTATTCATTCTGCACAGATAATCTCAACTAAAACATTACCTATATCTACTTTGAAAAACTTGTATTCTTATTTATTATATAATAAAACAAATACATAATTTTTCAAAACATTAAAATAAAATAAATATATTATTAGTAATATGCTTATAAAAGAAGCCAATTTCATATTGCCAACAACAAAAAGATTAATGCCTTGAGAAATAGGTGTCATTCTTTAGCTACATAACAAAATAATAGCAAAACAGATAAAAATATTTTGTAATAAAAGGATGAAAAAGAGATAGATAAGTAATTATCATACTTACAAACCGGTTCACCAAGTTGTCTAAGATTTACTTTGACTTCAGCATCATCAGTTGAAACATTAATCTGTCTTGCCTAAATAAAAAAAAACAAAAAACAAATCAGATTTTGTTAGCCAAAAATTTACAAATAATAACACAAACAGAAAATATATATATATTACAATCTAGCAAAAAAAAAATTTAAAAACAGTAAGGTAAAGAATGAAAAAAAAAAAAAAAGACCCAAAAGTGTGATAATCAATTCTACTATTTCAGAAAAGAAATTCTTAGCTTTTATATACCCTCACATAGTCATGTCAATATATTTCCTGCATAGTGTATGATGAATGACCTGTGTAAATTACTTATAGAATTTGTAAAGTTATTAGCCTAAATAGTGGAAAAATACCTCCTTCAATTAATATTTTATAATTTATTGAGACCGAGAGTAGATGATCCATCATTTTATTTGTTTAAATTCTACGATTTCTTTTTACATGAGAAAAAAAGCATAACTTCTTGTTTCTTTTTTTGCAGAATATTTGATATCATATGAAAAGTTATGTATTTAAAAAAAAAAACAGTTACAAAATATATTCTCTGCTTTTATAAATGTTTCACTAGCCAAAATTAACATTTTTTAATATGTTGTCCTGGGAGCCAATATTATGAATATTAAAGTGATAGAATGAGTACAATGATTCTATTCAATTGACAAAATTTTTAAAAATTTTTTACATTTCTCAGCTAAGAATTGATTCAGAAGGTCTTTAGCTTTCAAGTTTGTCATTCTTAATTCTATAATAAACTATATGGGTACTTCTTGAAAGAAATAATTGAAAAACCAAAAATTTTAAAATATCTAACCAAACAAAACCTTTAATATTTAAAAAGAGGACATATCTAAAGAGTAGAAAATTTTTGATAAGTTTATTAATATATCTATAATCCGACTTCACAAATAAAAATGTTGAATTAATAAAAACATTTTTGACATATATAAAAATAAAAGTAAAATTCAAAAGTTATTAATATGGACAGTTATATTGATTTCATGATATGACTTATGATAATATGACTTATCAATGTAGCTCTCGATGCAGTATACTGAAGTATCTTATGATATAGTCACTAACACATCCTTTCATCATACCTATAATTTAAGCATGAATTGGACAAGGTAAAACAAACAAGGCTAGAATTCTTCTTTCAAGTGGTTGAGCAGGTCAACCCAGTTAGTCATCCAAAATTGATAATTAAATAGATATTTAGCTTTTCTTAGCTAGAATGTAAAACAAGGATAGAATGCAGCTAAAACTTTCTTCACATGGCAGTTCTTAGTCTGAAGAGTAATTGCCTGCTCCTTTACTCCTCCTCTTTGGAGGGCTGTTGGAGAGGGTTTTGTTCAGCTGTAAACTATTTAAAGACTTTTTATCCTTTTATAGAGTAATTTTATGATGAAATAATAAATAAAAAATTAAAAAAGAACAAATCACTTAATTTTTCAGCTTGCACATTATATGATAAATCAAGAATAGTTTTCTATTCTAGTGCCATCTATTGTAAGTTTAAATAATTAATGATTACCAAATCCCTTTTGCTTTGCCTTTGTCAATGAGATCTAAGATTCAAACTAATGCAGTTATTCATATGACTTCCACTTATGATATAAATAAAGATATCTCAAAGTTATAAACATTTAAAAAATCTACTGTAGCATATAGAATAAAATTAATCAGACAAAAATTAAAAAATGATTATCAATAGAAAAATAATTATATCATTGCTGTTTTATAATTCAGTTCTAAAAGGATTGATTATCAACATGAGTGTTAATCTAGAGATAAATAATACAATAATTACTCTTTTGTTTTCCTTCTCACAAGTAAAATGAAAGATTTTAAGAATATGCTTTTTCCTTTATAATATGGCAATGTTTGTTATTATTGACAGTCTCAGACATTGATTTCCATAATTATCATTTGCATATTTTTTCCCCTATCTTTTGTGAATTTGTATGATTCTGAGCTCTATTATCAGCTGGAACTGAATCTCGGAAGTTTATCACAATACTAACTAATTGTAACTTTACTAACATATTGCTTATCATTAAAAATCTGGATGGCATAACATAAATCCAGCAATAATATTTTTATATCATTAAGAAATTTATTTAATGTCAATAATTTTCAAATAAATGTTTACGCAAAAATATGTGCATATTTAATTAAAAATATTTTCTACATTCTCTAAATTTTTCTTTAAAAAAGGGTAACACTTTTAATCCAATTCCAATATAAACAATGAGTAAAATCAATTGGCAATAAATACTAGTACAATCACGCTCCCATAACGAGTTTCTGCTTAAGTAGTTTATTATTAGGATGTACTGGATTTGCATCTTCATCTAGTGGCCATTTTTACTTTTATCTTATTATTCAAATCTAAAGATTTAAAAATCCTAAAATATTCAAGTTTTAAACTGAAACTAATTAGATTGCATTCTTATATAGATTTGGCACCATGTCAGCAATTCTATATTTTAAAGATCCCTGTTATAACCAAAGTTATGTGCAGGAACTTTTTTTTTCAAATTTTATCTTTTTATCTTCACCTTTAAAATTTAATAAATGTAAATTTCAAAAAAAAAAAAGTATTAAAAATTACTCTTTTTCTTCTCTCAAATTCTGCTAAAACTTCTTGTTTACTATCATTAAGCTCTTCTTCGAGTTCCATATACTCTGAAAAAGAAAACAACAATTATAATAAGATAACACTTTTGAAAATTTATTTTTTTTGTAATTTCTTTATAGGTGGGCCCATGTGTGTAAATTAATCAAAATCTAAAAACCACAATTGTGATTGAAAAAACAATTATTTTTTTGTTTTTTAGTACACTGTAAATAAAAGCATAAATTTAATAATAAAAAAATTTTAAACTCTATTTATTTTTAACTTTTTAGTATTGTCGCAGTAAATAAAAATGTAAAACTATATTGTACTTTAAACTGGCTTGACACATAGTTTAGTTATGTATCACTGGGTATTTCTGAAATAAATTAATATATATATTCCTCTATGTATATGTCATATTTAGTATGGGTACATAATTATATATGTGTATAATAAATCATTAAGTAACTTAAAATACGAAAATATTCTTTTAAATGAAAAATGTTTAACATTTTTGCCTTTGAAAGTTTTTCTTTTTTTTAGAAAAAAATGCTTACCAAAACTACGAAGTAAACAAACTTCACTTAGTATGTATGATTTTACTTTAAATCAATTTAACACTTATAGTTTATATTTATAAATATCACTAGATATTTCTGCACTAAATTAATCTGTATACTCCTTATGTATATATCATATTTAGTATGTATATAATAAATCATTAAGTAATTTAAAATATGACAACAACCTTTCTGTTGAAAAGTATTAGACATTTTTTTGTTTTTATTTGAAATAATTTTTTTTATTAAAAAAATGCTTAACAAAACTATATTGTAAATTAATTTTATTTTATTCTGACTTAAATCAAGCTTTCGATTGAAACCCCCAAAAATGTGCATAGTATTTAAAACATATTGAAGTTTTAAAAATGATTTTTAAATTTGATATCAAAATATTCAAACTTTCCTTTGCCCACTGTCCAGATCTACAAAACTAGGTCAGCTACCTAAAATATTATAATGTCCTATCGCTTTAGTAGTGATTTAGAAAAAATGTACCAAATTTCAAAAATTATATTGAAATTAAATCTATTAAAGCTTGATTTTAAAATGTTATTATAACTTTACACAAGCTTGCAATTCAAACCAAAAAAAAAAAAATACCTTTAACACCCTCTCATGTGCTTTATTTATAAGATACTGAAGTTCTAAGAATGACTTTTAAATTTGATATCAAAATATTCAAAATTTCCTCATCTCAGTATTCCAGATCTAAGAGAACTAGACCATCCATCTAAAATATTAATGTCCTATTGGTTCGATTGTGATTTAAAATAAAAGTATTAAATTTCAACAAATTACATTAAATTTAAATCTATCAAGTCTCAATATTAAAATTTTATTCTAACTTAAATAAAAGTGTTTATAAACAAATAAACAAACAGATTTTAACTTAAATAAAAGCATTTAATAAAAAGATGCTAAATATCTTTTTACTTACAGTTTTAAACAATTGTTTATAATCAAAAATGTAATTTATTACTTTTTCTTTTTTTTTCTTTTTGTAAGCAAAAAATCTTATTTAAAAACAGATCATTTAAAATTTTTTAAAAAATATTTGTAAAAATGCATTAAATCTTAATCTGTTTTTTACATAAAAAAGTTTTCTTCACAACTAATATATATATATAACTAAGATGCACCCATTGACAACTGCGTATAGATTATAAAACAAACTTACAATCTCTTTTTTTTTTTATAGTCTTATGTTTATTTCATTAATTTATTGAAAAATTTAATTGTATTAGATAATCATCTTCAATCTATAGAATATATATATTATAAATGAAATTTTCCTAGATAAAAGATGTAAATATATGTTTTGGGTTCATCTGTGTATATATCTGTGTGTTGGCTATAATAGGATTATAATGATGTTTCTATCTCAACATTTGGATAAGATATCCCTGAATAGCAGGGGAAAAAATATATGAAAACCATATATAAAACAATCCATGCAATGAATATTTGCATATCTGATACAACAAAGCCAATGTAATGATGAAATTTTTTGTTGAATTAATCTATACAACTCTTAATCAAACAGATTACTTCAAAATAATCTTGTGTCACACTGTGACCAATAACTTCCGAAATAACCAATAATGTAATATTCAGAAAACCTCTACATTATCATTCAAAATTTTTATAAAAAAATACTTCACTACATACATTTATTAACAAAATTATACATACTAGTGGAAATTGAAAATTACTAAACAAGCATATTTAATCCGCTTTTGTGAAAAGATCACTTCAAATAATATTAAATCAGTTATGAACTCTTAATTTAAAGTTTATCTATACCTGGAATCTTACTTACAATAATTTTTAAAGAGATCCTATGAAAATATTTCTAAAATTAACATGTGTATATTTAGCTTAAATTAAGTACCAATTACTTAAAGATCTTACCAGAAATACTAAAAAAAAGGACTCATCAGAAACTATAAAAAAATGCTGTAGTTGTCTATAAGAATCTTCTTCCGAAAATACATTGGTAAATTCATAAATTAAATTAAATAAATAAAGAGAAAAGAATCTGAATTTTTGATTTCATTTCTAACTAGAAATGAAGAAGAAAATGCAAGTAATGTCATAACCAATAAATTCACTCAGGCAATAAACAATAACATACAGTGCATAAAGAATATGTTAAATCAAATCTGTCATGTCTAATTCAATTAAAAAAGAGTTTGAGCAAATATTTACTAAATATATTCATGGAATTATTGCCATTACTTATTCAAGTAGTTAGGCAAAAAACAGGTATTTAGATTCAAATACAATCAATATTCAGTATTCATTCTGAATCATATATTTAATATGAATTAAGAATTTCTGTATTCAACAGGTCAATAAATACTTATATCACATATTTTAATATTAATCATTAATTACAATGAAGCACAGTGTCAAACTTTGAAAATTTTCATTAACAATTGAGGATTTACTAGTGTTATGGTGTTACCTAAGACAAACAATAATAAAATAGCTTGATTCCACATATATAGATTAACATACTTAATATTAAATAATTTGCATTTTGAGCCATAGAACAAAAAATGCCATGGAAAATAGCTGAAGCGAATAGATAGTTGCTACATTATGAATATTTGTTACATATCTCATTAAGCATATATTTTATCTTCAATGATAAATTAATATCTAATTTTTAAAAAATTCTCATAACTTTTATACTCATTAAATATTATATAATATTTTACTTTTTAATAACTATACAATTTACTTTTTAATAACTATATAATATTCAAATATGAAAGAAATATTACAAGAATTATACCCATATAAAGGTAACTTCTTAACATATAATTGAATGTAAAATATTGAAAGTAAAAAATATTATAAGATCTCCAATATACTTAATAAAAAAAAATTATAAATGGATAACTGTACCATCAGAAGTAATGATGTTTCCAGCATCAATACCCGCTTTAACACCTTCACTCTGTTCCTCATTGGATAGACTAGACTTTCCTGTTGCCAGACGCAGCTTCTCTTGATCTGCCAAACTTCCATAGTGAATGATTTTAGTTCTCTTAAGAACAGGACTATCTTCATCATCTGACATTGTTATTAACTATAAATAATTAAAATAATTTGAATACATTATCATAAAAAAAAACTACAATAAAATTATCAAAAATATAATTTCACTAAAGCAGGTGACACAAGTGTTCATAAATGTGACATTTAATATTTATTAACAATTATATTCAACAATAAGCCATTCACACCAATAAGATTCAAATTTTTAATGAATGACCATAAATTCTATAATAATAATAATATTAGATTATCAAACTTCTATCATCTTCACTTCTTTTCACAATTTAGTAAACAAAAAAAAAAATGTATAATTTAATACAATCCACAAATTCTATGATTGTATTCATTAATATAAGATTACAAACCATAACACTTCAGAAAAAACCATGTATTGTTAATAATAATAAAAGTATATTATTCACCTGAAAAATTATTTCTATAACTA
This sequence comes from Epiperipatus broadwayi, assembly GCA_028023455.1. Classification (NCBI taxonomy): domain Eukaryota; kingdom Metazoa; phylum Onychophora; class Udeonychophora; order Euonychophora; family Peripatidae; genus Epiperipatus; species Epiperipatus broadwayi. The sequence goes on from JAQFVV010000115.1 coordinate 3,154,048, forward strand.
ATATGCACTTTCAATCATTGCTATTAAATAGTACAAATTCAATTGCAATTATTAATTTATTCATTTTCTGATTTTTTTTTTTAAACAGAGGAGAGATAGAGCAAATAAACCCATTCAATAATGATTATTGCCTGATGCCATCTTCTACTTTAATATATACATAACAACAAAAAAAAGCTTTAAATAATAATAATCAGGGCTGCTGTAATACATTAGGTGGTTCAAACATTACCTAGGAGTAGCTTATTCAAGAAAAAGCAGCAAAAATCGAAAATAAAAATATATATACTATATGTGTGGTATGTTCTATTTTTTTAATACTAATTTTAACTTCATAGGAATGTTGTACTTAACAGACATCAATTAACAAATAAATACATATTTATTTATGTTTCTTCTATTTTTAAAAAAAGAAAATATCTATACTGTTCATAAAAACATATTGAGTGATGCCATGACCAATTATATTTTCATTTAGTACGCTTTAATATAAGGATATTTTAAGACCAAAAATGATAGAAACTAAATTGATTGTAATTATATATTGGGTTATTTCCATCAATAATTTAATTGGCCCACATGTTAGTATGTAATACAACACTTTGAGTGGGATTATTCTCCTCTCTTCTACAGAAGCTTCTAGTCTGACCAGTGACAATTCTAGCAAAGTAATCGAATCTGGAATCTTTAGTTTGAAGGATAATGGATTTAAGGCAACACAAAATTCATGAATACTGAATTTAAAACAAAGCTTTAATCAATTAGACTGTTGCATCAAAGCCATTGACAGAATAGCCTAGTTTGTTATAGCATTGCCTTAAATTTATATTCATGAATCTAAAATCCCTAAGTTTGATTCCTTTGCTGGTATTGTTACTGGTCAGGACAGCAATACCTAAAGAGAATAATGTCACTCAAAACATTCTGGTACACACTAATCTGTGTGCTATTACTAAATGTTGAATGTATTTGAAAGGTTTAAATAGTTTGAGTTTTTCTATTAAATGTTGAAAAATGTTCAACATATAATTACAATTACGATACCATCATCACAAACTTTCAGACAAAAAAAAAACTGACTGCTTCAATGAATGAATAACATTTTACATTTCTTATGTGTCATTAAATAAAATAAAATATTTGCATAAAATCAAAATATTCCATATGATTCACAGATATATTATATATCTTATAATTGTAAGTGCAAATAATGATCCTTGGTCTAAGATGTTACATATATGTATATTTAATTATAAATAATACATCGTCATTTAAAATAGTGTGAATTTGCAAATGATTTGCAAAAAAAATAAAATGTAACCATGTTTATTGGTCCATTTAATTTATTTTAAATTTGTCAAAATATATATTTATATCAATGTTTTTGATATTTCAGTACTTTATAATTAATTATATGTAATTTACTTTCTTTTATATTTATAACATTATTATAACAAAATATTCATTTTAAAACATTTGGTGTTTTTTTAAAAGATTATTTAATTTTGATTAGATGGGGATGAAGGGAGCAAAATAGCATTCACTTAAAAATGGCATGTAAATCACAATTTTATGAAAAACAATATTTTTTTCTTCTATTTGTACTATCCAAAACAGATTATGCTTGCTTCAAAATTTTATAATACTTCTTGTCTTTACTTTACTTTTTCTCTTATATCCATTATTATTTTTTCTAAAATAACATTTTTTTTTATAATCAAACTAATTCACTTTGTTTTTTTGTCAAAAAAAGAGAAAGAAATCAATTGATTTTTCACAGTACCATGCTACTAAAATTCTTAATACTTCTTTACATATTTTAAACAAATTTTTCACTATTTTTCTAAACTCTATTACATGTTTTTTAAAAGAAATTTTTTTAATCCTATACAAGATTAGTTCAATATATTACCTATTAAAAAATCCCTAGATTTTATAATTATTAATCTAAATGTTAAATGCATTTACCTATTGTATTAATTATAAATATGTGATTTAAAATTTTCAATTCTTTACATATTGTCATATCTTTATTTTTCTATGCTCAATATTTACCATAATCGAGTCTGAATTCATCAATATATCACTTTCTATAGTCAAAGACATTAAATGTAAACAGTATTACTATTTCATACTGACTAAGCACTTGAACAAAATATTATGAGTTTTAACTGTTAAAATAGAAAAAAAAAAAAAATTTTATAAAAAGAAAAAAAATGAAAAGTAAATATCTAATTCTTTTCTAAACTATCACTTCCATTAAAAATAAAACAAGGAAAGTCAGCTTTGCACTCGATACTCTTGCATATAATGAAAATTTGCAAATAAATGGCACTGAATAGCTAAGACAAAGTACTGAAAACCTTGAAAATATGCTAATTTATTGTTTAAATGATGAAAAGAAAACCACATTATGACAAGAATTTAAAACACTGGCCAAGACTTTTCATACTATCTCTTTTCAAAATTGGCAAAACTCTCCATACAGTATTGTCATTCAGTGCCAGCCAGATAGTTATGTGCAAGCGTAAGAAATGGTGATCATGTGATCTTTTCAAAATTCCTATAAAAAAAAAACGCATTATCAAATGTCTTTTTTTAAATCATAAAAAGTAAAAATCTTTGATTTTTCTTATTAACATTTAAGATATAACTTGGTTGCACATTAGTCAGATTCTGAATGTGGTTGAAGAATTTCTTATCTCTACTTTTCTAAATTTATGTTGTTGCTCAAATAATATGATCAAATTAATTCAATCTATCAAGCATTTTATTTTAAATTCTCAGTGAGACTTCATTAAACAAGAATTAGGTAAATTGCTAAAATTGAATTTAACTTGTGCATTAATATTTTTGAGTATAAATTTCATAAATTAGTACAGTTCAACAAATTTCCATTCTTTCACCAATCATATTATACATATTAATCTTATAGAGAAGTGCCATCCACTATAATATGCATATTAATCATATACAAAAATTGTTTTGGAATGAAGCTTTAACTATCAATTTATAAAGTAACTTTAATGCGAGATATTAAATTAATTTATTAAAAATATAGAGAAATGTCAATAGTAATTATCAAAACGATATCATTGGCTTAGTTGTAGTATCTTATTGTATTTATTGTGCAATCTGCTTTCAGTAGAGAAATTATTAAAATTCACTTTTAGTAAATATTATTATCTAATTGTGACCTGTGCTGAAAATATGTTACCTTGGAGAAAATGATGTTGACTATATACAAACAGTTTTTGCTCTTTCTTGTCAGTTCTTTTTTTCTTATTTTTGTTTTATCTTTTTCTTTTTTAGTATACAATATTAACTTCAATCACTCATACTATGTCTCACATTAAATGGGACAAAGTGTTGAGCATGTATTCTGAGAATTAACATTCCACTTAATATCAGATGTTAAAAAGCTTTTGAAAGAGGATATTTTTCAGAGATAGGCTCAGGATTTTGATTTGGCACACTGAAGACAAACAATGCACTTTATTTCAACATGAAGAAGGCCCATGTGTAATATTAACCTGTTCCCAAATATCTATTTAAGAATACACTTTTCAATCAAGAAATCGGAGGCAACTATTGATTGCTTTACATGTAGAAAAATGGGCTTAAATGTTGAGGTATAATACAGATTCCAAAGTACTACTATTGCTTTTATCAATTTAAAAGATAGGTATTTCATGATAGGGAAACCGCTACTACAAATAAATTAATTATATATCAAGCCATTATTTTATCTCATTTATAATATGAAAGTGAGCCTTGAATACTGTATCAAAGTAAATTGAAAAGTTTTATCTAAGAATTTTCCATAAAATTTTAGATATACAATGTTAAAAACATAATATTCAATCAATTCCATAGAATCCACTAGTATAATCATATCTTTGTTAGATTGAACATGGAAAATGAATAAACAATGCAAAACTCAAAGACATTTTAAAAAAGTGTGATATTGACTGTTTTCATTAGAAAGATATGGCAGTGAATAAAATACCCTGGAGAGCTATAATTGGATATGATATTGAAGTATTTCAAAAAGAAAAATTTTCTGCTTAAGAAATTAAAAGATGACATTACAAAACATCAAACTAATAAAAACATAGACCAGCATCATCTATACATAGATGTATTTGTGGTTAACTAATTCATTTGTATAAACATACAATCATTGCAAAACTTATCTCTAAGTTATCTGCTATATTTATAATCAATCATTAATAAATGAAGTCAAACTTTCTATATCCAATCTTCAAGTCCTCTGCATATAACTAATGGTTTATGAATTGCAACTTCCCATATCTTTGCATATACTAATTTTTCATATATAATTAAATATCGTACATATTTTAAATATTGTAATTACCATATTTCATAACTTGGATTAATATTCAAAATTAACAACAAACTTCAGAACCACAACTTTCATTCTCATCTACATTAACTATGTTTATTTAATCAATATAGTTGATTATCTTTTATTTCTCCCCAAAACTAATGAGTGATATGATTGACAAAATGTATTATTATCATCGTAATAGTGCATCAAGATCTTCCTTGTGTGCATACCCTTAATCCTTTTTGATAGTTTTTTTTAATCTCATGATTTCATTACTCCAATTTCCATATTGTTTTCTCATTTAGCAAAACTAAATAAATAAAGTTAGGCTGAATATATTTCTAGAAGAAATGACAATAGACGAAAAATGAAATCTTAAACTAAATCTAAAAAATATTACAAATACGGGATAAAAAAATTTGCTTGAGTCATATAGAACAGCTATGGATCAAAAAAATTAGATTAAACTTGTAGAGAGCTTCATCCAACAATAGTGATAATGATTGAAAATGATAATACATATAATAGTAATGATCAATATTTAGTAACAATTATTAATACATACAATAAAAAAATTTTAATACAAAAAATATAAGAACAAATCCATTTTTTAAAACATAATATAAACTTCTTAATGTGCTTTTTAATTAAGATAATGACTTGAAAAGGTCATTAAAGTTTATGATATACTATATTATTTTTATCATTGCTTTTATGAACAGATTCCAAAACTATCTTCTCTAAGCTTGAATAATCAAACAGTAGATGATAGAGCTACATTGATATCTTCATACTAGCTTCTAATTAATGACTTTTGTCTAGGTAACTTTGGAATGTTGGGCCTATACATCCAACAGACTTCTTTAATTAATTTATTAAGCTAATAGTTTGAAACTCAAAAACTCTCTATACTTTTGAACCCAGTTAGATAAAATTAATATTAGGCCAGTAATTATATATTTTACTGATAAATGTAAGGACCTTTAATTCTCTACCTATATATCAATAAAATATCATGATTTTCTCTGTTTACATTTATTGTGTTTAGGAACAATATTTTAATGTATTTATCCTAGTTCAAACTCATCTATCATAAGCTTGAAGAAAGAGTGAGCATTAGGTCATTTTGATGTAGAATAAATAGGGTCAATTACTGCTCCTAAAAGCATATGTTGAATATAAATTAAAAAATCATGTTTTGTTGCTATAAAATATTCTAATCAAAGGATAAAATGTGCATAAACCTGAGGTCACTAAAATATATAATTATACTGACTTAATATTAAATCAATGCAAATATACATGAAATTTGGTTTAGATTCAAAACCTTAAGATATATTCAAATTTCCGGTCACTAACTTGATAGTATAAAAAAGTTGAAGGTGGCTGCTAAATGTATAGATTCAAAAGTTCAAAAATCATTATCAGAAATTATTCAAAAATATAGATATAGCATTATTATCTAATCAAATTCATATTTAAAATAGCACGAGTAAATAATAGCACTTAGAAATAAATTTTAAAATTTGTCATAATTAAGGATTGCAATCTTAGAAGAATGTCCATGGAATGATATTGTGATTTTATCAGTTTTGGAGTTAGTTAACCCAATTAAAATGACAAACACAAGTAAATTAGGTTATGTATCAAAAGATAAGAGTAATTCTAGATATTTCTTTTATTTTGTGCTAATATACTTCCGTTATAAGTTATAATTTATTATAAGTATGTATTAATGCTATTTGAAGTTATCTTCTTAGTAATATTCTAAAATTAGGGTGTTTAGTATAAATTAAGATACATATATAGTTATTATCAATTAGATAAATAAAATTGCAGAATGAGGCTAATAAAATATAAAACTAAAATTATTTTATGATTTAATGAATATTTATACCTAAGTAGTTATTGGCGGCTGCCACACGAATGATTTTGAGATATAAAATGATAGAATGAAACTAACATAAATTATTGAATAATTTGATACTATCTGAAGTTATTGTATAATTTAATTAACATACATAACTATATAGTAGATGCTCAATCTGAACAATATAGAATTAATTAAGCAAGTATCTGGTTATGGGATTTAACAGATTGTCTATTTTTAATCCAGAGACCAAACATGGATAAAAGTATGGAAAAACTCATCAATGAAACCAGTAAATGCAAAAGCATGATTTCAGTATTCCCCTTGTGGGATGAATATAAAGTATAAGAATTCAATGAAATCAAAATCCAGATAAATAAAACTCTCAGAATAGCTGCTCTCCAAATAAACAAAAACAACTTAGGCTTTAATGACACAGGTTATATTGACTTTCTTATGATTTTCAACTTACAATATATGTGCCTAAAAATTACACAAGTAATCTTGTTTAACTTGTGTAGAATTGATGAATCAGATTTGTTCTACTTGTATAATTACTGGTAAAATGTCTATTTATTTTTGCGTTCAATGTCTTGAATAAAAGATTATTTAATCCAAAGAAATTTCTCAGATCACATATCAGATGTAATTTTAATTTATGAGATACTTCACCAATGATGATCAAATTTATTTATTGGATCAAAGTGTCTTAAATATATTTAGTTATTTCGATTCTGCCTCGGAACAAATAACATATATATTATGTTTGATTAGGCTGTAATATCTTAACTCAAAAAGAAAAAAAAAAGATATCCCATTTATTTAAATGATATACAAATGAAAGTTTATTCTGTCAAATCAAAATGGAAGGGAAGATTACTTAAATTATCTAATTTTGAAGATAGTGTGGTTGTTTTTACAAATAATACTTCAGAATTTCAGGATCAGATGAATGCAAAAAACTAGAACTAAAGACAAATGCTAAACAGACAAACTGTGCAATGATTTTTAATACAAAAAAAAAATAATGGTCGATAATTATGAATTTGAATAAGTTAGCAACTACAAACACCTTGGTCAGATTATTAATATAGATGAAAACTTAATGGATGAAATTCATTTTAGAATTAAACTTGGATAGAAAGCTTTTGGTAAAAATAATCTTAATATTAAAAGAAAATATGCCTTTGTGTTTGAAAAGAAAAGTTCTAAAACTTAGATGTTTAATACAAGAAAAAACAAATTCTTTAGACTACATAACAAAATATAGAAAAACATATATTAGTAGCAACAATAAGAGATCGAAAGCATACATTGACATCATTAAAAAAAAATGACAGGCTAAAATGGAGCTGGCTGGACATATTTTAGAAGAAATGATAATAGATGAACAGTTGAAGTTGTAAAACTAGATCCCAAGAGTTTATAAAAAATTAGAAAGAGATAACGTGAGATGGATGAAGCATGGAAGTTTACCAAAATTATGTGAAGAATCTATGAATCAGAAAAACTGGATTAGACTTGGAGAACACTTCATTGTGAAGTTCATCGATAATAATTAAAAATAGTGATGACCCTATAATTGTATTGATGATATAACACTATTCAATTTGCATGATGTCATCATTATAATTAGCTTTATTTTTCAATAATTTAGATTTTTTAGCCTTTAATGATATATTTTATAATATTCTAATAAACAATCACTAATAATGAAGCAAAGTAATGTCTTTAGAAATGAAATTTTTTATTGGAAATAAATTCTATTTTTATCAAAAATAAAATTGTGACACAAAACTTTTAAAAAGATGTTTAATTAAAAAATCTTAATACAAAAAGTAATTTTATATATTTCATTTGCATTAAACTTTAAATAACAATCAGAAAAATATTTTTTAAATTTACAAAAATCATTAGTTGGGTTAAAAACTATTGTAATATTGTTAATACAAAGATGGTCAAGTTAAAATATTTTTATGCAATGCCATTTAACAAAACATTTTTTTACAATGCAAAAAAAAAATGTATCCCTTGATATTTTCTTGCATGCAAAAAGTGATTAAAGAAAATGTTATATGGTATTATATAGATATACAAATTAATGCATAAAAAATTGGATATTTGTAAAAATAAAATAAAAATGCTTATAAATATTTAAAATTTTGTTTCTTTTAGAAGTTAAATAAACTATGAGTATCCTTTCTAGTGCAGATTGGTTTTTGATTCAATTACTTAAAAACTTTAGCCATATTTTGTAAATCAGTATATGCAGAATTAATTTTCCAAAACAATTAGTCAAATCATTTCAGTTTAGAATATTTAAAAATCTGATTCTACTGCATATGGCACTAGTTATTTTATCTTATTAATTACATTCATTTCTAAAGCCAAAATGAGAATGTATTCTTCACAATAGCAATTCTTCTAATAAGTTGCACAAAAAACATAATAGTAAAACAGACAAAAAATGTAAGATTTTTCGCTAATTTTAAATTACACCACAAATGTGTGTAACTCAATTAAAAACATTTGGTTGTATCTTTCGCCATTTATACTAAGGGTTCATTTCAAAATCTGAACTGTTTTATATTTCACACGCTGATTTTCCCCCTTATAAACTGCACTGGACCTCTTACAGTACCTCCTAAAATTTCAATCTGATCAGAAAATTAATTAGTAAAGAAATATCTGCAGTGTATCCAAAAATATTTGCAATTTAATTTACAAAAATATGGTTTTATTATTTCCATTAATTTTTTTCGTCTTTACCTATAAATTAGTTCAATACTTTTGTAAATGTCTTTTATTAATATCTTTCAAAATATACATTCATTATTAACATAAACTCTTTATCGCGAAATGTTTTGAGAACGTATATCAACAGAATCATGATTTTGTTATTTTTATTAATTAAATTTACAAATAATAATGAAAGTTCTGTAAAAAAAAAAAACCACTAAAATCTAAATTTGGTTTACTGTACCTGGAGCAAACAATTTTATTTATTGATAAAATGATTTTTAATTTAAATAGGATTATCTATATTTAACAAAAATTTTATAATCAATTATATCAAAGCTGGATTCTTTTCTTTGTTTACTTAATAATTATTTATATAAATATTGTTAGTATATAACATAAGAAAGCGGACATCTTGAATCTCGTTAGCTTTCATATTTACAAATCTCGCGTTTACTATCCATCAAAAAAAAAAAAAAAAGGAAGAAATCGAGTCCTACTGTTATCAGATGAATTTAATAATTTTACAACTGCATATGTAATTGTAGATGTAAATTTTATTATTTTAATGTGTATCTAATATCAATATTTGAAAAAGTAACTTTTAAACTATTTATAATATGCAAAGCAGTTAATTTATTTAGATTATATAGAAAATGATCCGAAGAAAACCAACGCGCATTGAACAAAAAATTGAAGATTTAGAAGAATATGATGCCATTAGAAAAGAGCTAGAAGAAAAAAAACTAAATACCAAAGTAAATAATTCTTCAGGTTCAAATGATAAATCAAGTACTCCCGTAAAAAGTAAGCAGGATATAATCCATGAACGTATAGGTTATCAACCACAGCCTCTTGGTGCTGCTTCGAGATTGCCAATTAATTAATGTTACCGTAGTTACTTTTGCTTGAAAACGAGGAATAAAATTGTTTAAAAATTCACTGCCGTTTTTTGATAAATTTATGATTACATTGGAAAATATAATTAAATCGAAGTACTCTTTCCTTTGGATATTAATTTTACAAAAGAAATACTGCTGTTGTAATAAATGAATTATAGTTATAATAGTGTTCGATTCATAAAAAATGATTCTATGTATGTATAAATCGTGGTGCATCTCTTTAACTAATGCTTGTAAATTTTTTACTAAACTTGGCTAAATTGTGTTCTTTATATGTTAAGTTCTATTTCCCTATCAAGAAGTAATACTTCATCGTACATGGTGATAGTTTGCTATTGTCTCGTATTCCTCCATTCTATCATTTTAATTTTAGAATTATTTCGTAGTGTTTAATGAATCCTCACTTCAAAAAAATGCATAGAAAACATTTTTAATTTTCACAGATGTCTGAAAAATTGAAAATTTTACTAATCCAAGTCAAAGTGATTAACGTAATGAGAAAAAATATACACCCAAAAATAATCAATATAGATTTGTATGAATTAAGCAGTTATAAATCATATTTTTTGTCCTTTCAGTAATAAATTACCAGTCAAAAAGATAGTGTAAATAATGTGACTGATGATCGTTTACATAAGTATATGTTAGCCAGTAAGCATAATTGAATAGCAATAAAATAAATTGATAATGGATGGCATGATGTAATAGTGAAAAAAATAAAGTATTAATTTTGAAACGGTATTTAAAAATAAATGAAAAGATGCATTATTTTTTGTAAGAAGAATACAGTTAGAAAGTTTTGAATGACAAAATATCAAATTGTTTTATGTTCAGAATCTTTTTTTATTTCAGAAATAGTGAAACTAAAATAATTTGTATTTAGGTGAAATGCTACACATTGCAAAAAGACTTTAAAGGGTTTTTTTTTTTCTCAGAGAAAAAAGACTTTAAAGGGTTTTTTTTTCCTCAGAGATTGTAAAAAAAGAATCTTATTCTTAATAAAGAAGTTATTTAATCACAAAAAAGAATGACATAACTTGAAGCAAAATTTTAAAAAGTGTGCTTTAACATAAACCTTTTTTTTTTTCTTAATTATATATACAAAAACAAAAGGTCTGCAACATAGATCTATGCCATTACACAAAAATCAAATTTGCTTTCAAATGAACTATCAAAAATGTGAAAGATGTAAAAGACTTAAAAAATTTAAACAAATTCACCTTATTACTGTTACAATGTTGTTTTTTTTTAATTAATCAACCATAAAGATTCAATTGACCAGCAATCTCAATAGAAATTAAGGTTGATTAATTTTAATAAAATAAGTTTTATATATTAAGGCTACAACCTTAAAACTATGTGCCTGAAAAAACGAGAGTAGGGACTTCTACAAATCTTTAACACAAGATTTATTTAAAAGACAAGATTTGCAGAGGTCCCTACTTTTCGTTTTTTCAGGCGCATAGTTTTAAGGTTGTAGCCTTAATATATATTGCTTTAAAGTAACAAGTATGCGTTTTATAAATATAATTATTAAAATAAGTTTTGTAACAGTAATAAGAAAGGTGGATTCGTTTTAATGTTTTATAATTTTATTAACACATTTAGAAAGATACAAAGTGACTAAAAAGTATAGTTTCTAACAGATAAGAAAAATGAATCAAGATATAGAAAAAAACCAAAAAGATTGATGTAATGTTTTACTTTCTAACACCACTAATATGTACACATTTCATCTTATTTTTATCAGTTATATTTTGAAATTGTTGTTCATTTAGATCTGAGTGAAATCCAGACTATGGGAAGACCAATAAATAATACTTTCATCAAAAACTTCAGAATCAATTTGTAGACCCAGTGCAACATGTATTGCTTACATAATGCCACTTGCGAATCATATCAAGGCATGTAGATAAATGCCTGGTAACTTAAGTCAAGAAATTAGAAAACTAAGGCTGCTTTGAAAAAATATATTTTTTTTTTACAGTGTCAAAGAAATTAGTATATAATGATAGATAAAAGAAACATGATTTAATTAAATAGTATGTGTCCATCACATACGTTTTGGTATAGTTCAAATAGTTTTTTACTTCAAGAAAATGAACAAAGTAATTAATTATTAAATAAATTCTAGTAATGTATGTCTGCAAGGCAGTTTAAATTGAAAAAACCTTAATCCTTCAGATTGGTGGGTGAGGGGTATTGCTAACATAGCTTCAATTTGTAGATATGTTTGGTCAGTTAAGTTATAAATATTAAATATAAGGTGTTGAAGGTATTAAACTAGTTGCTTTAATAGTATATGCTTTTTAGAAAGTTTGTATAAATTGACTTGCCACAAATTACATATTGAAAAGTCAAATTTTATTCTGAAAATATTAATTAATCAAGTCATTAAAATTGTTCTCAGAATAAACTAAAAATAATTAAAATTGTTTTCCAAATAAACAAATTATTAAAGCTAAGAATAAATTAAAAGATTTAATATATTTGAAAAACTTTCTATACAGATGGCCTGATTAGCATCTGAGTTAAGAAAAAACATTTTTTTCAAAAGTATTTTAGATAAGTTATTATAAAACTATAAAAGAAATTAGAAAGAAAAACAACTATAAAAGAAATTGGAAAACAAATTTGGATTGTACCATAGTAGTGAAGACACCCTAAAAATACATCTGCCTAACAAAAAGTTGTCTATTCCAGCCCTAATATGAAGTGGAGTATAACATAACTCATCAAAAATATGTACCATCTTCAAAAAATCCATCCTCAGAAACTATTTGCTTACCTTTCATCATCATTCAAATAACCTTAAGAGAGTACAGTCTAATGTTTAATATTATAATTCGAGTAAACTCCAATTTATTCCAGTGAAACAGGAAGAAGCTTTTATAACTCAAATTGTGAAAAATATTTGTCTATAATGAAGTACCTGCTTTGTATTCACATGTAACAAATTAAATAAATAAAAAGATTTTTACTACAAATAGAATACAGCAATTTATTTATATTTTAGTTTATAACAATTTTGAGTTCATAACACATATAAGAAATTATATACATAATCGCTTGTCCGATTTCCCCACTAACAGTTCTATTCTAAGATGGCCGGTTTGCCAAAACCTCTTCTTAAAGTCTATTAATATTTTAATTATTCCGTATTCTAAAATTAGCCATTTTAGGCGTATAAAAATAATAAGATCGAGAAGATCTGTAATTACCTATACGGATCTTGGAACCTTCAGACTCCGCTAGTTCTGGGTTATATCTCCATTGTTCGTATATCCCTTTCTCTAAATATAGATTCCCACTCCGGTCACACAGCAAGCTGGAAATATTCTGTATTCTAAAATTACCCGGCTTCGCTTTCTTTTTCTCCTTTGTCCTGCTTTCGCTTGATCCTTATCAGTCCTTTTAATTAATTAATGGTACTTTAGTTTTTAATTAGAAATCGTTACTTTACTTCAATTAGTAAATCCTTATTTTAGACTTTAATTAGTGAATGTTTGATTTAGATTTTAATTAATGAATGTTATCATATAAAACTTATCTTATTTCCGTATTTTAATCAAAACCCCCATAACGATTTTTACTTGTATTTTTAAAACTGCCTTTTTATTTTTACTTCTGGAGTACACTATTATTATTATTATTCCAAATACTATAATTCCTCCCCTTACTCCAGAAATATACATGTCACACATAATCTTTAAACCTTTCCGGTTTTCTTTTAATTCTAAGCGGCCTGGGTGATTTGCTCTTCTGTGCTTCTGGTCGAAGTTCTTCCGTTATAACGTCTTTGTGTTCTTCCCCTACATATTGTTTTTCTGATTTCTTTTCTATATTTCTTTCATTTTCCTCTGTCTCATTGCTGTTCAAATTCTGCCAAAACTCCAGTGGGACTTGATCTAATTCTCGTTTTCTTAAGTGGTTGATGTGCCTTCTATATTTGTTACCATTTTCCCCTTCCACTACATATATTTGTGTCAATATATTTTGTCCAATCGTTCCTTTAATCCATGTTTTCTGTATGACATCTCGAACCCAGACTGGTTCTCCCATTTTAAAGTTTTATACGATTGCACATCTCGTGTATATTTCAGTTGGTCTCAGAACTGCTAATTGTATTCGTAATTTCCGTCCAAACATCAATTCTGCTGGCGTTTTTCCCGTAATCTTTGATGGATGTAGTATGCTGGGTTAACATAAATCACTGTAATTTTTCCTGTAAATCAATATTAGTAGTGTTCATTTTCTTCAGAAACGTCTTCACTTGCCGAGCTGCATTCTCCGCCAATCCATTTGATTGTGGGTGATATGCTGGTGAGTATAAGTGACGGATCCCCCCAGCATCAAAAAACTGTCAGTTCATTGCTTGCAAAACCAGCTCCATTGTCCATTACGATAACTTCTGGCAGGCCATGAATTGAACATGTTGACTTAAGACATTTAATCGTCTCAGCCACACTGGTATTCCTTACTATATGGCACTCAATCCATTTTCAGATTGCATCAGCTAATATCAGTAGCATCTTGTTCACTGGCCCTGCATGATTCATATGCACTCTTTCCCATGGCTTAGTTGCTTCCTTCCATTGCGACAATATTTTACTTGGCAACTACACTTCAGTTTGACATGCATCACAGCGCTTTATGTAATTTTCAATATCTTCATTTATTTTAGGCCACCAGACATAGCTACGTGCCAAAGCTTTCGCTCGCACTATGCCCGGATGCCCTTCATGTATAAGTTTTAATGTGTTTTTCTCCCTTCCGGAGGTATCACTACTCTATCACCCATAATAATACACTTATTACTAACTGAAAGATTAAACCTGTTTGTCCAAAACCCCATGGCTAAGTAATTCGGTTTGGATTTAGGCCAGCCATTCTTAATCCACTGAATCAAGCATTCGTATCTTTTTTCATTCTCTGTCCATTTTCTGACCGTGTTAGAATTTAATATGCCTGAGTTCATATAATCTATGTAATTTATTTCTATTTCCATTTTGCTTTTTTCCCTCCTATCTGAAAACGTGATAACGCGTCAGCGTGTGGTATTTCCTTCCCTTTTATAAACTAGTTTATAATCATCATCGGCAGTATATTTCTCCACCGCAGCATACGCGGGCTTAAATGCTCTGGAGCGGCCCGATCATTACTTAATATTCCCAATAATGGTTTGTGATCTGTAACAATTTCAAAACTACGACCAAACATATTGATATTTTTTTATTGCAAAAATGATTGCAAGCGCCTCTTTATCTATTTGACTATAGTTGACCTCTACTTTCGACATAACTCTGGATGCAAATGCCACTGGCCGTTCTTTATCTCCTATGGGATGGGCTAATACCGCTCCCATTCCCCAGTCTGATGCATCCGTAGTAATCCTTACCTCCAGGTTACTATCAAAATGCATTAATAGAATATCTGATGTTAATAATTCTTTTATTTCATGAAATGCTTTATCTTGGATTTCTGTCCAGATCCATTTTTTTTCTTTCTTGATAACTCGTACATAGGTTTCGCTACCATCGCTTTATTTTTCAAGAATGGTTCAAAAAAATTCACGAGTCCTAGAAA
Organism: Epiperipatus broadwayi; assembly: GCA_028023455.1. NCBI lineage: Eukaryota > Metazoa > Onychophora > Udeonychophora > Euonychophora > Peripatidae > Epiperipatus > Epiperipatus broadwayi. Next base: position 3,169,496 of record JAQFVV010000115.1, read on the forward strand.
CGCCTGAAGTTGTTTTACGTTTCTAGGTTTTTCCGCATTTCTGACTGCTCTGATTTTATTTTCCAGCGGTCTTTTTCCTTTATCGCTTATAGTATGGCCTAAAAATTCTAATTCCTGAGTTATCCACACACATTTTTCTTTATTCAACTTCACTCCTGCTTGATTTAGTTTAAAACATACGTCTGCAATTTTTTCCCTTAAAGTTTCACTAGACGTTGCCGTTATTAAGATATGGTCATAGTATGGGATTACTCCTTTCAACCCTTGCAACAATAAGTTTAATTTAGCCTGAAAATGTTCGGCGTTGTTGTTATCCCAAAAGGAAGTCTATTGCATTTGTACAACCCAAAAGGCGTGGTTAACGTCAACATACGTGCTGTATTTTCGGTAACTTACAACTGGTGAAATGCCGAATTAAGATCAAGCTTCGCGAAATATTTTGCATTAGCTAAATTTGCCAAAACTTCTCTCACGTTAGGAACTGGATACGCTCCTTTATTTAAAAACTTATTAACTGTGCAGCGATAATCCCCACACATTGTGATCTGTCCATCAGGCTTTGTTATTATAACTATCAGCGTAGCCCATTCTGTGTCTTCTACTGCCGTTAGAACGCCTTTATTTACTAGTTTTTTCAATTTCTCTTCAACTTTATCTCTCTGGGCAAAAGGAATCTTTCTAGGTTTACATACTATTGGACGAGCGTTGTCCAATAGTTCTACATCTACTGGATTAGTTTTAATCAAGCCTAACTTTTCCGAAAATAAGGCTGGATATTTTTCCATTATTTCTTTTTCCACCGTAACTTTTTTAATTATATTTATTGAGATTCCTAATTCTCGAAACCATTCTCTCCCGATTATCGGGATTAGTTCATTTTTTACAATATATAACGGTAATTCACACTTTTTTTTTCCGTAACTAACTGGGACTTTAGTCACTCCCACTAGTTCTATTGACTGCCCAGTTATACCTTTTATTTTTATGTTTGACTTTTTTATTTCTAGCGACTGGTCTTTTATATGTATTTCTTTCCAAATTTTTTCTGAAATTAAAGAAATACCAGATCCACTGTCGACTTCAATTACTACTTCCTTCTTCCCTATTATAACTGTTAGTATATACTGGTTTTTGTCTTGCCATGTATTGTCCGATGTGCTATTAACTTGCTCGTACTTCACTTCTCTTCGGTTTTCTGTATCTAGTTTCTCGTTTTGTTTTGGTTTCTTACAAACCTTTGCTAAATGACCTTTATTCCCACAGTTATAACAATTTTCCTTCCGCCATCGACAGTACTTGGCTACGTGCCCTGTTTTTCCACAACAATAACATTTCCATACATCATTTTTTTCTCTGTCTTCCTTCAGTGTTGTATGCGTAAAACTATTTTCCATTTTATATATAGTCGCTCTATTTTCTACTTTGGTCTTATTTCTAAATGCTGCAGCCTGTTCTAAAACTGCTTCAAAAGCGTTACCCTTTTTGATCGCCAATTCATAAGTAAAATCTGATTCTGTTAATAGGTTTTGTCTTAACCTTTCATCTGCCATTCCCCAAAGCAACTGATCTAATAAAACTTGGTCACCATAATTTGCATATTGACAGTCTTTTATCAACTGCCTTAATGCTATGTCATACTCTTTTATTTTTTCACCGTTTGCTTGCCTTCTGTTACGCAATGCCAATCTTGCTATGAATTTAGACGGTTGCGGGCTGAAATAATCTGTTATTTTCTGTACTATTTCTTCATATTCGACTGAGTCCGAAATAGGTCCCTCAAATAACTTATTTACTATTCCTATTAATCTCATCCCTGACAAACATAATAAAGCTGCCACTTTTCTACTATTGTCCATAATTTCATTCAACTTAAAAAAAATTCTGCAACTGAATTCTATATAATGGCCATTCGCCTGGATTTTCTACATTAAATTCAGATATTGACCCCTGTCCAATCGACATTTTCTTATCTACAAGTTCGTTCAACCGACTGCGCCAATTTGCTTTGTATTCACATATAACAAATTAAATAAATAAAAAGATTTTTACTACAAATAGAATACAGCAATTTATTTATATTTTAGTTTATAACAATTTTGAGTTCATAACACATATAAGAAATTATATACATAATCGTGTGTCCGATTTCCCCACTAACAGTTCTATTCTAAGATGGCCGGTTTGCCAAAACCTCTTCTTAAAGTCTTAATATTTTAATTATTCCGTATTCTAAAATTAGCCATTTTAGGTGTACAAAAATAATAATAAGATCGAGAAGATCTGTAATTACTTATACGGATCTTGGAACCTTCAGACTCCGCTGGTTCTGGGTTATACCTCTGTTGTTCGTATATCCCTTTCTCTAAATATAGATTCCCAATTCGGTCACACAGCAAGCTGGAAATATTCTGTATTCTAAAATTACCCGGCTTCGCTTTCTTTTTCTCCTTTGTTCTGCTTTGGCTTGATCCTTATCAGTCCTTTTAATTAATTAATGGTACTTCCGTTTTTAATTAGAAATCGTTACTTTGCTTCAATTAGTAAATCCTTATTTTAGACTTTAATTAGTGAATGTTTGATTTAGATTTTAATTAATGAATGTTATCATATAAAACAATATCTTATTTCCGTATTTTAATCAAAACCCCCATAACGTTTTTTACTTGTATTTTTAAAACTGCCTTTTTATTTTTACTTCTGGAGTACACTATTATTATTATTCCAAATACTATAGTATCTAAGAACATTAAAATATGTATATGTGAATACAATATTACCAAAATCACACGTTTTCTTATTTTTGCATAATATCCCATAAAAACAATTTATCCAACCTGCTTCAAACACTTTATATATATATGTACAAATAAAGAGTTTGCTAAAAAGTGTTTGAAGCAGGTTGGATAAATTGTTTTTATGAATACAATATCGGTAAGAGACTCTCATTCTCTTGTGTAAAAGAATATAAGAAAACTTATGTTATTTATTCAGGCACATATTAAATTTATCTTTCCTATTTTATATATTGAACCGGGTTGGAGAAAATTCTTTATTTTCTTTAAATCTCAATTTTAACTCTGGCTGCAGTTTTCACTGTGGCAACAGATCGGCTCTTCAAGCAGAGAAGTATAATGTCACAGGTAGATGAAACATCAACGGTATCTAGGCTAAACAAAGTATAACCTACAATCACATTTCCAGGTTATAGCACTTCTTGACTGCCAGATTCAAACCTCTGCCATCCAAAGCATTTTATTTGTTTTGAGCATTAACCTCAGGTACCAGCTAACCACAAATTATATGCTCAGAAGACAGGTACACAATCCAGCACTTGACATATCCCAAGCCAGCTCCTTTTCTCAATTGTGAGGGGAGAATCTTTGGCACACTTGCCGAACACTTATAATTATTTATAAATTAACCTACTAGTGATGCAGTTCTAAGAGAGAGAATCGTACAATGGTTAAACAAGCATTTATTTTTACACACACATATATTATAACAATATAATAAAAATTTACATAGGCAATATTAAAGATTATGTTGGCTCTAACTATGAAAGTTCATTAAAGTCCTTTTCATTCACATATAAGTGTAGATATTTATAATGGGAGAGAAAGAATTATATTTACCTAGGACTTAGAAAAACACGGCACTTTAATGGAATCAGTTCCTTGCTTGTTTCCTTACTTGTTGACTTACCAACCAATGGGCCTTTAATTTTCATTAATGGTTTTTGGCTTCTTATTGATTCTTCAAGTTTACAATGAGGGGGAGAGAGATCGGCAGTTTACAGATCATGAGGCAAGTATTGGTTCCAGGTGGAGAACATCTGATGGTATTGAGGACTCTGGGTTGAAGATTAGCAGAACACTTCTAGAGTTCTTTAGCACCGCATCTTGCTAGGTCGGCCTTCGGTGACAATAGGCCGATGAACATGCATATTGAAAACATGATAGTTTTTCTGGTCATCTTTAATTTTTTTAATAATAATACAGCAGTGTTGAATAATAATTTGACTGCGATTGAATAACAATCTGATGGAATTATTTTTAATTTCTTATCTCTTCAGTCTTTTATATTTCTTCCTCATTGTTTTCTGTCCTCAGATCAAGTTTAATTATTTTTATATTTCTTATCTTAATCCTTTTAGATTCATCTATCTCATTAGGATTAATTTTTGCATTCTTTGGTTATCTAATCTCATCTTGAGATTAATCTATCTTGATAAGATAGTGTATGTGAGTTTTCCTTTTTTCTTTAATTAGTTCAACTGGGAGTTTTCTTTTATCAGCCAAGTAATCTTTAATGAATTGCAATTTTAAAAGTTTTTTTTTTTACAAATTATAATTTTAGTCTGATTTTATTTTTACAATTATTCATGATTTTTTTTTTTTCATCAATACTTTTTTTTTTAATTTATAAAAAGGAAGAGCTACTTTTACTTAGAATTATTTCTTTCCCCTTATTTGCTCTTAATATTAAAAGTTTCTTTTACTTTAAAAGAAAAAGGTGTCACAATATTGAAATAGTCAGCTTTGTCAATCCTCCTGTTTCAACCTACTATATACTATAGTAGTATTTCTATAAAAGTATCTATCACCAAATCCTCGTATACGGTTAATATTATATCCAAATCAGGCTGGATTTAAATATTAAGGTATTAGTTATGTATGTGTGCATATATTTTAAGTCTACAAGAAAAGAGATGTATCTATATGTAAAAACCCATATATACACACATATTTCTAGGAGTAAATTAATGAAAACAGCGTTGTATGTGTAACGAAAGACTACATATATGCAGGAAAGAATAATGTTAACAGATTTAAAACATAAATTTATTTATTTAAAACATTTATTCTAAAGAAAATTAATATTTGAAATTATTGTATATTTCTGCATATATTGCTAAATTAAATAATCAAGTTACATATATAACCAGATGTTTTTCATTTATAGATTTGTTTTCAAAATATTGGTATTATAAAATTCCATTTATAGATTTGTTTTCGAAAAATTGGTATTATAAAATTTAATCTTTCTCGCTTTAGTGTGACCTAATTACCAAACCAAAAGTAACACTAACCTGTAGGATAAATTATCATGCGTAATTAAAAAGAAATAGTGAATGACCGGATGTAAACTGCGCTATAAGAAATAAAAACAAAGTAATTATACGATTCTAAGAATACAGTGAAAAAATTATCAAAACAAAGCTAGAAAATTACTATAACTGAGAAGAGGGGGGGTAAGCTGAATTTATAAGCTTCTGCGGCCATTTTGAGAGGAGTCGGACTTTATTTTCATTCAACCACGTATGTTTAAAATTTATGAATTAAAATGAAATTTGAGTAGAGGCAAATTTGCTCGCCTTCCGACTCAAGAAGTCTACCGATGCGGGAAACATCAAGATGAGAAGTCGTGTGATGGAGCCGAAGCCCATTTCCAGCCATTCAATATGAACTAGTGCCAGCAGCTAGAAAAAAGCAGAGAGCCTGGTAAAAACTTTCCTCTACTTGAAGATTAATAAGTCGGATAAAATGCGAATTCCTAAAGCTAGCTAAATTTAAACTCTATGGCCATAGCAATAATGTAAATTTAAATCCACTACTAAATGTAATTTTGATTTCTTTATTTTCTTTAAATCCACTACTAAATGTAATTTTGATTTCTTTAGTTTCTTTAAATCCACTACTAAATGTAATTTTGATTTTTTTTTATTTCACCTTAAAATCTTGCCTGATTTGCATTTACATTTAATCTGATTTACATTTAATTTAATATTTGATTTGGTTTAATAACTAATTTGAGTTGATTTACGTACTCTATGTATTTATTAATTTATGAGTTGGTTTTCTAGGTTATCTCCGATTGATCTAATTCAACGTATTTACAGTTTTCTGATTTATTTAGCTGTGACTTGCTTAAAGTGATTGATTTTAAATTAATTATTATAAATTTCATTACATATAATTTTAAATGTTTTATTCTAAATTGTCTCTAATTTTAAATGCTTCATTATAAAATGGTAATTAAGTTTCTAGATTATTTTACAATAACGTGAAAGCTAAACACCTTCAAACAGATACGCTTTAAACATGCTTATGTGACAGCCAATCAGATGGAATAATGACATCACATGGGACTCTAAATTCTAAAACACAAGCCAGAACTATTAGAAAAAGATGGGACCCATCTTAATCTATGCCTCAATTTTATTTAAATAAGCCAGACTCAAGCATTTTGAACTAAGAGTGTGAAGCTTAAATACCTTCACATTTAATCGACTAAATATTATATATATAAATTAACAACGTGAAATCATCCGATTTACAACGGAGCAATATTTTTAAATCTAATGAAATGATATTAATAAATGTAAATATATCAAATTTAAGCGTAAACAGATAATATAATATAATATAATGTGAAGGTATTTAAGCTTCACACTCTTAGTTCAAAATGCTTGAATCTGGCTTATTTAAATAAAATTGAGGCATAGATTAAGATGGGTCCCATCTTTTTCTAATAGTTCTGGCTTGTGTTTTAGAATTTAGAGTCCCATGTGATGTCATTATTCCATCTGATTGGCTGTCACGTAAGCATGTTTAAAGCGTATCTGTTTGAAGGTGTTTAGCTTTCACGTTATTATAATATTATCTGTTTATGCTTAAATTTGATATATTTAGATGATTTTACGTATTTTAACTTAATGATATGTGCTTTTACATATTTTAATATAATAATAATATTTGCCTTAATTAATTCGTGTACACAACTTAAATTTGTCTTGAACTGGGTCAATCAGGTATAAACAAATTGTGTTGCAATTTCATTTTAAACTATATATATGAGTCAAATTGTCGATATCTGTTCATTAAACTTACATTTTTTTCTAAGTAAAGCTATGACGTTTTATGATTTTCCAGTGCTTAAGTAGTTTGTGCTATATTTATTTGGAACAGAATTTTACTACTGACTAAACCCATTTTGAAAGGGGTAAAATATCTTGTTGTAAGAGATAATTAAAAAGCTTACAGCTGTTTTAAGATGGATTCGCTTTCGAGATATTTAACTAATGTTTAGCTGGAGTGATTGAGATACAGCATAGAGCTATAACTGTAGATCTTAATGCCCAATAATTTGCTGTACTTTCTTCCAGAGTTATAAAATTCCTATATAGATAGCTTTATAAATTAGATTCCTAGTTTTTCCTTAATAGCATAATTATACATGCTACCTAATGAACTGATATATGGTAGTTTCATGAAGGAAACTAGTGTTTAGCATCATTAAATTTTAATTATATAATGTGGTCAGCGGTGCGAGTGTGTTTTAAAATGCTACGGTATATATATATATATTTGTTGCTGTATTCCTTAATGGTTTGTATGTGGTCGTGCTGCACCATTACTCTTAGTTCGGGCAATTTTCGTCTTCAAAATGGTGGACGGGTTCGAACCTCCTCATTCCGCATCCTTAGGAATGGTGCATAAGACTCCCACTCAAATAAATTTCTCGATCAGCCGGACTAAAGGTCGTTTATTTACACAGCAATGAATACGGTGAAAAGAGAACTGTTACTTGGTAAAAATCTCATAAGGCACACTCAAGATGCAAGGGCTATATCAGACTTTATATTTTCTATACGCCATGGTATCTGAAGTCTGACTGCCAATCATCAGTTCATCCCGCCATAGTAATTGTATTTTCAGCTTTGATCTGAATTCAAGTCTAATTTTATAAGCACATAAACTATATAGAGAATATTAAGTATTCATGTTTAATAAAATATCATATTCTTTAGCAATATGTATAATCACTTCTGCTAGCTCTAGAGCAGATCTAGACCCCAGTATATAGCATAAACTAGGCATAGATGGTCATGAGCAAATTAACCTTGATCTATAATGTAATCTTAAGGCTCATGAAAATATAAATTTTAACAAGTATAATTTCTCATCACCTGCGAGTGATATCTATATGTAGCAAACTCAATTAATTCTTCAACCGCCTCTTACGAGGCATCTCGTCGACATCTGACGTCACTCTAACTCTGCTAGTTCTTATGCTAGAATATTCATTTGACAGTTATTGATTAGGTTTTTAAAAGTTCTGTAAGATGGTGCCCTCTTCCGAATTATTTTACAAGTAAAAAATAAAAAAAAACGCATTTTAAACTAAACAAAGAAAGAACCTTGTCGGTGATTCGCTGTCAACTGGCTCTCAGCCGAAAAAGACATTCTGATTGGCTGGAAAGAACAAAGAAACCGCCTGATCAAAGAAAATAAAGAAAAACGCTGAGATTTTCATTTCGAATGCAATTTAAGTATTAAAAAAATATAATTTGAGAAATTTAACTAGTTTTTTAAAAAATATACCAAAAAAACAAAATTATTTTCGAAAAATATTGAAGATTTTAGTAAAAATATTTAAGATTTAGCAAAAAGAAATCTTTACTTTTCCATATCGTAAAATTGAAAAAAAGCGTTTGCGTCAGCACTTTTTTGTTTAGACATTCGCTTTATATTTGCCGAAATGGAATCTATTTTATAATAAATAAATAGCAATTTATTTTTGAAAGAACTTTCATTCTCTTTCATAACCTGAAAAATTAGTAATATACTTTTTATAAACGTATCTGAGTTGAATTTAATATTATAGGCGAATATGTTTTAACAATAGGCTTTGTCTTCAGTTTGTGAGTTGGCCAATTAAAAGATTTGATTTTTACCTCATACAATCAATAATATAATTAGCGGTTTAAGGGTTAAATGATTTATAATCCAAACTACAATCACCTGCGTGTGATTGAAATTGCTATATAAACAGTTAAATCATCACCTACAAGTGATATATGTATTTGTAATAAATCTAATGTAACTAACCAAAATGATCAATGTCACCTGTGAGTGATTTACATTGTATCAAATGTATATCTAAATTAAAGCCATATGTAACTAGGCAAACCATAGATGATTACGACTCCAACCATCACTTGTGTGTGAATCCCAAGCTCAAATAAAAAACTGTATCCCTAACTTAGTCACCTGCGTGTGATACAATCCATATAGTCAAGTTATAGTCATCATTTTAATTTAATAATTTTAATATTTATTTTTCATTAAATTATGTTTAAATTTAACTTCTGTGTCATGTCTCAATGTTGCTCATTGGTAAGTCTTTATTGATTATTTAATCACTAGTTAAGAATCACAATCCATATTTTATAATTATGTTCTCCCACACACATCATCTGTATAGCTATACTTGTTAATAAGTCAACTTATCCTAGTCTTTTGCTTTACTGATGTGCTATTGCCGGCATGTGATGAAAGAAATACTGCTGTGGCTTCATATGTGTCATCCGCAAGGTGGTAAATCTTTGAGCGTTAGTAAAGGAGTTGGGGCTATATCAGACGTGGTTAGTACCACTCTATGCTGGTCAGCCTTGGTATGATTTACTAAAGTTCTAGATTTTGTTGCACGAATGTACAGATTTGACTGTTACAATATTTTATTTTTTCAAGTTTTGCATTTCTTAGAGGAAAAAAACCCTTTAGAATATTTTCTTTCTATTTTACATTTCTCACTTCTTTTTAAAATCAATTTGATACTTTATTTTTAAATGATTATATATGTAATGCAGGATGTTTTTTTAACATTTTCCAGTGGTACATTGCACTCACCTACCCCAAGTTTGAGAGGTAAAATGCGTCAAATCGACCATTTTATTTATAGCTTTCCACTTCGATTTTTCAACCCTTTTAATTATTTACTTATTATTTTGGTTTATGCAATATGGCTTTTAATTTTTATTTATTTATAAAGTAAACTCCTTTAATGTTTATATATATATTTTTCATATAAGTTTTAGAATTGCTAAGATGATAAACTACCAGGGTGGCTTTACTTGCACTGCTCTTCTTTCCTGGCTGTATTCTATGTTGATTCCAACAATTGTGTCATGTGTGATAACCACCAGAGACATGCATCTCTACGATGTGTACAGGGGTTTGAAAGCCACGGATTGCAGAATATGTCTGGTTTTTATCTGGCTTATGCAATAAACAAAAAAAACTTTAACTTCTATGCGGGATTTCTCTACCAGCTAATGGAATTAGCCTATGACTTTCTCCAATGGGTCTGCATCCTAGAAGATAAAATGGGGTTGCTGCAAATGGCAGTATTTATCCACTGACCATTCGTCTTATGCTAGAACGAAATTTATTACATGTGGGGAATTTTTTTTCCCAGAGAACTGATTTGCGGCTCATGATGGTATAGATCCAATGTGCATATTTGAGATATGGGATTGGGACTATTTCTCCCAGCATGATTTGGATGGGCCCAGGAATCTCTACTGGATCCTCATCCTATAGGACTATTCCCCTGTTCCGCCCGTTATGGGTACTATTTTCACAGTGTGATGACCTATACTTACTATACCTTCACTTTCTTACCCCACCCACCTTTACAACTCCAATCCATCCAACAATCTACATTTATCCTAAAGATTATTTTATTCTAGATTTTTAGTTATTCTTTATACAAAATTCTGTTTATTTTATTTATTTAACTTTATTCTCATTACCCTATGTTGATTCTCTACAAAAAGAAATTACTTTGTTTCACTTCTGTTACTAACTCAAAAAAAAAACATTTTATTTATTTCTACTATCATATATTAGTTCTCAAAAACATTATTTTAGTTCATTTACTTAACTTTGTTTTCATTAACGTATATTGACTAAAAAAAAATTCATTTACTTTATTTCACTTCTGTTTTAATTGTCAAAAAAAAAACTTTATTTTATTTATTGACCTTTATTTCTGTTATTGTTATAATCCATGGACAATATTTATATTTTTATTTTTCAATATCTAAATCTCCGTTCCTTTTCTTTAAATCAAACTCACTTAACCTTTGTCAGGTGGTTCCTTTTTATTTCTATCATCCTCACTTGGACCAGGGAATCTTGACCTTCCATGCTTGGCTTGATATTCCCGGTGTTTGGTTTTTGATTTATGGCTAATATATTTAGAATCCCCCCTTCTTTTAGAGTTATATGATAATCTACTTCTATTATTTTTACCACAATCATTATCATAGGCATAGTTTATGGCATTTATAATACTTACATTTTTTTTCAAGTTCTGTTTTATTTTCTACCTCTTGCCGTCTGGTTTGAGTGATCTGTATATAGAATTTAACTAGACATCTAGTATTGCATGTCTTTTCTTTGCTGTTTAAATGCACTTCCATTTTATTTACATGTTCTGTTCTGTTTCACTTCTGACACCTTTTTATTTTTAGCTTCAAAGTCCTTTGAATAAGAACTTTCTAGTTCTGGCTTAATTTTTAAGTCGAACTTATTTTCTGGTTCAGACTTAAATTTTCGTTCAAAATTATAATTATTTTCTAGTTCATTTTTATTTGCAATATTTGAGCTATTTAACTGCATGCATTTATTTAAACTTTCCTGTTCCCTACTATTAATGTCTATGCTTCTAATTTCTAATTTAGTTATATTTTCCTCGCTCTTTAATTTTACTATGCCAATTTCTTGTTGATTTATTTATATCTGATCTTTCCTTTTACTTTGTAATCTATCTAATATCTCTACTAACATATCCATCTCTGTTCTTATGCTTTATTATTTTCCTCTCCTCTACTTGCTCTATAATCATTTCTAATCCCTATCATTCTATTTCTTTCCTCAGCATTTCGGTCTGTCTTTCCCCTTGCAATCTTATTTTTTTTATGTCTATATTATTTTGCACATCCATTTTTGTTTTGGCTCTATTACAGATTAATTTTCTTTTTACTAACCTTTATAGCAAATTTTATTTTACTTATTTTTTTAAATATTTTACTCAGAGTGTTTGACTATTTCCAAACCTCTTAATCCTTTATAATTCCCACCTTACCATCAATACCCCTAATATATATAAAAATATTTATCTCTGGTCTCCTTTTTAATCTACATTTTACTGTTTAATGTTATAATTTGTTTGCTTTGGTCTATTCTCTTCTCATACTGCTCATTGATTTCAACTTTTATCACTATGAAATTTTGTGTTTATTTTAATTTTATTATCATACAATTTTGCATTTGTCTAGAATTTGATTCCAAACTTTTTTAATTTTCAATTGTGATTTTAATTATTTTGGTAACTTGTGGCACTTCAGCCCAATGTTGGGCACCAATTTGAACCGAGTCAGAGAAAATCGCTTTGTTTTCTTTAAATCTTGATTTTAACTCAAGCTGCACATTTCACTATGGCAACAGACCAGCCTTTCAAGTAGAGAAGTATAAAACCACAGATGAAACATCAATGGTACCTATAACCAGACAAGCTATACAAAGTATAATCTACAATCACATTTCCAGGCTATAGCACTTAAGAGAGAATCAATCAAACAATGATTAAACAAATAATAAAAATTTACAAGTAATATTAAAGATTATATTGGGTAAAACTGAGAGTTCATTAAAGTTTTTTTCATTCACATATATTGAAGTGGAAAATATATTACACATATTTTTGCTTCACTGTCTGATGATTCAAAACCTTGAATCAGAGGTTTAACCCCAGCTATATATGTGTTAAATCACTAGAGAGTGAAAGGACGCACATACAAGTTTTAAAACCCTCCTTTATTTTTGTACTTTCATAAGTTAAACATTTTTATTATAAAAAATAGTTAATAATTTTAAGTCAGAAATATTTAAATTTCCATTCCCTTAGAGTAATCATGTATGTGTGTTCAAGATTTGCAAAAATACATTATTGATAAAAATATATTTTTCATTATTAACTATTATGTATATTTTACAGTTCGCGTATTTTATTTTATGATGCAATACCAAAGAAAGTTCTAGAGAGTAATTAAAATAACTCTGAAACATATAAATAAAAGAATATTCTAGATTTAATTTAAAAATGGTAATTAATAAATTAAAATCCCTTAGCAAACAAAATGTTAATGAAAATTATATCTTTTGAATCTATTTCCATTCTTAAAATAGATTAAAACAATACTCTCTAGAACTTGTTGCATCATCATTGAAAATAAACAATAGGTGCATTCAGGCCTTACCAAGCGGAAACAGAGTATTTGAGAAGGTCTTACTAATATAAATAGAGCCGAAATTTTAGGCTGTCTCTTAGTGCGCCATTTTACCAAGTGTTGCAGAACGGACCCATGTCAATTTAAATTTTGAAATATGAATCCGGAGTAGAGAGACTAAATTTGCTTCCCCTTTCTACAAAAATCGTTTCCATACTGCTATGCTAACCTACCATCTTCACTTATGGACTGCCTAATTTAAATTATGTAATAACTATCTCAAGATGCCAGTCTTTATTTTTCAAAGCTTTGCCTTGCTAATCGTGTTTTACTCATTTATAATTTTACACTTTCCAATCTGTACGTACGTCAAGACATCGGAAAATGGAAGGTAAAACCTAATCATGCCGCTAATATGAACTCTCAAAACTTTCATTTTAAAATCTAAATTATTTGTAATATAACTTTTATTTAAACATGACGTAATGCTAATTGTAACCTTTCTATAACATAATGACTTTCTGTTATAAAAATCTAATGCACGAATCTATAACTTTATTTTTTTTAATGCATCTCTTTAATGGGTTTCACAATTTCTATTTTTAATATTTTAAATGCGGCAAACTTTTATTTTTAATATTATAAATTTTGTATGATTTAATTTAATGTGCTAATAGTTCAATCGAGCAAACCGATCCTAGATAATATGGGGTGTTAAATCGTAAATGTAAGCTTTCTTACTTAACTAAAAGGTCGCTCGATTGAATATTTTTAAGTTATTCTATTTGCTTAATGGCAGATTATTCACTGCTACATTTAATATGTCATTTTATTGCCATGTTTACGCTATTGATTTTATTTTCAAATTATATTTTAAAGTAAACTTAATGACCTACCTGTGCTGTTTTTTTATATGGTCAATTATTTGCCCATCATGCCATCTAGCATGGTAATTATTTATGGAATTAATTACTAATTAGCGTATTAATATTTGTTTAATGAAGGGAACAATATTCCCTCTTATTTGTGACATCCTAACTAATGTTAAGGGTCATTTGCATACCTTTCGAGAGGGATCAAATTATTTCATATTATTATGCTAGATTCTATTAAATTACGAAGGCCTTAATCCACATATCAGCATCATTAAAAACCTGATTTATTTTTTATTACTAGCATTGCTTGACTTAGATAACGTTACAAAATTTCATTTTGCTTTGTCGTACTTAAACCCGGAGAAATGGGATTATTTTACTTATGGCGTATCCTTTAATGGAGTTTGGCAGCACTGATTCCAGGATATTGTCAGGTGGTCGTTTAGGCTCTGCACAGTTAACACTGGAAAACAGACCGTGATATTTCCTATGCCATCCCTTCTTCAAATGCTGACCTGTCATGTGTACAGGCACATTTCATGTTCTTATATTATTGATGAAGCGTTCATCCTAAAATGGACTCAACCTTTTCTAGCATTATTACTATAGTCAGCACCACGATTCTTGTTTAATATTTTCATACTTGCCCATTTTAAATCTGTAAGACGTAATGCCATGATTTCTAAATCCATCTCATATTATTATAAGTTAGTGAATGTCATTTTAAAGATTATTTAAGCTATCTGCCCTCTCATTGAAACCATGTTTGAGTGTGCTAACAAACAATGTTTAAATAAATCTTCTCTAGTCAGAAAAGAATAGAATAAAATACAAATAACTTTTCTGTCTGAACATTTTAAAGTCTAATAACTGTTTAAGTAAATAATGTAAATTAATAAATATTATTGTGTGTGGTTCAACTGAACCATAATAAAGTGATGTAACTTACATCCCATTTATCTGTTTTAAGGTCATTTATTTTTCATAAAAATAATCATAGCATCCAAGTTATAATATGGTAAAAGTGGTATCTACTGTTAGCATATTAGGCTGCATCTTTTGACTATCTACATTTTTTATTCATCATATTCAATTACAGATTTGCATATTATTTAGTTATTAACTTATGTGTTATTATGTAATTCCATCAATGCGCAAATCAACATTCATAATCATGTGAAACCCATAAATTCTAATAGTGTCATATATATAAATAGATTCACAACTGTTTGTTCAATTAAATATATGTTTATTCATTTTTCTAATTAATATTAATAAATTAACCATATAATTAGTATTTAATTCTGCTTTGCCTCTTCATTTATGCATACACATCGTTAATTGGATTGCATTATATATAGCTGATTTCCAGGGCCGGCAGAAGCGGGCATGCAACGTATGCTAGGCATGCGGGCGCTGGCAGAAGGAGGCGCCATCACTGAGAGATTAGCATCTGAAAAAGAAGGCGCCATCCCTGAGAAATTAAAACTCTACTAACAAAAATACTCACATTTGAAGAATATTATTCTCAAATGTTTATTTACAAAAATTATTGAGAGTAGATTATTGAAAATCATATGAATTCATATTATATCTTATTAAATGACACACACAAGCAGGCCTGCACACAAGCTCTGCTTAATATTAAAAATATAAAACAATCAAATCTATTATTTATCATGAACAATAAACTAAACATAAAGTTTATTATATTACAAATTTCATATTGCAATGTTTATATATATATAGTACTGCTTATAGTAAACTATAAGTAACTTTCTGCTAGCAAATATATAAATAAACACACACTAAAAGTATTATAAATTAGAACTTATGTATGTATATGCGTATATATATATTAGATCATGTACATAATTTTGAAATCGTAAGAAACGATTATAATATTGCAAAATAAAACATTTTCTAATTTTTATTTAAATAAATAATTTGATATAAATATTCGAACGTGTATGTAATATATATTATAGGTATAATTCCAGTAAACTTAATATAATTTTCAGTTTACTTTTTATTTTATATATTTTAATCGTTGTCAAAAGTCTATTTTTTCTGCATACTAATTAGGTTTGCAAATTAATTACATACGTTTGCTTATGATGTTTATCGCAAATTTTAAAATCTTAGTAAGAACTTGTAAACAATAATTATAATCCCAGGAAATTTTCTATTGAAATCGCAAATCAGGCCTGGCAGGCCACCTGTGTTAATTAGAAAAATATATGATAACAAAAGAAAATCTTGCCAATGGTAAAACTAAAATGTTCAATCAAGCGTAAAAAACTGGACACTTGAGTTATTTTAAAACCTGACCATTTTTAATGTCAATGGCTGAATATTTCCAATTTATTAGCTGCCTTTTTTAGGTAAACAAGTTAAACAACTTCTTCCCCTCCGCGTATAAAGTTTTGTATTTTGGCGCAAGAAGTAATTTGTGTTGGACATCTAAATTAGCGATATATAATCTTAAGTATTAAGATACATGATGTAAATATATAAATTAGAGTCCGTATTTATTTATTTATTTATTACATTTGAAAATTATTTTAAAGTGGCGTTCATGAGTAAAAGTAATATGGAATCAAAAACTAAGAAAAAACTATCCGGTGCACAAAATCGTAAACGCCAAGCTGAAAAAATAGCAAACATTAAAAAACAAAGTGGATCACTTAATAAATATCTTAAAATATCAACTGCTTCTGAAATAGCTTATACTCATCAAGAACCAGAACCGTGCACATCATCTAGATCACAGGGAACTGTTGAAAATATTGAACAAGATTTTAGTAAGAAACAGTTAAGTGACAACAAAGGCATTGTGCCAATATCATATCAAATGTGTACAAATTTAGAAGATCCAGCTGAATGGAATAAAATCGATGACAAACTACGTGTTATTTTAGTAGAAATGGGGCCTGTTAAAAAGAAAGATATTATATATCCGAACGATGTACATGGCCGTAAATTTTCTGATGTATATTATAATAGAAAAATGGAAAACGGAGAAGTAGTTTTTCGAAAATGGCTTATTTATTCCGAAATTTTGAACTCTGTGTTTTGCTTTTGTTGCAAAGTTTTTGGATCTACTGAATCTAGCCTCATAGAAGGATACAATAATTGGAGAAATTTAAGTACAACTTTACACAGACATGAAACTAGTATGGCTCACATGAAAAGTTTATTGAATTGGAATGAACTTGATAAAAGATTAAAAAACAAAATTACTATTGATTGTCAATCTCAAAATTTATATGAAATGGAAAAGAAACATTGGAGGAGTGTTTTGGAACGGCTGATTGAAATTATCAAATTCCTTGGTAGTCAAAATTTAGCATTTCGCGGATCATCTGATAAATTATACGAAAAAATAACGGAAATTTTTTAAAATTAATTGAATTATTTGCGAAGTTTGATCCCGCTATGGAAAATCATGTTGAGAGGGCCCTAGATCAAAACAATAGAGTACATTATTTGAGCAAAGATAGCCAAAATGAATTATTGGAAATTTTAAGTATAGCAATTAGGGAAACAATTTTATTATCGATAAAGAAATCCAAATATTATTCTATTATTTTAGATTGTACACCAGATGCAAGTAAAACTGAACAAATGACCATAAGAGCGTCGTGTTTTGAAATAATGGAACGGTTAAAATTAGAGAAAACTTTTTAGGTTTCATAGATATAACAGATTCCACTGGACGAGGTTTATGTACAACAATAATTGAACAACTGGAAAAATGGAAGATTCCCATTGAAGACATGCGTGGTCAAGGGTATGATAATGGGGCCAACATGAAAGGCAAAAAGGCTGGACTTCAAAATTTGATTTTAACCAAAAACCCTCATGCATTTTACGTACCATGTGCTGCTCATTCTTTAAACTTAATCATAAACGATGCCCCAAAGTCAATGTAGATACAATTGGTTTTTTTTGCAATTGTTCAAAAAATATACAATTTTTTTCATCATCTTATAAACGGTGGTCAATCCTTTTAAAATTTATTAAAACTTTAACTCTAAAACAACCATCAGAAACACGATGGGAAAGCAGAATTGATGCAATCCGGCCTCTACGGTATCAGTTGGGTGAAATTTATGATGCACTCTATGAAATAATGAACAACGAATCTTTTAATAGAGAAATTCAACATGAAGCTCAATCACTCTGCACTAACCTTAAGGATTACAAATTTATTTGTTCTTTAATAATTTGGCATGATATATTAAATAGAATAAATCTTGTCAGTAAAATGCTCCAAAATGTAAATATGAATGCTTCACTTGCTTTAGAATCGATCGCAAATCTAAATAAATTTTTACGAGAATATCGATCAGATTCAAATTTCAAAAACATTCTCAAAATTGCAAATGAACTTAGCGAAGAGGTTGATGGAGAGAAAGAATTTAAAACTGCCAAAGAAGTTCGACAACGGAAAAAAACTCGTCAATTTGATTACGAGCATCAGGACGAAACACCTCAAATACCTGAAGAAAAATTTAAAATAAACATGTTTTTTACACTTTTAGATGTAGCGATTAATTCTTTAACAGAACGCTTTGAACTCCTCGAAGCATGTTATAATAATTTCAATTTTCTATATAAAATATCAGAAATTAATAAGAAGCGAGTTACAAGCAAAATGCAAAGATTTAGAAAATATTTTGAAATTTGATAACAGTAAAGATATTAATGCTACAGATTTATTCGACGAATTATGTGCTTTTCGAGATATTTTTCAAAAGGATTTTTTAAATTCTCAAAACCCTTTCGAAACACTTAATTTTATAGTTTCTAATAATTTATCTATGCCAAACTTATCAATAGCTTTAAGAATATTATTAACATTACCTGTTAGTGTTGCAAGCGGTGAACGCTCTTTTTCTAAGTTAAAATTAATTAAAACTTACTTGAGAACAACTATGTCACAAAAACGGCTTGTTAATTTGGCATTAATGGCTATTGAAAATGATATTTGTGCAGAACTGGAAATAAATACAATCATATCAAGGTTTATTAATATGAAGTGAAGGAGTATAAAATTATTATAATTATAACATGTTTTGTAATGCATTTACTTTTTTTAACTGTATTTTCTTTTTTTTTAATATTAAAAATTATTTATTTACATTGCCTTGTTTGTTTCCCTTAGAAAGATTTTGTACACTAATATTTATAACATGTAGGTGGTATACATTAAAGTGACCAGATTTTAGCATTGGTAAAACGGGACACCATTGACCGGGGGGGGGCTGATTAAAAATTTGGTTTATATGGAGCGTTTATATAGATATAGCGTACATTAATAATAATAAATTAAATATGTATGTTTGTAATATTATGTTTTTTTAAAATTATTTCATTTATAAATTTTAAATTTATTATTAAATTTGCTAATATTTGCATAAATTTAGAGGTTAGAAAAATTAGCAAAAATTTTAAAAATAATGGGTTTGTTAAAAACAGACAGTGACGCAAATAATAAATATGAAATTTAAAAAAAAAAAATATTTGAGATTAAAATATGTAAATGTTTTTCGAAAATTATTTTAAACATTTAAATATTTTAATCTCAAACATTATTTTTTTTTAATTTATTATATATATATATATTTGAATCACTCTGTCTATTTTTAACAAACACATTATTTTTAAAATTTCTGCAAATTTTTCTAACATCTAAATTTGCCGTGTTAAATTATATATTATTTCATACAAACCGTTTGTATGAAATAATATATAATTTAACAATCAATTTTATGCTATTTTTGATATCAAAAATAGCATTACATCATGCATTCTTTCTAAAAATCA
Source organism: Epiperipatus broadwayi (assembly GCA_028023455.1). Classification (NCBI taxonomy): domain Eukaryota; kingdom Metazoa; phylum Onychophora; class Udeonychophora; order Euonychophora; family Peripatidae; genus Epiperipatus; species Epiperipatus broadwayi. Next base: position 3,189,281 of record JAQFVV010000115.1, read on the forward strand.
TGACTTTTTTAAAACGCCACGGGACACGGTCGGGTCACCTTAGTAAACATACATATTGACAGGGGTGCCAAAATCAAATTTGCATGCGGGCGCCTAGTACCCAGCGCCGGCCCTGCTGATTTCCATTGACCTTAGGCCAATTTATCTTGAGCTAGTTCATTCTGTTGGGAGCAGAGGTTCAAAGCCGAGTAGTATTATAATTCCCTGTAGATTTCTTGTTTCTCTGCTGTTGCTCCGGAACAGGAATAAATAAAATTTCATTTGTTATCATCAGAAATGTTGTTCGTAATATTATAGGTCTGGAAAATAGGCAACAGGGCAGAGTTCCTGATTGTTACTGACTTATGTATCTTGTACATGATTGGACTCAAGGTACTTTTGCTTAGATGCTAACTCTTGTTAGACGAACATACAATTCTGACTGGTACAATATTTGTAGATATTTATAATGGGAGAGAAATAATTATATATTTATCTAGGATTTAGAATAATGCATCATACTTTCATGGATTCAGTTCCTTGCTTGTTTCCTTACTTGTTGACTACCAACTGGTTGGCCTTTCATTTCCATCAATGGTTTCTGACTATCAATTTTACAATGAGAGGGAGATTATTGGCAACTTACAGGTCATAAGGCAAGCATTGGTTCCAGGTGTAGAACATCTGATGGTACTGAGAACTCTGGATCAAAGACTAGCTAAACACTTCTTTAGCATTGCATGTTGCTAGGTCGATGACTACATATTGGAAATGATAGTTTTTCTGATGTTCTCTTTAATTTTTTAATAATACAGCAGTGCTGAATAATAATTTGACTGTGTTTAAATAATCTGGGAATTCTTTTTAATTTCTTGTCTCTTTGATCTTTTATATTTCTCCTTGTCTTCTCTTTATCATCCTCAGATCAAGTTTAATTTTATATTTCTTATCTTAATTCTTCCTGATTCATCTACTATCTCATTAGGATTAATTTTTGCATTCTTTGGTTATCTAATCTCATTTAGAGATTAATCTATCTTTTGATAAGATAGTGTGCTTTTCTTTAATTAGTTTCACTGGGAGTTTTATTTTATCAGCCAAGTAATCTTTAATGAATTGAACTTTTAAAAGTTATTTTTTACAAATATTTTTAGTATGATTTTTTTTTACATTTATTCGTGATTTTTTTTTATCATCCATAGATTTTTTTTTAATTTATAAAAAGGAAGAGCTAGTTTTAACTTTTACTTAGAATTACCTCCCCCCCCACTCTTTAATACTAAAATTTTTATTTTTAAAATAAAAAGATGATGCAATACTTTATTTTTGCAAGTTTTGTTTCTTAGAGGGAAAAAACCCTTTAGAAACATAATTTTCTATTTTACTATTCTCACTTTTTTTTTAAAAATCAATTTGATCATTATTTTTAAATGATTATATATGTAATGCAGAATGTTTTTTTAATATATATTCACCAGTGGTACAATATATATATATATTGCAATATATAAATTTTGAAAATGTTGCTTTCTCCAACTGCGAGGTGGAAAATCTTAGATTTTGATATTATTATTACTTATGGAATGTCTAAATATTGAATTCAAAGTCATTGATCAATGGAATTCTGAAAAGGATTCTAAATGGAAAATATTTTAATCCATTTATTTATTAATTTTGGCTATTATGGAAGGTTTGATATAGTTATTATTATTTATTAGTTTAATAAATCTGTTAAGTTTAAACATGATTTATTGCTGTTAATTTTCATTTTTCCATTCCATAATGTTTGTTAGATAATGAATAATTTAGCATAGTTAATGCAGTAAAGATCCTTGTTTCCATGAGTTAGAAACCAGTCTCAAACATTGAAAATATAAGATTTGAAGTGCAGGCACTCAAGATAATGATAAACTTTATGGGTCAAAATATATAAAAAAGCTGTTACTAGCAGATTAGATGCTTTTTGAATGGTATCTTTATTTATTTTTATTTTTTGAGAGGCATTAATCAGGAAATTTGGCCTGTGTCAGAAAGGTCATCATCATAATTAGATATGGATTATTACATATTTAAATTCATATTAGCCAATATAATTTAGGCTCTTCTTTGCAAATGTTGACCAAGGTGGTGGTCTTAATCATTATATGTGTATAAAGCATTCCCAAGGCTACAAATGTTACATGATATGGTAGCTTAAGAAATGGCTCACGTTTGTTGTTAAGTTTAATGATTTATTGAATATATAGCTCCTGGAAGTAAAAAGATGATTGCATACAAAAAAGTTAGTACAGTCATATTAAGAAAAGAGAAAGGAAAAGCAAGAATAGTTAGGTAACTTGGTGAACTAAAAATATAGCTAGTCAAAGTAGTAAAATAGAGCAAAATTTTCTGATAAGCTAAGAAAATAAAATTTAATTAGGCAAATACAAGGCAGCTTCAATTTTTAGATATGTTTAGTCACTGCAAGTATTAGATTGTATTAATATTAATATAAAATAATTTTTAGAAAGTTTATATAAATTAAGTTGCCGTAATTGCAAACATATATTATACTTGTAATATTTTATTTTGAAAACATTAAGTCATTAAAACTGTTTACAGAATAAACTAGAAGGTAAAATTAGTTTTTGAGTAAACAAAAGATAATTAAAGTTAAGAATATATTAAAAGCTTTTAATATGATTTTAAAAACATTCTATGCAGATGGCTAGATTAAGATAAAGAAAAACATTAGGTAAGCTATTATAAAACTAATAAAAAGATTTGGAAAGAAAAACAACTTCAGACTGCACCAGAATAATGAAATCATAGCAGTTTGTTTTAAAAGATGATCTAGATTCTCAGAACTTGGACAAGAAGGATTTCTATATTGATAAAATGCTTGGTGCAATGAACTTGATTATGAATTGAGCTGAATTAGTTAATCATCAGTACAAATAGTACTTTTAAGTATATTTGCACTAAAGCAATGACAAACCAGTTTGTAGCAAGTTGTGTTTCTATCATAGATACCATAAAGGTGCATCTACAACCATTTTAGCACTTAGAAAAATTGTCCCAGTCCTAGAATGAAGTGGAATAATGCCTGTGATTATCAAAATATGATCTAATTTGTAAATTATAGAATGTTACCTAATGAAGTAAAAATCAAAAGCTCTTATAAACAAATTCATCATCATTCAAGTAACCTGAAGGAAGCTATAATAGGACTATATTTAAGACAACAAATAAATCGATTATATCAGTGAAACATAGAAGCAGCAGTCATATCTTAAAATGAGAAGAACGTCAGTTAGTATGTCTATAATGAGACATTTGAGTTATGTATATGTACATGCAATATATGTTACTGATAAGAATCTCTCATTTTATTGTGTAAAAGGTCTTTTTCTTATTTGTACATATTGAATTTATTATTTTTATTTTATATTTTTTTATAATATAAATTTTATGAATGTCTGTCCCTCCAAGTCTTAAAATGTATATGAAAGGGAAAACCTTCGATTTTATTAATTATTATCACTAATAAAATGTCTAAATATTAAACTTGAATTATCGGTCACGTGTGTAATTGTGAAGAGTATTTTTAAAGTGTAATTCCTTAATGAAAGATAGACAATAGAAAATATTTTAATATATGATCTATGTGTTGTTTCCACCTGTTATTAATTTTAACTGTTGCAGAAGGATTGAAATATTTTTCTTATTTGTTAGTATAATGAATCTTTTGTTGAGTTTAAAGATAACCTAATGCTATTCTCATTTTCACATCTTATAGTGTTATTAAGATAATTATTAATTTAGTTATTGTAAAAGTATTCATGAAAAGTGACGATTTATTACTGCCCGATTTAAATTTTTTATAATTAAGCAATTACTACACAACTATTCCAAGTTATTAATCAAAACAAGAATGGGTTGCTTTTCAATTATACTGACCTAGTCATTGTAACTTCCAATAACAATATTTAATCACTTTTGTTGATCATAATTTCTTTTGATAAATTCCACAATGTACACAACAAAATTTCAAGAATTTATATAATAAAGTAATTAGGATATTTGTGGGTGGTAAAAAAGGATAATAAAGTATTGATGCTGAAGTCTTGAGAATTCCATTGACAGCAAGGAGAACAAACAAGTGAATGAATATTTAATGAGATTAGACCTGAACTTCTGCCTGAAGCACAAATGTCCAGATTGAATTTGTCCTATTTTGCTCATATCATATTTGATCTGATCAACAATGAGATAAATAAACCATCATCACAATAATAAATGTGACTTTGACCAGGCTGAAAAACAAATCAGTTAATAGGTCGTTCTTGGAAATAGATGTAATCAACTGGAGTAAATGGCTTATTAATGGCATGTAGTAATAGTAATGAAAACTATTATTATTATGTAATTTTTTTTTTTTAGTAATAATAATGAAAACTATGATTATTATGTAATGTTTTCTCTCATGATAATATGCTGAAAGACATAGCTTTCAATGAATATCCTAATATTATTTTCTTTATTGTTTCAGTAATTCTCCATGTTAATCCTCACTAGAGTTAATCCATTTACTTCAATTTTATAATCAAGGGTAACATTATATAATCAGCTCCAATAATATAGCAAGGATATAATAAGCATGCTTAAAGTGATACAATCAGTCAACACATTTAAAAAAACTTGGAAGTTACCTGAATATTTTCCAATCAGAGCAAAACTCTCCATACAGTATTGCCACCTGTGCTAAACAGAGTAATCAATGGATGCCAGAAGACTTGTGCATAAAATCCCTATCTAATGCCTACTCATCCAATATCCCCAGACTAGTTTCTGGCTTGTGGCCTTCGTCAGTGAGGAGCTTTGGATCTGAGAGCACTGCATCTAGATCTTAGGATCCAATGCAACCCTCTAGCAACCACCTTTTATCTCTACTTAACTACAAAACTATGAGAATGAAATTGAAAACACAAAAAATATTTTCAATCTAAGCTCAATAGCTTATATAGTCATATGGGTCTGAACTCAGTTCAGCACCCATACATTTTGGTGTCTTTGGCTCTTTTACCATAGCCCCACTATCCTATTAGGCAGGATTGGTGTTAAACCATTAAGCATCACATGATCACATTTCCTATACTGACGAAGGCCACAAGCCAGAAACTAGTCTGGGGATATTGGGTGAGTAGGCATTAGATAGGGATTTTATGCACAAGCCTTCTGGCATCCATTGATTACTTTTTTTAGCACAGGTGGCAATACTGTATGGAGAGTTTTGCTCTGTTTATCAACAATTAATGTGCTAGTATAGGAAATGTGATCATGTGATATTTTCCAATCATTTAAAATTGATGTTGTTGCCTGTAGTCTTAATTATATATTTATATAAAAGTTTTAAATATACCTTAAATATTAAAGGGCATCATAGTGAATACCCATCATGCCAAATTCAAGTCAAGTAAACATAAAACTTTTTCACATTCTCATCAGATTTTAAGCTTTATTTTTTAGATAGCTAACCTAGTTAATCATTCAATATTGCTTAGTAAATAGGTATTAGAATATTCTTAAGAGAATAAAATAAGAATGGAAAACTGCTCAACCTTTCATTATATGTAAATGAAAAATCTAGCCCCTCTTCATATTCTGTGAACATCTATTTAAAGACTGTTTTATCTTTTCTTACCTACTTCAAAGGAATGTTTGATAAAATTAAAAAATCAATCCAACCAATATTCAGTTGCAGTGAAGGATTTATATAATAATAGTCTTTCAACTGAAAATAATAATAAAAAAAAGGCTGCATTTGTTTTAGTGGATGAACAGATTTCTATGATTAATGAAGTATAGAATTGGATTTGCATAATTTACCAATGTTAATAATGATAACTTAGATATAACTGGATTCAAAACCAGTCCACACTCATCTTGTGTAATTGCAGTTTTCTGTCAAAATTTGAAAATTGAGAGGCCACTAAAATCTAAAATTAATCTGAAGAAACTGAGCTCAGTTTAAAAGACAGTAAGCTTTCTGGGGCATTTTGCAAATGACCCTTATATTTTTCATAATGGATTGCAACTTCACTCAGTTGCTAATTGCCCAAAACTTATGAATCACATAATTGATAATTTTAATGATCATCATTAACATCAAAACATTTTACCAAAAGAAATATTAAACTTTCTGGATCTTTATTCTAAAGAGATAAGTATTAGCTTTAATGTAAGATTTCCATTTAACTAAATAGAGTAAATAATTTACTATGTTTTAACAGAATTATAATCTGGGATATCAACATCTTATATACAACTTCCATCAATAATTTTGAGTTAAAGTTTATAAATAGTTATCACTGTAAAAATATCTGAAATATAATGATACAGTCTTGATGCTTTTTAAATATTACAGTAAAATGATTTTGGATAGGATGTAGAATTTGTATGTTTCTATGATTATCTTATTTCATGACTCACTCGTTGAATTAAACTAATTTCAAGACTCTACATAATCATTTCAAGATTATAGTCTAACTTTTTATATCATTTAAAATTTTAGATTCTATATATTATTTGTAAAGTATAATTGTAATTCCAACATTAAGTGATTGAATTAATAAATGAGGTCTAGAAATAATGGACATTTAATGGGATCAGCATAAACTGCTATTGAACATAATAAATAATTTATAGAGGCAATGAACTATCATAGACTTCTCTTCTGAGTAGTAATGGTTTACTTAGCATATTTCACTACATAAACTGTCTGCCTATTATTTTTAAAACTTATATAGATAATCTAAATACTGAACTGTTGTCTTTAAAACTCGAGATATGACTGGAAAAGCAGGGGTTTTATGTTGCCCTCAGAACAGAAATGAAATAAAATCAGTTTAGCATTTCTTATGTAGATGGAATATTTTATTGTTAAACATTTTCCATTCCCAGGTTTAAATCCAATTGCTAATTTATATAAAGTTTTTGGATTTCATGGATTGATCAAGTTATTATACAATTAAGTATATGAAGTCTTGGAAAGTTAAACCTCAATATTATATCATTTATTTTTATTAAATTTTTTGTATAACAACTTCTGTATGAATGTTAAATTTTTAAGTATATATTAGAAAAATGAGATGTTATAATTAGATGCAATCTTTGTTTACATTTTGTTTTATATTAAATGTGTACAGAGTTTTTCCTTTAACATTCTCAAAAAGTTTGTATTTTTTTTATTATCTTATTTATACTTTGTTTTGCTTTCTTATATTCTTTTGTTTATATTTTATTAATGTCTTAATACAAATACTTATCATTATGATGCAACACTTGTTAATATCCTGTTACATCATAATCATTGCTACAGCCAAATACCATTTAAAATTGCAAGTCATGAACTATATTGAAAATCTTATGGATAGATAAATTGTAAATCTAATCAAAAGATGGCATTCTGTCTACTATTGAAGAAGAGTGAAGAATATGTTAAGCAGAAGGTTAAAACTGTATATTTAATTGCTATTGATATATAGAAAAAGAAAGTGTGACATTTCAATTAAAATATCTTGTTGAAATCTATTAATATGTGCAATATGAGCCAATGAAAGTTTGATATAGTGAAATTGAAAATGAACACAGATTCACAACTTAGCAATTAGAAAATTAAATGGACTAGATGGGAGATTTTATAACAAAACATACCAACTATTATTTAAGGTCATGGATAACAGCATAAAAGAAATGATATGGATTTCATTGTCAAGAAGCATATTGTATGAACTATCATATAATCCCAAGAATGATATTCATTCACTTTTGAGGACACTCAACATTATTAGGCACTTACATATTAGACCTGCTGCCTGTGTTTACGATGGTAGAATGCTGTACGTTTCTCCAGTTGGGTTGGGGAGGATGTTTGCGATGGAAGAATGCCATAGTTGTGACTTTTTAATACAGCATTTGCTGTTATAAACATGGGTAGCAGATCTAATACATAAGTACCCATTACTATAATTAAAGTTGTGACTAAAATAAGCAAAGAAAAAACAATGTTAATTTGATATTCTCTTGCTAAATAGATATATGTGGCTGTATAAATATAATATGAGTGTGATTGCAAAACAAAGTTTTAATTATCAGAATATTTTTTTTTTAAATGCACTAAATAAACTAATGACTATAATACAAGTTTCATTTATAAAAAAAATTTAATATTAAATCAAGACTCTTGTAAAAAAAAATTAAATACATAGAAAAGTTAGACATAATTATTATTAAAAATAATTAGGGTATTTATAAATAATACTTTTCAAAAATATTTTTAAAAAAATTGTAAATAATTATATTTTCTATTGTATAACGCAAACTGTGCTTTGTTTTTCACTGTTAGCAGTTTTCATTGCACCTCTTCTTCTTGAAGCTAAAAAAAAAAAAAAAAGATACATATACTATTTTATATAACAGAGAGAGAGACACAATTTTAAAATGGAAATAAATAACAAAGGTTTGCAAGAATATACAGAAGTATACATTGTGTACATTGTATATATATCTATATGAAAATAAATCCATATTAATGATAAAAAATAATTTTTCTTTCAACTTGTCTGTGTGATTACATTAATACATAAATAATATTGCCATATATAACAGTTATATAATACATTAGTGTATATATTTTAATGTTTATATATGGTGAATACAGGTATTCTGAAACTTGTTTAATTTGGAAACTTCTATTTTGTGAAGACTTATAAGTCAATCATCAAAGCATTGCAAAAATAAGTAGAAAGACTTCAATTTCCATAAAGCAATCATTAAAGAAAAAGTTGAATTGTTAAAAAATTAGATCAGAATATATCTGCATGCTACTAAATATCTGTAACGTATATTGATTCTCAACTGCGCACAACATACAAAACAAAAAAAATTGCAATTCCATGCTAAAAGTTATATTCAAGATAAATAATAATGCAACTAATCATGTAATAAAAACATGCTTCAGATATACTTATTGTATTATACTTTTAAAAAGCTGATAGTTTTTAAAAAATCATATTTTATCCAATATTGATTCTCAATTATGAATGGAATATAAAAGCAAAAAGTTTCTTCTTAAAATGTTAACAGAAAAACAATAAATCATCTAGTATCTGATAATTTTTATAACAAAATAATCCTGAAGACCACAATTTGAGAAATATCATACAAAAAGTGTGCACATTATCAATTTTTCTGTTAGTGAAGCAATATAAAAATTTCATAATCAAATTAAAGTAATATTTTTTTTTTCCTTTATCTAATATTTAAGCAATATTTGCTAATAAATTACATTTAAATTATGCATTATATTTAATTATATTCATTTCTTAAAGTAATATTAGTTAATAAATTATATTTAATATTGTCAATTAATATTGTTTAATTTTTATTTAAATAGTAATATTTTAAAGCAACAAGGACAACTACAGGAATACCTTTTAGACATTTCCATTTTATAATTATTTGAATGGCTAAATTCATAAAAATTTTGAATATTTATTTAAAAGGTCCAAAACTCAAAAGTTTCAAAATATCTGTATTCAACCTGTAAATAATCACATTGAAGATGATAACAAAATAGTATCAAGCAAGTTATGTTAACATAATATTTATTATTGAATAACCACTTTTACATATATTTTATATGATTTATCAATAAAAAAAACTGCAATATATCAGAATAAATCTAAAAATATTAACAATTTTAGTTTATCTCCACTAAAGGATGCAAAAATAGTTGCACATATGTAAGCTTTGATCATCTAAATTTGTTGGGATGTAGATTAAAATTGATCTAGTTAATTTTTGATATACTGTGTCATTAATATACTATCTCTTATGCACTAACAATATACTGTTATACCATTAAACATCACATGATCACTATCTCTTATACTACTGTATGGAGAGTTTTGCCTTGTTTAATACTGTTATACATTTTAAAAAGTAAATTTAATGCATGTTAGACAACAGATCCATTGTACATTTTTACTATAATATGAAAGGAATGTCAAATCTTGGAAATGAGTACATTCAAAAAAAATTCATCAGATAAATATCTGCAGGTAATGACCAGATACTTTGACAATGATTTCTCCTAGTTCCCGAAATCATCTTGGTTACCATATTATTACTGATATATTATTAATTATAAACAAGAATTTTCAAATTGTATTTAAAAATATGAAGAAAGTCTTGAAAATAAATTTTAGTAAAATTTCTGTAATATTTAATTTTATAGTCTAAGAATGTTGTAACTAATGGGAGAAAAGGAGTTAAATAATTAGATTTAACTTAGGTTAGATGATATAAATTTTTTTTAAAAGCTTGGAATGCATTTGGTATGCTTAATATTTATACTTTTTAAAAAAGCTTTTGATTAATGTGCTTTGCCTGCCATGGATTGATTTGACACAAAGGAATATGGGAGAAAAAATTTTTGGGAACAATAATTAGAGATAGAAAAATAATTTGGAATTTAGAATTGTATTATACTGATTTAAAAATAAAAGATATTAAATGAAGATATACTAGGATATCACAAAAGAAGATGATTGATGAACTGGAACAGTTTTCTTTGAAAATAACTGATGTGAAAAACAAGAAAATTTTCTCTTTTATCAAGGATAAGAAAGGTTTGTAACATATATTAGTGTAAAAGCATTGGAAATACTGGATTATCAATAGTTAATGAAGATATATAGTTTGACATTATTATAAATCAGATTTTATTTTTTGCTTTTACAAAATTATTTTTAAGTAATAATAAAAGTTTAGATTATATTTGCATATGCAGTCAGCTATATACATATAGATATATACAAATAAAATGTCCATTAATTAAAAAACAGTAGTTGTGAAGGGACCGTACTACCGCCGATAGATGGGCTGCACCACGATCAACAACCGGCCCGAAGTTTGCAAGAGATAAATTTTTGTGTCAACCACAGAAATAGTCACAGTAGGGGCCCAAATGCAGTGGCACAAGTTCCAGCTACTAGGTGGCGCTGTTTACATGTGTACGCACAGGAACCTTATGCCAACCAGCTGCCAGCACTATTGTCCGCTTGGCAGCACTGAAAGCCATAGGTAAACACATCTAGCTTACATCGTCTGCTACCAACAACACCATCTAGCTTACATCGTCTGCTTCCAGCAATCTAGCCCTCTACATAGTACTGTTTCTCCATGCTACACATGGAAAAACTATGCCGTTTATTAGCGATATTGATACTCACTTGATAGTTTTGTTTTCTATGCATGTTCTTAAAAGATCGATAGCATATAATGTGAATGTGTGTTCCTCCATGATTACCTAAAAAGCTATTAAATAATAATAAATACAAAGGTAATTAACTATTATATACAGTCTTTCAATCTGCAGAAATACTTTCAGTTAATTCCTTAATCTGCCTCAAGTGCCGTTAAATTCAAAAAACAAATTTGAGTTGATGACATTTACTTCTATTTTGTTTTTTGAATTTAACGGCAGTTGAGGCAGGTTAAGGAATTAATCAAAAGTACTTATACAAATGAAAAGACTGTGTATATAATAGTTAATTACCATTATATTTATTATTTTTATTGTTATTATATAGATATATTTTAAATTTAAGTTCTAATAAACTTTAAAATTTTTAATTATTAAATATTGTTAACGGTATATTTTTCCTTACTAGTATGAGTTAAAGCCAGGACCAATGGTAATATATATATATATATTATATTAAATGACCAAAATGTATATGTATAATAAATCTCAGCTTAAATTAAAAAATGGTCTGTAACAATGTGATGATAAATGACTAGAATTTATTATCACAAGTGATCCTAATAATATTTTATTTGTTTTAAATTTCAATAATAAGAAAGTCCAGGTGCCAAACCTCCTCAAAAGAAATAAAATATCAATCATCAGCACTTTAAATTAATACTGTGATATCTTAGCATGTTCTCCAGTAGTTTGCATGTTATCTCAGGTTTGTGGAAGAGTTATAAACGAACATATGTTATAATCCTAGAGCTGAGTTCAAAAACATCCCATGGATACCAAAACAATTTATTATCAGAAAAAAAAAGGGTTATATACACTAATGATTATGAATATAGATAAAATCAAATATATCCTAATATTTAATGTCTTTTCAGTTTTATGTTTAAGGCTTTTTTAATGTTATAACATGAATATCTTACCAGTAAAATATTTCTAATCACAAATCGTGGATTTTCAGATTTTTTTTTCCCCACTTGATTGTCATTATCATAAATTCACTCGGCAAGTAGAATTCTTCTTGCGTGCTGGAGATTTGAATTGTAATTACAGCAATATGGTGATGTATTTCAGGTAAAATATCAATGTCTTCAGCTATTTATCGACAATTCCACAGACTTCAATGTTATTTGCTGGATAAGATTGCATACTTTGCCTAGCTTTGTATAGTAAATAATTCACTACTGTGTGAAACCATTATTATTGCTGTTATGACTGTAAGTATTGAAAAGTACTTCATCACAGTTAATAACTTTCTTCTCTTCACAGCCTGCTTCAACATGACTTTAAAGTATAACTTGCAATCTGGAATCAGGATAGTGTTCTAAAGTCAGCTATGGAACAAAATCAATATCAGAATGAACAAAAATGGCCTTTTTCTACTCCCTGTCTACATCACTTGCCAGAAATCAAATCATAATGTAGACCTTGAGCTCCTAAGTAAAGATTTCATTGTTTTCTTCTAAAACATGGGGGGAAACAAACTTATATACAATATTATATTATAATGATGAAAGAAAGTTTTTTTCTTTTCTTCATCTATCCTCATTACAAAAGAGAAAATTCTTTGCTAACTTCTCCAATGTCATTTATTCATAATTTTTAATCTTAAATTTAAATTCACCATTCTCTTTACCATAAGAATCAATGAGATTTTATTTACAAATTGATTCAAAACAAGAAAAACCCAAAAGATCTTAAGAATGCCTTGAAATTTATAAACGTATTTTAAAATTCACTCACAATTCAAGGTATATTTCCCTTTTTCTCCCTTTACAATCACATTTGTATTTCTATTCATATATTATAGAATAAGTGATCAATAACATTATGCATCAAACTATTTTACAAAATATATAATATAATTACAATGTACATTAATAATTTTTCTTTTAATCTCATGGGGAACTTCTCTAAATTACAGCATATGTGTGAGTATACATACATGTTCAAATCTTTATTAATTCCTATAAATTTATGCACAAATTGCCATACACAAATATTTACTAATATTGTCAAATGCATAAATCAACTTTCTTTTACTTCTTTAGGCAGTTTATTCCAATGGTACATAAGGCAATTTATAATATTTTTTCTTCTTTATTTATCTTTATGCCATGTTTCAATCTAACTACTCTGGACTACATTCAAGTTGATATGGTTATATATCCCCTCCCTTTAAAAGGAGACAATAGGACAGTGCAATTTATCATTTCTCATTTATGTGTTAACTAATACCATTTTAATTTATATCCATTTCTTTAATTATTTCATCATTTCCATTCCTTTTATATGTGGTGTTTACATGATATACATGTTCAAATTGTTCAGAATTCTTTATCATTAAGTATCACAGGAATGCATAGGATTTCTACTCCGGGATGCACAAAAAATTCTATCATGTGATATTAAGATGTACAATGTATGGACACTAGAAGAATCCTCAGATTGATTTCCGTTAAGCCATCCAGAACACTGTAAAATAAAGCCTTGATCCCTTTTGAGTCTTATAGGCTGAAACAGTAAACAAAGACTTCAACTGCACCTAGGTGAGTAATTATGCTATTTAATAAAAGGAAAAAAAAATGTTGTGGCAGCACACAATATAAATTTTCAACTATTGCATAATAACTGTCTCATGTCTATGATGAAATCCCAGTACATTCCAAGAAGTAACCTTATCTATGCACACTGCAATACTACACTATTTAATTCTCTGTCAAATCATGTTATCCCTTCTGGGGCATATGTTACATACTTTTTTATTATCTTCATTATTTGTAAATGTTATGCCTGCTTTCTAGCAAGCTAGTTGTCTTTTCTTTTAGTTATTTTTACGATTAATTTTCTGGAATGTCATATGTTTTATCCTTTGCAAATATATTACGAGTACTTTTCTTTCTCTTTAAAACATTTCTCCCTTAAACAGGTCCAAGGTCGACGGAATTATCCAGTCTTATTTTTTTTAACCATCATTCTATATCTATTTAAATACTTTCTCAGTGGAGATGGAATTTTCATCAGAGTGGACTTGATATATGTTCTGCCATCTTCCAAGTCACTGCTGATTTTTTTACAATGGTTTGGATCCCATTCTATTCATTTTCTGGGTTGACTTCTGTCTCTCTTCTAGTACAATTTCCTAGGTGTATGGATTCTCTGGAGATTTTCCTAAAGTGTTTTGTTTTCTTGGGCTAGGAATGCTACTAGAATTGTGTATTATATGTATTTTTATATTGGATTATTTCCATCATCTAATATACATAATGACTGTCTTTAGAAAACTACTAATTAACTTTTCTCTTAAGGAAAAAGTGGAGAAATCAGGAGGAACTTCATAGAAAAGTATATGAAATTTCTACTAACTGTTGCCTTTGGCAGGATAGCTCAGTTGGTTAGAGTGTTACCTTAAAATTCAATAATCCCATGCTAGTACTGTCACTGGTTAAGCCAGAAACACCTGAAGAAGGGGGGGAAATAATACCTCTCACTATGCATATACTAACCTGTTTGATGTGCTATTACTAACAGTTGAATAGATTTGGAATATTTAAATAAAGTTAAATTTTTCTAAAGTCATTCGATAGGCATATTAGATGATGGAAATAGTCCAATATAAAAATACAACTAGAAAACCATCACAAACTTTCAGGAAAACAGTTGTGTATTGTGTGTGTTCTATTACTGTCACTAGGGCTTGTTTTTTTTTCTTCCACCATCTATAGGATTGATATCTTTGGTCATCTTTGATATTAATGCAACCAACAGATTCAATACTCCTAGATGATTGCTGGTTTATTTATTGTGGTGAACTTGCTTTCTCCATCCTGATTTTGGTGGCTCATGTCAACAGCATTTAACAACTTTGCTACAGCTTTGATGGTTTTTCAGTCTGTGCTTATGACCATCTGCTCAATACAAAAGGGTAAATTGTGATGATAATTCTGATGATCTGCATCTCTGTCATGCCACTTGCACATAATGTTCTTAACTTTGATATCTGTCTTCTGAAAAAATGTGGATAAGCAACTTACTTAATTGTAAATGGTCACCAGGCAAAATAGTGAAAGTAATATTGAAGGATATAAGAATAGTAAAATTACAGAACAGGTGGGAGTTGAAAAGACATGTTAAACACTTTCACCATTGTAATGAGAATACTTTTCCAGATAGTCTTCTAAAATAAATCCTTAGAGGAAGAAATAGAGAAAAAAGATTTTTTATTCAAGGATTTAATTACTGACTCAAACTAAGTTAAATTAATTAATGATAAACAAATGTTTGTACAAGAAAAAGAAGACAGGAACTACTTCAGAAGAAAAGCAAGTTATTCCCAAAACTCCACATAAACATAAAAGTAAATCACCTGACAAGTTTAAAGATACAAGAATAAATTAAGTCAGTATTTCTAGAGAAGGGGAAGGAGTGAAATGTCCACACATATACAACTGTATATGTAAATACAAGATTATTTATTTTGTAAATACACATGGATTTCTTCACTTATAATAACATTTCTTTTTTGAAGAAAATTACTCTAGAAATTGGCTTGAGAGATTGTCCCAAATTATAAATTAAATTAGAATAGAATTTGTATGAAAATAAAGCTAATTGCATACAAATTAGATCGTGTATATATTTATACTCCGGTAAATGAAGAAGAGGGAGAAAGCAGATAAATGATTAGATTGCAGTAAAGTTAGTGTTGATTTGAAATGATAATAGATCAGCAGTAAAGAATGGTTATGGTAGACTAGTAGATTGACTAGTAGTGATTAATGTCTAAAATGGAATAGTGGCAAGCAAAAATCAGTTACTTGCTTGTGTATTGAAAAAGTTATTATCACCAAAGAGTAATTAACTGAAGCTTAACAAATCGCAAGAGACAAGTTGAGAACAGAGATGGTTAATATATAACATAAATTGTGTGTGTCAATGTAAGCACTAATATTGCGAACTTTGATAGATTTATTCTAAACATGAAATTATTTATGCTCAAGTGTATTTGATTTGAAAGTACAAATATAATAACTGCATTACTTCTGGTGTGAAAGAAGACTATTTTCAGTTGAGGAAAATAAATAGCATATGCATTTTAAAGGACTATTACCTTTTTATGTTGTTTTTACCACATTATTATTTGTTATTAAATAGATATTATATATACATTTCAAAGTATATTGTATATTTATTTAGCTCTTTGACTTTTCTTTAGAGACCCGTAGGACACAGCAATACACAAGAATTTGTGATAATATATATATAGGGTATGTTAATATTTTTAATACACATATAAACATATATAACTTATGAAATAAAGTAAACCATTTGAAACAATACTAAACCTGCCCAGATTTTAATTTGAATTAAATTTGTCTTGATGTAATTATTTTTATATTTTGCTATGAATTAATATTTTCATTTTTTAATCAATACTATTAAATTAACTTATTTGTTAAAAATGATTTTATATTTTCCATACATTATCTAATAAAAGGATCAGTTTATGCTTATCCACTTCTATTGTTTAAAGGAGGTTGCCTTGACAACAGTATGAAATTCTTGATTGTTATCTATATTGGGATTGTCTAAGTGTTGATTAGTTTCTAATGGTTATATATAAAGATAGAAATAGAATACTATGAAAATGTATGATGTATCAAAAATGATATATAAATGCCATATATAAAGAGGTTGAAAAGTTGAAAATAAAAAAATTCAGTGAATATAAAAAATACAAAAGCAAAAAAATATATATGATAAAATATTATACAATAGTAATGTATTTATATAAATACCACCTAAATATATTTAATCTCTTATTTCAAACCAAACAAATCCACAGTTATATTTTAAACATGGTACAGCAAAATTTAAAGATTTTTAAATAATATATACAAAAAAATAATATGGCTATAGCTGATTAATTTTTCATCTTCAAATAAAATAAATAATAATATAAAAAAAAGTTAATAAAATATATATTAATAAAAATATTTTTATCAGTGTAAAGAAATAGCTAAATAAATATAAGTATATTCAAATTATATAATTAAATGTTTTACTACTTTGGAGTTAATAAAAAGTTCCAGCATTGGAAGTGACAAAGCAGGGCAACAATTCATGAATCTTGAGCTCAAGTCTGCCACTCTATAACTGCACAAACTATTTAGGGCATATATTCCAATCAAAAGATGTTAATGAAAATAATAATTTTATATTTTTACAGCATCAATGCAAAAAATTTTAATTTATAAAATTATGTCCATGAATTTTTATATTAATCCATTATAATATCATGCCCACCATTTCTTAGGTGTACACAATCTGTTAACACTAGCAATTTTCTCCATATAATATTGCAGAGCTCTTAGATTCAAAATTCCTCATTGATGAAAGCCATAGGCTAGAAACTTGTCTTAGGAATATTGAATGAGTAGGCATTAGATAGGGAGAGAGTTGCTACTGTGTTAACAAATTGTGTAAGCATAAGAATTAGTAATCATATAATGTTATAGTGGTTTAATACTAATTTTAGCCAAAGGATGTTGATGATTATGGTTATTAAAAAGCCAAAATATATAGATACTGAACTTGATTCAGATCTGTATAACTACACAACAAAATTAGCTTGGATTGAAAACATTTGGACTCACAGTTCAATTAACTATAATGATAAAACTTTGCTTCTAGAGGGATATATTTGATCCAAAGATCTAGATGCAATACTCTCAGATTCAAGGCTCCTCACTGATGAAAGCCACAAGCTAAAAACTAGTCTGGGGATAGGCACTAAACACGGAATTTGATGCACTAACCTTCTAGTATCCATTGATTATTATGGTTTGCACTAGGTAGCAGTGTTGCATGAAGTTGCTACTATAAAATTATATATTTATAAATCATAAGTAATTTCAATGAAAAGACTTCCATTGCCCAACAACTTCCAGTAAAATAAATGTAATAAATTAAAAAAAAAATTTGATATATATCTATATGTATCCAGTAGCTATAATATTCCTATTACAATGACATTATCTTATGCATTTCTTTTCTTATTTACATAAGTTTATAAAAAATAGTATTGTTGAAGTATATAAGAAAGTTGGAAATGGTGTATGTTATTTATATGCATAAATTTTTTTAAAAAATAGAAATTTCACTTTACCTTCAATGAAAACTTCTCTATTAAAAGTGCCAGCACCTAATGGAATGCTGCAATAGATTAAATTTTAATATCAAAAGATATATATATGAATGAAAATAGTATACTATGTGGATAAACATAAATATATTATTATTTCTGGGAGCATCTATATAATAAAAATATAACAGCTAAATAGCTGACATTTCAGTACAATAACAAGTACTTTTCTCAGAGCTTCTTCTTTCCCAAATCATAAGAATGTGTGGTGAGATTTAAAATCATTCTTTTTTTTCCTTTCTTATTTTCTTCTCATTTTTAAATTCTATTGATTGAGAAGTTTTAAAAAATATTTTATCTTCCAATAGTTTTGTCCAAATATTATTAATTTTCTTTAATTCATACTTCTCATTTATGCTCTTAGGCCTTTTTAAAATCTCTATAGCTTCCCTTAGCAGTCTTTGGTCATATTGTTTAATTTTTGCCAAAATATGTTTTATTAAAATGATGTCATGGTTAGTTAATTTAATGTGTGAATAAATGACTGATGAATTAGATTTTTCTCTAACTGCCAAAATGTGTTCTTCCTTTCTTATGTTTATTCTATGATTGGTCTGTCCAATGTATGAATGTAAACAAACTCCACATGGAATTTCATATATACCATGAGATCAGGGTGTGGAAATATTTCATTAATTTTTTTAAATGTAGTATAAATTGTGTGGATATTATTTTTCTTTAAAACATTACCAATTTTATCAGTTACTCTCTTTATATGTGGCAGAACAGTCTTAATTTTTGAAGTATCAAAATCTTTTTTCTTATTATATAATAAAAAAAAACAACCTATTAATAATCCTGTGATCAAAACCATTATGAAGAAGCATTTTTTTAGTAGCATAGATATCTTGGTGAAAATGGCTGTCATCAGAAAGTCTCTTAGTTCTATCTAACAATGTCTTTGCCACTGAAAATAATTGTGCTGGATGGTGATGAGAAGAAAAATGTAGATATCTCCCAGTTTGTGTTTGCTTTCTATATACACCATGGAATAAAGAACCATCCTTCTTTCTTTCAATTAAAACATCTAAGAATGGAAGTTGGTTATTATTTTCTACTTCCATAATAAATTTGATGTTGTTGTGAAAAGAATTTAAGAAAATTAAAAATTCATCAAGAGCATGATTACCATGAGGCCAAATAACAAAGGTATCATCAACATATTCAGCCATACAGATGGTTTTTTAACTGTTATATCAAAATTTTCTTTTCCAAGTTATCCATAAAAATAGAAGCCAATGCTGAAGAAATTGGTGAACTCATAGCTAAACCTAATATTTGGTTATACATTTGATCATCAAAAACAAAATATGTATTTAATAAGCAGTGTTCAATCAAACTCAAACAAAATCAGGCAATTTAATATTTTTCAAAACTTCAATAGCTTCCTTTACAGGTACACTAGGAAAAAGAGAAACAATATCAAAACTTACCAAAATATCATTTTTAGTTAATTTAATATCTCGGATAAGCTCAAGAAAATGATTTGCATTCTTAACATAAGAGACATGTGGCTATAGAAAAGAAGATAGAAAATGAGTTAATGTCTGTGTTGGTGAACCAACTGCACTTACAATTGGTCTCAATGGAATATCTAGGTTTGTGGATTTTTGGCAAACTGTATAAATAGATAAAAAGATTTTTCTCTAGGTGTAAGAAAGATCTTAGTTTTTAAATCTAAATCAGTAGCATAAATTAATGCTTTCATTTTCTTTTTCAAAATATGTCATAGGATCTCTATAAATTTTTTTTATAAATGTCATCATTTAATAAATTATGTATTTTTTTGTAATAATCACTATTACTCAAAATTACTATAGTATTACCCTTATCTGTCGGAAGAATAATAATCGATTTATCATTTTTTAATTTAAACAAAGCTTTTCTTTCATCAACAGGTAAATTACTTTTAGGTGGTTTTGCTTTATTTAGAATATTGTATATTTTTTCTCTCATTATGTTTGCCTCCAAGTAAAGGTATTTTTGATAAAGTACTTTCCACTTTACAAAAATATCCTCAAATGGTTTTGGTGAAATAGCAAAATTAAAACCTTTATTAAGAACTTTTAGTTTTGATCTGATAAATTTTTGACAGCTTGTAAGTTTATTTTTTCCAGACAAAGACAATGTTAACATTGTTTCTTTTTTTAACAATTTGTTGAATTTATTTTTGTCTTCGAGATATAATTTCCTTTTCTTTAGTGACTTTAAAATCAGTGATTTTATCACAAATTGACTACAATATTGGATAAATAGTATTAATTAATTAAAAGTGGAGTTGTAACAATTTTTTATCTAAAAAATCTAACTTTTTCCATGTATTTTTTTAAATATTTGAAAACCAGGCACTCTTCACAAACCTGGAGCTTAATTATAAATATAGGGAATTTGAACTCAGACTTTCAAGCACCCTTCAACTATTCATACTGTGTCATACAATTGATACACATAACCACACACATGTAGAAAAGATAAATAATCACCAATATATGTATTTCATGCTAAACCAGCACTCATCAGTTGGTCAAGATTATCATCTCCCACACATATATATAATCACTGAGAACTGATTATATATGTGTGTGTGGAAAATGATAATCTAGACGAACTGATGAGTGCTGGTTTAGCGCAAAATACGGATATTGGTGATTATTTATCTTTTCTACACGTGTGTGGTCATGTGTATCAGTTGTATGAGATAGTGTGAATAGTTGAAGGGTGCTTGAAAGTCTGAGTTCAAATCCCTATATGTATTTTTTAATAAACGCAGTTAAAATATCAAGATTTGCCTTATTTAAAATTGTACCAATTAAAAAATGATAAATTGATATGGGTAATACTACAGTAATTTGAATACTAGTGATTATTACAAAAAAAATACATAATGTATTAATTGATAATATTTATAAAAAAATTTACAGAAATCCTATGAGAAATCTTGGTAAAAAAAATGACATTAATTTATGCTGATTTAGATTTAAAAACTAAGATCTTTCTTACAACTAGAGAAAAATATTTCTATCCAAAGTTATATGGTTTATCAAAAATCAACAAACCAGATATTCCATTGAAACAGACCGTAAGTGCAGCTGATTCATCAACACAGACACTAGCTCGTTTTCTATCTTCATTCTACAGTCACATTCAACAGAAATGTCATCTTATGTTAAGGATACAAATCATTTCCTTGAACTTATCCGAGATATTAAATTAACTAAAAATGATATTTTGATAAGTTTTGATATTGTTTCGCTTTTTACTAATGAACTGTAAAGAAAGCTACTGAAGTTTTGAAAAATATTCTATTGCTGATTTTGTTGTGAGTTTGACTGAACACTGCTTATTAAATACACTTTTTTTTTATCCTCAGATATATAAACAAATATCAGGTTTAACTATGGATTCATCAACTTCTCCAACATTGGCCTCCATTTTTATGGAGAACATGGAAAATAAAATGTTGATATCAGCAGTTAAAAAACCATCTGTATGGCTGAGGTATGTTGATGATACCTTTGTTATATGGCCTGATGAATTTTTAATTTTCTTCAATTCTTTTCATAACAACATCAAATTTACTATGGAAGTAGAAAATAACCAATTTCCATTCTTAGATGTTTTAATTGAAAGAAAGAAGGATGATTCTTTATCCCATGGTATACATGACACACATTGGGAGATATCTATATTTTTCTTCTAATCATCATCCAGCACAATTATTTTCAATAGCAAAGACATTGTTAGAAAAAACTAAGAGACTTTCTGATGATAGCCATTTTCACCAAGATATCTATGCTATTAAAAAAAAAAGCTTCTTCATAATGATTTGATCACAGGATTATTAATAGGGCTGATTTATATAATAAGTAAAAAGATTTTGATACTTCAAAAATTAAGACTGTTCTGCCATATATAAAGGGAGTAACTGATAAAATTGGTAATGTTTTTAAAAAAAAAATCCACACAATTTATACACATTTAAAAAAATTAATGAAGTATTTTCACGCCCTAAGAATAAAACTCCTTTGGAGTGTCATAATGTTTATGGAATTCCATGTGCAGTTTGTTTACAACCATATATTGGATAGAGCAATCGTAGAATAAACATAAGAAAGAAAAAACACATTATGGCAGTTAGAGAAAAATCTAATTCAACAGCCATTTATTCACAAATTAAATTATCTACCCAAGACATCAACTTTAAACATATATTCCAGTAAAAATTGAACAATATAACCAGATATTGCTAAGAGAAACCATAGAGATTTTTAAAAGGCTTAAGACCATAAATGAGAAGTGTGAATTAAAGAAAATTAACAATATTTGGAAAAAGCTATCGGAGGATAAAATATTTTTTAAAACATCTCAACCAATAAAAGTTAAGAATGAGGAGAAAATAAGAAAGGCAAAAAATAACGATTTTAAATCTCACCACACATATTCTTATAATTTGAGAAAAGAGAAGCTGTGAGGAAAGAATTTGTTATTGTACTGAAATATCAGCTATTTAGCTATCATATTTTTATTACACAGAAGCTCCCAGAAATAATACTATGAATTAGTCATTTATCCACGAGAATATATATGTGTGTATATATGAATAACAAATATCAAATATATATAAATACTTCTGTAGATGAAAAATAAATTTACTGCATAATTAAATTTATTTATGCATCTGCTTTACAAAAAAAGTCTTCACTTTCAATACAATGTAAACATGAGATTGTCAATTCAAACAATATTTGACTTCTGTAAAAAATACTATAATGGTTCTATAGATACATTTATTTTACTTTATTTAATGAATAATAAATCTATTTAATATTTTTAAAGTAAATGTATATATATATGAAAAACAAAAACAAGTTGTAATCACGTTAACTTGCTGTTGCAAACACTGATTCCAAGTGTTTATGCAAAAAGTTTCTATCAGTTTGCAAGCATGAAATTTTTCAGACCAGTAAAGTCTTCAAACTCAGCCTAACAAGCCAGATAGCTATATGGGTCTGATCTCAGTTCAGTTTCACCACATAGTCAAAGACTCTGCAATATATATCATTGCAAAAATCTTTAAAGGTACATTTATGAAAAACAAAAACAAGTTATAATCACGTTAACTTGCTATCGCTTGTATTTATGATCAATACATGGCGTTTTACCAAAAACACCGACCAAGCGTACGTTTGTTTACATAAACGACAAAAGAGTTCTATAATTAATTCTATTTAATATTTTTAAAGTAAATGTATATATATATGTTCTATAATTAAGTAATGAAAACCACTCTTCCTCAAACTATGAGTGGATCCATTCTATTCTTTTGTCAAATATAGAAATTATTATTTATTCATAGCCTGAGAAAGAATGGTTTTCTTCTTTTAATTATTTTTACATTAAGATGTGCTGATTTCATGTTTATATATTACATCCCTCCACAAGGTGCTAAAAGCGGATATAAACCAATCCCTACTTTGCATGAGAGTGATGTAGTGAAGATTACATTTTTGGAGGGATCATACATCTTTTTTACATATTGTTGATCATATGTTTATGACTTCTTTTTCACAGGGTATTAAACGTGGATAGAAACTAGTCTCTATCATGTATGAGAATGGTTGAAAATTATACTACAAAAATATTCATTAAATGAATAATCTCTAGTCTAATAAATGACTAATAAAAATTACTATTATACAATACTCATATCTTTCTAAATAAATTTTTTTTTAAAAAAATATTACAACATTAATTGAATAATTAAATTCCATTTTTGTCATCATATTTGGCAATGAAGTGCCTAATGGCAATAGTCTTTATCTTATATTTCTATAAGTTTCTATATCACTTCCCTAGTTCATAGTTTTTTTGCTCTCAATTTTAGTAGAGATTCATCATTAATCATTATCATCTCTCTTCTTACTACATAATGTGTGTAACTTCATACAATTAGAGATGATTTAAAATTATAATAAGAGAAAATGAAAAAATAAAAACAATTCTCTAATAGAACAATAAGAAACATTATAAAGAGTGATACTAATTTAAAATAACAGACATAGAAATTTTGTGAAGAAAATACAAAAATGCAATTCAAATCCATTCATTTCTTTTTCTATTTTTCATTTATTTTCATATTCTTATGTACATATGTATATATAGGTATATATATATATATTGTAACAAGATAATCCACTATATAACCAATGAGAATACTGCAGAACATTATAGAATTATAGAAATAAATACTATTAGTATAATGTTTAACTTAACCCACACAGCAATATTTCCTGCTCATTATAAAATACATTAGTATATCAACCACTCCGATTGGTGAATGGTCATACAATGAGTTATCTTATTCCATTTGGTGCCCCACATTATAGGAATATTATTACATTAATGTTTAGCTCATACAGCAACATTTCCAGCTCATTATAGGATATATTTGTTTATAAGACCAGAGGTTACTAGAAAATTTAATTACTTTGAGTAGATAAAGTTTCAGAATGGTGCCACTAGTACCCAGCTTCATACTATACCCTTTTATGGCAGATATCCAGTTATTTCAACATAGTTCAGGAAGTAAGATGAGATATTGCACAACTAATACTTCTAACTGGAATGCATGAATAGAAAAATACACAGAAACATATACTTAACAATAGTGATTTATTTTATTATAACAATATGTGATATGCATCAGCAATGTGTAACAATAAAATAAAATAAATATACTCCTTGATAATGCATTTGATATTCAACTGCAATGATTAATACATTACAGTTATTAAAATTTAGACTTAAAAATAATATCTTTATTTAATTCAATGCCTGATCAATTGTTATATTAAATGCAAACCATTAGCTATTTACAATCATCAAATAAATTTCATTCTTTAATTAAGTGATGTATAGGTTAGTCATGATTAACTAAAAATAAACTAAAGTAATTCTTACTTAAATCCTTTTGTTCACCTGTAGTTGATTTGTTTGTCCATTGGATGTTTTAGTTCTTATAAGATCCATGTTTCTTTCTTTTAGGAAAATAATGCTTGTAAAGATCCATTTTTAAAGGCATTTCTAATTATAAATTTCCAGTTCATAAAACGGTTGCCCTTCATTAACCAGTTTACAAAGTCCATAAAAGATTTCCCTTTTGTGTATGCAAAGTTTAAGTGTTATTTTAGGAATGTGAAGGTTATAATTTGTAATATTTATAAATTCAAAATTCTGTAATTATGAAATTTTCATTTTCAAAGTCCACTTTAAAAATTTGTTAAATTATATATGTTTCTATCAATCAAACTTTATATCATCAATATTTCAAGAAGTCAGGTGAGCCTCCACCAAAACACATCATCCAATCTCTATGAAATATATTCACAAAGTTCAACATAATTTTAAAGCTTGAACATAAATTTAACAGTGAATTAACTGTATTGATTATATAAGATGGAGTGGATAGCTGAAGGGAGCTTCCCTCCTTGTATTTGTTTGCAGGAACTGCCTTCTTTAATAATATTAAACAGATATAAAGATGGCTTTGGTTATTAAATTGCAGCTAAATTTGCATTCAAGCTTTAAGATCATATTAAACTTTGTGAGAATATTTAATAGAGATTGGGTAGAGATATTTGTCTGAAGTGCAATTGATTTTCCAAGCTACTGATAAAGTCAGGATTGATGTCAGAAACATATGCCTAGCATGAAGTTACTTGATTTTTTTCATCAAACATTACTACTCAAAACAGTGGAAAAATTTTATAGAGGGTATATTATATATATATTATAACGGGTCACATAAGGAAGCTTTTGTAGCTGATAATAATGACCAGAATTCACCTAATTCTTCTAATGAAAAAAAGAAATAATAATATCAAGCACCATTTTTAATGCTCTTATTTTTATTTACTAAATGGAATTAAAATATGTAATAAAGTTATTGATAAAAAAAAAAGAAGAATTTGGGATTTTATAACATGCACATATGTATAAAATTAATGTGAATAAAGACAAATGACAATGTGTTTAATTTTGAATCATATTTATTAATTATTCCCTCTGTTTCTTGACAATGGCCAATAAGTAAAATTTAAATGTATGTTAATACAATTTTACTAAAAAAATAAAAATAATAGGTATATAAATAAGCCTATTATCAAAATTATAAATATTAATAAATAGCCCAATTCCAATATTGAATCTCACTATCAACAATTAACTTTTTTTTTTACCATATGTCATAGCATTGGCCGGGAAGCGAACCCGCAACAACCGTCTGCAAACAACTGCTTGCTTGCAAGGCTGCTGCACTGACCTCTCAGCTAACAACGCTTGAAAAAAGCTTGACAGAAATAAATCAATCCAAATTTATTTTTATTGACTTAATTTATTTTTGGAATAATTTTATTAAAAACAAGTTTCTAAATTAAACAAAAAAATACATATACTATATATTCTACTTGCAGTGCTAAATATTTATATATAATGTGTTAAGATTAATTTTGGTTAGAGTGCAAGTTAACAGGAGTCACCAAACTGAGGTTCTTGAGCCAAATGTGGACTTTGATTCCAATCACATGGGCTCTTTTTATCATGATAAACATAAACAAATTTTTTATTTCCTCTTGTAATTTGTAAATAAATATTTTGTGGACTCTAGAAGAAAAAAAATATGCATTACAATGTTGATTCCTGAATTCAGCCTTAATATAGATTGGTAATTATTTTACTAAATTACTAGAACAATCAAATATCTAATACAATTTATTTGTCCATAATGTTGTCACAAATACATAAATAAATAATAATTACTGTATATGATGAATATTTAAATATTAGAAATTTGTGAATAAATCAAATTGTCAAAATAATTTTTTGTTTTTATTTTATTTTTAAGAAAATTTTTATTTTTGTTAGGATACATACAGATTCTATTATATTCTATTATTAAAATTAATGTTCAAATATATCCATAACCATTCAGAAATTTATATTTTTCATAAATATATTTCGCCTCTTTCCATGACTCTTTAATGGAAGGAGGAATACTTTTTTCCTTATGTCTCTTTAATGGAAGAAGAGATATTTAAACAAAATGGCTCTTTGTGTTAAAAAGTTTGCCGACCTTTGTCATCTATCTCAATTTATAATTTATATTTAAAATAATAATAATTGGGAATTGTAAATTAAAAGTCAGGTTCTACAAGTTAAATTTACATTTTTCTATCAAATTTAGGTTTCTATTATAGGCACATCACACATGATAAAAACAAAATTTACTCAATTTTAGTAAAACAAACTAATTTATTTCAAATTAATAAATTTGTTTTAAAAAGTTAGGTCATAGAAACAAAGTGTAATTAAATCTAACTAAAGCATCAGATTAATTTAGAAAAGTTTGATAAAAGAGTTTATCTCATTATTAAGTAAAATTTATATTTAAAAAAAAACTGATTTCTTTTGAGCTTTGTTTCATGTTTTGGAAATGTTTTAAAATGTCAAACATATTTTTAGGGATTACTATAACTAAATGTTATCTATAAACATGTTGTTTGCTAATCTAAAGAATTTAGTAAGCTGTGAGTGATTTAAAATAATTACTGGCTTGTTTAATTTTTTTTTAAAAAAAAATGTTTTGCAAAGGTTTGTAATGTATAAAAAGGGCAATCTCAGAAAATAATTTTGTCTTTGGTCTTTTCGCTTTGTCTGCTCAACATAGATTACAAGGAATCTTAACAAGCAGTTGAAAAACCAAGATGCTTTGCTGTTGACCAGTGGAGAACTTCATTCCCAGGGCATGGAGCCCATAGCCATCAGGATATAAAACCTTGCATACTGAATTAGATTCAACACTGTGCCAATTATCTTCATTTATATTAAATTGAGCTAGATGCACTTCTCAACTGTGAAAGTAAACAAAGTTTCATACCAATTCTACACTGAAATGTAAATGCCGATTGTAACTAAGATTTAAAAACTGTAAATGAAAAGATTTTACTAGTAAACTAATAAAAAGCTCTCTTTTTGAAAAAGTATGTACATTAATGTAATTTTATTCCTATAGAGAAATAATCTGCTTTTGGCCCATCTTGGATTTAAAATAATGGATAATTTATTCACTTTATGAATGATTGACAAACTGTTAAAATTTTAGTTACTACAAGCCAGTATGTCAGATAATTTATAATTTTATTTTTGTGATTTTAGATATTGATTTTATTTATATTTCGTATTAACTTAGTTTTATAATGCATGATTTAATTTTATAGTTTAACTTATATATATATCTTGATATGCTTTTAAATATTTTTATTTTAAAGATGTAGCAGTTATTTAAAAAGTTTCATTGTGGATATTAGTTTACATCTTTAAATATGCAAGATATAAAAGAAAATCGGTTTTGATCCTTAAGTATTTTTTATCCTCCTAAAGAATTTTAAATAACTGGTGATTTTAATAATCAAAATTTACCATTAAAATCATCAACATTTAATTTAAATAAATATCAACTCAATCTTCCTTCAAGAGTTAATCTGTTTTAAAAGTATGTAAGATTTAGTTTTTAAATAGTTTTTTAAAAAAGTTTTCTCTCTGAAGCTTTTCAAAGAATCATTTGAATAATGTATTTCAAAATAAGTCAAGGTGTATCTGTGTCTGTCAGTAAGTTGATTTTATTGTGCATAAAACATTGCTATTTTTCCATTATAATCTTAATTAATAGATGTGATATGTTGGACTATTTCCATCATCTATGAGTGAATGTTGAATGTATAGAAAATTTTAAACTTTATATAAACTTTCCAAATACAAACAACTTGTTAGTAATAACACACAAATAGACAATATTCACTCATAGATGATGAAAATAGACCAACATATCATGTCTAATAACTTGTTAGTAATAACACACAAATAGACAACATTCACTCATAGATGAAGGAAATAGTCCAACATATCACATCTAATAATATACCATCATCACAAACTTTCAGACAAATAATCTTAATTAACTTTAAACTAATTCCTCAAATAATTGGTTAAGTTTTAAAAAACAAAAAAGTTTTCAATCTCAAAAATAAATACAAAAAATATTATTTGAGATGATAGATAAAAATATAAAGAAATACATATTATAAAAGTAAAATATTTCCTTCTTCCAAAATACAGCCATTTTTTATTTTACTTCTTTTCATCTTCATTTTGATTTTTCTTCTTCTAATT
Organism: Epiperipatus broadwayi; assembly: GCA_028023455.1. NCBI lineage: Eukaryota > Metazoa > Onychophora > Udeonychophora > Euonychophora > Peripatidae > Epiperipatus > Epiperipatus broadwayi. The sequence continues at coordinate 3,218,998 of JAQFVV010000115.1, forward strand.
TGAATTATTTGTTTTTATATGATGTACACCCATTATGCATATATATTGTATTTGTTACAATATATATTTTTAAGATTTGAAATACAGGCATTCTTATACCTGGAATTTAATTGTAAATATAGAGAATTTGAACTCAGACTTTCAAACAACCTTCAACTATCCACACTATCTCATACTACCGATACATATGACCACACGTATGTAGAAAAGATAAATAATCACCAATATACATATTTTGTGCTGAACCAGCACTCATCAGTTGATCCAGATTATCATCTCCCACACATGTTTTTATAACATAAAAAAGCCCAAAACAGAGTATATGATTTAATCTTTATAACCAAAAAGTTAATATATTTTCACATATTAGTATCTTGCTCATCATTAATAAACTATAACCAACTTTAAATAACTACATTTAAAAACAACATTTATTATCTGAAGAGTATTGACTCTCTAACTCATAGATAGATATATCGACAAAATAGACAGATGTATGAAAATAAGTAGGAAATTAAATTTGAATAAATAATTATTTAGATACTATAACATTTATTTATATATATAAAAAAATTCTTATACTTTTTGAGTTTCAACGTATCAAGTATATATATTGAAATACTTCTTCGTTGTGTCTCAAAATATAAAAAAGAAATTTATATTTTGCAAATATCAGGTCGAAGAAGGGTTAAAGATTATATTTACGTTGTAAAATTTTAAATTTTGTTATTAAAATTTTATATTTTGTAATTTTTAAATATATGTGATATAAAATATATAATGCACATACACGCAAATAAGTGTAAATCAGTTTGTAAATCATTTTGTGAAAAAAAAAAAAACTTAAAGAGAAAATTGCTTGATGTTTGTAAAAGTTAGTTTTTTTATCTATTTCAAGCTATGCCTAAAGTAGGGGACTATGTTTTAATTAATTACCTTGATCTGAGATCTATTGTCACTTACAATGGGCAGTATTAAGATTAAATTTAAAAATAATGTCAAATTTTTGTTTTTTGAAAAAAGGTAAATTTTATTAAGAAATTACTTATCTTTTTGTATAAGATTATTTTGTACCTGTGTAAAACAATGCCTAATCTATAAACAAAATTTAATCTGTTTTAATAAAAAATTAGGCATTATTTAGATTATCTGGAATTATGGTGACAGTTTAGTGCTTTAAGTATTTAGTTTGTACAATTGACTTTAATTTAATGAAAGTGTTTTAAATTATTTTGTTACTAGATTATTACAAAGTTGTGTGTGTATATACATATTTGTCCACCTTTAAAATTTCCAAGATTTACCAGAGCCTTTGTTATCTTTGTCTTTGGCAGCTACTTCTGTCCAAAGAGTGATATATATGATTTTAATGTAAATGTTTGAATAGCAGTCTGTTTTTATCTCGCCCTGGTTAAGCTTAGTACAGCTACTGGTGCCTTCCATTTTATCGCTGCTATAGCCAGTGTGAATCTTTCAGCTTCTGTCAGCAAAGTCTCTGGCAAGCTATGATCTCTTTTCTCAATGTATAAAATTACCCATGTTATTTACAGCAGTCAGGGTTATTATTATAGAGGTAATCGTATGAATCGTGCTGCCTGTATTGCTTTTATATCATTCATTTTAGGCTGTGATTATTTTGAACAAAGTTAGTATACATAAATACGAGATAAAATATGTTTTAAATTAATTAAGATGGAAAGGTTATGACTTTGATATTATTTTGTTAAAATAATTGCATTTCCAATTTAAAGAACTATTGAGGTAAATAAGGTAATTAGAATTTCTTAATTGAATATCAGATAATAACAAACTGTTTTGGATTATTTATTTAATAAAACCATCCATAATTTAATCAATTTCAAATTTATTTTTTTTTTTTTTTTTATGTGTTAAATTTTCGTTTTGTAATTAATAAATATTATTTTGATTATTTAAATTTGCCTGCTGTTTGTTTGCTATTTGTCTATCAATTGCTTAATAGTTATATGCCTCGTACTCTGAGCTGAGCTAGTGTTAGAAGCAATTACTATATCAAAACATGTCCAGAGTATTATACATTCATCCACAAAAAAAAAAAAATCCAAACTGGTAGACTAGTTAAGTGGTGTCCTAAAATGTTTGAAGGTATCTCTAATAATGAATAAAATAAAATGAAAGATGAAAAAAAAATTTTTTTTAATGAAAATAATTGTTCTAAATAGCTTGCAGACTTGGGTACTATTTCATAAATAAAATATGTCCTTTTGGACAAGCCATAATTTACAATGGATAATTTAAAATAATGGACTACTCATCACAACAGACAAATAATATCCTAAATGGGACTATTCAGTAAATGCCTCTCCGGGTAGATAACCACAAATATAATGAAAATCTTATAACTGAGCAGGGCTAGTTGACCTGAAAATGCCTCAAATATTTGGGCAACTACATGTAATAAATATAATTATAAACCAAGTGATTTTCTTCACTTATGTATTAAATATTTGGACAATATAAATATACTGAGTAAATGACATACTCGGGCAATTTAAAATATAACTAATAAATAAATGAGTTGATCACAAATATAATATATATAATAGTATATATCTACATGTACAATGAACTCATAAATTAGTAAAAACGCCAATGGGTTCATCATGAATGCTCTTGTTTGGCGAAGAAGATAAAATTAATTAAATAATGTTTTATTTGATAGTGTGATATAACATGGAATGTATTATAGAATAAGATAAAAGTTTTATAATGATTCATGCAGTAGTAAATCAAAACACCTAGGTAATAACAACAATATAAATTCATTTCGATAAACATTAATTTATTTGTGGTGATTAAAATAAAGAATAATTTATAACAGCAATTAACATCATATAATGTACATTTATAAGTCACCCTCACTCTAGTATAATTAGATATGATATATAATTTACAATTAAAATTATAAATGCACATAGAGTCAAGAAAGAGTTAATGATAGATTTTCTTTCATTCAAATAAAATTAAAAAATATACAGTAAATCTTTAATATTATTATCTTTTAAATGAGTAAAAATCAAGTAATATTTTTTTATAAAGTTATTTATGATTCAAACTAAGTTATGCAAATACTATTTATGTTTTAATTGATCTTTTACTTTATTGTTATTATTTAAATTATCAAATGACAAAACCAGACTGCATTGTAACTAATATTGTTAATTAAAAAAAAAGATTTTATAAAAGTTTATAAATATTACCATGTTGCTTTTAACTGCTGTTAATAAGTAAGGTTTTTTTTCTTTGAGCGACTGTTACTATTAGCATATATAAAACTTCAATTTAATTTTCTTGTCTTACAGCATTTCCTTTGGCATTTTCATGCTAGCACACATATGTGTAAGGATCCATAGACATTTTAATTCTTAAATGTTATCGAATTATGTCCTTTGTTAATATTACAAACCAAGTTGATTTAGTAATCTTAGATTCATGGTGGATAGCATAGCATTTTTGTTATTAATCATTCCATTTAAATCATAAATACTAAATGGAAAGAACTCCTGCCCCTCCCCTTCCCAAGGTTTTCTACTCACAAAACATTTGCTTTACTGCAAGTTAAGAATCTATTTAGAGTAAGAAGTAAAGTTAAAATACCAAAACTTTTTAAAGGAAAGAAAGTATATGTTCTTCCTTCTGAAATTGTTTCTGTCTCTATAATAATACAAACAATGCTATCTATATTTTTAAACACTAGTTTTGAACCTGTGATTTCTTTCTTCCAATTTTAATAAAGCATTTTGTCATCTGACATAATTTAACAAAATATTTTTTTGATTTTAATAAATAATTGATTCATTTATTCCAGATTTATCCAAAACAAATAAACATATTTTTATTAAACACATGGCTTGAATTATTTTTTTTATTTAATTACTTAAAAACTATAGAAAATAACAAATGAAAGTATGTGCACACTACAATATATATATATTGTAACAGGGTGTCATACCTGGGGTGATGAAAAAAATCATCATTACTCCCAAGTAAATCAAATAGGAGATATTAATGTTTAATATCACAAAATATATAAGCAATTTTATATATCAAGGAGAGCATGAAATGAGAACTCTGTGAGATCAGCCAGCTAACTCCTCAAAACAACTATAAGTATAATTATACATCAACCAACATTAAAAATAAGTAAAAGTAAATATTAGTACTAAGCAATACTTAAAATAACCAACCATTCATCATCATGAACGATCCATCAAAAGAAATCAATATAAATCAACACAGTAAATCAACAATTGATCTTGTGACTGGATTTGAACAATAAAAAATATAAATCAACCGTCAATCTGGTGACTGGATTGGAAATGGGTCTTCGGAAGCCATTTCCAGCTTGAGCAATTATTTAAACATATTAATTTGGATGTACCACTTAAGTGCTCATCCATCAGAATACATAATAATGAAAAATCAGAAAAACAATAATGCTGGCCATTAAATCATGTTGATCATCATCGATGTTCTGGCCACTTAGTACTATTAATGTACTAGCCATATATAAACTTAATTTCTAATAGACTAAACTAAATAAACTGTAGTGCAGGATCTTAATGAATATAATCTTATGTACTAACCAGGATGATGATGATTGATCATCACTGGATGCTCCTAAAACCCTAAAAATACATCAGCCATTATACATGAATCTAGCTCAGAAGAACACAAGCTCATTACTGTAATGGTGACCAAGAAATGATGAAATCGGATATTTTAAAAATATTTAGAACCACTGGAATAATTTTCATAGTTGAACACAAGTTTACTAACAATAAAAATTTAAAAAAATGATATTAAAGCCTGTAGAATCAGGCTTCTGATTTTGAATCATATACAATAATAAAAGTTATCACATTACAAGATTAATATACAAATTTCAAGTTATTACATTGATTACATTACTTCTTAATAGGTTTCTATAAACGCATATATATATATTGTGCCAGGCATTATCAAATGTCTATGCACAAAGTTTGCTGTAAAGAACATTACAGCAGGTACACATGTAAATTTGTATATATTAAGCACAAAGAATATATGTGTGCTACATAAATAATGGAAGTTGGGTCTGAGCATGAGAATAACCACACACACAAATTTAAAGTAAACATTTGATTGACTGAAATATTGTACACAAACAGATACCCATATAATAAACTAGTGTATTTTTTTATTTATTTTCTTTTTTGTACATTTTCATTATGTCATTTTATGGTTATATATTTTGCTTTTTTCAGAAAAACTCAAATAGAAAAAAGCAAACTATATTGATCAAATGGATCACATGTTGGAACATATTCCTAAAAAAAAATAATTAAAATAATTGTTCCAACATTTTTGTATATATTTTTTTTTAATTACTTTTCTAAAAACTGTAATCTTATTCCATAATCAAAAAAAATGTTAATTGCTTTGGTAAAAATCTAATCAAAAAGCAAAATGTTTGATAACAAATGTTAAAATTAAAATGTTGTTTTAGATAAAATAAAATTCTTTTGAATTGATATCTGTAATCAAGTGGTCTGAGAATCCAAGATGAAAACTAATTATATCAAACCCTAATATGTAAAATTTAATCAAAAAAATAGAAAGGAATGTTTATAATCTAAATGATAAGCTAAAATAAAAGGTTTGGCTGATTCATACTTCTCAGGGGAGGGGGGGTACCTGAATTGGTTATTATGAGTGTGGTTGATATGTTTTAGCTAGTGCTGTGGGATTCATTCTTTCTTTGGCATTCATTCTGGCCAAGTTGTTCACTACTTTGGCTTTGGAATTCTTCAATCATCTAGCCACTTAGAGATTCATTTACGGACTAGACTATTGCTGATATTTCCTAAGAAGAAATCCATTACACAGTTCTTTTAAGAACTCTTGTTTTCTTGCGGATTCAATTAACCATTCAAGATAGCGGATAAAAATTTAATAATAATTATTACATCATACCAGAAAGAAAATATGGAGAAATCTACCAGAATTTCCAGTAAAATAACCATGTGGTAGACAACCAGCCAGTGCATCCACCCTTGCTCTGCCCAAATCGCCAAGATGTGATCACGCCAGTTCCAGCCGGCCACGATGATGACAAAAGCCGCCTTGCCTATGCCTTAATGATATGAAATCCTCAACGCACAGCCAGTTGACCTAAGGCCCACTAGAAGCCCAGTCAGGAGAAGATAAAGATGCCTACATAAGTTTATTTTAAAAATATTTTATTAATAGTCAATTAATTAACTCTGATATTCCCGATAGTTAGAAATATATTATTATTTTTTCCTTTTTTTTTTTTTATTATTAATCATTTAAAAGAAAAAGAAAAAGAAAGTTGTCTCTCACATATATATATTGGATTTTACGGTTATTACAGGTATAATGATGTAGCTTTTACTTAAATCTTTTGATTCATTTTTTTCTTCTTCCCAAATTCCAGTATTTTCAGCAAAGGTTGCAATCAATTTTTTTTTGTTACTCTTGAAAATAGTCATATGTAAATATACATGTTTATATATGCACACATAACACTTGTAATATTCAGTAAATACAACACCTCATGTTGAGTGTCCGAAATGTATTTATCCATATATTTTTGTCACTGCGACACCTTATGATGAGTGTCCAAGAGTTAATTCATTGTAAATTTCCCATAAGCAAGTCCACTAATAACTTTATATTTAGAATAGTGGTGAGTGTATAATTGTGCTGCACGTATATACATGTATAAGAATTTATCTATCATGAAAGGCAAATAGATACACATCTCATGTTGAGTGCTCTAAGGCAGTGGTCTTCAACCTTTTCACACCTGCGGACTGGTAAAAGTAAGGATAAGATTTCGCAGACCAGCAGAAGTTTACAGATAAATTTTTATTTGGGGGGGGGGGGGGGTTTGAGAAACTCGTTGTCAACACTGAGACAAAAGATAGACACCAAAGTTATTTTTTGTTTGTTTTTATTTTTAAAAAAAGGTAACAGAAATTGGTTTTAAAAATAAAAGTTTTAGTATTTTAACGGTATACAAATAAAGCCTAAAAAAAATATTGCCTTATAGGCCAAAAAAAAGTGGCCGTATTTTTAAACAAAAAAAAAAAAGAAAACGAAACTTGAAAAAGTCAAAAGTTTTAATCTTACTATATTTTGGGGTGGTGGGGGTGTATTGAGAAATACTTTGCAAAAGTTAGAAACAGAACTTATTTTTTGGTTTTTATTTTTAAACAAAGGTAATAAAAATTGATTTCCAAAATAAAAAGTTAAAGCCAAAAAAAAAAATTGCCTTATAGCCAAAAAAAAACACTAAAAATGAAATATTAAAAGAGAGAGTAGAAAAAATTTAAGAGATCAAAAAAAGTCACGTTACATTTTATTGTTTTAATAATGCTGACAAGCAGCCGTGATTGGCTATCAAAAGACAATTAGAGTTTGTGTAATAAAAAACTTTCTACCCTCCCCCCCATAAACATCTGTGATAAATAGAAAAACAAATTAATTTATGTATGATTGATTAGATTTTGTTTTTGTTCTGTTTCTTTTTTTTTAATAAATGTGATGAAAAAATAAATATAAATTGTTCATATTAATTAAAAGTTTAAAATCTTATTATTTTGTGTATTATAAGCTTTCTTGCAGTCTAGCTGCGGACTGACAGACAACTTCTGCAGCCCGGTACTGGACCGCGGCCCGGTGGTTGAAGACCACTGCTCTAAGGTATCTGAGTCAACGCAATCTTATTGACATGTTGTAAAATACGAAAGTTACTATTAGTTATGTAATGAAATATTTTATATTGTAAATATATTTAAGATAGTTTTTTATATATATTTACTTAAATAAAATGGGTTTTAAAGTCCGGAGTAGAAGAATATGCTTGTATAACCGAAAATCTTTTATCTGAGAAACGTATTTCAAATCACATAAAGTATAACTTATTTATGCAGGGTAAAAAAAGATCAGATCACTTCCATTCATTAATAACCATTGAAGATAGTTGATGGGGTTTATTATAATTCTTATTCATGTAAATTTGCATTTAGTCTCATTTATTTTCACACATCAAATATGTATGGGTTTATGACAATAATTTTTAATAATTATATTTATAAGTTTATATCGGTAGTGGATATCGGGATTTCAATAAATATTTAATCATGATATAAATTTGTTTGTTTTTATATTATTTTATTTAATAAAATGTACTCTTTCCTTGTAAATCACGTGCCTATAATAACCATTTAACCCACCCATTGAAGAACCCATATGTAGAGTTTACTGAGAAAGCCACGTGGGATATCGCTCTACCAGGGTGTTAAATCTTATTCTCATGCTCCACTGTACATATGGTATTGCATATCCTTCTAGGAGAGAGGGAAAATTTCATTTTTATTCTTTTCTAGGAGTGGCGCGCAAAAGCTATTAGTAAATAGACTTTTCAAAAGATGTGTATTTATGGTAGGTCCTAAACATTCGGGCATTTGAGAAAATTACTAACTAAAAGGTTTTTTTTTGTAATTGGCAGAGTTCTGTCAATTCCCTCTCTCTATCATATGTTATGAGTACAGACAATCGGCTAAATTGGTTCCATTTCTTTCCCTGTTAAATCTTGATCACTTCATGCTCAGTGCAAGATTAGGAGCAGAATTCCGCAGCAAAGAAATGGTCCGGTACAATATATATCTGTACACAGACAAGCATTTTATAATATACAATGAAAATATTTCAATTGACATTTAACAAAATTTTAAAATGACAAATTTTTCATGTGTTCTATTTAACAAGCGTTGATTTATGCACACACATATACATGTGTATGCATGTAATTTCTGAACATATTGGACTTATTACAAAGTAATTATCAAAATCTTAAGTTATATAAAAATACAATAAATGGTTAAAGTTTCAGTTAAATGATATACATTTTACAAATTATGTTTACTGAAACACACACACACACACATATATATATATATATAATTTGCACAGATGTATGATATATTAATTTATCTACATAACATTTGTATTTATCACAATAGAATTATTAAAAATTGTTTTCACAATTTAATTCTCTTTGCTGAATATAGTCTTTTTTCTTTAAAATATAAATATCAACTAAGTAAATATTAAAGTAAATAAATAAATAAAATTGCACACATACTTGTCTCTACCTGGACGAATAGTAACTTCAAATAAGGCATATACTGGACGGTGATCTGATGTTTTAATGGTAGGGACACAATTATACTGAATACAAATTATATTATTCTTCTTTTTAGATTTAAACAGTACCCTATCCTAAATCACAATCAAAAAAGTATATAAAATTAAAAATAAATATATATTTTTTTTAAAACAAAAAAAAAAGTTATACGTACATTCATTAGACATAAAGACTTAAAATAAATCTAAAAATATATTAATATAACATATATATGCTTACAGTATAAGAAGGTGTTCGTTGTTTGTGCGAAGTATCAAACTGGCTTGTTCCTATATCATATTTATAAGAAGGTGGAAAATTTATGCGTCCTTCTTGAAAACCTTTAAATACTTTTTCTGAAATTATACGATAAATATATACATAGATTTATATGAATATTTTCACAAATACAGATGTCAAATATTTTTCATGTTATCTTAGGTTTGAAGATAAGAAGACTATTCATGCAAAGTAAGTCAGCAAGTAGATAGTGTGAAATCCATACTGCTTTCATGCATAGTAACCAAATTAAGCAATTGATAATCTAATAAGTATGATAATATTAGAACATCAACTAGCAATCTTGGATATCATACTTAGTCATAGTAGCAATTAAAACAATTTCAGAACTATTCATTTTTGCATAATTGATTTCTGTTCTTATAGAAAAAATTGACAAACATGATATATATATAGATTTGTATAGTTAATTAGAATAAGAGCTTGACAAAAGTAATATGTAATCTTATTATTTTATATTTGGCTCCATAAATAACATATCTTGAATGCAAACAGAATTATATTTTGTAAATATAATTTAAATCACTTTATTAACAAATTTTAAGAATTATATCAACAATCCATCAGAATTGCTTATATTTGTTATCCTGAACCATTTCTTCTTTTTCACTCTATTACCAACATAATTTTAAGTACTGCCCTACATTAAATTCATCTATCAATTTCTACCTTGTTGCCATTTCATTTTAGACTTCTTTCACAGTTTCCTATAACATACTTTTCATAATTTCTCTATATCTAAAAGTATACTCAATTCTTCTTTCTTTTGTTAATATTTTCAAATACACTATTTTCTCACCCACTTTTTTGTACTTCTATATTTCTAACATTATTCAACAAATTTCTTTTTTTATTTATTTTCCTCACACCACCCCACCCCCAATGTTTTGTTATTGTCTGACATTTCTTCTAATACATAATTCCATTGCAAACTTTTTCATTTTAAATACTGCAAAATCTTTCAGTTACTAAAAGTTGTATTAGTTATTGCAATTGTAATTTCTTTCACATTTTTTCCATTTTCAATTTCAATGCTTCCTAGACATATTCTCTATGATATATTATGCAGTTACTATTGTCAAATCCTTTCTCTTTCCACAAATCTTAACTTTAAAATTTTTTAGCACTTATTCCTGATTATCATTTTATTATATTCATTCTATATGCAAGTCTGTAGCTAAATACAATATAATTATATACAATAAAAATGTGTAACTGTTAAACATACAAGCATGAACTAAAAAGAAAACACAATATCTCTTTAAAATATGCTTTTCTCTTTTGTTTTATACTAAAATATTAAACAGAATTAAGAATGACTAATGATGACTGATATAAAGTTAAATTTATAATTCACAGATAAACTTTGAGACATCTACCATCAATTGCCTGCAATGAACTGATGTCCCTGTCTCCTGAATTCACATTCAGTTGAACAAAAAACTCTAGTTAAATGGTTAATGGCTTCTCATTTCATTATACATTTAATTATTCTAAAATTACTTTCCATGTAGCATTATTTTTAAATGCTTTATCATAACATATTTTTGAATCACCTATAGATGCACTCATGCATTTCTAGAAGAATCATAGAAGGCAAATCAAAAAAATAACCTTCCCTATCTTTAAACTTTATTTTGGTTATTTCCTTTTAATCTCCTTTTAATCTTTTTTTTTAAAATCTTATTTATTTCAATTTTTTTAATCCTATTTTGAATACAATAGTATTTACTTGTTTTCATCCATTAAATTAATCAATATTGTGTATATATACACATTGCATAAGTGTGTATATATACAGAGTACAAGTTACATGATTTTTTTAAAATAAAATTTGAATATTTAATAGTTTGAAGAAAAAAAAAGTTAAAATAAAAAGTACAAATATTGGGAAATAGGTTAAAATATTAATTATAACATCTTTCTTTTCTTTTCTGTATTTTAATATAATCCTTTCAAAAGTATTTTTAATTGGAAGCACTTTTTATTAAAAGTTTGCAATTAATTAGAAACAAATTTTGTACAATAGGTAATCAGTTGTGGAGATAAGATTCCAGACTGATTAAATAAACAATATTCACTAAATTTTCTATGTAATTAAAAAAATAAGGTAATGAAAAATATAACTAATTAAAGATAGAAATATAAAAATCAAATGAATTATTGACAACATGGGTAACAAATCGAGCAGTGGGCGGAGTCAGAGGGTGTATATACTGAAATCACCTATTGTTCAAAGTTATTATCCAGACATATAGAAACATATAGAAAAACATCAGAAGAGAAAAAAAAGAAAAAACAGTATCAGCAGAAAAAGCAAAAGAAGAAAGCCAATTGGTTGACCAAGGAGCCTATAAGCCAGCTAATATGACAGAATCCAGCAGGATGAAACAATATTTATCCAGTCATGTTGATAGGAAAATGCATAGCTAGACTAAAAAGCTGAATGTTCATTCTTCTTCATCTCCCATCTCCTGAATATCATTAGCCAGATGCAGTGATACATATCTCCAACTTGCCTTTGGCCGATGTTTATACCTGCTATGAACTGAATCTATGGAATCAAACTTAGCCAAAGTACACTAACCAGGAGGAAGCATCCAACTACCAAAAGAAATCCATTATGAATCTGACAGGATGAAAAAACAGGGGTGATCACCCAGATACTATAAAAAAATCCTAGTAAAGATGTTTTGATGTCTTGATAAAACTTTTAAATTTTACTTCAAGGGTGAACTTTTAAAATTCATTTCTAGCTAGAACTGTTGAAATATCATTTCTATTTATTAATTTTAAAATATATGTAAATAAGAATTTGATTGTGTGAAAATATAAGTTTTAAGGATTGATATTTGTGTTTTAAATATTAAATATTTCTCACATTTTTTTTAATCTTTTAATAAATATGTATAAATTATTAGTGTGATTTGTGTTTCTCTCTTTCATTTTACCTATGAGTAAATAGACAGTTTTATTTTAAATATTCTATGTAGCCAACCTGCTGGAAGTGTGTTAATGTCATCTCATGGGCTCCAGTCAAACTGCTGAATGGTGCCCACAGGATTTAAACCCATTATAAATATCCCCATGAGGTGTGTCAATGCTTCTTGCAGTAGGAAGGAGTATCTCGTCTGAAAAAGTGACCATTGTTTTAATATTTTTATTAAATCTGTCTGGCCAGGGGTATGATTAATTAAGTATTGATCATATTTTACTCCTCTGCTTGAATAATGGGGTCTAAAAATAAGGTATTGAAGATTAGTATGATAGAATAAAGTAAATAATAAATAATAAGTAAATAGACTTAGGTCATAAAAGAATTTTAAATTCCATTACACTATATATTGCAACAGGATGGGTATCGGGTAATCATCCCTGGAGTGATGGAACATCTCATCATCAACCCAAGTTAATAAAATATTTCAAATAATGAAACAATGTATAAGGTATAAAATATTAAGATATAAGATTTAAGTAAGCTATAACTAATATTTAGATATTAAAGTAAGAGACTTAAAGGATGATATTAAAGTAATGTTTAATAATCTAAAAATATATAAGAATTTTTATATATTATAAGAAAGCATGAGATCAAGAGAGCCTGCTAGATCAGAAGAGATCAGTTAACTCCTCAGAGTAACTATAAGTGTAGTTATAAATCCACCAGCATTATAAAGTAAAAGTAAGTACTAGTAATACTCAAAAAAAACAATTCATCATCATGAATAATCCACAATCAAAATAAATCAGCACTCCATCTTGTGGCTGGATTTGAACAATACAAAATATAAATGAACAATCAATCTGGTGACTGGATTTGAAATAGATCTTCTGTAAACCACTATATATTGCAACTATTTAGCCATTGCCAGCTTGGGCAATTATTTTAACATTAATTTGGGTGCATCCATAAGAATATACAACTATAAAAGCAATAATTCTGGAATATTAAAACATTCTGATCATCAATGCTCTTTGTAATGGCCAACTATAAACTTAATTTCTAATAGACTAGACTAAATAAGGTATAATGCAGGGGCTTTAGAGAATATAATATTAATACCATTCCAGGATATACCAATCATACTAGATGCCCCTTAAGCACTTAATAAATATCCCCATTCATATATTCAGGCACTCTATAACTGTTACAGTAACCAAGAGATAATGATGCAATACAATTTTAGCAAATGAATTCAAATTTATTAATAACAATAACAAAAAAAAACTGAACTTAAGTTCTTTAGAATAAGGCTATGTACATATCAATTAAGCCTTCTGATTTTGATTAACATAAAATTAAAATCTCACATTGTGATTTACATATATGTGATTTACAAATTCAAGTTATTACATTGATTTACATATATGATCCAATAGGTTTATTTAAAACCAGAAAGCACAGAAAAGTGCTTAATATAAAATTAACATTTAATACTAAAAAATGAATTAAAATTTATGTGTCTATTTGAAACTCCTTGATATATGCACAGACATGTGCAGTATAATTCCTAGACATATTTGAATTGTTATCTAAAATAAATAAATGATTAAAATATTACATATATATGTGTGTATATATGTACAGTGACATTTACATACTTTAATTTGATACAATACAATTATTAAAATTTATTTTCACAATTATTCTTTGTTGAAAATATATACATTCCATTCATTATTTTATAGTAAGTTCTACTCTTTATTGATTAGTTTCTTTTAAATAACACAAAATTATTTGTGTTTTAAGTTTGTATTTTTAAATATCATTTCCTTTCATAGGATAAGATTTAATATACATGTGCATGCATTTAGCCACAGTAACATTTACATATTTTAATTTGACACAATAATAAAAAGTTATTCAAAATATACTTTCCATAATTAATTCTTTGGTTAATATTAAAAGTATATAAAATTCACATATGCATGTGTAATATATAAAATATAATTTAAATAAGCTATTAAACTTTATTACAGCTCTCTCTTTTTCTTTTTTTAAAAAAAAGTATAGTCAATTTTTGTTTGACAGGTACTTATTGATTGATTAATTATCAATGTCTTTAAATTTAGATTATAGAATCATCTATTAATTCTTTATTTTTATATTTGTTTATTTTTAATCCAAGCCAAATTGTTTTCTGGTATTTTTTTAAAATGTCATTTTTAAGAAAGAAATTATTTAAAATTTCATTATCATTATATACATTACTCACCATCATCTGTATATTCATTTATCTGTGCTTCTCTGCATATAGATACATCAGCAAACATATAACTACTTCATCAACTGATGATTTTTCTTGGGCAAGCTGGTAGACTGGCTTATCATCAAGATTGGTAGTCCAGATAAGAACTGTTGTGCATTTGGTTCCAATTCAACCTCAGGCAAGCTAACTGTTTTGTCATCATTTGTTCAGGCTAATGAATCATAGAAATTGACCTGGACTTCAGGTGAATCAAAACTCCTCTGAAAGGGAACTAGTAGCAGCTCTTGCATCTACTGTCCTGCCTTCATCTACATCTTATCCATGGCAGCTATCTATATAGCTCTGAATTTGGCCAACTGCTTTTCAAAAATATTAAAGCCAAATTAAAAACCAGACTTTGCAGCTGGCCAATTTGACCACTGCTTTTCAAAATATTAAAACCAGATTTTTCTGGCCAGTTCTTAATAAAACTACAAACCAAACTGAACTTATTTTTTATGTCCTTTTTATAAGAGTCATTGAGGTGATAAAAACAGTAATTTAAAAACTGTTTTTATCTTTCTAATCCTTTTAAAACCACTTTTAATTAAAATATATTTTTGAAAGCAAGTTTGAAGTTTTATCAATCTACAAAGATTTTTTTTAAAATAGAAATGTATATAAACATTAATTAAAAGATTTCAAAAATACCATGCTTGTTTTAATTTCAAAATCAGAATTACAAATAATATTTATTAGACTTTTTTTAACTGTTCATTTCATAATAAAATTCTATTTTAAATTCAGAACTATTTAATTCTTTTACAGTCATTATTATTCCAAAAGAAACTTAGAAAATATCTACAAAAATTTATGTCTGATGTGTTTATTTCTACTTTTCCTTTACTTTATATATTTATGTGCACACACAACTATGTTGCTGTGTGCCATGTAACCCAACCAGTTACAATATATATATTAAATTTTAATTTGCTTTTCTTGATTAATTAAAGAGTATATTTTTAATCAAGAATTAAATAAATTTAAAAAATGTTTAATTCGATTATATTCTTTTAAGTTGCTTTAGTTATTGTATTAGTTAATTTTTTTTTTGTTTTTATCAGTAACTCATTAATAAAAAAGACAATATTGTGTTTTCTTTTTATTAACACTAATAAAATAATCATTACTCAAAATTATATATTTTTTGGCAGTAATAAATTGCTTATAATATTTTAAAATATGGTATTGCACAATTATTACTATTTATTTTATTTGGAGTGACTTACATTTTTTGAAAGCAAAATTACTTTTATTCTGACATTTAACTATAATTAAATTACTAATGTAATATTCTCTGATTTACTTCTGTATTATGTTTATTAATTACACTAGATAAAAAATCTCATCTCTTTCACACAAACATACTCTTATATAATAATGTACCTTTACTTTGTTATATAGTTGGTTAACCTAAAAGCCCATATTTAGTTTTATTTATTAAAGATAAATTATATACATTTGTGACTGTAAGAGTATAATATATATTACAAATAACAAGCTTTTAGAAATGTATAAATTATCAGCAACACACAAACATAAATGAATTTATTATATTCTTACCTTCACTCATTAACTTTGAGAGTTGGTCACTCAAAATTAATTCTTCAAACTTTGGACCTTCATTTGCACTGATTTTTGTTAAAAGAGTCTCAACAGTGTTCCTTTCTTTCTCTATTCTAAAATTTAAATCACCACACCAAAATACACAGTCAAATTTTCCAGTCACATCTAAAATATAATTAAAAAGATAAAACTAATTACTTATAAAAATCCAATCCCAGTTCTATATATAGAAGTACAAGTTTAAAGATATTCCTGATTAATCATTCATAAAAATAATGAGTTGCCATTGCTGAGCAGGATCAGTCATCTGTATGTGTATCCCAAGTGGAAATTTTTTTACACTGAATTAATAAAATTTGAATTACAAATTTATAATATAAATAATGTAAAACTGTAATAAGTTAACATAAATAACTTACAGATTTATTGTGACATTTAATAATTAGAACTAATAGTTATTACAATATATAATAAATTAATGAGTTTTTACAATATATAATAAATTAATGAGTTTATAACAGAAAATTAGTTTTTTTTTTTTTATAGTTTTTACTGCTATTATTTCAGCTTCTCTGTTTTCTATAGATAATATTGCTAAAGAATTAAGCCTCTCTTGTAACTTTGAGATATGTTTTGATTCATTTTAATTTACAAATGAGCATTTTGCACTGGCCATGGTTATTGGAAGTGATAAATAAATTCTAAGTGCAAAGCAAATTGTTAGAAAAAATTTCATTGTAATTATTTCTATTATAAATTTACGCAAGTCAATTTGTTTAATTTCAAATTAAAAATATTTATTATATCTCTTATCTAAAGATTTTTCACAAATCTTATTCACATATTCTTCTAGGAGATCAGGAAAACACGTTTCTTCAACCAAATAATAAAGTATTTTATCATTTTCTAAAATTTCTGAATCTGGCTTAAATATTTTATTTGTATGACAAATCAAACTGTCTATCAAGGAATAAAACCACAAAGTCTTATAATTTACCACAGAATTATCTCAAGTTTTATTAATGCTTACCTCATCATTTTTCTCCCCTTTATGAATGTGATTGGTAAGAAACTCTGTACTTCTATTTAGTCTTGAACAAATTTTTTAGTCTCTTTAGTGATTTTTTAAATTCACTATTTCTTATGTTTGGAGTTGATTTTGTACTGATTTAATAAGTGGAAAAACCGACTCTAATGTCATATCTTAATTCTATAGAATAGTGATAACTTTATTTATTATACTTAAAATACTATACCAAATTAAATAAAAATAACAAAGGGAAATTTTGTAATATTTCCTAATACACTATTTGCTTTAGAAACAAGTGAACAATCAGATGATGTGTTAATAAGTTCATTCAAAGTAGATGTAATTTATTTCATTTGACAACATAAAACTTTCACTGAATCAATTTGTGCTAACCATCTGGTGGTATTTAATGGTTTTAATGTTATTTTTATATATTTTAGTAATACTGTCCAATAGTTGGGTGAATCTTCAAAAAGCATAAATAATTTTTGTTAACATTTCAAAAAAAAATGCATTTAGTTCTAGGTAATATTGGCTGCTGCTTCACATAAAAGTAAATTAAAATTATAAGTTAGACAAGGTACATAAGCTGCATTTTGATTTACCTGTGCTCCCCTTATATTATTTTTTCATATTAGCACTGTTGTCAGAAGATTGTTCTTTTCAGTCTATAATATGTCAGCTAATGCTACCTTATCAATTTGGTTGTAATTCTTCTCAACCAATGTAAGGACTTTTGGGTCATAAGTATTCAGACATTCACCTCAAAAACACAGGTGGGAAATAACAACTCCTACAACATATTTTAATGTATCAATCATTATAATTATATCGAAATCACTCTGATAATGGTCAATAAACTTTCTGAAATTAACATCTCTTTTGCAATGTTAAAAGCCTTTTCATGTTCACTGTTCAAGGTCCAACATTGTTTTTTCTTAATAAGTTGATACAATGGAGATAAATAGTATGATTCTTCTTTTATAAATATCTCATAGAAATTTAAGAGTGGTAAGAAAGCTTAAAACTGCCAGGCTTAACAGCATTCTTAATGGTTTATAACATTTTTTGGATCTGGAAACCATCTTTGAGCATTTATAATATGTCAGAGAAATTTTATTTCATTTGCTGACAAAATACATTTGCTAATATTTATTTTTGCTTTCGACTTCGTTAATTTTGAACAAACTAAATCTACCCATTTTTACAATTCAGATTTGTAATAAAAATGTTACCAGATAAGGAATTACACCATCCATCAATCTAAACAACATATCCACTTTAGCCTGAAAAATATTATGGCAATATATTTACCATATAGCAATTTATTGCATTTAAATAATCATTTTTATGTATAGTCACCAACTCAGCTGTATTTTCAGTTAGAGGTATCAGGTGAAAAGCTGCTTTCAGATCTATCTTCACGAAATAATTAGACTTTTGTAACAACACTAGTACTTCATGGACATTAGATATTAGAGATGACTCAATCTTTATATATTTATTGATGGTAATCCTATAATCACCACATATTCACAGAGTTCCATCTGGTTTAATTACAGTAATTATCAATATGGACATGACCAATCTTCCATTGGCATTAAGATCCCTTTAGCAACTAGTTCATTTAAAGTTTTCTTCACTTTATCTCTTAAAGCAAATGGCACTTTCTGAGGTTTGCAAATAATTGGTTGCACATTTCTTATAATTCCACATTTGCTGGTCTCATTCTTAATTATGCAATCCAGGCTTGAACAGTTCTAGGTATTTTCTTTTCATAAGGGTTTCCATGTGAACGTCTTTAACATATTCACTCTTATACCTAAAAGTTCAAATCAATTTCTATCCAGCAATGGGCTTGCATCTTTATTTACTATGTGTAATACAAAGGATCTCAACCTAGAATTCAAATTTACTGGAACTATTACTTTGCCACAAATACCAACTTTATTTCTGTTTATATCAGTTACTATCTCATCTGTCTTTTTTAATACAAATTTCTTTTTATGACTTTCAGTAATCCACATCAAATCTTTGTATGATATTAAGGACAGACCTGCTTCACTATCAACTTCCAATGTTACCTATTTATCACAAACTCGTACTTCAAAAATTATATGATTTTTTTTTATTGTTTTTACACTTCATTATTAATTTCTTGTGCTCTGCTTCTCCCCCCAAATTTGTAATCAGTTTTTTTCTTAAGTCCTTCTCAAGCTTTAAAACAACAAATAATAGCTAAGTGACCTCTAGTGTCACACACTCTGCATATTTTTTCATTATGCTTACAGTTCACTTTTACATGTCCGGCTTTCCCACAACAATAACTCAATGAATACATAAATTATTCAATAGACTGTATACCTTTCTTTCTAAAGAAATAACCCAGTCTAATGTGTTTATGCCTTGCTGCGGTCAGCACAATTTAGGATTTCATTATTCTTTGACTGTCATGACTACAGCTTCACTGGAGGAAACTTCCACCTTCCTTTACTGCTGCATCTTCACTAAACTTTTTTACTTTTAGATATGCAAATGAGAGTCTATTTGCAGTACTCTCTAACATTTTAATTTTAGAGTAATTCAGCATATACTCCCAGCAATAGGAGAGACCAATCATTAGTAAACAGATATACTAAAATATAATCAGACGTTCCAATCCTCATCAAATTTAGCAGATGAGTGGTGTATTTTTGGAGTTTTAAAATTTTCAACTGCTGCAGTAATGCAATCTTGTTGTTGATCAAGCATGTCTTCTTCATTTACCTCCATCTTTAGGCTATATTCTGGATGTCGCTGTTTGCTCTTTTCATAACATTAGAGTATTACACTGTTCCTTTTGGCCAAACTAAACTATAGGAGCCTCATAGCAGTGATGTATATGATTTGAGTGCTTCTTAAGTCTTTACCATTTGGCAACTTTACAAATCTTATTTGTTTTGACAGTATCTTTACAATTATTCCAGGTATCCACTGACATTTAAGTATCTCATATCCATCTCTTCTAAAAAATTTAACAAAATTTTGGTCTTTATTTCTCTTAATAATAGCAGGTAACAACTGAGTTAAATAGGTATGGAAAGAATAACCTATGAGCAATTCAGCTGAAGTTTTGCCAGTTGCAGTACTATGTATAAAATGTTGGCTGTACATCATCTCTACCAAGGCTTCAGGTATATTTTTTTACATTTCATTTTCTTCAAACTATTTTTTAAACTTTGTACAGTTTTTTATGACAATCCCATTAGTTTCTGGATGATAAGAAGAAGTAAGGACATACTTAATCCCTCTATCATGTAGGAAATCCATAAATTTTGAGATGTAAAATCTGTACCATTATTGGCTACAATGAGATCTGGGAAACCATGAGTTGCAAAGATTTCATTTAATGCAGTTTTAGCATATTCAGTGCTTCTATTTCTGACCAACATATTCAATCCATCTAGAGTAGACATCAACTAATATAAGTCTTGAGTGTCTGTCTATTGGATCTGCATTGTCCAAATAGATGTGAGTCCATGGAATTGTGGGTCTTGTCCACATCTCTAATTGCTTGGGTGGTAGCTAACTGTTGACAATCTGAACATTCTTTTACTAAATTTTCAATACCCCCAGTTATACCAGGCCACCAGATATAAGGGCGAGTAAGAGCCTTCATACTGACAATTCCCAATGATTTTTATGTAAAATTTAGTATTTGAATTCTTCCAGCAGAAAGCTACATGATCAGTGTTCAATATACATCTACAATAAACTGACAATCTGTCTCTAATCAACCAAATTATTTTATCTAATTCAAGAGGATGAGTATTTGGCCAACCACTTTTTATCCACTTCATCAACTGTTCATAATATATATCTCATCTAGTCCATTCTGCTATTACAGCACTATTTTTTATCTGCAATTTAATTGAATATATATAATTTATTTCTCTAACCACATATACTTTTTCTTTAAGATTGGGTAATCATGACAAGGTGTCTGCATGTCCTATTTCACTTCTTGGTTTGAAAACTAAATGAAAACTAATTAATAATCATAATGAGACAGTACATTAATCCAGCATAACATTCTCTGACTTACTTCATCGAGAATTTTTTCTCAGAACCAAAAATTCCCACCAGAAGGCATTGAACTGTACAAATCTTAAACTTCCTATATAAACTTATCAATTTGTTTCAAAAAACTGATTTTTCAAATATGATATTTTACATTATAAGTATTGAAAACACATATTCTGGCTTATATATTAATATAAGAATCAAAATATTTATTCAATAAAAAAAAATCTATTAATTAAAAATTTAAAAAAATTTAAAACTCTTATAATTTCAAAATCAAGTATAAAATAAAAATTATAGGGAATAAATAATATTAATAAAGTCAGTATTCAAGAATATTTATTTACTTTCAGTGTAGTACATACAAATAGATTCGGCTAATTTAAAAGTCTTAATAATGCTGAAGATTCTCTAAAAATGGATAATGCAAATATGTATATTTCTAAAATGGATCTTCATTATTTTTTTTATTTGTTTCTTCTCCCATCACTATCCAGATCAAGAGTAGGGCATATAAAATTTTACAAGGCAAGCACTAGATAGTGAATTCATTAAAGCACCTGTTGAAAAAGAAATAATACTAATTAAATTCAACAATCTCTTATCATATAACATTTGACTGGTATTAAACTTGGTTTTTTTTATCACAATAAATAAGATTGGATTTAAAATTTAAATATTTAATAATTGGTTTGAAATAGCAATATTATTTTTAATCATTTTAAATGAATAATAATTTTTACACTTCAGATTGGTACCCAAACTTCACAATTAATAAACAAAAAAAACCAATAGAATTTTAATACATGATCATTCTTGAAATATATTTACATAAGAACTTCTGTTACTAAATAAAAAATAAATGTTATGATTTTATGAGATAAGAGTATTTAATTAGCAATGACATATTGGGAAAACTTGATTAACCATATGATATTTGAGCACTTGACTAACAATGTCAGTCAGAGGACTTGAGTATCAGGTTGAGCACAAAAGTTCTGCTTAATTGTCCAAACTAACATTTTGTTCTAAAATTAATCTACAAGCTTTTAGTTCTTCAGACCACAATCTCCTATCATGTTAATGTATAATGTAATTCAGAATCAGCTTCTCAAGGTAATGCGTTATCATTGCAACCATATCATTCTATCTTCAGGAATTTGTTTCATATCTGCATATAAAAAATATTCAATTTCACTGATCACATTTTGAATATTCTTGGTCTGCCTCTCAATCTTCCTAAAATTTTGCCTTCCAAAATATACTGCCATAATTATAATAAAAATCTTCTTATTCAGTTACATTTTCATATTGTTTCTTTTTTTAATTTCACTAATCTGAAATGATAGGTTTAAACAAATATAAATGAAATCTGATAACTGACTAAAAGAAAACTAAAAGTGAAAATAAAAACGGGGAAAAAATTATTCATAAAAAAAACAACAACTTAAAACTGAGATAAATTGACATCAATATCATTAGAAAATGAAGGGAATAATAAAATATTTTAAAAATGAGATACTGAAAAACTTATTTCAATTTATTCCAAGTTATAAAAAACAGAGGAAGAACATGTTTATTAAAATAATTTTTGCTAATCATGAGATTATTCATTTATTTTTAGACATTCTTAGACAAAATAATAAAAAAACAAACAGTTATGCATTAGAGAAACAACTAGTTAAAACCCATCATCTCATCATTTTCAATCATTATTGATTCACTGTAGAATAAAAATCTCAAATTTAATTCAATTGTTCTGATTTCTAGCTTCTCTTCTTCACATCTATCCATCTCACATATGGGTTCTTTCAAGGTCTTTTACAATTTTTTGGAATCCTGTTTAAGATTTTAAATGGCTATCTATTATCATCTTTTCTAAAAATATATCCATCCCAGATCCAATTCATTTTCTTAATTCTTTCAGTAATGAATATCTATTTATTGTCTTATCCATGCATTTAGTTTTCAATCCCTTGTTGTTACTCCTTACATCTCTCTATACTATGCTGAGTGGTCTATTGCTCTTCTGTTAAGTATCAAGTCTCAGAGCCATAAGTAATAACTGATAAAAAACATCTTTTAAAAACCTTTCTTTTCAAACACATAGGCACATTTCTTTTTAATATTAAGTTAGTCTACCAAAAGTTTAATTTTATGATTACTTCATCGATTAAGTGTTCATCTGTATTAATAATCTGACCAAGATATTTGTAATTGTTAACTTCTAGTTCATCATTATCAATCTTTATTTTCTTCTTTTGAGAAAATCCATTGAACATCACTTTAGTCTTTTTAGCATTTATCTTTAGACATGTGATAACTCTTGAAACATTTCCTGAAAGTCTGAAAAATCTAGTAACTTAAATAATCTCCATTTACTTTTACTTCTTTAGTTTCCCATTTCAATTCACAAAATACTTTTTGTAAAATTGCTATAAGAAGTTTTGGAAATATGAAATCACTTATCATACCCCCTTCTCAATGTTAATCTTCTTAATATAATTGTATAACCTAACCATTACAGTTGCATTTTCAAAAATATTCTTCAGAAAATAACAATATCCTGAATCTATATCTTGATGACTCAATGCTTTAACCACTATAGAAATGCTTATAGAATCAAATGCCTTTTCATAATCTACAAATACAAAGCATAATAACATCTCATATTCATTGATCCCTTTTATAATTTACCTATAATACAAAATTAAATCAACTTAGCATCAGAAAACTAAATATATATTTTTTAAAAAAGGAAAATAAACAAGAAATGCATATGATTGAACCATCAAGAAAATATCAGATAAATATATCAAACATTTAATAAGTGAACCATCAAAAATGACAAGTTATTTGACAGAAAAATATATACATTATTGTATTCAGTTATAAATGAATAACTATTTACTATTTATAAATAATCACTATAGTTGTATATTTTGATTACTTAAAAACTTTTCCTAAAATATTTATTAGCAGAGTGTTCCTCTATTTACATTTTAACTAAAATTGCTATTTTTATGCATATTAGAAAAAATTGACATTTATTTAGTTATTTATAATACTATTTACTCATTTATATATAGGCCATTTATTTATCCATTCTTGACCACTTCACAAACTTTTATTGAAGGTAATTCATTAAATATATTAGCACTTTATTTAATTTTTACCTACTTTTGAATATTTCAGAATTGTGTGTACTACAATAATTAAATTATTTGTTAATTCTTTTTTTATAATAACATTCCTTAATTTATAAATAAATAAATAAAGTATTCATCAGGTTATCTTGCACATTCTGCTTATGAGTAAATCTTATTAGTATTATACTCAATTAATTTTTAGTTAGTTTACCCTTATTAGCCATATTTTGTTTTTAAATTACTATTGGTTGTTTGTTTGTTTTTAAATAAAACAATAATAGATTAAATAAAAATGACAACTATAAAATCATTATAAAATACAAACATACTCATGTACAATGTACATTAGTAAATTATCTCTATGTTTAATTAATATGATAAGGTTAATGAATTAACCTGGTAGTTTAGCCTCTATGAAGAAATTTTTCCCAGGATATCAAATTACTGAATAACTTGTATAATACTTTTGAGTTTTTTTTTTTTTTTTTGAACAAAAATTAACTTGAGTTTCAATGATAATATAATGCATAACTCAAATTAATTTCAGAGATGAGTTTACTCAAAGAAGCAATTTGCAATAAACATCTTGATTCTGAGAAAAATAGCATAATATGTTATATTCTTTTTCCTTAATTGCATGTGAAGGATAGATTCTGCAAAAAAACATGTTAAGCATAAATTCATTTATATTGTTATTAATGCATAATCGTACAATGATTTTATAATACTGTATAATATAGAAAGTTACTTCATATTTAATTAAATTCTAACCAATTCATCATAACAAAAAGTAATATCACACTGTAAGTTTTGGCACTAATTTTAATCTTATTAAAACTGTAAATTATTTTATTTTTTTGACTTTAATGACTCTTGAAATATGTTCTTTGATTATTTAGTGGGAATAAAAACAATAAACTCCTTCAATGTGATTATTAGTCAAACATAATGATTGTTTTAAATTTAATTAATAAAATAAATGATTTATTAACAATTGTAAATACATCATTTTCTTAAGGTAGAACCACATAAGTAGTTAAACTAAGATATTGTAAACTTTTAATTAATTTATAAATATTTATTATTATTTTCCATTTAGACAATTCAAGAACTTGAAAGTAAAAAATATTTAAGGCAGAAATCTTAATATTATCACACACACATCCCCACATCTAAAATAGCATGAAATTGATACCTATATTATTAACTTGTTAATTATTGTTCCTGTGCTCCCCTATCAATTTACATCTTATAATCAAATTTTATGTAAATTATCAATTTTGTAATTCTTCTATAAATCTCACAATCTTCTTGGACAATAATAGCTATGATTATGACTACAAATTGGTCGAAAGAATGCTCAGCATACTATTTTGATATATCTAGCATATTTATTTTAAAGTAATAAACAAGCTTTTCTTAGTATACGTGTTGTATGTGTTATTTATATTGACTTACTTTGGTTACATGATTCATATTCATTCATAATATCTAATGAAATAAATAAAAAAATTAATTAGGTACTATGTTAAAAATATTTTAGTAAATGTTCATCAAGTATTTATTTGACATTAATAAGAATTAATTTATGTTCAGAAAAGTAAACTAGAAAAAATATTATCTCAATAGTATTTTGAAAAGCACAATATACAAGCATAAAATTGATAAAAAAATAATTGATACATCAGCTGAAAAATAATAATAATAACAACTGAAAAACATTTGCATAATATGATTTCAACTAATCAATTATCTGAAACATATTAAAAAAATTTGAAGCATTCTTACTATTAATAATTTAGCAATGCCCGTGAGATTTAGCATAGTGACAGACTCAAGAACTAAAGATGCAATGGAATGAGGCTCAATCTGGTGTCCAAACAATATTTATAAGAGCAATTATCCCTTCAATTCTCACTTATCACATTATCATTATTTAAAAAATTCTATAATTCATAAAATTCAACTATTATACAAATATAAAATCTAACTAGCTATATATCCACATCTGTGTGTATGCATATAATTTTATTATATTTTATTTTATACCAAGTAATAAATTTTAATTTGAATCAGGGTAAGTAGAGTCAAATAATAAATAATGCAAAATAATTAATTATCTACCTGTTGCTCCACTATAAGGATTGATGGGAAGAGATTTTGGTAAATCCAACGAGTGTATAATTTTTTCATAATCAGAAATTCTTTCTTTAATTTTGCTTTCATGAGCTATAAAAAAAAAAAAAAACATTATAGTTTTGGAAATAAAATAAAAAAACATACACTCAAAACATATAAATGATTGTTTGAGTGTTTTTAGAGAGAGTGTGTTAGCTTTTGAGCTATGGTAAACATATTTTTTAGTCAATTAGTAGAAGTTAAGACTACATAAGGAACATTAATCGGAAGAAAAATAAAATCCAATTAGATTAAGATCATAATCAATAAGCAGAAAAGAAGAAAGCATTGAGAGAGAAGTATTGAGTTTGACTTCATGATAGTAATTTGGGCTATCTACCCTTTGTATTGAAAGAAGAGAACTATGAAAATACACATATCAAACTATGTTAATGAATTTAAGAGCTGTGGAAACTTATAACATTATAAGCAAGTGCCTAGAAGAAATGTGCTACTTGTTGCCAAGATTATGTAATTCTTAATAGCTGAACATCCTCTTGATTCAGAAAATTATGCCTAGCAAAAGTAGTCTACCACTATTCTATTGCCTGAAATACAGTATCAATGCCCAAAAGTCAGCCTATCTTGCCAATTACAAAGCTTGGATAGCCACATGACCAAAGATTATGAATATGACATCTCATGATCACCATTTCATATATTTATGCAGATTGTTAATAGCAGTAGCAAACTCTCCACATAATCAATGAATGCAGGAAGGTTTGTGCATAAAATCCCTATCCTGTCCATAGCATAAGGGTGACTGTGGTTTTTGAAAAATCAGACACCAAAATATATAGATGCTGAACTGAGTTCCAGTCTATATGACTATACAAGTGAATGAGTTTGGGTTGAAAACATTATTGTATTTTCATCTTGGACTCCTAACTTTATAGTTAACCAAATAGATAAAAGATGGCTGCTGGAGGGTTACATTAGATCCTAAGATCTATGTACAGAGTTCTCTAAATTCAAGACTCCTCACTGATGAAAGTCACAGCTAGAAACTATTCTGGGGATATTGGATAAGTAGGCACTAGATAGGGATTTTATGCACAAATTTTCCTGCATACATTGATTATGAAGGCTTGCACTTGGTGGCAGTACTGCATGGAGACTTTGCTATGAATGAACTAAACATATCTGAAAGATATGACATGATAATATATTACAGAAGGCTACAAATTACATAAACCTCGTTAAAATTAAAATTTAATTTACATTTAAAATATTTCACTAATGTCTTGCACATTTACTGATTTAGCCATTCCTTATAGACATATGTATATGTGAAAGTCTGTGCTCATACCCTGTCTATTACATGTTACTGAATAAAATTTACTAAACCTGTAGATATTGTCTGTTACTGATTTTAAAGTTGTCTCATTCTTGGGATTTACTTAATATCATTAATAATATTTACTGAGGCTATAACCTCGATAATATACGTATAAAATGCGATAGTAGGGACCTCTACAGGTGTTTTAACCACAAGCTTACGACCTCGACAGGTGTTTTAACCACAAGCTTACGCTATGGAAGAAAATAGCGTAAGCTTGTGGTTAAAACACCTGTAGAGGTCCCTACTATCGCATTTTATACACATATTATCGAGGTTATAGCCTCAGTAAATATTACTTACGTAATCAATGTGCGTTTAATAAATTTATAATTAATATCATTAATTATTATCAAGTGTCCATGCTCAAAGCCTGAGTTGATGTTGAAATGTTAACAGAGAGAAGTTATAATAATTATAGTTAAAGATAACCCTTAAGATAATCATAAGCGAAGGGTTTTCAAATTTATAATTAATCAGGAAATACAATCAGTACCCATAGAAGCATTTTATGATCTTCAAAGAAATGAACATGTGGTTTAATTATCATCAGTAATATTAAATGTTATCAATATTCTTAATCGTCAGTATACTTTATTTATATTTGAATTAGTGGTGTTTTAGTCTGTAAATGTTAATGATCAGCTACATAAAAAAATGTACAATATGTGGCTTGATTATCAGATGATCTTTCTTCAATAGTAGTGTCTCTCTCTATATAGTAGTGCAACACAGTGCAAACCAATGTAATCAATGGATGCTAAAAGGTTTGGGCATCAAAATCCCTATGTAGTTAGTATCTATTCATCCACTATCCTCAGACTAGTTTCCAGTTTGTAGCCTTCATCAAAGGGAGGAACCTTGGACATGAGAGCACTGCACCTATATCTTTGGATCTAATGCAATTCTCCATGAGCCACCTTTTACATTTTTACTTACGTAGTTTTAACACATTGAGTAAGAATAAGACATGGTGATCATGTGACCTTTCTTCCTAAAATCTCTCATAAAGAAATGGTTACAAATAAATAATATATATATGGCTTGATCATCAGACAATGATCCATTACCTTACTTTCTTCTGTTACCATATGCATAAAATTATATAATGTAATAACTATAACATTAATATAATAACCAATGCTTAGATCATTAATAAACTATAAAATATTGGATTTATAAGAATGAAAACTGCTCTCCCACACCAGATATATCTTCTCACTAATATAATTATTCCACAGACTTAAATAATTTTTGCCTTGCAATATTATTTGCTTATTTATAATAAAATAACTCTATGTTCTTTATGTTTATGTTATAGTAGCATTCACATTTTTAAAACAATCATTAGCATTTATGAGTATATATAAGAATTGTAACAATTATTTGTTTGTGGATTTGTACACTATTCAAGCCTATTAATGTTGGTGATTCTCAGTTACTAACTTTTTGTACATGCACGATATTGATATAGTCTAAATTGTTTAAAATAATCTGCAGGTCTTGAACTATATTGTCCATTAAATACTTGATTATATAAAGCTATAGTTTAAAACAGATGCCAGTACTATATAATTTTATACTACCTATACACTACATAGAAACATTACACACATAAAAATTAATAAATTATTATTAGCATTACTTACCAGTTAAATGAGAAGTGATAAATAAAAAACTTGTTCCAAAAAATGTAAAAGAAATTGCAACAGCTCCTTTAGTTTTGACCATGGTTCCTGGGCGTGTACTGATTACACTATGCTCAGGAACTGTAAAGTAAAAAAATATTCATTTAATTTTTTTTAATTAATAACATTATATATTTAAGTTAATTTTTTTCACAAAGAAAAGGTGAAGTCAACTGAGCAGTTGGATACCATAATCAAGTTTACCATTCTTTTAACATAATTTATTCTAATATTTCAATATGAAAAACTATATCACACATTACAATAAGATCTTCACATTAAGTAGCATTATATGACAAACTAAAATAAGATTGAAATAAAAAGTACATTTAATTTTGATAATTAGATCTCACAATACTATAACCAAAAAATTCTTAATCATTTTTGATGTTTTTTATCACATATCATTACATAAATATCAAATAATGGAAGGAGGTGGAATATATAATATTTATAAGTGCATGTTAAATGATTTTTAGTTGGTGAAACTTTAAGTATGTGACTGAAAATTATTTAATCTTAATATTTTCATAGGGCAATTACTCAAAGAAAGAAAAATATCTAGTCAACTTCAAAATATATAGACGTATATTGAGTGCTAATTTGCTATAAATCTTGCATGTAATATCTAGACACTCCCAAAAATAAAATAAAACTAATTTATTTATTTATTGTATATTCTGTGATTAAGAGATCAATTCAAGAATATATAATTCTTGAGATAATGATAATTTTAAAAAATCTTAACATAAAAATAATGTCTACAAATACATACATAATATTAAGTATATTTATTATTATATAAAAAAAATAAGTACTGCAATTAATTTTGCTAATGTTGTCAAGTGTCTTTGAAATAAACAAAAAATAGATAATGTTTTATTTAATAATTTTTAAATGTAAAAATTATTATATTTATAAATTATTTTTAAAAAAACATTTATCACTTTCTTTTTTTAAAAATGCATTATTAATCAATATTATTATCACAGTTCTAAATGTATTAAAAATTAATTTTAATTTAAATAAGAAAGATCAAAAGCAAGGGTTTAATTTATTAATTGTTTTTTATCTAATAAAAGTTTGTTTTTGTAATCATTACTACTTTTTATCATATCTTACCTTGCCTTCAAATAATGGACTAGTCCAGATTCCATCTAATCTAGATCAGAGTGAACATTCATCATTATGAACCTATGCACATATAGATAGATAACACATAGCCAATGGCAAGAACAGGCCAATAGGTAATGATGCTCACTGAATACCAATGTTTTCATTAAGGATAGGGATCTGGCAATAAATAGTCAAACCTTTTGAAGGTAGGATCAGAAAATTACTGTCACAAAGGTGAAAGGTAAAATACACATTCTCCAGAGAACTACTGTCACATAAACTGAACAATAGTATTCATGTTTTCTATACATGTTTGGCAGATGGAGTCCAGACTAGTCCATTATTTGTAGGCAAGGTCTGATATAACACTTCTGATAAACAAAACTTTTTAAAGAAAGATATTAAACAAAACAAAAAAAAAACTCCCTTTTTTTTAGATCCTGCTACATTATCTAAAAACTCTATACTATATTCTCCAAATATTCATAGATAAGATTTGCTTTCAAATCTATTTCTTTTCGGTTTATTTTCCAACACATCCTCCAGATTTTCTCTATCTAATCCAATTCCAATATAACTTTTCAATTTCTTCAATAAATAATCTTTTATTGTTTCTTCTCAATACTTCTACATTTCTAGCATTATTTCTTTAAACTTTATTTTTTTCAATTTCATTCAAATTTACATCTCTAAGACTTCATTTTTTTCTTTTCATAATAGTTCAAATTCAGTTACATACAAAAATATACATTAAGAAAAACTTTTATCAAGCATGTTCTTAAATTCAGTTTCAATCATCAAAAAAACAAGCAAATATGATTATCAAAAACTTGTGTGCATAAACACATGGTTTACCTTTACTTTTTGATTCATAGATGAGTCCACCCTATTGCAAAAATTCATCACATTAAGTAAATTTTGATGACGATTAATGAAATTAAAATATGGTATGTATATGCCGTAATAGTATTTTTGTTATTTTTAAAATGATTTAATAAAAATAATAGTAGTAGATGCAAAAAAAAGTAATAATAAAAAAAAAAGATGTATGGTATTTTAAGAAGGCAATTATTTTTTTAATGACCTTGAACAGTTTCAGATACTAATAAAGGTTTATATTTTCAATACTTATTCATAAATAATTCATATTTTGTTATTTATTTAATTGCTTGTAGAATGGTAAAATTGTAGCATGCATGCCCAAAATGGCATGTAAATGAATATATTTCAAACATAGTAAAAAAAGTAGTATATGAATTCTTTTTAATGCAAAATGATCCAATAAATATATGTTAAATAATTAAATCACATATCAATACAATATCATAAGATTGAACAAACTTATTATATTAACAAGGACATTTTTTCTCTTAGTACTGTATTGTCATCTATTATAAATTTGAGTTATCTGTGACTATGAGAGAGCAATATAATTTAATGCCATCACTGATAAAATCAAAAGCCAGATATCATCCAGGGATATGAAAAAAAATTTCATTGCCACCTCACAATCACTAATAACTCAAGATTATAACAGATGGCTCTAATGAACAGAGAGCAAGAAATGGTCTAGAAATAATATATTTCACACAATAGATTAGGTATTGGTAGAGAAAGAGGGAATAAATAAAATACAGAAAATTAGGGTGTTTGGTAATGAAGAGAGAGAGTATGTAATAGTGATCATAACTTCACTGTAATAGAAATGGTTAGTAATGTGATGGAGAATAGAAATAAAAGTAGAAACAATAGTGAAAGATGTGGATGGAGAGTTAATGATAAGAATAAGTTGGAAACGTATACAATACAAGTTGAAAAAACTATGGAAGAGTTGGTTGGGGATGAGTATAACGACTGGTGTGATGAAATAGAAAAAGTGACAAATAGGGTTTTAGGTGAGAATATTCAGAAGAATAAAAGTAATAAAAAAATAAGAGTTAGTAAAAGTGTAAAAGAGAGGAAAGAAGCATGCAGAGAATATAAGTGTGCTATTAAGAACAAAGAAAGCAAGAAATGGTCTAGAAATAATATATTTCACACAATAGATTACATATTGGTAAAGAAAGGGGGAATGAATAAAATACAGAAAATAAGGGTATTTGATAAAGAAGAGAGAGTATGTAATAGTTATCATAACTTCATTGTAATTAGAAATGGTTAGTAATGTGATGGAGAATAGAAATAAAAGTAGAAACAATAGTGAAAGATGTGGATGGAGAATGAATGATAAGAATAAGTTGGAAGAGTATACAATACAAGTTGAAAAAACCATGGAAGGGTTGGTTGGAGATGAGTATAAGGACTGGTGTGATGAAATAGAAAAAGTGGCAAATAGGGTTTTAGGTGAGAATATTCAGAAGAATAAAAGTAATAAAAAAATGAAAGTTAGTAAAAGTGTAAAAGAGAGGAAAGAAGCAAGCAGAGAATATAAGTGTGCTATTAAGAACAAAGAAAGTGAAAAAGATATTAATGCTAAATGGGAGAAGTACTTAGAAAAGAAAAAGTTGGCTAAAATAGATAATTTTAGCGAGAATGAAATTGAATAGTAAATTGTTGGAGGATATTAATAAAAGTGGAAGAGATGGGAATAAAAAATTTTGGAATTACATTAAAAGGAGAAATGTAAGGGAGAGATAGTATTACTAGATGATGAAGGAATAGAGTGCAGCTCTAGAGAGGACTTAGAGAGAATCTTAAATAGATGTGTAATAGATAGAGAAAAGATGTTGTATGTGAAGGACAGAGTGATAGAAAAAAAAGCATATAGTAATGGGAATATTAGGTTTACAAAAAATGAACTGAATGAGGCAGGGAAGAAATTGAAAAGTGGAAAGGCAAGAGGTTTAGATGGATGGGCAGCAGAGATGGTAATGAATTTATGGTATAGGGCAAAAGTAAAACTATTATCCTGTTTCAATAAGATGGCACAGAAGAGAGTTTTTCGAGTAGTTGGAGTAATACAAGAGTAAGATTATTGTTTAAAAGAAAGGGTAAGGATCATAGAAAGTTAAATAATTATGGACTGATAGTGGTAACATCAGTTTTATATAAAGTTTTCTCATATATGATAGCTGGAAGAGTTACAAAATGGATGGAAGAGTTGCAAAATGGATGGAAAAGAATAATGTAGTGAGAGAAATGCAAGAAGGTTTTAGATCAGATAGGCATATAGGAGATAGTTTATTTGTAGATACACAACTTATGGATATGAGAAGGAATTCAGGTCGATAGCTATATATGAGTTTTATAGATATAGAGAAGGCATATGATAGAGTAAATGGAAATAGATTATGAGTAACTTTAGCAAATTTGGGAATGGATAAAGCTTTAGTGGATATCATTAAAAAATTATATGAAAATAATTACTATACGTATCAATTAGAGGATATAGAATCAATTAAACTTAACAATGGAGTGGGACTAAGGCAAGGATGCCCTAAGTCACCTATTTTGTTTTTGTTGTATTTGAGTGAAATGGAGAGAGCAATAGAAAGATTAAAAAAAAGGATAGAGATACCGTTAATAGGTGATAAGGGAGTATATACTTTGTCGGGTCTTTTTTTTGCGGATGATGTCTTTTTGTGTGCAGAAAAAAGAGAAGATATGGAACTTATGCTGAGGATATGTGCAAGGGTGGTTAAGAGATGGGGATTAAATTTAGTGAAGAAAAATCAAATATAATGATGGTTAATACTAGCAAAAGAGAAGACTTCGAATTTTTATTGGGGGATATAAAGTTAAGGGTGGTGAATAGATATAGTTATTTGGGAATCATCATAAGTAATCAGAAAAATTGCTTGGATGAATGGGAGAAAAAATTGATAAAAAAAATTAACAGTGTTTTCATATAATAAATATGATGTAGCTTGAATTGTATTGAAGGAAGTTGCAGTAGCAGGGTTAACATATGGTAATGATGTGTTATGTATTATTAAAGGAGTATTAGATTACTTAGAAAAAGTACAAAGGGAAGTAGAAAGACATGCATTAGATGCAGATGTGTGGACAGCAAAGGAGGCAATTCAAGGAGAAATGGGATGGTCAAGTTTTTATATGAGAGATGCAAAAAGTAAAATGAAAATGTTTGGTAGATTGCAGTTTATGGATAATAAAAGAATAGCCAAAATAGTATTTAATTGGGTTATGAGTAAAGGGCAGGCAACAAGATGGGTGAGAAAGATAATGCAGTATGCAGAAGATTTGGATAAAGAATTTATATCAGTATACTTGTACAAAAGGTGGGATGATTGTGTTAGGAGGATTGTTGAGTGTTATAGTGGTAAGGAATGGGATAAAAGAATAGATGCATTAATAAAGAGTAGAGAGTTGGAGAGATGGAGAACTAGTATGGAAAGCAAAAAGAGTTTAAATATATATAAAAGTAAATGGAACATTGGGTGTGAATTAATTTATGATAATAGCAAGGAAAGTAGTTTATTATTTAAGGCTCAAACGGAATCTTTAGCAACAAGAGAATATACATGTAAATGGAAAAACATGGGTGATTTAGTCTGCAAGTTGTGTAACGAAGGCATAGAAAATATTAGGCATCTGTTAATTCAATGTAAATGTTTGAAAGCAGAAAGGGTACAAATAATGAAGTTATGGAAGAATAAATATGAACAAAGTGATTATACAGAAAGTGGGTTATTAGTTTATATGCTGGGTTTGGGAAAAGATAAGGGGGATTTAGATATAAAGGCCATAAAGTTGACAAAGATTATGTTGTGGAAATGGGATGGAACAGATTATGGGAAAACTTAGGGTGGGGAATGGAAATGGAAGGTTAAGTTACTAACAGGTTTCTCTGGGCACATCACATCACAATGCTCTAATTAAATAGAAAAAATTAAAAAAGAGATACATTATCCAAAATAAATTCAATATTCTGATTCTACATTTAAAAATTTAATTCCTAAATAATAATTATAATTTTGTTTTCATTGGTATTTATATATAAAAAAAGATACACTTAATATCATTATAGTCCTGATTATTTAAACTAAAGTATAACTGTTAATATCAGATACATTCGTAGTAAAATTAGTTTAATTAAAAATACTATAAAATTAATTTTAAACAAAAATACAATTTTTTTTTATCAAATGCAATTTTAATATTAGCATTAACAAACCTGATAATATTTCTCATAAGTAGAAATACTTTTGCCTAAACATTTGGAAATATATCACAAATAATTTTATAAAATATTGATAAATATTTATATTATACAGACACAAACTTATTGTGAAAAAACAATTTCAAATAATAATATAGACATAAATATATCTTCTCCAAAAAAAGAAAAACTTACTGGAAACAAACCATATAAGATCCCTTCGAATAAACACTGCTTGATGTAAAACTCCTAACATGGCAGAAAAAAAGAGTACATGTGATGGACCAATAGTTTCTTGCATTTTGATTTCCCATTCTTTCCTAAAAAACAACATAGCCTATTTACAAACATTTTTTTTTTTCAAAAACAGCTAAGATTTAAACAGATACAATCTAAAACTATCTATATAATATTCAGACATTAACTATTCAAGCACCAGAAATATTTAAATGGGTTAATTCATCTTTGATACATACAGTATTCTCAGGAAATTTATTGAAAATAAAAGATTGTATAGAATTGATAAAAGACTAATTGGTCTGTAATTTCTAATATTTTCTTTATTATCTTTCTTAATTATCAATAAGAAAATATTAGAAATTACAGATCAATCAGTCTTTTATCAATTCTATACAATCTTTTTACCAAAATAATTACAATTCATTTTTCTTTATTACTTAATCATGTGTCTATTGCCTATAGCACTAGTAATGTGAATAAAATAAGATCACTATGGTCTAACATGATAGTATTACTTTCTTTCCAAGCCTTAATTCTGTGAATATGATGACAGATTTTTCAGAAATTATAAGAATCAGAATAAAAAAATAGATGATGTAACCCCAACCTTAACTCTAAATCTAACACTAATCTTAATATTTCCTAATCCTTTTGAATGTTATTTGTTGTTTGATTCTGCTCCTATAGTTTCAGAAAATCTTCCATCATATTCATAGAATTAGAGGCATGCTACTTTTAAGTAGAATCATTCTGAATTATTACAAGCTTTCTCATTTAATTTATATTAACACTGCAATAATCAAACTTATAAGATATTAAATCTTTAAAACTATAAAAGCTGGACATTCTAACTAAATTAGTTTATAATATTGAATTTCAAAAATCTTACACGCTTTCACTTTTCACTAAAACAATTTTTATTATTGATTACAGTTTCAACTGTACCATTTTAATGGTTGTATTTTTATGTGTGTTCACATTTTGTAGATTTGATGAAGATTGCATGGTACAGTCGAAACTGTAATCAATATTAAAAGTTTTTTTGCTAAAAAGTGAAAAGTGTAAGATTTTTGAAATTCAATATTATATATAAAGACAGCAAAATCAGAGGAGGAAAAAAATAAATTAGTTTATGTAATCTAAAATCAAAAGTCGAATTTACATTTTATCTGTGCAATTTAAGTACTGAAACAGAATCCTAACCTGAACAGTATGGAGTATTATAAACTTTCTTATTCAACTTAACAAAAAATACAAAATACAGATAATTCATATTTACACCCCAGCAAGTTCTCATTGTAAGGAAGAAATAAAGAATTTTTATATAGATGTATAAAACGCTTTTGAACATATCAAACATTTTAAGATTGTTATGGAAACAATTGAAAGATGAAAGTGCTGTGAGTAAATTTGATTATGATGAATTTGTAGAATGTGCAGAAAAAAATATATTATGAATTCTTTCTTTGACAAAAATGTTAAATGGAAATGAAATGAAAGCATCCAAATGAAGATATAGCAGAATTGGACTACATTTTGATTAAAAAAAAAAATATGTATTTGATGATTGCAATGTTCTTAATAGATTCTGTACAGGAACTGATGATTTATTAATGAGTTGTAAGATATGTAAAATTAGAAAAAAACTACTAAAATAAATAGAATTTACAGCTAATATACCTAACCATCAAAAATATTACAATGAATTTAAATTAGGTCATGTTAATCACTTTAAAATACTGACAAATTTTGAAGGTGATTCAGATTTAACTAAGATCAATAAAAAGATAACTTGCTATCTACTACAAACTGTAACAAAAAAAGATGATGGCAAAAAAACAGCAATTTATAAAAAAACTTTCTACTAAGATAAGGTAACATATTAATAAAATAAGTAATACAAAAAATTTTAAAAATGATTCGTTAAAAAAAAATTGAATAAATGGTATGAAAAAGAGTTAATACAGGGGTCCCCAACCCTATGCCCGCGGGCACCATGGCGCCCGCAGACCATTTTACGTATGCCCGCCGCTATCCGAACACGATAAAAAATTATTTATCTGATATAAATAAATTTAATTTTTTTAATTTCTTATAAATTATTGTTTATATTGTAGTCAAATTGTAGAGCATACTATACTTTTACAGTGTAAAAATATAAACGTTAATTATATATTAAATTTTTTTTTTTTAAATAAATATTTTTTTGTACATTATGTATATTATTAACAATATCCAACTATAAATTTACATTGAAAAAATAAATGGTGCTCGCCACCTGGTTGAAAAATAAATGGTGCCCGCCACCTGGCCGTTATTATAGAATGTGCTCTTAAGTGCAAAAAGATTGGGGACCCCTGAGTTAATAGTAAGAAAATATAACTAGATTGGCAAGAAAAGCTATAGTAGAGAATAAAAATTTCAAAAATCCTAAACATCTTGTTATTGAAACAAAAATTGTTTTAATAAAAAAAAATGGAACTACTATTAAAAAGAGGAGTATCATCATGAAATGTGTGAAAGAATTCTACAAGGAATTAAATAGTAATAAAGGACAAGAAAACAAAATAACCACTTCAATTACAATATCTTCAGAATTGCTAAGCATTTTAAATGAAGAGATAAGACAAATAAATCTACGAAGAAAGGAAAAACTCCAGAAAATGATGGAACTATTAATTGACATTTTAATGAAGCAGATTATGAAATAGAAAAATTGTTGGCAAAACTCTATACTAAATTTTCTAAATGATAAAAAAATATCAGATGATTGGAGGAATATAATAGTAATATTGATATTTAAGAAAGATAATAAAAAAGATATTAGAAAATAGTTATTAATCTTCTATCAGTTCTATTTATGATCTTTACCAAGATAAGTATAATATGTGACAAACTCTGAACTCAAACTAATCAAAAGAACAACCTATATTTTAAAATGTTTTTAAACAATGGTTCATATCTAAATATTGAAAGAAAGTGAAGAAAGGATCAATGAATATGATTTGCCATTATGCTTTGGATTTGTAATATGAAAAGTCATTTGATTTTATAAACATTTCCAAATTGATAAAATATTTGAATCATCAAGATATAGATCAGGATACTGTTTTATTGTAATGCAATAGCAGTGATTAGAATATATGATAACAATAAGAGAATTAATAATGATAAAGGTCTATGACAGAATGATTCCATATCTCTAAAAAATTTTACAGCAGTTTTACCTCGTATTTTGCAGATCAAAATGAGAAGCTAAGGGGGAAAAAATGCATAGAGATTAAAGTCATCTACATTTTGCACATGTGATTGCTTTTGCAAATAGTGTTTCAGAGTTTCAGGAAATATCGCAAAAGTTATCAGATGAAAATAAGAAATAAAGATAAATGTTAAAAAGACTAAAGTAATGTTCAATAAATTTTCTCTGAAAAGGAAAATAGATTGGTAATGATAAATTAAAAGAAGTTAATAACTACAAGTACCTTAGTCAGATTAATACAGAAGTAGACATAATGAATTAAATGTATCATAGAATTAAACTTGAAAAGGGTTCTTTTGATAAAAATAACTTAATAATAAAAGGAAACATGTCAAAGTATTTTAAAAAAAATATTTTTAATAGTTGTGTTTTACTAATTCTTACTTATGAAGTTGACTTTTGGATACTTAACAGAAGAGCAATACCATTCAACAAATGTAAGGAGAGATATATGTTGAAAGAAATAAGATAGAACTGAAAATAAAATACTTGGATGAGAAAACAAGTAATTATCATTGAAAAAATTAGAAGATTAAAATGGTTCTGGACTGGACATATTTCTAAAAGAAGTGCTAATAATGGTGAAGCCTTAAAGAATCTCAAGATGTTGTAAAAGAACTAAAAAGAGACTGCATGTGAGATAGTTATGTAAAATAAGAATATTTGCTAATGTGTTGTGAAAAAGAGGGACTATAGTTCACGGAAAATGGATTAAATTTGGAAAGAGATTCAAACTGCAGTGAAGTGATAAAGATTGAAAATAACCATGACAAATAACATACTTATGAAAAATCAGTCTTTCCATCTGCATATGTATCTTTTTTAAGATGTTAGAAGTTTAATTAAGATATTGGAAACTAACATAAAAATCTATTAAAATTATATTAAATTAAACACCTGAAAAAGAGTGTCACTGACTATATATTTAGTTACCAGGATAAATTAACATGAAAACATTACTGGATTACTAAATATAGTGCCACAATCATTTAAACGATATCAATAATGAATTATGCAATTATTATCCAATAAACATAAATAACATTTTTCTTTATTTTAATATTAATAAGTTGTTCAACAAATGAATTAAGAATTTGTTAATAACATTTAAATCGATTATCAGAAATAGGGTTAAATGAGTCATATTTTGAAAAAAGGTATTTGGTATATTTCATTGCAAAAAATACTTTCTAAAAAGATTATTTACAAGAATTACATAATCATATTATTGTTTAGATTACTTTCAAACATTTAGTGGACTTTTTATATATCTCTATTAATGACTTGAATTATTCTAAAGCTTTTTTCTTTTTCATTCTATATAATAATTTTGATAAAAAAACATGAGTGTACATTAATGCATTGTGGGCTTTAGTTGTAGAAATATTCTACAATATTCTCATTATTAATTGATTACATACCTATTAGATAATCCTTCTTGAATTCCTATAGCGTAAATATCAGGCACATATTCAAAATAATCTGAGAGTAAAAAATCATTTAAAGATTCAGGAACCTGCTGTAAAAAAAAAAAAAGATAAACAAATTACTCAGAAATATATATAATTTTTTTATAAATCTTAAATTGTGACTTTTATAATTTTCAATGTGCATTTATATATAAATTATTCAATTTATGCAATCTAGCATGTTTTCAATAATTATATGTCAAAATCATGATTAATCATGACATGCAAGTATTAAAAGAAATTAAGTTGAATGAAAATAATGCAATAGACTCTATAATTGAATACATATTTATTATGTGTAGAAGAGATATTTTAGAATTAGATATATCAATAGTGAATACATTGCATTAACATTTTTTAAAATTTTATTTTATTTATTTATTTAAAATGTTTAAATTTATAATTTTCCAAAATAAAATCAAAACCAGACATTCTTTTATGTTTACACTTTTTATACAAGATGTTAATCTTTTATAATTTAAAAAATAATACATTTATTCCACCAAGTTTACATTAATTCATGTCAGTCATATAAATAGCATTCTTCTAGAAATAACCTGTCATCGATTTTATTTATCAGGTCCCCAATGCACATTTATTGTAATAAATATAGAATCTATCCATTACATTATTTGTCCATTCTTTTCTTTCTTCACTTTCAACTTTTTTACCTGCCATAAACTTTTACAAGAAATTAAATAATAAAGAATTTAACTAATTCAGGTTGAATCTCATTAAATATTTGTTTTATTTTCCTTATAGTCGATGCATTTCCAATATCTTCACAAACATTGTATTTTAAAGGCATAATCCTTTCATTTTCCAGCTTTTTTAATGTTCAATTTTCACATCCATAATGAGTTACAAAAATAACATAGCTTGAACAATAAAAATTTTCAATTTTAAAGATAAAGTTTCAACAACTAAAGATCTTTTTGTGTTATTATTGCAACAGTGACTTCTGGGATTCTTTGTTTTAACCAAAGACCCAAGTAAATAAAATCGGTCAATGATTTATATGATTTTACTATTTATCTTAAAGTTCATGGCTATCTCTGTTGTTACAATCATTTTTTTCATAAATAACAATTTTAGTCCCATCATTTTACTCTGATCTTTAACTTTTTTTTTTTGAGTATAAGAGTTGTGTCATCATTTCTTATTGAAAGTTGTAAATCTTACTTTTTCAATAACTTTAAATTCATATTTGATTTGTTCCAATCACACTTTCTGTCCATAAATAAAAACTTTTTTTTTTACTATTATAACTGCATCTTAAGATCACCATCTCTTATGCTAGCACATAATTATTATTAAACAGGCAAAACTCTCCATACAGAAGTGCCAACCTGTACCAACCAGAGTAATCAATGGAGGCCAGAAAGTTTGTGCATAAAATCCCCATCTAATGCCTACTCATCCAGACTAGTTTCTGTGTTGTGGCCTTCTTCAGTGAGGAGCCTTGGATCTGAGAGCACTGCGTCTAGATCTTAGGATCTAATGCAACCCTCCAGCAGCCACCTTTTATCTCTACTTAACTACAAAACTATGAGAATGAAATTGAAAACACAATAATATTTTCAATCTAAGCTCAATAGCTTATATAGTCATATGGGTCTGAACTCAGTTCAGCAACCATACATTTTGGTGTCTTTGGCTTTTTAACAACCATAGCCACCACTATCCTATTATGTAGGATTGGTGTTAAACCAATAAATATCACATGATCACCATCTCTTATGCTAGCACATAATTCTTATTAAACAGGCAAAATTCTCCATACAGGAGTGCCACCCTACTGGAGGATTGCATTAGATCCTAAGATCTAGGTGCAGTGCTCTCAGATCCAAGACTCCTCACTGACGAAGACCACAAGCCAGAAACTAGTCTGGGAATATTGGATGAGTAGGCACTAGATGGGGATTTTATGCACAAGCCTTCTGGCATCCATTGATTACTCTGGTTGGCATAGGGTGACACTACTGTATGGAGAGTTTTGCCTGTTTAATAACTGCATCTTCTAATCCTATATAGATTCCTCACAAGAACAATGAGATATTCTGGAATATATAGAGTTTCCTTATAACATTTTTTAGCATGATCAACAGAATCAGAGCCCTGAATGTAATCTAAAAAAAAAAACTATAGATTATTTGACTATTTACTCATCTCAAAGTAAGTCATTAATGATAACACTTATTCTTAATCTTCATTCAAATAACCAGCAAGTTTTTTTTTACTATATAAGTCTCTAATTTGTGCTGAAATGTAAAATAATAAAATATAAATCTATGACCTAAAATATGACAAAATCTTAGTAAAATTGATCATTTTTATTTTTAAATAGATCATTATTTTAAAAATATTACATTGCCAAAATATTAAATAAATTAAAATATTAAAGAATATAAAGTAGGACTTTCTCTTTAATTATTTTGGAGTTCTGAACAAATCATTAACACAAATCAATATTTAATATAATCATATAGCATAAAATATTAATTTTGGTTTCTATAATTAAAATACAATAATTACTTTTTAAAACCTGAATCCAATTAATTTTTCAAGATTAACAGAAATTAAATAAATGAGGTAACTATTGTACTTTATTTAAGTTCTGTACTGACTATGAAATCAATATCAATGACAAACTTCTACAGAAAATATTTATAAATGAAGACATTTCTGATTACTCTATGTAAACACTGAATAAATCAAACCATTATAGCTGTGGTTCTAAAACTTTAAAAGATTGCAGACTCTTTTATAAAGATATATTATTATAGGGTGAGAACTGTATGTAAATTAAAAGTACATGTATTATACAGACAAAATCAAAAAATAATGTAGCAACATAGTTATTAATAATAAATTGAAAAAGTACATTTACATGTATTTTTACAGACTTGCTACCTCTTCATAATTTCTCTAATAGAATATTCATTTCTTTGATACATAAGTCCTACAGGACTTTTCTTTTTTTACTAAATCAATAAATTTCATTTTCTCCTTTAATGTAAATACTTTATAATATTTCTTTTGAATTCTCACTCATGATTCTAAAAAAAAATATAGTATTTTTGTAAAGATATATTGTATAAAACTTTTTGAAGAAAAAAAAACACTTGGAAAAAAACCAGTACACATGCTTTCAACTATGGTA
The DNA here is from genome assembly GCA_028023455.1 of Epiperipatus broadwayi. Lineage (NCBI taxonomy): Eukaryota > Metazoa > Onychophora > Udeonychophora > Euonychophora > Peripatidae > Epiperipatus > Epiperipatus broadwayi. The sequence goes on from JAQFVV010000115.1 coordinate 3,263,160, forward strand.
CAGAACTGAGTAAGTATAGTATTTACATTGTAAAAAAATTGTGGTTCCTGTCCATAAACTGATGTTTGAGAATGTGATATTTAGTGAGGAAAAAAAATGGCTGCTACTGTACCAAACTTTGTAAAATTTAATAAGTTCATAAATTCCATTGTTTTTATTTAATTTGTTTACAGTTTTTTTTGTTTATTTATAATATTTATTTTTGGTTAGTATATAATTGAAATCATACAGTTTGATATTGTGTAGTTCATGGCTCCACCGTATTTTTAGTTTTAAAAAACTTTTGGTACTGATACATATGACAATCCATCCCACTTGATGGTGTTGTTCCTCCAACAAAACCCATCGATATAACATTACATTACATTTTCTTTAATATTTTAACAAGTAAAGAATACATAGATCACACTTTAAAATTACATTATTTGATTATTTTTGAAACTAATTCCTTTTTTTTTTTGGTTTTGTTATAAATGTTTCTTTATTTTAGCTTTTATTTAAAATAATCAAATTTTTTTTCTTTTGTAAGAAATTTAAAATTACATTATTTTATTATTTTTGAAACTATTTACTTTTTTTTGTTTTAGTAATAAATGTTCATTTATTTTAGCTTTTTTTTTTTTAAAAAATAACCAATATTTTTTTCTTTTGTAAGAAATGTTCCTTTAGGTTACGATTTTTTTTTTTTTAGAAATTAATTTATTTGCAAAATATTCATTTGTTAACTTTTTTGTCACTAATTTTTGATTTGATTACTTCATAGTTTTATTTTTGTTGATAAACAACGCCTCAATAACCAATTTATTTTTGTTTGATAATAAATGTTAGTTTATTTTAACTTTTTTTTTTTTTTTTTTGCGAACCGTAATTTAATCTATTTACAAAATGTTAGTTTATTAAATTTTTTAGGAATGTTTATTTTATTACTTCAAACAGAGTTTGATTTTTGGGTAGCCGATGAACTAGGTGCCGTTACGAACAGAACACCTTCGACGGCAATAACTCGTTCTGCATTCCATCTCGTAACTCCTACATTTCCTTAGAACCATCTTCCCACCACACACCCTTGTCTTTTCTGTTGGTAGAATTTGTTTCTCTTGCAGAAAGGCCACAGTGGACGCTTCTGTATTAGGCAATAGAGACAGCTTGAACGAATAGTTTTTTCACAAGTAGCCATTTTTTGACCAACACAAGCTCTCGCAAGGTATGAGACTTTAGATTCAGGAATGCCGAATCACATTTTCTAATTTTAACATGTTTACGGGGGAGGTGGTGACATTGTGTACAGTGTAACAATTTGGAGGACCTTATAGTAATTCATTTAGGTTTGAAAATAATTACTTCTGACCGCATATTGGCTCACTTTCTGTCATAAAAATTATTCACACCCTATCATAATAAGTTAGCGATATGTTAAGTGTCAGCATTCGTATAGAGGGTAAACAACACGTATCAGAGCTAACTGATATGGTAAGCTAAGTGTGAATTGCGAGAGCAATTGATCGCAAAACATGCTGCAGATCACCATTAGTCAAAAGATTCAATTGCTATCACTCAATTGCTGATAGCAATTGAGAAGTTGTGCCTGAGAAACGGTATTTTCAACTACTTTTGGCTAGCAACAACGCCATCAAGTGGGATGAATTGTCATATGTATCAGTATCAAAATTTTATTATAAATTATTACATTTATTTATTATTGTAATATATACATTTTACAGTAACAATCATTTTAAAAAAATAATTATATGGTTATTATTTTTATTTTTAATATATTTTTGGTTGAAATGTGATTAACATGACACTGACAGGATTTTTGCTTAAATTGCACAATGTTTTAATTATGCTTTTTATGGTTATCTTTATGTATTCATGTTTTAATGATGCTTTTTATGGTTATCTTTATGTATTCACTCTTCAAGTTCAAACTCAATGAGTCAAAGTTATTAGAAAAATTACTTAAGCTTGCTTAATGAATAGTTTTCTTGAATATACTGGAAAATGAGTTGCATAATTATTTCTTTTTGGTAATTAGTGAAAAGCAGTCTGATTCTTTTTATTGTTTTCTCTTAAGAGAATATTAACATTCCAGAGAAAATCATGAATTTCAATATCCAATCTTCATATTAGTCAAAATAAGAAAAGCTGAATGAGATCCCCAAACCAAATACCTGTGACTAGAAAAGTAATGGCTTCATTATCTTTCCAAAATGGAGCTCAGTAATTTTTAAACTTGTTGCAATTGCCTAGCATGCTTTGAGAGTGAAACCAATCATTAGCTGAAATCCTTAGTATTATAAGCAGACATGGACAAATACAAATAAGATAACAACTAGCAACTATAATATATTTACTCACAATATCAGCCAAAGATTTAATAAAATTTATAATTAGATACTATGGAGCAATAAATGACTATATACATATAATGACTTAAGGTCAACATGGGCATGACAATAATATTGGCATCATTAAGGGATTTGAGCACTCCATCATTAGATTTTTAATGGAATGGAGTGGATGGTGAAATGGATTGAAGCCTGTCCATTAACATTTGAAGATTTGTTATCTTAATATACACTGAGCACTGATTATATATAAATGTGGGAGATGAGAGTGCTGGTTTAGCATAAAATACATATATTGGAGATCATTTATCATTTTCATATGCATGTTGTCATGTGTATCGGTTGTATGAGATAGATTGGATAGTTGAAGGGAGCTTGAAAGTCTGGGTTCAAATCCTCTATAATTATGTATATATATATAAATATTAAACACATATATATATATGTATGAAACAGAAAAAAATTATTAACAATAGCTGAGTACACTTTTGGTATTGTGTACTAAACTCATGACATACAAACTAATTAAAACCAAACAGTTATAATTCCAAAGCATGCTCAATGGAATGCCGGTATATCTCTGACTAATAATATTATTAAAGTTGGCTACAAATCAAGCCTCATTTATCTTCCTCTTCCTATCATTAGGTTCATTATGAACCACATCAATTTTATAAGAATAAAATTCAGGTCCAGCATTTTTTTCATGATTAAAGACAACAGAATTAAATTGAGAATTACATTTAAACTTTTTACACTGACCAATATGCTGCCTGAAATTCAATGGCAAACCAGTCTTCATCTACCCAAAGTAAAGAGCCTACAACCAGGTCCTGATAAACAACTGAATATATAATTTTTATACCTATCAGCTTGCTTCATTCTATATTTAGAATTATCAATTAATCTACTTAAATGCAAAGATCTGAATCCAACATTAAACTCTTTACAACCACTTTTTTCAATTTCATGCATAAATAGAGAACCTTAGCCAAGTAAATCCATTCTCTATTAATTTTAATCTCATCATGCTTTATTTTAAGGTTTTTATAAAATACTCTTAAACTACTATATAATAAACTCACATTTTCTAAATCTTTAATGTAACTCTCAATATTCTTGTTACTATCTGCCTCAAATTTACACAAATATAAATTTCAGTATAAAAAACATTTAAGCCCTGATAGCTTATATCTTAAAGAAATGAGTGACAAAGAATGTACAAAACTTCTTATGTTTAATGGCCTAATAACAATTTTATAATCAAACTCATTACAATTTCTATATATACACATGTCCAAATATTTAAAACACTGATTATTCTCAAACTCAGTCATCCATATCAAACCTGAATTCCCATTCAAAACTTATAACTTATCCTCAATCAACATTCATGGACCATACACAAACACATCATTTACTACTGTAGTTTTCAGTCATCAATGGCTGTATAATTAATCATCAATCCCTGACACCAACAAATTACAAACACCATCACTCACTATGAATTCCACTGACCAGTTCTTTTCCATTTGAAAGCAGTTATTTGAATATCTCGCAGTAATATCTTTATCAATCCATTCCAAAACATCAATAATAAATTTAGCTTTATATCGATCTACTCCATATCTCAACAAAAACTTCTTTAAAATGTTTATAGACTGCAAATGGTCCATTGATACATATAATTTGTGTATATCCAGTGAAGCCTTTAAGATATAAGTTATCAGGGTTTAAATATTTTTTGTACTGTAATTTATATTTGTGTAAATTTGAGGCAGATAGGAAAAACAATATTGAGAGTTACATTGATTTAGTAAGTGTGGGATATAAGACGAGTTTATTACATGTAAATTTAAGTTTATTTTATAAAAACTTTAAAATAAAGCATGATGAGATTAAAGTGAATAGAGTATGGATTTTATTGACTCATGTTTCAAATTTTGTTTTGTAAAAGATTTTAATGCTTAAATTGTATATTCAGTTATTTGCCAGGGACTTGAGTGTGGGGCTATTTACTATCGAGAGATGAAGGCTAGTTTGTGAATGCATTTGAGGAAGCACATTTGTCAGGATAAAAAGTCTAAATGTGATCTCAATTTAATTCTGTTTTCTTTAATCTGAAAAAATGCTAGACATAAATTTTATCCTCAAAAAATTAATGTGGTTTGTGGTGATAGAAAGAAGAAGATAAATCTAAGTCTAATAACGTTATTAATCAGAGATACACCAATTTTAATTAAGCATGTTCTGGAATTCTAATCATTTGGTTTAGTTAGTTTGTATGTCATGAGCCTGGTTCATAGTACCAAAAGCATGCTCAGCTATTAATAATAATTATAGGATTATTTTTATCTGTTTAATTAAAGTATATATGTGTGTGTTTAATATTTACAATTTATAAACTGCAATTATTTAGTTAAATATATATATATTGTGATGAGATGATGATAATTGACCCCATTACAAGTTACTATCAACTAGCCCTATAAACATTAATTCATTAATTAGTTAAATTTAAAAAAGTCTTTAAATAGACAAACATAGATTGAGGATGAAAATAATTTGTAGACTTAATATATATACACACACAACATATTTATTTTATTCACAAATATAATATAATATACACTTGACGAATTTTGTTTGAATGTACAAATATTTTCTTCTTTTTTTTTTTATCACAAAGAAAAAAAATCTGTATATTTTATTTTGTTTTCATCATCATCATCATCAACCATTATCAATCCACTGCAGGATGAAGGTCTCTCCACTCCCTCCTCTTTTTCTCTCCCCCCCCCCCCCCTTTTTTTCCCCCCCCCCCCGGGGGTTTTGGTGGGGGTAAAAAGTTTTGGAGATATGGAGAAGAAAATTAATTTGTTTTTTTATTATCTTGTAAAAGCATAATTAATTAAAATGGATTATTTTATATGGGTTTGATTATATTTATTTCAGTTTTATTATATTTTGTTTTTTATTATTATTTTATTAATTTTATGTTTACATTTTTTATGGTATTATTTATATAGTTATGTGTTTTATTTTATTTTGTTCATTATATCATAGCTCTGAAGAAGACTGCAGAACAATCAAAACATAAGATTGTGTATGTTTATATGTACAATAAAAGGTTTTTGCCAAAAAGTGTTTAGAGTGGATAAATTGCATTTATATAAAATATTATAGCAAAATAAAGGAAGTGGTGAATTTGATAACACTAGAGCTTCTTGAATCATATATGTATGCACACACAGAAAAAAAAAATACTATTATTAAAAGTCATACTTATATCATCATACAAAAATATTTAGTAAACAAAATCGGCCAAAGTTTACAGTCCTGTAAAATAATTTCCTTTATTCTGTATTTGGTGCAATGTAAGTTTTTGCAAAGAACACTTGTTTCCTCTGGGTTTAGTTAAATGTAACAAAATCAAACCTTTACTAACTTTTTAGTAAATAAATGAGTTTGCCTGTGATAAAAGGATGTGGAAGGAGACATAAGAAATATAGATGGTAAAAATTTGTTTTTAATATATAAAAAATTTTTACTTAAAATTTGTTTAAATATTTCAGAATTGATCTTTTTTTGTTTTTTTTTTAAAAGATTTTAGGTAAGTTTATAATAAGAGTGGCAGCTGAGTTTAGTCAAAATAAAAAAAAAAAAAAATCATTTTAAAGAATGGTAGAATTTAATCTTGTAAATAAAAATATATAAAAATTAGTAATTGAATACTGCCTAACACTATACTAGCAATTAAAAATACAATAGAAAATTAAATATAACACTACAATACTAGTCAAAACAACAAAATTTTATTAAAATTCTTACACAACCATGGTTTTATCTATTAACTAGAGAAGGTCTATTTGTTAATAGATGAAACCATGGTTGTGTAAGAGTTTTAGAAAAATGTTGTTATTTTGGCTAGGATTGTAGTGTTATAAGAATTTATATTTTATATAAATTAGTTTACAATATAATATGTGTATGTGTGTATGTTCAAGATATATTTATGGTTTGTTTATAATATCACTTAAAGTTTGAAAATATCTACAATAATTAATATTATTATAAAAGAAAATAGAACATTTATAGTAATACTTCTATTAAATTTGTATATTATACTTATATAAAATGGATTTTCTCATTTTCAAACCAGACTGCATGTATATATTGACTTTCAAATAGTCCACAAAAAAATTAATGCTATTTGTTATATAATTGCTTCCATAGCAATTTCATTGATCTGTTTTTGGTTAAATTTTATAAGTAATTTATTAAAAATAAGCATAATTAGAAGTATCAGAGAGGAGAGAGATTCCAAAAAAAGAAATTAATTCAGATAAAAAGGAAAAAAAAGTAACTTTTAAGCAAATTATTAAAAGCAACAATTAAGTCATTTCTTAATGAGAAAAACAAATTAAAAAGTTTTATGTTCTTTGTCAAAATATGTATATATCTACAGACAAAAAGATAAAAATATAGAATGACTATCTATCTAGATATATATAGCAATGAGAATAGCAATTATATTAACGCTATATTTTTGATATCATGTTTCACTAAAGTAGACACCCTAAAGAATTATTAAGGAATAGCTGATAAAAAGTTGATATTTATTTTTAAGACAATTAAAATAAAATGTTGGGCCCATTTTTGTGTAAAAGGCCAAATAAGAGAACCACTGTTGCCCAAAAATGCTTAACTATGTTATGTTTAAAAATCAACAACTTCAGGTGTAAGATTGTATTTATTAAAGATAAGAGAATGAAACCTTCCAGAAATAACACCTGTCAGAAATCAATCTTTATTGAGAGGAATGACAGACATAAATAATAGAAAACAAAACTCAAATAAATCACTACAGAAATGAACATGTATCTGAACAATTCATTATCTATCAAAATAGTTGCATGCTTTAAAACATGAATATTTATGGCTAAATTGACATTATAAAGCAATGATGTCATATGGCTGGATAAAAAATCCTTTCAAATTTTCTCAAACATTGGAAAAATTTACACCTGGTAAGAAATTTAGTAACAAGATTGTCTTATTCCAACTATGAAACATGGTAGTAGAAGTATACAATTTGATAAACCATATAAAGATATGGTAAACCACTATATTGCATATATGAATCTCAGATGTAGATTATATGGATATTTTGGAAAATTAGTTAATTTCATGAACAATGTCTCTAAACAAGAGTATCATTTTCCAAGATGTTCTAAATAATACAATGTGTGTGGTTGTTACATATATCTCATATCTCCTCCAATCATCTGATTTATTATTGATTCTCTGTGGCCTATTATGTGAGACATGATTTAGTGTTTTTCACTCAGATGTTCTAAACCTGTATTTGTTGATTGACATTCTCCATAATAGAGAGCATTTGATTTTTAATTTTGCAAGCCAAGTTACTGAATTCTTTAAGATTTCTAAATAGAGAAGATAGCTCAAGTGAATTAGGTTTTAAAGTATTCTCATAAACAAAATAAAAGATGCTAAAATGAGTAAGTCAATGCATAACTCTGTTTTTATTTGTTGTTGCAACATCCAATGTTATATAAAATTAACCAAGACATTTTCACTTTTGAAGTTATAAGACAACAAAGTAGCAGAATTTTTCATATACAAAAGCACTGATGGAACTAGCCATTCATCCCTAGGACAATTTTAAAAAATATATAATGAAAAATTATATCATAAATCATACTCCACTTTAACTTTTAATAATTGCAAATCAGTGAAAATTATATTTTCTCATAGCAAATATGAGTGTTAATACTGCCATTCAAATGAAAATATTACTTTACAAAACTGGGCAAGACCAAGTTTATCGATCTTTTCAAAACTGAAAAATACTACAATAAATTATCAATTAAGTTCCATTCTATGAAAGGCAATTGTTGACAGTGAAATAACAAAAATAAAATTCAATGCAAAATCTTTCCAATTGTGTAGAACATAATGAACTGCTTTGAACTGGCCAGATTTTAAAATATTATCCACTGTTTTCTACTTCAACTTATTAAAAATAGATTAGTTAGTTTTGACTTTGATCCTGAACTTATTTTTGGAAGGTGCCATTTCTTAAAATATCAGTGATTTAATTCCAATAGTTTTAAACTTTTCTCGAAAAAAATGTAATTCAATATAAATAATACATACAACATGTATATTAAGACAAGCTTGTTTAATACTTTAAATAAAAATGTTAAATACACCAACATAGCAGTGACAAAGTGTGACTTTTTTAGGAATGGAAGCACACTTCTTTTTTTTTATAATGTTTTTATTTCACTTACCACAACAATTTTTACGTACTAGCGCCTAATATATATATATATATTACACACATCTAGAAAAATTGGAAACTCTCTTATCTGTAAATCAGAGGATATATTATCAATACATTTCTTAGCATTGTTTGAACTTCTTATAATCAACAAGAATGTGTTAATCAAATTCATTCTTTGTGTATATAAAAAGAATTCAACTGTTGATAATAAAAAAATTGAAAATCAACAGTAATTCCATACAAAAAATAATGAATTTAAATTGCTCATTCTAATCAGAATGTGATTAGTTTAAATATAAATAATATATTATCAATATATTTTTATCTTCCAAATCCTTTTAACATTCTTAAAAATTTTAACTGTAGATTAGATCTTAGCATTGTTTGAATTTCTTATAATTAACTGAGAATGCGTTAATCAAATTCATTCTTTGCGTATATAAAAACAATTCAACTGTTTGTTAAAAAATTGTAAGTGAATTTTTTAAATTGAATTTCAATGAAAGTTTTTGAAAGTTTTAGTGAATTTTTCTACAGAAGCACACATTCCCTTCAATACATGGATGCTTCATCCCTGCAACATAGTATGTTGAGCATGCTTTCAACTAAGCAGTAGTCATACCCATAGTTATCATTAATCAAGAGGATTATGAGATTTATAAAAGAATCACAAAGGTGATGATTTACATAAAATTTATTTTAAGAAATAAATGAATTTATTTAAATGAGCCACTTTTTTAACAGAAGGATGCATGATTCTTTCTTGTTGATTGTATGTATATTGTTGGCAATGTGTCAGACCTCTTTAACTTTGCATTTATCACCTGATTAACAGTACAAGAAATAAGCTGCCCCCAGAGCAAGTTTCCAAAGTTGTGTATAAAATTATATGCAACAACACAAACTGCGATGTAGTTTATTTTGGGGAATCTCATGCCAATCACACAGCATAAATCTCAACACAATTTAACTAATACAGGTATTAAATCTATTTTCCTCAACACGAGTCTAAACTTGGTCACTGCTTTGAACCAACATGTGTAGTACTGTCTGCTCTGAAGAAATGATGCTAAACACAAAGTTAAATAGGCTTGGCACATTGCCAACAATATATATGCAATCAACAAGAAAGAATCCTGTGTTGCCCTATCAAAAAAGTGGTTCACTTAAGTAAATGCATTTACATCTTATAATAAATGTTATGTAAATCACCACTTTTATGATTCTTTTATAAATCTCACAATCCTTTTGGATAATTATAGCTACGAGTATGACTATTAGTTAGTGGAAAGAATGTTCAGCATACTTTATTGAATTGTATTTAACATTTTTATTTTAATGTATTAAATAAGATTTTCTTAGTATACATGTTGTATTATCTATACTGAATATCAGTGATTTAGACTGAAGCATTCTATTTCCATAAAATGACATAACTTTTGTGCAACAATTTACTTTCTATTCATTAACTTCATGTATAAAGTTATAAATTTCATCATTTCTTGCATTTGCTTTTATATATAATTTTGAAGAGTATAAAAAAATGTGTGTATGTATGTGTATATGCATATAATGAGTGAAATAAAAGACATTAAATTTTTTTTAAAATCATGACAGAACACCAGTTATACAAATTTTATTAGTGCCTTTAACACCTTTTTTTTCCTTCTCACTCTTACTATATTTTGATATGCGAATTCTGTGTTACATAGAAAAAATCTAAATAATATTAATTTATTAAATCTATGTAAAATAATGAAACAGGTTAGTTTTTCAATATTTGTCAATCAATCAATTTTTTATAAGGATTTTTTTTTCATTACTATATTCTGGTATAGATGTTGAATCTTCCACTCTGAACTACTTTAAGTAGTTCCAATGTTAAAAAAATATTTTACTAAGCCAAAATGTCATTGAGACATAAAGAATCTTTTCACATTTTGTTCTGAAATTTCTTTTTACTTTCTTTGAAAATTTAATTTTTAAAAAAATAATCTAAACAGAAAGTTTTCTTGGAAGAAGTAGTATTTACATAATAAATGTCATTATTGTCTATTGTACCAGTCGAAAAACCCACCAAAAGAACTGCAAGTCGGACCCAAACTCAGTTGAACCAAAACTGAATTCAAACCCAACTCACCAGCTCAGATTAGTAGAAATCTAAATTGACGGCACAGTGCTATGCGCCAAGAAACTAGCTCAATGGTTGGTGAGAATCAGAGACCCCTGAACTGACATTAATATCTGATAATAAACTGACTAAAATAATTTTAAATCGAATCATATGTATATGTTCGGGTTGCCAACACAGACAGCGAGTATTAACATTTAAAATAATTATCAAAGAATTAAGAACTAAGAAACCAAGTGTGTTTAGAAAATATTTAATAATAATAATTTGTTTTGTTTGAATTTTAAATAATGATTATATTAATTAATTCTAATCCTTAAACAAAGTTTATAATTATAATCCGAGTGGCGGTCCTTATTATGTGCCAATGAGTATTATGCAATATTTGAAAGTCTATGTCTATGCCCCCCCACAAGAAAATAAAGGCAGATAAAGGTATTCATTAGTAAAGGAAATTATTACTCTAATATTATTATGGCAGAATGTGATATTTATTTTCACATTCGCAAATCCATTCATGAAGAGCAAGATACGTATTTAGGGCATAACTTTAATCTTTATTAGAAAACTTATTTTGAGATATAACGGAGAATTTGTTTGACTTTAATTGAAATCACTTCATCACGAATTACGAGCATCAGAGCGGGCTTTACTGGAACAGAGAGGTAACGGTGCTGATGAATTATGAGCTATAAAATGAAATTGAAAGATAATAGCTAGTCGATAATCGAAGTCCTATGGCGGCTTGCGTCTGACAAGTCTTATGCCCTTTGACTAATATGAACAGGAGAGGAAGTGCTTTCTTCCTCGATAATTTAAAATAACAGAAATATGATCACCGACCAGCCTAACGGAGCGGAAGATTGCCCTACGTCAGCAACATTTGAAGATGATGACTTGATAGTCATCGTTTGAATACTAAAACCCATATAGAATGCTCTACGTGATGACTTGATCAATTAATTAAAGTCAAACGAGCTTTTAACGAAAACTATTTTAAAGTATTTGTAAATCATATTAATTATGCCCCAATCATCGTGCCCTTTCTGAATCTTAAATAACAAAGTTGAATTAGAATATATTTGATCCTTTATCGGCCCTTTTGCAATAAAAACATTTTAAGATTAGATATGAATAAATACATATTGGTGAATACAAAAAAATAGCTGGGGCATAGATTAAATACGGAGCTAATAATTTATTATTAGCCAATTATAAAAATAAAACATATTTAATAATCTCTTTCGACTCGATAATTGATAGAACAGTAAATCTAGTTCTAATGGGTGAGAATTACTATTAGAATTAATATATTATTATTTGCTCAAGGCAACGGAAACAAAGGAGATCATCGAGTCGAAAGATTATTGGCATATAATTAAAAATAAATGACATTAATAAATCACACGATAAATATATATATATAATATAGTAAATGAACCGCCAAGTAAGAAAAGAGAAAGTTTAAAGACTAGAGGTTGAGAGAACTACGATATAAATTTACAGTAGCATGAATAAAAGGTTTTATAAAGATCGTTACATTAAAGAATAAAAGAGCTCTAAAAGGGAGTGTAAAGTAAAGTTCGAAACTGGCCAGAAAATTTAAGGTTCATTATGAAAACATATTACCCATTCCTTCCGGGGCTGGTTCTTAGGTTACACGTCTGAGTTGGTAAAAAAACGTAGGCACACATTTAGTTGATTACTTGAACAGCATTTTAGTGGCTTTTCATAATTTTAGCAGCATGATTTGTCTGGAAAGAATTTAGCAGCTTCATTGAAGATTCTCTAAGGGCTTCAGGAACCGTAGCCAGATTCCTGATGTTCTAGCCCTTCACCATAATCGAAACACTATTTAAATTCATGATTTAAAATGCATAGAGTTTACTGCACTTCTCTACAACAAAGATGGCTTTTTTTTTCCAAACTTTTCAGAGCTATATATATCTGTCCTCTGATGCCTTCAGGCTAGCGCTTCTTTCATTATCAATGTTTTTAGATTTACTGGTTGTTTTTAGATACATTCCTTCGATAAGGCTTTCAAACTCATTAACTTGAATTCATTTTCTAATTAGAAAATGAATTCTTAAAATCAGAAAATGATTTTAATTAGGAAATCCTTATCTTTTTTTCTAATTAATAAAACTTTAACTGTTGTTTTTGGAAAGGGAAAATCTGAAAGCTTATCGAAAGAATGTAGCTTTTAATCAATAAAATTTTAACAAATTATTTAAAAATAAAATCAAACATTCCCGACGCAATGAAACTTTTAAAACAATTATATATATTTAAATATTTACAAATATATACGCACAATCCACGCAATTATAATATATAAATTTATGAATAATTCTATCATGAATTTATTAATAGAATTGATCAATTTAAATCTGAAACTAATTAATTTTAATACGCATTTATGAAATAAGTTATTCTTTATGGAAATTAGCATGGATTGAACGTATAAAGCCCCATTGCATTGGAAATTTAAGATTAGTACTAGGGTTTGAAGTGGGCTTATGGCTAGATGTCATGAAGCTAGGATCGAACTCAGATCCGACTGCTTCATTATGAATCAAAATCTGTATGTCTCTTTTAGTAATTACTACAAACACTTTTTAGGTGAAATTAAGAAAATCACTCCCCTTTATGCATAGTTTTCTTTTTAAAATGTATCAAAGAGTTTGGTATATTGAAGCAATGGATCTGAAGTCCAATCCATGCTTCACATCTTCCTATAAACTTGATTAATATTGTAAACCTAAATTAAGTTTATAGTTCAATATCAGCAGGGTTTTGCATTAGAGTTAAAAATAATTATGCTTATTAAATGTGTATTACATTTAAATATTTTGTTTTAAATAAATTTCATTCTATTAATAAAAATTGCTTAACCTATTAGTCAAACATATATATACATCTAGCATATATATATGAGTTAATGCAAAATTCTGCTGAAATAAAATGCTTATTCTACTATAAAAAAATAATAATATATTGTTGTTAAAATTTTGTTAAAATACTTAGTATGATTTGATTTTGAGATAAGCCCGCCAACATTTTCTGAAAAAATGTATAGTTTTGATTAGTGAGCCATTCAAGTCTAATTAAAGATGGCCTTCTCTTTCTTTCTTTTTAATTAATAGAATTCAAACTTTAAAGAAAGAAATTTAGAATAAAAAAGTAAAAGTTATTTTTAGAAAATGTTATTTTGAAACAAAGGAGCATGGGGAGGCTTATCAAGATCTCAGATCATACAAACAATAGAAGGTAGCTGACAGAGAGGGTATAAATAGAAGTGAGAACAAAAGACCAGATTATTCAGATTTTTCCTTTGGAAGGATTCAGTATTCAGATTTTTCCTTTGGAAGGATTCAGTATTCAGATTTTCCCTTTGAAGGATTCAGTATTCAGATTTTCCCTTTGAAGGATTCAGATTATTCAGATTTTCCTTTTTGAAGGATTCCGTTGATTCAGATTTTGCTTTTGAAGGATTCATTCAGAGTTTTTTTGCTGGTTGTTCCAAGTTTTCTTGAGAGTGCATTCATATTTCTTTTTGGAGAACTCTCTCCGATTTGCTTCACATTTAGCTTGTGCTCCAAAAAGTTATACAACTGTCGTTTTCAAATCATGGAGAAGTTTGAACATGCTCCAGTTAAAAGCCATAGTATTTTGAAGGAAATGAATATGCTAGGCTAGGCAAATAAATAGCTTTGCCTATCGCCGAGGTTCCTGAATACCATCCAAAATGCCATAGTATCCACTCAATAGTCATCTGAACTCTATGCCGTGTCTGGAGAACTTTTCGTGAAACCATACTACATTTTTTCATTGTCCGGACAAATACCTGTCGACGGTCGGATCAAGCCACAAACGCCGTAGGGAACATGACCAAGGAAAAAAAGGACGGTAATCGTATCTCCTCTATTGAACTATTTCTTATGCTACCTTTTGTTCGTACTTTTTTAATTGCTTCATTGAATTATATGTATTTGTATGTAACCATTTTTATTAGACTAGTCTTAACTATATATATATTGTGTGATCATCTATCTATATTTAACCTTTTTCCCTTCGCTATTCTTCCTTACTAACCTGTATAAATATTTAATATTCCATTGCGGTTAAGTTTAATAGTTAATTTTTGTTCATTTAAAATCTCTTTCCAGTTTTATTTATGTTTGTTAATTAAATACGAGTCAGTTTCTTTTGTGTGCCAACTTGATCTCCATGATAACGCCTCTTTTGTCCGCCATTAGCTTTACGTATATCTGATTTAACGATATACGTTTTAAATAATTTTTAAACACTGTTTGTAGCGCCAAGCAATTAGAAATGCTTTGCGAAAGATTCTTTTTTTATCGTACTTTATCGAGAAGATCGAGTTGACAATTTTTAATAAAATTGGGAAGAAAAGAGTTAGACCGCAAACCTATTAATCTGCTTTTATTGTCTAATTAGTTTGTTTCATTAATTTAGGGGAATAGCAGAGGCCATTAAATCATTATTCCTATTTTAAAGTCATTGATTAAATATCTATTATTTAACTAACAAGCTTGACTTTTGCTAAATTTGTTCTAAATGCTTTATTTTACTTTTCAATGATCCAGGCACGCATAACGCAAAACACATATTTCTTAGTACTTTTGCACATTTAACTATTTAGCTCTCTATGTGTTTCCGTCCATGTTTCTTTCCGCTGATGCTAAGCTGTCGCCGGTTGAAAAATAATTTATGCATGGCTCAGATGGTGTTGTTTGTTCGTGATCAGGTCTCGAGAATAGGCGAATGGGCAGAGGTCATAGTATTCTTGATTTAATATCTCGCGTATGGGTGGCCTCGAGGTACTTTCGCCTAGTATTCGAACTGGGTTAAACCAACATACATTATCTGACTGTCACAATATATATAAATCCAAATTTCATTACTATTTCATTATTATTAACCATGACTAATTCTTAAAAAGATCTATCTATATATATAGTCATATATAAAGGCAAATATATGTCAGAATTGCACAACACAGATGCAAATCACCTAATGGCAATTACACATTCTGATGTCATAGAATATCAACTTTTTTCTTTACAGCCGGCTAAAATCAAGAAGAAAACAAGAGACTGTTAACTATTTTACATAAGTTATTAATTATAAATAAAGATTACAAACTGCCAAAAATAATGAGACGATACTATTTATTCACATATATACAACACAAAACACATACTGACATAATTTTAATTAATTGATTTATACATTAACGTATGGAGAATAAACCTTTTTAAATTTATTATTATTTTAATTTTACTTATGCACAGATATAGTATACCATGGTATAAAGGTTTGAAACAAATGATTGATAGTTACTAATTTAGAATATTAATCACATTAAAAAAAGAGTGATGTTTATTGGCTTATTGCACAGTTACCTAAATGCTCTCTGTTTTCACATGTGCTGTACATAAACTAACTGATCCTGTTTAATGATGATAATACAAGCTTATAAACTAAGAATTATCTTATTAATTGACTTCTGCAATCAATTCCATGCTATGATATTAGTACACAATAGATAATAAAATAATTGTAAAATACAGGAAATCATATCTGTACTACAATGGTATCTATATAAGAGCAATTACATGTGATAACAGTAAAAATTAACCATCTATTATGTGTATAGCATAACAATCAGCAATCACATACATGATTTATGACAGGGCATGTGGTAGGAATTGATCATCTACTACACATCACTGTTTAAATAAGATAATGATTATAAGGGATCACCAATCATAAATGATGCTACAACAATGTAATACTAATGTGTTACATAAGAATGAGTTTCAAGACGCAATTAGCATAACCTGCATTGACAAATACTAGCCATTCACTTTTATCAATAAAACTATCTCAGAACACAAAAATAGAATACAATTTTCTTCTTCTTCCTCCTTTGTTTATGTACTGATTTCTATATTTAGATAACATACTACTTCCAAACTTCTTATACACTTAACAATACTAGTTTTTACATCAAAACTTTATTTTTACAATTTAGACTGTCCTGCAGTCAGGATAGGTGAAACTGTAAAAATAAAGTCTTGGTGTAAAAACTAGTATTGTTAAGTGTATAATCAGGTTGGAAATGGTATGATATGTAAACACAAGAATAGTTAGCTAAAACAGATGTCTATTCAAAATAACCTTAATCTACCTTGTTTATGCAGCATGAATGACCATTAGTAATTTACAAATTTATTGCTCTAACATACTATTTATCTTTTAAATAAAGTGGAAATAATGATTTAACTAATATACAACTTTTAATAATATGGCAAGAGATTGCAATTACAAATTAATTGTCTTTTATAAACTAATTTATTACAATTAGTGCTGTCTAAATTGTGGTATGATATTTAAATAGAACAGATTATAATCTTTTGCCATATCTGTTCATAAGCAGATTAAATAAATAACTATTCATTAGCATATTTCATTAGATAGGAGACAATAATTAACTAAAGATTAGGTTAAAGTTTATACTTAGTCTTTCAGTTACAACAGTTCAGGTTCAGTCTTTAAGTATTGGCAGATTTGATTCTTAAAACCATAGCTATGATAGATGAAGATTTGAATAACTATTTCACATTCATTTTGGATGCATAGTAATCAATTGTCTTGCTTTGGCAGCTGTTTCTTCCTGTAGCACTGGACATCAGCTTTTTCCTCTTCTAAGGTGAATACATAGCAGACACATGTTTGGATGGTTTCTACTGTTGTTGATAGTTTCTTTTGGGTTTTCAGTGTGCCCTCTGCAAGCTTGACCGAGTAAGACAGATAACAGTTTTCTCTACTCTTGAATGGTAGACTTGCTGGAATTAGATAAGAATTAAAGCAGAATAATAATTCTGGAAGAATAATAATCACTGGCACTTATCAGTAAAATTTGGATCCATCTCTTGTTATTTGAATCATCTGATTTATTGGCTATAGATAACTCCATTACTTTCGCTGCGGTCCAAGTTTATTTCTCCAATATTCTACTGGCAAACTCTTATTTTTAAGCAGGAATAACAGCCTTTAGAATTAAATTATTTTAATTATTTACCTCCTTAAACTTAATCTAGTACTTTGTTTACAAACATTTTAATTACTTTTTCTAGAAATGTCATTTCCATTTTTTTTTAATTGTTAAAGGATAAACATCTTTTTCTTTTAAACTATTTTTAGCTAAATTTAGAATTTATTATCTTTTTCTTTTTACAAACTTTTAGAAAATATTTTGTTTTTAACACAAATTAACTTTATAATTAATTATATCATATATATTTATCTGTGCATTTATAATAGATATTTATTATTTATAAAAATTTATTAAAACTTTGAAACTTAAATTTTATTTATAATTTTTAATATTCGAACAAAGAAGTATATATATATATGTGTGCATATATATAGCTTCAGTATATATGCATCCTTATATATGTATATATATAGTAAATCTGTATGTATATATAAATATTCATGTGCACTGATACAAAACCAAATATAAATATATATTGTAACATTTTACATTTTGATTTAGGTCTTTGATTATGCATTATAAAGTGCTAGTTAATCAAACTATTTCAACAAGAATAATCCAACCAAGTAGGAATTCAGATATTTCATAAACATAGTTATATTTCCTGATTAACTCGACCTAATATTTATTACAATTTGAATTGCCAATGGAATTAGTTTTTTATTTATTTATGAAAGTGCCAGGATCTGTAGAATCACTAATGTTCATCGAGAAGATTCACAGTAAAAAACTAAATTTAATATTTTTTAAGAAATTTCCCCAGGCTTAACTATTAAGTAACCATATTGGCAAAGGTAATTTCTACAATTTTCTAAACTTAATAATAAAATCTAAATAACTAAAATTAAACATGCAGAATGAAAAGTTGATATTAATATTAAATATTTTATTACACTCAATTAAAATATTTAAATTGTAAATTATTAATAAAACTGGAAAGAACATACAATCACCCATCCAGATAGTTAGGTTAAATAATTAAAATAATTCAACAACTAATGTTTACTTCTTTTATAAGTTTCTTCTAGAAGGCTGTAAATGAAAGTTCCTTGAATAATATAGTGAATGTCTCTATCGGTAATATATTATAAGCTTATAGTTTAGGTTAATTTTAATTAGACACAAATTAAGGTATGAATTTCAACTAGCTTACCGATAAATTGTGTGTTTATGTAGATTATATCATACATGGTTTTTTGGGATGAAAGAGCTCATGTAATTTGGTTTTTCTGCTGACAGTTTCACATTCCTGTCTGTTTTAAGGCTGGACTCGAAAGCTTTTTGGAGTGACCTCTTCATGATGAAAGAAGGTGTTTGCAAACACTCCAGTTTCCACTCCTGCACAAAGACTTATTTCAGCATAGAGTGGTCTTGGATGCTTCATTATCCAGGACCAGCCAAAAGAACAGGCAAGATAAGACAATGCTTCAAATTATTTGCTTCTTTTATACTCTGGACAGTTTTAGATTTCTGCACATATATTCTTACCTTTTTTTGTTATCAAAATACAAGTTGATAATCTTATACATTTATTGCTACTTTTTAGTTTCAAAGTCTTTTTTATATAAATTATTTTCACCAACTTTAATTATCTCGTAAAAGATTTTTACTCTGATTGTAATCTTTTGCGTTTATAATTTCTTTTTGTTTATCTGGATAAACAATTTGTATGCATTTCTAGTCTTTCCACTTTCAACTTTA
This sequence comes from Epiperipatus broadwayi, assembly GCA_028023455.1. NCBI lineage: Eukaryota > Metazoa > Onychophora > Udeonychophora > Euonychophora > Peripatidae > Epiperipatus > Epiperipatus broadwayi. Next base: position 3,282,737 of record JAQFVV010000115.1, read on the forward strand.
ATTAAATAAATCATATCAAACACAAATAACCTTCATTGTACATATCTAAAAAATAAAATTATACTAACAAAAAAACTAAATTGTATCCATTGACGATTTTTAAATTTTTACTTGTTTTTAAATATTACAAATGCCAAAATACTCATGAACTATACATATTTTAATACGGTTCAATATATATATATTCACAGAATATAAATAAGTAAACACATTTTGAATTACTGAAAAGACTATAATGTCTAGTAACTCTTCTAGATGGTGAACCTATTAACAATATTAGTGAATACAAAAATTTAACATAGTATTAAGATTCAAATGATTTCTTTGTGTTAAATGAAACTGCTAAGTTAAATATGGATGATTACTTCATTTCAATGAATTCAGTAAATCTTCTAGATGACCATTTAAATAGTATAACTTGTGGCTTTCAAACATTTGTAATTATTTATATAAACTAGCTGTACCTGCAGCTTCACTCATGTTAATTGAATAAAATAATATAACACAATATATAGCTATTTCTGTGACTTCTATATTTACATATTATTTAAATGAAATAATAATACATGAGTTATCAAAAGCAATATCGCAAAAATTTAACTTTTTGTGATTGATTATACTACTAAATAATCAACTTTAGTATTTTATTTTAAATATATTTCTCATGTGGTAAACTAATTAGTATTATTAATTATTAAGCTTACACTCTGATATATATATAACATATCTAAGACATGTTAAAAGACAAAAACGTGTAACAAAGTTGCTTAATTGCTAATAATAATCTTTTGTAAATAATAATTAGTATAATTAGTTTCATGGAATTTGTTCTGGGCATGCTTATAATATATTTAAATCTGCATTTTTTTTTTCAAAAGTTTTATTATTATTAAATTTTATTCTATTAATCAGAATTATGCATTTCTAATTTTGAATAATTCCATATAACATTCATTTATATATGGTAATTAAGTTTTTAAGAGACAGAACTTAGCATTCCATTTGCAATACCTATGTATTTAAGTGTTTTAATATATATGTTTATCTATCTCTTGAATAGAATCATGCATTTCTAATTTAACTAATAAATATCATCATGTTAACATATGGAGAGGGAAGGTAAAACTGATTTAATGTCGAGGATCACCTGATGATGTCTCTGTTTTTGGCTAAAATACTGTAAATTTATGAGATAGATGATTTTTTTTATGCACTAACATAAGTGCCTAACTATTTATTCATTTTTATGCTTAGGTACGGTTTGATAAATAAACTTCATTAACAAATATTGACAATGGCAGTAATTGCAATATGTATGCCCCAGTAAAAAAGTAACTGGTATTCTCTCCTGCCTGAAGTGCCATCTCTGAACCAATGCATGTACTGTGTAATAACATACTTCAGCCATTTATCATAAAACTGCAAGATAATAGCATGTATTTTATATATAAAAAATATATTTTAAAAATTCTTTAAAATACTGCATTGGATAATATTTAATATTGTTTCAAGTAATTTATAAAACTCTATAGAAAAGTCAGATTTTTAAAATTATTATAAGCTGATGTTTTTTTGAATATAAGTAATGCTATAAATAATGGGAGTGAGGGTACTGCATACATTTATTTTTACTGATTTATTGCTGAAATTGAGCTAAGTAAAAATGCATAGCCTATGTATATACACTTTAAATGATCAAATTTCAATGTTAAAATATGTCCATAATGTTGCCTTCTATATATAAAATTAAAATAATCAATTTAAAACAAAATTGAACAGACAACTCATTATAAATAAAAAATTATTTAAAATATCAACTTAATGGAACCTTTTCAAGATGGTTCTTTTTATACAATCATATGACCAATTACCCTATAGCAATTCTCCCCAGTGGACATTATTTACATTACATTACAATAAATATAATTATTAAAATACATACACTAAACATAATTAATAATATATATATATATACTGTAAAGGGTAGCTTACAATGCACACATTCCTAAAATGATCAAGCATATTTATTGAACCCAATCCATTTGGAATTTATATTAATAATGGGAAGATTATTAGTTTGTTATTATTATTACATATATACATATAATACACAATAAATTACTAAGTTATAATAAATAAAATACGATCAATATTTTAGAAAGTAATGTTGTATATATATAAAATTATTTGATTAAATAAACTGTAATGTATATATTTTTTTAAATTTAAAATTGAATATTAATTTATAGTTAAATGAATTTGGGATTACCTGCAGTTAAGTTAGTGTGCACATATGTGTGAAAATAAAACTGATTTTATTATTTTATTATTTTTTTTATTTATTTATAATAAATCTAAATGTATTTAAACAATAGGCAGTTAAAGATATCAGTGTTCCTGGAAATCTACGTGCATGAAATGTATAAAAACAAAAGACAGTTTACAAATCGTTCTTATTGTTATAGCACCTGTAACAAAGGACAGCAATTAAAAATAAAATTTAGAACACTAAAAATGGAGTTTTACTTTTTCTTTTAGTTAAATTATAAACATTTTAAAAGTCAAATGCTGTAACTAAAAGTTTATCAAATTCAAAGGAAAGAAAGTGAAATAAGAAGTAAGAATAACTGATTAATTCTTAAATAATTAAATCGTGTTTTAATAGTTGTTGGAGTAAATTTGAATATTTTAAATCTTTTCAAAAAGAATAATGAGAATTAAGTCTGTTGAAAATTGGAAAATAAAGAAAAATGAAATAATTTTCTTAATATATATATAAAGCGTTTCTATATTATCTGATGTAAATATATGATTATAAATAATTATTAAATTGTACTTTAATATGAAAATGGGCTAGAGCAAAACATGCTGTTGTGTGTCATGGTATTTCCTGCCAGCTGCATTATATCTATCTATATATATATTTTTCTACTTTCTTGTAAACACACAAGAAGATGCCTACAGTCAAAAGTAAACAAGGATTGGAATACTTTATGGTGAATCAAATGAGGATCAAGATGTTTACCATTAAACACAACTACAGGAGACACCATTGTACCTATCTATCCTTGCTAAGGAAAATGATTTACTAAGTGAAACTGCTTTGAAGAACAACTTGCCTAACTATCAATTACTACTACTTCTATTATGATGATTTTTATGAACTTTGTTCCAATTACAATTTTTAATCAAAGAATCAATATTGTAAATTTTTGTTTATTTTTTTTATTATTTATACTATCTGTTGTATTTTCACATTCTGATGCTGAAGCCTCATTTTTCAAAATTAGCAAAGAAGAAAAGGGGGGATTATTCATTTTGATATTTTTTATATTTTCATTATAAATAAAATTTAGGTAATACCACCTGCTTCACATCAGGTTATCCACATAAATATAGAGATAAGATTCTCTAAATTTATATATATATAGGTTAAATTACAACACTTATACAGAATACATATTATATGTTTTATTTTGTGATTAACCGTGTACGTATATTTTCCAGTATGTTTGACTAATCAACTGGTATCTGTCTCTATCATATATATAAATTGGGGAAACTTGTTAAATAGATTAACATTTGTAAATATATAATTTAGCTAGCCAGCATCTCAATTATATTAAATAACTAAAGTTGATTTTTCTATATAATTATGATTTGTAGAGAATGAGTGACATAGGTGGATTTCTACCATGGGGTATAAGGGTTGGATCTAGAGGATAATTAATTAGTAAGATGGTAGAGGTTCACTTGTAATACATGTACATATGATGATTATTATATATATTTTTTATTATTACTATTGTTGTTATACTTGATATTTATTATTGTTAATAAATGTTTGAGAGTTTGTATTATTCCAGTCTCTGGTTTATTGAGTTGTCCTGACATTCCACAGTTTATAAATATTTATACATGCACACACATCTATTTTTCTTATTATATAAAAGCTTGAAAATAAAACAAATATAATAAATGCTAGTTATAACCTATATATAGGTGCAGGAGTTGCTGTGTATATCTGTTCATACCTGCTAAAGGAGTTAAAAGCAATATTCTCTCTGGGCTTGAATATTAGGGCATAACGAAATTAAAAAGGGGAAAGTGGATGAACTAACCTAAATTGCAGTTAATATTATTAAATAGGGATAGAGTTAGTCAATTAAAGGGTATGCAATCATTGGTTAAGCATTTCATCGGGTTCTCATTAGCACTCTATCAGATGACCCACAGTCTGAACATAGTTGGATGCAACTTTTTTCCCTTCTAAGCCTGGTAGGTCTCTGCAGATTGTTTTATTAGGGGTAATAAATTAGAGCATATTAACTTATCCCCACACCATATTGCTACATTTGCATAGTAGTACAGTCTGCAAGTTAGTTGACCATCCATTACATCTGGTACACCATCATTGGGCTTGGTTAGTTTATGACTGTTAATGAAGAGTACTGCCCATTATACTGGTGTTAGCAATGTTTGGGATTAGTGGTCATCATTCCATCTGTTATATCTGGCACCAGCAACTTTGGGACTCGATAGATAGGTGTACCATCACATATAGACTTTGTATAAGCTGGTCATACATTGTGATCGAACCAGCTGATTGATATATCTGATAGATATATCCAAGTGCTAATTGTTCCGTCCGTTATAATACATAAAAATGATTAAACTTATTACAATCCTTTTTTCCCCTCATAATATATATATATACTAATAATCTAAAAAAAAAAAAAAAAAACAATAATAATAATCCTTTCCTTTTATTTCTAAAATTTTAACTCTAAGGATAGATAGATAATAGATAAATAAAGGATAGAAAAAAAATAATATGTTTTCAATATTATAGAAAAGTTACCATTTTTAATTTATTATAAATGAACATTTTTTAGAAAATAAATAATGGGATCCTACCTCCTGCACTTATTTTTGTTATTTCTTATATTAGCCTATCTTTTTATTATCATATCCATATTAGTGTTTTAATTAATTGAGGTTAATGTTTTTAAAATCACACAAATATCCATGCCATTTTAAAATTTTCTTTCTCATGTGCTAATTAAATATATTTAAAACTTAGTAGAGAATATACTTAAAGGGAAATGGTAAAAGTTTGTCAAATTCAATAGCACATTTCTTGCTGTACCTATGCCATTTAAAATTTTACTTTAATATATGTTAAATATGTATTAACTAAAATCCTAAGAGTTTATAAATTTATCATTATGACATATAAATTGTCATTATTCAAATGAGTAACTAAACACATTGTATAAATGCAATTTGATTAATTTAAAATATATTTCTCTTACTTTATCAAAAACTATACTTTTCATTTTAAGAATTTTCTAACTCTGTAATCTTTTAATCAGTGCTGCTCTCTATTTGTTTTTTTTATGATGGCATTTGAAATCAGTTATGATATAGATTAACCGATTTTCCATGCATTTTTATATTGCAAATTATAAATTTTTTAAAAACAACTAAAGCAAAAATTTGGGCCAGTAAAATTCTATACAAAAAAGAAAAAAAAATCATCCATGATTTTTCAAGATTGGTGCAATATTTGTTGAATTATAAAATCACAAACAAACAAACTTTCATATTTATATAGTAATATAGATATGAATATGTTTTTAGCGATTTCCTTATAATAATAAAAAGAATTTATAAATATAGAACTATATCCAGTTGAAAAATATATTTATTTTTTTTCACATTGTTTTGTAGATATTCAATTTAATGAACTTTTTCTTCTTATATATTTTTAAAAAGTTATTGTTATTCAGAACTACCTTTACATTTTTTGGTATCTAAAGCACTATTTCACTGTATCTTAATCAGAATAAAATTCCTGAAATCTTAAAAACTTTACAAAATTTAATTGGGATATCCAGGTTACAAATGAAATATACCTATGCATAAGTTTGGCCTGCCTTCATCTATATTCGAGTATAACTGTTATTGTAAACAATTCATATATGTTAGTTTGCCATCTCTTTAAAAAAATTATTAATGCTTAAATGTGATGCTTAAAAAACACTAAGAATATCAATTGATCAATATACTAAATCAAAAATAATTTATTGCTAAAACCATTTTATTAATATATATATATATATATGCATTTCAAAATAAATAAATAATCAAATCAAATAGTTAGCTGTTCAGGAAGTCATATGATGTTTGGCCACCAGAAATTGTAGGCGGAGTTTTGATCTGAAAACTTTTAACTAGGAAGTGAACTTTTAGGGGGTTTGATATTTAAAGAATATAATTCGGGAAACTTTTAAAGGGGGGTGGGCTTTTAAATTGTAATATTATCAAAAACAAGATGAATGGAGGGGATATAAGAAATAAGCAAAAGATGGTTGATTTAGATATAAGTATAGATGTGGAGAGGGAATGGTTTTGTAATATTAATGGTAAGAAAGTTTGTCATAAACGTAATGGAGAAGAAAGAATCAGAAGAATTTGTAAAAAAATAGTTAGGAAAGAAAAAATTGTTAAAATTGGGTTTTTGAATATGCAAGGTGGGAGGAGACCAGAAAAGTGGCTGGAATTAAATAAAGCAATTGAAAATGAAGAGCTGGGGTATTAGCAGTAGTGGAAACTCATCTAAGAGAAGAAGAAGAACCTATTTTGGAAGAGGTGGTATGGCAGGTTGTAAACAGAAAAGAAAAAGAAAAAAGGGGTGGTGGTATAGGTGTTATAACGAGAAAATATTTAAATATTGTTAAATGTCAAGAGCATTTGTGGTTTGAAATAAGGTTGGGTAGACAAGAATGGATGGTGGCTGTAGTGTATATAGCTACTGGAGATAGTCAAACTGTAATGAAGTGGAATAGTAGTATATATGAATGCCTAGTTAAGGATATACAAATTTTTAAAGAGAAGGGGAAGAGAATAATGGTTATAGGGGATATGAATGGACATATTGAAGAAATTGATGATGTAGATAATAAAAATGGTCAGTTTTTGAAGGAATTTTGTCAAAGAGTAAATTTGAGCATTGGGAATTTATCAAATATGTATGAGGGACAATACACATGGTCTAGGAATAATGTATTTCACACAATAGATTATGTATTGGTAGAGAAAGAGGGAATGAATAAAATACGGAAAATTAAGGTGTTTGATAATGAAGAGAGAGTATGTAATAGTGATCATAATTTTATTGTAATAGAAATGGTTAGTAATGTGATGGAGGATAGAAATAAAGGTAGAAATAATAGTGAAAGATGTGGATGGAGAGTGAATGATAAGAATAAGTTGGAAGAATATAAAATAAAAGTTGAAGAAACCATGGAGTAGTTGGATGGGGATGAGTATAAGGACTGGTGTGGTGAAATAGAAAAAGTGGCAAATAGAGTTTTAGTTGAGAATATGCAGAAGAATAAAAGTAATAAAAAAATGAGAGTTAGTAAAAGTGTAAAAGAGAGGAAAAAAGCATGCAGAGAATATAAGTGTGCTATTAAGAACAAAGAAAGTGAAAATGATATTAATGTTAAATGGAGAAAGTACTTAGAAAAGAAGAAGTTGGCTAAAATGGATAATTATAGAGAGAGGATGAAGTTAAATAGTAAATTGTTGGAGGATATTAATAAAAGTGGAAGAGATGGGAGTAAAAAATTTTGGAATTACATTAAAAGGAGAAATGTAGGGGAAAGAGAGATAGTATTAATAGATGATGAGGGAATAGAGTGTAGCTCTAGAGAAGAGGTAGAGAGAATCTTAAATAGATATGTAATGGATATAGAAAAGATGTTAGATGTGAAGGAAGTAGTGATAGAAAAAAATGAAAGCAGTTAGTAATGGGAATATTAGGTTCACAAAAAATGAATTGAATGAGGCAGGGAAGAGATTGAAAAGTGGAAAGGCGAGAGGTTTAGATGGATGGGCAGCGGAGATGGTAATGAATTTAAAGTTATTATCATGTTTTAATAAAATGGCACAGAAGACAGTTTTTCCGGTTAGTTGGAGTAATACACGAATAAAATTATTATTTAAAGGGAAGGGTAAGGATCATAGAAAGTTAAATAATTATAGACCAATAGCGGTAACATCAGTTTCATATAAAGTTTTCTCATATATGGTAGCTGGAAGAGTTGTAAAATGGATGGAAGAGAATAATGTAGTAGGGGAAATGCAAGGAGGTTTTAGGTCAGATAGGCGTATAGGAGATAGTTTGTTTGTAGTTACACAGCTTATGGAGATGAGTAGAAATTCAGGTAGATCATTATATATGAGTTTTATAGATGTAGAGAAAGCATATAATAGAGTAAATAGAAATGGATTATGGGTAAGGTTAACCAATTTGGGAATGGATGAAGCTTTAGTAAATATTATTAAGAAATTACACTTGGGTCTCTTTTTATGCGGACTTATTTAACACGATTTTGAAGTTACACGATTCGTGTTTCACCGGAAGTCGACCTTCGATAATGTGCTATCACTTTAAATAATAAATTTCGTGCACTTATGTTATATTGAAAGTAATAGCACATTATTGGAATTCTACTTTCATCTTAGTAATTTCAATATTTTCAGTGCTTTATAATAGTAAGATTTTATGCAATAATGAAATTAAAATCATGATTTCCACATTTTATGTATATACACATTAAATTTTACAAGATTATAATGTAAATTTGTTCAAACATTATGCGTGTTAATTTTGCATTTTAAATCACATTCTGTTTTTGCTTTTTAAAAAAGAACGTAATCAATTATTAATCATTTAGTGTCCACAAGTTTATTTTTAAAAGGTCAGTAATAGCAGTGGGCACAATTAAAAATTAAAATCTGATTTTTAATTGTAATTAACAATTTAAAAATTACTTATGGGCGACTTGAAATTAATGTGATGTAAAACGAAATTTGATTTTTAAACGGAATTGAAAATTAAAGACAAAAATAAGAATTTAATTTTTAGTTGTTAGTTTTAATTAAATTTTTCCCAGCAGTGGTGAATAAATGTCTTTTTATTATCATAAATCTAAGTTCATAAACAATTAATAAAATCATCGTCGTCATCAACAGAAAACCATTAACACAACATGAGAGTGAACTTGGCGCTAGTTGTATTTCCTCTTGTGAGAATAATTGCTGAGATATTCTTGACTTCGTTTAAGGAGAAGCCAAATACATCACATCACATCACATGAGAATCTGATTTTTTACTAGTTTGCAAACGAACGTGTTTTGGGGCAAATAGCGATAATAATTAAAACGTGTATAAAAAAATGTAAATTACTGTACTGTAAATTATGCATAAAAATATATTATTTTGAATAAAATTAAATATTATAGTTAAAAAAAGTTTGTCTTGTATCAATTTTTTTCAAATTTGAAATTTTTTATTAGTCATATTTTATTTCCTTATTTTTTTTTTTGCGCGAATTTTGAAAAATCACAGACCGCATCCCTCTTTTTCAATGTAAGTTATGTCTATTTTTGCGTGATTTCGTTTGCACGTGTTTTCTGAGGAACCTATCTATCGCGTAAAATGAGACCCAGGTGTAAATGAAAATAATTATTATACTTACCAGTTAGGGGATATAGAATCAGTTAAAGTTAAAAATGGAGTGGGATTAAGGCAAGGATGCCCTATGTCACCTATTTTGTTTTTGTTGTTTCTGAGTGAAATGGAGAAAGCAATAGAAAGACTAGGAAGAGGGGTAGAGATACCATTAATAGGTGGAAAGGGAGTATATATATTGTCGGGTCTTTTTTTTGCAGATGACATCTTTTTGTGTGCAGAAAGAAGAGAAGATATGTATATTATGTTGAGGACATGTGCAAGGGTGGGTAAAGAGATGGGGATTAAATTTAGTGAAGAAAAATCAAATATAATGATGGTTAATACTGGGGAAAGAGAAGATGTAGAATTTTTATTGGGGGACATAAAGTTAAGTGTGGTGGATAGATATAGGTATTTGGGAATCATCTTATGTAATTAGGAAAATTGCTTGGATGAATGGGAGAAAAAATTGATAAATGAAGCAAAGAAAAGAAAGGGTTTGGTAAAGAAACTAACAGTATTTTCATATAATAAATATGATGTAGCTAAAATAGTATGGAAGGGAGTTGCAGTAGCAGGGTTAACATATGTTTAATGATGCATTATGTGTCAGTAAAAGGGTTTTAGATTATTTAGAGAAAGTACAAAGGGAAGTAGGAAGACATGCATTAGATGCAGAGATGTGGACAGCAAAGGAGGCAATTCAAGGAGAAATGGGATGGTCAAGTTTTTATATGAGAGATGCAAAGAATAAAATGAAAATGTTTGGTAGGTTGCAGTTTATGGATAGTAAAAGAATAGCAAAAATAGTGTTCAATTGGGTTATGAGTAAAGGGCAGGTAACAAGATGGGTGAGAAAGGTAATGCAGTATGCGGAAGATTTGGATAAAGAATTTATAAAGGTATACTTGTATAAAAGGTGGGATGATTGTGTTAGGAGGATTGTTGAGTGTTATAGTGGTAAGGAATGGGATAAAAGAATAGAAGCATTAATAAAAAATAGGGAGTTGGAGAGATGGAGAATTAGTATGGAGGGTTAGAAGAGTTTAAATATATATAGAAGTAAATGGAATATTGGATGCGAGTTAATTTATGATAATAGTAAGGAAAGTAGTTTATTATTTAAGGCTCAAACGGGATCTTTAGCAACAAGAGAATATACATGTAAATGAAAAACCATGGATAATTTAGTGTGCAGATTGTGTAAGAAAGGTATAGAAAATATTAGGCACCTGTTGATTGAATGTAAATGATTGAAAGCAGAAAGGGTACAGATAATGAAATTATGGGAGGATAGACATGAACAAAGTGGCTATACAGAAAGTGAGTTATTAGTTTTTATGGTGGGTTTGCGAAGAGATAAGGGGGATTTAGATATAAAGGCCATAGAGTTGACAAAGTTTATGTTGTGGAAATGGGATGGGGCAGAATATGGGAAGACTTAAGAGTGGGGAATGGAGAATAAAATGGCTAACAGGTTTATCTGGGCATAACTGCTGAGATTCTTGACTTCGTTTAAGGAGAAGCCAAATACATCACATCACATCAACTCTCCAATCCATTATTCTATCACCGGATTAAAGTGAGAAAAATATTCAAATTAACAATTATTAATAATTATCAGTTATCATAAATTTAATGATAAAAAACTATCAAAAATTACACAAATGATTCACTTTTTCAATATATAATATCTCATTACATTCATTACAATTAGTTACTTTTCAAATAAATGATTTGTATTTATTATGCATTTCTAAAGTACTTGGATGTATAAGCAATAATATTTAGTGAATTGCACTTTAGCATAAATCTCTCTCTTTTAACTTCAGAAGTCATAATCTAAATAAAGTAATTACTAAGAGGCAATTCAGCAAGATTCTTGTAAATGTTTTCTGCTGAGATATTCTTTCATATCCACTAATGAAAAGCACTGTTTACATTGTTGCTTCTGAAATTGAAAGCGAGGTGTTACTAATAATACACATACATATTTACTTTTAATTACTGTGCCTTTTAGGATTGCCTACTTATTTGAAAATTATAATTAATAACTGTTTTAGCAATAAACTGTGAATAAATTGTAACATACATGGATGCATACACCTAAATACATACCTGATCTCCCATATTCCATGTTCCAACAAAAATTCTAATCCGGCGATCAGGAAAGTACCGATCAAGTTCATTAGATCCTAATAAACCATTAGTACTTATATTGCCTTGTAAGTAACTTCTGTAATAATTATTAAAAATATATAAATAAAATTTTATATATATACTATAATTAATACATTACAGATATTTTATTGTAATAGTTCACAATTTAGAATTTGAATATTATATAAAATCTTATATCTTAGTTAAAAAATTATTTAATAGAGAATACTTAAATATTTTTATTAATAATATATACTACATTTAATACATAATTTTAGTCATAGTTTTGATTACAAAATATGAAAAATATATCTAAAAAAATAAATAATTTTTTTTTTTTTGGTAAACTTGTTTTACTGCCAATATTTTTTTATTATTTTATTATGTATTTTGCAAAATATAAACAAATTAATTCGTGAAATAAAAAAAATTAACAATGAGATAGCAGATAATTCTTAAGTCATTGTGGTTTTGTTATTACTGAAGGCTCTTCCAAAATCTGAATATTTATTGCAAATCATTTGCAGAACTTGGATAAAAAAATTCATTAGTATTAAATATTGATCATTCAAAGTTACAATTTTTTGACTAGTAGCAGACAATAAGTTCTGCAATATAATGATAAATTTTTCTGATCATATACAGATGAAAGATAACGAATATCTGTTTATAAGATATGAAGGCACCTGGAAAGCAATCATTTTATGAGAGTAATATAGTCTGTATCTAAAAACAAATAAATTTTATCTAATGCTATAGTATATTATGTCCTAATAGCAACAGTCATGATATAATTTTTATTTGAAAATTTGTGATGATGACATTTTACTAGTAATTTTAAGTGGGTCTATTTCCATTACTTAATTTAATTGCTAAATGTTTTTATAAAAATTTGACTTTCACAAATATATTTAACTGACAGTAATAATATGCAGTCACAATACAAATCAAGGAAGTGATTCATGACTTTTAGATTCATGAATACTGAATTTAAGGTGGTGCTTTAATCAACTAGGCTATTTTCTCAAAGAAAACAGTCAGTAGAAATTTTATATATATATTTATAAAGATCTTTCTGATTTCTCTTACTTCTAAAACAGCAACATTAATGATTAGTCTCCAAACATTATGGATGTCAAATTAGATTGACTTGTGAGGAATTATTATGAGAGCAGTTTCTTTAAATTTTCTTTTTACTTTAGTTTTGCTGCTTAATATATATATTTTTCTTAATCAAACAAATGTGCATTGGTACATACATGGATTGTTACTTCTGGTTACATTTGTGTTATGTGTGTGTGTCACCATATATATGTCATTCCATATTCACACAGTATTTCATAGATGTAGTTTTTGATATTCTGCATTTCATATTTAGAGTTTGTAAAGGCTAGGATTGCTCACAATATACATGATTTCCAAAAGCTGTTCTGATATTACATTGGTTGTAGAATTTCTTTAATTTATCTTGATTCCCTGGTATCTATAAATACACTACAGTATCTGAAGTTGGTTTTTCTTTTGATGTTTCTTTATCCAATTTAAAGTTCTCTTAACAATAACTAAGAGAAAATCATTCTTCATAAGTTTGCTCTATATTAGATTTTTTTCCCTAAGTCATTAGCTTCTGAACAAACTTCTTTTACTCTGTTTTATAGTGATAGCATAAGTCTCCTTTTTATATTTCTGTCATAATTAGATTTATATAATAAGTATTTTCCTGAATGTGGACAGAAGAGGAATCTGTAATAAATAGTTTTGATTTATCACAAGAATATTATAGAAAGTCAACTTTTATTTTGATGTAATTCTGTGGTGAATTTAACTGTAGGAAATATGTTATCAATGTGTAACTAGAATGTTTATGGTAGTGCTTCACCATGCACCTATGCAATAAAACAAAATAAGACTTTTAGTAAAAATGAATTAGTATTTATGACTGTGGTTTCAAGTTCTTCTATGTGAATAATGCTGATTAAGAATGACAATAGTCAACCCATAGTTATTTCTTGATTTTATTGGAAGAATTGTAATTGAAAAAATGTTACGCAAATGTTAAGAATTTCATTACATTATCAGTAGGAGGAGTTGTTATGGGTTAAGCTATTATCCTCCTTATTTTCTTTTGTACTATGGATAATATTTCATCACTTAGTAGATTTTAGACTAAACTTTCCACATTAAAGCTTACAAGTGCCAGATTATTCTATTTTCATGTTCTTAATTAATTTCAAAAAGTGCTTAGAATCTCTGACAAAAAATTATATGCCAAAGAACTAAAAACTTTAAGAACAAATCTTGATAAATTGTGACATGGTCCTCATGGATATCAGTAGAGCATAGAGATGTAAAATTTTGAAATATGTTAATTTACTCTTTTCTGCATGTGTGATATATAACAGTGATAGTTTCTGAGTAATGGTAATCACTGTTTTTATAGGTGATATATTTTTGCCAGCTTTTCATATTGGCATGCTGTGACAAGTTTTCTTATTTTGTTGCCTTAATCAGCAGTATTCATTGCAATTGCAGTATTGCTTTTATCAAAACGTAGGCAATAATTTCAGATTTGTCTAATTTAAAAAACTTAATAGTTTTTCCTCGCAAAATAGATGTTTGACTTAGTTTGTTGTTCAAGAATTATTTTAATTCTCTAATATAATTCTACTACATTTTTCTAGAGCAATTTTTGAGTGATTTCCTCAATTACTGACCAGCAATGCAAGCCCAACATTATCTATGTTTAGAGAACAGTTATTAAATATCATAAAATAGACAAATTTATAATCATTCTTCCTGTTGACAAAGACAATGTTATAGCTGCAATGGATACTTCTGATTATGATGACAAAATAAGAGAGCTCTTCATAGCAGGTCAATATAAAAAAGTGATAAAAAAAATCTTATACTTAACTGCAGAAACAAAATTACAAGCATTATTCAGAAAGGGTAACATGTATTTCATTGATTCTAAAAAATAATAATTTCATATCTCTGCAATTTATTTAAAGTTTATAAAGAGGTTATTCCATTAAGATCTATTTTTAATTCTGTAAATTTACCATTTCAAAATTTGTCCTAACTTCTTCTTGAGGTTCTTAATCCTATGGCATGTAGGACACAATCCTTTGCCAAATATTCTAAGTGCTTTGTAGCATTATTCAAGAAAATGAAAATAGAAAGAACTGATATATTGGTAAGTTTTTATATAGAAAGTTAATTCACAAATGTATCCAGTAAAGGAGCATTATTTACTGTTAAAAAATATGATTAAATAATGATAATAGCTTACAAACCAGAACAATTGTTCTTATTAATAGTTTAATGGAATTCTTAACATTTAAATAACAATACATTTTAAATCTAATACAAAATTCTTATAATAAAATCAAGAAATGGCTACAGGTTTATTAGCAACATTTATTTACATAGAAGAACTTAAAAGCAAAGCTGTAAATATTAATCCACTTTCACTGAAAATCTGGCTTTGCTATGACAATGATATATTTGTTGCATAGTCACGTAGTAAAGCACTATTACAAATGTTCTGGATATGCAACAATAATATATTTCTTTCAATTAAATTTTCAGTGGAACAAGAACAAAAATTGATATTCTTAGAAAGTGGAATTATATTATCACTATAAAATAGAGCAAAAGAATTTGTTCGGAAACTAATGATTTGGAAAAAAAAGTCTAACATAGAACAAACTCATGAAGAATGACTATTTTTGTCAGTTATCATTAAGAAAACTTTAAATTGAAAATAAAAATAAATACAAAGAAATAATTGTAGACATTAATATGAGAACAGTTTTCTAGACCACAGTACACTGTGATAAATCCTAACCTCTATAAAATCTATGAAATATAATAACTCCATATAGATAATAACAAATAAATGTTGAACGGCATGTACGAGCTAAACCAACTATGTCATTGTAAAATAAATAAAACAATATAAAGAAATAGTTAGAACAAAAAAACCAAAAGTAAAATAGCAGACCATGCATGTACCAATGAATGTATGTTCACTATGAAAAAAAACAAAAGTATTGGCCATAGAAAAAAAATAAAATGCGAACCTGCTCACATGAAAATGGTAAATAATCCCATAAATTAAGCTTAGTGTGATAATTCTTAACATTTGAAAACTAGCCATTAATCTTACCTTTAAGAAAAAATGAGATATCAGGAGGATCCTTATAAATAAGTATATACACTTTCTATTGCAATTCTCATTGACAGAATAACCAAATTAATTACAGCATATCTTAAAATTTAACATTCATGAATCTAAAAACTATGGATTCAATTTCCATATTAATACTATCAGTCAAGTCACACCTGAATTGTGCTATATACTAAACTCTGTCTGTTGGATGAATTTGGAAAAGTATAAATAAAATATGAATCTTTCTAAAAACATTTAACAATTAAATTCAAAGACAGAAATAAAGCAGTCTAACATATAAATACAAATTTGGTAGTCAACCTGGTCCCTATCGCCCACTAGTGGGCATTCCAGTCTTTATGGTAGGTGGTAGGGGTTTTGTCTGACACTGAAGCACTTTCTTTTTTTTTAATTTAATTGACTTTTTAAAAAAATTTCATAGAGATTTATATGCTTTAACTTGCTGTAACTCTGCTTTATAAATTTTATAAAGTAAAGTTACTTCCCTACCTTATAAATCACCATTACTGTGGAACCGGTGAGTGGTTAAAAAATTTTATTACTAACAGAGATACAAAAGTGGGCAGTAGGTATAAAAAGGTTAACTACCCCTGATTTAAAAAAAAAAAATGGTGATATTACAAATACATTTTTAAATGACCAATAAAAAATCTCAAATTCCTATCTTTTGATAAACTTTCGTAGTAAAAACATCAAATTTTTGTAAATAAAGACATTTAAGATGATTATGTAATTATTAATAAACTCCTATTAATATAAATTTATTCAGAAAAAAGGTAAACTAAAACCTTGTATCTGTTTATGAATAAAATTTGTGTCATTTTCAACTATAACTCTCTTACTCAACCTATATTGAAGTTCTTTCTTTCTACCTTAATAAAAGTAAAATTGACAACTACATTACTTTCTTCTTCACCTTTATGAGTTTCTAAAATGTCATCACAAATCATACTTTTCTTTGATGTAATATTTGACAAAAACAATTATCATTCTTCTGATAATTTTTTTTCTCTGAAAAACAATTTAAAATGTGATACAGTTTATATAACTTAAAACATATTCAAAAATGGTCACAAGGAATTTCTTTTTAGTAGCTATTCTTTAGATCTGAAAAAAAATATTTTCATTATAAAGCAATATAAAATCATATGAATAAATTTTAATCATGCATTTAAAAAACTGACACTTCTAAAAACAAAACACATTATAGAATCATATGAATAAATTCTAATTATGCATTTCAAAAATTGTCACTTCTGAAAAGGAAACAAAGAAAAAAAAAGTACACGTGTATTATTGTCTACCAAACTTGGCAGATTTTTTTTTTTAATTATACAGTTTCAGAGGTATATAAGTATTTGTTTATGTTTTTTTTTTTTTTTTCAATTTTATTTTACTGAATATGTGTTAGTTCTTAAGTTTAAAAAAATTAATAAATTGATTATAAATTCCATTCAGAAAATTCATTTTAATTTTTTTAAATTTATATTAAATCACAGGTTTAATTTTGTGGAGCCAGCTATCCAGTATGCATATGCAAAACATCAAAAGACTTTATATATGTTTAAAAAAAAAATTTTTTTTTATATTAATATGTTGTCTTAATACAAAAATATAATAAATAAAGTGGAAATATTATAAATAATTTTTGCAAAAAAATTTTGTAGAAATTTATTCTTTTAAAATAATAATAAATTTTAAAAAAACTACAAATATTACATACACACCACTTCTTGTCAGCCATTTTGTTTTAAATTGCATGCCCCTCAAATACACAGGCACCAAAAAAATAAATCCTGACAAAAATGATTCTTTGTGAACAATTCAAGATTTCATTCATGAACATCTTGTAAATCCGATTTATTAAACTAAAAATCTAAATTAAAACTTATTCCATATTTTTTTTTAATCTATTATTTTATGATAATTTCATTTAATGAATAAATGATGAAAAATTTCAATCTTTCAATACTTTTTCTGAAAATATTAATCTTTCCAATATTTCATATTCAAAATATGTACTACCTCAGAATCAAGAGTGAATTCACTCAAAAATAATTAAGATCATTATTTATAAACCAGAAACTGGGATACTTTATAGAATATTGTCTAATAATAGCTCCTATGAATATTCTTTAAGCATCTCATCTTCTGGAAATAGAAAATTAAATTAAATCCATTAAGTTATTAAAATTCTAAAGCATATCATAAATAAATTTATTTTATCTCAAAACTCAATCAGAATTATAATTATTGCAAAAGGATCATGCCAACAAAAATATATTTTATTACAGAATTGATCAATAAAACTCCAAGCCCTACTATATTTCAAATTAAAAATTTGTTCAAAAATCCTTACAATAACCACATATCCAATCATTCTTTACAATATAAACTGTCTATTGCAAAAGCAACAACTTAGAACTGGGCTTGGAAAATTAACTCTCAGTTATACAATATCTATGATTAAAAAAAAAATATTTAAAAAAAATTAGAATTATAAAAGTATATATAAGATGATCATACAAAAAATTATAAATTCTTATGATTAATAAAATAGATAAAATGAAAGTACAATAGAAAAGTCAGTCAAAGGAGGAGGGGAATTACGAATGGCATGAATAAAAGAGTGAGATAATGAACACCAAGAATTGTTGTTGTTGATGTTATTATTATTGTTGTTGTTATAAAGTGCAAAATTACACATGTCACAATATATATGACTTGTTTTTTTAATTATTGTGCAAAATTAAGATGAACAAAGGAAAAGTGCCTATTATTTCTGTATTTATTTCAAATAAAAAAAAATATTTATTTAATAATAAATATTAGCAATTAATAGTTGGTTTAGATTTTAAATTGAATCTATATATATATAAAAAAAATATGGATTTTCAAAATTTTCTTTTATGGCAGAAAACTAAATCAAAAAGTTATATTTTAAGTAAAATAAAATTCTAAAACTTCATTTGGAGACTGCATTATTAAGAAAATTAAAAAAAAAAAAAAGTATTGTAAAGAATCAATAAAGATTGCATGCTCACTGATGTTAACATTGCTGACTATTTAAGATTTTATGAACGTATTTGACATACATTTCAGTTTCTGATTAATTGTTCATTTTAAAAAAATTATTACAATCATCTCTGTACTGCTACATTATTAATATTATATAATCAAGATAATACCATAAAATGCTAAATACTTAAGTTTTGAATTCACATCATTAGTTAGATACTTTTCATCTTTTGACAGAAGATGATACATACAAAATTAAGTGCAGCATGATTCCATTTAACTTTTCAATTATATGAATTCAATCACTTAATCCAAAATTGACATTGGTTACATATAATTTTTACATGCTAAAAAAAGGGGGTATCAATCTCTTAAACCATAGTAAAAAATTATACAATGGGTAATGTTTCTTTTTTGTGTGTTACTACAGTAATAACAATAATTAATTATTTTTATAGTATTAAAAGCATTGAAATCAATTTTTATTCTTCGTATCTTTTTTTAGCACGCACTAATTAGAAAGTCATTTATATGTGCATGAAAGTAAATATTAACTGAACACTAAAGAAAAAATGTAATTGTTAATGATCATATATAGGTGCCATCATGTTGCACAATCCATGTTTTAAAGTGAGAAGAAAGAGAATTAGAATAAAATTTTGCAAATTAATGTAGGAGGAATTATAAATAATTCTTGAACTCTTATATTATATTGCTTGCCTAAAGTAAGTGTGCTTTTTATAATTATTTTAAAAAAGTAGAACACCTTCACAAATGTATATACTGTGTTACTTATAATAAAAAAAATTAAAAAAAAAAATTAAAATAATTATTGATAATTTCAACATTGTAAAAGAAAACAAATTGCAATAATTTATTTTGAAAAAAGACAATGCTGAAGTTTCAGTTCAGAATGTTAATTAATTAATCATTTCAAAATGGAAAAAGATATTTTTAAGACAGATTAAAAAGATTATGCTTCTTAAAAATGTTAATATAATAAAACAGAAAATAAGATAAAGTATAAATCTGGTTCAAACAAGTAATAGAATGTCATGCAATCATTGATACTTGTTAGTTTCAGCAGCTAATTTTAAATCCAAAAAGTGTGCAAGAGAAACACAAATTAGAAAACATCAGGCCATAGTTAGAGTGAAAGCAGAATTCCCAGCAATTGCAGACGCAAGTATTAAGAAACGGCATTGAACTTCTAAAAATATGGAAAACCAAATAAGGAATTTGAAAGCTTTGATTATGATGAGCTAAAAACCCAAATACATCTGTTATCATTAGTTGTGTTGCATACTTATAAAAATATTGCTTATTCTGCCTAGTATAATTATTCCTAATTCAAGTCAACTGTAATATGAGTATGTAAGAGAAGAGAAGCTGTATCAAGCCATCTAAATGCTTTTAGAAAGTCATCAAGAAAAGTGTTACTAACAAGTCAAGGAAATGGTAAAGAAATTACCAAAGAAAACCATGAAGAAAGACTGACCAAGGATTTATAAAAGCATCAAGAAGACAAAAATAGTATTGTGAAAAAAGTTACCTAAAGTAAATGACATAGGATCAAAGTAAGAATTTTTTTTTTGTTGTTAATATATATTAATGAAAGCTTTTGAAAAAAAAAAAATTATTGTTAATACATAGATCACATGATCACCATTTCTTATGCTTGCTTATAATTGTTATTAAAACAGGCAAAACTCACTATACATATTGGTGATCATGTGATGTTTATTGGCTTAAAACCAATCCTGCGTAATAGGATAGTGGTGGCTATGGTCATTAAAGAACCAAAGACACCAAATGTATAGGTACTGAACTGAATTCAGACCTATATGACTATATAAAACTAATGAGCTTGGATTGAAAATATTAAGGTGTTTTCAATTTAAGACTCATAGTTTTGTAGTTAAGTAGAGATAAAAGGTGGCTGCTGGAGGGTTACCTTAGATCCTAAGATCTAGGTGCAGTGCTCTCAGATCCAAGGCTTCTCACTGACAAAGGCCACAAGCCAGAAATTATTCTAGGGATATTGGATGAATAGGCACCAAATGGGGATTTTTATGCACAAGTCTTCTGGCATCCACTGATTACGCTAGCTTTCAGTGTGTGGCAATATGTATAGTGAATTTTGCCTGTTTTAATAAAATATATATATATATATGTATTAGCTGTTTATCCTAATTCTCCTAGATAACTTATTATATTTTTGGGAAAGACAGTAAAAAACTATTAAAAAAATATTGACGACATATGTTGATTTAATTTATTGTTTCAAATGTATTATAGTACAAGTTACCTGGCCAATATTTAAAGCTATTATGGTTTTATATGTAAATTATTATTGCTATTCTGATCATAGAGAAGTTCTTTCTTATCTTGCATAGTAAAATTTTAATTAAATTATGTACTATCAAGTAACGATCTCATGTAAAATAAGTTAGCATTGATAAAAAAAAAAAAAAAATAAGGGAAATGATTATTTCAGGAAAGATTTAATGAGTGAATAGTTCCTAGATTAAGTGGAATAAGCTATCCACAATGAATTGGATTTTTTCCTGGATTGAAAAGTAATCAATAATAAATTTTTTAACGGTTGATAATAATCAGGAAAGGTAAATACTGCTTCAATAAAGTTCCAGTTTGATTATCTGCAAATTAATAAGATGATAAATGATTTGATATTGCATCCATATCACTTATATTATAAAATATTAACTTATGATAGACTCTGTTAAAGTGAAGTGGTTGGTTCCCATTATAGTACCAAACAAGAAGGCTGAATTAAATATCTAAAATATTGCGATATAATTCCAAATTGAAATATACATTGCTATAAAAAAATTAAAAATTATTAAAATAATAACATTGCATAAAAAATAATAATAAATAAATAAATGTAAAATGAAATAAAAAAAGTAAAAAAGAAGGAATATAGTTAGATTGTTGGCTTTGAATTAAAAGATAGTCAGTACAATATAGGCCAGGCAGCAAAGAATAGAAAAAAAACAACTATGAAGGAAATAGAATACAAAGTAGAAGTGATAAGCAAATGTACTGCTAAACTATATAGAAATAAAAGTAAATAAATTAATTAATTTGGTAGGAGACAGTCATTCTAAATATAAAATGCAAAGAGCAATTGAAACATTGGAACAAAAAATAGTGGAAGCCCAAAAAACACATGCGAAAGATAGACCAGCAAGCTGAATGAAGAATATTAGTCATACTATAGTGAAGACATGTTTAAAAATACAAAAAGAAAGTAAAATAGATAATATGTCCAGAAAGTTAGAAGGTAATCAAAGTCACCAGAAGATTAGTAAAATGGATATGTGTGTTAACAGAGTTATTAAAGAGACTGAATAAAGAATAATTAAATTTAAATGACAAGATGGAAATGGGACAAAATAAGAAAAAAAATGAGGGGAAAATCAAATAGCTAGAATAATATCTTCAAGACACAGCAAAAATAATAAGAAATAAAAATCAAACAACATTAATAAAAATGCAAGATGAAGTCAATGGCTTAACGCAACACATGAAAGTCAATGGCTTAACACAACACATGAAAACACTTCAAATATGATAAATGAAGAAAATACAAGAAGAAATCATACCTAGAATGCAGATACTAGATGCCAATCTGATAAGACTGCTATAAATGAACCTAAAAAAAAGTAAGTATCATTCAGATGGAATGTGAAGATGAAACGGTAAACAGACTCTAACAAATATGATTCTTGAGTCATGCTGGCAAAGCTTCTATTGAATACTTTAACAATCTAAAAGGCTGTTTTATTCTAAACCATATGATAAAAGAAGCTAAGTTTGTAATAGCATATATTCATCTGCAAGGGGAATCCCAGCTTTGGTGTGATTTCATATTTAATAAGCCCAACAGTTTTCAAATGTTTAAACAAGCAGTATTAATTATTATTCAAATGAAAACTACCAAGAAGGTATCTCAAGAGAGATGTTGATCTGGAGAACCATATATGCCATTTATCAGAAAGCAAGTGGCAACATTAGAGCTTTTTCATCCAATTTACTATCTGAATATCAAATAATTAGGATAGTGAGTGATAACTTTCTTAGTCATATTGAGCAAATGTTAACTAGCACTGACAGAAATACAACTAAGCAGATTGCTGAGCTGCTCAGTGCTTTTGACAGTAGCAAGCCAACATATAAAAAAAGAGGCAGATTCAAACCCAAAAACAAGTATCCATTTAAGAGAAATGAACCCCATGTAAAAAATAATGGGAAAAAGAAAAAAAACACAACCATGGTTTGACAAAAGAAAAAGGAGGTCAACAGATAGTCCAGAAAGAACTCAGATTATCAGACAGACTGGTAGTGGACTTTATTTAAATGATGGTAATTATTATAATCATGATATACAACATTTGTCATTACTTTCTACTAGTCCCAAATATAAAAGCGGACTTATAGAGAAAGATAGAGGGGATGGTATTAATAACAAAAGATCACACAAGAACTAATTCATCAACTAGTTTCAAAAGATAGTACAGGACTTGTTAATAAAAGAATGGATTTGAAATGATTCTGGATCTAACCAAGCAATTAATAATATAAAATTAAAGATATAATTAATGACACATTTTTCCATTGAGGGTTATTGGATTGCATGTACAGATTAGTCGTGTTGATTTCATTATTGAAATAATGAAATAAAATAGAACTCTAAAGCAAGTAGCTTATCCTCTTCTTAAGTATTGAATCTGAAGCAAATTCCTGGACTCATTGAAATTGCGCCAGAGAAGGAAATACTAACTTTATGAATATATTTTGTTGTAGTCAGTTGATATTTCCTGACCCACTAGTCATCTACCCAAACCAAAGAGTCCTTCATTATAAATTGAGAGCATGATTGGCCTTGTGATGCGCATCGGCATGGTTCATACGAAGTGACTAGTAGTTGTTGGGATTGGTACATACACCCACCTCTCTCTCCAATAGTTTCATATTACTATCAAAAGAATAAAATTGTTTTCAGTGATATATATGTTTGTATAGGTAAGAAATGAATTACATCATTAATATTATTTATAATGAAGATATATTCAGGAATTCTGATGAAGTCATATTCACCTATAAATAGGTCCCTGAAAAATATCAGCTTGTAAAACCAATGAAAATTTAAACTGGCTAAACATGATGAATTAATAAAATGAAATAAAATCAGTAGACTAAGAAATAAATATGTGATAAGAAGATGTGATATGTTGGACTATTTCCATCATTTATGAGTGAATGTTGAATGTATAGAAAATTTTAAACTTTATTTAAACTTTTCCAAATACAAACAACTTGTTAGTAATAACACACAAATAGACAAAACAGGTTAGTAATTACACATTCTCCAACTCTTTAATAACACACAAATAGACAATACAGGTTAGTAATTACACATTCTCCACTCTTCTTCAGATGTTGCTAGCCTATATGCACAGTGACAATATTCGTTTAGAAGTTGAACTCGCACCTTTAGATTCTTGAATATTGAATTTAAGGCAAATGTTCTACCAACTGAGCTATTCTGTCAAAGGCAACATGTAGTAGAAATTTGATGTATTTATATATGAGGATTGGTTCAAATCCTCCTGAGTTCTTCAATTTTTTTCTTTTTTAACAAGGCTAATTAGTTGTTGTTTTTTCCCTAAGAGCAAGATTAATTAGAGGCTTCCATACATTGTGTATTGCCACACTGGGTTGACTTATAGGTTTATTTATCATTATCATATGAGCAGCTTCCTTGAATTTTCTTCTATGCATTTTTTCCTCTTTATCCAATATCTTTGTATTTTCCCATTTAAGCATATGATCATTAGTACATACATGAACTGCTATGGTAGACACTTCTGTTTTTTCTCTTTTAACCATTAGTTTGTGCTCTTTTAATTCCTGTTCAACAGGGCAACAGGTCTCACCAATATATTTCCTTCCACATCCACATGATATTTCATAGATGAAGTTTTTGTTCTTCAGCATTTCCAGTTTAGGCTTAGTAGAAGTAAGCATTCCTTGAAGTGTGGTTTGGAAAGCAGTTCTAATGTTATATTGACTGCAGATTCTCTTTAATTTGTCCACAATTCCTGGTATGTATGGACACACTACCATACCAATAATTGTTTTCTCTTTTGGTATTTCTTTGTGTTGTCTATTGAAGGTTTTCCTGATGACTGTTGATGGATAACCATTCTTCATAAGCATTTAGTTATATGTGAATCTTTTCTTTTTCCAAATCACTGGTTTCTGAACAAACCTCCTTTGCTCTGTTCCATAGTGATAGTACAATTCCTTGTTTAGTGCTTCTTGTATGATTGGATGTATATGCTAAGTATTTGCCAGTGTGTGTTGGTTTCCTATACACTGTTGCTTTTACTTTGCCCTGAGGGAGTCTTGTCATAAGAACATCCAAGAATGTCAATTTTTTTGTTCTTGTTCTGATTCCATCATGAATTTAATTGTAGGAGATATGTTGTTAACATGCATCTAAAATTACTGTAATTTTACCTCACCATGTGGCCATACCATAAATGTATTGTCAACATATTGAAGCCACACTTTAGGTGGACATGGAGTAGTATTTATGGCTGTGGTTTCAAGTTCTTCTATGTAAATGTTGCTGAGCAAGGGTGACAGTGATGATCCCATGGCCAACCCTTGATTTTATTGGAAAAATTCTGAGTTATATTGAAAATGTTGTGTAATTACTAACCTGTATTGTCAATTTGTATGTGTATGTTATTACTAACAAGTTGTTTGTATTTGGAAAAGTTTAAATGAAGTTTAAAATTTTCTATACATTCAACATTCACTCATAAATGATGGAATCACATCTTATAATATAGCATCATTACAAACCTTCAGACAAATGTGATAAGAAGTACTTTAACAATTTTGTTCCTCATTGAGAAAGGAGTATTGTGCCATCAGTGTTGCACAATCTGTATTTTAAAGTAAAAAGGAGTTAGAATAAAATTTTATAAAATAATATAAGTACGAGAAATTAATAAATATTTCTTAAATTTTAGTGGATTTATTGGTATTCTTTCCTCCCATAATTAAACCCAATCTAAATCTAATAAATAGATTTTTATATGCATAACTCTTAAACAATTAAAAAGGAAAAAATAATAATACAGTAATAAACTCTCCATATGGTGGGAATATTGGATGAGTAGGCATTAGATAGAGATTTTATGCATTAGATAGAGATTTTATGCATAAACCTTATATCCATGGGCTTTCCAGAAGTTCCACCAATTTCTTCTCAGGTCATAGGTGGTTGTCATCATGGACCACAAGAGTTTAAACTTCCTGACCCACAGCTATTTAACAAACAGCTGTCTGGTGAGATAGAGCCTATTGCTTCAGGAATTCAATTATGTGGTCCAATACTGTAGAGGTTCAGACAATGTAGTTGCAGATGCATTAAGCCGATATCCTATCAAGATGGAACAGCAACGTTTATGGGCTGATAACATCTGCATTACCGCAATGGATATACTCAATAAAAATGTTGAGACCAATCTACGGCAATTAGAAGACTGACAAAAGGAAGACACATATTGTGAGTTTTAGAGAACTTAAGGAAGCAAATAAACCCAGAGCTGAGAGCCAATTCCAGAGGAAAACAATAGATGCATTATGCAATCAAAGAAGAGGTCTTGCAATACTGCACTGATGTTGCCTCTAATCAATGGCAAATTGTGGTGCTGTCAAAGATGCGCAATCCACTTATCGAGTACACTCATAAACTATATGGACACTATGGAACTGAGAAAACTTATCAAATTAGAGAATTGGTTCTATTGGCTGAAACAATACAAAGATGTAGTATCCATAGTAAAAGGGTGTGAAATTTGCCACTGAACCAAACCAATGACTAAATTGGTTACAGGATCTTTGAACCCAATTCTGGCAGAAAAGCCTAATAAAATTCTAGCAGTAGACTACTATCGTCCCTTGCTTCCATTTCAGAGAATAAAATATTTAATAGTTGGATACATTGTGTTCACCAAATGGGTTGTCGCATATCCCATACCTCCAGCTAAGATCCGGAACACTATAAAGGTGTTACAAAACAGACATTTTAATAAAGTAGGAAAATCACAAACATTCATCTCTGATCATGGCACCCCATTTGTCTCAGTTGAATAGAAAAAATGGGTCAGCAAAGAGAATGTAAAACACATACTGACATCTATTCATAATCCTCAATCCAAACCATGTGAAGCCATAATGCAGGAGCTGGGTCAGTTATTCAGGGTATATTTTAACATGAATCACCATGGATGGTTGACCAAGTTCAAAGAGTGGTCACCTACACTAATTGGACATCAAATTTATCAACAGGTTTTGCACCTTATACAACTCCATTATGGAAAGGCGCTACCCAGTCTACACCGAACGAAGCTTCCAATTCCAATAGTTCCAGACATTATTGATGAGGGAAACAATGAAGAAAGAGCCATCAGATGATTAAAAAGGAGCAGCAAGATAGAGAAATAAATATGTGAGCTCTTCTAAAACATTTCAAGTAGGAGACCGAGTGGTGGTTCAGGGGTGTCCAGTAAGCCACCCTGACCCAAATATCTACAAGAAATTCCAGGAGATACATGAAGGCCCATTTACAATCTCAAAACAGTATGTGAATAATGTGTATGTGGTGACAGAAAAGGGAAAAGAGAAAGGAATGTATAACACAAGGCTATTATGATCCTTTGTAGAAGAGGTGTGTGAACATGGTGGAAGTGATGCATGAAGTTGTGCTTTTTGGGTTGTGGTGGGGGATGATTGAGTGAGGACTGCTTGGATGCATTGTGTTTATGATGCTCTGAAGTATATGCTTGGCACTATCCAGACCTAGATGTTGAGCTCCTAGAGTAGTCCAGAAGTGTTAATAGTTCTATGAATAGATCACATGGATGAGCAGCCCCTGAGACTCATAGGAGATAAGCAGGGTTGGATCAGTGCCAAATACATTTTCTGGCTCCTACTCATTTTGGATGATCTCTCCAGGTATCAGAGATAGTGTTTAAATTTGAGTATTTTCTCGTGACATTATGGTGCAGGCTGTATTGGTGGTCCATGCTTGGACATCTACTCATCATAGCATTTGGAGCTCTGGTTCACATATTCACTTTCCCCATCCCATCTTACTAATTTCATCGACCCTACCTAAAACCAAGTAAAGACCCAACAATAATATGGAAATACTCAGTATGTGGAATAAAATTGTGTATCACAGCAATTTTATCCCAAAATTTAGTGGGAGGTAATGAAACAGATATGTTGTTTCACAAATATAGTTTGAAGTTCTCCCCCCAATTTAAAACAAATATAGTTTGAAGTTCTCCCCCCAATTTAAAAACTATTGAGATTAAAATAAAAAAGCTGATGCAGTTTTCAATGAATAAAAGTACAAAAAAGAAATGAATAAGTGACAGTAATTTGAGTCAAATTTCACATATTATAAAACCCGAAAATTTAATAAGAAAAATCAATATTTTAAAATATTAAAATTACTGTTTAAAATGTAGTATTTTGTAAAGGTTTAATGTTTTCCGATTAAAAGTATGAACGTTCATCGCCATCTATGGCACTGTAGTGACTAGCAGCAAAATAAAAGTGCCCCTCATAAATCGAACTAAAATCTCCCTTAATTTCAAGAATCAAGACAGGAAAATTACGTATTCGAATAAGGTAAGCCTTATTTTATTATTTATCACATGGAACTGCGGAATAAATCCCGCATTCCAAGGTACATAAAAAAAAATCAGCCGAATATGGAAACGGCCATATTAAATATTCGTAGCGTGAAAGCCAGAACTAACCCTTATAAAAAAAAATCATCAATAACTTCAAAAAAAAAAATCCATACTAATCCATATAAATTTAAAATAGCATGTGCTAAAAATTATCAATATTTATATAAAAAATCTACAAAAATTCTTCAAAATGATAATGTTCACAACAAAGAATCTACCTCCATGAAAGAAAACTTAGCAGTTTTAAAAGTAAGTGAAGATAAGTTTCCCTACTTAACTTCTACAGAAAATGAAACACCTATGGATTCTCATCCACCAAAAAATAAAGTATTTTTAAATCCAAATACAGCCCAAAATAACAACGAAAAATTAAAACAGTTAAATGATATTCAGATTTTAAATGAAGAAAAAATTCAATCGCAATTACGAAGCCCAAGCGTAAACATAGGGATAAGCGCATGTAACGTAAACCAAAAAGAGCAACCTCTGACTCATAATGCTGATATCACTTCTAAATTAACGTTAAATCAACATGAAATGAAACCACAAACAATTAAGACCATGCCAACAACTGAAACAAATAAAAACAAACAAAGATTAAATATAGAGGAAAATAATTACATTGATAGTCAAGGCCGTCGGTCTTATGAAAGCGGCGAAGATACTCTTTCTGAAAGTAAAACGGAAAAAATCAAAAATAATAAAAAATCAAAGACAAAAACACAAAATCCTGATATAATATTAAACAATACATCAAAAAATAGCATTTCGTTTAACAAAACTTACGAATATTCTACACAAAATGGACTAACCACTTACACTCACGATTACAATGGCTCTCTGCCTCGTGAAGGAATCATATCGGATTCTAACATAAATAATGGCCAGGCAAGACTAGAAATACAATCAAAAGACAGATTAAACAATAAAGAAGATGCAAAAAAAATAATTTATGGAAATAAAATAGAATTTAAGGAAAATGCAAAGCTTCAAATTGAAAATATAATAGTCGGCGGTTCCTCGTCTTCCAAACCCACGCTTCCGCTAGAGGCGCTGATCAAGAATCCACACAACGCTAAGTCAAATAAAGTCAAATCACCGATTCTTGCTTCCGCAGCCGAACCTCCCTTAAATCTAGCTATTTCACAAGTTTTACAAGAACAACAAGAGACATGTTATGATAAATTATCCCAAATTAAACCATCATATGCAAATATAACTAAAATAGGCACAAATCAAAACGCAAATATGAATAAAGTAATAAATGAAAACCGCTCTACTGGAAACTTCGCACTTCAGAGCGAATATGATACAAATTACTCGGACGCATTTAGTTCTCCCATGCTAGATATAATAGAACAAGAGATTGAACAGCAAAACAACACAATACAAACCTCACTTCTCCCATCTGAGTTTTCCACAGATAACTTTAATGATGAACAGTATGCTTCTCTCAGTCAAAGCTTCAATCAATCGATCCCATTAAAACTACTGAAGTCACTATCCAACTATAGCAATGACAAAAGCCTTGTTCTGGCCATAACAGACGAAAACTGCTCACTATATAAGTTTCCAATCGAAGCGCTATGTAGCCTCATTAAAAAAGACAACATTGGTGAGGGAATACAACGAATTCTAACTCACCCTAATGATCGCTACATAGCAATCGAATTTTCTTCATATGCGCCCAGAAATAACTTCCGTAACATGTATAAAATTATCCAGAATAGGTTTATCACTTATATAGATCTAAATAGAACTGCAACGCTTACAGGAAAAATCAAAAACTGCGTAATGGGTCTCGATGGCATTCAACTACAAGAACTTCTCGCTGATTTTGGCAAAATTTCCAATTTTAAATATCTCCCAATTGATGGGCACATACTATCAAACACCGCATCATTTAATATACACTTAAATAAAAATTCCAAACCAACAGATATACCAACAACGTTAAAACTTAATGGAGAGCCAATGATTCTTACATTTATCGGAGTGAGACCACAGTGTTTCTACTGTGGGCTCTGCACGCATCTTATAAAGGACTGTATAGCCCGAATCTGCACTCATTGTGGTCATAAGAAAAATAGATCACACAAATGCCAGCAGCAAATTAACTATCAGGCAAAGAATCAACATACATCCGATTTACACTTTATTCCAGAAGATGACTCTGGACAAACCCACACCACGGAAGAATTCAGAATTGTTGAAAATCGGAATAAAAAAACAACCACTTATCCGAATTCAAAAAACTCCACAGGACATGCCTCAAATTCTCAAAACTCATCACAAATTAATTCAAAAGGTTTTCTTAACAGCTACAGAGACCAAACAAGGCAGCAACTTAAACTAGACTTGCCATCTGATAAACACTTAATAAATATTACCACAAGCTCAAATACTTATAATTCCCAAAACAAACAAACAAAAGATTTCTTAGAACCACCCCGGGTACAGCAATCACACTCTGACTTACCCACACCATCCAGCACAAGCCACAACATGAAACATATGCAAAAACCAGCACAAAATATCACACATCAGAATTCGTCAATGTTAGGTGAAGCCAATGACATACAGATTAATCCAGACATAGAAACAGATATGGATTACATAACACAAACCTTATACAACAAAAAAAGAAAGTCAACAAAATTTGCACAAAGCAGTTCTGAGGAAGATGAACAGACTGCTATGAATTCAACCAATTTCGACTTAAATAAAACTATAAAAAATCACTCTTACAACAGCTCAAATACTATGCAAGATAAAAAAAGGAAAATAAAACACTCTAATACACAGGACTCTCACTCTAAGCCAACAGACACCAATACAGAAGACCTTCCTACCTATAGCCTACAACCTCCTGCATCTGCTCACATGGTTCCCTCACCTAAATCCTCTGAACTTGCCTCTCCAAACTTAAACAGCCCGCAAGCGGTACTTACTAGCGATCTAAGAGTTGATGGATAACCTGCCATGCAGAGTAGTAGGGATCAATGTGAGAGGTCTAAACACCCTCACTCGTGTATATGCCATTAGGCATTTTTTTCCTTTATTTCTCCTCACATTTTATTCTTAGGAGAAACCAAATTCCACCAGCACTCCAACCATAATATCCAGACAGAGCTTAGCAAACTTGGTTACTTAAAATTAGCCATCAATAGCTCCGCTGCCGGAGGAGTTGGAGTGCTTATTAACAAGAAGTGCCCTCCCAATAAATTTAAAGTGCTCTACGAAGACAACAACTTGATTGCTCTGAACTTAACATATGGATCAAGTAACATAAACTCATTTTATGTATATGCCCCCAATAATAAAGAAGTTCACCTAAGAATTATCAACACTATAAATATGCTGACTTCCAATAACAATGCACCTGCTATATTAATAGGAGATTTTAATCTATCCTATGAAGAATATGACAAAAAATATCTTCATCTCCTCAACAGAGGATTTCTGGATGGTAGAGGGTATTTCCCTCCTAATGCTTTTTCATTTCACACGAAAGTTCATCACTCCCTAATAGACCTGTTATTTTATACAGCAGAATTTCACTTCTGTATTGAAGCATATCTTCAGCCAGCAGCCTTTACAGACCACCATGCCATAGTTGCAGACCTGCAGCTTCAAAACTTCCCTACAATAAGCACCAACAATACCATAAGAGTCCTCACTCGTGCCTCCACAACTGAGGCGGTATTCTCCGAGGCCTACATTCTTTTTCAAAAAATTGACATACTCACTAGACCTCCGGAGGAAGCTTGGTTCTCTCTTGTGGGAATTCTACAGTCACTCATAGTACAACACACCAGAAGATCTAAAGGGCCTACAATGCTTTTTAATGAGCTGGAACAAATCTCTCACCAAATCAATGCATTCAACATCGACAATGAGCCATTGGAAAGGTTGCTTAACCTTAAGCATCAATATAAGACCAAACAAGTGGCCATTGCAGAATACATAGCAATTAAAAGATCCAAAATATACCTACCTAATCAGCATTGTTGGACTAGAGCATATCTTCATTGGGCATTAGGATACAAACCCAAACAATCCACGCCCTCAACAATCATCATCAGTGGTTCCAATTATACTGGAATTCATATGCTTCAGAAAATTGAATCTTCCTTTAAAGAAAGATTACAAAATTGTGAACCCAGAGTTGATCTCTCTTGGAATGACATTTTTCCAATAGGTAAACATGGCATCACAGAGACTGACATAAAGAATCGCTTAGCAGCCCTACCTGACCATGTACATCCTGGTATACATGCCATACCTAAGTTTATGCTTCTCCATCTTAGCAACATTGTGATTCCGATTGTAATGGGAATGATAAAACACCTCTCGACACAAAAAAGGGTAATTCCTAATCTTTACCCTATTGCAATGGTGCCGTTCTTGAAGAAAAACAAGGAACCCACTTCCATCAACAGCATTAGACCGATATCAATGACTCCTATCTTATTCAAAATCATAGAAGGAGTCATTAAAGAGAAAATAGAGTCCAAAATCATTCATAACATTTCAAAAAATCAATATGCTAAAAAGGGTTCATCAACCCTTACTGCCATGACAGAAGTTAAATTACTCCTCGACTATGTCAGATCTAATAGACTATCAAAACCGATTGCAGTCCAGATTGACATAGCTGAGGCCTTTGACACAGTGAATCCCAACATCCTGCTTGAACTTCTAGGGAAATACAACATTCCTTCCCAGATCATACAAATACTAGATAACCTATTATATAACAGATTCATTCACCTCACACTTAACGGAACCTTAACAGATGGATTCACGCCTAAGCGCTCCATACCTCAAGGGTCTCCGCTTAGTGCATTGCTATTTTCATGCTACATAGACCCTCTTTTAAGGTCTATAGAAGACTCCCTCCCTGGAATTCATATACCAAGAATCAAGAAATCCATCACCTCCATTGCATATATGGATGATGTCATAATATTCCTTCCATCACATAAGTATCTCCAACCGCTTTACCTTTTACTGGACAAATTTTCTAGCTCATCTCAACTACACATTAATCACAGCAAATCCTCTACATGGCGAATATTAAATGGAAAAAAAATCCATTCCAAATTTCTTGCGGAGCCCCAAAATTTCTTGGGGTTCCCTATATATAAATCTCAACTCGCCATGACCAAAAGTATTCAGAATACCATCATTGAACAAGCTGACCACCTTACACAGGGGCTTTCGAAGGTCTATTTATCTCTGCAGGGCAAGGTCGCTCTGTTAAATATGAAAGTAATGGCCAAGATTGCCTATTATCTCCCGTTCATTACCATCACCAAGATATTCCTATCCAAAGTTTACAGACTATGTGCACGACTGTTTTGGAAGGGTCGTACTTCATCCATCAGCACAGCAAAAATGCAATTCCATAGAAAACAGAATGGAATGTCCCTTCATTCCATTCAGGCAATATTCTATCAAAAAGCACACACAGTGGTAGTCAACCTGATACAAAAATATGATAGCATCCTTGCAACAGAACCAATAACTCCCACAGATACGCCTCCACCTGAGAAGTCCTCTTGGATAGACCAAATCCTCTCCCATCTTTACAAATTCAATGGCAACTCCTCCGAGTGCTTTCTTACCAAAATCTCCATATGGACCGCCCACTCATTAATGAACCCCCAACCTTCACAATTAAGACCAAAACTTGGAGTAACAAATCAAAAAATTACTACACTATTCAAATTCTTATGGATGGAGCCAAAGTTCTTGGATTTTTTAATTAAGGCTAACTTGAATGCAATTCCAACAAACTATTTCCTCCATTACAGAAGATTTATAAAAAACATAGATCCTTGCTGTCCTGTCTGTAATAGAGAGGAAGAAACCTTTGAGCATATGATTCTATCCTGTACTGGCTTGACATCTGTACGGCTAATGATAGCCCAAAATACCTCAATGGACTTTTATAAGATGCTGTCTATTAAAGATTGCATGAAAGACCGAAACTTCATTCACATAAGAATATCGACTTTTATTATATACTCACTGTGGATAACTAGATGCAAAATCACCTTCAATATCCCACCACCGAATGCAATGACAATATTCATCAGTACTTTAAACAAGATTAAAAAAAAAGATGAAATTATATCAACAAAGTTGCTTTATGAGAATACTTGGAGACTATTCAAAATCCACAGCATCCCAACATCCCTATAATTATTCATGGAAGGAACTGAACCTTTCTCTTCAAACCACATAGGAAATAGAGATCATTTTGTTAAGACAGCTGACCTTCTTGAACAACAAAATACCAAGAAATCAATTGTTCCAAATGGACTACATAAAACACTCAGAGACTTCTTTAATGGAATTAATTTGTATTATTAAAAAAAAAAAAAAAAAACACTGGCCAACTATTCCCTTCTTCCTGTTCCCCATATGTATATAACCATATTATCTTTTTTTACTCACAATATAAACATATATATACAAAATGACTCAAAAAAGTAAATGTAATACTTTTTATAGCAATAATAAAATTCTTTTTAGGAACATTGTAATTAACAATTAATTAAAAATAAAGATTGCCGTAGGCAGAAAAGTTAATAGATAATTTTCAAAAACATGTCAGTTAAGAGTTATCAGGACCTGAACCCGCTAGAAGTGGACAGCCAATAAATGAGTCGAATGAAGACATGGGCTTCACAGAAAGATCATCATCACCAACAGAATTAGTGCTAGATCAATCCAAAGGCTATAATTAACAATTAATTAAAAATAAAGATTGCTGTAGGCAGAAAAGTTACTAGATAATTTTCAAAAACATGTCAGTTAAGAGTTATCAGGACTTGAACCGGCTAGAAGTGGACAGCCAATAAATGAGTCGAATGAAGACATGGGCCTCACAGAAAGATCATCATTACCAATAGATCAATCCAAAGAATCATTGATAAGAAAAGCATAAGACAATAAATAGAGGAGTATATATTGCTTAAAGAGATTCAACAAATATATTGTTTGGAAGTATCCTATTACTAGTGGACTAACCATCATTAGTACTGTGTAGTGAAATGCAGCTTATATGAATTGCAGCCCAACGAAGCTTGGAGCACCATGAACATTAACCAAAGAAGAAACCTATAACTACTAAAGAATGAAGAAACAAAGTATTAAAATGGAATATCTTCAAATGACTGGCTAAAAGGAAACAGTTTTTCTCTCTCCTCTGTCATCTGGTTTAGCAATGGAAGTAAGATGAAAACAAGGCCTGCTAACAGACCGTTGACTCATTAGCTCTCGGAAAAACCCCTATTAATTGGAAGATTTACGGAAAACCACTAACAGATGAAGGTTCAGATAAGAAAATTTATGCGCATTTATAATATTTGAACATATTTTGAAAACGTATTTATTGAAATAATTTATAAAATAATGAAAAGTTACTTTCTGGATTGATTGCTTATAAAATAATGTAAAGTGAAAATATATTTATTCTAAATGACTAATTTCTAAATAGAGCGTACTGGAGTAATAAGATAATATGAGTGTTATTAAAAGATAAACTGAAGATGGAAAAATGATTTTGTTGATTTGAATGCTTATAAAATAATGTAAAGTGAAAATATATTTATTCTAAATGACTAATTTCTAAATAGAGCGTACTGGAGTAATAAGATAATATGAGTGTTATTAAAAGATAAACTGAAGATGGAAAAATGATTTTGTTGATTTGAAAATAATTCTATAATGAATTTCATACTAATATGTGTCTACATAAATGAAATTATTGATTATAAAATATTTATTATTTTACAAAATGCTTTGATAGAGTGAATTAAATCTGAATCCACACACACATAAGTTAAAGAAATTTTGTATATGTGAATTAAGAAGTTATAGAGTAAAATTGATATATTATATACATGAATAATAATATGTACCCACATACCTGAAACATAATAGATATAAATTAAGAAGCTATAAAGTAAATATAATGATAAATATGAACTTCTACCAAAGTGATTTAAACCCATACCTGTATAATACGTTAAATAAAAATGAAAATACTCCCACATAAGTGACTCAAAACCAGATCTATATAATGTGTAAAATGAAATGCTTCTAAATAAGTGAATCAAACCCACATCTGGATAATATATGAAATAAAATAAAAATACTCCCATATAAGTGACTCAAAACCGCATTTGTATAATGTGTAAAATGAAATACTTCTAAATAAGTGGCTCAAATCCACATCTGTACAATATGTGGATTAAAATTAAATGCTTCTATATACCTGGAGAAAATCAAATGTTTCTATACACCTGGACCACAATCAAATGCTTTTACAAACTTGCATTAAAATCAAATGCTTCTATACACCTGGATTGAAATTAAATGCTTCTACATACCTGGATGAAATCAAATACTTCTATGACCATGGATTAAAATTAAATGATTCTATATACCTGGATGAAATCAAATGCTTCTATGATGATGGATTAAAATTA
Organism: Epiperipatus broadwayi; assembly: GCA_028023455.1. NCBI lineage: Eukaryota > Metazoa > Onychophora > Udeonychophora > Euonychophora > Peripatidae > Epiperipatus > Epiperipatus broadwayi. The sequence goes on from JAQFVV010000115.1 coordinate 3,319,949, forward strand.
AATGCTTCTACAAAACTTGAATTAAAATCAAATGCTTCTATACATTGAACTGCAATCAAATGCTTCTACAAACTTGAATTAAAATCAAATGCTTATATACACCCAGACTGAAATCAAATGCTTCTAATACACATGGATACGTATCTATGCTCACGATGGAACTTCAACCAATAAGAATAACTCCCAATCATGAAGGAGCAAAAAGGAGAACCATGATGTACACAAAAATACAATGGGTGCCAGAGTAAAGACTGTCAATAACCTTTTTTCTTCTCTTTTTAAGAACTTAGTACCCAACTACTGTTGTTAAATAAATTATTGTTACAAAAAACTAATACCTCTTGTCAGTTTCAGTTCGCATCACTCATCAATTAATGCATTAGTTCACAGGAATCTTCATGTCACCTGAGCTATGTCCGGAATAATTCAACGTGGGTAAGTAAGGTTGTAGTGAGATGGAACTCTAGTGGCACTGTTTGGGAAACCAAACACATAAATTTCTAGATGTTTCCAGTCTCTATGGCACTACATCCTCTGATGAGCAGGAAATATTGTTGTAAGTGGGGTGATGTAAGGATTGGGGAATGCCCGTCGATAGTTCCTTCCTGCAATATGCTCATCAGGAAATAAAATCAACCGAAAGAGGGGTTGGTAAGCCTGTCAGGTTACAATTATAAATTTAAAGATAATTGTTATAGAAATATGTGTATTTTCTGTTTATCATACATTTATGGAAGAGAAAAAGTTGTTAAAAAAAATTTTGATCATGTAAATTCAAATAGTTTATTCTTCTGATTGCGGTTTTGTATGCAAATTATTATTGCTATTCTGATCATGGAGGATTTTTTTCTTTTCTCACATAGCAAAGTGTTAGATGTGTTATTAAATAAAGACATCCTGTAAAATAAGGTAGCATTGGTAAAGTCAAAAATCATAAAAGCTATCCACAATAAGTTTGATTTTTTTTTGGATAGCAAAAGTAGTGATGATTAGGAAAGAACTATTGCTTTGATATTGAATAATATGATTCACATGATCACTATCTCATACTAGCACAATAATTGTTATTAAACAATTCAAAACAAAACAACACTCTCCATATAGTAGTGCCATCTACTATATGGAGAGTGTTGTTTTGTTTTGAATTGTTTAATAACAATTATTGTGCTAGTATGAGATAGTGATCATGTGATGTTTAGTGGTTTAACACCAATCCTGCCTAATAGGATAGTGGTGGCTATGGTTGTTAAAGAGCCAAAGACACCAAAATGTATGGGTACTGAATTGAGTTCAGACCCATATGACTATATAAGCTATTGAGCTTGGATTGAAAATATTAATAGTGTTTTCAATTTCATTCTCATAGTTTTGTAGTTAAATAGAGTTAAAAGGTGGGTGCTGGAGGGTTGCATTAGATCCTAAGATCTAGGTGCAGTGCTCTCAGATCCAAGGCTCCTCACTGATGAAGGCCACAAGCCAGAAACTAGTCTGGGGATATTGGATGAGTAGGCACTAGATAGGGATTTTATGCACAAGCCTTCTGGCATCCATTGATTGCTCTTGTTGGCACAAGATGGCACTACTATATGGAGAGTGTTGTTTTGTTTTGAATTGTTTAATAATATGATTTGTGATTTATTAATTTATCTTTAAAAAGTTTCAGTTTGATCATCTACAAATCAATAAGGTGATAGAGCCAGAGAAGAATTAAAACAAATGTCATCTTTTTAAAATTTTGAAGTATAGAGAGAATTTCAATCAATAAAAGCAAACTGTAATTTACATTTGAAATAACAATTATGATCACATTATATAATGTTTTTGCTAGATATTTTGTAAGAGTTTTCTCATTTTTGCAATTTTTTTTTTTTTTTGACATTTCAAACAAGCTTGGTATACGAAATATTATTTAAAGATCACATATTAATGAATTTTAATATATAGTTGAGAAATTAAAAATAATAATTATAAATAATTTATTATGTAAATAAAATTAAATTTAAAAATTGACTACTATTTTTTTCTAATATGGTCTTTTAAAATTCTCATATTTTTTAAGTTAATTATACTGAAAAATTATTCACTATACTCCAAATTTTATATGAGTTGAAATGATTGTATAAAAGAACATAATTAATGAAACTTACTGAACTTTTATATCTTATAACAGTTTCTAAATTTAAGTAGGTTACTTTCCAGATGTGAATAAACTTGTGTAAATATTTCATTATTGATTGAACTTTGTGGATGCCAATATTTGAAATGATAAAATAGTCTAACAAGTTCTATGATGAACTTGGCAAGATGTTAGCATTAAATTCTTTTAAATGTGAGACAATATCTATTTTTTCTTTTTTTTTATTAATTTATAAGCTATACTAAATCGATTTAAACCAAGAGAAATACAATAAAATCCTAATAAATTAGTTACTAATTTAAATAGATAAATATAATAAATTATGTATGGAATCTGACTTCTTATACATCCTATATATATATGATGCAAATCCTGGTTTTAAAAAAATCAAACTAATATTTTAAATATTATAACTCTTTTTATTCTTAAAGAAATAATTTATTCTACAAATATGAATGCAAAACAAAAAATTTAATTGAAAAAAAAATGTTATATGATTAACAACAATTTTCTTTTTATTTACATAAGCAATATATAATTAGAACAATGATAACATTTACAGTAGAAAATTGACTTAGGATAATGATTTTTGTTTGAATTAAATATTATAGTGAAATAAAGATTTTTAACATTACTTTTACAAATTTATGCAATTACCTTCTATTGTATTAATGTAAATTAGTCTTTGCATCATGCTTTAATTATTTTTTTTCTAAAAAAAATAAAATAAAATTTCACTATATAGTTAATAAAATAAAAAGAATATCTAAACTGTTAAAAATATTATTTTGAAATTGAGTGTGAAAGTTGTTATAATCATATCTGTAAATATTCAGATCAACTTTCTCTTATTAGAAAGTTCTATACATATTTTACACAAATTTATTTCACAGATGTTATATTTTAAATAAACAAACATTTATTCACAATAATTGCTCTTTATTAAATATAAAGACAATAAAATAATTTTATTATAATTTAAACTTTCTATAGAAATTTACCCTCTTTATATATAGCAACATTTCATGAAAAATCATTAAATTTTTTTTAGGAGACATTTTCTATCAATAAATTTAATGCCATCAGCTGTTTGAAAGATCAGTTAAGACACATTGAACATAGTGACTCAATTTCAATTGAATATACTCACGATGATCAATTTGGTATTAAAATAAATTTTAGTAGTAATTTAACTGAAGCCTCCTTTGTATCAGCTTAATATTAATTGATAAGCCAAAATTTATAATCAAACTCATTTTTAAATAACCTTTCTTTCAAAGAAACATATAAATATGGAAATATTCATTAGTTAAATATATAATATATTGGCATTATTTTACTTACAACCTCTGTAAAAATTTATAGAAATTTACAACTTTTTAGATGCTTTAAACAGGCTTTAACCTGTATTCAATGTGCTTTAAAATTCATAATAATCAAGCATATGTTTTATGTGCGTTCAATAAATTAATAACTACTCTTTAATCTTTTAGATGGCAACATTTGATGTAAAATCAACTCACCTCATTGATTTGTTTTGCAATATAAATTTCTATTAAGAGGATTATAAATAAAATGACAATATTGTACAATGTTTAATTAATTAATATTGATATATTTACAGGTTTATTTGAAAGCAAGATTTATTTAATAATGAGTTTGATTATAAGCTCTGCCTTGATAATATTCAATCAATATAAAGGTGCCTTTAGTTAAATTACTACCAAAATACACATTCCAATTTTAATATCAAATTGACTGGTGTAAATATACTTAAAAAGAAATTGAATTATTACGTTTCATATAATCTAAATTGATCTTCTAAAAAGTTGATAATGTCCCAAATGTACCGCAAGAGGTTAATTGATTTTCCATCAAAAAAATTGCCTTAAAAAAACATATACATTTCTATGTACAGCATTAATAAAATAATGTTAATACATTACATATTTGTGTGATGGTTAATTAAAACAAATATATAACAAAATGATATATTCTATAGGAATATATTTCATTGGTGTGTATATTAAGCAAATGTGTGGAAAAGAATTTTATTTAATAGATTAAAAATATGATGTCAATGAATGTGTTTAAAGTGTTTTATTATTCATTAATTAAACATACTGTGCATTCTTTTCTTTAAGTAAAATTCATTTTATAAAACTATAATATAAAAGTTAATTTATATATAATTGTACAGAACATTTTCTTAATTGAAATCAATTTTATTGTCTTTAAAATATTAATCTATAAAGAACTAATATTATTATTTATTAATTAAACTGCAAAATAATTGACTGTTCTATTTGTCCATTGCCAAGAATAACTTCTTGATATTAATGAATCAAGTGTTCAGATTGGATTGTCATTCTTCAAAAAAAAAAAAAAAATTTTTTTTAAACTTATAAAAATGAATTGTTAATTGCAGTGTTTTATTTCAGAAGATGGACATAGATTCTGATGGACAATTTATTCTTTTATCTCTTAATCAATCATTAATAGGGTTACATCAAACCATCAATTGCTGCAATAAATTGTCTTCTCTTCAATCTCCTACAGAACTGTGTTTAAAAAGAGCACTATAATGGAAAAGATCATCTGCTTCTATTTATTGCTTCTATTAGTTTCTTCAATAAATTGTTGAAGGAAAACAAAACTTACATGTGCTTGAGGCTACAGCCTTAATGAATATTACTTATGTAATCAATGTGCTCAATGTGTGCGTTTAAATAAATTTATAATTATAAATAATTAAAGTAAATAAAGACAATTTAGAAATCTTTATAATTTTTTTTTTTAAATAAATTTTCTGATATAAACATTTTTTTATATAAAACTATTAATTACTCATAATCTAACTTGTTATCAATTCTTAAACAGTGTTGAATGTATAACTTGTTAATAAGCATTCACATTTAAATTAACATTTAAAATGCTTTGTTAGAATATTCATTAATATAAGAGTGATAAACAATTTATTCTTATTTACATGAAATATATTGACATCATATTTTAGTATAGATTATAATAACATATAATTTGTATTATCTAAGTTGCTTATGTTTATATTCATTAAGTACTTATAAGATTGAAATTTATAAAATTTTATTGCTAATGATTATTTATTTTATATATGGGAGTTAGTTGCTGCTGCGCATATATTGACAATCTAAATATTGGGTGATGGAATGAATTTCGTTTGATGTATTGTTGATAACCAGGTATCAATTCCTATGGCTTTGTTTATATAATGATTTAATTTTTAATAAATACTTTTATGACAGCATGAATGATTTTGTTATAAATCAATAAGTACAGCTATAATGATGAATTAGTGTTGATATTATTCAAATATTTTTTATATAAGTAGTATTAAATATAGCTGCTCTATTAATGCTGTTACTTTAAACCTTATTTTCAGTATTGAGGTTATTGTATCTTTAATAGAGATATCATCCATTGTTTTCTCTTGTGAGTCCTCAATGTTTAAGTTGCTGTATAAATGACTGTATATCATTGATGGCTATGTTTAGTTTTAAAGTATGGAAACTTGTCAATCATGTATGCATTGGTTGATTTTTGGTATACGAATTTAAATGCCAATGGTTATTATAACAATATTGTTATTTTTACTAATAATGTATAACTTTTGTTTGTAAAATACAGATTCTGTTTGTTTTATTGTATATAATTACTTAATGAATTACCTGAATAAAAATTAACTATATTTGTTAAAAACAAAGGCAAAACTCTTTTTTCCATACAGTAGTGCCACCCTGTGCTAACCAGAGTAATCAATAGATGCCAGAAGGCTTGTGCATAAAATCCCTATCTAGTGCCTACTCATCCAATATCCCCAGACTAGTTTCTGGCTTGTGGCCATCATCAGTGAGGAGCCTTGGATCTGAGAGCACTGCACCTAGATCTTAGGATCTAATGCAACCCTCCAGCAGCCACCTTTTAACTCTACTTTACTACAAAACTATGAGAATGAAATTGAAAACACAAAAAATATTTTCAATCTAAGCTCAATAGCTTATATAGTCATATGGGTCTGAACTCAATTCAGCACCCATACATTTTGGTGTCTTTGGCTCTTAAACAACCATAGCCACCACTATCCTATTAGGCAGGATTGGTGTTAAACCACTAAACATCGCATGATCACCATCTCATACTAGCACATAATTGTTGTAAACAAAGGCAAAACTCTTTTCTCCATACAGTAGTGCCACCCTGTGCTAACCAGAGTAATCAATAGAAAAGAGTTTTGCCTTTGTTTACAACAATTATGTGCTAGTATGAGATGGTGATCATGTGATGTTTAGTGGTTTAACACCAATCCTGCCTAATAGGATAGTGGTGGCTATGGTTGTTTAAGAGCCAAAGACACCAAAATGTATGGGTGCTGAATTGAGTTCAGACCCATATGACTATATAAGCTATTGAGCTTAGATTGAAAATATTTTTTGTGTTTTCAATTTCATTCTCATAGTTTTGTAGTAAAGTAGAGTTAAAAGGTGGCTACTGGAGGGTTGCATTAGATCCTAAGATCTAGGTGCAGTGCTCTCAGATCCAAGTCTCCTCACTGATGATGGCCACAAGCCAGAAACTAGTCTGGGGATATTGGATGAGTAGGCACTAGATAGGGATTTTATGCACAAGCCTTCTGGCATCTATTGATTACTCTGGTTAGCACAGGGTGGCACTACTGTTTGGAGAAAAGAGTTTTGCCTTTGTTTACAACAATTATGTGCTAGTATGAGATGGTGATCATGTGATGTTTAGTGGTTTAACTATATTTGTTACAATTTCAATTCAATTTTCAATTTTATTATTAAGCATGTAACAACAGACTAGTAACAATCCAATTATAGTACAGCTTTTACAAATCAAGAATTAGTTTACATCGATTTAAGAAACCACGGAAATCCAAATAAAATATATCAATACTCAAAAATATCTTATTATATAGCATGGGCATTCTAATCATACGAAACTTTTTATAACAATTATAATTATGCTTTTTAATATAAAACAAATCATTATTTCTATTATATTAGAAATTCTATAATTTATAATAAGGATAAATTCTGTTACACCATATTTACATAAAACAATTTTTCTTAAAAACACTACATCATTCAACATTCTTTTTTTCATAGGTTATGTTTCAATACCCACAGATAATTATAAACCTTTATACTTAAAATACTTTTTCATTATTTTCTGCAATCATTTCTCATAACATTTTGTGTTAGAATTCCAAACAATAGAATAATAATTAATTGTAGAAACAAGTATTACATAAAATAAATAAATGAATGATTGTTTATGTAAAACTTTTTTGGCCTTGCCGTAATCCCAGTAATTCTATTATATTTAAGAATAATTCCATTAATGTGAGTTAAAAAAGGACCATTACTATTAAATCAGATGCCTAAATCTTTTATTTTATTCTTTCTATGAATAACAATACTATTAACAGAATAGTGAAAAAAACTGGATAATGTTTTATTACAAAATGAAACAGCAAATGTTTTCTCAATATTAACAATCATCTGATTTTTTTTTTTTACATTAAATCACAAAGCTATTTATAAAACTCTGTAACCTAAAATGATCAAATAAATTATCAATTTTAGGAAATAACTTTATATCATCAGCAGCAAACTTTAAAATATTATAATTGCTAACAGTTTCAGATATGCCACAAATATATAATAAAAATAAAATTGATCCAAAAATGCTTCCTTGAGGGACTCCACTTTTATATAATAAATCACAGATTTTTTTGAATTGGTAATAAACATAATTTGGACAATCAGTTAAATAGGATTTAAACCATAATAAAAGAGAGAAAGAAAACCCCAAACAATCTAATTTAGATAATACAATGTTATGATTCACCCTATTAAAAGCCTTACTTGGATCAAAATATATTACATTCAAACAACCTTGTTTATTTATAGCATTAGCTATATGATCATACATTATTATCAGATTTGTCTCTACTGATCTGTTTGGAATAAATCCATGCTGAAAATTGGATATACCAAACTATTTAAAAGAAAAAATAACATTGTACAGTTAGTGGGTTTGTGTGTAGAAAACGTATTAACTTCTTTATAATTTGTTCTTATTAGTTATGAATGTTAGATAATAAATTGGTATATAAGAAAGAGGTCTAGATTTATTATTTAGTGGCATCATCTGGCAATACATTGAAAACTGCTTTAGCCATTATAATATATATGTATAATAAGTGTAATAATGCTCAAGATTAATTGGATTTATAATAATCATTAAAAACCAGTCTAGCCTTAGACAATCCTAATATAGATAACAATCAACAGTCTCAAACAACCTCCTTTTAACAATAAAGGTATTAAAAGAAGGTTGTCTTGACAACAGTTTGAAGTTATTTATATTGGGATTGTCTAAGGGTTGACTGATTTCTAATAGTTATATATATATCATTAAAATCCAGTCAACACTTACACAATCCCAATATCAATAACAATCAACAACAGTTTGAAATTGTTGATTGTTATTTATATTGGGATCGTCTAAGTGTTGACTGGTTATTAATGATTACTTTCCCCATTTAGCCTTGAACATTATTACATTTATATAAATATATTAATGAAATCAAGTCATATATCATTTGATTTATATAGATTGCATTTACAAATATGTAATTTTTTTTCATCTCATTTTTCTTCTTCTGATAAATTGTCACAAAAGAATGCATTTGAAATTTCTATCTAGAATAGTCCCCATCCCCAAACCAGTTTCGAGCTATGGCTCTCGTCAGTGAAAAACTAGGACATCCAGACACCAGATCCAAAATACAAACTCAAGCCCAGCATTTATCTAATACTTAACTATTAAGTAGAAGATCTAAAATTTTCAAACATCTATATGTCTTCAAATCCAGCTCTCCAACATAAATAATTATACAGGACTGAACTAAATTCAGATACACTATATATCAATAGCCTTAACAATCTAATATAGCCAAAGCCTCAACAGCCAAATTTATAATATTAATAAAATTAAGTCATACATTATATGACTTATATACCTTGTATTCACAAATATGTAATACAAAGAGCATGCTAATAGCTCTAAACAAGCTTATTTTATTATTGCTTCTCTCATTTTTTTTTTCTGAACAGGTTTGGGGATGGGGACAATTCTAGATAGAGATTTTGAATGCATTCTCTTGTGGCATTTATCGGGGGGGGGGGGGGGGGATGAGAGGAAAAAAAAACTAAAATAAGCTTGTTTAGAGCTATTAGCATGCTCTTTATTGTAACATAAATTTTAGGAGATCATTGCATTTTTAACAAGTAGTAACTATTATAATATTTCATCCCTTATTAATCAATTTAAATTAATCATTGTAACTATAAATAAATAATTGTAATGTCGGAATGATCAAATTCATTGTAACTTAATAAAATATGAGACTAATAGAATCCATCGTAAGTAAATATTAATGATGATGAAAATGGCATTGTAACATAAACAAAAGATCAAACAAATGAAATTAAGATTTATTACCACTGATATCATAACCTGCAAATACTTAACTATGTAACATTGTAATTTAATAAACAAATGAACCTGTGAATGGCCAGAATTTTAATTATCAATCAAAATATTGGTGGCTTAATTCATACATTTCTATTTAAGATTTAAAAAATATCATAATATCAATAATCAGCAACTATAATGCTTGGAGACTAGTCATTTCAGATATCTGGTATCTGGCCTATTTCAAGCCCTAGTTAGGCAGCCATTGTATCATCAATAAACAAGTAGAAACTATAAATAAATTATTAAGAACAACTATTATAACTCAGGAAATAACATCAAGTGGGTGAGTACACTGATAACTCAATAAAATATCTTCTCAATAAATCCAACAGTAGATTTTACCCACTCTTATCTCTTGGTTTAGATATCAAGGGCATATTTAAGTGAATAACAAGTGAATATGGTCTAGCAGGGCACCACTAGGCTATAGAAACCTAGACAAAGTTATATCTTAAAACCGTTTCACATGTGCCGGGTTTGAATTCCTTTTGGTACTTTATTTCTAACAAAAATGGAGGATTTGGCTTTTAGACCCATATCACTGTATGCACTAACATTTAGGTAAACACAAAACATCCTTAAACTAAAGTGGAGTATATAAAATTCATCAGACAGAAATCATCTCCTAGATCTTAACATAATAAATGCATTTCAATATCTTTATAAGTCTTACTAGCTCATATTATACTATTAATTTAGGATGGCAATTCACTCATCCTTGCATGATGTAGATGATGGAATGGTGGTTATTATAATGATTCACGAATGTCAACTAAATACCATGAAATCACTATTTATTTATGGCCTTTAAACATTTATCTAGCTCATTAATTAAAATGTGATGATGATGATGATAATAATAATGGTTTCAACCATAGCTTTAGAACCAAGCCTAACCTAAAATTTAGTTCTAAAGAAATTCATAACTATTGGTTAATCTTAGTATATCTAATTAGATCTTAAATAATTAATATTCACCATTGATGATGAATGATCGCAACTAATAAAGAATACCTTTAATGAAATATATACGCCTCATTTAATAAAACAAATTAACATTTATTACTGCATTTCTAACATATACATACAATTTCTAGATAGACATGAAAATTTATATGACTAATAATAATAATAACAATAAGTGACTATTTTGAAATCATAATATTAATTCTAAGTTCTTCCCCCTTTCCCGTTAAAGATATAATGTATATTAAATTGGATACCAAATTTTCTAAGATTTTCAATCCACAAGGAAATATTTCATAAAAAAAAAAAATAAACATCCTTTTGACACACATACTTTTATAATCTAACATGTAAAGTAGAATGATTAAGGAGAAAAATGTTAGTGGAATCGAAAGAGCAAGATTTCCAGAAACAAGTTTTTAAATTGCTTCTCCCCCATCCCTCTAAGCTACTCCTAAGATTACTATTCTTTAAATCAAAACAAAAATAATCCAATATTTCTAACGCGGTCTCTTATTCTCACATTCATACACCATTACATACTGTGCATGTGTGTTTATCCCCATTATAACTAAACATTATTTAAAAACAAAATAAAAATACAAAAAAAATCTTTTACATATTAACAAACATTTCATAATTTTAGATTAGTATACAATAATACCCTTTAGAAAATAAACTTCATTAATAAGTGGGGTATAATAGTTTTGGCATACACAAAATTATTACTCAAGGTTATAGCTATTATTATTGAAGAAAATTTCGGTTTCAATCGATTTTGGTTGTTGTAACGTTCTGAGAAAAAAATATAAAACTTTACTGCTCAAATTTTTACCAATAGTCTCTAATATCATAAAAGAAAATATATAATGAAAATTCATATTACCAGTCCCTTCTCATTTTGTGGAGGCTTCCAAGAGTTCAAACTTAGCTTGTTAAATGTCCATACTTTTGCAGCAATCAATTTCTGCAGTTCACTGGAACAGTTTCTTTTCCTGAGGCTTATAATTATTTAATGGTGATGATGAGGTTATTTGCTTCAGTGGGAATCATTTGGGGCACTGGAATTGTTTCTTCCTCTCCGGTTAAGCCTAATTCTTCTAATAAATGGAGAATATCAGTTGTTCTCCCATTTATAAATTTTCTTGGGTTTAAATTCTATCACTGGAATAACTGGACTAGCTGATTCAATACTTATTAGTAGATTAATTATTTTCCTTCAGCCTTCAAATGCAGGTGAAGGTTTTCTTTTACTTAAAATATCACATTTCTCCCCAATCAGTCATAAGGTGTAGAATATTTTTAATTTCAGACAAGACATTTCTTTTTTTTTCTTTATATGATGTGCTGGCTGATAGTCTTGTAAACAGATAAGATATATAGATTTTTAACCCGCCATCCTTATATTTTCAATCTTCAAAAAAAATTTATATAAAAAAATGATTTTAAATTGATATCTGGCAGAATTAAAACGCTTGTCTTTTCCTAGTTTCAATATTTAAAATCTCCCTTAACTGATTTTTCAGACTGGTTTTATACCTTATTTTTCAGTTAGAGTGACCAGTAACAAACAATATAAGAAACTGGCATCTACATGATTTTCTGGTGTTTTTCTTTACTGTGGATTAACAAAAAAAATAATAAATTCCCATTACTATGATTTCCAGACAAATTTTGTTTTGAAGTAACATTGTTTTAATCCTTTTTTTTTTCACATAACTGTCACAAAATGGCACACCTGAAAGTTCTTTTTGATCTCGGATGAGAAGACCCTAAATTAGAGTTCTCACATCGTCTACGCTTTAACAGAAAAACAACCAATCTTTATAACACAAAATTGTTGAATAAAAAAAATAATTTAAGATTTTCTTCTTTTTCTTTTTCAATATGTAATAAATATAGATTTTTTATGCAATGTACACACACACTTTATCATCCATATAATTTATAAAAACTGGCCAATTAAAATAATCTGAATGCCTTTTAGAAATTATAATTTTAATATCCAAATTTAAATCCTTAACCTTCAAACCCCAAATTATAATCATAGAAAAACAAAATAGAAACAGATAATAATAAAATATTTGAATCTAGCAAATGCAGACTAGTTTTGAAGAAAGTTTAATATTTGAAATATAAAATGACAACTAGCTTACACACACACTGCCTATATATGTGTTATAATCCTATAAAAAAATTAACTATTGAATAAGAAGGCGTGTACTACTCTTTTGAGTTTTATCAACACAAACAAATAAAGAACATAATTGTTTTCCCCTTTCTCTTTCTGTCTTAGGCTTTATAGACCTTGACCCTGTAGGGTTTAAACTTGGGTGCCCTACAGCTTCCTTTCCTATATAAAAAATGTGATGATGATTTTTGTTCCACCTTTTCTTTCATGCACATTACTACAAATTTTGCTACTGACTAATCGGGGGAAAAATGAGAGGAAAAAAAAACTAAAATAAGCTTGTTTAGAGCTATTAGCATGCTCTTTATATTATATATTACTAAAAATATATTATAAAAATATATACAAAAAATATTATACTCACCTACTTCTTGCTTGATGTGTAGAAATCTGTGGAAGCACACTCAATGAAACAGTTGTTTTATCAGAATAAGTGTCTAAAGACCGGTGGGAACCAGAAATATTAAAACTATCTTTTTTAAGTGAACTTACACGAAAAAGTGATGAGTCATCAGAATGTGAATTAAGTTTTGGAAATAAAGGTTCAAGTTTGCCTTTTGCATTTTTTAAGGATAAGTTATCTAATAGTACATTAGGATGAGTATATTCAAAGCTGGAAGCCACATTGTTAACTTTCCAAGATTTGGACTCAAATCTATGTTTAGGTGATCTTCCATTTAATTCTCTCTGTGTAGTGTACCTAAATTCACTTACGGGGTCATGTGATTTTATACTCTCTTGAGATTCATTATCTGAATCCAAAGGTCGAGTCCATGAAATTAAAGGTGCTTTTCTAACATGCCCTCTTGCTCGATCTACATCAGGTTCATCCCCTGATGATGATGTTTCATGTAATCGTTTTATAGAATTCTTTAAATGAGCAGGAGATTGTGCTGAAAAATTCCAAAAATGTTTAAAATTTTGTTGAGCAATATCTTCTGCATTTGTTAAAGAGAATCTACGTGGTAATATCTGATGTGATTCTAATGTTGAATCAGAATCTCCATCTGTTTTACTACTATTTATTTTTATAAATGATTTTTTAGGACTGTCATTTTGTGATACATTAATACTTACTACAGGAGTTTGCTGATGCTGCATGGGTAATATGAATGGCATTTGATTTATATTAACAGTTTCCTCAGATTTGAGTAAATTTTTTATTTTAGGTAATTTTTTGGGACTAACAGAATTATTTACTTTAGTGGAAGTAAGAGGTAATGATAAAAAAGTACTGTTACTGGATTTTGATTCAAAATCTAGTGATATTAAATTTGAGTCAGATTTATGTGTTAATAGTTTGGTGGTATTCAAATTATTTTTACTTTCTGAAGCATTTTCAGGAATTCCACTATTAGCATTAGATGACAAAACAGAACTCAAAGAAGAAGTTCTGTTTGGATAATCATATCCAAATGAACAATCTCCTGTGTCATCAGAATCAGATAAAACAAAATTAGGTTGAATAAAAAAATTCCTTTTTGCAAGTTTTGAAAGGACAGACTTCTTCTTTACTTTAGGCTTAAAAACTTCCTCATCAGATGAGGGCTTTATTTCATCAGATTGGATTACTGAAGATGATTGGTCAGTCAGTGATGAATCTTCTTTATCAATCATTGCAAAAATATCCTATGAAATATAAAATTAACTGTTACATAAAGTACAATCCATAGATATATGCATCTATTTACAAATACATCATTGTAATTTACAATAAGCAACTAATACAATTATTTGCTATAAAACATTTTAGAATATTGTTTTATTTAAATGTTTATTTCTAAACTATGTACACATACACCCATATATATATATTATTACAATAAAAATAATAAATTATAACAGTGTAATAAATTTTATCAATAACTATAATAAATCACAGAATTATTTTCAGATGATTTTTTAATTTCTTATTCTTCTTCAATTGAAAACCATTTAAATTCAAATTTAGCAGAAATAAACATCATCATGTCATATAACAAGATACAAAAATTTCAACAGAAGCACAGTTTCTATTAATTAAAGATATCCTATTTCTATTTACCACAAGTGCCTCCTTAATTTTTCTTTTATTTTGGTTTCTCTCCTTATCAAGGATATTGGTACTGTCATGATCGAAATTAAAAAAAAACTCATATATTTTTTTGATCAAAAAGAACACAGATACCATTATTAAATCATTATTACTCTTATTATTATTACTCTTATTTTTTATATATTTTTATTTGATCATGAAAAAAACATGAATTTAATTTCAATTTCTATCAGGAAAATACTAAGATTTTTCATGAGGAGAGAAACTATAATAAATGAAAAATTAAGGTGGCAGTTTTGATAAATAGAATAGCTTTAATTAATAGATATTGTGCTAATGTCAAAATTCATGAATCTTGGGATATGACATGATAGTGTTTACTTCCAGTAAATTTGAATTTAAATGATCTTCAGTAAAAGACGAAGAAATTAGCTGAAGCACTTCTGTGGTTCACTGTAGTTATAAAATATATTATCACTGATTTAATTCATTATTTTTATTATAATTTTATTACAATAATATTCTTTAATAAATATTTATTTTTTATATATTGAAATGGGCCTACAGTTTTGCTTCTCTTTTTCAACATATATAATTCTTTTATCAAAATGTTAGGAATAATAATAAATTATTTTTTAAAACTTAATATCCTAACTGATGATGATCAAACTGAGAATTCAGCCATATTTTACCTGATCATCATTCCTATCAAACATGTCTAAGTGCAATGAGGATATATCCCTTGTCTCTATAGATGCTATTTATTATTTTAAAAAATATCTGCCATATTGCAGATTATGGCAACATCTCTAAAATGAGAAACATCTATAGGTCGGTTTCAAATCTCTCCCTAGCATCTTAGATGTTAGCCCCTCATTTACTTACTAGTAGCTCAAAAGAAAACATGGGAATCTCACAGGCTGTGTGTATATAGCTATGTTTAATTCAGTTTGGAAAGAGAGAGAAAAAATAAACACTTAAAATAATTTAAAGATCATCACAAAATCTATTTACAATATTTATGCAACTTATAATCTACTTACACATAATTGGAGAAAAATCATTTGATTACAGTGTATTTAACTTATCAGCTCCTATTCTTACATCCAATTTAAAACAATTATATAATTATTTAATTATAATATAAATGAAGATTGGAAAAATATCAATTGGTCATAAATAATGTAACAGTATAAGTATATGCTGCTACAATACTTTCAAATAAAAGTGGAAAATGTATAATCACCCTCAAGTAGAAATATATATAAACAAAGAGAATTTAATAATTTTATTTAAATTAATATATATATTACACAGATGGCAAATTAATTATATAATTAAAGTTTAAAATCCAAAAACGATTGTTTTAATATAAAAGAATTTTAAAAAAGTTATTAATTAGTGATTTTTAATCTTAGAATAGAAATGATTTTCTATATTGACAAACAGGTCCTTGGGCTTAAAGTCGGATAGGAGATAAACTAAAAAAAAATACTAGTGATAAAATTTTGAGTTCCCGCTCTAAAGAAAGCTGATCAGTAATAATGAAAATAAACACACAGTCCACAGACAAAAGTCATCATTGCCAATAAAAACAGCCCCAATCCAGGCAAGGTCGATCCTGGAATTTGATTATAAGAATTCACAAAGATATAAATAGAAAACTTTAAAGTTGAGATTTACATTTGGATTGCTCTTACTGATTGCTTGTTATTTAAATATATTTATAAGTGTATTGTGGATCACCAAAATGTAGGGATCAGCAATAATTTATATTTCCCGTGTTTGCGCCAGGTGAGGCGGTCTCCAGAGTATGATGGTTACCAGAAACTGGCCAGCAATGGACTTGTTCCACCTAGAACAATATGAAATGGAAAGAACTTTGAACTGTGTCAAGGACTGCAAAGACGAACTTTACCTACAGCTTTGGAAAGTATAAGCTTTTGTTTTAAATGAAATATTAACATTAATTATATAATACGAACTTTTTCAAGTAGTAATTTTAAACGTCATTTAATTTTTAAAAAAATCTTTTATCTGACTAAAATTTTAAATTATTAATTATATTTTTATATATGTGTTTGATATTATTTCCATTCTAGTAAATTTATTTTAAATTAATAATTTAAAATAAGCGTAAATAACTGCACAGATTCGTAAGATTATGTTAGTTTAAGGTGAGTTAATTTGGGCTAATTGTTTTGTAGTTAAATCAGTGCTGGTGAATAGATGTATGGATGTTTTATATCAATGTAATCTGAGTAGGTGCATTGGATACTCGTTCCCTTGTACCACGTTAGCATACAGACCCACCTGAATGTATGGCCCAAAAGTATAGCCATATGTTGTCAATGGTCATAGACGTATTTCCTACGTCATTGATTCTCTTACTCTCTGGTGGAAACAGTGTGTCGGCAAAGCTCGCTATCTCCTTTTCAGAGCATCTCATGTATATATTTCAAGTAATTGTGTTTTTTGTATCATCAATTGGGCAGTGGATCGCTCCTGTCTGTTGGAGAAATTTATTAATGATCATGGGGAAGATGCTCATTCTTTCGCACCATGATTCTTTATTTTTCAAATGATATCATGTTACAGATGTAAATTCCTGTTAGCAATGATTGTGTTATGCTAATAATCTCATTTTGCATTGGTCACATTGATATATCAGTAAGCTAGCATTGGTTTAAATGTGCGATTTTAGCCTAATACGTAATCTATGTAGTATATTCATGCTTAGTAAAATATTAAAATTGTATTAAATCTATTAAATGTTTCCATCTGTGCATATAATTCAAATCAAATATATTCACTAGTTAATTTAATTTTCAGAATTTTTCCTTTTATTGTGTGTGTGTTATAATAAAATGTTTTGTTTCATTAAATTTTGACAGTAACTCATTTTTATATTTTATTAATATTTAAAATTAAGAAATAGAAATTTGAATATACAGTGTGATATTTTAAGCTCAGCTTCTCCCTGAGCTAGTGACTGGGGCTTTCGGCTCGATAAAAGAGTAACCTCTCCCATGCGTATCTGCCTACTATATAAATTTCTAGGTTCCAATAGCCTAGTGGCACACTGGTATAGCAGATTAGGTTAGGGAGGTTCTAATGACCATTATAATTGGCTACCTAATATGGCTCGATACACTTAAACCACAAGTACCCTGAGAATTTTAAAAGAAAATTATGCCAATCACAAACAAAAAAAAAAAATTTTTTTAAATGAATAATTTTTGCTTATATTTTAAAATTATAGATTATAATGTATATATAAAACTACTGCCAGAAAGTAAATTGTGCACATATGCATACCCATGAGAAAAGAAACTTATAAAATATAATATTAAAAAAGTAATTTTAAGAAAGTCTGATTAATAAAAAAAACAAAGAAAGTAAGTTGGGTACTGTTTAATGGGAGGTTCATGCTCAGCTGATGTAAAGCTGGGGAGAATAGTCTTAAATTAATCACTAAAAAAAAATTTTTTTAAATAATTTTTTCTACTAAAACCAAGTAAATTTTTTCTTTTTTTTAATTGTTTTGTATATGATGCACAGATGGCAAACTAATATAAATATTTAAAGTTTAAAATCTAAAAACAAGATTTTCATAAATCAGATTTTCAATGGTATGGGAGGTTGAAGTGGATGGTGGAATGGATTGAAGCACGTCCATTAAAGTTTGAAGATTTGCTATCTTAATATACACTGAGCACTGATTATATATGAAAGTGGGAGATGAGTGCTGTTTTAGCATATGCATGTTATTATGTGTATCGGAATGGCAAACTTGCCTTCATCTACCCAAAATAAAGAATCCACAACCAGGTCCTGGCAAATAACTGAATATATACTTTAATACCTATCAGCTTGTTAACTATATTTAGAATTATTAATTAATCTATTTAAATACAAAGGAGATCTGAATACAACATTAAAATCTTTTCAATCACTTTTTTTCAATTTCATGCATAAATACAGAACGTTAGCCAAGTAAATCCATTCTCTATTAATTTTAATCTCATCATGCTACATTTTAATGTTTTTTATAAAATACTCTTAAATTACTATATAATAAACTCACACTTTCTAAATCTTTAATGTAACTCTCAATATTGTTGTTACTATCTGCCTCAAATTTACACAAATATAAATTTTGGTATAAAAAACATTTAAACCCTGATAGCTTATACCTTAAAGGAATGGGTGACAAAGAATGTACAAAACTTCTTATGTTTAATGGCCTAATAACAATTTTATAATCAAACTCATTACAATTTCTATGATTATTCTCAAACTCAATCATCCATATCAAACCTGAATTCCCATTCAAAACTTATATCATATCCTAAATGAACATTGTTGGACCATACACAAACACATCATCGACATGTCTACTGTATATAATATTACAGTTTTCATTCATCAATGGCTGTATAATTAATCATCAATCTCTGACACCAACAAATTACAAACACCATCACTCACTATGAATTCCATTGACCAGCTCTTCTCCATTTGAAAGCAGTCAGTTGAATATCTTGCAGTAATATCTTTATCAATACATTCAAAAACATCAATAATAAATTTAGTTTTATATCAATCTACTCCATATCTCAACAAAAACTTCTTAAAAATGTTTATAGACTGCAAACGGTCCATTGATCCATATAATTCGTGTAAATCCAGTGAGGCCTTTAAGGTATAAGTTTTCAGGGTTTAAATATTTTTTGTACCGTAATTTATATTTGTGTAAATTTGAGGCAGATAGGAAAAACAATATTGAGAGTTACATTAAGGATTTAGTAAGTGTGGGATATAAGGAGAGTTTATTATATGTAAATTTAATTTTATTTTATAAAAACTTTAAAATAAAGCATGATGAGATTAAAGTGAATAGAGTATGGATTTTATTGACTTATGTTTCAAATTTATATGTGAAACTGAAAAAAGTGGTTTGTAAAGATTTTAATGGTTGAATTGTCTATTCAGTTTTTTGCCAGGGATTTGAGTGCAGAGATATTTATTATCAAGAGATGAAGGCTAGTTTGTGAATGCACTTGAGGAAGCATATTGGTCAGTATAAAAGGTCTAAATGTGATTCTCAATTTAATTATGTTTTCTTTAATCTGAAAAAATACTAGACATAAATTTTATCCTCAAAAAATTAATGTGGTTTGTGGCGATAGAAAGAGGAAGATAAATCCAAGTCTAATAACACTATTAATCAAAGATACACCAGTTTTAATTGAGCATGTTCTGGAATTTTAATCATTTGGTTTAGTTAGTTTGTATGTCATGAGCCTAGTACAGGGTACCAAAAGCATGCTCAGCTATTAATAATAATTATAGGGTCATCTTTATCTGTTTAATTAACAGGTATATATGCATGAGCATGTGTTTAATATTTACAATTTATAAAGTGTAATTATTTAGTTAAATATATATATTGTGATGAGATGATGATGATTGACTGCGTCAGAAGTTACTGTCAACTAATCCTATAAATGTTCATACATTAATTAGTTAAATAAAGACAAATCTTTAAATAGACAAACATAGATTGAGAATGAAAATAATTTTTAGACTTGATATATATACACACACAACATATTTATTTTATTCATAAATATAATATAATAGACACTTGAAGAATTTTGTTTGCATTTACAAATGTTTTTTTTTATATCACAAAGAAAAAAATCTGTATATTTTATTTTATTTTATCTATCTAAAAGTTAAAAACAGAAGAAAATTTATTTGTTTTTTTATTATCTTGTAAAAGCATAATTAATTAAAATGGGGTAAATTTATCAAATAATTTCTTTAATTATCATTCGTATAATTTTTCTTTTATAAAAAAGAAAAAAATATTGTAACATATTTCTTGCAGGAACCTTTCTGCATCAATCATCCAAATGACATCACCATGTGAAATCATGGTAGCACATATCACTTTTTTTTGCAAAGTGTTTCATGTATTTGGTGATTTTTATAATAATTGAAAAGTTCAAACAATGTGAAATTCTATTTTCATTTACAAAAAATGCAGGGAAAACAGATGTAATGCTTGAAGCAGATTATAAGCAAGCTTTTCTCATAAAAACACAAGTTTATGAATGGTTTAATTAAAATGTTAAATTCACCACATTCCTAAAAAGTATGGTAAGTGAAGCCCAAAGTCCAAACAACGCTGATTTTTTTCTCAGATTTAGTTTGTAAAGGTCAGGCATTTTATTTGCAGGTTGTGAAACATTTACATGATGCATAAAGCATAAATGTCCTATTTTGTGGCAAAGAGAAGAGTGCAAGCTTCACCCTGACAAAATGTCATCTCTCAAAGCCTTGAATGTTAAACACTTTTTATTTAAATTCAGCATGACCCAACTTATCTATCAGCCAAATTCGCTCAATATTATTTAGTGCAATTTTTATTAATTGCTTGAATAAAAAAATGTGGGTTTTTTTTTGCTAACTTAGAAATGTTGAGAAAAAAAATGCTGCGGGTATTAAAGGGCATCATTTTGTAAGTGTTTCTGGATTATTTTGAAAAATGAAAAACATGTTTAGACTGGTGTATTGCATCAAATGGGTAGAATTTGAAAGTGATTACATTTATAATATTTAAAAAATAAATAAACAATTTTTTATTATAAAATTCCAGTTACTTTTGGGTACCCCATGATATATATTTTCTGTCACATGTATGCTTTATTTTATATTAAGTTTTATCTTTAAATGTTAATTACCTAATTTATTTTTGTCTTGGTGATTGCATGCTTTGAATCATGATTTTGCAGAATTGCAACTTTTAGATTTTATGATATTTATGCTTCTTAATTATTTATTTTCATAAATTATTTATTTGATTCTAAATTTTGGATACTGAATACAATTTGAAAGATCAAAAATATAATTTATTATAACATTACTGTACTGATTGTTTTATTATTATAAATATCTGTTTGATAATTTATCTATTTTAACACAAATATGTGTTAAATAATTTACTTATCAAAAATTATAAACCTAATTAAAAATATGTCATCATTTTAAGCATAATCTTTCATGTGATTCACATACAAAAAAAGCTATTCTCTTTTTTATGCTTATTTAGCATTATCTTATGTTCTACCTTCTCTAGATAATCATCATGGCTGCATTAAAAAAAATGAAATGCTTTTTAAAAAATATCAATATCAAAGCTTATTCCTAATTCTGATATCTAACCTTTATGATCTAAGCACTTAATTAAATGCATTTCTAAGTATAATATTCTAAATTAAAAATAATTTGACTTTCCTTACTTAGCTTCCTTCTTATATAATAGAGATATATATTTACAAGTCTTAAATATATAATAAATAAACTATTGGGCACAAGATGAGGTATTTACTTTTCCACTATTACTTTTAGGGTATTTCAGGCAAAAGAAATAGCTAGATTTAAAAAAATCCATCTATTCAAGATCTTTTAACTTATTAAGTTAACCAATGTCAGGATTCAAAAATTTAAAACAGCAAATTTTTGCACTTAGCTTATAATTGAAATTGATCCAAATGTTGTACACAAAATAGATATTATTCAAATCATTTTTCAGAGCTTTGTAGCTAGTCTAGTAAATGATTTAGATTCAAATCTTAGAATGTTTGAGATTTCTGAATCATTGGTTTATATTTCATTATTTAGTAAATTGTTCTAAATAGCAAAAACCTAGCATGAGTAGCTAGCTATACTACTATTTAATTTCCACTGATATCACTTATTAAGGACTATTACAAGTTGATGGTCATGCTTTTTTTTTGTCTTTGTATTGGTAATTATTAACTTCTTAAAAAAAAAAAACTAAGTTATTATTTTCCTGTTTGATTTTTATTTTTTTAAAAAGAATTTTTTCTATATTTATTTTTGATTAGTTTCTTTATTAAATTTTAGAATTATTTGTAACTTTTTAGCATATTTTTATTAAGTGAGTTGTAATTAAGTTAATCTCATATTTCTTTAGATGTTTTGTTTACTGTGAGGGTTTTAAAGTTTATAAAAAACATATTCACTGTTATATTGATTTGATTCTTTGTCTTTTTTTTTTTTTTTTTGTGGTTTTAACTTTTCTAAGCATTATGGCCTTTTGCAGTGAATGAGGTAGTTTTACATGTCCAAAATAACACTATTTTAATTTGATTGTTTGTGCTTTAAATGAAAATTGAGACCTGATCTTTTCTAAAATTCACTTGCTTTATTATGTTGTATGTCAAAAGCAACACAATATTTTTTTTTTTATCTCACTTTTTAGTAAAAAAAAAAAATTTATTGTATTTTCTTAAAATCCATTATTCCAATATATATGTTGTATTCCAAGTTATTAGTTGATTTTTTTCTCTTAATTTAAAATTTATTTACAAAACTAATTGCTTTTTAAAAATTAAACTTGTTTTTTTTTCTTCTGATAACTGATTGGTATTTGTTTTCATTATTTTTTTTTCATCTTTACTTTAATCATTTATTTATTTTTGTATACATAATTATAAAATTTCTCTCACCTATTTATTTTAATATTTGTAATACGATTTAGTGAATTGAATTGTGCAAAGTAATATTTATTTTCTTAAAATAGTATTTAAATGGTAGCTAACATGTAATCGGAAATCAATGATTATCAAGGTTATTATTATTGACTTAATTTATTTTTTCTTTCTTCCTCTATTATATATATGTGTGTGCATGTAATGGTTAATTATTTGCACAATTGATTCCTGATATTAACTTGCTTTTTCTCTAAATCATGATATCATGGCATTATAATCTTATTGCCTAAGCACACCAGCAAATTCTGTCTTATCAAAAGTTAGCATTGTACACTGAAATTGTCATTCAATTAGAATAAAATTTATAAGATGTTAAAACGTTTTGCCAAATTTAAGTTTTGGTATCCAAGGCTGACACTTATAGCATCTAAAAATACGTACAGGTCTAGTTACAATACTTCACTGCTTAAATTCATAATCTTTATAGCCTTTTTGAATATTTATTATCAAATAATTAAAAAGATATATCAGGCATAAAAAATTTGCTTATGTTCAATAGTTGTAATCATTTCTATCTTTGCCATCACATATCTATCCTCCATGTGTCTTTGTCTGATTATATTAAATCTTTCTGATTTTTCAATTTCTAGCCAAGACAGTCAGATTTAAGTACAATTCAGCATAATGACTAATTATTTATTTCATAAAACACCTATTGAAACTAATATGCGCACATACCCTTTGTATGTATATATACAAGCACAATATAGTCACACAATATTACTGAATTAAACTCTTTAAATTAGATATTATTCCAAATTGAAAATATTTCAAAAAATACACTTCTTGTCATGTTTTTACTATAAATCTATCTTTTTTTTTCATTTGTTGATCTATGTTGGTTTCTTTTTCTCACAGTCAATACACTCTTAGAATTCATATTCCCAAAATTGAAAGCCATCCAATCTAGGAAAGGCCTTTTTAAAAAAAAAACTGATGAGTCAATAATCTGGATATTTTGAAAGAAATATTAAGAGAACCCCATTCACTCCTTTTTGTTGTAAAAGATTTTAACTCATAATTACTAAGGGGATAATTTCTCAAATATCTATAAAGTGATTCATTTAAAGTTACAAAATCAACAATGCTTGCTATAATCAAAACATGTCTACAAAAACAGAAAATGTCTGACAAACTATAAAAATCTCTTGATGATATCAAAAAAAAAAAAATGAGGCAGAAGCTATTAAAACAGAGCTTTTCAAGATCTAATCAAAAGGTCTTGAATTGTCACTGTCATTTAACATTTCTCATATGTATCAGATGCCTAAATACAAGACTGCCAAAAATGAAAAGAAAAATCCTTAAAGCAGATCTTCAAGACTTTCTTTCACAATATTCCTCTAACCTAAGCATAATAAAATCTGAATATATTAGGGAATTTGATTTTTTTTCTGACTATTAAATCTGGAAAACAATTTTATTCCAGAATTTCTATATTATTCATAAAAAAAATCCAAAAATTTAGCATGAAAGCAAAACTATATTCATCTTAAAACTGAATAAATCTAACAATGATCAAAAAAAATTGTCACCCAATATCATTATTAAGAGGTTACTTATAAGATCTCTGAAAATTAATCTTAGCAAGAACTATTCCAATAATTGGATTATTGCTACATGGAAAGAATTCTGTTCATTGCTAAAGTTAAGACCAGCAAATTTGTGAATGTAATTATCATTATTTTGTAATATAATTTGAATGAATTAGTTTTTTCTCAAAAAAAAAAAACTTCTTTGAAGATATGGATTAAAATGAGAGAGAAAAAAATTCAAATTTTCTCAAGTACAATTCAAGTTGAATCATGAACATGAAAGATAGATGTCTTAAAACTGCATCATGAAATTCTTGTATGAAATGGATGAAACTACAAATAAATATGTACAACATTGACTCTATATTTTACTAATAATTAAACACAGATTACAAAATAAAAGATCCAACTATTTCACTGTTTTATCATGAAATACTATACATCAAAATTCAAAATCATAAATGCTGATGCTCAAAGATAAAACAATAAAATATGTTAAAAATTCTGATATAGAATGTGTATACATCAGTGCATACAAACCATTAATAAAATTTCATTAACTTATAACCAAAATTGAATAGATATGATCTCTGACTTAATTCATAGTCAGATATATAAATAGTGAATTAATCAAAGACTACAAAATGGCTTTCCCTACAGATTTCTGTGGCTAGTTTCTAACTATTTAAATTAATGTTTATATAACTACTGTAAGAAAAAATAAACTGTAACAATTGGCTTGCCAAACATTTCTATTTTAAAAAATCCACTTTATATATTCTAGTCCAGAATCACTAGAGTAAATGATTACTAGATAGATTGTAATATGACCTTCAAAAGCCAGATAATGAATTTTGATGTGGTATTTTCATCCACTGTCCACTGATTATTCAAACTTGCAATAGATAGCTTTGTAGATTAGATAATATACATTACTGCCCTAATTTCTTTTTTTTTTTCAACTTCTAAGACAATAAATATTAAAATGCATTTAAATGTAATTGTGGATCTCCATGATGATTAAAATATAAACATGTTGTAACAGAATCAAACAATAAAATACTATGTGAATGAAAAAATTTTAAAAAAGAATTTTAATATGCATTAAGTAGTCTCTGGAAAATTGGTTTATAATTAAAAAAAAAAAAGATTTCTTTAAAAAGTGAGCAATGTATATGAAAAGTTTGATTGTAATA
Organism: Epiperipatus broadwayi; assembly: GCA_028023455.1. Taxonomy (NCBI): domain Eukaryota; kingdom Metazoa; phylum Onychophora; class Udeonychophora; order Euonychophora; family Peripatidae; genus Epiperipatus; species Epiperipatus broadwayi. Next base: position 3,346,202 of record JAQFVV010000115.1, read on the forward strand.
AAAAATTTTTTGAAAAACGATGCCTCATGACATCTGATCAATGATTAATTTTTAGTAGGTGATTATTTCTCTGTTCTGATCTCATCTCAAGATTTCAGACTTTATGTTAATTTATTCATGCTACTTTGAGGGATCATATATTATTAACAAATCTTTTCTGTGCGGATGTACAAATATATCTTTGAATATAGAACCTGTCAAACAAATTTCTTTATACAAACATTATTCTGTTTTAAGTTAGTCTTCTCAATATTACAAAAAAACAGAACAATAAATGTTCAAATATAAAATGATCTGCTTTAAGACTCAAGAATTAATATGTTATAACCCAAAATATTTAAATTATATATCATAATACTCATTTCAATCAGTGGTGGTTTTTTTTTAATTTATTAGAACATTTTTAAATTTTATAAAAATATAAATAACAATATAAAAGAAAATAAATAAAATACCAGATAATAAATAAGTTATACATAGTATTTGTTGTTTGATGTTTGTGTTTGTTTTTAAATATCTTCATTATTATTAGCAATGCAAATTTATAATTAATTAAAATTATTCTAAAAGGAATATATGTACAATCTATTCAAATTTATATGTATAATAAAAGTTTAATGTTTTCAAATAATTTATTTATGCAGTTATTTTTATGAATCTTTAGACTTAAATGAGCTAAGTTCAATCGAAAAATAACTACCTCTAAAATAATAAAATGAATTGTCATAAATATGTACAGTATAGAAAGCATTTTTCCTATGGATTACAAATGATTTTTTTTAATAAAATGTATCTGCACAATTAAAAAATAACTATTCTCTCCAAGCTTATGAATCATTGCAATTAAATGTCATAGTGAGTGTGGAACTATTTAAGCAAAAATATATTCTAACACTTGAAACCTGGGGTACCTGATAAAATTTTGTTAGTTGAAATCATGTTCATATTGGCTGTGAAAATGTTTTTCAGTTCTTAAGTTTTTAAAATATAAAAATTAACATCATTTCTGATATATTATCTTTTACTGCTATTAAATAGGATATTTTTATTTTAAAGACATTCATATATATATCTATCTAAATCTGTTTCAGATTTAATAACATGAGTAAAAACACCTTAAGTGATACCATTGATAATAATCCCAAACCTTTAATCCATTAGATAATTTAATCAATGCCAAAAGATCCCCTGACAGATTTCTGGCTATTCAGAAGAAAAAGATACTTTTATAATACTTACTGATAATGAATCAGTAAATAAATAAAATCATATGCAGTTGCTAGAGAAATCTATGGCATTCAAGCACCAAAGTTACTGATGAGCATAACAGTTTCATTTTTATAAATAAATCAAGTCAGATGTCACATGACCTAATTTAAACAAGCTTGCATTACAAATGTTTTATAAAGAGCTTGTTAAGAGCTTATTTGCCAGCTCTTTATAAAACAGTTTCATTTTCCACTATTGGAATTGATCCAGCAATTTTTAGCTTATAAGACTACTGAGTTAAACTATATGCTGATAATTCACATTCTAAAGATTTTCATTAATAAAAAGATTTGCAGTATTAGAACAACAACTTTTTGTGATTTTCTTTTTAATAGTATTTTTATTGATAAAGTGATTTTAACCTACTAAAAAAGTGAATAGAAAAATTGAAGGCTATATTATCTCTCAATATTGCTTTAATGAAATATTCCCTAATATAATCAATAAAGAGAAATAGTCTATATAAATTCAGCAATTTTAAATACAAAATCAAGCTTAAGAATTCTAAATCAAATTATTTTAAAAATATTTCAAAAAATACTATATATTTAATTTTTATAGACATTCAATAATGTTAGAAATAATTAAGTTTACAATAGAAAAAAATTTCATTTGTCCCCATCCTTTGTTTGTCTCCTAGCCACATAATTGCCAGTATCTAGCTGTCATGGGGAAGATCGATTCGATTCCTCATTGGGGAGCCATTATATTTATCTTTATAGATAATTTTTAAATTAAGTAATAATTGATAATAATTAATATAAGTTTTTTTCCTATTGAAACATGCTCCCCCCCCCCCACTTTATATTATTATTTTCTCTTCGAAATTTAATTGTATAGAAACTTTTTTTAAAAAAAAGAAAGAGGTTTTAAGTTAAATTAAATTTTTTCTTTTTGAAATGCTGTTTTCATTTTAATCATTGATGGGAAAAATCAATTGTTTAAAGTTGATGTTAGTTAATTGAATTAGTAAGAGCCAACAAGTTAATACTGCATACTATATGAAATATTTTGTTGACAAAAATTTATTCTTTTAAGTTGGAATAGTCATATTATTATGTCATGTCAATTTTCTTAATTATTTATTACTTAATTTATTAAATAATTGTTTAAAAAAATGTGTTAATGACTTTATTCTTCCAACTATCAGTTCTATGAATAGGCAGTATATGTGACTTGATACTGCTTTAGGGATTTTTAAATTATCCCAGTAAAACTATTCAAATTAAAATAGAATAAACTTATATGATCCTCCGGTACACAGCTACAGTTCCTAGGGTCTTATGATCTTGAGCCAACTCTGGAGAACAATAATGGTTAAGTTAGTTGTATGCAGGGCTGTTGTTTGTATCATCTTTAAAGCCCATTCACTGCACATTCATTAAACGATTAGAATTTAATTTAATGATCCTGTACCTCAAGGTATCATATGGCCAGAGCATTGACGATGATCAGCATGTCCCAAATCCCAATTTATTTTTTTATGGTAGTTACTTTAGCACTTAAATATGTGCATTCTGAGATGGTTATATATTATACCCTAAGATTGGCATTAACTATTGAAACTCTTTTAAAACCAATCACAAAAGATGGTTTCATCATTTGTAGTATATAACTTATTAGTATAACTGTTTTCCTAAAAGTTTGTGATGGAGGTATTTTAGTTGTATATTTATATTGAACTATTTCCATCATCTAATATTAAATATTAAATGTCTTTAAAAAAATTAAACTTAATTTAAATTTTTTAATTACATTCGTATGTTAGTAATAGCACACAGGTTAGTATATGCACAATGTTTCAAGAGGAATTATTCTCCTCCCTTCTTCAGGTGTTGTTGGCCTAACCAGTGACAGTACTAGCATGGGAATCAAACCTGGACCTTTATATTTTTGAATACTGAATATTAAGATAATGCTCTAACCAACTGAGCCATTCTGCCAAAGGCAACAATCAGTAGAAATTTCATCTATTAATCGATGAGGTTCCTCCTGATTTCTCCACTTTTTCCTAAAACCGAAGTTGATTAGTGGTTTCCATAAATTATGTACACCTGGGTCTCGTTTTACAAGATAGATAGGTTCCTCAGAAAACACGCGCAAACGAAATCGCGCAAAAATAGACGTAACTTACCTTGAAAAAGGGGGGGTATGAACTGTGATTTTTCAAAAATCGCGTAAAAGCAAAGCACCAACCTAAAATTACTTTAAAATTCGCGCAAATAAAAATAAGGAAATAAAATATGACTAATAAAAAATTTCAAATTTGAAAAAAATTGATACAAGACAAACTTTTTTTAACTATAATATTTAATTTTATTCAAAACAATATATATTTATGCATAATTTACAGTACAGTAATTGACATTTTTTTATACATGTTTTAATTATTATCGCTACTTGCCAATAAACAGGTTTGTTTGCAAACTGGTAAAAAATCAGATTCTTCACAAGAGGAAATACAACTAGCGCCAACTTCACTCTCATGTTGTGTTAATAGTTTTCTGGTGACAACGTAATTAGTAATTAATCTTTGACATGATTTTATTAATTGTTTATGAAGCTTGCGATATCCAGACATACAACCATTTAGCTCTCGTTGGAATTTAAGAGCACGTTCGTGATTAGTGTCATTAATAAGAAAATAATTAAAAATAAACTTGCGGTCACTAAATGATTAATAATTGATTATATTCTTTTTTAAAAAGCAAATGCAAAATTAACACGCACAATGTTTGAACAAATTTACATTATAATCTTGTAAAATTTAATGTGTGTATACATAAAATGTGGAAATCATGATTTTAATTTCATTATTGCATAAAATCTTACTATTATAAAGCACTGAAAATATTGAAATTACTAAGATGAAAGTCGAATTCCAATAATGTGCTATTACTTTCAATATGACGTAAGTGCACGAAATTTATTATTTAAAGTAATAGTGCATTATTGGAGTTTGACTTCCGGAGAAACGTGAATCGCGTAACTTCAAAATCGCGTTAAATAAATCCGTGTAAAAAGAGACCCGGGTGTATAGTCATACTAAGTTAACTTTTGAGGGTTATTTGCCATTGTCTACCTTAGACACATTTTCTTTCTTCTAATCATCACTTTGTGCTCTTGCAATTGCTTTTCAATGGGGTGACTGATCAAACTAATATACATTCTTCCAGATTCACATGGTATTTCATAGATGCAGTTTTTGCTTTTCAGTATTTCAAATTTAGGCCCTTGTCAATGTTAGAATTCCTCATAGGGCAGTATAGCTCTGGAAAGCTGTTATGTTATATTGATTGCAGTTTTCTTAAATTTGTCTATTTCTGGTATGTATAGATACACTACAGTATTAATAATTGTTTTTTCTTTTGATGGTTCTTTTTGGTATCTGTTTAAGGTTTTCTTAATAACACCTGATGGATAACCATTTTTCATTAGAATTTGTTCTATATAGAACTCTTCTTTTTTCAAATCGGTGGTTTCTGAACAAACTTCTTTTGCTCTGTTCCATAGAGATAGTATAACTCAATGTTTTATGTTTCAGGTGTGTTTGGATGTATGTGCTAAGTATTTTTTGTATCTGAGGGTTTTCTGTAACCTGTAGTTCTGGTTTTGTTTGTGAGGGAGCTTGAACATCTAAGAATGACAAATTTTTATTCTTGTTCTGACTTTATTGTGTATTTCATTGAAGGGGATATGTTGGTGACTTGTTTCTAAAAAGTTTGCAGTAGTGCTCTACCAAGTGGCCATACAACAAATGCATTATCAACATAGTGAAGCCAAACTTTAGGTGGATATGAAAGTCTTTATGGCAGTAGTTTCAAGTTCTTCCACGTAAATATTGCTAATCAGCGGTAAAAATGGTGAGCCACCATTCCTTGATTTTGTTGAAAATAATTCTGTATTGTAATGAAAGTAGGTTATTGTTATGCAGAATGTTAATAGTTCTACTATATTATCAATAGGAAGAGTTGTTCTAGTTATTATCACCATTTAATCTTTTTCTTACAATAGACAATGTTTCTTAACATGATATATCTGTGAATAAATTTTCCATATCAAAGCCTACTACCATGTCAGTTCTTTCTATTTTCATATACTTGATTAAATTCTACAAATCCCTGATAAAGGACTGGATCTTGTATGCCAAAGAAGTAAGAACTTTAAAAAGAAATCTTGACAAATTTTAGAAAGGTGAATTTCTAAAACTAACAATAGATCTTAAGGGAACATGATCTTTATAAATTTTAGGTGGACAATAAAGATGAGATATTTTTCTGAAATATGATGTTAATTTACTTTTTTCTGAATCACTGAAGTACCTGTGATGGTTTCTGAGTAGTGCTTGTTAACATTGTTTCTGTATTTGGCATTGGATATTTTGTCTTTTTTGGATTGGCCCACAGTGAAGAGTACTCATGTTTTGATATCATAATCTGTTATGTACATTACAACTGTTGTATTGCCTTTGTCAGCAGGAAAAATGATTATCTATTTTGAGAAATTTAATTGCTTTCCATTCATCATAGAATACTTTCCACTCATCATAGAATATGTTCAATTTCAATTTTTATTGCTTCTCGATAATTCTTTTTATTCTCAAGCATAATTCTGCTGCTTTTTCTTAAGGCAATTTTTGAGTGACTTCCTCGATGGCTGCCGTTATCTAATAAAGGGATATTAGATAGTATGATGGCAGTTTAATCCTTTTTCCAAGAACAAAAATTCAGCAACTATTAATGTTTAGAATTGAGATTTTTAATAGATGAAGCTCATACACTAATTTTTAATGCAATGCTGATGTTGTCATGCTCATTTTTTTTATATTTTTTCATTTATATTTATTCAATGATCATTAATGATTGTGACCATTCCATGGGGATAATATGTTCTTCCATTTCCCCATGTTACACCCCTTGGGTTTGTACAATTTCAAATAGTGACCCAATTGTGGTCCCAATGATGATCAAGTTTTCTGGACCACATAACTTGAAGTTCAAATATATTTACACCTGAGAAAAAAAATCTGTATTTTGATGCAGAATTAATGTATTACTGAGAAATACATGACAAGGCAATATATGAAAAGTTGTTTATTTAATGATATATAATTGATTAATAATTATAAAATGATGATGAAAAAATTATAATTTGATTATAAATTATAAAAAGTGATATTAATGTATATACAGGAGATCATATGAAAAGTAGAATAGAAAATCAAAGTATGATTTTTGGAAATTGCATTGAGCTTTTGATAGCTAGTTTGTTTAGCTATACTTCCTGTACTGGTAATGGATGGAGGATTTTATCATTGATTTGAGCAATGTTTTCATACAGCTCCATGGAATATTTTATTTCAACACTATACCAACCCACTTTTAAGTTTGATATTTCCCAATTATTTAGCATGGACATAACATAGTCCTATGCCATAAACCCCACTTTCTAAGTCTCAAAAAAATAAGCAAGTCATATATGTTTTGAAATTTTGTATACCAACTCTAAGACTCAAAGAAGAAAGGCTTTGCAAAGATTTTTGTATTATTATTTTTTGAGTTGTAGATATCTTATAATGTCTAAATTGAGATAAACCTTCTGATGTCCATGCTACATTGTGTGCTTATAGCCCAAATGGCTGGATTCTGTATCTATCCCAGAAATGCAGGTCACTTCATTCTTTTGCTGTCAGATGCTAGTCAGACCTCTCGAAAAAGGCTTGGAGCAAATGGTTTTTTTTATCAACATCATTTTGTGTATGCACATGTACTTAAAAAATAATAATTAAAATAATATCATATAATCACCATTTCTTATGCTTGTTCATAACTGTTATTAAAACAGACAAAACTCTCTATACAGTAGTGCCACTCAGTACAAGCCAGAGTAATCAATGGATGCCAAAAGGCTTGTGGATAAAATCCCTATCTAGTGCCTATTCATCCAATATCTGCAGACTAGTTTCTAACTTGTAGCTTTCTTCAGTGAGGAGCCTTGGATCTGAGAGCACTGCACCTAGATCTTAGGATCTAACGCAATGTTCCAGCAGCCACCTTTTATTTCTACTTAACTATAAAACTACAAGTCTAAAATTGAAAAAACAATAACTTATATAGTGATATAGGTCTGAACTCAGTTCAGTACCCCTATATCTTGGTGTCTTTGGTTCTTTAATAACCATAACTACCACTATCATATTAGGCAGCATTGGTGTTAAATCACTAAACATCACATGATCACCATTTGTTCCAGCAGCCACAGCCACCTTTTACTTCTACTTAACTATAAAACTATGAGTCTAAAATTGAAAAAACAATAATATTTTAAATACAAGCTCATTAGCTTATATAGTCATATAGGTCTAAACTTAGTTCAGTACCCATACATTTTGGTGTCTTTGGTTCTTTAATAACCATAACCACCACTATGCTATTACGCAGCCTTTTATTTCTATTTAACTATAAAACTACGAGTCTAAAATTGAAAAAACAATATTTTAACTACAAACTCATTAGCTTATATAGTGATATAGGTCTGAACTCAGTTCAGTACCCCTATATTTTGGTGTCTTTGGTTCTTTAATAACCATAACCACCACTATCATATTAGGCAGCATTGGTGTTAAATCACTAAACATCACATGATCACCATTTGTTCCAACAGCCACCTTTTATTTCTACTTAACTATAAAACTATGAGTCTAAAATTGAAAAAACAATATTTTAAATACAAGCTCATTAGCTTATATAGTCATATAGGTCTGAACTTAGTTCAGCACCCATACACTTTGGTGTCTTTAATTCTTTAATAACCATAACCACCACTATGCTATTAGGCAGCATTGGTGTTAAATCACTAAACATTACATGATCACCATTTCTTATGCTTGCTCATAACTGTTATTAAAATAGACAAAACTCTCCATACAGTAGTGCCATGCAGTGCGAGCCAGAGTAATCCATGGATGCCAGAAGGCTTGTGCATAAAATCTCTATTTAATGCCTACTCATCCAATACCTTCAGACTAGTTTCTAGCTTGTGGATTTCATCAGTGAGGAGCCTTGGATCTGAGAGCACTGCTCCTACTACAGTATGGAGAGTTTTGCCTGTTTTAATAACAGTTATGAGCATGCATAAGAAATGGTGATCATGTGATGTTTAGTGGATTAACACCAATCCTGCCTAATAGGACAATGATGGCTATGGTTATTAAAAAACCAAAGACAAAAATGTATGGGTACTGAACTGAGTTCAGACCTATATGATATATAAGCTAATGAACTTGCTTTGAAAATATTATTGTGTTTTCAATTTTGGACTCAGTTTTGTAGACGAGATAAAATGTGGTTGCTGGAGAGTTGCATTAGATCCTAAGATCTAGGTGCAGTGCTCTCAGATCCAAGGCTCCTCACTGATGAAAGCTATAAGGTAGAAACTAGTCTGGAGATATTGGATGAGTAGGCACTAGATAGGATTTTATGCACAAGACTTCTGGTATCCATTGATTACTCTGGCTTACACTGAGTGACACTACTGTATGGAGAGTTTTACCCGTTAAAAGACATACGAGCTAAGTTTTGAAATCTTTAAAAAAAATTTCTGTTTGTTGCATGCGTATGCGATTGATCATTTGAGAGCAACACTATAAAGACTAATTATTGTGTATGAAAGTATAAATTGTGATCAAGAGAGTGAGTTATTTGAAAGATTGAAAATTTTTGTGTTTAATTGTTTGAAAGGTTTTCGTTTGCCATTTTGGGTATAGAAGGTTTAAAAAAAAAGTTTTTTCTTGTAGAATGTGTGTTAGTGTAAGGATATTTATAAAAGGTTGTATGTAAGATTAATTTGTTTTTAGTTAAGTTTGTTACTGGAGGTTTTTTAAAGTTTAAAACAGTCATTTATTTTTTGAGAAAAAAGACAATGTTTGATAGGCCTAAGGTCAGAAAACACGTGGTTATAGTTTGATCGGTTTGGAGAAAAAGTAAATTTTTTATTTTTCTGTGTAAGGGGGTTTGAAGAATAGGAGAGGTATTATAAAGTCAAATATAGAATAGGTGACTTGAAAAATAAGAATATGGATTGCATTTGTATTGCGCAATGTATATATAATTGGCAGAAAGGAATTAGGCGGGCACTGGTAGAGTGTACAGTGTGTGCTGATGTGTATCACCTGAAATGTTTGAATAAGAATAGGAAGGATGTAACAGGTTTCTGGTTATGTAGTCAGTGTGTAAATGTGATTAAAGAGGTGAGAAAGTGGTTTCTAAGTGTAAGTAGTCTAGAGAGAAAGTCAGGGGAGAGGGAGCAAAATGTAGTTAAGAAAAATAGGACAGAGTATGGTTTTAGTGGAGTGTCAGGAAATATGGGTGGAGAAAGTAATAATGCAATGGAGATGGTTAGCCCAAGAATAAGTAAGATAGAGGAAGAAGTGAACGATGTAGAAGTAAAATTAAAATTGTTAGAGATGAAGTGTGATCAGATAAAGGCATTATTGAGTAAAAATGATAAGGAAAAAATGGATAAGGAGATCCAGAAGATGGTAGATAATGTTACAGATCAAGAAAGTAGACTATGAGACAGTATTGATAGGAGATTCACTAATCAGAGAATGTAGAGCTATAATTGCAAGGGAAAATAAAAGCAGGTATGTAAAAGTATGTTTGCCTGGAGCTAGAATTAGGGATGTGAGAGATAAAGTAAGAAAGCAAGGTAGTAGAGATGTATATGTTATGGTAGGAACTAATAATTTGTTACAGCCATCAGAGAGAGTAATGGATGACTATGTAGAATTGATTAAGAATTTGAATAAGATTAAAGGAAAAGTAGGGGTAGTTGGAGTATTGCTAAGATTTGACAAGAGGCATTTGTTAGATAGGGCATGTTCCATAAATGAGAGATTGAAAAAATTGTGTGAGAGAAATAATGTTATGTTTGTGATGTATGAGATTGGTTTAATTGTAAAGAGGGAGTTATATAGTAAAGATGGATTGCACTTACGAGGAAGTGAAGTTTTAGGGAGTCTGATATTTAAAGAATATAATTCGGGAAACTTTTAAAGGGGGGGGGGGGTTAAATTGTAATATTATCAAAAAGAAGAAGAATGGATGGGATATAAGAAATAAGCAAAAGATGGTTGATTTAGTTATAAATGCAGATGTGAAGAGGGAATGGATCTGTAAGACTAATGGTAAGAAAGTTCTTTATAAATGTGATGGAGAAGAAAAAATCAAAATAATTTATAAAAGAGTAGTTAGGAAAGAAGAAATTATTAAAATTGGGTTTTTGAATAAGGAAGGTGGTAGGAGACCAGAAAAGTGACTGGAATTAAACAAAGCAATTGAAAATGAAGAGATTGAGGTGTGGAAACCATCTAAGAGAAGAAGAAAACCTATTTTGGAAGATGTGGTATAGCAGGGTATAAATAGAAAAGAAAAAGAAAAAAGGGGTGATGGCATAGGTGTTATGTCAATAAAATATTTAAATATTGTTAAATGTCAAGAGCATTTGTGGTTTGAAATAAGGTTGGGTAGACAAGAATGGATGGGGGCTGTAGTGTATATAGCCACTGGAGATAGTCAAACTGTAATGAAGTGGAACAGTAGTATATATGAATGGCTAGTTAAGGATATACAGAGTTTTAAAGAAAAGGGGAAGAAAATAATGATTATAGGGGATAAGAATTGACATATTGAACGAAATTGATGATGTAGATAATAAGAATGGTCAGTTTTTGAAGGAATTTTGTCAAAGAGTAAATTTGAGCATTGAGAATTATCAAATATTTATGAGGGACAATACACATAAGAATAATATATTTCAAACAATAGATTATGTATTGGTAGAGAAAGAGGGAATGAATAAAATACAGAAAATTAAGGTGTTTGATAATGAAGAGAGAGTACGTAATAGTAAACATAACTTTATTGTAATAGAAATGGTTAGTAATATGATGGAGGATAGAAATAAAGGTAGAAACAATAGTGAAAGATGTGGATGGAGAGTGAATGACAAGAATAAGTTGGAAGAGTATAAAGTACAAGTTGAAGAAGCCACGGAACAGTCGGTTGGGGATGAGTATAAGTACTCATGTGATGAAATAGAAAAAGTGGCAAATAGGGTTTTAGTTGAGAATATGCAGAAGAATAAAATTAAAAAAATGAGTTAGTAAAAGTGTAAAAAAGAGGAAAGAAGCATGCAAAGAATACAAGTGCTATTAAGAATAAAGAATGTGAAAATGATATTAATGCTAATTGGGGAAAGTACTTAGAAAAGAAGAAGTTGGGTAAAATGGATAATTATAGAAAGAGGATGGAAGTTGAATAGTAAATTGTTGGAGAGTATTAATAAAAGTGGAAGAGATAGGAGTAAAAAATTTTGGAATTACATAAAAAGGAGAAATGTAGGGGAGATAGAGATAGTATTAATAGATGATGAGGAAATAGTGTGTAGCTCTAGAGAAGAGTCTAATCTTAAATAGATGTGTAATGGATATAGAAAAGATGTTAGATGTGAAGGACTTAGCGATAGAAAACATGAAAGCATTTAGTAATGGGAATATTAGGTTCACAAAAAATGAACTGAATGAGGCAGGGAAGAGATTAAAAAGTGGAAAGGCGAGAGGTTTAGATGGATGAGCAGCAAAGATGGTAATGACTTTTGGGGCATAGAGCAAAAGCAAAGTTATTATCATGTTTTAATAAGATGGCACAGAAGAGTTTTTCTGGATAGTTGGAGTAATACAAGTGTAAGATTATTATTTAAAAGAAAGGGTAAGGATCATAGAAAGTTAAATAATTATAGACCGATAGCGGTAATATCAGTTTTATATAAGTTTTCTCATATATGGTGGCTGGAAAAGTTGTAAAATGGATGAAAGAAAATAATGTAGTGGTGGAAATGCAAGGAGGTTTTAAATCAGATGGGCAGATAGGAGATAGTTTATTATTAGTTATACAACTTACGAATATGAGTAGGGATTCAGATAAATCGTTATATATGAGTGTTATAGATATAGAGAAGGCATATGATAGAGTAAATAGAAATAGATTATGGGTAAAGTTAGCAAATTTGGGAATGGATGAAGCTTTAGTAAATATTATTATTAAGGAATTTATATGAAAATAATTACTATACTTACCAATTAGGGGATATAGAATCAGTTAAAGTTAAAAATGGTGGGATTAAGACAAGGATGCCCTGTGTCACTATTTTGTTTTTGTTGTATTTGAGTGAAATGGAGAAAGCAATAGAAAGAGTAGGAAGAGGGATAGAGATCCCATTAATGGTGGCAAGGAAGTATATATTTTGCCGGGTCTTTTTTTTCCGGGATATTTTTTTGTATACAGAAAGAAGAGAAGATATGGAAGCTGTGTAAAGAGATGGGAATTAAATTTAGTGAAGAAAAATCAAATATAATGATGATTAATAGTGGGGAAAGAGAAGATGTAGAATTTTTATTGGGGAATATAAAGTTAAGTGTGGTGGATAGATATAGTTATTTGGGAATCATCTTAAGTAATCAGGAAAATTTCTTGGTTGAATGGGAGAAAAAATTGATAAATGAAGCAAAGAAAAGAAAGGGTTTAGTGAAGAAATTAACAGTGTTTTCATATAATAAATATGATGTAGCTAGAACTGTATGGGAGTTGTAGGAGCAGGATTAATATATGGTAATGATGCGTTATGTGTTGATGCAGAGACATGGACAGCAAAGAAGGCAATTCAAGGAGAAATGGAATGGTCAAGTTTTTTATACAAGAGATGCAAAAAATAAAATGAAAATGTTTGGTAGGTTGCAGTTTATGGATAATAAAAGAATAGCCAAAATAGTATTTAATTGGGTTATGAGTAAAGGGCAGGCAATAAGATGGGTGAGAAAGGTAATGCGGTATGCAAAGGATTTGGATAAAGCTATTTGTATAAAAGGTGGGATGATTGTGTTAGGAGGATTGTTGAGTGTTATAATGGTAAGGAATGGGATAAAAGAATAGATAGATGCATTAATAAAGAATAGGGAGTTGAAGGACTAGTATGGAGAGTAAAAAGAGTTTAAATATATATAGACCTAAACAGAACATTGGGTGTGAGTTAATTTATGATAATAGAAAGGAAAGTAGCTTATTGTTTAAGGCTCGAATGGAATCTTTAGCAACAAGAGAATATACATGTAAATGGAAAAATATGAGTGATTTAGTCTGCAAATTTTGTAAGGAAGATATAGAAAATATTAGGCATCTATTGATTGAATGTAAATGCTTGAAAGCAGAAAGGGTACAAATAATGAAGTTATGGGAAAATAAATATGAAAAAAGTGATTATACAGAAAGTGGGTTATTGGTTTTTATGCTGGGTTTGGCAAAGGGGGATTTAGATATAAAGGCCATAGAGTTGACAAAGTTAATGTTGTGGAAATGGGATGGAGAAGATTATGGAAAAGCATAGGGTGGAGAACGGAAGGGAAAAGTAAAGTGGCTAACAGGTTTCTTTGGGCATAGTTGCTGTGAGATTCCTGACTCCATTTAAGGAGAAATCACGATACATCATATCACCTGTTTTAATTAAAAATAATAGTGAATAAGAAAATGAGTCACATATACATGGGCAAGATAAAAATAAATTAGAAAAGTAGTTTCAGGTATTGAGACAGTCATGATGAAAGAAAGACAGCTTAGGGATAATAATAGCAGTAGAGGAGGTAATAGTGAAAGACTGCATGGAAGTGGAGGTGATGTGAAACTTATTTTATGAGATATTATTTTAAAAAGTTCACATTTGTATTTTTTTGTGTGTAGAAGTAATTTAATACAATTTTATTTGGGTTTTAAAATGATCTGATATAATCATATATGCTGTCAAGAACAAAATTGAAAAAAGTAGAGAAAGAACATGATCAGAAAAAATTTTAACACACAACTGAAAAAATCCAGACAATAGAAGATATGACCATGTTAGCCCAGTGATCAACAAAGAGAAATGGAAAAATTAAGAGATCCAAAAAAATATTTACGGATAGTCAAAAAAAAAAAACAGGAGAAATGTTTAAACAAATGAATCACGAAAGAGAAAATGATAATAAAAAGTAAGGAAAAGAAGAAAGTAAAATGTGAGCAGAAGAAAGTTAAAGAAGATGGAAGAAAACAATTAAGAAAGAGATAAGAATAATAGGAAGAGAGAAAAAAGACAAATTCTGCTTACAAAAATAAAAGATTTTTTTTTTTAAAAAAAAAAAAGATCAAAAAGAAGACGAAAATAGAAAGAGCTGATAACAAATGTTTAAAGAAATGAACAAGCAAAGAAAAGAAACTGCAAAATAAAATAAAGGAAAGCAATCAATGATCAGAAGCAAGACTGCCAAACAGCATAGAGGAAAACAATCAAGAAGTGAACTAAGGTGTTCAGAAAGGTAATCAAAATAATATCCAAATAATGACGGATAAGAAGGAACAGGATAAGAAAACAAGATGTTACACCTCATGTACACAACATAATGCAAGAGGAACTAAAATAACAGATCAGATTATAAATGAACCAGAAAAATTAGGAAAAAATAAATACACTAAAACAGTTGGAAAAAAATATAGAAAATGGACCAAAGTACACAGAAATAATAAATCAAAAAACAAAAAATTGAAGAAAGAAATTGAGATGACAATCCAAAGAGCAAAAGAAGTAATAGGAAAAGTACAAAATCAAATATCACAAGAAATATATAGAATAGATCTTAAAGAGGTCTATATTCAGTTTTTTCCAAAGCCAGAGATTGCAGTTAAAAGCATTGACTTCTTTGTTAAATAGTCAAATAATGAAAATTATTAATTATAACCTATTACATAAAGAAAATCAGATGATTATGGATGCTGACAAAAGTATTAAACAGATAATAAAAGTGGTAAGGCAACAAATTCATGAAAGATTAGAAAGGGATTTTTTAACTTCCACTTTTAAAACAAAGGATTATCAAAAATGAGAGATAAAACTAATATAAAGAATATGGCTGTTGAAAGAAATAATAAATATAATTCACAGGAGGAGGCATTGTTGAGAAGAAAATTTAAGAGTAGTTCAAAGAAAACAAGGGTATTTCAAGAACCAACAGTTAGAATAATCTGGAGTTCACCAAGACCTTAACCCAGCCCAACTCAAGTTAAGGAATTAAGGCATGATGATCAACCTCTAATAATTCATTGCCTGAATATCTATATAATCTTGTACCACACCATTAAAAAGGTGACCATTAAGATGTAAATTTAAAATAATGGGACATGAAATGTTCATCTCCATTTCATTGTCTCGTCATTTTAAGAAAGAGGTATTGTAATAATGTAGATGGTGGCCAATTTTGGCCATAATCAAATATTACAAGCCTATAAATAAGTAGCGAAAATCGAGGAATAATATTTAAACTTCTCATAAGTTTTTAATAATAATGGGTATTTGATTTATTTAAATATTTTTATTTATTGAATGATAACATGAAAATATCTTCCAAAACATTATAATAATGATGTGAATATTATTTTAATGTTTTATCAACATTTATAAGAGACAGAAAATTAAAATATATATATATATATTTTCCCCTCTCTTTAGTAATTTTTATTATCTACCAGTGATTTTAATTTTAAAAAAAGTACTGGAAGATAAGTTTACTGGAAAGTTTTTAAAAGGAAAGAGAAAAAAGATCTCAACATTTTTGTTAATTTTTGTGTTAATTAATTAGAGTTCTTTTTTTTTCTTTTCACTTTATCTTGCTCCAAAACAATAAGCAATGTTTTTTAAATCATAGTAATTAATATATTATTTTATTTTTGACAGAAGAGAAAAACAACTAGAGGATTTTTTATTGTTAAAAAAAAAGAGAAATAACAATCTTTTTGTAAAAATAGACTCAATTAGTCAGTGTTAATTTTGATCATATGGGAAACGATGTAACTGGGTGGGGGATTGTTCCAAAAATTAATATTGAGAGTAGGGTAAAGCAGTAGACCTTACTGTCTTGTGAGAAACAGTCATTCTTGACTCAATTGTTGAAGGAAACAGTAGCAGTTTTTCTTGGTTAAGCTTTTGAAGAAGCCAGTAGCAGCAGTTAGTCTTGAACAAGCTGCTAAGAAAACAGAAGTTCATAACAGTGAGAAATAGTTTTAGTAGTCTGAAGTAAGACTCATCTCATTATAAAAAAAAGGTTTTTAAAATAGAGTTAAAAAAACCATGTGATAAGTCTTAGGAGCTAAGCATTCTCAAACCTAATCATGTATTCCTGAAGCAATCAGTAACAAGCCTTGTCTTCATTCAAGAGCATGCATGTCTCTTTCTGTGTGTTTTGCCTGATCTGGAAAATAGTAATTTAAAAAATGGATAAATTCATTGTGTGCATTAGCCTGACCTGAAAAGATGAAGAAATTCAGCCTGTGTGAAACCTGAAAATTTGGGTAAATTTAACTAACTGAGTATATTACCTGGCAATGTTTTAATGAAAAAGCTTACAAGAAAAAAGCCAACATAAAAAAATTTGAAAATTACAACTACCAAAGAAGAACAGAAAAGAAAAATAAATCCATGGTAAAACGGTATTTGAATGTTCATATTACTTAATTTAAAAATTATCTATAAATGTAAATATTTGCTCCTTTTTATATTATTTTCCCTCCAAAATTTAATTGTAGATAAAAAACTATTTTTTTTATTTTTGAAATGTTGATTTTCAATTTTAATCACTGAAGGAAGAAATCAATTCTGTTTAAAGTTAATGACGGTTAATTGAATTATTAAGAGCCAACAACAAGTTAATATTATATACTATATGAAATATTTTGTTGATAAAAATGTATTAAAGTTGAAATTGTCATATTATAATGTCATTTGTCAATTTTCTTAATTATTTATTAATTAATTTATTATTGTTAAAAAATAGTAGTGTCAATGTCTTTATTCCTCCAACTATCTGTTCTATAAATTAGGCAGTATGTGGACCATTATAATAGTGTTTTAGAGATTTTAAAATTATTCCAAACAAATTATTCAAATTAAAATAGAGTAGGCTTGTATGATTACACTTACTCTTGTTCACAGACACAGTTCCTAGGACCTAAAATGCATCCTCTTTAAAGCCCATTCACTGTACCTTCATTTTTTAGATTAGAAATTAATTTATAGTGGTCCTGTATCCTCATGGTCCCATATGGTCAGAGCACTGATATTGATCAGTAAATTTCAAGATTCCAGCATTATTTTTTATGATAGCTATCTTAGACTTTAAATATGTGCCCCCAGAGATTATTGTATATCATGATCTAAGTTTGGCATTGACAATATCTTTTTTAAATCCAGTTACAAGGGATGTTTGTTGATGATTTGGTTATTATGTGTAATGGTCAATAATTTGTAGTTTATAACTTATTATTAGTATAACTATATTTTTATTGCAATGTTATGCAACTGATTGATGGTTATGACCATTCCATGGGAATGATATTTCCTATTTTCCCATAACACTCTCTTTTTTCCATACCATTAAAATGTATATTTAAATGTTTTTAAATTGTTAAATTTATACAATTCAGAATTGTTTTCTAGAATATATGACAACAGATGAATAACTGAAGTTCTAAATTAGATCATAAAAGATTGTAAGAGACCACATGGGAGATGGATGGATAAGAATGTTTGCTGAAAATTTTGCAAAGCTATAAAATCAGAGAATTAGATTAAAAATGAAAAAAAATTTCATTTGCAATAAATTATCAATAGTTGAAATATATATATATACAACACTAAAATTTAAATGCATTAGTAATTTTATATTCAGTTCCAAGAAGTTTTCTGATTCTCTTTGAACATTTAATACAATAATTTTTTTTTTCAGCTAATATGATCTTTAGATCATTTGATTTCTTGCATATATACAGTACTTTTTTTTAATTTTTCAAGTATATTTATATAATAATCAATTTTCATTTGAAAATCCTTTATTACATTTTTTTTTTCCTATATGCCTTAATATTATTTTTTTAAAACTGAGTGAAAGCTAAATCAACACTGATAAAAAAAGTGTTGAAGCATATTTTAAAAAACTATTGACTTTTTATTAAATACAATATAATGTATTTAATTTGAAACTTCAAATTTGTTTTTTTTTAAATATTTGTTTAACGATTTTTTTTTTTCATCTTAGCCTCATCATAATTTTTATTTTATTTATTTTATCATCGCTGAAATTCTTAAATTTTTATTTTAAATATTTCCAGAAACTTTTTTTAAAAAATAAATAAATAAACAATATTTACACTGTGTTGATAAAATTTTTAAGAAAATAAATTAATAGTTTTACAAGTTAACAGCTCAACATTTAAATGTGATTTGATTTGAAAATCAGTTATAAAAAAATATTATTAGAATCAATCACTTCATCCTACAATGGAACAATAATGCTTGAAAATGAAATGATACAGAGTAAGTATGAATAAAAATGAACAGTAATTGAAAATAGAGATAGTACATTATTTGTGTATTGGAGAAAAACAGTAAAAGTATATGTAATTTATATGATGAAAATAGACTTTTATTTATGTTAATTGGAAAGAAAGTTACATAATTAGATGAGTTACAGACCATACAATAATAAAAAATGTTATAAACATTTTAATTGAATGCAAAAAGGATTCCAGGATGTAAAAAAAATTAGATAATATATATAATGTAATTTATGACTCAGAATAATCATTATATTTCCTCTCAATGGTGTAGAAATGGTCTAACACAGTGAAATGAGATTTTGAAACAACTTAATGTCACATATAGTTAAGATATTGTTAAAAATAATAAAATAAAGACTTCGATTATATTACATATGCGAATTTTTGAAGAGCAGTTTGGATTTAGAAATGAAAAAAGATTAATATTTGTTTCAATGACCTTGAAAAGGCAGTTGATAGAGCAATTCAGATTATTTTGGTGGATATTTTCAAAAAAAAAAAAGTTATAGTCTGGAAGAAAAATATTTACTAAAAAATTTCCATAAAAATCAGAAAATATTTTAAGATTTAACAATCTTACAATATATATATAGGTAAGGTGACATATAATATGGTTACAACCATAATTGAATCTGAGGATACTTCAGCTAGGTGAATTGCATAATCAGAAGACTAAATGTTAGCCTTAGGATAAGATTGGAGTAGTAGTAGACTGAAGATTAGATTAATATATGATAATAAAGACTGATTGATTTTAATTAATTCAACAGTTTTTTAGTAAAATTAAAATATAAGAATTCTCTCCTTATCTCTATTATCAATTTGGGCTTCTGTCTTTATTTCTTGATATGGTATACAAAAAATAATCGGAAAACAACTTTTAAATAGCATACTGCAAGGCAAAAGTTCATTAACAGCCTCTCATAGAGAAATAATGATTCAGTTTGTTGATTTCCAGATGATAATGATTTTTGACAGTTAGCTGGGTTGGCTATAAGCCAACTATTATAGCCAACTATCTGACAAAACATTCCTAATGCTGATTGGAACTCGAAAAAAGAATTTAAAGTTTTACTAATCCTAGATTTGAATGCAATTTGTAAATATTAGTATTTAATTTTTTTATGTCTATGGTGCAAAATATAATGTGATTAAGAAAAATTAAATTAAATTTTTAGTGAAATAAAATAATGGCAAGTTAGATTTAATTTAATTACAATATAAACACAGATACCCTTATACAGTTCTGCAACAAGAATATAGTAATACTTATTAACTATATAGTTTATCTTGTTATTTATTTGTTACCACAAACAAGTTGAACTAAGTTACCACTCTACTACATAGTATTTTCACTTGATATTCTTTGTGAGTAAACAGTAAAATGAAACTGTTCAGATAAATAAATTGTGTATTTATGCATATAAGTGCAT
This sequence comes from Epiperipatus broadwayi, assembly GCA_028023455.1. Taxonomy (NCBI): domain Eukaryota; kingdom Metazoa; phylum Onychophora; class Udeonychophora; order Euonychophora; family Peripatidae; genus Epiperipatus; species Epiperipatus broadwayi. The sequence continues at coordinate 3,366,375 of JAQFVV010000115.1, forward strand.
TATAATTCTCATCATTTTAAAATAACAAACTATATAAGAGTCTTAATGATGTTGAAAATATTTCTCTGGAAAATGTATATTTTTTTATTTTTCAGTATTACGATGATGACATCCATCGTTTTTATTACTAGTCATTCTTTTCAACTTCCATTTGTTCATTTTCTTCATATTCTGTGATATTTTCAAAAGTCTTCATCAGCAATACTGTTCAAAAATATCAGCTTTCATTTCTTCTTTATTGGCCAAATTACATTTTCAGAGTCACAAAAATAGTATAGCTTAATTAGTGTAGATCATCGTTTTTGCATTTAAAGATATTTTCTAGGCTTTTTATTGCAATTCAGTTCAATAGAGACTACAATAAATATTTTCTCTTTTCAATTCTTGGCTATTAATGAATGTTCCAAAAAGACAGACTATCTCAATGACTTTTTATTCTTATAATATATATATTATTATTTTATAAAAAAGAGTTGGTTATTCAGAGAATATATTAAGTTATAAAAAGTATCAAATAAAGTTGATACATTGATGTACTTGATAAAAGCAATGATTAACGGATTTGATTATAATAAATCATTATTTGTAATATACACATAACTTACAAAATTCTTTGCGACAAAAAAAAAGAAATGTTTCTCAGGAACTGAATATAAATATACACAAATAAACAGCAATCGGTAGTATTATTTCTAAAGGACTGATTAACGTTAACTAATCTTAAATGTTCTTTAATCAAATGTACAGTTTTATTATATAGATTCAAATAACTGTATTCGTTAAGAGTTTTGCATCTTAAATTATAAGTTAGAATAAAAAATTTTAAGTAAAATTTACATAAAAGTCACATACTTATTTATAAAATTAAAACGTATAAACATCAGAAATAATTAAGTTTATTTTAAAAATATAATAATTGACGAAAGTTAAAGAAAATTTACTCGCCTTTTACACTATTGCCGATATTCCAAAACTTTTTCTCCATTATCGAGTAAATCCAACTACAATGGTAGTAATACGCTTTCAGTCTTAAAAATAAATCAATGACTTAATAGATCCGGATAATTTTAAAAATTACGTTATTAATAAGATCCATTATATGATTAGAAAAGAATTTTTATTACAGTTTTTATAGCGACCTTTTTTTACATAGCTACAATCATTCATTTTCTTGACAATAATTTTAATACTACTATATACAAAAAAGATTGTTTGCTAACTACTCAAGTCGCCATCACTTGTTGTTTACGCATGCTCATAACTCATGTTACAAAATTACCTTGACAACTCGTAAATAGTTACAATTTTTATTTTCTCTAGTTAATAATTTAAGTCTAAGTTATTCGTATACTGTACTTGAAATAATTCAAAAGGTTATTATTTAGATAATAAATTAAAATTACAAATATCAAATTTATTATTAATATTTAGGCGATTTTTTTTTTAAAATAAAGATTGAATTTTATATTCACTAAGTAAATTATTGGTCGTTATTTAATTTTAGTTGTGATAAAAATTATTAATTGGCAATATTAATTTTTAACAGACTTCAGTTTTTCTTGGAGAAATGGCATTTATATGATCACCTGGAGTTGATTAATATTGCTAAGACAGTAATAATAATTTTATAGCAATGAGACAAATAGGAATATTTAGTTTCAAAGCATGTTTTTATTTTTATTTTTATTTTTAAGCACTATATATGTAACTGGAGAATGCTTCAATCAAACTGAGATTGAAGTGTTTTTTTGCTTAAAAGAATTTTAATATTTAATACTCTGAGTGAAAGCTGTTTGTGTTATCTATTTTGTTTGCTATGATTTTTTAGTTAATCTTAGTGTGTGTCTTAACATAATTCATTGTGTGGTACATATACTTCTTTTTTTTTTTTTAATATCCAAGTTTTAAATCCATAAATAAGCGCTATCAGAATATCTTTATTAAAAATGTTTTCAAAATTGATGAACATATTTGTTTTTTTTAGGGTTTTGTTATTTTTATTGTAAGGGTTCCACTCAAGTTTATTATTAGTTTTAACCAATCTAACAATTTCTGCATGATATTTAATTTATTAATGTTATAAAATGTCATCAACTTGTCAACATAGATTTTTCTTATTTATTTGATTGTAAGAATAGCATTTCTCTAAATTCATTTATCATTTGATTGTTTTTTGCTTTTTTAATGATTCTCAATGAAATATTTATTATTGCAATGATGATTTCCATCCTTCTCATCACTGGTCATTCTCTTCTTTCTGTGACAATCGACTATCTCATAAATTAAATTAATCATTAGGAGAACAATTCCAGCATTATTATTGGGGCTTCATACAGAGTTCACAATTAATCTGATCAAGTATTCACTTTTTTGCTTGTTTTTTATTGTTGTTTATGAAATTCTCAAAAATCATTTACCAGCAACAAAATTCAAAAGCAAAAAATTTTTTTTTCTTAATGCTCTTCATCAATATCCAACTTTGAATCACAGGAAATTTTATGTTTTGAACAATTATGATTTCCATTTTTTAATGATTTATTCCAATATCTAATTTTTCCCCCAAATATCAAGCTCCTTTGTTATTCATGAAAGATGTAAATAAGCAAAAACAATCAACTATTTATATGCCTTCATTATCAGTTTTGAAATTAGCTGCTGATTCTGTTTTCTAACCTCTATTTTCTTTGTATTTAAAATTATTCTATCTTCTTACTTTGTTCTTTAACTTTTAATAAGAAACTTGGTCTTCTCTATTTTCAGCTATAAGTGTGGTGTTATCAGCATATTTAAGGTTGTTGATATTTATTTCACCAATCTTGAAGTCATATTTGTCATCAACAAGTTTCTCTCATTGTATATTTAATATAAAAAACTGAATAGTATTATTGATAATATATAGGTATTGCCAATGTGATATATGTTTGTTCCACCTTAGTCCAATTTAATGAAATTTTTAGATTCAATCATTTTCCTAAGAACACACTATAATTTAGTATGGTCAAGCAGATTAAAGGTCTTGCTGCATTCAATAAAGCATATAAGAACTTTTTTCTAGTACTTCTTGGCATTTTTAATTATGGAACTTACATTAGCAGTGATGTCTTTATTTTTAACTATTCCTAAAACAAGCATATACATTTTGTCATTCTTTTTCAATATAATCCTTTAATCTGGATTGCATTATTTTCAAATAATTTCATTTGCATGTGACATAAGAGAGCTGATAGCTTTCCTACTTTGATAAAACTGCTTTCTTGGATCTAAGACTATAAATTCATATTCAATGAGTAATTACTGGGTAATTTTTTAGATTACTTAATTGGGTCAATACTTTTATTGATTTTCAGTTTTTGTAAAAAATTTAATACAATTCTATTTCTTGGCCATTATCTCAGAGTTAATATGCCCTTTTCATAACTAAAGATCATTAATAGTATCTAGGCTGATTTCTTTGTGACAGGATAGCTTTCAGTTGTCTTATTTTGATTTTCAATATTTTTGAAAATATTGTTATAATATTGCTTTTGTCATCACTGAATATTTTTTTGGAATTTTCTATTCAATTTCTTAAATCATTTTTTTTTAACTTTAGATTCTTTTTCTCTCTCTCTTTTTTTTTTTTAAAAAAAATGCCTCTGTGTCTTCTGACCTCTATTTGATTTTTTTGTTTATTCTTACACAATTTTTTTCTGAAGTCTCTTTAGTGTTTTTTTTATTATTTTCCATTACATGGTGAAGTTTGATGATAAGCTTCTTGTTAAAATCTAGGGTTGTCATCTGATCCTTCGTGTCAGCCGCTAGAGGCGCAATTTCTAGCTAAATTTCTAGAAATATGCCGTTTCCGCGGCCGCACCCAAGCCTTTAAGCATTCTTTCTAAAATAAATCCTAGAAAGATTGTTAACTCAGAGTTAAGTCTACTTTCTATGCTAAAAGGTAGAGTGTTAACTTGGAAGTTAAGTCTCCTTTCTACGATAAAATCTAGAAAGAGTGTTAACTCAGCTTAGCGGATAACGGTGTGGCTTTTTCCGATGCTAAAAGCAGAGTAAAATGCAGTAATTGTTTATGTCATGCACTATATCATAATGCTGCATTATGTATTTTATGTAACAATATCGTACGAGGGTGTGTTAATTTGATCATGTCAAAATTATTTAAATTTTCATTGGTGCCTTTTTTTTTAAGACCAATTGATGTACTGTTACATTTTATAAATTTTAACAGTATCGTGATTGTTCCTCATAAATTTGTATTCCTCTTAAATTTTCGATTAGGGTGGAATAGCGTAAAAATCACGCTTTGAGTCACGTTTTAGCGAGAAATTTTCCGAGACAAAAAGTATGGCTAATTCCCACAACAGAAATCTTGAAAAGATGGGAATTGCCAAACACGGAAACCAGTGCTGGAATATTTCTACAGCAGAAAAAAAGAAAACATCCTGCCGCTGAAAGAAAAGATTGGATTATGCGGCAAATATATGCAGATTTGAGGTCCAAAAACATCTGCCGACGGAAATGTTCACTTCATAAAGGCAAGCTTGTTTGAGGGATTCTAAATGGCCTTCGTCAAATGTCAAAAATAAAAGAAGTAACTTCAATTTTTATTTAAACGTACATCCCTTCTTCTCCCGATAATTGTTGTCATTGGCAATCAAATGTAAAATAAAAGGAAATAACTAAAATTTTTATTTAAACATAGCCCCAAAAACCCCTCTTCTCCCAATAATTGTCGTCGGCAATCAAACGGTCAAATAAAAAGAACGTCAATTATTCTTTAATCGTATAGAAAAAAACAAACAACCCTCCCACTAATTGTCGTCGGCAATCCAATGTAAACCAATTAAAGTAAGACAGTAAATTATTAGTTAAACATAACCCAAATTACTATTTGAACGTACACCGAAAAAGACCCACTCTTGTCAATCAAAATTAAAGAAACCTTCTCCCAATAATTGTTGTCAGCAATCAAATGTAAAAAATAAAAGGAACGTACAATTATTCTTTAATCATAAACAAAAACACCCTTCCCACTAATTGTCGTCGGCAATTAAATGTAAAGCACTAAAAATAAGGTAAACCGATTATTTTTTAAACGTAACCCAAATTACTATTTGAACATACACCAAAAAAAGACCTGCTCTTGTCAATGAAAATGAAAGAAAACCACAACAACTATTATTATCCCATTGTCAAAAATATTAGGTTTTGGGCAAACCAAAACCATAATTTATAAACGAAAAAAAAAAAGAAAGTCAAAACCGTTGTCTATCAAATATAACCGATAAAAGTAACTTCAATTTTGATTTAAACATACACAAAAAACAATGTCTTTAGCTCCCAATAATTGTTATCAGCAATCAAATGTAAAATAAACGGAAGGTAAATTAGTATTAATCATCACCCAAAAACACCCACCCCTCTCACTAATTATTGTCAGCAATCAAATGTACACCACTACTAAAAGTAACATAAACTACACCCCTTCTCCCAATAATTGTTGTCTACAATCGTACACACAAAAAAACACCCCTCACAATAATGAGTGTCAGCAATCAAATGTAAACCAATCAAAGTAAGACTGCAACTTTTTATTTAAACGTAACCCAAATTACTATTTGAATCTACACCAAAAAAACACCCGCTGTTGTCAATAAAAATTAAACAAACAACTATTATTGTCCCATTGTCAAAAATATTTATTTGTAGAACCATAATTTATAAACGAAAGGAAGTCCAATCGGTCGTCAATCAAATGTAAACCGATAAAAGTAAAGGTTTTAATTTTTATTTAAACATACACACACACATGTGAAAAAAAAAAAACAACACTTCTTCCAATAATTGTTGTCAGCAATCAAATATAAACCTATCAAAGTAACGTAAATTATTATTTAAAGATCCATCAAAAAAACCCGTTATCTCTTGAAGACCCTTTGGTAAAAAAAAAAATTAAAAAAAACAACTATTATTATCGCATCATCAAAAATATTATTTGGAAAAAAAAATTCAGAAACGAAAGAAAGTAAACTTTGTAAACAAATCAAAAAAAAAAAGTCAATAGCCCGGGAACGTTATATTAATGTGTTTTTAGTTAGAAATCACGCCTCTAGTGGCTGACACGAAGGATCAGATGACAACCAAATCTAGAATATGGTTTTCTCAAATCCATTTTTAAAATCATTTTTAAAACTAGTAGTGAAATAAGAGTCTTACTTCAAACTACTATATTATTTCTTGTTCTTTTCATGGTGAATTGCTGCTTCTATTTACTTCAACAGCTGAATTCAGAATAACCGCTACTGTTTGTTCACCAGTTGAATCCAAAAAGAATTATTACTGTCTACCTTCAGAAGTTGAGTCAAGCTGCTCACAAGACATTAAGACCTACTGTTTTAACTGACTCCCATAATTTTTGGAACAATTCTGAATCGATCTAATCACATTTTGTCTCCAATTTGACAAAATTAAATTCTGACCAATTGAGTCTACTTTTACAAAAAAGTTTGTTTAGGTATTCCCCATTTATAAATTAAAAAGTAATAGTTAATCATAAAGTTAATCTTTTAATTATGACTTTATTTAATTAAAACAAAAAATTTTAATAAAATGTTAAAACCTTTTATTTTTCCTTTCTTTTAAAAATATTTATTTATGTCTCTTATTTTTATCTATTTTAAAAAATTAAAACTAAATGAAATTACTGAAGAGAGGAAATAAAAGAAGTTATTTATTTTATATCATACTTTTCTCTTTTACAAATATAACACATTACAAATATTAATATTATTTTGTTTTAAAAAAATATATTTGGAAATTCTCATATTATCATGTAATAAAAATAAATGTTTAAATACATCAATACTTATTATTACTAAAAAAAACATTTGGGAAGATTAAATATCCCCCCATTCTAACTTTATTTTTATAAACTTAAAATATTTGCCATAGTTAGAGTTGGTCCCTGTTTACAATATTGTTTTAAACCATCTATATACTAACTTTTTTGTACCAGGTAATCTCTTTTTAATATATTTAATTTTTCAAAAATAACAGTAATAAATATTTTCTTATATATACACACACACATAAGTTTTGTTAATTATAATTCAAATGAAAAAAGAAAAGAAAAACATGTTGAGTTTTAATATAAAATATGTCAAGAAATTTAAACTGTTAGGAAAAACTATAGCTGATTGTATATATTTTAACTGGCCACCCCTTCTAACCATCCCTTCAGACGTTTGACGACTTAAAAAATATAATAGATCTTTAAAAAAATGGACACGTGAGCCATACCGTAGACTAGAAGAAATTTCTATGGCAGTCTAGTCACCATAACACCTGTAGGTAATATTTAAATACTACCTACCAAAGAAAATTCTGATACGAATTATATAAGTATTATTTACTTGATGCAATTTTTAAATATTGCGTAAATAGGATTTAAGACAAATGAAATGAAAGTTTCCAGTAGCCCTTATATCTGACGTAAGATCTAAATAAAAAAAATATCTATGGGAGAATATATTTATGAGCATCAGTTTATCGATGACCTCAAGCGCCAAACTCACTATTACGGTGAGAATTATATTTCCTGATTAATGATGTGCCTGACCCAAGCTAGCTCACTCCCAGGGTGGGGAGGAAAACCTATCGGATGAACGGAGATAATAACAAAAAAAAATGTGTTTGTATGTAAACTATAATGCACTCATAAACGTATCTATTCACCTCGGACATATTTGAATCATTTGCATTTTATTTGGCAGGTGAAGTGATAGGAAAATGTAAACTATAATTAATGAATAACTTTAACTTTAACGCAAAGGTAAATATGTATAAAATTTTATTATTATTATTTAAACATAATCTATGTAAAATCAATTCATATCCTTCCCATTTAAAATATATAATAAATTCCCCAAACCATAAATGAAGCAATAAAATATTTAATTTAGAACAAACAAATATTAATTTATATATAAGAAAAAAATTTAGTATACAGTTGTACACAATAATTTCATGCTATGAAATATTTTAATAGAGTCATTACGAGGGTAGCTATAAGCAACTCTGAGTTATATAAAAACAATATAGTTCATATTACCTTACGAACCCCGGGGTGTGGGATCAGAATATAATGAATTACTTAGTGTATCAAGTTGAGTTCCGTGATCTTGTAGCATTCGAAGTTTGCCTTATGAGAGCGCAATATAGTTTCTTTCTGTAAAGTCCGATATTTAGATGCCCATAAGTAATGGATGAGCCGTAATTGAAGTCTTCTATAATATAATTTTCAAACCGAATTAATTCATATTTTGGATGCACGATTCTCTTCTATTTGATCCTATGTTAAGCAATACGGAATATTCACGAGGTTCCTAGGTTCTTCTGTGGGCAGACGGTGTAGAGTCAGTTTGCATTGGCTGCAGGTGGTGAAGCCCTTTACGTGTGGTGCTTACCCCATCATTTTAAATATTTTCATTCATATATCTTTATGATTCTCTCTCGCTCAGTGATCACAATCTAACTGAATAACTGTCTTTTCTTTTTTCCAATTCTCCTTAATTAATTTTTGTTTAATTGCTTTTCCTTTCTCAGAAAAAGGAATTTTATCAGATCTCCACTCTAGTTCTTTTTCTTTGAATACATTTTCCTTTTCCAAATTACTTTTTACTTCTTTATTTTACATTTCCATTGTTTTGGTGGTGCCGTCATTCCTGGTATCTTTTCTTATTCACAAAACATTCTTTGACTTTTCTTGGAAATTTTCTTTTTGGAAGTAATTAACGATTGTTATACAACACAGAATTGCTTGAAGGCATATACAATATTTCTTTTTCACTACCCTCATTAATTTTAAATATAATTGAAACTTAAATCAATATTTTAAACAATCCTAAACAATATATAAAATATTTGCGTACAACTGTAATTTTGCCAATTTGTAATATTTTAAAAGTAAAACATTCTAAAATAAACAATGATTACTAATTAATCCCTTCCCCATTTATTTTCTTTAAAAAAAAAGAATAAAAAAAAGTGTTCAAAATTTAATTCACGCATGTATATATGTATAATTTTATATATATTTTTAACCCTTTAACGACAGCTTGAATATATATCTGTATTGCGGGTAATGTGTATGTGCTTTTCCACTTTCTTGTAACAGGGTTTGAACCTAGCTAGCTACTGTTACCATGCCCCCCTGTTGGAAAGAACTTCAAAATGGGGTATCCCTATTTTGAGGTCTAAGATAATAGATTCATTATAGTACAGATTTTAAAGCCCTAGCATTGTAGGATCCTTTAATCTCTGACCCAGTGTCCACCCAAAATGCATTACTTCCCTGTTGCCATACAATAGTGAATGGACCCTCATATAAATTACAGAACTTGCAACAGATGAATTTTCCTGGGTCACTAACGTGTGGTGTTTTCACCATTACTTTGTCTCCTATTTGGAATCGGTGCTGAGTGCCTGATGATCTTCTATTTCTCTTTTGACTTCTTTTCATAAGGGTCTGGTAAGCTTGAGCTCTGTCAGCTTCTACATCTATTGGGTGCTCCTCCAACCCAGGCAAGGGGGTTTTTATTAATCGAGGAACATGTCTTCCTAAGTGCAGCCATATTGGGGCAAACCCGGTCGATTCATTGACAGACCAATTAATATAGTCGACGACTTGTGGAACTTGCTTGACCCACCCTCGATGGTTTGTTGGGAGATATTTTCTAAACAACAGACCCAGTTCCTGCATAACCCTCTCATATGGTTCGATTGTGGATTATGGATGGATGTCAATATATGCTTAATTCCTTGTCATTGTATCCACATATGCCATTCCCCTGATATGAAGGGAGTGCCTTGATTGGACAATAAAATGTTTGTTTTTCCCTCCGTTGGAAAGTGTTTATTCTCTAGCACTTTTATGGTGTTCTTAGTATTGGCCTGGGATATCGGGTACGCGGCTACAAATTTTGAGAATAAGTCATAGACCACGACAAGATACTTCTTATTAAAAGCTGGCAATGGGCCATAGTAATCCAAGGCCATCATTTCCTGAGGCTTGGTTGGAATTATGGAAGTCATAGGTGTTACATAACTCCTATTAGCTGGCTTTGCCTTTTGGCATATTTCACATTGGCTTATCACAGCCATAATTTTAGTGTGCATTCCCAGCCAATAAAACCATTCCTGGAGCAAACGCTCAGTTTTGGTTGTGCCATAGTGGCCATAGAGTTGGTGTACATGGGTGATAACAGCATCCCTCATCTGGCATGGTAAGACAGGTTTCCACTCCTCTTGATTTTCTTGAATTTTATATTGCAGTATCGATTGTCTCATTCGATAGCGCCCTGCCGGGCTTCCCACCCAACTTAAGTCTGTTGTACCATTTTCTTCTAGCTGTTCAATCAGTGTCTTCAGTTGTTCATCTTCCCATTGATGGTGGGATATATGGGCCAGGTCTTGTTCCACTGCTTCATTCACCTTCAGGTTTAAACTGGCGATATACAAGTTCTCTCCACTTAAATGGCATGGCTGGGATCGAGCAGGGTTCCAACTCAATATGTCTGGTACAATGTTCTCTGACCCTTTGCAATATTTTACAGTCTAATTGTATTCCTGGAGGTATAGACTCCGTCGAATCAGCCGGCTATTGGTGAGGTAGCTGTGGTTCAAAAACTTCAAGCTTTTATGGTCAGTAATGACAACCACTTTTGATCCCAACAAGAGTGTCCTGAACTTCTGGAAGGCCCAGACAATTGCAAGGGCTTCCTTTTCAGTAGTGGTATAGTGATGCTCCGGTCCTTTAAGCAATCGGCTTATAAAGTACAGTACTTTTATCTGATCATCATCCTGCATCTGGGATAGTGTAACTCCTAGCCCATACCTCACTACTGTCTGTTTGTACAATGAATGGCTTCTCAAAATCTGGAAATGCCAACATGCTCATTTTTCGAAATCTCTTTTTATATTCTCAAAGGCTTTCTCTTGTTCCTGAGCCAATTTCTACGGGACATTCTTTCTTGTCAGCTTGACCAAAGGCTCCATTTATTCTGCAAATCTCTCATAAAATCTGTTGTAGAAATTACAGAGGCCCAGGAATGATCGAATTTGTTTCTGTGATGTAGGTTGAGGAAATTCTCTAATAGCCAAGACTTTGTCTGGATGGGGTTTCATCCCCTGGGAACCCACCACATGGCCCAAAAATGTAACTTCATCCTTACATAACATGCTTTTTTAAAAATTAATCTTGATTCCTTTCTTTTGGCATTCTTTAAGAAATATCTCTACATCCCTAAAATGTTCTTCGATGGTTGCCGATGCCACTAATACATCATCTACATACATAGTGACCAATTTTTTCACTTCCTCGGACAACACTTGGTCCAAACATCTCAGCAGCCCTGCACCGCTGTTTATTAGGCCAAATGGCATACGGTTAAATTGATACGAATACCCGTCGTATCTAAAGGTGGTATATTTGCGGTCTTCAGGATGGAGTTGGATCTGCCAGTAACTATCCATCAAATCAAAGGTTGAAAATATTTTCTTTCCCTTAAATCTTCCTAACAGTTCTTGCATAGGAGGGGGGATAGTACAATCTGGGATAGTTATTCGGTTAAGTTGTCTCATGTCCAAACACAATCTGACTGACCCATCTTTTTTTTTGACAACCACTAGCGGATTACAATATGGAGAGGAACATTTTTGAAATAATTCCCCATTCTATCATTTGGTTGATTTGTTCCTTCACATCATCCCGGTATTGATGTGGAACAGGGTATGACCTAGACTGGAACGGCTGGTCCTGATTTATTTTAATTCTTTGTTCGAATCCTTGAATTGCACCCGGTATATCTAAAAAAATGTGGCCATACTCTTCCAATACTTTCTGCAGTGCATGCTCTTCTTCTCGATTGGCCACATTTGCCTGCTTAACTTTATCATCTATTACTCTGTCCATTGGATCTTTCTCCACTTTCATGACCCCAATTGAATGGTATAGGTCTGGCATCAGAAATTTAATTACTTCTCCTTCACAGGTAACTGTTTCCCTTTCGTAGTCCAGGACACATTTGTATTTGTGTAGGAAGTCTGATCCCAATATAGCCTCGTGAATCAGGTCCTTCATAATAAGGAATACATGAGCAAAAGTTTTCCCATTTATCCATAGGTCTACCCATATCTGCTTAGGTTCTACTTTGGCCCTCTTATTATTTGCCATTGTCACTTGTGTGGCCTTCAGTGGAAGGGTCCATATGCCAGGTTGTTTCCTAATCAGTTTATGATATAGTGTTTCTGACATCACAGAGATTTGACTCCCTGAATTGATGAGAGTTTTTATTTCTATTTGATTGATTTCCATATGAATCTTTGGGCATTCCTGTTTGGCATATTGAGGAACCCTATCATCCCATGAGCACACCAAATTCCCAATGTGTTTCCCTTTTTTCACATGTATCATTCCTTCTTCCTCAGCCACATACATTTGACATTTATCCCTGAATCTTTTATCTTCAATCTCCCTCATTTACTGATCTACCTCAATTTGATTTAACATTTTGTCAACTTCTTTGGCTGATCTCCTCCTTTAAACCCTATTCGGTATCTTATTTCTAATGGCAAATTTTGACACACCATTTTTACTATCTGATTCTCAGATAGCTTATCACTCTCTAATGTCTTCAGTGTGGCCACTTGTCATCTGAAGAATTGTATGTAGTTTTCCTTCCCTTTTCCCGAAAACTTCTGATTAATGATTCACATTTTGATATTTTCCTGCTGTTCCTCATTCCAAAACATCTTCTTCAGGGCCTTTTCATACTCCTGGTATGTTTGGGGTTGGTGTAACATAGAATCCCACCACGTTTTTGCATATCCTTGAAGGTGGACCTGCGCTAAGATTATTTTGAATTCCTCCAGTATCCCATATCTCCTAAAATATTTTTGTAAGCTATTTATATGCTCCTTTGGGCTCTCTTCCTTCTGTCCTCTAAATACCTTCATTTCCATCCACTCTATCTCCTGTAATCTTGTTACTATCATATCTATACTGGCTATCTCTCCTACTTTATCTTTGAGATACATAACTTTATATATATAATGTGCCGGGATCCTCATCCCAGCTCACAAAATACTATACTGATCATCGCCTGCCTTACTGTTGAACCTCTACCTCTACCTCTCACTCCTATTTTCTCCCCTATCTGGTGCTTTATTTCCTAAAGCAATATTTGTGAGGCAAAATAATTAAACTCACGCAAAAACAAAACAAATAATCAACTAATTTATTTTTATTTACCTGTCATTCTCCTACTTTCGTAGCCCCAATCATTGGAAAGCCATTTTAACTGGCCACCCATTCTAACCTTCCCTTCAGACATGTGATGACTTAAAAAAATAAAATAGATCTTTAAAAAAATGGACACGTGAGCCATACTGTAGTCTAGATGGAATTTCTATGGCAGTCTAGTCGCCATAACACCTGTAGGTAATATTTAAATACTACCTACCAAAGAAAATTCTGATATGAATTATTTATATAAGTATTATTTACTTGACGCAATTTTTAAATATTGTGTAAATAGGATTTAAGACAAATGAAATGAAAGTTTCCGGTAGCCCTTATATCTGACGTAAGATCTAAATAAAAAAATATCTACGGGAGAATATATTTTATGAGCATCAGTTTATCGATGATGTCAAGCGCCAAACTCACTATTATGGTGAGAATTATATTTCCCGATTAACGAGGTGCCTGACCCAAGCTAGCTCACTCCCAGGGTGGGGAGGAAAACCTATCGGATGAACAGAGATAATAACAAAAAAAATGTGTTTGTATGTAACCTATAATGCACTCATAAACGTATCTATTCACCTCAGACATATTTGAATCATTTGCATTTTATTTGGCAAGTGAAGTGATAGGAAAATGTAAACGATAATTAATGAATAACTTTAACGCAAAGGTAAATATGAATAAAATTTTATTATTATTATTTAAACATAATCTATGTAAAATCAATTCATATCCTTCCCATTTAAAATATATAATAAATTCCCCAAACCATAAATGAAGCAATAAAATATTTAATTTAGAATAAACAAATATTAATTTATATACAAGAAAAAAAATTTAGTATACAGTTGTACGCAATAATTTCATGCTATGAAATATTTTAATAGAGTCATTACAAGGATAAATATAAGCAACTCTTGAGTTATATAAAAAAAATATAGTTCATGTCACCTTACGAACCCTGGGGTGTGGGATCAGAATATAATGAATTACTTAGTGTATCAAGTTGAGTTCCATGAACTTGTAGCATTCGAAGTTTGCCTTATGAGAGCGCAATATAGTTTCTTTCTGTAAAGTCCGATATTTAGATGTCCATAAGTAATGGATGAGCCGTAATTGAAGTCTTCTATAATATAATTTTCAAACCGAATTAATTCATATTTTGGACACACGATTTTCTTCTATTTCATCCTATGTTAAGCAATACGGAATATTCACAAGGTTCCTAGGTTCTTCTGTGGGCAGACGGTGTAGAGTCAGTTTGCATTGGCTGCAGGTGGTGAAGCCCTTTACGTGTGGTGCTTACCCCATCATTTTAAACATTTTCATTCATATATCTTTATGATTCTCTCTCGCTCAGTGGTCACAATCTAACTGAATAACTGTCTTTTCTTTTCTCCAATTCTCCTTAATTAATTTTTGTTTAATTGCTTTTCCTTTCTCAGAAAAAGGAATTTTATCAGATCTCCAATCTAGTTCTTTTTCTTTGAATACGTTTTCCTTTTCCAAATTACTTTTTACTTCTTTATTTTACATTTCCATTGTTTTGGTGGTGCCATCATTCCTGGTATATTTTCTTATTCACAAAACATTCTTTGGCTTTTCTTGGAATTTTTCTTTTTGGAAGTAATTAACGATTGTTATACAACACAGAATTGCTTGAAGGCATATACAATATTTCTTTTTCGCTACCCTCGTTAATTTTAAATATAATTGAAACTTAAATCAATATTTTAAACAATCCTAAACAATATATAAAATATTTGCGTACAACTGTAATTTTGCCAATTTGTAATATTTTAAAAATAAAACATTCTAAAATAAACAATGATTACTAATTAATCCCTTCCCCATTTATTTTCTTAAAAAAAAAAAGAATAAAAAAAAGAGTTCAAAATTTAATTCACGCACGTATATATGTATAATTTTATATATATTTTTAACCCTTTAATGACAGCTTGAACATATACCTGTATTGAAGGTAATGTGTATATGCTTTTCCACTTTCTTGTAACAGGGTTTGAATCTAGCTACTGTTACAATATATATAAACTGTAATGATAATTTTAAAAAAATATTTCTCCTATTTATTTTTTCATGCCAAAAAATAACTATTATTTCATTTGAAAACATAATTTTGTATAACTTCACTCATTTTATTTCTTAATTCAGATTTCTTGACATGTGTGTCAATAAAAAAATTCAACAGATTTTTGTCTTATTTTTTCCAGCTGAATTACAATTTATAAAATTAATTTGTGTGTGTATATATATATCTTTATCAGAAGATATTTATTGCCAATTTTTAAAGAATTAAACATATAAAGGATAAAATAAATTTCTAGATAAAACTACATATAGATGATATGAGAAAAGAAGTTGAGTAAATTGGAAAATGCAGTATGGGTTAAGAAGAAAATTCTAATATTGAAAAACAATAAATGGGTAGAGAGTTCATTTTTATCTAGATAACCATTAAATCTAATTCAGGATAATAATAATAACTGTGATAGTATCTACATAAGAAAGAGATGTCAGTAATAGAAATATAACATAAAAGAGATTAAAGATGTGTTTGTAGAGAACAAATTTTATAAATGATGTTAATTATCATCTATGTAGTTGATTTTTTTTCCTCATGTGTCATAGCATCATCCGGAAAGCGAACTCATTAACCCGGGACAACTGCTTGTAAAGTACCTGTCGCTGACTTCTCGACCACCAATGTTTGACAGTTGATTTTTTTTTTTTTTTGGTACAATATATGCATATTCATTTTTAAGAAAATAATTGCATTAGAACAATCCATTTAAAATGAATAATTAAAATGATTTGTAGCAGTGTGCTAAGCCTGAACCTTTTTAAAAAAGGTCATTTTAATATGTATAGAAATGTATGTTTGAAAAAATGCTTTTTATCTTTATTACAGCAATACTATTAATTATAATCAACATACTGGCAATAATTGCAATTAGAATTCATATTTGCAGGCTAATTAATTTTTGCAGTCTAGATTTTATATGATAAACCTCATAAATAACTTATGTCCTTCAGCTACTGAAGAAGTTTCTTCTTGCTATTAAAATCAAACTTGAATGATAAAACAGTCTTGGACAAATAATTTTTAAATTTAATTTTTTTTAAAAAACCTGATAACATATGTCTTAGTATATTGTGCAGTTTTCATGAGATTGGGATTATTGTCTGTTTTTACCTGGTGTTCACTTAGAAATAATTATCTATAACTACTTTTATAGGGGATTGCAATGTGCAACATCTTAAGTAAAAACATTATATGTGATTGAGATGATAAACTTCAAAAGTTTTTTGACTAGTAATCTTAATTAAGTATCATCTTTTGTGATATTAAATGATACTTCTATTAGGAAATTTAGATTTTTATAATTCTGTAGACAAATGTAAGATGTTCTTACTCCAGTTGTTAAGAAGGAGAGGGATCTTAGAAACATATAAATGAAGTTAGCAAATGGTTTAAGAATCACAAAAACCTTTATAATTATATATACATTCATAAATATTTGTCTTGTGCAATTAATATATTATTTTGAATGTGTAAGCAATGATTGAAGTGTAAAAAGTGGCATTAATTGTGAGAGTGATGTCATATTTTTGATTCTACCAAGTTAATTTTATACGTTGGGACATTAAATAAAAAATATCAGATAGCAAAATGTGAGATAATTTATAGTTTACATTGATATAGCTCAGATAAAAAAAAAAATCCAACTTTTTTAATGCACATTTAATTAAAAAAACAATAGCAAAAAGTTGCTCATTGTAAGGATAACTTACAACCTTATTAAGCTCACTTGTTTATTATGTGCAATATTAAACCATAAACTTACAAATATAATTTTTATTAACAAACAATAAATACATTATACTTTTAAGTTAAAATGCCCATATGCATATGCATATAACTTAAACATTACATTATAAAATTTTAATAATAAAAATCAAGTCAAATAAATAGTTATTTTAATGAAATCAAATATTAAAATAATTAGATTTCAATCATTCGTATATATATATAAAAGAATTATTAAGTCAACTAATATCACTAATCAAGACTCAAAACCTAGAAATAACCTACAGTCAAGTTGTATTTTAGCAACTAAACATTGTACCCGTTAACCGCAATCCATCAACTATACACAGAAACTGACTTCGAACCCAGCCCAATTCCAGAACTAAATCTGAAACCAAACTGAATTCAAACCCAAATCCCGCGTACAAATGACCGATGTGTAACAGAATCCATGGTACATGGTATTGCCTAAACTAGCTTGGTGGAAAACATAAGCAATATAACACTGACTAATTTATATATAGATGTGTGGTGTACTCTCAATGCTGCAACGATCAATATAATATATACATTTGGTTGTCGACACAGACAGTAATAAATGATGGTAAATTAACTATTTAATGAATAAAGAGACAAAACTAGATTATACAAATATTTAATAATTACTATTACTATTAGATAATATTCACATACAGTACAGCTACGTGTTATATATAATATCAATTAGTTTACTTCTAGTCTTTAATGGAACATATTACAACTGACAACAACACTTCATTTATATTTCTGGGTTGACCTTATAACCATTGTATCTATGACAGGTGTAGACAATATCACGAATGACTTCTCTAAATACAACACTAGCATAACTTAAAACAATTAATTGGTTTATGTGTTTAATTATATACGAGATATATGAGAGTCAGAGTAAAATAAAACTTCAAATGTTTCATCTTTATTAGACTAAATCATTATTATTAAACTAAAATAACTTTGTTGGTTTTAAAAGAAAAATCAAACCATCACGTATTACGGGGATGGGAAATAAGCTTATATTTTATGATATAGAAGTGATGTGACTGGCTGCTATTTGAGATGAATACAATAAATCAAAATTAATAGTTTGTGGTGCATTAATGGAAGACTGGGCAGCTTGCACTTTAGCAAATCTTTACACCCTCAGATGAGCCTAGGAGAATTTCTCTTTCCCTTGTTTGAAGTCACAGATGAGGCACCGAATCAAGTTATGGGAAGTGAAGGTAGCACTAAACCAGCACCATTGTGTAATGAATGGTCGAAGTAAGTTTATAAATATATATAAGATTTCATTTATTCCTCCATAACTTTTCCACATAATCGTCTGACAAATTAATTTAAAACCAAATGGTAATGCTCAAAAGATCATATGTTTAACTATTAATCAATTACACTCTGAATCCCATACTCCCCCTGACTGTTCAGAAAGTAATAAACACAATAAGGCACCCTTTATTATTATTTCCCCTTTTCCTCATATCAGAAAATATGCAATCAAATAAATAAAATCGATTCTAAATATTAGCTACCCAGTGGCATAGGATAAAACATCATTAATTAAAACCGTAACACATACATCGATATCTCCCAATGCGAAACATAAGGAATCAATTATTTATTCCATACGAAACTTATATTCAATATAATAATCATTATCTAAGTGCAATCTGAAATATCTTTAATCGAGTTGAAAAATATCAATTGCCATTAATTTAAACCAAAATGTATATAATAGCAAATAATATGTTTATCAAAAGTCGGCATAAAACATAAAGGTTTAACAAATTGCTGTTTAAAGACTAGAGTAACAAAATTAAAAAGGGGAAATTTACTGACAGGTTTACTGTAAACATTTTATCAAAAAAAAACAACACATATATTTAACATATTTAGTACAAGATTAAAACATAACCGTAATAATATAATGAACCGAAGTTTAAAGAAAGTGAAAAGTTCATGTAAAGTAAATTTACCATTCTTTCTTCATCCGGACTCTTTCCCTCGATGATGATTGTTCAGAACATAGGCGCGCATTTTGATTTTGTTATAATGACATAATGTTATTTCAAAATTGAAGATTAAAAATTGGAACTACAGGCACATGAAAGTTGGAAAACTGGAAACACAGATGCATGATATTTCGACAGGCTAGGAAGATTTAATCGGCAGGACAGAGATCAGCTTTCTGGACTTAGCCCGTCATTATTGAAGTTTACACGATAACTTCTTAATATGGCTACCTTTTAATTTCATTCTCCAGCACTCCCCTTTCTTTTTAGATCAGCCATGAGAAGAAGACGAATGATGCAATCTAAAATGGCCAAAGTTCCCACAATTCTCTCGGTTGTTTGTCACCTCATTTCGGACTCCACCTCCTTTGATTTTTTGACCTCCAGCAATTTTCACTTTCACCTACCCACTCTGTACATTGGAATGTTTTAAGATAATTTCCCTCTATTATGTCACTTACATTTCAACTTATACAAACATTTTGTAGATAACAAGATTCAACAATCTATCTGAAACCCATTTCCAATTCGGAAATGGTTTTATGAATAATCTAACAATAGATTTAATTACTAAGATGGTCGAACAATTTTACTCTGTTCGCAAAACAATTAATTAATACATTCCCTTTTGTACAATATAGTCAAATCAATGCTTAATGGAATGCAACCTTTGATCAGGGTTTTTAAATAAATTTGTACAAGTATTTTTCTATGAATTTGTACATTTTTAAATGTTTAAAATAAAGAATTATTCACGCAATGAAACTTTCTCTGCCTTTTTTTTCTTTAAATAATCTTGTATTGATATACAAACCACGCACACACAAATGATATATATCTTACTATTTAAAATATTTATAAAAGAAATTTTACTTAATTATTTATAAAAAAAATGAAAAAACAAAATTAATTTTTGGTGGGGGGGGGGGAAAAACCCCCTTCGGGGGGAATAATAATTGTAACTAAGTTTGCCATACCAAAATTCGGAAAACCATGAAACAGATCGATTCTCTGATCGAACTGTTTCATTTCTTCCCACTTTAAAAAAAAAATGTTTACACATATATTACAGAACCTGTATCAACTTACAAAGTCGTTTGACTTCAGAGAACAGTCTGGGTGAGAATTTGAATCTGAACATGGGCATAAAATGATACATTTTATCAAGTGTCAGTTTATTAATATCCGTTATTTGTTACTCATAAATCCATATTTAAAATATCCTGTCATTTACCCGGGTACCCTGAACTACATGTTCCCACTATGATCTCCCTGGATCATGAGGTATATATGGTTTTAATTGTCTAGCATTGTAGCTCCCTTGCAGACCCTTGCCTTTTAGTAAAAATGCATTCTCGTGGCATTCTTCTACTATCTCATATGGCCCATTATACAAGGGGAAAAATTTTTGAATTCCTTCCTGGGTGTGTTACTGGCTCTTGGGGATCTTAGCCAGACTTGATCCCCCCTTTTAAAATTGTGAGGTAGCTTTCCTCCTCTTTAAATTTTATTTTGTGCCATGCGTTCGAGTTGTTTCTGGGCCCTGTCTTGGTCCATGCTGTGATTGATATGTACGCCTCCCTTTTGCAATAGCATGGGGAAAATAGGTGGGCATGGTATACTATAGTGAAGACATGTAGGGGGAAACCCGTGGGTTCATTCATAGTGTAATTGATGCAATCCATAACGTATTGGACTGTATCAACCCATTTCCGATGGTCTGTCGATACACACATGTGGAAAAGTCGACCAATCTCTCTCATAACTCTTTCACATGGGTTTGACTGCGGGTTTCTTATTGATGTTAAATGATGATTTATGTTCTGCTTCTTTATCCAGTTTTTCCACTCCTTCGAGGTGAATGCGGAACCGTGGTCGGAGAGTATGGTTTCGGGTTTACCTACTTCTTGAAATTGTTTTTCCTGAACAGCCCGAGTTGCATTTCTGGTGTTCACAGACCGAACTGGGTAAATTTTTACATATTTGGAAAAAATATCGTACGAGACCAACAAATACTGAAATGCTTTAAACTTGGGCAAGAAGACATAGTGGTTTATTGCAAGGATCTCGTTTGGTCTGGTGGCCATCACAGGTTTCATTTGTCCCACATAGGACTTGTTGGGGGATTTAGTAATAGCACAGGTATCACACTGTCTCGTAATGAACAAGATCTGGTGATACATTCTCGGCCAGTAGAATTGGCGCAGGACCACTTCTTCAATCTTCCTGGGTCCATAATGTCCTAGAGATTGGTATACATGTTTAATTATAGGTGCCCTAAGCCTGTTAGGTAACACAATCTTCCAAGGGGCACTGTAATCTTTGGTCCGGGTTTGTAAGATGCCTTCCTCAATCCGGAAGTGGGGATATTTGCTTTGTGGCTTCTGGTTTTTATCCAAATAGTTCAGGCAGATCCTATATGATATGATGGTACTGTATATTCTGCCAATAACTCAAATTCTGTAATTCAGTTTCTACAGGGCTCGATATAGTAGTAGCCATAATTTCCAAGGTTTGATTCCTTATTTCAGGGTTTTGTATTTTCATCGGTATCGGATGATGGCTCAATATGTCTGCCACAATATTTTCCAATCCAGGGCAGTACTGGACTCGGTACCGGAATTGTTGGAGATCCGAACTCCACCTGATTAGGTGATCATTAGTAAGAAAACTTTTGTTAAGAAATACCAGGCAACGGTGGTCCGTTATAATGATCACTTCAGATCTCCACAGGAACTGCTGGAATTTCTGGCATGCCCACACAATGGCAAGAGTTCCTTGTTCCGTTGTAGTGTAATGGACTTCTGCACCCTTCAAAGCATGGCTGCAAAAGTAGATAACTTGATGGGCTCTGGCGTCACTTATTTGGAACAGAATAGCTCCTAGTCCCTGTTTGCTGCTATCCGTTTGTACAAAAAAGGGGTGGTTGAAATTCGGGTGGTGCAGCATTACAGCCTGTAAAAAAAATTTTTTTACATGAAGGAGTTCTTTGTCATGATAGGGTGTCCATTCCCACTTGTGGTTTTTTTTTTGATGAGGTCCACAAGGTTACTAGTTTCCTGGGTGAAATCCAGATAGAATTTATGGTAAAAGTTGCAAAGGCCCAGGAATGATCGAACCTGCTTCAGATTGGTCGGGGTAGAGAAATTTTCAATAGCAGTGATTTTATCTGGGTGGACCTTGATTCCATATTGGTTGATGACATGATGCAGGAAAGTTATCTCACCGATGGCGAAGCAGCTCTTCTCCAAATTTACGATGATGTTGTTTTTTTTACATTCTCTGAGGAACCTTTCCAAATGTCGTAAATGTTTCTTCGGATATTCTGATGCTATTACCAGGTCATCCATATAACACACCATATGCCTCTGAATTTCTTCTGAAAGGACCTGCCGCAAACAGTGCATCAAGTCCACTCCTCTGTTTATGAGTCCAAAAGAGACTCTTTTAAATACATGAGTGTGCCCGTTATATCGAAAGGCTGTGTATTTCCGATCTCTTGGGTCCAGATTTAACTGCCAGTAGATTGTGGTCAAATCCAAAGTTGAAAATACGGTTTTACCCACCAGCTGCACCAGTACCTCACGAATAGGGGGTAGAGCATCTCTTTCCGGAATGGTAACACTGTTCAATTTGCGGGCATCCAAACACAACTGCAAGCTCCCATTTTTCTTTTTAACCACCACCAACAGGTTGTTGTAAGGTGATGGACCATGCTCAATAATACCCCACTCAATCATTTGATGAATCTGAGCTTCTACTTCCCCTCTGTACTGGAAACATATGGGTTAAGTTTTGGACAGGATGTATGTCTTTTCTTTTACTCAGATCCGATGTGTATACCCTCTAATTTCACCCGGAGTAGAGGAAAAAACTTCCTGGTATTTCTTTAGGATTTTCCCAATCTGATCAGTGTCCCTAGGTTCCAAGAGAACAGACTCCTGCACCTTTTTATTGATTACCGATGGATCAACTGACTGGACCAAACAACTTTTGCAGTCGGACTTTTGGTTAGGCAACACTTTGAAATTAACTGTTTCACTTTCGAAAAAACATCTTCCTCTTTCATAATCGATGACCCCATTGTTTTGGGTTAAAAAATCAGAGCCCAATACCATGTCATATATAAGTCCTGTCATCACAAGAAACGTATGCCCCACCAGCCTTTGATTTATCTTAACTTCCAACCACACCTGACGGTTCTCACTTAGCATTTTCTTTCCATTTGCTAGTGTGAGTTGAATAGGTCGAGTTGGCAACTGCATAATCTCAAGGGTTCTTTTTAGGTTGTCAATCCAAGCTGCAGACACAATCGAGGCTTGGCTACCTGAGTTGATCAAAAGCGTAACCTTGTTATCTTCTATCTTTACTTCTATAACTGGGCACAAGCAATTCGCTCAATGATCCTGGTTTCCCTTTTCCACAATTAGGTTTGTCATTTGGTGAATGGTTGTAATGGACTGACTTTTACTGTTATTCAGGCCCAAAGATTCAAAGTGTTGATCTACTGTCTCCAAGAACTTTGCCATCTCCGGAATAGTGTGTATTTGGCTACTGATCATATGCCCACTGAGGCCCTGTGGCATGTTATATGCTATCATTTGAATAACTCTGGACTCTGACCAGTTGAAAGTGTGTAATGAACAAAACTTGGTAACCTGCTGCAAAAAAAATTTGGTTAGGGTAATTAAGTTTCCTGCTGGGAAGCATTCTTTGATAAGGCTGTGCAATGCTATCTCTTGTCTCTCCTCACCCCAGAATGTCTTTAGCAGTCTATCACAATACTCCTTAAAATTTCTAGGTTTTTCTCTCAGTATGACCCACCTTTGGCGATCAATTTCAAATGATGCTGAATGATGACCATTTGTTGTTCATTATCTAAGGTTATTATCCTGAAAGCATCCATCAAGCTGTCAATATGTTCGTGGGGGTTTTCCCAGCATTCCCCATAAAAGTCTATCACTCTGAACAAAGGGTGTTGGGAATCAAATGATTTGTCCATTGTGATCTGTTCCAACCTGTAAACACTGTCTTCCTTTTGTATACATATTTCTTTTTTTAACTATATGTGTAATTTTAGTATGTCAATTTGGTCTTTGCGAAAATATTTATTTATAGATTCATAAGAGATATTGATCCCTGATCCTATATGCCAAATCTTCCCCAGCTGCCAAGACACCATTTTCCCTCCTTTATCATCCAGTTTGTATGCCTCACTTTCTTTCTTTCGCCTACGCTCCGATTAATTTCTGTTATATAAGCAACCCCCTTTCCTTTTTTTATATATGATAATGTGTCTAAACTATTGGTAAAATGGGACAAAATTCATTTTACTCAATTGAAACTGTTCTCAGTCCTATATACAAACAAAAAAATATACTAATAATTAGTATAGATATACATACTATTTTATAATACCGTCAGCAATTCTCTCTTTTTTTTTAACAAAACATTCACTACCGCTGCATGGACAACATTTTTGCTGACAAATTTATTTGAAAGGCGCCAGTCAGCAAAATGTGGACAATGAATCATTTAATCCACTGCCCACCCAAATATGCCCACCCAAATATTTATATTGATTACACAACTTAAATACAGTTATTTGCTTCAAAACATGTTTCAATAAAGTTGATTCATATTAACCCTAACTTCTGCTGTGCTATCAATTAAACTTATAATTTTCTAGAATGTAAGTATATACACCATTAAAACACTTCGCCAACTGCATCTGGCTGTTTGGTGATATACAACAACTCAACCTAAATGGTTACTTTACCTAAATGGATAACATATATTCCGGTTAACAAACTTTACTCGATTGACATTTATTATGCAATTTCTTTGAGAAGGTTTCTATACTAGACCTGTATATATCCACACATGCGTTTAAATATCTATAACCTGACAAGCATCTCTACCTCTTTTCTCTACAAAAAAATATATCCAATTTTGTTCTGTCACAAAAAAAAAACTTTCAAAAGGATGTATAATATCCAAATCATTTATCTTGAATCAAATATACCACAAAAAACGTAACACAGGTTTTCACCTGTTTTGGAGCTATTACTATATTTGTCATTAAAACAAACAACCAGAAAAGAAAACTTTGAAGTCACTTCCTATTTATTATATCCTTTTTTTTAAAAAAAAAAAAAAAAAACCACAAAATCCTTATAAAAAAATTAAAAAAATAGTATATTTAAATAAAACTACTTGACAAGGGAAAAATATTAGTCTATTTGACTTACTTCAAAACATCACTATAAAACTGCTCATTTAATAATGCAAACTATATCTCAACAGTATAAACAAAAAAAATATCCCTATAACTCAATATTTACTCTTATCTATTCTACAGGGTGTGGGAGATTTCTTCATCAGAGCAACCACGGAGGGCATCCAAAATTTAACCTACTGTACCGGTCAACCGCAATCCATCAACTATACACAGAAACCGACTTCGAACCCAGCCCAATTCCAGAACTAAATCCGAAACCAAACTGAATTCAAACCCAAACCCTGCATACAAATGACTGATGTGTAACAGAATCCACTGTACACAGTATTGCCTAAACTAGCTCGGTGGAAAACATAAGCAATATAACACTGACTAATTTATATATAGATGTGCGGTGTACTCTCAATGCTGCAACGATCAATATAATATATACATTTGGTTGTCGACACAGACAGTAATCAAATGACGGTAAATTAACTATTTAATGAATAAAGAGACGAAACTAGATTATACAAATATTTAATAATTACTATTACTATTAGATAATATTCACATACAGTACAGCTACTTGTTATATATAATATCAATTAGTTTACTTCTAGTCTTTAATGGAACATATTACAGTTGACAACAACATTTCATTTATATTTCTGGGTTGACCTTATAACCATTGTATCTATGACAGGTGTAGACAATATCACGAATGACTTCTCTAAATACAACACTAGCATAACTTAAAACAATTAATTGGTTTACGTGTTTAATTATATACGAGATATATGAGAGTCAGAGTAAAATAAAACTTCAAATGTTTCATCTTTATTAGACTAAATCATTATTATTAAACTAAAATAACTTCGTTGGTTTTAAAAGGAAAATCAAACCATCACGTATTACGGGGATGGGAAATAAGCTTATATTTTATGATATAGAAGTGATGTGACTGGCTGCTATTCGAGATGAATACAATAAATCAAAATTAATAGTTTGTGGTGCGTTAATGAAAGACTGGGCAGCTTGCACTTTAGCAAATCTTTACACCCTCAGATGAGCCTAGGAGAATTTCTCTTTCCCTTGTTTGAAGTCACAGATGAGGCACCGAATCAAGCCATGAGAAGTGAAAGTAGCACTAAACCAGTACCATTGGGTAATGAATGATCGAAGTAAGCTTATAATATATATATATAAGACTTCATTTATTCCTCCATAACTTTTCCCACGTAATCGTCTGACAAAGTAATTTAAAACCAAATGGTACGGCTCAAAGATCATATGTTAAACTATTAATCAATTACACTCTGAATCCCATCTCCCCCTGACTGTTCAGACCCTTTATTATTATTTCCCCTTTCCCTCGTATCAGAAAATATGCAATCGAATAAATAAAATCGATTCTAAATATTAGCTACCCGGTGGCATAGGATAAAAACATCATTAATTAAAAACGTAATGCATACATCGATATCTCCCAACTCGAAACACAAGGAATCAATTATTTATTCCATACAAAACTTATATTCAATATAATAATCATTATCTAAGTGCAATCTGAAATATCTTTAATCGAGTTGAAAAATATCAATTGCCATTAATTTAAACCGAAATGTATATAATAGCTAATAATATGTTTATCAAAAGTCGGCATAAAACATAAAGGTTTAACAATTTGCTGTTTAAAGACTAGAGTAACAAAATTAAAAAGGGGGAGGGGAAATTTATTGACAGGTTTACTGTAAACATTTTATCAAAAAAAAAAACACATATATTTAACATATTTAGTACAAGATTAAAACATAACCGTAATAATATAATGAACCGAAGTTTAAAGAAAGTGAAAAGTTCATGTAAAGTAAATTTACCATTCTTTCTTCATCCGGACTCTTTCCCTCGATAATGATTGTTCAGAACATAGGCACGCATTTTGATTTTGTTATAATGACATAATGTATTTCAAAATTGAAGATTAAAAATTGGAACTACAGGCACATGAAAGTTGGAAAACTGGAACCACAGATGCATGATATTTTTTGACAGGCTAGGAAGATTTAATCGGCAGGACAGAGATCAGCTTTCTGGATTTAGCCTGTCATTATTGAAGTTTACATGATAACTTCTTAATATGGCTACCTTCTAATTTCATTTTCCAGCACTTTCCTTTCTTTTTAGAGCAGCCATGAGAAGAAGATGAATGATGCAATCTAAAATGGCCAAAGTTCCCACAATTCTCTCGGTTGTTTATTACTTCATTTCAGACTCCACCTCTTTTGATTTTGACCTCCAGAAATATTCACTTCAGCTACCCACTCTGTACATTGGAATGTTTTAAAATAATTTTCTTCTATTATGTCACTTATATTTCAACTTATACAAACATTTTGTAGATAACAAGATTCAACAATTTATCTGCAACCCATTTCCAATTAGGAAATGACTTTACAAATAATCTAACAATCGATTTAATTACTATGATGGTCAACAAATTTACTTCGTTCACAAAACAATTAATTAATACATTCCCTTTTTACAATATAGTCAAATCAATGCTTAATGGAATGCAACCTTTGATCAGGGTTTTTAAATAAATCTGTACAAGTATTTTCTATGAATTTGTACATATTTAACTGTTTAAAATAAAGAGTTATTCGCGCAATGAAATTTTCTCTCCCTTTTTTTTCTTTAAATAATCTTGTATTGATATACAAACCACGCACACACAAATGATATATATCTTACTATTTACAATATTTATACAAGAAATTTTATTCAATTATCTATACAAAACATGAAACAACCAATTTAACTTTATGTGGCTTGGATGGACAAAGTCCCATTGTGTGGGAATAGTGGTTAGTACTAAGTTTGCCATACCAAAATTCGGAAAACCATGAAACTAAGATCGATTCTCTGGTCGAACTGTTTCAACATGAAGGAAATAAAATTAGAACTCAACTATGCTATTATTAATTATTATGCATTCAACAATAATGGAATACAAAAATCGTGAAATGAAATAGTAATTTAACACATGCTAATTACCAGACATTGAATTTCATTATAAAAGCTAAATCAATTAATTTTTAAATCAGTTCCAACTTTTACAAATGAATTAGTCACTATGCACATTTATTTTATAGTGTTCAAATACCGAATACATCAGGAAAATGAATCAATAGTTTGGATGAATTTTCTTTATAAAATTTTCATTAGCAGAGATCTCTAATATCATTCAAGTAAAGAGTAAATAAATTACTCTTTAATATCATTAATAATAATTTCAAAAATGAAATTATCTTTAATATATTAATTAGATAAATTCTTAATGATATTGTTCTAAACTTGGATTTTAAGGAAGATAAATATCATTAAACACATTTATATATTTAAATAAATTTATTTTAAGATTTTAAGTTATAGAAAATGCATTGTGAGTAAAGACGTTTTACCATAGGATCAAATACTATTGTTCTAATCTAAAGCAGTGTAATTATTCATTCCTACTGAAATGACTAATATATATATATATATATATATATATCATCTTTGTAATTCATTATCCAACTTTGGTTTATAGTGAGATAATTTAAAAAAGGGATGTCAACGTCATGTGAGAGAGATATTTATGGAACAATGGAGTATACTGATTGCCTCACTGATGATTGATGACCGGAAATAAAAGAACTTTATTCCTAATGGACATTGCTACTTAAATTTTAGAAAATGAATAGGATAATACCAAAAACTTTAAATTCATCATATTATTTTTACATATCAACATCTATAAATATTTAATTTTACCTTTGCCTTTAAAACCTACTTACTTTGGAATAATCCATTTTGAAAAATCATTAGACAAAAAATGGGAAAAGATCATTGGACTAAATTGTTTTTTATTTAATAAAATTTTGGTCTTCCTTACACAGTGACTAGGCCAGGTTAATAATTAAACTTAATATGAATGTAAAATTTTATTGTTCTTTATATTAAATTCATTCACTTATTTCATGACAGAATTCTTGTTTATTATTAAGTTAATTAATTTATTAATATTTGTTTAATTATTATTCGGTATAAATGACTAATATCCTTGGATGAAAGGTCTTTTCTTTCTGTGATAGGGGTCATACATAGATGGGAAGTTTTATAAAAATGGAATTCCATCAAAAGGATTTGATATTAGAAAAGTCTTCATTTATACTCATTGTTTAATTTAAATTGTTAGTGTTATAATCTTTGGAATTACAAAATGTTATTTATTTTTGTAATCTATTAAATATTATTTGTGCTATGATACATATCTACTATGGGATATGGAAAGATATAATTTTAAAATATTCTAATATAGTAGAAATGTATTTAATACTTGTAATTAAAAATTATGTTATATAAAGATAAATTTAAATTGATTTCAATTAATAAATATTGTTAAATTTATTTAAAATTTAAGGAGGTCTCTGATTTATTTAAATTATTTATTTTATTTTCATAATAAAATAAAATCGAATACATATACCTACATATACATAATATCCTGGCTTAACATCATGATAACTTGATTGGAAGGAATTTTGAGAATCTATTGAACATATATAAAACAATTATTATTGTTACATGATATCAATCGACCCCTGAAGAGAATTAAATGTAAAATTAACCCTGGGTTTGAATACTGAATATAACAGAATAATAAAGAGAAATGAAGATTGGATGAACTTGTCTAAGTTGTATCTGTATTGACAATCATGGATTAGATTTTTATCACATCATTTATGGCATCCTGTATGAAGACCCTAAGTCCAACTATAGTTAGATGTGTTCAACCTCATTCCTTAATGGAATGTGGACCATTATCTTGTAAATGGTGATAGTTGGTCATACATGGTCAAAGTTGTATAGTCTGATTATAGAACAATTCATATTTTTAGTCTTACTATTTCATGCATTTTTTACATAGACATTTCAATATCAATACTAGGAAATTCATTATTGACAAGGAATGTGTTCTTTACATATATCAAACAGAAAAATTATGTTATGACTCAAGATTATAATTTAATAGTGATAAAATTTTATTTTATAAGATATAGTGCAAATAAGATTTAAATTTGGAATTAAATTTTTTTCATCATTATATGATAAAATAAATGTATTAGCTTTTTTATATTTGTTTTGCAGCTTCTTTAGATATAAAAGTAACAAATTTGAAAATAGATTTGGTCAAGTAATGACCCTCTTCAAGAATTTTCTGTTTTTTTAATTCTGTATATTAAACCATAAATTATACTAGCAAATTATCATATATAAATGGCATCACCACAGCCAATGTTTAAATAAAGCTATAGAATATCAGCAATTTGTTATCATGACACCATTTATTTTATTCTGTTGATTTATATAAGCATGGGCTGTAGTGATACATATATAATTCATGTTGTTATTATATCATTTTACTATATGGAGTTTTTCTGCTTCTTTATATATATTAATACTCACTGATTTTTTTTTATTTTTTAATTATATTTATACTTAAATCATCTTGAGGGTGTTTATGTAAATAATAATCTCTTAATTCATAATTTATTGGAAAAAATAGATAAATAAAAATGATACAACAACAAGACTATTACAAATTAGTTGCAAAATTATGTAACGTTTATTTACTTCTATTATGCGTTGATTTATATATATATAGTATTATGCTAGCGAGATATATATTATAAAACACACACATATACATATATATCTGTTTTACATATTTTATAATTTCAAAATAAAAAAACAAATTATTAAGAAAAACTAGAATAATCAAAAAAAACTAATGTATTCAAGAAATAGATTTTGAAAATATAATTTTGTAAAATAAAAGATTGTGTCACATTTTTCTGATTAGAATAGAATAAAGCTATTTATTAAGAGTGGGGTCAGGGAAAAAATTAGGAGAAATAAAAATTTAAAACACTCTCTTATTTTATAAGTTGAAATAAATTAAAAGAATAAATGGCTAAAAATAAGTAAATGTAAAAAGTCAGAATAAAAATTAATTATTAAAAGAAAACTTTTGGAATGCAATTAAATTTGAAAGATCCATGGCTGATAAAAATTTAAAACTGATAACTGAATTAATTTAAAAACCATATACACTATCTTATTGTCATAAAAGCAATAAGATAGTAGATTAATCTAGAAAAAGATTAGAGTAAAGAAAAATGGAAAATTAATTAAATTAGATTTAAGTTGTAAAAAAATTAAAACTATAATAAGGAAATAAACAATGAAAGAGCTATACATAAAAGTGCAACTTAGCTATTGTTATATTCATTCCAGGATTCATTCTGAGATTCCTTGATTCATTCAGATATTTAGACAGAGAGCGTCAATCTGAGTTTTGAATTCACCAGTTCATCGATCCAATTCATCACTGAAGGCATAGCTAACATGACCCTCAGTGAGTCAGTCATTAGTACTGCAGACAGTATTAGTGCAGAAGCTGCAGGATTAGCAACATGCATTGCTAGAAAGCTAATAAAAATATTTGACTGGGCTTCATGCCCCAAGTCCCCAATTCTATCAACTGTTCTCACTTGGAATCAATGCTTAAATCATAAAAGAGATGCTGCTACATACTATTGTGCTCTCTCCCATTGTTAATCTAAAGAATGGAAAGAAAATCATGAATCCACCAATGGAGACCAGAAGACCAACCAGTTGAAAAATCAAAACAAATGAAAAACAAACCAAAAAACTATGTCATCTGAATATCACAAAAAACCTAGGTAAATATTGAAGCAATCACTCTGTAGTCAGAGTGAGCTTCATGCTTTCCTTTCTAAAAACTAACCATTTACAAGGGTTCAAACTCAGTAATTATATATTTAATGTACTAACATTGCCATCACCTACTATGTGGCAATGTGTATATATATTTAAAATATGCTAAAACTTTACTATATAATAATTATTTTATAATTTTGATTTTTGTTGTGTATCACGAATACAGATAAACACAAACAACACTTTACTAGTTAATCATTTATTACTATTACTATACATAATGCTTATAAACACTAGGGAAGCATAATCACCGTCCTAACATGGCTTCCCTCTGTGGTCTCGCAGTTGCGATAATAATCATTCTGCAGTAACTGTGACGTCACCATGAATACACTACACTCCTTCCCTTTCCCTCATTTTTTGAGAAGTGTCATAGTCCAACAGACGAGCAGGAGGGCAGCATACTCGCCAAGGGCGACCACTAGGTGTTTGTGGTTTACTCTCTCGGTGTATATTGGTGGTAGGTGTGGCCACCTGAATGGGTTCTCCAAGTGCTGCCTCATTCTGACTATCCTGGTTTGCCGCAGTTTCCTCTGTGTGGGCATTTACCGCTCTAGGTCGCAAGTGGTCTACATGTCTTTTTGAATTCCGGAGTCCGTTAGAATCTCGTATGACAATGGTCCTGTCTGATGTTGGATAACGCAGGTTTTATGGTGAGTTCTTTCCAGCCCTACGGTCAAATTGTATCCTGTGGTTGGAATGTTCGCCCTTTGTATCGGTATCTGAGTTTTTGCGGTGCCCTGTCAGGGTGCAGAAAATCAGGCGTTCTTGCGCTTGAACAGTAGCCGGCGGGCTAGTCCCATTGCTGTTGATGGCGAGGTGTTGCATTAGTAAATAACGGCAAGCCGCTGACTCCAGGTACCTGCGAGATGTTGCAATCCCTCCTTAACAGATTGTACTGCACTCTGCCAACCCGTGTTGATGGATGATACGAGCAACCTGCAGGCGAATGCCATTCCGGGAAGGAAGGTGGTGAACTCCATCGCAGTGAACGAGGGCCGTTATCTGAGACAATGCATTCGGGAAGCCTGGTTGGAAAAGTTCTCTAAGTGCTGAGATGGTGCTCCAGTCGTTGTCGATGGCATTTCACGGACGTCGATCCACTTCGAGTGTGCATCCACGACAACTAAAATCATTTTCCCCTGGATAGGTCCAGTGTAATCCACATGTATTCATGACCATGGCAGAGCTGGAATCTTCCAGTGATGTGTTGGTGCACGTGGTTGCTGGTGTCATATCTCTTGACAGTTGTTACATTTAGCTATTAGTTGTTCTATGTCCTGGTCCATTCCAGGCCACCAGACGTATGAGCATGCAAGTGCTTTTGTTCTCACAATTCCCATGTGTCCCAGGTGCAGCTCACGAAGAACTATGGGTCTAAGAGATGTCGGTATGACCACCCGTGCCCCCACAGTGTTGACAACTCATTTTTTCGTGACTGATAAGATCGAAGATCTTGTTGAATGTGTGTTGGCCATGCTGTCAGGATGCACTCCTTTACTCTAGATAGCACAGGGTCTGCTTTAGTCTCTTTCTCGATCTGTTCTGCAGAAACTGGTGGGTTTTCCAAGTCCTCAAGGAATAATACTGCTCGCAGCTTCTCCTCATTCTGCTGAACTGCAGGGGATGGCCACCTACTCAGTGCATCTGCATTCCCTATGCTCCTCCCTGGTGCATACTGCAGTCTGAAGTTGTAAGCCGTCAAGAGGCATGCCCACCTTTGCATTCAGGGTGATAGAATGAATGGGGTCGGCCGGTCCGACGTGAAGATTCCCAGCAGTGGCTTGTGGTCAGTCCCTATCTCGAACGGTATTCCATATACGAAATGGTGGAAATGTTTCACCCCGAATATAATAGCGAGTGCTTCCCGGTCTATCTGAGCGTAATTTCTTTCAGACTTGGTGAGTGTTCGTGATGCAAAAGCAACCGGTGAACATAGGCCGTTTGCATACTTCAGACTAAGTACTGCTCCCACTCCATATGGTGAAGTGTCGCAGGTTACCACCACTTGTTGGCGGGGATTGAAAGGCACCAGCACATCGTCGGACGTCAGGGCCTCCTTCAATTGCGTGAATGCTCTCTCGTGTTCTTTGGTCCATGACCATACTGTATCCGCCTTAAGCAATTTATGTAGTGGTTCGGCTGTCGTAGCTCGGTGTGGCAAAAAGTTACTGTAGAAGTTGAGCAACCCCAAGAATGCCTGTAGCTTCTTCTTATCTGTTGGTGTCGGTGCTCTTCTAATAGCAGCCACTTTGTCGGCCGCTGGGTGCAGGCCCTCTGCATCCAGGGTGTATCCCAAAAAATCTAACAACGACACCTTGTCTTTATTTACACTCAGCCCACAGGCAGCCAATTTGCTGCAGACTGTTCTTAATTTGGTGGTTAGGTCCGTATCGGATGTTGCACATATCAGTACATCATCGAAGTATGGGAAAACTCCCTGAATACCTCCTAGTATGTTGTCCACCATTCCTTGAAATATTCCTGGGGCCACGCTAATGCCGTACTGCAATCTCTTCACTCGGAAGGCTCCCCGATGAGTGATAATGGTCTGTGCATCCGCTGATGCCTCATCTACCGGCAGTTGTAGGTATGCTCGAGCTAAGTCTATTTTTGCAAACACTGAACTCCTAGGAAACGATGCGAGAAAATGGTGTACTGCTGGTATTGGATATGGGTGATCTCTCAATGCTTGATTTACGGTCACCTTATAATCACCGCAAAGGCGGACCTCTCCTGACGCTTTGATGATGGTCACCACTGGTGTTGCCCATACAGGGTCGCAAACTGGCTCAATGATTCCATCCTTTAATAAGGTGTCTAGCGCTCTCAACCTTTGGTTTCATAGCCAATGGCAATGCCAGGCTCGGAGGCGAATAGGTGGTATTTTTGGGTCTATCGGTAAAGACACTGGCGATCCTCGATATCTTCCAAGAGTAGTGCTGAAAACCTGGGGAAAAGCATCAATGATATCTTGCATTGGTGAATGTCGAACTGAATGCACCCCCGATAAAAATATTCCCAAGGGGGCAAACCATTCACGGCCAAGTAGATTTGTACATGCTCTTTCCGCAATTAACAGGCTAAACAAGCTGAATACTTTCCGATTTGACGCTGACAAAGCACTGTCCCATAAAGGTGATCCGGTTTTGCTGAAAATCCCGCAGTGTGCTTTGCACAGGTTCCAACACTGGCGGTTTCCTTTGCACAAGTCTTGAAAAACCCCCGAGATACAATTGAATATTCCGATCCGGAATCTACTTCCATGCAGCATTTAGTATTGTTAATAAGCACTCTTGCTGTAGTTCGGAGAGTTTTGCTGTCACTATGGAGCTTGTATATTAAGTCCAATGCCCCATCAGTATCCAATTCCCCTTTCACTGCCATGCACTGGGTGGATGATGTCTGAGTGTCCTGTTGTCGGGCCTTACATACCCTTTGGATGTGACCGGTCTTTCAGCAAAAATGGCATTTTGCTCGGCGAAAAGGGCATTCTGTACGAACATGTGTACCACCACAGCCGCAACATGGCACAGTCGGCATTATATGTTTTTGTAACTCCGTTTTGTATTTGGTAGGAAACTGCCGGCGGTGTTGTATTAGATCCACTGATGATGACAATCTAGAAGAATGCATCTCCCGCACCTGGGTCCCCGCTGCCTCGGCTGCTAAACTCCTCTGCACTGCGGCATCTAGGGTTAATGTTTCTTTGGTGAGCAGTCGGCGCTGTACACTTTCATCTCTCAGTCCACAAACAAACTGATCACGGAGGCGCTCGACGAGTGTCGTGCCAAAATCACATCCTTCCGCGAGACGTCTCAGTCCCGTGAGAAAAACACTAATAGTCTCTCCCTCTTTTTGTTCATGACGGCAAAACTGGTAGCGCTGATAGATTATAGAGGGCCTTGGATTGAAGTATTGTTTTAACACAGCGATGAGCTCATCATATGACCTTTCTAACGGCTGAGCTGGGGCTATCAAAGACCGCAATATCGATAGCGTTTGTAGTCCACAGGCTGCCAACAAAGTAGCTCGTTTTTTGTCTTCACTTGTAATATCATTTGCTAGACAATAAAATTCGACTTGCGATGCGTACGTATCCCATAGTTGTGGGAACTCGATGTCGAATGCAGATAACTTCCCGACAGTTGCCATCCTTGAGCATTAACGCCTTGTTGAACGTCTTCGCGAAGAAAAAAGTATTTCTGTAGTTTCTTGCCGTAATCCCAAGGTAAAGAAAATAATGCAGCTAGCAGCATCCCATCCTCATCGCCAAAGTGTTGTGTATCACGAATACAGATAAACACAAACAACACTTTACTAGTTAATCATTTATTACTATTACTATACATAATGCTTATAAACACTAGGGAAGCATAATCACCGTCCTAACATGGCTTCCCTCTGTGGTCTCGCAGTTGCGATAATAATCATTCTGCAGTAACTGTGACGTCACCACGAATACACTACAATTTTGATACTTATAAATATTGTGTGAAACCTTTTAGTCTGTAAAGTTTGTCATTTTTCTAAAAACTATTTGCATTTAATTTCATTTTGTAAGAAAATTTAAAAGAAAGAAGATAATAACCAAGATGTCAGGTTCAAATTAATCCATTGTGAAGTTTTGCTTCATTAATTAAATATTTTAAAAGCTTGTCTTTCATTAATTGAAATATTGTTTTCTTATCAAAGTCACTTTTATTTTAAATAAAAATATTTTGCTAATGAAATATTTTTGTTTCATTTATTTTATTTTTAAATTCTTTCGAGCTGGAATGTGTTTTGAGCCTTATCATCTTCTTATGTCTTGTTTTTAATTAAAAATGGGCTGTAATTTGTTAATTGCTTATCTGCCTCTGAGCAAATGAACTAAGGCATTCCTATCATAGTTAAAAATGTATAAATAGAGCAGATTGGAGATAAGGTGGCTTTTTGCTTTTGCTTTTGGTGGCTCACATTTTGCTTTCTTTTTGCATTCTTTTGCTTTTTGCTGTTCTACTTTTCTTGTATCATTTATATAGTAAAATAAAATGTCTGTTGAATAGGACCTGAATTATCTTTTCCCCGATGCTTCTTGGGACTGCCTCCAGAATGCTGCCATAAAGCTCCTGCATGGAAGAATGCTGCCACTGATGAAGAAGCAATAGTTACCAAGAGTGCTGACCACCCAGCTGATTATCCTAACTGAAGCTCAGAGAGTGAACCATCCAATCATTGACCCAGAGTATGCTGAGGTAACAGTCCAATATCCATGTAAAGTTGTCTGTGCTTACCTATAAATATCAATTAATAAGTTTTTTATATTTATATTTAATCTTTGCATGTAAGACTCTCTAATCCTATCAAATATATGTATGTAAATGCATATGACTATTTAAGTTTAAATCCCACATTTTATTTAGTGCAATAAACTTTACTATTATAATTATTTGCTATTTTATTTACTTTTATATGTAATTTATATGCCAACTCAACTCTGTGAGCCTATATTTTAGATTAGTCTTTTAAATCCTCAGCACTTCTGGGATATTTTAATTACTTTAAATTATTTGTCTTAAAGCCATTGCTCACTGGGTTGAGAAATAGTTAAATAATATCATTTCTGTTTTTTGGCAGATTATTATAATACTGCCATATGCATATATTTATTGAATGTAAATTTAATGTTATTCAAAAATGCTATTGCTTAAATTTCACTTCATGAATAATAATGACCGTCATTTTTTTTAAATGTAATAATCATTTATATGTAGCGCCTTGAGCAT
This sequence comes from Epiperipatus broadwayi, assembly GCA_028023455.1. Classification (NCBI taxonomy): domain Eukaryota; kingdom Metazoa; phylum Onychophora; class Udeonychophora; order Euonychophora; family Peripatidae; genus Epiperipatus; species Epiperipatus broadwayi. The sequence goes on from JAQFVV010000115.1 coordinate 3,404,386, forward strand.
TATAGTATTAAATAATGCTTATTGATTCCAAATGCATGTGGAACCCATTTAATGAAGGGAAATATAATCATATGTTCTTAAGATATTCATAATAGTTTTATATTTCAGTTATTTAATTTGGTTTAGTATACAAGTCATGCTGTTATGCCCAATTAAAACTTTACATTTAGGCCATTATTTATTTTGATATCATTAAAGGATGTATTATAGTTTCATAGCATTGCCAGCATAAGTTAGCCATTGTCATTATTGGCTTTGTCATAATTTGAGGACCATCGGGAACTCCGAATCCTCCATTTTCACTTATATATATATGTTTTAGCTGGCATCGTAAATGACCTAAGACCTTCGGAAAGAGTAGCAGAAGCTTTGCATTGATAACCTACATGGACAATTGCATCTCCCTACCTTTCTTCTTCAGGTAAGACCCACCAGAAGAATGGGCATACCATTTCTCTTTTCTCACTTAAATGATGAAGTGTCTCCATGGCTGAAAATGGACTGAATTTTATATTTACTGCCTCATATTGGCACTGCCATTCATTGTAATATTTTAGAATCATGCCTAAGACTAATTGGTAAACCATAATGCTGTGATATAACTAAACCATTTTTGTTATTTATTATTGTATTTATATGTAGAATGTCACGAAAAGCTTGCATTAAGCTATTTCCCTTAGATGAGTGACTCCCATGTGCATAAATGATTTTTTTTAATTTTTTTTTAATTCAAGAATTAAAATATAATGTTTGTTATATTGACATTTGTTTATAACTTTGATGTTTAAGATTTAATAAATATAACGGATGTCGGTGACCAATTTACCTGGCATCGCAGTTATATACATGTAGTTTTCTTGTGTGATCGAAGTGGCATCAATCATAGTTTGTTAAATACATGATATTAATTTATTCAAACATTAAAGTGTCTCTCTTGTGAATTCTTTTGTCTAGGTCATTATTTAATCGTATAATAAAACAACGTTTCTTTTTTTAAACCCATTATGTAACTTTTTCTTTTAAAATATTGGCATATAAATAAACTGCACTATATATGTATTAGTGTGACATCCCATAATAACCACAGATGTAAGCATAATGAAATTATTCTAGCGTGAACTATATAAATAATGTATGTTTAGAATAAATTGTTTTTATATAATATTATGCAAATGGATTAGAATTCTTTAAATATATACGATTTAAGATGATGATCGATGATGTGCAGTGAATATAAGATAATGTGCAGCTTTTAAAATAATATTAATTAAAATATTCTTCTGAAGTATTAATATTGTTAATCTGATATTGCATAATCTTTAGTCTGAAAGATATACTGATAATTTAAAAAAAATAACTTTTAACTAAGTATTTAATTATGTATCTGCCATAATGCAATTATCTGTATTTGTGATTCAATATGAGAATCATTTACTTTAACATAGCTTGTTAATTTTCAAGACAATATCAACTATATTTAATTAACTTAGAATATACTTGTAAATTTCTGAATTGAAGATTCATTAACTTTAAAATTTAAGACTTTGTGAACTTGGAACCCAAGACAATAATATATTTTCATATAAAAGCAAAACAAACAAACAAAACTTTTGAAATAATAATAATTTGATTTATTAATAATGAGAAGAAACGTTTATAAAGATAGTAGAATACAAACAGTGCCAATACACACTAAGATTTTATATAGTTATTTGGACTAATTAATAACATTATTGTGTCATCTACTAATCAGAATAACACACAGATCTGTGTTTATATTGAAAACCCTAAGCTTAATTTTATACTCCTCAACTTAACAAAGCTAAGTTGGAGTAAGCATATTCAACAATACTTTTTAAAAATATCATCACTAGTTTCACAGATATAACTAATATCACAGCTAGATATATCTTTAAATCAGATTAAGCTAATACTAAAATTAAACTAACTTAAGTGTATGGGACAATCATTCATCATAGATCAGTTATACTTTTTTTTTAAATAATTTTAGTCCACATAAAATTATTCCCTCAATGTTTTAAAGATAATGATGTAACAGACTTACAAATCCAACGGCGAAATTCTGGATGAAAATATTAAATTATTATGTGTGAATTGCCACTTAGCTTGTGCTTGATAAAACTATCATAGCAACACAATTCAAACATTGATATACCTATGAGCCATAAATTAGCTACAACTACCTGAAGAAATACATTTCCTCAAGCAAGCATATCTTGTCATCACAAATCTAAAATAAATGCAACATCACCTACTGTGGCGGAATTAGCATTAAGTCATCATTAATGATAGGCAAAAAATACAAAATACTAGGCTCCTCAGAGCTGGAAAAGAATATGGTGGCTTCCAAAAATACCTAACTTCGAGGCAAAATGACAATGTCTGGAATTCATTTTCAGTACATCTGGGAACAGGAACACACACCAGAAAAGCACAAGCCTCTCATGGGATTTTCAATGCTTATAAATGTGATCATTATCACTGAAAAATACAATACAATACCCTCTTTTGGGAATATGCACTATCAAATGATGGAAATACAATACAATAAGGATGGAGGATTTTATCTACTCCATAAGCATATTCAAAAATTATTAACTAGGCCTAACTCTATGAGGCTAACAAATTCTAACTAATAGCAAGATATATACTTCACTTAAACTAACTAAGTTATTTCCAAGAAATTTATAAAATACAAAACGTATATCCAATGTTCGAACCAACAAAGCAAACTATGTGTCAACTGACTACTGTAGAAAATACTTTAAACTTAAATGCATATAAAATTCTAGGCAAGGCACAATGCACACATAACAAAATATTAAATGCTAAAAATATAGTAACTCGTGGACTTTTAAAATTGTAAATTAAATGCAAGAATATTTACTTCTCGATGAATATAAAATATTTGCAATTATTATTAATATAACATTCATAAAACAAATGAATGGATATTCTCTGATAAACTTCTTTAGTAAATTTAAAATACAAATTGAGTAAAACATCCCATTTATATGAAAATAAGACTGTGATATTTAAATCTCTATAAATAAAAATTATTAAATAGAAACTAGCTAGTGTAATGCTTGATAAATAAACTAAATCTACTTAAGAATGGCAAGAAACATTTGCTCATTCAAATAAACCTATTTCGTTTTAAAATTATAACCTTAGTTTACCTGTATATTTATGCAAAAAGTGTTACATAAAAATTTAATAGCATAAATATTTTTATGGTTTCTTTTTTTATTTAAAAAAAAAACAATAAAGCAGACCATAAAAAAATAACAATACATTAATTTAAGTTCATATTTCAGCTCCATGATGATTTTTCCATTTCATAATATGTAGACAATTTATCCAGATTAAGATACCTATCTGAATTTGAAGCTTCAATTAATACATTTATACACATGGCAATCATTTCCAAACGAAAATGTTCAATAGTTCTTTAATAATTTTTTTTTTTTAAAACCACTTTAAAAAAAAAATGTAAATAATAAGATTAAACCAGCATGAAACAAAATAAATTCTTCACCTGAACACACTTTATATTTATAATCCTAGGTTTAAATGCGGAATAATTAATATATATATTTTTAGTTAACTTTCACTATTCTTCCTTAGATAAATGCATTTTTTAAAATAGAGCTCTTTTTTTTAAACATTTCTTAATATTTAAAAAATGTATTTCTTTTTTAAACAAATTTCCTTTTATTTATTAAACATAAGAGTAGATTTTTTTTATAATTAAGACATTCCTCCGTTTATGAGCAAAGATCAACGGTCATAAAGTTACTTATAAGTACTGGCAACTATAACCAAACATTATGCATTTGATAAAGACAAGTTCATTCATAATATTTTTTAAATTCTTTTAAAGTTTTGCTTTCAAACAAATTCCTTTCATACTACTGGCATAAACGAGAATTAGTATTTTAAACTACATATTGTCCACAGAAACATTATTCTGGTAAGACCATATTTAAATGTATATATAATCTATTAAGGAATAAAGTATTAAATTTAATGTCACTTTTAATTTATAAAGATGCTAACGCATTTCCACTTTAATATTTTAAAATGTTTGAATGTCTTTTTTTTTAATTTCTTCTTTACGTGTATTTTTAATTTGATAGAAGGTATACTATATTTTAGTGCAATAAAGTCTTTAGCCATAACAATACTTAATAATTTAAGTTTTACTTCTAAATAAAGAAAAATGAATAGATCAAAAGTAAATGAAATATGAGACGCTGTATTGTTTTCTTCAAACATTTTACCGTAAATTTTAATGCTCAATTGTAATGAAAAACTGTCAGAAAAAAGGATTACCTTTCTTTTTAGCCTCAGCAATTCATGTTACAAAATGATTTAAAATAATGGTTTTAAAAAACATACTTTTATTTTTTTAGAAAATATAAAGTTTTTAAAAAATTACTTTTTATTAAGGAACTTTTAAGATTCAGCCACACATATATTTAAAACAGATCAGCAACTACTGAATGACCCCTAGATGTCTGTTTTATCTCACAATTTTTCATCCACCTACAATTCATTTAAAAACCAATAAAAACTATTTTTTTTATTAAATTTTAACATTCTGACAAACCAGCTGTGAAATCTATCTGCTGATATAATCAATATAATTTCCTATATCACGTGACCTTCAGCTACAAAGTCAAAATTTTAGTATTACAAATACTATGCAACAATTTTTTTTAAATGATATTTATACAATATAATAGTAATAAATATAAAATTTAAAGTTATACTCTTTATTAAACCCATAAATATTTCATTGAAATAATTTTATCCACACATTTGTTTTATTTATTTATTTTAAACAATATTGAAATTAAATTACTTTTTTTTATGTTTCCATGTCAATGCATGCACATTCTCACATACTAATGCAAGCTAATTGTTTAAAAGTTATTTTTAAAACTACAACAATAAAATGTTAATGAATATTTAATTCAAAATAATGTTTTATACATGGAATGCTAAGCTAAATTGTATCAAAGAAATATTACTACTGTTTTAATGAAAATTTTCAAATTATTTTTAAACTTTATTACTTAATATTATTTATTCCTATTTATTTATAATATCTAATTATTATAATTTAGACATTAAAATGAATTACACAATAATTCATTTAATATTACTTACAAACTGACAACTATTTCTGATATCTTTCTTTTTTTTAAAATTCAAATTATTATTTAGCATCTCTTACCAACCTAACTCATATATCTTTTTTCAAATACTTAGACATAATTCCATAATATACAATAATGATTACAATCAATACAAGATTATTCTATTTTAGTCATTAACTAATTTAATTTTCATTTTTATCATTATTTTTTTTTTTTTAAAAAATCAGACAATTTCAAACCAAAAGGTTAAGCTAAGATAACCTTTGGCTCCTTTTGGAACTAAGTGAAACTTCAGTTACGTACAATATATATATAATACCATCAAATATTTTACAATGCCATCTATAAAATAAAATATAAAGAAATAAATTTTATTTTATAGATTGCATTGCAAAATATTAATGAATTTGTAAATGATATTCTACGATGCTTATTCACTTAAATACTGTCAAATATATATATAACTCAGATATTATAATTCAAAACATTTGACAGTAATTATTTTCAAAATGTGTATATATATAAAGATAAATTTATTTTTAAATCATATATATTGTGACCTTTCAGGTTGGCACCAGGAAGAAATGTGGGAAGTTCACATTTGTGTTAACAATGGCTAAAGATAGTTATCTTAGAAAAATGAATTGTGATATAATTTAATATTTAAAATTGAGTTTTAGGAAAATTAAACTTAAATTGTGGTGACATTTGCTATTTTAAATTAGATTTTAAAAAATAAACTTTAGTTGGATGTACCAATTAATAGAATTTAAAGTTATATATTTAATAGCGAAGAGGAAGACAGAAAAACATCAGGGAATGTTGGTATAAAAGTAGAATTAATAGGAAGGTTATAGCAGGTGTTGTTCATTGGTGCTCTAGATTATTGCCTACTCCAATCTAAGATTTAGCTTGTGTATGTGGATGTATATTCATTTACATCATTTCATACTTTGTCCATTTTTTTTTTTTTACATACAATTACTTATAATATCTAGATTGTAATAGTAAAATTTATATGCTAAACAAAACAGATATACAGTCCTCATATATAATTGATTAAAATGATTTTCTTATTTCTATTTTTTATTTTTTATTTACTGGTTATGTATTGTTTCTAATAATACATTTGAAATTGTAAAAATTATCTCTGTATTTGTAAATTAATATCTAATGTTTGATATTTTTATTTTATTTTAATACTCTATTGTTGTCAGTTTATAAAGCAAGCTAGTTTGGGAGTGTTGCCAAGTGATCAATAATAATAAAAAAAAGAGGGCATGAGTGTGTGTTGACAAAAAAAAATTTTGTACAGACTACTTGGGAGAGGAAAAGGATGAATATGAAAAAATAAACCCTGTAGGGTTTCAGTCTGACTTTGCCAGCTAGCGATTGGAATTCACTATTAAAATGCCTAAATATCACGTAAGAATATCCATTATAAAACATTTAACATTTTGTTGTAAATTGATAATAATTGAATTATGGAAAATATTAGAGATGAAAGTAATTGTGAGAAAACATATTCAATACTATTAAAAAATGCTTGATATATTTTCAATTTTAAAAAGCCTATTCTTAATATTACATAAAGTGAAATTTAAAAAAAAAAGAAGTTATTCAATATAATTTGTTTTCTTAGAAAAAGAATTATAAACTAAAGAATTTATTATTCACATATATATGACTGAAATAAATAATGAAATATATTATTGAACGCCAGTTAGTGATCGTCTGTAGTAACTGCATACTGTCATGGAGAAATTGTTAACAATGGGGAAAAAAAATTATATCAAATTTAAAATTAAAAGGATAAAACCTTAAAACTTTAATATAATTGTTTCACTTAATTGGAGATTTTATTTCGGGTGATTAATAAGATAATTCCAGTGCATGCTAATATATTTATTACAAGATTTTCAATATTGGAAACTTTCGCAGTTATATCAAGTTATTTTTTTTAACCGTCAGGATTAACTTTTTGTTTGTGATTCATTTATTATTAATAGAAGCAGCGTATACATCGTATATATATCGTTGACATTTCAAATAATGACTTTCAAGTTAATAACAATTCATCATCTAAGGATTAAGTATCGATAAGTATTTTTTTTTTGTATACTAGAAATGTAATTTTTATATATATATTATAATGGGATGACCTATTTGATAGCCTTAGCTGAGGCACCAAATATAACGGAATGGCATTTAATCATCCCAGTTGATATACCAAATATAATAGAATCGATTATATTTAATGCTTGGAAATCATTAACTTAATGCTTCATAGTTAGGTTCGCCAAATATAACAAAATGGATTATATTTAAAATCTAAGTTGTATATATGGGGATGATTAAATTCCCTAGAAAGAGGATATGCATTTCACTACAATCGGACTTTGGGTCTTCAGGTAGAATGCTAGAAATGAATCAATGAAATACTAAGTCCATGATTATATCTATCTTTTTTATGCTAGCTCAATAATCTTTAAATAAGTTTTAATATAATTTAGACTAGTTCATCCATCTTTCATCCCTCTTTCAGTCACCATTATGCCACGATATTCAAACTCATGGAGAATTTGCAATTAGCTCTCTTCAGGGAAAATCCAAAACAAGTTATTATTTATATGCCTTTATATAAGCATTAATTACAATTGATATTCATATGATATTTATAATACTAGCATATATATAATATAATTCAATAATGATTAGACAAAGAGATCAAGTTAATAAATCAATATTTAATAAATAATAAAAAATATAATATAATAGATAATAAAATATTAATAAATAAATACGGATGAATTTTATCATTTTAAAAATATTAATAAATAATATTTTTATTTAATACCCTATGATAAAACTCAATACTATAATAAACTTTCAAAAATTAAAGAAAATAGTTTAAATTAACAGATATATAAAAACAATATCTGGGTTCAAAAATTAATAATTTATGTAACTTATTAATTTATTTACCGTTCTTATTTATATGTTTCATAATTACCAATATATAAGTACTATTTGCAATTGTATAACTTATATATTATATGTATTTTTGATAAATAAAGTACATTAAACTTTTACAATATTACGTAGTAAATACAATATAATCCTGTTTAAGATATCTGTCAAATAATAACTATTCTTTATATCCCTCATCTAATTTGATGAATTATGTCAAGCTTTCAATTAATTATATTTAATAATAAATATAATTTTCCTATTAAGATATAATGATGCGATGCCAAATTTGAAATAAAGATAATAATAATAATAAACATATTAAAATAATATAAGCATTATTATAATATATATAAATAAATAATAAAGAAAACTTATTTATAATAGAGTTGAGAGTAGATATTGAAGTCTATAGTTCATCATCCTAATGAAGATCTTTTACGAAGTATATTATTAATCCATTGGTATAATGATGATTTTATTTATCCTTAAACGATAAACTGTTAATAATATCCAATGATTTGATTAATGTGAAATAAAATAAATATTCTTCGAATGTAGATGTTCTTAATCTTCATTTTTCTATTATCATTAGACGTTCTATATATCCAATATTTCAAAATATTTTAAAATAGCATGCAAGGTTGGTTTCGAAACCTTTACGATACAAAGCTGTTTTACTCAAAACACATTGTTTTATCCTATATATATATATATAATTATCTTAAATTTATATATATCCGAAGAATAACGGAAGTGTTAAAACAACGTAGTTTCCAAAAAACTTAAACAGACGTTCTTTTCTTTTATATTGCTATTCCTTTAAGATTTAATAGAAAATTAAAATATTTTCCTTGCAGACTTTTAATCCACAGATTATCTTAATTTGGAAAAGTTAATATTTAAATTCCAATCGTTGAACAGTAGTATTGATAAAAGAAAAAGTTATTTAAAGAGAAATGATTTTCTTTTCTTCTCCTTAATAACAAGAGAACGAATCAATCTGCTCGTGTGTTATTACAAGTTCATGCTTAACTCAACTATCAATTGTTCCGTTGACATTAAGATTTAATAATAAAATAAAAAAATATATAAGTATTTATTCTTAACTTCAAATCTGGCATTTTACTCAAAAGCTTAAGGTATGTATTATTTAAAACTCAAATGTATATATATATATATATATATATATATATATGTATACATAATAAAATAGTCAAATAAAAAATTATATTTATAAATAATTTCCTAAGAGATAAAACATGTTAGACCAATAATAATAACTGTAAGTTACTATTATATTTCCCCTTCCCTTGGGAAATTTAAAATTTTAATTTAAGTTAAAATTTTAAACACTTACAACTATTTTAGTATATTCTTATAGTTTAATTGCATTTATAGTTGGATTTTATGAAGGGTTGAATTTTTTTTTTTTTTACTGTTATATCTTCCTAATACTTGGGCTATCCTATTCTTTTGATAATGATCAAAAATAAAATTAAGGACTTTGATGGTTAATATTTTTTTTTATAAATAAAAAAATAAATAAATAAATAAAAAAAAAAATGTGTTTCCTTCTTGGACAACACAAATATATTTACTAGCCTTATTCCTGCTTCTTTAAGACTTATGGATTTGAAAAGGACTAAATAAATACTAGAGTATCCATTTATTAATATGAATTGACTCTATTGTTTTTACTTATTTTAAGGCATTAAAGAATACCCTCACCAAAGCTAATGTTTTTAACTATACTTCTCTTTACATTGATCACTATTATTATTATTTTTTATACAACCGTATGGTTTACACTGCCCAATTCTTATCTTGATCTTCACCTTCTTTCTTTATAAAACATTATAAGCAGCCAAAATAAGGTTTTAAAATTCGTGAATTGTACGTACCACGAATCTCTCCTTCTTGGTTAATCCAAAATGCATTTGGACCTGCCTTTTTAACGATAGTATAAGGTCCTTCATATGTATTATAGAATTTATGGTATTTATTCTCCAATGGTTTACTGGGATGGAAAGTCTTTATCAAAACTTTATCTCCAACTTTAAATTCATAAATACATTTTTTTTTATTCTGACTTCTATTATTTGCCATTTTAACAAGTTGTTTATGAGCTTGTAAAATATCATTTTCTCCATTTATTTTGGGTTCATTAATAATAGGTTTATATTTTCTAAATAATATAGGTATAATTTGATGAAAGTGTAGTCGGATGGGTGAGAATCCAGTAGATTCATTTAAACTCCAATTGATATAGTCTACTACACGTTTTGTCTGCTTTACCCAACCCTTGTGCTCCTCTTCTAAATAGGTCCTAAACAAACGTCCAAGCTCCCGCATAATACGTTCGCATGGATTTGATTGTGGATTCCTAATAGAGATTAGCACATGTTTTATTTTTGATATATCTACCCATTTCTTCCATTCCTTAGATAGAAAAGGTGTACCATGATCAGTTAGTATGGTTTTCGGCTTTCCTATCATTGGAAATTGGAGAGTACTCAATACTTTGATTGTATGTTTAGCATTGGCTTGGGGTATCGGGTAAGCAGCAACATATTTGGAAAAGAGATCATAAGTGACTAATAAATATTTTTGTTTGTTGAATGGAGGCAAAGGCCCATAATAGTCAATTGCTAAGATCTCGTTTGGTCTTTCTGGAATGATAGAATTAATTGAATTAATATAATTTTGGTTTACTGACTTAGCTCTTAAGCAAATTAGACAATCCTGGAGTGATTTCAAGATGTCTTTATACATTTTTGGCCAGTAAAACCAATTCTTAAGGGTATGTTCTGTCTTATGAGCACCATAATGCCCGTATAGACAGTGTACGTATTTTATGAGTGGGTCACGTAAAGACTTTGGTATTATTGTCCTCCACTCATCAACGTTATCATTCACTTTATATAGTAAGACCTGTTGTTCTAATTTAAAATGGTTAAGATCTTTAGGTGCATCCAAAACTTCCTCCCCTAATAAAACTTTTATAATTGGGTTTAATTCTGGGTCATTAAATTGTATCTCTGGTAAGTTTTCCAACTCGTTCTCTACATTACTATCAGCCATCACATTGACATTTGTAATGTAGGCATTGTCTACCATCAAATGATTTTGTTCTGACCTACATGGATTTCGACTAAGCACATCAGCAACGATATTCTCGGATCCTTTGCAATAATGCACAGTGTAATTAAATTCCTGTAGTAGTAAACTCCATCTAACTAGACGACTATTAGTCAGATAACTGTGATTCAGGAATTCAAGGCTTTTGTGATCAGTGATCACTATCACCTCTGATCCGAGTAGCATTTGTCGAAATTTTTGGAAAGCCCAGACTATTGCTAGTGCTTCCTTCTCTGTAACCGTGTAATTTATTTCTGGACCTTTCAAGAGCCGGCTAATAAAGTAGAGGACACCTGGTTGGCCATCCTCTTGGATTTGGGACAGTGTTACCCCTAATCCAAAACCACTACTATCTGTTTGAATAATGAATGGTTTATTAAAATCAGGGAAAGCTAACATAGTTAACTTTAAAAACCCTGTTTTAATATTCTCAAATGCACGGTCTTGTTCTTCAGTCCATTTCCAACGTTCATCTTTTCTAATCAATTTTAGCAACGGTTCCATGTGGTCTGAGAACTTCTGATAGAAACGGTTGTAAAAATTACATAGGCCTAAAAATGATCTAATTTGTTTTCGAGTAGATGGTTTAGGAAAGTTTTGAATGGCAGAGATCTTCTCTGGATGAGGTCTTATCCCATTGCAACCAACAATATGACCTAAGAAGACAACTTGGTTGGAAACTAAAGTACTCTTCTTGAAGTTAATTTTTATACCTTTCAGAAAACACTCTTTAAAAAATATAGATAAATGTTGAAGGTGTTCTTCAACTGTGGTGGATGCAATAATTACATCATCCACATAAATAATTATGATTTGTTTTACCTTAGGAGATAAAGTCTTATCCAAACACCTGATTAGACCTGCACCACTATTTATCAATCCAAATGGCATCCTATTAAATTGGTATGTAAAACCCTCATAACGAAAAGCAGTATATTGGCGATCTTCTGGATGAAGTTCAATCTGCCAATAGCTGGAGGTTAAATCGAAAGTGGAAAATACCTTCTTGTTTCCAAATTTCATGAATAATTCATGTATGGGCGGTGGTATATTTCTGTCTGGGACAGTAATTTTATTTAGTTGTCTAGCATCTAAACAAAATCTCATCGACCCATCTTTCTTCTTCACAGTTACTACTGGATTACAGTAAGGTGAAGAGCATTTGGAAATGATTTCCCAATCCAGCATTTTATTAATTTGCTTAGATATATCTTCCCGATATTGGTATGGAATAGGATACGATTTAGATTGAAATGGTTGATCATGAATTAATCTAATTCTCTGTTGGAATCCCTTTATCACACCTGGTATGTCTGAGAAAATAGAATTAAATTCTCTTATAACAAATCGTAATTTTAATATATCATCACTTCCAAGCAAGTTGGATTCTGCGAGTTTACTCTCTAAAAGTGTTTCTGGAATGCTAGATGTTATACAGTCAACTTCAATTTGATCATATCTTGGAAGCAATGTCATCTCCAAGACTTCATCATTAATTTTAACTGTTTTATTACAGAAATCAATTACACAAGTGTTCAAATGTAGGAAGTCTGCCCCTAAAATAACATTGTGAATCAAACCATTCAAAATTAAAAATACATGATAGAGAGTTGTTTGGCCAATTTTAATCTCAATCCAAATTTGTTTTTGGATTAATTTAGCTTTTCTGCTGTTAGCCATGGTAACCTGCATAGATTTTAGTGGTAATATTTTGATGTTAGGATTTATTACTAAAATCTCTTGATAAAATTTCTCTGATATCACTGAAATTTGGCTACCAGAATCTAATAATGCTTTAACCAGCAAGCTCTCAAACAAAACTTCTATCATAGGGCAACTTTGTAAAACAAAATTTGGTGTTTTATCTTCCCATGAACACATCATGTTAGTGATTTCTCGTGTAAAAGATTGATTCAAGTTCCTCATTGGGTATTTGGTTTCTTGAGGTGAGGAACATTTCCTCAAGTACCCTTTTAGTTTGTTTTATGTGAAACTATAGATATATCTTTACTACATCCCGGTCTTGGGGAATTTCTTGGATTATTAGAAGTTATTTTTACTTTATTTAAATTATCACGATTTATTTTGGGAGAGGGGTCATAAGGTATATTCCTTTGAGATGTTTTTCCCTTCCAATAACTGGTATCTCTATTATTTTTCCTTCTATTATAAAATATTGTATTGATTGAAGCTTCCTCTTTTTTTTTATCAGGTAATCTAATTGATAAATTAGTTTGATTCATATCAATACTATTTAAAAGTTCTACTATTTGTTCTATTTTTGTTATATTGGTACACAATAATGATTGTTCTATTTTAAGTGGTAAATTTCTTTTTATTATTCTAATCATTTCGCCTTCACTTAAATGATAAGTATTAAGTGTTCTTAATTTTGTTATTTGATGGCGAAAGAATTTGGTCAAGGTTTCTCCAGGTGTCTGCTTATACTTATCTTGGAATATTTGGTACAATAAAGCCTCTTGTCTATCTCTATTCCAAAAATTTTTAATTAATAACTCTTGGTATTCCATATAAGTAGATGGAGTTTGTGATAAAGACTCCCACCACATTAATGCATCTCCTTGTAAGTGACTATATGCAATGATCACTTTTTCTCCTTCTGATAAATTACGGTTAACGGAAAAATAAAGATTAAGGCTTCTAATATGTTCTATAGGAGATTCATTATGAGATCCCTTGAATATTTTTAACCTAACAAATTGGTTAATTGTACTACTTGGTATTGAATGGTTGTATACCTTTTGTTTTTCTAAAACATTCAACTGAGAAGTTGATGTTTGATTTTCATGATTAATCCTACAAGTATTTAAGTTTAACCCTTTTAATTCAAAATTACTAGGATAATTTTCAACTTCAGGCATTATATGATACTGAAAATTTGATCTATCACCAGAGTCAATTACTTGTTGTGGATCTTTTTGTATGACCTCCAAATGTTTTTCACCATGATTTTGTTCTTGATTACAACTATAAGTATTTACATTATTTTCAACCTGATGCATTTCTATAGTTGGTGTTCTTTTACATATTTGTGTTTCAATAACTAAAAATCTACTATCAGTTGATTCTTTTATTTTATTTACTCTATTCCAAGTTTCAGTAGTATCTTCCCTTAATTTTTCCAATACATTTTTATCTATATTTGTATTAATTTCTATTGAATTCATTTTATTTTCCAAAGTTTTAAGTTGATGATCAATAGTCTCTAATACATTATTCTGGGATTCTACCTCATTATTATGTTTAATAGATAGTTGATCTATTCTTGCGTGCGTTTGTTGTCTATCTTCTTGGATTTCATTCCGTATTTTATTTTGTTCTTCCTTTACTTCTTCCCTAAAAATTCCTTGATTTTTATACATTTCATCACATTTAACATTTAATCTATCTATGATGTCACTTTGGAACTCACTAAACCGCTGTTGACATTTTGAATTATTTTCATCAATTTCATTCTTTAGATCATTTAATGCTTGTTTAATTTCTATGTTATCTTTTTTAACATTATCCACATTTAAATTCAATTGTTGAATTTTTGTAGATAGTTTATTTTCAATTCCTGTTATTTCAACCTTCAAATCACTTTTTAAACTATTATTATTATCATCCAATTTTTGATTCAAATCACTTTTTAAACTATTAATATTATCATCCATTTTTTTATTCATATTATCAAGTAATTTTTGATTATTACTGTCCATTTTAGTCATAAACATTTGTAACATTTGCTGAATTGTATCAACATTAAATGATTGACTAATTCCAATTGTAGATGATTGATTTAAATCTTCATCAACTATATTTGGTGTTTGAGATAACACTTGATCTAAACTCTGTGTTTGTTGAGGGTATTCAACTATGGTTGTAGAACCCCCAGGTGCTTGTACTAATGATGATTGTTCTATAATATTACTATCATCACTTTGTTCACTTTGCAAATCATCTTGCATTTGACTACAGCATTCAATATCTTTGTTTGAAAACATTTTCCCACTTCGAAGCATAACAAATTTTAACTTAATTCAAATATTACACAAGTTTATATATTTTTATATTCAAAATATTATATCGTAAAGTTCTTTACCACCCCATGCTATTTATATATACTTATGATGTTCTAATGATCTATGTGTGTATTTTTAAACATCTATGTCTATAGAAAAACTTTATCCCACTCAACTCTTCTTTAAAACATAATTTAATAATTAGTTATTTAAATATTGATCTCTCTAAATCATACTATATATATTATCATTTTTTTATTTATATTAATCTTGTAATTATAAACACCATATGAATCTTCATAACAACATACTTGTTACTAAGAATAATCAATTAAACTATCCATGACTTTTTCACTATATGTAATAATATAGAATCATTGATTCAAAGCCCCAGTTAATATACTAAATATGTAATAGTATATAATTTATACCTGTGATGAACTTAAATGTTCAATGCCTAAAACGTTGCGTGCCAAATATAATGGGCAGTCTACAGGGTATGAGATTTAATTAATCGAAGCCCCAAATGTTTGGGTCGCCAAATATAATGGGAAGTCTACAGGGTATGAGATTTAATTAATCGAAGCCCCAAATGTTTGGGTCGCCAAATATAATGGGATGTCTACAGGGTATGAGATTTAATTAATCAAAGCCCCAAATGTTTGGGTCACCAAATATAATGGGATGACCTATTTGATAGCCTTAGTTGAGGCACCAAATATAACGGAATGGCATTTAATCATCCCAGTTGATATACCAAATATAATAGAATCGATTATATTTAATGCTTGGAAATCATTAACTTAATGCTTCATAGTTAGGTTCGCCAAATATAACAAAATGGATTATATTTAAAATCTAAGTTGTATATATGGGGATGATTAAATTCCCTAGAAAGAGGATATGCATTTCACTACAATCGGACTTTGGGTCTTCAGGTAGAATGCTAGAAATGAATCAATGAAATACTAAGTCCATGATTATATCTATCTTTTTTATGCTAGCTCAATAATCTTTAAATAAGTTTTAATATAATTTAGACTAGTTCATCCATCTTTCATCCCTCTTTCAGTCACCATTATGCCACGATATTCAAACTCATGGAGAATTTGCAATTAGCTCTCTTCAGGGAAAATCCAAAACAAGTTATTATTTATATGCCTTTATATAAGCATTAATTACAATTGATATTCATATGATATTTATAATACTAGCATATATATAATATAATTCAATAATGATTAGACAAAGAGATCAAGTTAATAAATCAATATTTAATAAATAATAAAAAATATAATATAATAGATAATAAAATATTAATAAATAAATACGGATGAATTTTATCATTTTAAAAATATTAATAAATAATATTTTTATTTAATACCCTATGATAAAACTCAATACTATAATAAACTTTCAAAAATTAAAGAAAATAGTTTAAATTAACAGATATATAAAAACAATATCTGGGTTCAAAAATTAATAATTTATGTAACTTATTAATTTATTTACCGTTCTTATTTATATGTTTCATAATTACCAATATATAAGTACTATTTGCAATTGTATAACTTATATATTATATGTATTTTTGATAAATAAAGTACATTAAACTTTTACAATATTATGTAGTAAATACAATATAATCCTGTTTAAGATATCTGTCAAATAATAACTATTCTTTATATCCCTCATCTAATTTGATGAATTATGTCAAGCTTTCAATTAATTATATTTAATAATAAATATAATTTTCCTATTAAGATATAATGATGCGATGCCAAATTTGAAATAAAGATAATAATAATAATAATAATAATAATAATAATAATAAACATATTAAAATAATATAAGCATTATTATAATATATATAAATAAATAATAAAGAAAACTTATTTATAATAGAGTTGAGAGTAGATATTGAAGTCTATAGTTCATCATCCTAATGAAGATCTTTTACGAAGTATATTATTAATCCATTGGTATAATGATGATTTTATTTATCCTTAAACGATAAACTGTTAATAATATCCAATGATTTGATTAATGTGAAATAAAATAAATATTCTTCGAATGTAGATGTTCTTAATCTTCATTTTTCTATTATCATTAGACGTTCTATATATCCAATATTTCAAAATATTTTAAAATAGCATGCAAGGTTGGTTTCGAAACCTTTACGATACAAAGCTGTTTTACTCAAAACACATTGTTTTATCCTATATATATATATAATTATCTTAAATTTATATATATCCGAAGAATCACGGAAGTGTTAAAACAACGTAGTTTCCAAAAAACTTAAACAGACGTTCTTTTCTTTTATATTGCTATTCCTTTAAGACTTAATAGAAAATTAAAATATTTTCCTTGCAGACTTTTAATCCACAGATTATCTTAATTTGGAAAAGTTAATATTTAAATTCCAATCGTTGAACAGTAGTATTGATAAAAGAAAAAGTTATTTAAAGAGAAATGATTTTCTTTTCTTCTCCTTAATAACAAGAGAACGAATCAATCTGCTCGTGTGTTATTACAAGTTCATGCTTAACTCAACTATCAATTGTTCCGTTGACATTAAGATTTAATAATAAAATAAAAAAATATATAAGTATTTATTCTTAACTTCAAATCTGGCATTTTACTCAAAAGCTTAAGGTATGTATTATTTAAAACTCAAATGTATATATATATATATATATATGTATACATAATAAAATAGTCAAATAAAAAATTATATTTATAAATAATTTCCTAAGAGATAAAACATGTTAGACCAATAATAATAACTGTAAGTTACTATTATAATATATTTTTAAAAAACTAATGTAACTGGTTAAATATATTCTCTTACAGGATTTAAAAATCATTCTATACATAAATTTTATGTTCGAATGTGTGTGTACTGTTATAGTTATTGTTTCCAAAATTATACTTTTGTTTTATTTCAATTATTGCGTAAATAAACTATAAATATTATGATTGATAAATGCATTATATTTATAACATTTACAGGCACATATATTCGAAAATATAGGTAATAAGGAATAGTAAAAAAAGAAAAACTATTATTAAAGTTAATGTTTGCAAATGAATATCAAAATCTTTATAACATATCATATTAATATCATATTCATTTCATTTTTTTTAACAATTCATTTCTTTCAGTATAAATGAGATGTTAGAGAGAAATGTATTTTATCTAAGTAAGAAGGGAAGTGGTAGAGTTAATAGCAAGATGTTTAGGATAATAATATATTTTGTTTTGTTATTTTGTTTTTACTTTTAATAAATATTTTATTGAATTAATAGCCCATATGAATTGCTTGATTATATATACGTTCGATTCTCCGTTTTCACACACACACATATATGGGTAACATAACATAGCCCTAGAATATATAGATTTTCCAGTAGAAGTCAATTTATTTAATTTGTCTGCAGATGATAAATCACCATATTACAGTGCTAATAATATATTCTACTTTGCTTAGAATAGGTGGTGATTTGGATAAAAAGATACCCAATCCTCATCATTGTCTATACTGTAATAAATGTAATAATTGTCAATTTTGCAACAGTTTTAGTATTGAATAGATGCTTAGAACATATTTAAATTAACATTATAGAATTATTGTTTATAGACGTTTTATCAATTTATTTGCCTCCTATACGAAGACCATATTCTATAACCTCAACTGAGCTAAGCCATAGAGTAATTACAATATAAGAATGTTTTAAATAAGTTTAAAAGCAATTTACCATTATAAATTTTATTCTATCTTGTATAGAATTGGCACCTGGGCATTTGTAAATCTAGTAAAGTGAATAAGTGAAGAAGACAGAGGTTACAGGGTGGGTTAAGTGGATGCCCAACTGGGGCCTGATATAAGATTGGGTTAAGTGTCTGCCCAATCGTGGGGCCCTGTTTAATTAAGTCTCATATCCTGTAGAATATTTATCTTTTGTTGGTTTAATTGGGTAAGTGGCTTACCTAGCATGGAGGCTTCGACATTTATGGGTTAAATGCTTGATATATTTATGGGTTAAATGGTTGCACAATGATTGGTGATCCATCCATCTTTGTTCATATGTGTATTTTGTCCTTTATTGGAGATTAAATATTATACATTCTAGTATGAATGACACACAATGTGACAGCGTGATTAGTTAATGATAGTGGAGTGGAATAACAGCCAGCATGTTGGATTTGATTGATGATTATTGTAGATAGGGTTAAGTGGTGACCAGCGTGGATGGCTTGATATATACATAGAGGCCACAGCTGCCAAGGGTTTAAATGGCTGTCCAATTATATGATCTTGATTACTTAAGTCTCATATCTTGTAGAGTGTTTATATTTTTGTTGATATATATTGGCATATGTCTGAGATGAGAAGTAATCCAGTAACATTAGAATTACTTTGTTCCTGTTTTGAATATACAGTTATTGTAAAATTGGTTTCAAAATAGAATCAAGTTGTCAGTTTTCTTATTCATGGATTTTTTTAATATCAATCTGGAAGATTAATAGAAATGTTTGATAAATGGAACTAGGGGTAAATGGAGCATTAACTAAGGTTTGAATTAAGCCAATTAGAGTTTGAAATAAGCCAATACCTGAAAGATATGTAGTAGATATATGAATGTCAGATGTATAGTTTAAAAAAACATTTTTTTTGTTTATGTGAAATAAATAAATACAGCCATGAAACAGCTTAGTTTCAAATTTAAAGCTATATTAATATCACAACTTATAGTAAATGTTAAAGTTGATAACATTTATATATATATATATATATATATATATATATATATATATGTTATCAATATATATATATATATATTTTGCTTGTCAATGAAATATAGCACTGATGCCAGATAAGCATAGAATTATTGATGATGTTAAATTATAAAGTAATAATGTTGTTCATATTCGGAACATTTCTATTATAGAAAGTCTATAATTTTGAAGGTTAGATAGCATACTTGATTGTTGGAGTTTTGTTGGTTGTATTGCAAGTTTTGGTGATGGATGGAGAGTTTTTGTTATTGTCTTAAGTATATGGTATATTCATATCACTGGTGACTGATTGTTCTCATTCACTGCTCCAACCCAAATTATGATATCAGTTGTTAATCATGAAGCAGTTAGCAGTAGTCCTGCCATGATTTTGCCTCTAAGACTCCAGAGAGAGCAAGGCATATTTCTTTCTAATATATATGTAATATTTGTTTCTAAGACTCCCAAAGATAAGCAAGACAATATTTTATAAATAGTCCCTAAGACTTGGATATAAGCAGGGCCTTGTGATAGTGTTTGTAGTAAAATATTATGGGTTGTGACTAAAGTGGGATAATCATGGAGCATTGTATGTGTTAAGAGCAGTGATGGAATTCTTTTATCTATTTCAAAATTGTGAACTGCTAATAATTCTTTTGGCTGTCATTATCTGTTGGATCTTTAGAAGAATGGATGAATATATAACTTGAATATATAGCTCATTCTTAAAAGGCTATTTTCTATATTCTTATGCAAAGGTTGGCGTCTTTCATATTTAATTAAAAATTGTATATCAGTTGTCATAGTAAATGCATGTCATCATTAATTTTATTTTGGTTATAAAATTTTTTGGGGGGGGGGTTATAAATGCTGGTTATAATATTTGAATGCACCTAACACAGCATAAAAATAAATGAACATGTTTAAATCGTTTTTGGTCTTTTATCAGTAATTTGAATTGGTGTAGTTTACAATATAACTATAGTGGATCATTTAAAATTTAATTAATAATTTCAGCTATGTTTAGGTCAATGTTATCTAATGAAAACTTAATGTCTTCTTGCCTATGTGTGTGTGGAAAATCGAACATTATATGGGAAAATAAATTTGTGGAAATTTTATGTCATTCTAGGTAATGATGGTGAATTTGAATTGTTAGTTTGGTGGAGGTTAGAGCTGGTAAACCTTATTCTCTTTAAGTAGTATTAATAAATTTTAAAAGATTATAAAATGGAAGAGTTTAGCTTATATGATAGTTTGGGAGGGTCTCAAGAGACACCATCTCCAGACATTGTTGCTATGTCCCTTGATCTTGAATCAGGAAATGAAGCTATAGATATGTCATATGGAGAGTCTAGTAAGATGAGAGATACTATCCCTAAAACCACAGATGGTGACCTGCTAATGTGGTTCAAAGAGATGTTTACAAAATTAGAGTTAGGTCAAACAGAAGTAAAATCAGAATTAAAAGAACTAAAGTCTGGTCAAGTAGAAGATAGAGAAAATGCAAAAGAGATGTTAGTAGAATTAAAATCAGAATTAAAAGAAGAACTGAAATCTGGATGAGTAGAAGATAGAGAAAAGTCAGAAGAGATGTTTGTAGAATTAAAGTCAGAACTAAAAGAAATAAAATTGAATCAAGATAAGTCAGAGGAGAGGAAGGCAGAAATAAAATTAGAGGTTTCAGAAATGAAGTTAGAAATGGTAGAAATAAACACTAGTATAGTTAGGCAGATGCAAGATTGTGGAGGAGAAAGTAAAAGGTCAGGAATCAGAGATAGCAATAGAAATAAAATTGAGTCAAGAGAAATCAGAGGAGAGGATGGCTGAAATAAAGTCAGAAATGTCAGAGATAAAATTAAAAATGAAACTAGAAACAAAGTTAGAAGCAAAGTTAGAAATACCCAAAATGAAGCTAGAAATGCAAGAGAATATTATGACCAAGTTATGCAGATTAATAAGAACATTAGTTTAGCCAGTGATGAAATAAATGTATCCAAAGAGCTTAGAGAAATAGTTAATCAGGACTCAAAATTAGAGAAAATTGAAGATATAGACATGCTTAAGAATTTCAAGAAGAATCTTGATAGAGAAAAAGAAATTAATAAATCAATGAAGACAGAAATAATTTCCTTAGACATGAAGTATCTAGAGATTTTGGAAAATGAATTGTTAAAGGTTACTGATATTACAGGTAATAAATTTAAAAATAAAAATGAAGATATAATTCCAAAATGTGTTCTCGCTTATTTAGATCATAAAGTGAAGGTGAATGTTTACAAAAAAATATTTTATGGAGATACTAAACATGTAATATGTAGTATGAAATATTTAATAGAAAGTGGTAGTCATTCTAGAGAAGTCGGTAAAGTGAAAATAAAATGTAAAATGAAGAAGACAAAGAAGTTTGATTTAAATTTTTTTAGAAAAGTTATTAATCCAGAAAGAGATTTAGGCAAAGCCAAAGTAAAGCTTAAATGTAAAAGTAAGAAGAAAACCAAAGTAGATTTTATGAGAGAGGTAATTAATCACAATAAACATATGAAGAAAATTAAAGTAAAATTCAAAGAGATGAGTAGAGAGAAGGTTAAGATAAGTTATCTTAATAAAGGTGTAGATTATATAAGAGATATTGGGAAAGCAAAAGTCAAATTTAAAAGAATAAATGAAAAGATAGTTAATTTAAATCTTGGTAGAAAGATTGTTGATGAAGGAAAAGAAGTTGGAAAGGCTAAAATCAAACTAAAGAAAGAAAATGTAGAGTTGATCAATGTCATGGGTTTAGAGACATCCAGAAATAAAAGGGTAGAGCATAGAAAGGTAAAAACTAGACTAAAGGAGATTGAGATAATGTCTCTTAGAGATAAACTTGTCAGAAGAAAGGAAATAAAGAATAATCGAACAAGGTTTAAAGTTACTTATAATGCTCACAGTTTGATGGCATGTCCTGCAAGACATGATTAATAAAAGTTATACATATTGTTCAATATAGAATTTAGTTATTTTTTTCTTGCTTATTTAATGTTGCTAAAATATAATAGGAACAAGTGTTTGTAAAAGCATTAAATGTTTTTATTGTTTTATGTTTGTTCAACAAACATAATTTTCTAAGTGAGGAATGATCTTAGAGTAAAATTTGATGAGCTATTAATATTTATTGTTGCTTATCCAATTCATTTTTCTTTCATAAGGGGAAGGACTGTGACCTTCCAGGTTGGCACCAGGAAGAAATGTGGGAAGTTCACATTTGTGTCAACAATGGCTAAAGATAGTTATCTTAGAAAAATGAATTGTGATATAATTTAATATTTAAAATTGAGTTTTAGGAAAATTAAACTTAAATTGTGGTGAGATTTGCTATTTTAAATTAGATTTAAAAAATAAACTTTAGTTGGATGTACCAATTAATAGAATTTAAAGTTATATATTTAATAGTGAAGAGGAAGACAGAAAAACATCAGGGAATGTTGGTATAAAAGTAGAATTAATAGGAAGGTTATAGCAGGTGTTGTTCATTGGTGTTCTAGATTATTGCCTACTCCAATCTAAGATTTAGCTTGTGTATGTGGATGTATGTTCATTTACATCATTTCATACTTTGTCCATTTTTTTACATACAATTACTTATAATATCTAGATTGTAATAGTAAAATTTATATGCTAAACAAAACAGATATACAGTCCTCATATATAATTGATTAAAATGATTTTCTTATTTCTATTTTTTATTTTTTATTTACTGGTTATGTATTGTTTCTAATAATACATTTGGAATTGTAAAAATTATCTCTGTATTTGTAAATTAATATCTAATGTTTGATATTTTTATTTTATTTTAATACTCTATTGTTGTCAGTTTATAAAGCAAGCTAGTTTTGGAGTGTTTCCAAGTGATCAATAATAATAAAAAAAGAGGGCGTGAGTGTGTGTTGACAAAAAAAGTTTGTACAGACTACTTGGGAGAGGAAAAGGATGAATGTGAAAAAATAAACCCTGTAGGGTTTGAGTCTGACTTTGCCAGCTAGCAATTGGAGTTCACTATTAAAATTCCTAAATATCATGTAAGAATATCCATTATAAAACATTTAACATTTTGTTGTAAATTGATAATAATTGAATTATGGAAAATATTAGAGATGAAAGTAATTGTGAGAAAACATATTCAATACTATTGAAAAATGCTTGATATATTTTCAATTTTAAAAAGCCTATTCTTAATATTACATAAATTGAAATTTAAAAAAAAAAGAAGTTATTCAATATAATTTGTTTTCTTAGAAAAAGAATTATAAACTAAAGAATTTATTATTCACATATATATGACTGAAATAAATAATGAAATATATTATTGAATGCCAGTTAGTTATCATCTATAGTAACTGCATACTGTCATGGAGAAATTGTTAACAATGGGAAAAAAAAATTATATCAAATTTAAAATTAAAAGGATAAAACCTTAAAACTTAATTGTTTCACTTAATTGGAGATTTTATTTCGGGTAATTAATAAGATAATTCCAGTGCATGCTAATATATTTATTACAAGATTTTCAATATTGGAAACTTTCGCAGTTATATCAAGTTTTTTTTTTAAACCGTCAGGATTAACTTTTTGTTTGTGATTCATTTATTATTAAGCAGCGTATACATCGTATATATATCATTGACATTTCAAATAATGACTTTCAAGTTAATAACAATTCATCATCTAAGGATTAAGTATTGATAAGTATTTTTTTTTGTATACTAGAAATGTAATTTATATATATATATATATTTAAAAAACTAATGTAACTGGTTAAATATATTGTCTTACAGGATTTAAAAATCATTCTATACATAAATTTTATGTTCGAATGTGTGTGTACTGTTATAAATATTATTATTATTGTTTCCAAAATTATACTTTTGTTTTATTTCAATTATTGCGTAAATAAACTATAAATATTATGATTGATAAATGCATTATATTTATAACATTTACAGGCACACATATTCGAAAATATAGGTAATAAGGAATAGTAAAAAAAGAAAAACTATTATTAAAGTTAATGTTTGCAAATGAATATCAAAATCTTTATAACATATCATATTAATATCATATTCATTTCATTTTTTTTAACAATTCATTTCTTTCAGTATAAATGAGATGTTAGAGAGAAATGTATTTTATCTAAGTAAGAAGGGAAGTGGTAGAGTTAATAGCAAGATGTTTAGGATAATAATATATTTTGTTTTGTTATTTTGTTTTTACTTTCAATAAATATTTTATTGAATTAATAGCCCATATGAATTGCTTGATTATATATATGTTCAATTCTCCATTTCCACACACACACACATATATGGTTGACATAACATAGCCCTAAAATATATAGATTTGCCAGTAGAAGTCAATTTATTTAATTTGTCTGCAGATGATAAATCACCATATTACAGTGCTAATAATATATTCTACTTTGCTTAGAATAGGTGGTGATTTGGATAAAAAGATACCCAATCCTCATC
Organism: Epiperipatus broadwayi; assembly: GCA_028023455.1. Classification (NCBI taxonomy): domain Eukaryota; kingdom Metazoa; phylum Onychophora; class Udeonychophora; order Euonychophora; family Peripatidae; genus Epiperipatus; species Epiperipatus broadwayi. Next base: position 3,429,998 of record JAQFVV010000115.1, read on the forward strand.
ATTGTCTATACTGTAATAAATGTAATAATTGTCAATTTTGCAACAGTTTTAGTATTGAATAGATGCTTAGAACATATTTAAATTAGCATTATAGAATTATTGTTTATAGACGTTTTATCAACTTATTTGCCTCCTATATGAAGACCATATCCTATAACCTCAACTGAGCTAAGCCATAGAGTAATTACAATATAAGAATGTTTTAAATAAGTTTAAAAGCAATTTACAATTATAAATTTTATTCTATCTTGTATAGAATTGGTGCCTGGGCATTTGTAAATCTAGTAAAGTGAATAAGTGAAGAAGACAGAGGTTACAATATATATATTATAATGATTGGGGTTTGGAGATCAATTGAGTCTTACCGTATCTACACTACAGAGCACCACTAGGCTACTTGAACCTAGAAAATTTATAGAGTAGGCAGATAGACACTGTTAAGATCTTATTTTACATATATTTTTATTCCGACCATTAGCCCATTGTCACTAGCTCAGGGAGATGCAGAGATTTATAAAATATTAATTCTTATCTAATAATATTTCATTAAAAAAATAAATAAAAAAAGCCACTGCCAGTAATTAACACACAAACATTTATTTACGCACATATAAATTTTGAATCATTTTAGAATCACTTTTACTTTAAAATTTTCTTTTTATAAAACATCAGAACTTTACTTTAAAATTTAATTGACATTTTAACTTTGTTTTTAGAATTTAATTTACGTTTAAAGTTTTATTTTCTAAGTTCGCACAGATGAATTTAATATTTTATTAAGTGTCGAGTATGAATAGACTACATAGATTGCATTTGGTAAAAAAATATTCTATCCCTGATTTAACCTTAGGCCAAAGGTTTGCAGCCAAACCAATGTCAATCCATCTGATATATCGATGCATTCAATGCAGTATGAATACGACAGCACAAAATACCATACTGTCAGGAATGTACATCTGAACAGCATGGTTAGAAGACATTGACTCTCATCCAGATAGGAATGCTACATCTGTCTGGCAAGAAGAACAAAAAAAAACTCCATAGGAAGGGACTGTGGTTCTTTTTGCCAACTTATGATCCCATTCCATAGGCAAAAGGGGTGTGCGGCATATGATACGATCCTGCAAGTAGCGAATCTCATACTACATCTACTAATTACACCAATATATCCAATCCATTGACCCAATTTAACTATGAAACAAATAACCTAAGATTACCCTCCCTTAAACTAACATATATAATTTTACAAATCTATGCAGACATTCATGCCCGACTTAAATTTAGCATTTATTACAAGTTGTTTTAATAAAAAAAAAAATCATAACAAAAACTTAAAAGAACGGAAAATAAATTAATGGAAATGATTTAACAAACTAATAATACATTCCATAAAAATAATTATTAAATAATTTAGTTTGGTCAGATAGGCAATACTATTGCTATCATTTAAATACTGGGAAAGTTTTATATTTAATGTTCATGAATTATCTAAAGTTCTTATGGTTTTAAAAGGTCCATATTTTGTAGTTGTTTGTAATTTTGAACATGAATTCTCATGCCGTCCTGAAGATATTGGTATCCAGTTAGCCATTGGTTCTTTATGGTAGCTGGTATTTTATTGCTGGGCCCAGATGTCCTATAGTCCGCAATATGGGGAAAATGATGTTTCATTTTTTTTATAACAATTGAAGGAATTGAAAGTGCATCTTTCAATCCCTTCACCTTCAACTCTCCGACTTAACACATCTGTCTTTTCTTAATTAATTTTTTTTATTTCCAAACTTTTTATTTTATTGCAAACTTTTGGATCCAGTGGACATTACAGCATGACGATGATGATCTTTTCATTCTGGTCCGTTTCCTGAGGTATTTCTTTTATTGGCTATTAGTTTCTATTGTTTTTTCTCCTATCTGACCTTTGCTTATACATTTTGAAATGCCCAAGGGCTAGTTTACTTTTACTAATTAAAATAATCATTTCCATTTTATACAATAGAATTAATTAAATTATTTTACAAACTTAAAGATATATTTTTATCTCTAAATCTTTTTAAGTTTTTGCTTTTAAAATACTTTTTCTCTTTTTAATAAAGTTTTATTTTAATAATTTTTCATCTGTGCGATTTTATATATTAGAGTTTAGATGATTTTTAATTTTCAATTTTTAATTCTTAAAAAAAAAGAAGTTTTTATATGCGAACTTTTCAATGTCTAATTTTTAAAATAAATAATGTAACAGTGTATGTGCCCGTTACATATCAGTAAACTTGCTTAAAAAAAAAATAAACAAAAAAAAATATTTTACTTAGGGTTAGTAATTACGGTACATGATTAATGAAGACATTTACAAAAACATTCAGTTAGTAATTTTTACAAAAAGACTATATACAAAAAAAATGTTTACTATCGTTTTCCTATGAACCATCTACGTTTACACCTCCTCCCCCCAAGAATTCTATTTTCTCTATATTTCCTTTCTAACAAACAGCATGACAAGCAAATTATATAAATTATTTATTTAAGAAGGTTGCATTGAGGTAAATATGTTTTAAGAAATAATGGGTTTATATGTGTATATTTGCAGCACAATTATAAATACCACCAACTTATTTATGACTGATTGAAATGCTTACATAGGGTTACACTGAAGTAATTTCCCAAAAAGTATTCATCATAAGGTACCACATTTACACTCATAAACTTATGTGGCTGTGCATGCCTATACACATTAAAAAAAACGAAACATATTAATTGCAACCTTTTGACTTTATTTAAAAAAAATTAATTTTAAAATTATTAATATCTTTTCTTTCTCGTTTTTAATATATGTGCTATTTCTTTCTGGAAGTGCTTTTATAAGATTTAAAGTATACGGTTTTATGTAAATAGATAAAAATATTTCATTTTGAAAAAAAAATTTACTCAGGCTCCTCGTGGTTTATTAAACATCGGCTCACGTTGGGAGTCCAGTTATAATGATCGGGGTTTGGAGATCAATCGAGTCTTACCGTATCTACACTACAGAGTGCCACTAGGCTACTTGAATCTAAAAAATTTATAGAGTAGGCAGATATATGCTGTTAAAGATCCAACTTTTATTTATTAAGACCATCAGCCCTTGCCATTAGCTCAGTGAGATGCAGAGATTTATAAAATATAAGTTATTTAATCTATATCTTAAATATAAAAAAAATAAAAGCCACTGCCAGTAATTAATACACAAACATTTATTAACGCACATATATAATATTTAAAATTTGAGGAATAACATTTATTATTTTAGATTTTAATATTAATTTTTAATTTAAATTATTATTTTAAAATTTTAAACCATCCTAACAGATGAATTTAATAATATTTTTTTTTAGAGTGTCAAGTATGAATAAACTACATAGATTGCATTTGAAAAAAAAACCATTCTAGCCCTGATTTAACCTTAGGCCAAAAGTTCGCAGCCAAACCAACATCAATCCATCTGATATATCGATGTATTCAATGCAGTATAAATATGACAGCACAAAATACCATACTGTCAGGAATGCATATCTGAATAGCATGGTTAAGAAGATATTGACTCTCATCCAGACAGGAATGCTACATCTGTCTGGTAAGAAGAACAATAAAAAAAACTTCATAGGAAGGGATGGCATTTTCTGTCTTACTATCCCCTTCCATAGGCAAAAAGAGGTGTGCGGCATAAATATGTGATCCTGCACATAGCGAATCTCATACTACATCTACTAATTACACCAATATATCCAATCCATTGATCCAATTTAACTACGAAAAAAATAACCTAAGATTAACCCTCCCTTAATTAATTAATATAACTTTACAAATCTATATAACCATTCATGCCCGACTTAAATTTAACATTTATATAAGTTCGCACAGATGAATTTTTTAAAGTTTGTTTTTTAAAAGACATCCGAATAAATACATTTTAGATACTCAATGTAAGGTATCATTATTTACCAAATGTCTATATATTCTAATCAAATATGAGAACAAAAACATAATTAACCGATAACGAATCTATGCAAGCATCTATACCCAACTTAATTTTAATGCATTTAAATAATTTATACGATAAATATTAATAAAAAAAAAATGGAAATGATTTTTTAGCAAACTCAAATATATAAAAATTAAACATTAATAATTAATTTGAAAACTTGAAAGTCAGATAAGAGTTCATTTTAAAATTTAGGTTAGCTGAATCTTAAAAGCTTGTCAAATCTTAACGAAAGTTCTTAATTATTTTTAAATTTTATAGTTCATGTCTTACAGTAGACAAGCTCCCTGGTTCCTGGTGTTAATTCCCACAAAGTCTTTATTTGAAGACTGGTCTATCTGTGTTCCAGAGATGGCCTTAGCTGGTTCAATCATGGTATTAGTCATTTCATTTGAAATAAGTGAGAGAGTGACAAGTGCGTCTTATCAGCCTTCTCACAAAATCAAGCTGGAACTGTTCTTAATTTCAATATTTTTCCTTTTATATTGATCATCCGGATTTACTTAACAATGATTTCCTGTTCCAATTTTTCATTATGGGCCGAGCCTTCATTGCTGCTTCTATTGGACATCTAATTTATTTTTGTTCTCTTATCTATATTTCATCTGACTTTTTTATAAGATCCCCAAGGGCTAGCTTGCTTTCTGATAATTAATAAACACATCATTTCCATTTACAAAAATATTTTATCTTTAGATCTTGTACTTTTTTTCTTCTTAATAAAGTTTTCGTTTAATAATTTTTCATCTGTGTGATTTTATATATTAGAGTTTAGATGATTTTTAATTTTCAATTTTTAATTCTTAAAAAAAAAGAAGTTTTTATTTGTGAACTTTTATTTTTCATGTTTAATTTTAAAAAATAATAATGTAATGGTGTATGCGCCCATTACAATATATATATGACTACAATAATTATATTAATTTAAAAAATCAAAGTTAATTTTAATTAATAAGTTTTTTAAAAAAGATAAATATATCTAATTATTAATTTATTATAAAAAATAAAAATTAAAAAATTGACATTACTTGTTAATGACAAGTTTTTTGACTTTAATTAGGTTCAACAGTTTTAAGACTTTTGATAGAATTATCTAATCTTATATAAAAATGGGGGGAAAAATTGTGAAGAAGATAAATCCTTTCTAAAGTTTAAAAAAGTAGAATAAATACTTACTTGATTACTATTTTCTTTTTAGTTTAATCTTTAAATACTGCTTTGATGTCATGAAATAATACTGGGATGATTAATTAATCATTTGATGATTCTTGAGTGTGTTTGTGGATGAACAATACAAAATTGAGGTCTAAATGAAGAATGTAAGGAGTTGTTTTTTTTTTTTTATGTAAAGAGTAAAGAGGTTTCTTTTTATATAACTACAAAAAAAAAATGACAATTTAAATGAACAACTCCAAGTGTAATATTTCCATTTCTTTTTCAACAAAACATTTTTAACAGTATTAATAAAGAACATTCATTTTAAAATTAATTTCTAAAAAGTAAAAAAAAAAGGATTTCTAGTGATGCATGGTGTGGGAAAAAGTTTCCTTTATGATATTTTAGTTCTGTTGCATTTTTGAACTATTTACAAATTGAGAATTGTTTTAAAGTAAAGAATGTTTGAATCTTAAATTTATTGATTAGTTATCCTAAAATTAATTCATGACATAAATACAGTGTTTTAAAAAATCAAAGAGAAAGTTGACTGTAGATAGTTGAGAACATCAGTACCACATTTTATTCAACAAATGATGAAAAATCTTGTCTTTATTAGTACACTATAATTTTTTAAATTGCTTTTATATTGTAATTATGAATTCAGTCATTTTTATTTGAAGATTGAAATATTAGGATTTATGTTTGTGAATGAGTATTTTTTTCTTTCATTTAAATATTATGATACTGTTTGTAATTAATTTCTTGTCTTTTCAATGCAGTTTGTTATTATTTTACTGTTATAATAGACTTTATATTTTATTATATATATGAAAAAAACTTATATTTATTTCATGTTTATATCTTTTATTTGTTTTTTTATAATTATATTCATTTTTTATTTAAATAATAAAAAATATATAATGATAATATAATTATATGAATGGTTAAAAGAGAGGTACTCCAGATATGTCTGTTAAAGTGCAAAAAAAAATGTTTCATAGTTATATTACACAAATTTATTTTATTGTAGCCATATGTTTGAAATGTAAGAGTGAGCAGTTAATTGTGTACATACATGCTTATTTTCTTTCTTTTTATATCAACATTCATAATATTTTTAATACAAGTATATTTTATATACTTGGAGTCTAGATGCAATATAGGAGATTTGCACACAAAAAAATCAAGCTCCTTTCAGCCATCCATGCTATCTCATACAACTGATACCCATGAGCACAAACATGTGAAAAAGATAATATACATATATTTCATGCCAAATCAGCATTCATCAGTTGGTCAGATCATCATCTCCAACATATATATGTAATCAGTGTTCAGTTTATATTAAGGTAGCAAATTTTCACACTTTAATGGACAGGCTTCAATCTACTCTATCCTCCAACTCTTCAGCTATCCATACCATTGAAAATCTGATGACGGAAAGCCCAAATCCTTTATTAATGTCAATATTATTGGCATGCTCATTTTGGCTTCAAGTCACTTTGACCCCTCATGTATAGGACTCTGTCCATTTAAATGCACAGAAGAGGGATGGGCAGGATATAGGTTTAATTTGTAATATTTTAAATACAAATATATTTTATATACCTGGAGTCTAGATATAATATAGTAAAATAAAGTTATCATAACATTTTCCTGAAGATATGTGATGATGATATATTAGATGTGATAATATGTTGGACTATTTCCATCATCTATTAGTAAATGTTGAATGTATAGAAAATTTTAAACTTTATTTAAACTTTTCAAATACAAACAACTTGTTAATAATAACACACAAATAAATAACACAGGTTAGTTATTATACAATGTTTCATGTAGTATTTATTATTATCCACTCTTCTCCAGGTGTTGCTGGCCTGACATGTGATAGCATTCACATAGGAGTCAAACTCGCACCTTTAGGTTCTCGAATACCAAATTTAAGACAAATGCTCTAACCAACTGAACTTAGAGCATTTGCCTTAAATTTGACATTCAAGGATCTAAAGGTGTGAATTCAACTACTATGTGAATACTGTCATTGGCCAGGTCAGCAACACCTAAAGAAGAGTGGAGAATAATACTACTCAAAATGTCATGTAATTATTAATCTGTATTTTGTATACGTTCTTGTGGTTGCAGTTGTTATTACTATGTGATTATTCATATAGTTTATGAACATGGATGGGCTGCTCACCAACATGCATTAACCAGCATGGTGAGTTTATTGGCTTTTTACCTCCGAGTTTAAAAATATTTTTTCCAACATATATAATCATGACAGACAAAAATAAATATTGGCCCTTATTTCCAGGAGGCTGTAAAGTTGCCAAATAAGGCAGTGGTTGGTGGCCGAAGTGGAGGGTGTTAAGAATCCCCTGATTGTGGACTCAGGCTGCCATTTGATGATGACTTTTTATTTAGGTACTTACAACTGCAGATCACTTTCAAGTGAAGGAAGATTGCAAGAGTTAGAAGAACTGTCTTATATTAAATGGAACATTATTGGACTTTGTAAAGTGAGAAGAAAAGGTGAAGAAACAATTGATTTAAAAAGTGGACATATACTCTACTATAAAGGCACAAATATTGGAAATATAAGTGGAGTAGGATTCATTATAAATAAAAAAAATGGAAGAATAACATTGTGGAGATTGATGGTGTATTGGACAGAGTGGCAAGATTAGTTTTACAACTTAATAGCAAATTCCAAATGCAGATAATTCAGGTTTATGCCCCAACAAGTTCTCATAGTGATGAAGTTATAGAAGATTTTTATATGGATGTACAAAAGGTTTTTGATCAGAGTAAACAACATTTTAAAATTGTTATGGGAGACTTTAATGCTAGAATTGGTAAACAAATGAAAGATGAAAATGCTGTAGGTAATTTTGGTTATGGTAATAGAAATGAGAGAGGACATAGACTTGTGGAGTTTGCAGAAAAAGAAAAACTTTATATTATGAATTCTTTTTTTGAGAAAAATGTTAAAAGGAAATGGACATGGAAGCATCCAAATGAAGGTACAGCAGAATTGGATTATATTTTGACTAACAGAAAATACATATTTCAAGATTGTAATGTTCTTAATAAATTTAACACAGGAAGTGATCATCGATTAGTAAGATGTAAGATACATGTTAATGCAAAACTAAAGAGACAAAAATTATTAAGAAAAACAATATTTACAGTTGATATTCCTAATCTTCAGAAACATTCTAATAAATTTAAATTAGAACTTACAAATCGGTATCAAGTATTAGTAGATTTTGAACATGATTCAGATTTGAATGACATTAATAGGAAAATAACTGATACACTTTTAAAAACTGCAACAAAGATAGCTGGTAGAAAAAAGCAGTAATTGACCAATAAAATTTCTACTGAGACTAAAGAATTTATGAAAAAAAGAAGGAATATGAGGATATATAACAATAATGCATTAAAAAAGATTGAATATCTCAAATTTTGTAAAATGGTGCAGAAAAGAATTGAAAATGATATAAGAAAGTAGAATTGTGAACTAGCAAGGAAAGTTGTAGAAGAGAATAAAAGTCTAAGGGGTGTAAAACAACATTTTGGTATTGGTAGAAAATTTATATCTGCAATAAGAAAAAAAAATATGGCATTATTACTAAAAAGAGAGATGACATCATAAAATGTGTAGAAGACTTCTATCAAGAATTATATAGTAATAAAGAACATATAATTCTTTAATCAATAAATCTTCACCATAATCTTTTTAAAAACTTTTATTTTCATCATATATATTTAAATCCTTCCACAATCTCCATATTCCAACGTTTCGATTGTTTTTTAAATTACAATCATTTTCAAGGCAAAACTACAAAATACATAGAAACAATTGAATAAATAAAAATACATCTTATTACTTTACATAAATACAATAACTGTATAATAACAATTCAAAAAACATAATCATACATATTATACCATTAAATAATACATTTACTTTCTATTTACTTATCCATTTTTTATTATTAACACCTATTATAAATCAATTTCTTTAAATTATTATAAGACAACAAATAAATAAAATAAAACAATCTTAAATATTACCTATACACTTCTATTTCATTTATATCACATTATATTTTTATATTTTACCAATACCATTTTACTAATTCCATTCCAACTAAATACCTTAAATCATTTAAACATACCTCTATTTAAATACTTTCATAGAGCTTTTTTAAAACCCATTGTTTAATACATTCCTTTTAACACCTCTATACACCATTTATTTTATTTAACACTGGATTTAATTTTTTTATATAATTACATTCTTTAATTATTCTTTCTTTATAATTCCTAACCTTTTCTATCATTTTAATACTAAAATTCCTATGTTTATATTTTTCTCTATGAATAAAAACACTAGAATTCTTATCTTTTAAATGTTGTTTAAATCTAGTTCTTAATGTATTCTTAGTTGTTCCCACATATGATACATTATTTCCTTCTTTTTTACAATCTTCACAGATAATAATATATATCCCATTCATTTTATCTTGTTCACAATTTATACTAATATTATTATTTATTAAATTTCCTAAACTACATTTTTTCTTATATACAGGTTTAACTAATAAATCAATCTTATATTTATATTTTAAATTAATATTTTTCATAATTTTTTTAATTTCTTTAAAAACCTCTTTTGATACTTTATAACTATTATAAATTATTTTATTATCTATATTATGACTACAATTTTTATTTTTTCCTTTTTTATAATTATAATTACAATTTTTCTTTATTATTTTACTAATATTTTTTTTATTAAATAAATTATTAATAATTTATAATAGGTGTTAATAATAAAAAATGAATAAGTAAATAGAAAGTAAATGTATTATTTAATGGTATAATATGTATGATTATGTTTTTTGAATTGTTATTATACAGTTATTGTATTTATGTAAAGTAATAAGATGTATTTTTATTTATTCAATTGTTTCTATGTATTTTGTAGTTTTGCCTTGAAAATGATTGTAATTTAAAAAACAATCGAAACGTTGGAATATGGAGATTGTGGAAGGATTTAAATATATATGATGAAAATAAAAGTTTTTAAAAAGATTATGGTGAAGATTTATTGATTAAAGAATTATATGAATTGACTATATATTTTTAAAAAGAATGGTGGAATATTTATTGTTAATAAAGAACAAGTGCCTCCTATACCTATTATATCTTCCAAATTACCCAGAATTTTGAATGAGGAAGTGAGACATGCAATTAAATTTATGAAGAAAGGGAAGGCTCCAGGTAATGATGGAATTATAATTGATATATTAAAAGAAGCAGGTGAAGAAATAGAATTTTTTTAGCAAAGTTATATACCAAATGTCTAAATGATAAAGATGTACCAGATGATTGGAAGAATGCAGTATTAATATTAATATTTTAAAAAGGTGATAAAGAAGAGATTAGAAATTACAGACCTATCAGTCTTTTATCAGTTTTATACAAAATTTTTACTAAGATAATTACAACTCGTTTACAGAAAACACTGGATTTCCACCAACCAAGAGAACAATCTGGATTTAAAAGTGGTTTTAGTACAATAGATTATATTCAGGTATTGAGAGAAGTTATAGAAAAAACAAATGAATATGAGTTGCCATTATGCTTAGGATTTGTAGATTATAAAAAGGCATTTGATTCTATAAACATTTCTTCAGTGATTAAAGCAATGGATCATCAAGGTATAGAACCAGGATATTGTCATATTTTAAAGAATATTTATAAAAATGCAACAGCAACAATTAGATTACATAATGATAGTAGAAAAATGGGGTGTAAGACAGGGTGACTCCATATCTCCAAAACTTTTTACAGCAATGATGCAAGAACTATTTTGTGGATTAAAATGGGAAGCTAAAGGAGTGAAAGTAAATGGAGAGTATTTAAGTCATTTAGATTTTGCAGATGATGTAGTTGTTTTTGCAAATAATGCTTTAGAGCTACAGGAAAGGTTGCAGGAGTTATCAGATGAAAGTAGGACTAAAGATAAATGTTAAAAAGACTAAAGTAATGTTTAATAGATTTTCTCAAAATATGAAAATAAAGATTGATTATGATGAGTTAGAAGAAGTTAACAGTTACAAATACCTTGGTCAGATTATTAATACAGATGGAAACATAATGGATGAAATTAATCATAGAATTAAACTTGGTTGGAGTGCTTTTGGTAGAAATAACTTGATACTAAAAGTAAATATACCTATGTGTTTGAAAAGGAAGGTTTTTAATAAATGTGTTTTACCAGTTCTTACTTATGGATCTGAGACTTGGACACTTAATAGAAGCACAATACAGAGACTTCAGACCACCCAAAGAAGTATGGAGAGATGCATGTTGGGAGTAACAAGAAGAGATCGAAAATGCAATGTATGGGTAAGAGAACAAACAGGTGTTACTGACCTCATTGAAAAAATTAAAAGACTGAAGTGGAGTTGGGCTGGATATATTGCTAGAAGAGATGATAATAAATGGACAATTGAAATTTTGAACTGGATTTCAAGAGATTGTAAAAGACCCAGAAAGAGACCACATGTGAGATGGATGGTTGAAATAAGAAAGTGTGCAAGGGTAATGTGGAGAAGAGAACTAAAGATAGGAAAAGATGGATTAAACTTGGAGAGACCTTCATCCTGTAGTGGATTGATAATGGTTGTTGTTGATGATGATGATGCTGATTGTTTATTTGGGTGTTATTAGTAACAAGTTGTTTGTATTTGAAAAGTATAAATTTTTCTATACATTCAACACTTACTGATAGATGTTGGAAATAGTCTAACATATTATCACATCTTATCATAATATAGCTTTAAATATTAAGAATAAATGACTTTAAGAAAGGCAAGCAATGATGGCAAATCTCCACAGATGATGATCATGTGATATTATTGATTGTAACTTTTCATTTTATCTTTAAGAGGAGAAAACTTAGCATAGTATATACATACATATAGACAAACAGTTTCTTAAAAAAAATATTAGTCGTTACTGAATTGTTCTAAATATTTTTTATTAAGACATTTGAAAAAACACAATAATTATATTAGCTACTTAACCCATGTTATTATCTTGTAATAATTTTTAATCTTTAAATAACTTGTTTAATGTTTAAAAATAGTTTATACAATAATATCTATTATCTGGACAAAAATTAATCAGCATAGTCTGTCTATTATTTGAATATTGATTATTTAATTAAGAACTATTATTGAATTATTTTTCATCTAAAATAGATTTAACGAAATATTGTTGTGTTTTGTTTTTCATATACATATTTCATAATTATTTTCTATTACAATAAAAATGCTGCATTCATAATTCTATTTTTCCATTTTTTTTTTAATATAAAGGTTTTTTAATTTTCTTTTTAGCACTTTTGACAGTCCTCTCATTAAATTTTTAAATTTTATTTTGTTTTTTTTGATTGTTAGTAAGTTTGCATTATTTTATTCTCAACTTAATTGAATGTTAAACTTTCAAGTAATTTTCTTTTGATCTTCAGTTTTCATTCTGTGTAATTGTGCCTAAAGACTGAGTGTTCCTTCTTCAGTTATTTTTTTATTTATTTTGAGAATTCAGATCTTTCATAAAATCTTTAAAAGTTTTCGACAACTGTTTATATCACTGCCACAATAATAATAATTCAGTTCATTTATTTAAGTAGTAAACAACAGCATATAGCCAATTACAGCTTGCACATTAAAAAATAAAAGGGATAAAGATAAGGCATATAACATAATAATAAAAGAAAGTAACAAACAACAAAGTAAAATAAATAAATACCATATATAAATGAATAAAATAAATTAAATTAATCAATTATGACATTTGAATTTAATAATATTGCAAAATTGCTTATAATTTAAATTAAAATGATTATTATTACTAAAAATCTGATTGTATATATAGAGAGTAGCGTGATAAATATGAAAATTTAAGGACATTTGAACAATAAGTTTGAATTTAACAGACAAAAGCAGACCGAATATCATGCTCATAAGACCTAATTGTAATAGTTGAAATTTTATTAGAAGATGATAATAATCATAATTCAATATCTATTTGTTATGTACATTTCAACATTTACACTTTAATAGAAATACACAATAATTAAAAATAAAACACGAAAAATAAAAAAACAATAAGCAAATACAAATTATATACATAAGATTATATATATGTTCTCAATTAGTATACAAAAAAAGAATCATAAACAGAACTAATTCCTTTTGCACCTCAAGTATTCAATCAACAATAATATGTTAAAAAATACATATTTACAAACAACAGAGATTATACAAATTATATAATTATCATAAAAAAAGTCTTTTTCGGCAAATTATATATTTTTTGCCCTTTTCAATATGTCTCCAGAATACTACGATTTAAAGTACATACAGCGACATCTATATTAATACACGAAAGAAGACATATCCATTCATTTATCTGTCTTCTTTCGTGTATTGATATAGATGTCGCTGTATGTATTTTAAATCATAGTATTCTGGAGACATATTGAAAAGGGCAAAAAATATAATTTGCCAAAAAAGGCTTTTTTATGATAATTATATAATTTGTATAATCTCTGTAGTTTGTAGATATATATATTTTTTAACATATTATTGATTATTGAATGTTCTCAATTATAAATTTAGTTCTTTTCTAACATTCATATCAATATTATTAAAAGTTAGATTGTGTACTCTTTGCAATCTATTAATAACTTATTTGCTAAAGAAAGTATTTTTACATTTATTAACCTTGAACGTGTGTATTTTTCTTAACAGATGACTAGGTATTTTCAATTATATTTTGATATAAAGTCACTGACATCAATTTTCCCATCAATTAACTTTTTCAACAATATCATATTTTTCAACAATTTTTCTTTCTTTCAATATTATTTAAACATTTTGACATTCTCCCATTATTAATTTATTGAATCTTTTTTCAACATTATATATTCTAGATTGAATATTAATCAAATTGAAATTTCATACAGCAGAACCATATTCTAAAAGTGTTACAACAAGAGAAAAATTAACCTATATTTTATGTAATTAGATAAATCACTCTCATATCTCAAAATACATCCCATCTTTCTGTATGCTTCATTAATAATATACTTCATATGCACATTAAAAGTAAAATTACTACAAAATATAATTCCTAAATCAGATACACTCTCTTTATATGTAATAACACCAGTCTCAATTTTATATTGATAAATAGATTTTTCAGTTTTATTAGTATAGGAAACAATGCATGTTTTATTAATATTAAATTTTTATATTGTTAACGTACACCAAACCTTAAAACAATCTATATCCCTCTGAATCTCAATATGATCATTACAAGTAATAATTATTTTGAATAATTTACAATCATCAGAATAAGTATGAATCATACTATTTTTTATGTTTTTATAAACATTACACATAAAAACATTAAAAAGTAAAAAGTGCTAATATTTCATCCTGAGGATAACCTACCATATTATTAAAAACATGAGAATTGGTTCTATCCATATACACATAAGATTTATGACTCTCAAATAATTGCTAAACCACTCAATTAAATGAGGACTAACTCCCAACATTTTAAGCTTATGTAAAAGTCTAGCATATGCAACTTTATCAAATGCCTGAGTCACATCAAAATATACAACATCTAATCATTTCTGATCAGATAAGGCATGAGCAATGTGATCAGATATCATCATTAAATTAGTTTCAACAGATTTACCAGGTAGAAAAACATGATAATAATTGGGTAACACCTTAACTATACAATAATATTTATGTAAATATACCTTTCATAAACCCTAGCAAAAGGTGACAGAATTGAAATAGGTCTATAATTAACAGGGTCAGATCTATTCCTCTTTTTCTAAATTGGTATAATATTGGCTATCTTAAATATGTCAGGATAAATATATTTCTCAATTGATAAATTAAAAATAAAATGTAATGGTACTACCAAACATTCAACACAACACTTGATAATAAAATTAGGAATATTATCATGTCCCATAAATGATTTTATCTTAAATATGTCAGGAATAATAGATTTCTCAATTGATAAATTAATAATAAAATGTAATGATACTACCAAATTCAGCACAACCCTTGATAATAAAATTAGGAATATTATCATGTCCGATAAAAGGTTTTATTTTAAGTTTAGAAATTGCATTAAACACTTCAGGAATTTCAATTTTTTTAACATCTATATTCCAAGAACTCTATTAAATTTAATATCATCCATATCATTATCAGAAATATCTCCAAAACGATTAACTACATTATTCATCATCATCATCATCATCATCAAATAATAATAATAATAATAATAATAATAATAATAATAATAATAATAATAATAATAATAATAATAATAATAATAATAATAATAATAATAATAATAATAATAATAATAATAATAATAATAATAATAATAATAATAATAATAATAATAATAATAATAATAATAATAATTTGTCATGGTATTAGTTGACAAAAGCAGATATAAGAATATCATTGAGGTATTAAAAAATGCCTACTTCTGATATAATCTGAACCATTTCCAAAAAAATGATGAACTCCTTTGGAAAGGTTTTTTTCAGCAAATATACTTAAAAGAAACATCAGTACCCATATTTACAAATAGTTTCAAATATAAAATCAAGTTGTATAAAGAAGTAAACCCAGACAATGAAGTCACACTATGCTTATATATCCAAGGGCTGAAGCCACATTGTTTCACCTGTGGCAAAAGAGGTCACATAGACACAATGCAATGAAGAATGATTAAAAGAATAATCACCCCTGACAAAAATTAGAAGAGAATCCAGATAGCATACACAAATCCAGACAGCTGGAAAACATAGATTTCCCCCTACTCAAGGGAATAAAGTTGACAATCAAAACAAATAAAAATGAAATTATAGACCATTCACCACTCATGTCAATGGAAGTGACAATAAGACTAAACACAAAGGAGGAGGATGAAAATCAAAAAATAATAATAATAGTAAGTTCACATACACCAATAAGTCTCAATAGAAAAAAAACAAGAATACAGACAGTTCACAAAATATAAATCTAAAAACCTTGACCCCCGACAAAAACACTTAGTGATTTTACAATGGAAAATGAAACTGTTTATTTACAAAAATAAGTAAAACCACTGCTAAATGTAGATATTAATCAAGCAGAGGCCAAAATTATAAATAAAATGACTACAGAAATAATGGATGCCATTACACAGTGCTTTGTAATTGAAAACACACATCTGGAGAGTAAAAGAAAACAAGGAAAACCAAAGAAAATAAAAAGATAAAAACAAATGATCTGGAATTTAGCCAATTAAATACAATAAAACAACTAGTTGATAAAAATATAAAAATGGATTCAACTTTTCAAAATTCCAAAGATTTTGAAAACATTAGCGATAGTTATCTGATAAAACTAATATATACAGAACCAACATCAACACTAACCCCCCTTCAAACATGATAAAATTATAAAAGGAAGGAAATGAAAGTCCAACACTTTGGTAAAATTGCACAACCCCCTCCCCTCCACCATTTTAATCGACATGAAAATAAAAATGGCGGCACTTAATGTTCAAAGTTTAAACTCCACAAAAAAAAAATACAACAAATTAGTAAATGAATACAGACAATGCAATCCATCAAATTGGATCTACTAGAAACAAAAATATACAACGGATCCTAAAACAACCCAGCTATATATATATGAGTAAACTTGGTTTTTGCACATGCTCGAGGAACACATCAGCACCATCAAGAAGGGCAGCTATATTTATCAACTAAAAATTGCCCTTCTCATCATTTAAGATAATTTCATAGACTCCAATCTTCTAACAACTACATTTAATCACAGACATTTTTAAATTAATATTGTATATATTCTCCCAATCCTATTGTACTTAACAGAATAATTTTAATCATTAATTCCTTTTAGAATCCATTCCCTACCCCACTATACTTGTCAGTGATTTTTATATGAGCTATTAAAAGTTTGTTGAAAAATTAATAAATCAACTTGCAATACCATTTATGAGCAGAGAGGGTTTTCTCCCATCAAACTCAGTATCTTCTTATCACAACTAGAAAGACACGCTTATAGATCTAATATTCTATTCTCCAATGTTATATCATTTAATTGAAGTAAGACTGTCCCCTCCCTGTTTTCTGATCACTCAGCACAAATAATAAAATTAAATTTGAACACATACCACAACAGGGTCATTAACATATAAAACCCAATATGGATACTCCTACCAGACAAACTCCAGAGTTCCTCTACTCAGAAACATACATCATGATAAATTTCCAAATACACAGCATATACACACACTCTCTCAATTAATATCAATCATATTACTCAAAAAATCAACTCCCCTACCTTTAAACTAGGATGATCAGACTGGTTCGATCAAAAATCAGGACATAACAATTAATCATTTTTCCGGCATTGTGCCCTTTTTTGTAAAACTCCATTCCTGTTAATATTCATCCTTGTAATTACACTTCCTCTTTGGTGTGTTGTCTATTGTTTAGGGTTATTAATATTTCTATTTTATCATTACAGAAAATTATTATCAACAAAGAAGTAGTAAAAACTACACTATCAATCAAAGCAGGTGCAAGTGCAGTTCAAATTTTATCCTACAAAAATCCAACTGTGCATGCTCCAAGGTGAGATTGGATGCAAAAATGTGTTTAGCTTGAGAACCTGGCCATATAACATAACAATTTTTGTTTTGGTGTTGGAACCATTTGGTAAAGTAATAACATTTCAACTAATATACTTAAAAACACACCAATACCAATACATATCAATAGTTATGATTTTAAGTTGAAATTACACAAAGAATCTATACCAACATAGGATTGCAGATCTGGAAGTTCAGATGTGGGTATATATAAGAAGCTTAAAACCACAATGCTAGTCATGTGGATGGCATGTCATCTGGTCAGATATTGTATTAACAGCATAAATCATACAAGTTCAGTCGACAAAAAATCACCAATAAGAAGATAGCAACAATTCATAGATCTCCACTAGCAAATTAATCCACATGAAGACAAAGACAATCCCTGTGCAAATGAAACTTCTCTGCACAATAATGCAGAAGATTTCTTGACTCTACAATAAATAACTTGAATAATACAAATGCAAGCTCTGATCAAATAGCTCAAAATTAAACACATCTTACCTGATAAACCACAAACACTAGTCATATCAATTAATGATACAGTAGACTCAAATTTGGATGTTCCAATAACAGACATGACTGCACTAAGATGAGCATGTTGCATGTAATCATAAACAAAAACATCTGCAAACATCATTGAGTCACTAACTCCATGTCTTCCTCCCATATAAACAGCAACAATAAAAAACAAAAGGTGACCTGGTCACCCAAAACAAAATCTAAAAAAGCCAAAACAGATAGTAACAGTACTATAACAA
This sequence comes from Epiperipatus broadwayi, assembly GCA_028023455.1. Lineage (NCBI taxonomy): Eukaryota > Metazoa > Onychophora > Udeonychophora > Euonychophora > Peripatidae > Epiperipatus > Epiperipatus broadwayi. The sequence continues at coordinate 3,448,724 of JAQFVV010000115.1, forward strand.
AAATATTGACCACTTGGCAGAAGACTTCATACATATGGATTTTGATTGTGATCAAGATATTGATAGATGCTCACCAAGCTCTAGAGTATATGATACAGAAGTTTCACAGATATTACCACAACATCATATGAAACCAAACCACACTGATCTCACTAATGAAGTTAAAAATAATAGCATTCAATATCAGAGAACTTAATCACAAAAATACATCAGTTGAAACAATGGATAAAGATCACCCAATCTCATATCCTAGGAATCAAGCATCTTAAAAATGGTTGACAAAAATCCACCCAAATGCCAAGGCTAAACAGAAACATACTTAAACAGAGGTTTAACATAACTAATTAGGATATAAAACCCAAAACCTCCAATGCCTGGTATTACTATACTCAAAAAAGTGTGCAAGGAAGATGGACATCACAAAACAAATAACTGATGTATGATAATAAAACATACACAATGTTGCCAGCAGGATTATATACAAGCTCACAAAAACCAATATCTGAAGGCTATCAAATTGTTACAAAGCATATATGTGAATAAAAATATATACTGTATACAGGCGGATTAATTATAACCAAATGTACAAAGTAATACAACTTCGAAAAACAATTTAAATCAAGCAAAATGGACTAATAAATCCTAACTAAAGTCATCTAAATTTTTTAATATAAGTTTTTACAGACAATTTAACTCTCACCCAGTTTATGTTCGCAAAAATTCATGAAGTATATATTTAGACACAGTATACACAATCCTCATAAACACCAATGTAAGCACATGTATACAGAAAGTATTAATGTAACCTTGTTTTTTTTAGTCTGACTAAAGTTCCTTTTTGAACCGTAATAATGATGATGATGATATTAATAATAATAATAAAAATAAAACCTCATCCATACTGGTAAATAATTGATGAGAAAAATGTAAATTCAAAAGCTAAATGTTTGTTCGTGAGGATAATAGGAAAGGGGGATTTGTTTAATAAATTATGCTTGAATGTCACATGAACTTCCAAACAACTGGCGCAATAAGTCCAGCGTTGGTGGCCTAATGGTTAGCATAGCTGCCTTCTAAGAAGCTGGTCCGGGTTCGCTTCCCTATCAATGCATTTGACATATGAAAAAAAAAAAACTGATGCAATAATTATTTTAATATTCACTTACCAATCATATGCAATAATTATCACACTAACTTATAAAAATAGTATGTGCAAGTGTGTTGTTGTTTATGAGCAACAATTTAATTTAAAAAGTAAAATTAAATATATAAATGGCATAGAAATATGAGTTGTATGTTAAACTTCTGCTTAAAGGCAAATGAGAAACTAGACAATGTCATTGATTGTAGCTACTGCATATTACTCTTTGAATACCATTTATTATTTTAGACTGAGAATTGTAGAATAAACTTTAATGGCTTTTGCATCCTTAATTAATGCACACGAAGGTTACTGGAAGAGGTACTCTGAATATTGTTCTAATCACTAACAAAACTTAATTTCTGATTTTTTTAAAATATAACTTAGTCTGTATAATATTACAGAAACTATAGGAATTTTTAAAATAAAGTTTATAAGATAAAATTGACATGATTTTGTAAAATATAAAATTAATATAGTAATCCCAAGTCAGATATTGTCGATATAACTTGAAGGGTCATAGCTATATTTAATCTTTTTTACCTAGTTATAATATTTTTCTTTTTATGCAAATTTTGTGTTTTCCCCTTATTTTTTCTAATATTTCTATATAAAGAGGATTATGTCTTTCTTATTTATATATATATAATCAAAATTACCCCAAATCCCAAACTCAACAAGACTACCCAAGAAAATAAAATCTAAAATACTGCCAATGGTTTCACTGCTACAAGAAGACTTCTCAAGTGTAAAGAACTACAAAAAAACAACATACTTATATTAAACATTATCCACAAATCCATTTACTTCCCACTTATCTTTAATATTAAGATAATTTTAAAATAAATGGAATTGTGGGTAATGTTTAATATAAATATGTTGTTGTTTTGTAGTTCTTTATATTTGAAAGTCTGCTTGTAGCAGTGAAACCATTAGTAGTGTTTTAGATTTTATTTTCTTGGCTAGTCTGTTTAAATTTAGGATTTGGGGTAATTTTGATTATTCATTGATTAGTTTAGCTTTATGCTTTTAATGTTTATATATATTTACTAGTACGTTTCTAATTCTGCCTTGTTATTTTTTATTAGTTTTTTATTATCTTATTATTAATATTTATATTGCACCAAGAGTAATATAGATAATATTTATAACTGTTAGTTATGTAAATCGCAAAATGTCATTTTACCTTGCATAGAATAAAAGAATCATAAACCACTTTTGTATACTATGACCTATGAATTAGTGGAATGTCATTCATATGATCATAGGGAATCAAAAACAACTTGTTGGCAACTAATAAGATTTAAACTATTATAAAATTGTGATGTTAGTTTATTATTTTATTTTATTAGATATTATTTATAATTCAAAATTACTTTTAATTTATTTGTTAATCGTAATAATTGAATATTGATTTAATTTTGTATGTGTAAATATGGAAAATCTTCTGCCTAAAAAAATATTGAATAACTAAGTAATAGAGTATTACAACAGCTGAAAGTTCAGAGCCTGGAGATAAGGTCTATGAATTGCATCTAGCTCTGTAACTTCAACTGATTGAATTTCCTATTACTTATCAAACTATAAAAGCATTCAATTGTTTTATTTTTTTTAGTACTTAACTAAGTATAAGCACTTAATCATGATTAATGTAGATTGCCTTTCCTACCCATATTTGCATATTTAATCTGTCCTATTTTGCATATTTGCACTTTGTGAAAATGAAGAAATATTGTACTTCTTGAAAATGAAGGTTATACCTTTGAAAGTGCTAGAAGAAATCAATAAAAGTTTGTTATTTATTTATTTGATTTGAGTTATCTATATATAGCCGAATTATATATGTGTGTGCATTTTTAATATTAACACAAATATTAAGTTATTACAAATAGATAAAAGTAATTATAGATTGTATTGCCTCACCAATAATATTGATCACATCATATTGCAGTTATATATTTTATTTTTGTGATCACCATATTGACATTCACCTGACCAAATTGGATTAACATAGTATCTTTATCTACTATCAACCATTATGATGGGGGCTATTTGGGATTGATTTTGAGCCATCTACCTGAAGGAAAAATTGTAAGCTTCTTTGAAAACTGAAAAGAATCTAAGTTCACTCATCCCAGACTTGAACGCAAGTTATGGAGATGACAAATGTGCTATGCTATGAGGCCTTTTTAATTTGTCATTTTCTAAATATATTCTTGATACAACGTATTCTAATATCTCATTTTTTTAGAGATACATTTTGTACAATTATTTATTTATACATAATACTAAAATTCATTTTAAAAGTTAGTTTTTATTTGCATTTAGACAAGAGTGGCTGCTCTAATCTTTATAAAGTGGAATCTTGCATTTAAATTTGTAGAGGTCTCTCTTGTAATAAATTAAGCACTCAAGGTGCATATACTAAGGTTATAGCCTTATTTAAGTATTATATGCTGACATTGTTCTTAATAAGAATTAATATTTACAACTTTAAATTGATTCAAAATATTTCTAAATTTAAGATCTGACTATTAACTCATTGTAAATCGAAAGATTTCATGATCGTTAATGTTTAACAGAAATAGTGGACTTAATCAGGGAAGAATTTATTAGCTTCATGCTCCCAAATCAAAATGCTTTATTTATATTTGCCTATATATTTAGAAAAATAGGTTGAAGATAAGAGTGTCCACTCTTATCTTTATAAAGTCAAATCTTGTGTTTAGATTTGTAGAGGTCTCTCTTGTAATAAATTAAGCATTCAAGGAGCATGCACTAAGGTTATAGTCTTATTTAAGTATTTAGACATAAGATAATTTTGTTAAAGTATGGTTACTTTTGAGTATTTGATATTAAATCCTTGATCATGTGTATATATATGATTCTTTTAATATAGTAATAGAAAAATTCTTAATGATTAAAATACAAGTAAATATTTTGTAAGAGCAAAACATGTTTTAAGAGATCTATATACTGAATTATAATTCATTTAGGTTATATGTTAATTAATAGTTTTATAGCTAGCCCTTAGTTCTTGGAGTAGACCTCAAAAAAAAAAGTTACGATAACAAATAGGAATTTTTTTCATCATCCAGATTATGATCACAACGGTTGCATGGTGTAATGCAAAACATGTGTGTTGCCTCGTGGACAAAAACAAGTATAAATACTTAATCATGTATATTTATATATATATATATTAATAATCTTCCTAATGTTTAAACAGTCAATTCTGTCTTACTGCAGTTTGGATAAAATATATTTCTTCTGCCCTTCTTTGGCTCATTTTGCAAACTTGATTAGAGAACTTTATCAGCCATAGACAGTTTTTTTGGAAGGTCAGTCCACTTGAATAGTGAAAACTGCGCTTTGTATTGAACCATTTTTATCCATAATATGCCAATCTTTCTATTAATTATATTAATTTTTTTTTCAATTGATTTCAATATTTTACTTTTTTTTTAAAAAAAAAAAAAAAGTTATATTAATTGACCTAAGAGTATTTATTTTTTTACTATCGCGGACAAACTTGTCAAACTTTTTGTAAATAAGTGTGTGTTTTTTAACTTTATTATTAATATATAATTTAAAACCAAGTTCGTTAATATATATATTTTTCTTTGAAGGTTTTTGTTTTCTTCAGACATCAGAATCTTTAAATCAATAATGTTTTTTTTTTTACAGTAATATTAAATTCAATCAATCTAATTATTGTACTTTCTCATATTTTATGATTAGCTTTAAAATTGTTTTGCCTTTTTTGCAATTTTTTAATCTCGTATAATCTTTAAAGTGATTTACATATTGACTTAATTATTTCAGTTTATGTTTCCAATGCTTATCATTTCTTTAATTGGTTGGCTTAATTCATTTTTTTTTTTTTTTTTTACATAAATTCAATTTTTTTTTCAAACTTCTCATATGTTTAGTTTTACCCAATAGTTTGTGCATGGAAATATTTTATTTTATTGAAACATATATATATGTCTGTGTGTTTAATTGTTAACAGCAAGTATTACATATATAATTATTAACATTTGCACAGATAGAAGTAATTAAGCAGAGATCAAAGATATCTCGCATACGAGATGGTGATAATTATTATCAATATATAATACCGTATATAATAGTATAATCACCACACAACACTGAATATATGCAATAATTAATATATATTGTAATGGTATTTCATGTTTGAAACAAGATATGTTTAAATTAGGTCATGTGACATCCGACTTGATTTTTTTAAAAAATATTTAACAGTAAATCTTTGATTCCAAATAAATATTTCTATTAGATGAAAGTTAAATGGTTAATAAAATTTTAAAAAAACAGATTCAATTCGAATATATATATATATTAACCAAATGATGATCATAAGTCCTCCCAAAAGTTTTTTATTTGTTTTTCAGCTTCAATAAAATAAAAAATGAAGCTCTCAGGTGCCAAACCTAAATAAAAAGTTCATTTTTAGAAAACTTATTAATGCTCGATCATCGATCATGATCATCTACAAATTATTACCACCATCCCTTCATATCCCCCAGTGGATTACATGATTTCTTAGAGTTGTGGATTTTTCAAGCATATTGGATGTTAAAATTGTTATGTTTGAATAAGTTTGAAATGTAAACACAAACTAAATGGATTAATAAAAAATTAACTTAACAATTTATTAATAATCCATAAATAAAAACTGTTATTTATATACTCACAACTATTAAAGTGTATACAAAATATGAAATATGATTGATGGTAATAAAATATATTTCCAAGTGAAATATTTAAACAATTCCAAACCATAGTTCTCTGTAGATATTGTTTTTTTTTCTTCATTGATTCCTCTAAAGATGGTAATTCTTTTTTTTTGGGCACTGGTAATGTTAGAGAGGAAATACACCAGCATTGGTGATATTAGATATCATATAGTCTCAGTACATCTTGAGTAGTTCTTGATGCATTGTCCATTTCTTTTTTCATGACGTTATTAAGTCAGGCACTGGCTGGTTTTGGCAAACTTCAGTCTTAGTTTCTAGGTCTGACTGCATTTTCTATGTATTTTGGCTGGTGTGATATTCGTTGACTATTCACCCATATTTCTGTTAAACAAAGCCATCATAATTGCTGTTACAAATGGAAGTATTGAAAATTATTGTAAAAGAGTCAGAAAAATAAGACTATCTGAGTTACAATGGAAAAGTTTTAACCAGCAGTTTCTCACCTCCACATTAGATCACTGCAGCACTGATTGTTAAGTTGAGTCTTCAGATAAACTGTAGCAGATTAGACTGGACTACCTCGACTGATTATTTATATCCCTTTTTGACATTATTCAACAACATGCTTTTCAAACAAGGAATTCATTACCAGATAGTTACAAGATTTGATCTATTTCCTTACAACAACATGTTTTTTTTTTTAAAAAAAAAACATTTTTATTCTCTTCACACCATGTTGAGAAAACAACTTTACAGATATAATATCATGATTTGATATATAAATGAATGAAAGAAAAAAAAGTTTTTTTTTTATCTTTTCTCAATTTACATTAATGAACAATAGGAAGAAAGAAAAAAGTTATTGCTGATATTTAAATTTTAAATAACTTTCAAAATATTATCAATTCCAAACTTTTAATACCATATTTAGTTTTGCCATGAAATTTTCTACAAAAATATAGATTTTATTTAAAACTCCATTAAAAAAAAGCAAACCAAAAAGGGTTCAAAATGCTTTAGATATTTATAAATTATGTAATTTAATTTTGCACTTATCAAAATTACTTTTTTTTTCTTTTACATTGCAGTTGATCATTTTGTTATTTCTGATATATTACAAAATAATCTTATAAAATATTTAATAGAATGATTAAATATGTAGACTAACTTTTCATTGTTTTTTTTAGGTAGTTTATATATTTATTACTCAATTACAACAATGAGTTTTTATTAAACAATTTTTATGCAGATTTATAACATAACTAATTCAAGATGCTATTGGATTTATTATAGTTTAATATGTAATCAAACAAATTTCAAATTTTGTAAGTATTGATCCTTCCTGTTCAACTCAAATTGCATTCAATTACAACTATCTATTACCATATAAAAGTTCCGGACCATTTTCTCTCACTGTATATATATTTCATGAACAATTTTATCCCATGTCCAAAGAGGTTTTTAATTCTTTCATATATGTATTGTAACATAATTACTGTTCAACAGATAATAATTGCCCCCAATTTCACATAAAATTAGAATATATATATATTCTGTAACAGTCAGAAAACATGTGACTCGTAAACATAGTGCAGAATTCGACCACCACACAGAACAGCAGCACCATCGAGGTAGCGAAGCCACCCGTGTTACTGAGTTCGAACATAGTTTATCGGTTCCACAATACAATCCATGAAACAACGCATCTGATGCGACATTAGTAAATATTTCCTTAGGCACGGTGGTCAGGGATATGCAAGAGATTCATGATTTTATTCTCGAGTTAGCCAATAATCAAACTAATATTAATTAAACATTCATATTTACATAATCGAGGAAATATTATATAGAATGGGTATCGAATAAATGAAACGTAACTGCAGACGTATAGTTTAAAATTATTTATTAATACATTTTAATAAAACAATCATTTACTAATAATATTTTATGGATTCAAAGCTTCAGTAGCGGGATTTGCGACATGATTATATTTTAAAGAATACATTTATTTATTTAGACATTACTTTACATTGAGGACTTCAGTAGCGGTATTTCCGATACTGTAATGTTTACAAAAGGAATACATTTATTTGTTTAGACATTATTTTATCTTGAGGACTCAGTAGCGGTATTTCCGATACTGTAATGTTTACAAAGGGAATTCACTTATTTGAAGGCTTAATCTAGCTACCTAAAATTCTCGAGTAAGTATTTCTAATGCATGCCTTGGGGAATTTATACCTTTGCAATGCAAGAGTCTAAAGTAAGATTTAAGAGTAGCGGCGGACATATATTTATTTAATTAAAATATTTATTTTATGACTAAGGGCAAACATTTATTTGAGAGTGAATTATGAAGATAATGCAGAGGCGGAGTGATATATAGAATAATAAAATTAAGTAAAGGAACACGTGGTACGCTTTAGAAAGGCGATATGGAATGGCAGTATATTGAAACTGCAATGCCGCGAATGAGTTTATAAGACTGTCGGGCTGGTCTCTGCCTCGGCCCGACGAAGTAAGGTGTCACATAAGCATAACCAGGGACAAGCGGTCCGTGTCGCAATTTGCCGGCTGGCTGCATGACAGGTCAAATCCTACGGGAGCATTTATTATGTCCGCTTGTGTAGGACGACTGGGGTTAATTTCAACCCTGAAGAATCCGGAATATTTACGGCGGAATAGATCATCGCGTCTTTAAAACGTAACACATGTATAAGTATAAACGATTATGATAAGATTTAAATAGATTTCTAATTCGGCCCTACATTATCAACATTTACTAAAGAACGTTGGTGACTCTCAAAGAAATGTAATTTTCTGGAATTATTCATGATGATTTAATAAATACAAAACATATATAAATTGGGAATTATTATAACTAATATGTCAGCCATTTGCGAAGTAGTAGACCCCTGCATTACAATAAATGATGCATTGAATGCGTGTCGATTTATATGAAAGTTAAGTTAGTTATGAAAGCAAATATTAATGAAAATTTGACACGCATTCATTGTTCCAAGCGATCATAGATTTAAACTTTGAAAATTGAGACAATTATGAGCATGCAATAATTAAATAATAACTATAGATAGAATGTAGATTTGAGAAATACGCACCCAAGAAAGATAGAGTGAGGTAAGCTAGATTATTAGAGAAATTTACATATTAAATTAATTATTCAATTTTAGTTATACAAATGATAGTTTTTACATTTTATAATTTAGATAAGTAATATGAAGAAGAGCTATAGCATGTTATTAGAGTACTCTAGAGTTTGAACACAGACAGGTACCTGTTTTATAAGAAGTTTTCTGATTCCATTAGTTTAGCAGCAAAAAGTTCATGAGTGGCAATTCTTTCTTGTATTTAGATATTTCATTTACTTTCACAGCAGCAGCAGCTTTCTCATTTATTTCAGGCAGCAGATCTTCATGGTGAATTTATGACGGGCAATGGAAAGTTCGGCATCCGATAGGCCATCTCCCGATGGAGAATAATCTAGGTGCTTTTACTCGGTCATACCTTGGCAGGAACAATTTATTTTTATATTTTGGAGACTCTCAGTGATCGAGAGCAAAGCTAAAGTTTAAGTGAATGTCTCCAGCAAGTCTAAGATGGCCTCTTTTTTTATCTTGATCTTTCACATTTTTGTTAAGGTATTTTTAGGTTCTACTTAATCTGCCCTGAGGATAATCAATGCATTTTGTTGGTTTTAATTAAAGAAAGCTGCCGTTCTATTGTTTACATTTTACATTTACTAATTACATTTTGGGGAATTTTTCTTTAATTAATCTATTATCTATCACTGACCGATGCTTTTAAATTTCAAAGACAAAAAGGAAACATAAGATTATTTTAACTTTTAATTAAATATTACATCAGATTTTTTTAGAATTATTATTAAACGAAATTTAAACAAAGCAATAAATACGAACTTTATAATCCAAAATAAATGATTAAAATTATACAAAATTATATAACTAAAAGAAATCTAAATTATATTATTTTATCCCTATTTATTGCCTTTAATTTGAGATCGAAATGTGTGCGTGTTTATGCTGAATTCTACATATATTCATACATTTTTAATATTGCTACACACACAATTCGATACCAAAAAGTTTAAATTTGGGCAGGATAGACCGGTCAATGAGAGACGACAGAAAAAGGTGAAACTTAAGATTCGAATACGAATCTTACTGTTTCAATTCATTCAAAATGGAAAAAATTGTAATCAATTATGCTATTTTTTAATATATTTAAATAAATCACAAGTATAGTCTATATTAATATATAAATATAAAAGTTTGTTTATAGCTTTATACATCAACAAATATTTCACTAATCTAGATGAATCATGAATAATTTTATTTCTTTTTTTGCATAGAATTTTATGGACTGTACATATTTGTGTTATGATACTTGTTATAAAAATGTTGATAATTTGCAATGTATAAAAAAATTACAAAAATTAATGTAATGTGAACTACCTTACCTAGCACTACTGAGTTCAAACCCTGTAACTCAACTAACAGATAAGGCAGAATGAAATAATTTTACTAATTATTATTATTAAAAAGGGGATTAAACTGACAGTTATCAGTTATATTTCCTAATCCCCTTATCTAATAATCATCTCCACCAGGGTTGGCCAAGCTTAGCCAAGTTAGAGGATTTTATAAAGTCCAAAGTTTTAAGCAGCAATTTTCATAGAAATATGCCCTACAAGTCTCTTATTGAAAGATACATTCAATATTCTCTTATAGATTATCCCATATGCTAGCTCTTTTACCCTACTTCTCAAGGTGAATGGAATGAGATAACTGAAATATTGAACACAAGTTCTTGATCAAATACAGCAAAAATTTATTTTTTAAATCTTAATTAGAAATATTAAAAGAAACAAATAATAATAATAATAATAATTATAATAAAAATAGCACACAAAAAGAAAAATATCTAATCTACAATACCTTAATCCATAATAAGAGAACACCAGCTCCCATATATTCATTACTGCACAATAAGAGCATAATCCTCCCTTCTATTAATTTCTTACTGTGTGCATGCCTTCCAAAACTTTGTGAGCAATAATACACACAAAAATATAGGTATAAAATAGCCACATGCTGATTGGTAATATAACACAAGAGGACAAAAAAAAAATCAGTGAAATATGTTTCAATTCATGTTTTCTACACATTATAAAATAAATACAAAAAAATTATATATATATTTTTATCTAACTCTATATGCATACATACATTTTTATATGTATAGTGTAATTTTGCTAAGATATTAATTTATTAACTAGATACCAAAATATTATAAATATGTTTATCTAACTCTATACTGTACCGGTCGAAATTGTATGTTAATTCAACACGATTCATAGTCTGGGTAAAAGTACCTCGAATCAAACCATACACGAGATCGAAGATCAAAAATATTTATGGATTCTAACCTGTTTACCCATCCTCTAAATCTAACAACCAATTAACAATATTTTTGAGGCAAGCAATCAATCTTTTCTAACTCTGGCAGGCAGCTACAGCAGGAGAGCATGAGCCACAACTATTTCTAACATTTAACCCTAGCATTTAGTTTAATTACACATATGCATGAGTTTCAAAAAGAGAATGGTATGGGTGTGACCTTGAGTCATCAGATAGCAACACAATATTTACATAGAAATGCTAACTTTAAAGTAAATTTAATTGAAATAAACCACAGATAGGTTAAATTCATATATATATATATATATATTAATAAAAAGCATATCTATAATTCTTTAATATCTTGCTATTCATTATTTATTAACAAAAAATTTTGATTATATAACTTATTATGCCTCTTGTAAGGGAGCGGTATAATTTATATGCCAATTTAAACAGAGAGAACGATTAAAGTTCTTTGGTAGACGCCAATTCAAGTATGGGTGAGAAGAAAAACAAATATTTAAAAGCACTACTTTTGGTTAACTTTAACACAAGTAAAATCATTACAAGAAAGAAAATAATTTGATTATATTTTTAAGAAATGGCTTCGAAGAGAGTGACACACTTGAATGCAAGTGGATCGCAATATTCGCAAATAAATATGCTACTGATAGTAAAATGTAAACTAATATGATCAGACCATTGTCAACCTGCCATGAAGTGCTCGGAGACAATAGAAAATAATCATATCCAGCATTTGAAATGACAACCAACACAAACTCAATCCTTCCAGCCGATTCCAGAGACACTAAGAAATAGAGACGAATGGTTTGTGGAATTTGCAAACCTTCAAATATTTCAGGTGAAAGATCAGGAATCACCAAGGCTTGCTAATATCAGCTCACCTCGGGTCTTTTCAATTTTGTCTTTCATATCCTGACCTACATTTTAGCCAGTGAATCTATTATGTGGTTTAATTCTGATATAGCAATCAAAAGGATAAAACAGCTGATCAAGCAAAGTGCCGGTGAGGCAAATACAAATACTAGAAAAATATCATTCTTTTAAAAATTAGTATATGAAAATTATACTGAGCCACCTAAGATTACATTTATATTATAGTGGATTGACCAAGATTGGATCTACACAAATAAATCTAAAATATTTTACGAATATCATTTATTGCTGATGTGACGTGTCTCTCCCTTCAAAACAAAATCTTACCAATATTTTAAATTTAATATTGACAATGCTCTCTTACACCTTAGCATGGAAAAATCTTCTACCCTCCTTTTCATTCTTTTAAAATGAAATAATATAATTAAATAAAAAATTTCACACTTGATCTAGCGTCTCCCTCAAAACTAAACCTTATACACATGAAATATGTTTTCAGAAAATATAACCATAATAAAACAAAGTCATTTCATCTCAACAAAATGGGTGCTCTAAGTAATAATCATTTAGAGCAGAAGATTGATTTATTTACTGACAGACATTGGTCGGGAAATAGGAAGCAAATCATTTAAATCATAAGACAAAATATAAATGAAGCAGGTATGAATGTTGTCGAGATGGAACAAATTGGTACATAAATAGCATTTTAAATCAGATATTTATAAATCTAAACAATATATCTATAGGTAAGTAACAAATATCTTTATAGACTGCTTTAATAAGAACAGTTTTGCATTAAGAGAGGCATAATTTAAGACAGATAACAGTTATATAGCAGAAACATTAAAGTTAAGTTATAGAAAGTCAAGATTACAAAGTTTAGTTAATGCAATATTTTACATTTAGTTAGGGAGAATTTTATTTTAGAAGACATTTATTTGTAGAACACTTAAATATACAGTCAACCGGAATTTGAGAATAAATTAGGAGATTAGAAATGAAAACAATTTAAAACAGTGGTATTCAACCACCGGGTCACAGAAGTTTTCTGCCAAGCCACACTAGTCTGGCAAGAAAGTTAGTAGTAACAAAATAATAAGATTTTAAACTTTTAATTAATATAAACAGTTTTTATTTATTTTTTCATCACATTTTTACCCTGTTAAAAAATAAGAAACAGAATAAAAACAAAATCTAATCATACATAAATTAATTTGTTTTTCTATTTATCACAGATGTTTATGGAGAGATAGAATTAAATTTATTATTTTTCTAAAAAAATTCAAAATTAAAAAAAAAAAGGTTTTTTATTATACAAACTCCAGTTGTCTTTTGATAGCCAATCATGGTTGCTTGTCGGCATTGTTTATGTGTTAAAACAAGATCAAAACTTTTAACTTTTTCAAGTTTCCTTTTTTTTTTGTTTAAAAATACACCCATTTTTTTTTTTGGCCTATAAGATGATAATTTTTGGTTTTATTTGTATACTGCTAATATACTAAAACTTTTATTTTTAAAACCAATTTCTGTTAACCTTTTTTGAAAAATAAAAACAAACAAAAATAACTTTGTGCGATTTTTTTTTTTTTTGGCTTTATTTCTATTACTCGATATCTATTTTACCATTTTTTAAAAAAAACTTTTCCTATTAATTACATTTTTTGATCCTTTCAACAACACCAGCACACAAAAAAAAATTACAATAACATCAAAACTTCAGACTTTTATACGTTTTGTTTTATTTTTTCAGATTTAAAATACGGCGATTTCTATTTTGCCCTTACTACTATCAAAAGACAACCTCCATGTATATATATATATTGTAATGATCCAGAGAAAGCTACTTAATGTAATCTGCACTACAGGGTGCCACTAGGCATTTGAACCTAGAAAATTTATAAAGTAGGCAGATACGTAAGTTAAAAAAAAATTTTTTTATTTAATATATTTTGATTCCGGTCATTAGCCCATTATCACTAGCTCAGGGAGTAGCAGAGATTTATATTTATATTAAATTCTTATCTAAGAATATATAAAAAAGAATAAAATAAGGCCACTGCCAGTAATTAACATACAAACATTTATTTACGCACATATATAAAATTTAGCATTATTTTAGAATAACTTTTGCTTTGGATTTTAACTTGATTTTAGAATTTAAATTTACATTTTAATTTTTATAATATTATAAGTTTACATTTTAATTTTTTTTATAAGTTCGCACAGATGGATTTATAAAAGTTTGTTTTAAAATGTTTGAGTATAGATCGGTTACATAGATTTCACGGTTAAAAACATTTCAAAATAAACATAAACGATCAAAATACAAAGTCATTGATACCGTCAATTGCAGAGGGAAATTTATAAGTAACCCAATAGCATTCACCATAAGATGCTTGCATTGACACCAATAACTTAAAAGACATCCGAATAAATACATTTTAGATACTCACTGTAAGGTATCATTATTTATCGAATGTCTATATATTTTGATCCAATATGAAAACCCAAAACATAATTAACCGATAACGAATCCATGCAAGCGTCTATAAACAACTTAAATTTAATGCATTTTTATTTAGTGTCGAGTATGAATAGACTACATAGATTTGCATTTGAAGATAAAACATTCTATCCCCATTTAACCTTAGGCTAAAAGTTCGCAGTCAAACTGGCATCAATCCATCTGATATATCGATGTATTCAATGTAATACGAATACGGCAACACAAAATAGGTTAAGATAAGACATTGACTCTCATCAGATAGGAATATTACATCTATCTAATGAGAAGAACAATAAAAAAAACTCCATAGAAACGGACTGCGGTCATTTTGCCGACTTACGATCGCATTCCCTAGGCAAGAGGAAGTGTGCGGTGTATACAAGCGATTCTGCCCATAGTGAATCTTGCATTACATCTACTAACTACATCAATATATCCAATCCATTGACCCAATTCAACAATGACACAAATAACCTAAGATTACCCTCCCCTAATATAACTTTACAAATCTATACAGCCATTCATGCCCGACTTAAGTTTATCATTGATATATTTTAATTTATCGGAAAACAGAAATCATAATAAAACTTAAAGAACAAAAAAAAAATATAAATGGAAATGATTTTACAAAAGAAATACATCAAATAACATTTTAACTACTTTAGTCAGATAGGAAATTCTTATATTTATAAATATTGAAAAGTTCAGTATTTAGAGTTCTTTTGTTTAGAAATGTTCATAAATTATATATTTCTTACTGTTTTGAAAAATGTCAGTTTTCTCTGATTTCTTGTAATGGAAGGTATTAATCCCACGAAGTCATAAGGAGATCGGTGTGCAGTTAATCGCTGGTCCTTTATGGTTGATGGTATTCTTCTGGGCCTTGATGTCCTGTGGCCCGCAATATCGGAAAATGATGTTTCATTTTTTTTGAACAACTGAAGGAATTGAAAGTGCGTCTTTCAATCCCTTCTCCTTCAACTCTGCACTAACACCTATAGTCACATCGTAATAACTCTTTTTATTTCCAATCTTTCCTTTTATATTAATTTTGTGGATTAACTCAACATTACGTCATCGATGTGATGGTCCTTTCGCTGAGGTCTGATTCCATTGTTTTCTCTCCTATCTGACTGTTGCTTATACATTTAAATGCCCAAGGCTAGTTTACATTTAACTAATTAAAACAATCATTTCCATTTTCTGATTACTTAATGTGTTTTACAAAATTAAAGATATATTTTTATCTCTAAATCTTTTTAAGTTTTTGCTTTTAAAATATTTTTTCTATTTTTAATAAAGTTTTATTTTAATAATTTTTTTCATCTGTGCGATTTTATATATATACGAGTTTAAGATAGATTTTTTTAATTTTCAATTTTTAATTCTTAAAAAAGAAGTTTTTATTTGCGAACTTTTTTTCTTTTCATGTTTACTAATAAAAAAAAAACAATGTAACGTACGTATGTGCCTGTTACAATATGTAACCATCTTGTATATTTAACATTAAATACAGATATTACATTTATCATAATCATTGCCATGTAATTACACTAGTTATGATATTTCCCAACATTTAGGTGAATAACATTTTATTCTTGAATGTTTTAACAATGAAATAATAAACATAGAAATGCAAGCACATTAATGAGAATGATTGTTATTGTACTGTTTTCTGTGTTCAGCATGTGAAGGTAAGCAACACCATTACAATACACAATAACTAGTATGCTGTTTTGGTGAGTTATAACAATTATGCTTATCTAAGGCTAAGCAGGTTACATCTTTAAGAAAATTTATCTGTAAACTTCTGCCGGTCCATGAAATCTTATCCTTATTTTGCCAGGCTTCAGGTGTGAAAAGGTTGAAGACCACTGATTTAAAAGATATTACCTAATTTATTCAGAGTCCACATGTGAAATCTAGGTCCAATGACAGAATGATAATTTGAAGTTGGCTTTCATTATTTTGGCATAGGAATAGCTAGCTATTGAGTTTGGTTCAAGAGTTCACAGTTTGGCAGTCCAAAATTCAAACATTTAACAAAAATTTTCTGGCTTCATGATACTTGGGTGATCATATTTGAGACAACAGGAAATGGGTAGGCTAGGGTTGTTTAATCCATTATCATATTGCCGCACATATTTTAAATTAAAACTGGCATGGATTCACCATGCTCTCTCTCAAACAAACTGACTCATCTCTTCCTATTGTTCTCCTGGTCTATTTATACGTTTCCAGAATACTTCTTGAAAATTCCCCTTTTTCATTAACCTGAGGCAAAGCAGATATATTTGATTCAGGCAATCATAATCATCAATCCAAAATATTTTAGTATTGTCTTTTTAAGATCCACTCTCCTAATAAACCCACTAATTTCATTGTTTCAAATTTATTTTAAGTTTACGTTGATTTGAGGAATTTTTCTTTAAAATATCTTTCTTATGATTTATTTTAATTTAATTAGAAAATCCATTACTACTTTGCTAATGGACTTTCTTTTGTTTTATGCTAAAGAATGTGAGCAGGATTTATCACAAAAGTAAATCTCAGAATAAAATACTTTGACTTTAAAAAAAAATTATTTTAAAAATTAATTTCTTGATTTTTATAAAAGTTTCTGTCTACAACTATATATATCCATGCATATATATATCTGAGTCCATCCAATATTTATAATTAAAGTTTTAAATAGAAACTTTTGAGATTTTATTTACTTATTAACTGATCTAGAAATTCAATATATACAAGATGGCAGATGAAAAGTTTTATAATCATCCTTACAAGCGTGGATCAAGTTTGATCCTAGGTTAGAAATATAGAAAGATGTGAAGCATGGATCTGATCTACAGATCCATTGCTTTAATATACATACATATATTTGTATACATATAATTTAATTTTACTAAGACATTAATTTTTAAAATAAATACAATTATATCTAATTCTATATGCATGCATGCATTCATATATGTATTGCTTAATTTGGAGAAAATGTTAATTTCTGATATTGATATATTTTAAAATAAACTTAAAAAACAACAATAGTAATAATAAATTAAATGTACTTTCTTTACTTATACCAATAATGAGGGGGGTATATACACTTTATTTTTGCTCTTGAAATATTTCAAAGACTCATCTGCAATATTTATTCATAGGAGACATTAAATAATCCTGGCTACTGTGATTACTATTTTCCCCTGGTATTCAGCTAAAACCTAATTTCCCTGACATGCTCTCACAAAACTCTATTGACATGTGTGGTAGTGATCAGGAGAAACAGACAATTTTAATTTAGCTACTTTTCCTCCAAGGCATGGTTTCAACATAACAGTAAATTTTATAGGGTGACCATTTGAAGATTAGATCTGGTGCACTTGTTAAACTTCTACTCCATTTTGTTTATTTTAGTAAACTCTTGTGGTTGCAGTAAAATCTTTTGTTAAGTCTATCAAAAACAGCTTCCAATAATTATCCAAGAATTCTTGTTTTTTCTCTCTGGATCTCCATTATAGTGTAATCACCAACTGCTCACTAACTCTGATGATGACTTTCTCTGCTGGCTTTCTGATTGCTAACTGCTCTCTGACTGGCACTTCTCTCTCTGACTGCTCACTTCTCTTTGATTGTCCACTTCCCTGACTGATCACTATATGCACACCAAAAAACAAAAGTGTTGTAATCTTTTATCTTTGATCTAAATTAACTTATTTGCTTAATCAGTTTACAGATGAGTTTTTAAAAAAAAAATCTTTATAAAAAAAGTAATTTCCAGAATTTTTTATAAAACACATTACCAATTAAATTTTGATAACATATCTTGGTATATCTGAAGAAAAAAAATTGTATCAAAGAGGCAAATTGTTTAATTACTCACAAAAAGGAATTATAAGAACATGGATACAACAATGTCTCTAATTAGGTAGTAAATACTGTTAAAAAAATTTCTAAAAATTTAATTAGAACAAATTAAAGTACATTTGGATTGATTTTTCTTCTCTTATCTTAGACAAAAGAACACATTTAAAAAAATTTATTAACAAAAATTAATTTCACAAATAAAAATAATAAACATAGTTGCAATATGTACACATTCTACTGCCTATCTGACCACTATAATATGTGCGTATATATTTGCCACAAATGTCACTTTTGGTTTTTAAATTGTATTTATACTCTTACATTTTATGAGTCAACTAACACTTACATACAGTGCTAGATGACCAAACCTTGTGATGGGAGTTTCCATCATCATCAGTTACCATCACAATCCCCCTCTTTTGATAAAGACCTGAAATGCATACTAACCATTTTTACAGTCCTCACTATCAATACAAATTATCTTTTTTCATGATTCCCATACTTTATTTACTTAAGAATATTATCATGAGACATCTTGAATGAAGAAAATTCTGAAAACTTATTTAGAATTCTGAAAAACTGATCTATTAGGTTGCATTCCAATCTGTCACACAACCATTACTTCAAACTGAACCAAAAAGAAAACTATTCCAAAGATACTCAATTTCATTGAGACCTCAAAAGATTACTATTCAGTAAGCCTTATGTGCCTCCACATTCTCATGAAATAGATGCAAGCCCTGCTCATAGATAATCTGAACCTTACACATTCATTTAGCATCAAACAAAGTAAATTATATTCTTTTTTTATCAAAAACTCTACACCATGTCAACATGATGATTTAATCACATTAGATTATGTGGGTAATTATGTTGACTCAATACAATTGGTACAAAACTTGAAATAGCCCCACTAACATCTAGATACCTAACCAACTCTAATGTTTTAATTTATTACATATTATAACCAATATCAAAAATACATCTGATTCAAGCATATCTGAATCTACTTTCTAATATTTTAGAAAACTTTGTATCAAAGCTCCTTTCGTTTATGAGTGATTAACCACTATCTGATTAATCACCAATTATCTTAATATTCTTTTCTTTACATTTATAGCATATATCCTTAGGATATTCACTACTACATCCCAGACTTTGTGAATATAATCACTACTTTTTTCTGATAGATCTATTAAATTGAGATTCATCTTTAGTTCTTTTTCTAATAGCTTTTGGTTCTGGACTCCAATTAGTTTTTCTTTTATTTTCTAGTAAGCTACTTCATTATGATTTCTATTACTTTGTAATTCTATTGCATTGATTCCAGTGGTTTCTTTCTCTTTATCCAGTTGATGACCTTGTTAATTTTGAAGGCCCTTATCTACAGAGTTTAATAGCTCTTCCACCTGTTCAATGGACTACTTATTGGTGGCTAGCAGCATCTGCTCTATTCAAAAAGGCAAATTATGTCTAATTTTTCAAATAATACAATTACAAGCATCCAAGGTTCTGAGTTTAGTCAAATTACTTCTGAAGAATTTAAAGTAATTTCCCCAGTACTGGGTTTATATTTCTCCTGTGTTATTTGATAATGAATGATTTCCTGACATGCCTCTGACCAAAAATTGCTCAACAGAACTTCTTGATAATTTTGAAAGTTTTTGGGTCTATTGAATAATGAATCTTACCAGGTCTGCACATTCCCTTGCAAGTGATCACATGAAATTGCTAATTAAGATTCTTCTGACAAGGAGTTAAGAGAAAAGCAGGTTTCCAAAGTTTTTAAATGTTCAACAGGAGCTTCAACAGTTCCTTGGAATATCCTTATTTTCAAAAATTGTTTTACATTGGGTTGAATTTCAATATCTTTTCCCTTCTCCCCTTTCTTTAATAATTTTAGGTTACTACCTTTCATTCTCAACTCTTCCATCTTTACTTTTAACTCTTGTATCTCAATATAAATTTCCACTATATTATCATTTTTTCATATTCTATCCCATGACTTTACCCATTTCCAAGTCCTTCAATACTCTGGACTTTATTGTCAAAACTTTTCTGCTTTTCTTGAATAACCTCAACAGTTTCATGTAAGTTTTGTTATTTTTCCTGAACATTTTCAACTTTTCATGTAGGGTTGAATGCTTTTCAGCCATATCATAAAATTGCTTTGCTTTATACTTTTGAATTCTTCTTCCCTCATTTGTTATATATTTCCTATATTACAGAGCTTTTTTTATACTTTGCTGCAAGTTTTGGATTTTTTTATCCATATTTTGTTTTATATTTTGTATTATCTCCTTTGCATTTTTTGTATCTTGGTTAATAGTATGCTGCATATTTTGCAGTTTTGTATCCATATTTTTAATTAAGGCACACTTCATTTTCATGTCAAATGTGCTTGGTATCTCATCAGCCACTTGTTCCCCTGTTTGATCTAGCTCTTGAAGCTTTTTGCTCTGGTAACATTGACTGTACAGATTCTTGTATCTCTACTTGCTCTATTTTAGGATTGTCAGACTTTTCAGATTGTCTCTGATTTTCCTCCATTATTTTTGACTGATTTGATATATTCAAAGTGTTACTTTTTTATCTTAGCTCTGTTATTTGTTTATAATGAATTTAAATATTTGAAAACCAGGCACTCTTCACAAACCTGTGAGCTTAATTGTAAGTATAGAGGATTTGAACTCAGATTTTCAAACACCCTTCAACTATCCACACTATCTCATACAACTGATACACCTGACCACAGACATGTAGAAAAGATTAATAATCACCAATAGATGTACTTCATGCTAAACCAGCACTCATCAGTTGGTCCAGATTATCATCTCTCACACATATATATAATCAATGCTCAGTTTATATTAAGATAGCAAATCTTCATACTTTAATGGACAGGCTTCAATCCACTGCAACCTCTAACTTTTCAGCCATCCATATCATTAAAAATCTGATGGTGAAAACTCAAATCCCATGCTGATGCTAATATTATTGCCATGCCCATGTTGACCTGAAGTCACTCTGACCCCTCATGTATAGGACAGTATCTATTAAGTACATAAAAGAGAGATGGACAGGATACAAGTTTGATATGTAAATATTTGAAAACCAGGCACTCTTCACAAACCTGGGAGCTTAATTGTAAGTATATTGGTGATTATTAATCTTTTCTTCATGTATGTGGTCATGTGTATCAGTTGTATGAGATAGTGTGGATAGTTGAAGGGTGTTTGAAAATCTGAGTTCAAATCCTCTATACTTATAATGAATTTCTATCTTTTAAATAGATTACTTGTCATAGATTATCTGGCTAAATATCTCAATCTTTTATATTATTATTTTAGATTTTGTATTATTTAAAATAATATATTAAAACAGTATGCGAGATCTCCCCTTCTATATCACCATGGCATTATAGCATATTATACCCTGCCTGCACTTTCTATAAATCTTTTTTTTTTTCAAAATAATCTATTTATTGATATTAAAACTCTTTTACTTGTCCTTTTTTATCTTTATTTTAGCTGCCTAACACATTTATTGTATTATCTTGGTGTCAATATTTACTCACTCCAATTTGCGTTTCTTATCAGTGTACAAAATACGTACCTTAATTTTATAAATAAAACTAACAATTAATAACCATATCCAAAGTTTGTTTACATTCTACTTTTCTACATTTACTTATTTAATGTTTTTATTTATTGCACGAGATATCTTTTGTTTTCTTATGCAAAACATTATGGCTACACACATTTAATTTTTATATTTATTACAACCGCTATTCTTTATTTTTATACCCATGCACATTGTGTGCTATTTATTATTGACTTAACACATTTAATTTCGATATTTATTGTCACAGCCATCCTTTATTTTTGTACCCATACACATTGTGCTCCATTTATTCCTGTATCAAGAACTATCTTATCTATATTATTGAATTCAAACTCTGTAATTCAATTATCATATAAGGCAGAGTAAAATAATTCTTCTTCTTATTATTATTATTATCATTATTATTATTAAAAATAGGATTAAATTGACAGCTATTAGTTATATTTCTTAATCCTCTTATGAGTTATTCTCTTACTCTACTTCTCAAGATAAATAACCTATTTTACAATAAATATGCATAACAGAAACCCACAGTCTTAATATATATCTGTGTTTATATATGTAACCTGTCCATTAAAATATGGGGATTGGCTATCTTAATATATACCTGAGCACTTATGGCATATATATGTAGAGATGGCAATCTGGACAAACTGATGATTGCTGGTTTAACATGTAATACGTATATTGGTGATTATTTATCTTTTCAACATATATGTGTTCAAGTGTATCAGTGTTACGAGATAGTGTGGAGAGTGGTGTGCCGTGTGAAAGTTTGTGCTCATATACCTTATATAATAAATATGCATATAATTCATTAACTACAGAGTGGGGTTGAGTGAATGAACACCAGTTCTTGATCAGATACAACAAAAATTTATTTTCTTAATCTCAATTAGAACTATTAAAAGAAACAAATAATAATAATAATTATAATAAAAATATCTCACGTTGTAATTCAAATCTCCAGAAGGAAAAAATCTAATCTATAATACATTAATGCGTAATAAGAGAACACTCCTTTATAATTTATTATTGCACAATAAGAGCACACCTCCTTCCTTCTATTATTTTCTTATTGTATGCACTCCTACTGTAACTTTATGGGCATATAATTCACACATATAAAATATCGGTGATATTACAAAAGTGAAAAAAAAGGATATATTTCAATTTATGTTTTCTACACATTTAACAAAGAAATACATATATATATACATCTTCATCTAACTCTATACGCATATTTAATAAGCAAACTTACATTCGTATAACATTAATTTCTTAAATAAATACAGTATATATCTAATTCTATATGCATACATATATTCACATATGTATAGCTTAATTTGGAGAAAATATTAATTTCTGAAATTGATATATTTAAAAAAAAAACTAATATAACAGATAAAAAAAACACTCAAATATCTGATTAATGTATAGACATAAATTCAAACGTCCTAAACACACACTAATTTTTCTCTGACCTATGATCTGACTAAACAAACAAATCAGATCTCGTCTCATTCTATACAAACTCTTGGAGAACTTATAACAATATAAACATTTATAACTATCATTGAAAACTTTTGTGTATACTTATTATCAATAAATCTAAATTTTTATTTAAAAAAAAAAATAGTAATAATAAATTTAAATGTTCTTTCCTTACTTATATCACTGGAGAAGGAAGGGTTGTACATACTTTATTTTTACTCTTTAAATATTTCAAAGTCTCATCTGCAATACTTATTCATAGAAGATATTACATAATCCTGGCTACTATGATTACCATTTTCCCCTTGTGCTCAGCCAAAATGAGATTTCCCTAGCATGCTCTCACTTACAAAGCTCTATTGATACGTGTGGTAGTGAACAGGAGAAACAGATGATTTTAATTCAGCTACTTTTCTTATGAGGCAGGGTTTCACCATAACAGTACCTTTCACATGGTGATCATTTGAAAATTAGAGGTTGGTGCACTTGATAAACTTCTCCATTTTTGTTTATTTTACTTAACTCTTCTGGCTGCAATAATATCTTTTGTTAAGTCTATCAAAACAGATTTCAAGAGTTATCCAAAAATTATTTTTTCCTTTGGTTCTCCACTATAATGTAATCATGAACTACTCATTAACTCTGATGACTGACTTTCTCTGCTGGTTTTCTGTTTGCTAACTGCTTTCTAACTACTACGGCTTCTCTCTCTGACTGCTCACTTCTCTCTGATTGACCATTTCTCTGACTGATTACTATATGCACACCAAAGAACAAAAATGTAATCTTTGATCTAAATTACTTTATTTTCTTAATCAGCTTGCATATGAGTTTTTTTAATCTTTACAAAAAAAAATAATTTCAAGATTTTTTTATAAAACACATTACTAATTAAATTTTGATGACATATCTTGCTACATCTGAAGAAAAAAATAATTCAAATAAAATTATATCAAAGAGACAAATCCTTTAATTACCCACAAAAAGGAATTATAAGAATTTGGATAGAACAGTGTCTCTAATTAGACATTAAACATTGTTAAAAAAATTAGAACAAAGTAACATACATTTTAATTAGTTTTTTTTCTCTTATTTTAGACAAAAAAAAAATGTAAAACAAATTAAAGAAAATATATTGCCCACAAATGTCCCTTTTGGTTTTAAATTATATTTATATTCATATTTTATGAGTCAACTAATACTTGAACACAGTGCTAGCCAACCAAAATTGTGATGGGAGTTGATCATCATCAGTTAGCATCACATTAATAAATGTTAAAAAAGAGGGATTGGAAAATATGAATAGCATTTTATTGTAAATTGCTTAGATTGTAAAAGAGATAATAAAAATGTTTCATATGTAGGAACAATAAAAAATAAATTGAAAAGTAGATTAAAACAGCACTTAATAGTAAAAATTCTAATACCTATAAAAAATTGAGGCATTTAACATTGGAAATAACGATGTTGGAAAATGTGAGATCTTATAAAGAAAGATTAATTAAAGAAAGTTTATACAGTATATAAAAATGAGAAGACCAGTTTTGAATAGAAAGTGTTAGGAATGTGATGTAATTGTAGAGAGTAATTATAATAACTTGAAGGGTTTCTATATTAGTATATAAATGGGAAAGTTTGTTTGTGATTTTGTATAACTTGCACCAATCTTGAAACATCTTGCATGTTTTTTGTATAGAATTTTACTAGCATATACATATTTAATTTGTTTTAAAAACAACTGTAATTTTTTATATAAAATATGTGGAAAAACCAAAAAAAAAGCAGGCAGCACTTATTAAAAGATTGCAGAGATGGAAACATTTTTAGATGAAAAATATAGTTCTTAATAAAGCTAGGTAAAATTTGATTTTGTAAGTATGTTTTAAATTAGTTAAATTGCATTTGTAATCATGTATTTAATTTGTCATTTGAATAATGACAATTTAGAGATAAATTTTTAGGATTTCAATTTAAATATATGTTTAATTAAACACATACTAAAGTAAAATAAAGTAAAATTTAAATTAATACCACATCCTAGGGATTTGGTAATCATACAAGTTTATATGCCAACTACTAGTTACAATGATATTGAAATTGATAAAATATATGAGATGGAGAGAATTATCCAACATGAAAGAAATCCATGTATATTGCTATTGGGTGATTGGAATGTTGTTGGGGGGAAAGGTATAAAAGGGAAAATTGTTGGAAATTATGTTATTGGAAAAAGAAATGAAAGAGGCAGCTTGATTGTACAATTTTGTAAGGAGAATGGATTTGTCATTGCAAACACTTATTTTAAAAACCATATTAAAAGATTGTATACATGGAAAGCTCCAGGTGATAGAGAATGTTATCAAATTGATTATATATTGTTTCAGGATAAATACAAGGACACATGCTTTTCTGGGTACTAATATAAATTCAGAACATGATTTGGTTATGGCTAAATTAAACTTGAGTTTAAAAAGAATTAAAAAAAGGAAAAGATATGTAAGATGGGACTTGGATAAATTGAGAGAAATGGAAAAAGCAAAATTTGGTTTAATATGTGAAACTGAAAAAAAAATAATTGTTTAAGATGAGGGATACATTAACAGTCCTGATAAGTATTGGTGTAGAATTAAAGAAAGATTCTTAAAAACAGCAAAAAAATGAAATAGGTATTATTTGCATAAGGAAGACTAAACAACAAACGATCTTGGATAACTGAAAATCTGTTGGAAAAGATAGAAAAATGTAAATACTGAAGAAAGGTAAAATGCATATAGAAAACTTAATAATGAGCTAAAAAGAGAAACAGATTTAGCAAAAGTAACATGATTGGATCAAGAATGTAGAGAGATAGAAAGGCTTCAGTAGGTGAAAAGATATGATCTGGTATTTGATAGAATATGAAATATCACTTGGAAGAAAAAGACATGGATAGTAAGTGAGATTGCAGATAGGAATGGAAAGAGATTAACTGATAGCAATGATATATTAAAGAGATAAAAAATATCTTCAGTGGCTATTTAGTAGAGAAGATAATTTAATTAATTATGAACTTGAAAATAAAGAAGATATTGAAATAGATGATAAAGGTATGGACATATTACCAGATGAAGTAAGAAAGTCAATTGTGCAAATAAATAGTGGTAATGTTGTTGAATTTGATGCAATACCTATATAATTTTTGAAAGAAATGGGAGAAATTATTATTATAACAGTCAGAAAATATAGCTGTTTTAACCAAACCTAAAGATATAGCTGAAAAGGTTTGAACCTCATATAAATCATAGCTAAGCAACTCAGTTTTTTAACTTCACAAGAATTAAATTTTCTCAATGCAGCCCAGTGGTCAGGTAGAGATCAAATTTTTCAGGAATACTAGCTAATGTAATAATCAGGTTTTAACACAGTATATAATGATGGACACCTACACCACACTATTATTTATTATTGATCTAATAATGTTTATAATTCGTTATGTACAAAAATTTACAAATACATATGAAAAGCAGAAAGTATTCGGTATTCACATGTATACATCAGATTTTGCCATGGCTTACAATATAAAAAAAAAATACATACAATAAAAAAACATTGATATAAATTATTTGCAGTGATGAGTTTGCTTCTATAGAGGAGGTGTATAATTCAATCTATGGTGTGGATACATGGTAAGTGTGAATATTCCTTAAATGGTAAATAATTTGAAAATCATCTTCACTTAAAATCTAGCCTCATTTATACTATAATATATATTATACCCTAATGGATCCTGAATAATAAATTCACATAACAATACACACAGATCATACATCAATAGGCATAGTTATTATAAAAGATAAGACTAAACATGGTACTTAGTGCATATACAAATATAATTGCATATTGCTACTACTATAGCATCTTCATCATTCTGCCAATTTAATTTATGGATAGCTGTCTTGCTTCTAGTACTCATTATTTAAAAGAAAAAATCCATTCGCATTAGTGTGACTCATGTTCAGGAATGAAGTGTCTTGCGGTAACCTTATATCTATGTTTTATTTGCCCATTTAATAGGAGTTTACTCCGGGTGACTGGTATCTCCAGTATTTATGGAATGGCTGATGAAATAATTCGGAAAGCAAATAAAAGGAATATAGAGACATGATTCAATCACTAAGTACTACTGTAAGGGAATACGGACAAATGACCTTAATATTAAAGGCTGATTAAAGTTCAACATGAAAATATATGATCAATGTAAGCTGCTATACAATAAAGAAAATCCGTTATTAAAATCAAATGACCTTCCCCCTTTTCTTTAAGATCATTAAATTAAATAGACGCATGATTATACTAGCATCTTACCTATAGCATAGTTAATTAATAAACATTATTTGACTATTTATTCGCCCATAAATTTAAGTGATGTTTAAATATTCAAAATAAAGATCATATATTATATGAGCGTGAGAGAAGAAATGAGATTGATTTAGATGAAAGATCGCACTATATTTTCTCCTTTTACAAATTAATTAAATTAACAGACACATATATAAAACTAGTGTCTTCCAGTAGCGTAATTAAATAATAAGCATTTATGTTTAATTATATATAATATATATAGACAAAGATCAAGATTGCAAGGTACTTTTCTCTTTTAAAAAAATCAGTAAGTTAAATAGAAACATAAGTATATAATTAGCATCTTTCCCATAGCGTAATTAGTTAAAGAATATATGGTTTAACTACATATAACGAAATAAATAAATAAATGGCAAAGGCATTTTCTTCTCTCTCCTCATCTTTCAAAACATATATTAGACAAATGCAGGAGAAGATGGATGGAAGTTTTTCAGAATCAAAATCAATTCTATCATTTATTAAACAAATGGACTTTCGCCTTAAGTAATGGGATGAGGATAAAACTTTTGAAATGTTTTAACTTAACTTTAAATCTATCATCCAAATTTTTACCTTTATATATTCCAAATCAAATCGATAAATAATAAGGAAAAAAAACAAACCTGCTGATATTTTGTAGGTACATTAACATACTATATATATATATATAATAAGAAGGGAAAAAACTATTTGTTTACTAGAATAACTAAATCAATATTATATATATGAGATAAAATTTAGTTGGTACCTATAATCTATACTTGACTGCTGCATTATAGATCTAAAATATCGAGAATAAAAGGGAAAACAAAGATAAAATGTTACTGGTAACAAAGAAGCGCTTATATAAATTATTTTCTTTTAAAGGGTGGCAGACTACAGCTTGGTGGTTGGAGCTTCATGATAACTGGCAAGGTTTCTTGATGGTTGTTGAATTTACATCACAGATGTTCAGGTGCTTCGTGTTTTAGTTTATATAGGTTTGATCTCAGAGGCCAAAAGGTAGGCAGTTTTCAGGCATGATTATCTGGTCTTCTGCTGGATCCCATCTCTTGGATACCTTTCTGAGAATGGACTCACAGGATGTCAGAGGTAGGCTTCCCTACTCAGACATAATTCAAATGGATTTTCAATATATTTTATATAGCAGTCAAAATTTAAGGACAATAACTTTGAACAAAGCAGAACTTGGGTATTTATACACTTCTTTAAATTCTTGAAAACACTTTATGTTTATCAGCCCTATCTTTAATATGAATGAAAGTCTACTAAGATTTTCTTTGTTTAAAAACCTCTTAAGAGCATCCCATGTTTTGATATTATTGTTTTAATATTTATTCCTGTGGACAAGCAACCGATTTTACATTTCGGTATTTTCTTTTAATTGATGTAAAGTTAAATTTAGTCAGGAAGGTGTTCACCTGGAACTATTTCCCTATTATCTATTTGCTTCATTTACTTAATATTAAATCTAATCCATTTGCTTAACTTATCTATTTGCTAGTGAATTTTCTTTTATTTATTTTATTTTAAAATGTTTTTCTTAATTGTGCAACACCTATATGTTATATATAAATATAAATTTCACTAAATATTTTTAATTTATTTTAATATCCATTCACTGTAATTGACTTTAGGGTCAGTATTTAACCAAGCAGTGAATGGTGAAGCAAATATAATATATATATATATATATATATATATATATATATATATATATATATATATATATATATATATATATATATATATATATACAGTTTCATTATGGAGATAGTTGGAATTTGTAATTTGATATATAGCAATGGAGCTTGATCTGAAGATTTTTTTAAGAATTGTAATGATTCCAATTACTAAAAAAAAAAAGCTATTAAATGTGAAGAGTATAGAACAAAATGCTTGTTATATCATGCTTTTAAAGTTTTATTGATGATTTTAACTCAAAATAATTTATGGGAAGATGGAGTATTGTATTGGAGAAGAACAGTTTAATTTTCAGAGAGGGAAAAGTAAAAGAGTTGCTATTTTTTATATATAAATTCAAAGCATTGATCAGGAAGTAAACCCAGGCCAGCTGTTTGGAAGACAGCTATGCTAATTTCTGGCCCCCAACATTTGACTGTAAGAGTTACTATTGGTGTTATTAGAACAATTGCAGAGAGATATATTGAAAAAGATAATTGGTATATGTTTTGTGGATTTGAAAAAAGCATTTGATAGAGTAGTCTGGAATAAACTTGGGTCCATCTTAAGAGATAATGGGATATTTTGGAGAGAAAACTGATTTGGAATATGTATACTGGACAAAGAATAAAATTAAATTGTGAAGTAATGAGACTAATGAAGTGAATATAGAAAGTGGAATTAGGCAAAGATGCAGTATGGCACCTGTTCTCTTTAATATTTATTTAGAAGCCATACTAAATAATTATTTAGACTGTGGAGAAAATGTTGTAGATGGAGTAATAAAATGTAAAAGATTTGCAGATGATCTAGCTTTTATAGTTGAGGCTGAAATGTGAATAAATTGGATGTATGGAATATGGAATGAAGATTAATGTTGAGAAGACTAAGTGTTAATGGATAGGGATAAATGCAAAAAGACTGCAAATTGTAATCCTCGATAATATAATTCATCAGGTGAAAGGAATTAGATATTTGGGTAGCAATGGAGGCATTTTTTTAAAAAAAAGAAGATATTTTGTGAATTTTTGAAGAGAGAATTAAGAAATGGATTAATTAAATGCTATGTG
Organism: Epiperipatus broadwayi; assembly: GCA_028023455.1. Classification (NCBI taxonomy): domain Eukaryota; kingdom Metazoa; phylum Onychophora; class Udeonychophora; order Euonychophora; family Peripatidae; genus Epiperipatus; species Epiperipatus broadwayi. The sequence continues at coordinate 3,479,545 of JAQFVV010000115.1, forward strand.
TGGAGTGTACGAATGTATGGTTGTGAAACATGGTCAATGAGCAATAAAATTAGAATCGATTGGAAAAAAGCCTTTGAGATGTGAACATAGAGAATAATGGAAAAATCAGTTGGATGAATAAAATAACAAATGAAGGTTTGAAAAGATTAAATAAAAAAAGAAGATTGATTGAGGAAATGTTTAATGAAAGATATGATGTTTATGAGTGTCCTAATGTATGGTTGTGAAACATAGAAAATGAGCAATAAAATTAGGAATTAATTGGAAGTTTTTGAGATGTGGACATGGAGGAAAATGGAAAAAAAAGAAGATTGATTGAGGAAATGTTAAGAAGAAAATATAGTTTAATGAAAGATATGATGTTTATGAGTATCCTAATGTATGGTTGTGAAACATAGAAAATGAGCAATAAAATTAGGAATTAATTGGAAGCTTTTGAGATGTGGACATAGAGGAAAATGGAAAAAATCAATTGAATAAATAAAATAACAAATGAAGAAGGTTTGAAAAGAGTAAATAAAAAAAAAGATTGAGTGAGGAAATCAGAGAGAAAGAAAAACTGGATTGGGCATATGTTAAAAAGAAATTATAGTTTAATGAAAGATATGATGTTTATACTTCTACTTTACAGCATGTAATGGGTTAAGATGTGCAGTAATACACAGCTGAAAAGAAGTTTATTCTTTATAATTAAATTATCAAAACAATGCTGAGCACTTTCAAAAGTTACACTATTCTCATAATCAAAGCTGGGTTCAGTTATAAAGTGATGGAGTGATTGTGGGTGTTGGTATATATATTGTGAAAATTTAAATTTATGTAAAATAGCAAAAAAAAATAAATATCAGAGAGTCCCCTTCTTGGAGAAGAGAAAGAATGAGTCTTTGCGATTAATAGCAAGAGTGGAGTTGCCTGTGTAATATGCTTTCCTAATTTTCTACCTTACTGAACTATTGCTGAAAATGATATGAACAAGTGCCTGGTTAATTTTTGATGCTCAAAAAAGATTGAACTGCAATCTGGCTTAGTGGCTGTTCTCTTTTAAATGTATTGATGCTGTACCAAACTTGTAAAAAATACACCAGAGATTCTTCAAAATAAACAGAATTACACCCAGTGTGAGGACATTTAATTCCATAGACAGTGCAAATGATGGACTCATGTTCAAGTTTATTTTGAGTTATTAAGCAATCTATTGGAGGTGGGGAAGGAGTGCGAAAAGTGAAGCGGTAAGTAGGTGCAAATACTTTATTGAAAGTTTTGATGACAGTGGGAATATATGGAAGAAGTAACCATTGCCTATTGTTTGAGAGGGATGGATTAGAGTGAATCTTTCTGTGAAATTGGTATTTTATTTTTTTAGGATGGTGTTTTTGAATCCAATAGTAAGATCGCTTGTGTATGTTTTTACATGAAGATTTGTATTTGCATAGGGATTAGATGTGAAATAAAAATGATGAAAGGCTTGCTAATTTATGGGCCTGAGGTGTGGTGGACCTTGGATGTGTTAAGCCCTATACTTCAAGCACTTTAACATGCATAGAGTAGTCTAGATGGAGAGGCTTTCTGTGTATTGTTATATCAAGGTATTATAAGGAGTTGTGAGAAGTCTTTCCATTCGACAGTGAGAGATAGTGAAGATGTTTTGGAGGGAATGGTGAGTGGAAGTAAGAAGAAATGACAGAAGAGATTGACATTGTTGGATGATATAAAGATGAGAAGAAATATGTGGAATTGAAGAGTTGGGCAAGGAAGAGAATGGAATGGAAAAATGGATAATGACTACTCTCTTGGCCTGTCCATTTGACTGAATACTGTTGATGATAATGACCAATATAACAAAAAAATATTATGGTACTTGATAAACTTCTACTAAAAAATTGATAAACTTTTAGCATGTGAGTTTAGACATTTAATATGTAAAAAAGTAAATTTTAAAATGCTGCGAGTTATTGAAATAATAATCGTTTACGATTTTTCTATAACTATATTCTCATGTAATAAAGTAAGATGTTGTGGCCTGTATGTTGAGATACATACTGTATTACATATATAAATTCAGGTTTAAGCCTGTACAATGTCTTAATGTATTAAACTTCATTTGGAATTTTATTAAAATTTTATAGCCGTCTTAAAAATTATTACACAAATATAAAATAATTTATTTTAAAATGATTGTTTATTGTATTTAATAAAAGTTATATTTTTGTGATACTGTTATTGATAATTATTTCATTTACATATTATGCAAATATATTTTAATTATCATACTTTTTATTAATGCCCTAAGGGTACAGCTAGAGAAACGGAGAGAATTGGTGAGTAAAAATATTTAGTATTCAGTATATCAAAAATTGAAAATGGAATACTTAAATATGTTTTAATTGTCAAACTTTTTAGAAAGCTAGAGTTTGAAAGTCGAATGTGTATTTATATTTCAATTGTCAAAGTTTCTAATCATGGTAATGGGACAACTAGAGAAATGGAGAGAATTAGCAAAGCAAATTTTTATTTGGTATTCAGTATATCAAAAATCAAAAATGGAATTTAGATAATTAGACATTAAAAAAATTCTACTTCTAAGAATACATCTTTATTGATTTATTAAGAATACATCTTTATATTTGTAAATTAGAAATATATTTTAATAATCAACTGCAATATATTATTTTAACTAACGCGTGCAAAGTTGTACGTATAAGAATTAAAATATATTTAAAGATTATTTACATGAAATAATAATACATGAGTTATGAGCAGCAATTAAAAATGACCTACAAATTACAACTGTTTATATAAATACATTATAGTTATTTTTACCTGCCGTTGATATTTAATGTATTATTATTTCATGTAAATATTATTTAAACATACTATAATAATCAATTACATTACATTTTTAAAATCCAATATGAGCAAAGCCACCGGTACAGCTAGTATTAAAAAAATATCGTAACAGAAACAATTACAGCAAACTTTTCTTTTCTGAAAGACTTTAATATCTTGCTTAATTATAACTCTCACTTGTATTATATAAGGCATAATTTACTGATGCAGGCAATTATATTACTCTTCCCAAAGCTTTTTTGATATAATCTTTATAGGATAAACAATTTTGTTTGTCAAAATGATAATTATGCTCAAGTTTGCCATAAAATGCTTTTTTAAATTAAATCATTAGTCTTCGTTTTATACGGTTAATCAATAGAAAACCATCTAATCAATGCTCACCAGATAGTAATGCAATTTAATTCTGATCCCAGACTAATTTTTAGCTTTTTCCAATTTCGGATTCAAAGTTTGAAACAATCATCTTTATCTTCTTTTTTTAAATATAATATATAGGAGATTATAACTACTTTTTTTACTATCAAAGTTTGAAATTTAAAATATCCCAAGGTTTTGTATCCCAGCTAACTTGATTATATAATTATATAGATTTGACACTAGATTAATAATGCAGATCTACACAATTATACAAGCAGATTGGTTTGAATTCAAAATTTATTTTTTAAAATTTCAAGCAAATCTTGATTTTAAAAAATTAGTTAAAAGTGGCTGCCAGATGCATAACTTATTCCAATTTTCAATGATAAAAGTAAAAGGCTGATTAAATAGCATTATTATCTGGTAATTACTGATTAGACAGTGCTATAGAAGAGAGGAAAGAAATGCCTTTGTTATTATAATAAGTTTTGACAGTCAGATCATGTATGTGGACTTTTAGATAGAATATCATTATATCAATAAAGCTGAAGGAAATAGTGATTGATATTTGCTGTATCCGCAAGTATGACTGGGCAGCCAGCAAATGAATATATACAAATAAACCACAATATTTTAAATAATCAAAAGAGCGAATAGTTTACACCAACCCAATTTCATAAATGTTCCATTCCCAACGATGTACTTTCAGGCTGGCTACTACAAAGCGGTTTACAAAGGGCTAGGTTTACACACACCTTGGCCCTAGTCCAGTTTAGATGCACACAAACACATCGTAGTGTAGCACTGCAACTGACTATAAGCTCCTTACAGCTTCCTAATCTGCAACAGTCCACCAGTAACTCCACTTGAAAACCGCTGGAAACTCAACTCTTCATTTAGCTGCTGTCCAGACAGTTTCATCAGATTACAGTCTCCGAATCTCTACGGGCCTATTCAGTTATGCTCATTAACTACATTTCCACTGAGCACTGGACATTAACTGAAGCACTGACCCTAGATCTCTTGTACACCAGAACTGAACAGGAAATTCAGCTGGAGATGCACTCAAATGAACTAATGTGCTTGTTAAGTACTCTTTTTATAGCTTTCTGATAACTTCTACAATTAATTACTTTTTCCATATAAGATAAGGGCTCTTATCTAGAAATATTTGCAATCAACAAATATTTCTTGGAATTTATCGATCACCTTAACATTAATTCTTTAATTAAATTTTTATCACTTATCAGTTTGCAATCTAAAAAAAATCTTGCTAATTCTAGTTTTTTTGGAGTGCACAAACTTGTATAAAAATTTTACAAAATACAACAATATTAAAACAGGAAAAACTCTCCATACATTAGTGCCACTCAGTGCAGGCCAGAGTAATCAATGGATGCCAGAAGACTTGTGCACAAAATCCCTATCTAATGCCTACTCATCCAATATCCCCAAACTAGTTTCTGGCTTGTGACCTTTTTCAGTGAGGAGCCTTGGATCTGAGAGCACCACACCTAGATCTTAGGATCTAATGCAACCCTCCAGCAGTCACATTTTATCGCTACTTTTACTAATGACAGCTTCTTCTTCAGCAGGTTAAATCACTTATATATGCTACAAAACTATGAAAATAAAATTGAAAAAACTAATAATATTTTCAATCTCAGCTCCTTAGCATATATAGTCATATAGATCTGAACTCAGTTCAGTATCCATACATTTTGGTGGCTTTGGTTCTTTAATAATAATAGCCACCACTATCCTACTATGCAGGATTGGTATTAAACCACCAAACATCATATGATCACCAATTTCTTATGCTTGCTCATAACTGTTATTAAAACAGGCAAAACTCTCCATACAGTAGTGACACTCAGTGCAAACCAGAGTAATCAATGGATGCCATATTGGATGAGTAGGCACGATAAGAATTTTATGCACAAGTCTTTTCGTATCCATTGATTACTCTGGCTTGCACTGAGTGGCACTACTGTATGGAGAGTTTTGCCTGTTTTAATAACAGTTATGAGCAAGCATAAGAAATGGTGAGCATGCGATTTTTGGTGGTTTAATACCATTCTTGCCTAGCAGGATAGTGGTCACTATGATTATTAAAGAATCAAATACACCAAAATGTATGGGTACTGAACTGAGCTCAGACCTATAACTATATAACCTAATGAGCTTAGATTGAAAATATTGTTTTCAAATTTTATTCTCATAAGAGATAAAAAGTAGCTGATGGAGGGTTGCATTAGATCCTAAGATCTAGGTGCAGTGCTATCAGATCCAAGGCTCCTCACTGATGAAGGCTACAAGCCAGAAACAACACTGGTGATATTGGATGAGTAGGCATGAGATAGGGATTTTATGCACAAACTTTCTGGAATCCATTGATTACTCTGGCTTGCACTGAGTGGCATTACTATATGGAGAGTTTTGCCTGTTTTAATAACAGTTATGAGCAAGCATAAAAATTGATGATCATGTGATGAATAGTGATTGATCTTATAATTTTCCATTAAATTTTTACAATTTTAATAATACCTTGCAGTCTATGTTACACCTCAATTTCCAAGTTTTTTTAATCTACAAAAATTATCTAATTATGTTGAGAATTACCAAAGCCAAAAGTCCCTAAAGATTTATTTTATCACTGGTTGCTAAAGTACCCAAGAACTTTGAACCTTAATTACCCCAAACAATTTTTTGAATAGATTGCATTCAAAGCATGAAGGACATTCTACAGATCATTTCTTGAATTGGCAAGAATAGTGCTATCATCAGCATGTTATAAATCTAGAGCTTAAAAAATTACATTCTTGTACTTGTTTTTATCAATTCAAATTAAAAACTCATCAAATCTATATTAATATCTTTAAATTGTTCCAAAACCATACCATAAAATTGGATTTTCCATTATTAGTTTTATATTTTCTCATATCTTCATGTAGCCCAAAAGCCAACCCAGTTATCAGAATGACAGATTATGCCAAACAACCTACTGATATTTAGTATTTGAACATTTATTCTGTTGGATAAAATACACAATTTAATAGTGAAAGCCAAAATATTTTATTACCTATCAATAATGATTATATGTCACCTTGTTTTCTTACCATCACTATTGAATAGTTATTTATTTTTGTATTGAAAAGTGAACTAAAATGTTTTATGCAAAACATTGGATTTGCTGCCACATAATTTAAAAACTTATTAGTATATAATATAGTAATTTATAATGGAAAAATCGTATTTGACTCATATTGCAAGAGAAGTAATTAATTTATTTCATTTAACAGAAATGGATCATTCAAAATCTAAAAATATTGCAGCTACTAATATTAATGATGATGAAAATATTATAAAAGTGCCTCAAAAATTAAAGTGAATAAGATATTCAATTCAATAAGCATGCAACTCAAGAGCAAATCAGCAATAATTTGTGAAATAAATTTTTTCTGTCACAAGTTATTTTGACACAAATGAATACAATTAATCAAAATCTCTCAACAACAAATTTTTTAAAAAAAAAATACATTAAAGATTTAATTTAAACAAAAACAAGAAAGTTATAACACAATAAAAATTGTGATTTTGCAGATTTTTTCTTTGTTGAAAAATGGTATTCTTTATACTATTTATTGTCTTCTTCAAAATTTTATTATTTTTCTATTTTCTAGTTGAAAATTTCCAACTATTTCTGTTTTTTCCTGAGCTTTACCCTTTATATCAATCTTTAATAATAAAGTTGTAACACTCATTGATTCTCAATAATCATTTCTCTATTTATTTACAGATCACTTTTAAGTTTGGAGTAATTTGACATAGATATGAAACTTATATCAAAATCAAAATGTGTAGAATCTGTTCTCAACATAATTTTTATCAACCTCTCATTTACTGCTTTCATATATCTATATTTGTTTCTGTGAAAATCTCACTTCTCCAGTTTTATTCTTTCCAACCAACATATATTAATCTTCAATTATCAGATCATAAGTCTCTGCTGTTAAATAAAGTTATTGAATTTTTCTCAATCCAAATTTATGTTTTCATCTTACTTACATTTATTTCTTCAAATTTTCTATTTTTTCATTCTCAAAGTTCTAACATTCTAAATTTTTATTTTATAGGAATTTCACAAATGTTATTCTTTTCCAGAATAACATTTTTTCTTAAGATATACTTGTAGATTCTTGACATTTTACCATACAGACACCAAAAAAAAAATTCTGTCCATATTTCATGCTTTCTGATTCACAATCTTTCTGATATCATTTGTTTTCAGCTTCATGTTTTTGATAATTTCACTACTGTACAATTTACCATCTAATTTTATGGTTCTTGTTTAATCTTCACAATTTCCACAAACCTTCAAAAATCTTGATGCTTCTACTATAACAAGCACTTCTATGTTTCTGGATATTCACCTACTCCATTGTGTAGAAATTTAAGATTAAAAATATTAAGATTATTTATTTGAAATGTTATATATAGTACTAAAATATTATCTCTCAGAAATTTACATTAGATTAAAAACATTTTCAATTCGTTTTATGTGCTAGAAAGTCGTTTTACAGCTATTATTTTAACAATCATATAAGAGAGCATGTAGTCCTCATTGTTTTAAAAGGAAGTGTCTTGCTATATTGAAACGTATTCATCTATGAAAGTACATGCTGTATAAGTGGTTGCAAATATTTTCTAAAACTAAATATTTTTCTTTTCACCTTTTTCAAACTTTCATATTTCCACAACAGTGATTTACTATTAATTATAGATTCCAAAATTCAATTAAAAATACATAATAGTACAAGTTTTATAGTTAGTCAAAGTTCATTAATTATTTAATTATCTAATAACTCATTAACTCGGTTTGATAATTAAAAAAATAATTACGACAGAAATAATAAAATTTAGAGTTATTTTGATAACACAGTATTTCAAGTTTCAAAATTAAATAAATGAAATACATTTGCATATTGGAATTGCATATTATTGTAATGAAGAAAAAATAATTACTTATTGAAAAATTCCAATAGTAGTAGTCTTCAATTTACTCTACAGCCTTTACCGTTAGCTTGAATAACTAGTGAACTCCGATATATAAAATATCCATCTACAGACAAGTTTCTGCTTTTTATCTTCACTAGAAAACATTAGGGATCCAAAGCAGCCACCTTTTTTTTTACTTTTCTACATTATTCACGTTAATATTTAGAAGTTCAAAAAATCGTAAAAGTTTTTTAATCAAGTACCTTAACTTGCATATTATTATAGATCTGGTTCCAAGTCAGTTTCTATAGTTTAATTAAAGACCTCCGTTGTGTGACAAACTATGTTTTTCATTTTTTGGATAGGAAAATTAATATCGAATTTCAGAATACTAACTTTTATTCTTATATCTTCTCCTTTACCTTTTTTGCATTCTTCATATATATTACTTTTTATACATTTCCTTTAATTTTCTAACAGTTTATGAAAAAGAAGCTAAGGATTTTTTTTAAAAAAAGTCAGTTATAAATTTAAAAAGAAAGGGGAAGGTTATGCAAATGGTGAGTGAAATGAATAAGTGAATTATAAAAGGGAATAAAGATAGGAATAAAAATTATTAATAAAAGAATAAGTATAGATAAATAATAGAAAGGAAGAAAAGGAATTAGATTTATAGGTATTAAAAGTAAAATAAAAAGGTGATATATTAGAGAGTAATGTAGAATGATAGATAGTAAGAAAAGGTAAAAAATAAAAAGAAAGTAGAAATAATGAAAAAATAATAATTAGTAAAAAAAAAAAAGGGAAATAAAGGTATAGAGTTAAAAATAAAATATAGTTATGAATAATAATGTAAAATATGTATTTATATATTATATAGAATACTGGTTATATGTTTAAATGTTGTAGCTCTGATGAAGACTGCAGGACAGTCGAAACTGTTAGAAAATTAAATGAATTAAATTATATATTAAAAAAATTTGCATTGGAGTGTCTAAGTGGAGATTTATAAAAAGTAATATACTATCTTCTAGTAGTATAAAGAAATATAAAGAGACTGTTAGATTTATAAGTGAATTAGTTCTAATTTTGAATTTGTTTCACTGACTAAAACATAAACCAAGTCAATTGCACATTTTATAATATACCATCTGGTGGTCATGTTTAAAATAAATGACTAGAATAAAGACTACTGTTCTTACAATCATACAAAAAAGTCATGTGATATTGTTGATATTAATCTATTTAAAGAGGAGTCTATAGTTGTTGCAACACAGGTTTCCAAAATATAGAGAAACTGACTTGATGTCAAATTTATATAATTATATAAGCAAGATCTGTAGCTGTTCAAAATTTAGTTTTTTTAAAAATTTCCAAGATATTATGCTAATTAAAGAAGACAAAAAAAAGTCTGGAAATGGGAATTTTATAGTACTATATCCCCTAGCATCCATTGATTACTAAAATTTACATTAGATGGCTCTAGAATAGTGAAGCATATAGGAAAATCTTGTGATAGTTGGTGTTAGTCTTCCTAGTCAAAGGACAGAAAGTCTTTAATTTCCATAAAAGCAAGGTCCCTAAATATATAGAAACAAACTTGGTATCTGTTCTATATCCCTATACAAATTAACTTTTGTTAAAACTATTTTCACTTTCTGGATGTTAACTTGAATAGTATAAAAGAAATAAATAACAGCTGCTAGGTAAATAAATGCATGTTTTCAACTTTGAATTCCATTTTTGGAAGCATATAAAAAACTTATTGTGGTTGTATTAATCTTCACTTATCATAAAATGAAAGTCTTTAAAGTATATAGAATTGATATGGTATCATACTTACATAACCATGCAAGTAAGCTAGCTTAGATCCAAAACGTTAATGTTACTTTGAATTTCAGAATATTAGCTTGAATAGGGTGAATAAATAAAATATAGCTGTTAGATGCATAAGTTTCAGCTTGAATTTTAATAACCACTGATAAAGGCAAAAGCCAGACTTTAGTCTAGAAGGCAGAAGTTATTTAACATATATATATTTTTTAGATAGCTTAACTATTAACAAAATATCATAAAGGAATCTAGAGAGATTTTATCCAGAAGACAGATTCATTAGGGATTTCAGTTCCTTCAACTGTTGCCATAGATTTGGTAATGATTAACATAAATATATAGTAGGATATTGAGTGCTAACCTTCATCCCAAGGATTCCAGAAAAAAGGGGGAGAAATTTTTTTTTTCTATTCTTTAAATTCTAGTGTGATACATTAACTATTTATAGAGGAATTAAGATTGTAAAAGGAAGAAGATAAATGAACTAAAGAAGGGATATGGTTATGAAAATGTTAAGCATAGAGTAAGAAATAAAAAAAAAACTGCGGAAACTTTTGACTAGTGAAGATGATAATGCGTATATTGTGAATATTTTATTTCTATTGCAAAATGAAATTTTAATAAGGATATAAGAAGCTATTGTCCCAGTTTTAAATTTCCAATATAACCATAAATATGACTTAGCTCAGTGGTTTTATGCATCTGAACATACTTGTATCTCAGAATTGGAGTTTTTAAGCATATATACTGTAAATAATTGTCTGTAGCTGCTGCACTTCATACATGATTTTTTTCTAGGTCTACTTATTAGCTTTTTTATTTCTTTTATATCTAATAAATTATAATTTTGTTTTTTCTTAATATTATTTTAATACTTTTCATTATTAATTTGGTCTACGACTTATTCCTGATGGTACTCATAATCCTTAGGTTTTATAGTGTTTGATTTGCTTTCATCAATTATCTATTAATTCAATATATTTTTTTCATTCTTTGCTTTTACTAATTATGCAGGTTTTATATGTGTGTATATATGCATGCACGTGTATATGCAAACACAAATTTAAACATCGACATATTTTAATATTTTCTTTGTAAAAGAGTCTGGGTTTTTTAAAATCCATTTTTTTCTTCTAAAAAATAAATAAAGAAAGATAAAGTCAATTCTAAGGATAAAGATAAGTCCAGTGTTGAAAAATGAGGGACAGAGAAAGAAACCCATTAGTAAGCCATTAAAGTTAAAAAGAAACCACTAATTATTTTATACCACCAAAGAATAAACTATCTCTCAGCTTTACAGCTAAAGACATTCTACAAATAATAGGTGGTATCCAGAGCTGTAGCTATTCCAATAGATAAGAGTGCTATGGTGTCACCAAAACTAGCACAAATATATTCGGGAAAATGGAAGTAGAATTGAGTATTAAGTATTAGTGCTTCTTAGTTAGTTTAATATAATCACAAATTATTTACATACATTTATAAATGTAAATAAATCAAATTTTAAGCGCAAACAGATAATATTGTAATAACGTGAAAACAAAAAAATTTCAAACAAAAACTTTTAAAATATACTTACTTAAAACAAAAACAAACAGAATAAAAAAATCATTGACTCCCCTTAAAAAAAAAAACTAATTGCAACATTAGAGCAAGCGGTCTAGATAGATAATTATATATTGTCATTCACGCTATTATTTCTCATATGCTCTTTTATTAGCTAAATAATACATTACAAATAAACACACATCTTTGGTGGGTACAGTATTAAGATGCCAATCGATTATTAGAAAGAATTTCATAATATTGCCATTAACACTTTGATTTACAGTTCTGAAACATGGTGACTATCATATTACTTCGGGGAGCGTTCCGAAATTCATTACTAATATAATATACACTATTTTCACGCCATTACGGTCATGAAAATAAATAAAACACATTTAAAAATTACATTTAATTTTATGACAAAATATTTATTGAGAAAAAAAAAACATTTAAAGGACAGAACGCTTGATTTTCCCCAAGGCAGATACTCTTAAATACAGAAATAAATTACGATGGTGGGATTGTATAAGAAAATTAAAATAATATTAGTAATTAATTTAGCTAGTACTATTTGGAATTTATATATATATATTTTGAGCAGAGCACAATTTCAATATTATTGCAGCACTAAAATTGGGTCATATGCAAAAGAAATAATATGAATAAGAGGTGGTACCGACATAGGCAGAGAATTCAAAGATAAGATCATGCTTCTGGACATAAAACGAAATCTAACATCCCTTTTCTAGGGCAGTGCTTAAAGAAGTGGATAGGCATGGCGTGGCCCAGACTTTTACTGGTAAAACCGACACGAGAGGCCTTTTATACGCAGAAAATGGATAGGCATAGCGTGTACCAGACTTACAGTAATCACCACCAGAAGCCTTTTTTACAAAATAAGTGGTCCTGGGAAGGTCAACTATCCTCAGAACAAGGCTTGAGAAGAAATCTATGGGTTCGATCTTGTCGCAACCACCAAATTAGAAGGGCGTAATATATATATATATTCACAAAGATATGCCGAATGTCAGTAACAATACAGATGAATGTCACTAATGACATGGAATAAGATTTACTGCTTTAAAATAAATGACCCTATTGATTAGTTATTTTATTTTGCAAAGCTCCGTGGTTTCAACGTACCACACCCTCCGTCCTTTACATTAAATCCTCACTAGCACCACCGATCTCTTAATGTGAATTTAGTTATTTCCATTGATTTGCATGTCTTAATCACATTCCTTAGTTTATAGCTTAACGAGTATCAGTCTGTTCTACTCTCGAATTCAATAAATGTTTTATTGAAATCTTTACTATCTCAAAACTTTTAATTCAATAATTTATTATATTTACTCAAAGCACTTCACATATCTTTGCAAACTCTCTTTATAAATTTTACTTAGCCTTACGTTGGGAAGCCAAGCCCGGGGAAAAATGCAAATCATCATAAAAAATAAACCCAAGCTGGATTTAAAAGTAATTATGGTATAGTGGAACAGATTCAAATATTGAGAGATGTTAATTGGATGACTATGAGTTTCATTTTGCATTGGATTTGTAGATTATAAAAAGGCACTTGATTCTATTGTAATGTCTAAAGCTTTGGAACATCATTATAGATTAAAGATTGTTAGGAAAATGTAACCACCATAATAGAAATGATTAGGTTACAGGGTGCATTAAGATTAACAGTGATAAATATGCTCAACAAGTAGTATCATAAAACTGCCACAAAAACTTTATATTAGTTTTATTGAAATAATTTATGGATTAAAATGGGTTTATTTAAAGATGTAATTGTTTTTGCAAATCATGATCCAGAAGTTTAGTGTTTCTGAAGATTAGGAATATCAACTGTAAATATTGTTTTCCTTAATAATTTTTGTGTCTCTAGTTTTGCATTAACATGCATCTTCCATCTTACTGATCGATGACCACTTCCTGTGTTAAATTTATTAAGAACATTACAATCTTGAAAAATGTATTTTCTATTAGTCAAAATATAATCCAATTCTGCTGTACCTTCATTTGGATGCTTTCATGTCCATTTCCTTTTAACATTTTTCTCAAAAAAAGAATTCATAATATAAAGTTTTTCTTTTTCTGCAAACTCCACAAGTCTATGACTTTTCTCATTTCTATTATCATAACCAAAATTACTTACAGCACTTTCATCTTTCATTTGTTTACCGATTCTAGCATTAAAGTCTTCCTATAACAATTTTAAAATGTTTACTCTGATCAAAAGCCTTTTGTACAGCCATATAAAAATCTACTACTTCATCACTATGAGAACTTGTTGGGGCATAAACTCCTTTCTGCAGCCTTACATACGTATTATTTTTTTTAATATTCTGTTAAAGGAGTTTGTTAATTTTATATCATGTTTGTAAATAAACATTATTAGTTTATTCATCATTAAATGGTCTCTAGTTTATCAAAATTATTTCTTTCACATTCGTCAATTGATTATCATACATATGTATACACTGAGATTATTTTTTTTATAATATAACATTACAATAAGATTAAATGAGTAATATTGTTGATTTATGATATATATATCAGCATGCCATAATTTATACTTAAGTTGAATTCATCACCGAAGAGTTAATTGCAATAGTCTCCCTGGGTTCGAATTCCGAGGCATATGTAGAATCTGAAAGAGGAATGAAATATAGATGAACTAATCTAAATTATATCTAAATTCAATGTGTGGAATAAGAGCTAGCCCACTAGAAATAGACAATCATTGGTTAATTACTTCATTGGACCATTATTACTATCATATGTGAAGATCCTATGCTTGATAGTTGTTAAATCTATTCCCCTTCTTCTAATGGAATAAATCAAAATGTCACATATTCTGATGCAACGGGTCACAGAGTAGTTGCCATCAGGTTCCGCTACAAAACTAAGGGATATTTTTACAGATAGTTAGTCCAATACCAATCAAGAGCTATTGAAATATTAATCAGTAGACATGTATCTGACTATTCTTAGCTAGAAAGTAAAATTGAAATGGAAAAACTCCAAAACCATCACCCTTCAGAAATTGACAAGCTTTGTAATGCCATTATTTTTACTGTTCCTTTTTGTAGGGCTGCTTCAAAGATATTTACCATGCAATAATCTATTTGAAGATTACTATTTTGTTTATACTATATGTGCAGGGCCAATCAGAGAGAGGACAGGAGGGTCAGTTGCTCCAGGTCTTGCAATATTAGGGGCCTCAACTCAACATGTTAAAAATATAGAAGGCAAAGCAATGCCACAGCTCATAGCATAGTCTTAATATTACAGTTAAATTCCCCAAAAAAAATATTTGAGAAAACCTTTTCCAAACAGGAATACCATGAGTCAAAAACGTAAGCCAGTTTAGGGATGAGGTGCCAATTTGAAACTCTGTGACAAAAGCGATTGCAGCGCTTGGCGATCGGCAGAACTAAGTCTCAGCCCTTTGTCAATCAGTTCAGTGCTAACAGTATTTTACAATACTAACAGCGCTAGAGTGAATCTATCCTATCCAAGTGCTATTTGCATCTGATCTGCTTGTTCGTTTCTATGACTTGTAACTAACTGCTGCCGGAGTCCTGTTTTTGGCTTTGTAAGTAAAAATTCTCGTTTCTTCTCTCTCTCTCCCCCCACATTATTTTACATTTTAAAGCGCCTCAATATTAATTGCCCTGGACCTTGCATTTTCTCTGAAAGGCCCTGTATATATGTATATCAGTGACATGCATTCAAGATAAGCTGAACCAACAATGTCTTTTCCATTAATTTTTTTAATGAAATAAACAAATCTTAATATAAATATGCAATTTTAAAACATATTGGGTAACTTTTTATTTTTAAGTATTACCACTATTTTTATTATTAAATGATAAAAAGTATTAAATATAAAAAGTTCAGCAATAAATCATACCAGATCATGATCTATTACCAGCCGTGTCATCATAAAAATGTCTCATGAATTTATTCTTCACTATTAGTAATATATCATATTAATATTAAAGTTATAGCCTTTATTTTAAAAACGAATAAGCACGGTAATTTTAAAATACTTTTAAGTTTAATTTATTCTACAGTAAAAAAAAAAATAGACAATAAATTCGAAATATTTTTTAGTTATTTATTCTTTTTTAATTCTAATCATTTTTTTTTTTTGAAAAATGTATTTGCTTATTTTTCCAAATATAACCAACAAACAACTAATTAAAAATGTGTTAAATTTATTTGCTCCCACCCTGCCATTTTAACTTGACAATAGTAAAATATTTTTTTATCTTTAAGATAACTCTTTGACAATCATACAAATTTCTATACATAATTATTATTATTTCTATACATAATTATTTACTTTTTCATTTTTCTGATTACCACAGTAGATTATTTTATAAAACTAGTAATTTTAAATGGCACTATTATGTCCTAAGATAGCTTTTAAAATATTTTATATGACTATATTAGGATGACTAAAGTACTTTTTTTAACCTGGGAAATTTTACATTTAGTCATTTCTCTGAACTCTGGATCAAATATTTCTGAATTAATCACTTTAAATTTTATATATATATATATAATTTTGCAATTATTACACACACAAACATTGATAAATTGCTACACATTAGATTGCAGCCAATAAAACATCACTTTTAAATCAATATACAGTACTCTGTTTACTTTCAATATGTTTTTAAAAAATCCCCAATAAACATCTATCTATAAAAAAAAATATAAATTAACATTTTCAATCTACTCCTAATTTTATTGATTTAAAAAATAACGTCAGCAAGGCTTTGGTGTTCATGTTACTATGATATTTGTTAAATGTATATTTTCTATTGAGGAGGAATTTTGCAGTTTGTGTTTTTAATATGAGCTGCACCTTCTATTTTGTTTTGAACATTTGATATAACAATTTTTTAGAGCAAACTTTGTTTCTTGTACTCCAGTGATACCATAATCTTGAATAATCAATTGATACTACATGATAATATTTATAAATTCGTATCTAATTCTGTTCTATTCATATCCCAGACTAGTACCTTGTTTACTACTTTTGTTAGTGAGAAGCTTTTTTCATTCAGATACTATCAAATTGTCAGGATAAAATTTAAAAACATTTTAACGTTTTAAATTGATGCTTATTGCTTGCAACTCTTCACTAACAAAGACCAAAAACTAATTTGAGGATATATGTAGGATAACAAGAGATATGGTTTCAATCAACATTATTATCTAGTATCTATTAATTATTCAGGCTTACATAATATAGCAGTAATGGAATAGAATAAACAATTTACTTCTAATAAACATTATGTAAACTGAGGTCTTATGCTTTTGGCTAAACAATTTTTAACATTTTTTATTTTAATAAAATTAATAATAACCCAGTTTATTTACTTAACATAGTAAAGGTTTAGCATTTAAGTGAAGACGAACAGTACTGCCACATAAATTTGCTCTCTCTCTCTCTCTCTTTTTTTTTTATTAAGGCAAACTTCCATGTCAGTTTATATTCACATCTAGCAATTGAAAACTATATTATAATCAAAAATTAAATTTATTTTTTCAGTAAAAAATTAAAATTGATAGCCTCTGTAATAACTAGTTTAAAATATTAAATTAAAATTGTAATGAAATGAAAAGATTTAAGTAAATAAAGATATGAGTTCTATTAATGTCTTCATTTAATAAATAATTATTGACTAAATCAAGACTTATACAGTTAGCTAAACAATGATTTAATAATTAAAAAAGTTATTTATATGGATAAATAGATAATTTAACATTATAGTATAATAATAAAAGTCTATCAATAGCTCATTGAAGAGCAATATCTTTTCATTATCATCATCAACCATTATCAATCCCCTGCAGGATGAAGGTCTCCCCAAGTTTATCCCCTCTTTTCCCTTTTTTGGCTTCTCTTCTCCCCCACCCCCCTTCCCTTTTTTTTTTTTCCCCCCTCCCTCCTCCTTCTGTCTTCTTTTTGGGTTTTTTACTCTCTCTTGGAATCCAGTTTAAAATTTCCATTGTCTTTTTTTTCTTTTCTCCACTAAATCTTCCCCCCCTCCTTTCAATCTTTTTTTTTTTTTTTTTAGAAAGGGCCCCCTATCTTGTGTTTTTTCCTCTCCCTGTTTCTTTCTGTTTCTTCTTTTCTTTCCCCTCCTACCTCTCTCCTTTCTTTTTTTGGTGGGTTTTCTGTTTTTTTTTTGTTTTTTTTGTTTTTTGTTCCCGGACTCATAACTAAGAAAAAAAACTAAAAAACATTAAAAACCCATCCTTTTTCACATTTATATCTATTTTTTTTTTTTATATCTTATTTCTCCCCCCAAAACCCCACCTCCCATTTTATTTTTTATTATTAATTTCCTTTCTTTTTTTTTCATCTGTATTAATTATCTGCCACAAATTTTTTCTTATTATTACTTATAATTCCTTTATATTTTTTTTTTTTTTTATATATTTAAAAAAAATTTAATATTTTTTTTTTCTTTTTTTAATATTTCTTTTTTCTCCTCCTTTTCTTCCTTCTTCTTCCTTCTCTTCCCTCTTCTCCTCCTCCTTTGTAAAATAATTTCCACAACTACCTCCTCTTCTTAATTAAAATTATATTCCTCAATTCCCTTCTTTTTTTTTTCTTTTCTTTTTTTTTCCATTTTTATTCCCCTCTTTTCTTCTCTTCTCTGTTTTAAGAGATCTTTTGTGGTTTTGAATTTTTTTTTTTTTCCTTTCTTTTTTTTTTTTTTTTTTTTTGTTATTTGTTTTTTGTTTTTATTTTTTTTTTATTTTTATATAAATTTTTTTTAAATTTTGAATATATATTCTTTTTTTTTTTTTGTTTAGTAATTTAAATAATAATGAAATGTTTTTAGTATTTTTTCCTTTTTTTTAATTCTCAAAAAAAATAAAAACTTTTTTTTTCTTTTTCTTTTCTTTTTCTTTTATTTTTTCTTTTTTAGTAATATATTTTTTTTCTTTGAATTCTTTTTTTTTTTATAGGTGGTGTTATTTTTGTTGTGGGAGATAAATAATTTTGTAGGATAGAGTTGTAAATATTATTATAATATGAATATTGTATTATATTTATTAAATTCTTTTTTGTCTTTTTTTTATATTTTTTTTTTTTTTTTTTTTTTTTTATTTTTTTTTTTTTTTTTTTTTTTTTCTTTTTTTTTTTAACTTTTTTTTAATATTTTTTTTTTTTTTTTTTTTTTTTCTTTTTATTCTTTTTTTTATATTTCTTTTTTCTTTTCTCCCTTTTTTTTTTCTTCTCCTTTTTTCCTTTCCTTTCTTTTTTTTATTTATTTTTTTTTTTGATTTTTTTTTTTATTTGATAGGGTAGGGGGTTGAGAAAATATATTATATTTGTTATGGATATTTTTTTTTTTATTTTTTATTTTCTTTTTTTTTTTTTCTATTTCTTTTTTTTTTTTTTCTTTTTTTTATTTAATTTTTCTTTCTTCTTTTTTTTTTTATATATTTTTTTTTTTTAACATTTTTTTGTTTTTTTTTTTTTATACTTTTTTTTTTCTTTTTCTTCTTTTTTTTTTTTTTCTTTTTTCCTTTCTTATTTTTTTTCTTCTTTTTTTTTATCATTTTTTTATTTTTTTTTTTTTTTTTTTTTTTTTTTTTTTTTTTTTTTTTTTTTTTTTTTTTTTTTTTTTTTTTTTTTTTTTTTTTTTTTTTTTTTTTTTTTTTCTTTTTTTTTTTTTTTTTTTTTTTTTTTTTCTGTTTTTTTTGTTTTTTATTTTATTTCTATTTTTATTTTTTCAAATTTTTTTAATTTTTAAAATCTTTTTATAATTCTAACTTTAAAATAATATCAATTTTTAATAAATTATATAAATTCTTAATAATTTTTATGTTTATTATAAATATTTTTTTTATTTTTTTTTTTTTTTATTTTTTTTTTCCCTTCTTATATTACATAATCACTTCTATTATAATATTTTTTAATAATCATTTTTTTATTTAAATTTATAAAATATTTAAATATAAATTATTTTGTTTTCTTTTTTTATATTATTTTCTTTCTTCTTTCTTTTTTCTTTTTTTTCATTCTTTTAATTTTTTCTTTTTTTATTTTTTTTTTCTTAATAATTTCATAATTTATATTTTTTCTTTTTCTTCCACCTCTACCTTTCCTTCCTCTCTTTTTTTTCTTTTCCCATTCCTTACATCTCCCACCTCTTTTTTTTTCTTTTCTTTTCTTATATTTAACCTTTCTTTACTCCCATAAAATATTCTTTTCTTTTTTTAATTTGATCATTTCTCTTTTTTTAAAACTCTTTTAACTTCTTTTCCCTTTTCTTTTCTTTTTGGGCTTTTGGGGGTATCTATTTGGATTTATTCTTTTTCTTTCTGCTCTTTACTTTTTCTTTTTACTCTCCCCTATTCTCCTCCTCTCTTTTTTTTCTTAATTTTTCCCTTTTTCTTTTTTTTTATTATTTCTTTTTTTTTTTTTTTGTTTTTCTCTTTTTTCTTTTTATTATATTGCTTCTTTTCCCTTTTTTTTTTCTTTTTCTTTTTCTCTTTTCTTTTTTATTATCCATCTTCTTTTTTTTCTTTTTAATATTTTCTTCTTCTTTAATTTAATTTTTTCTTTCATTGGTTCTATATAAGCTGTTGTAATAAGGGGGTAAGTAACCAGTCTCCGGGGGGCTGGCAGCCCCCGCCCTGGGTGGGGCCTCTCCGGCCCCCTGGGGGGCTCGGCCCTCCGCCCTTTTTGGGTTGGGTTGTTTGCTTTTTTTTTGGGGGGAGGTGGTTTTTTTGTTTTTGGTTATTTTTTTTTTTTTTTTGGGTATGGATATATTGGGTAATGAGGTATTGAGTTGATAGTTTTTGGTGTTGGGGGGGAGGGGGATGGGGGGGGTTGAAATTAGATTTTGAGGGGGGGGGGGTGTGGGGGAGGGGGGCTACCCGGTGGGGTGGGGGGGGGGGAGGGGGGGGGAGTCCTTATAAAAAAACTATAAAAGACAAAGTATTACATATCAAGTGCTGATTTAAGTTCTTTTCTATTCATTTATACTGTAAAAATAGCTATATAATAATTTATTAACCAATACTGGTCAGCTAATTGAATGAAAAATCCTAAGCCTGATTAGAACATGAAAAAAAAAAGTTATATTTAGATCTGATTCAGGTATGTGCATTATTATTGCACTATAGGATCCTTAAATTATTAATATATATATGGACCATTAATAACAAGAGTATAGGAAATTCAAAACCATAAAAAATATGACATTTGCCATTAAAATATCTTTACTATATGATTTAGTTTTCTTTAATATTTTTGTCTCTCATGTGCTTGCTACTGATAAACAGGTACACATTTCTAATAAAATAATAAAGATACATGAATTTAATATTAAAAAGTAAATCGAAGTAGCCTAAAAATCTTCTGAATTTCCAATTATTTTAAATGAAAAGATGAAACATGATTAAATCTATGAAAAATGGAAAAATTCCAGAAATCATGAAATTATTGATATTGCAAAGCTATGTACCAGATCTCTAAATGATAAAGATATCAGAAAATTGTAAGAATGTAGCACTGATATTTAAAAAAAGTGAAAAAGGCATTAAAATTTACAGATCTATCAGTTTTATACCAGTTCTATGCAAGATGTTTAATAAGATCATTATAACATTGGTTTCAAATCAATTAAAAGAACAAGTTGGATTTAAAAATAATATTAATATAGCAGATAATACCCAAATCTTAAAAAAGTAATAGAAAACCCAACGAGCACATACTAGCATTATGATTTGGATTTATAAATTATGAAAAAGTATTTTTGCTGTAATTAAAACTTTAATCTATCAAGATATAGATCTGGAATATTTGCAAATCCAAAAAAATATTAATATCAACATGTAATATCATCAATTACCTTACATGGTAACACTAAGAAGATTAACACCGGCAAGAGTGCATGGCAATGTGATTCCATATCTCCAAAACATTTTACACCAATTTTATGAAAAGTATTTTGTTGATTAAATTGAGAAGAGGATAAAAATGTCTAATTTCATAGAAGATGTGATTGTTATTGCAAACAATGTTTCAGAGTCATCAGGAAATGTTGCAAAATTTATTAGATGAGAGTAAGCAAGTGCACCTAAAAATAAATAAATGCTCAAAAGAAGAAAATAATGCTCCAAGGTTTTTCAGATGAAGAAAAAAATAAAAATTGCTTATAACAAATTAAAAAAGTTAACAACTATAAATACCTTGGTAACATTAGATGAAAAACATAATGGATAAAATTAATCAGAGAATTAAATTTGGATGAATACTGTTAATATAAATAATAGCAAATGGAAATTTACCTATGTATTTAAAACAAGTTTTTAATAGATGTGCTTTATAAGTTCTACATATCTGAAAATTGCATACTTAATAGAAGAGTAATAAAGTGATTTCAGACCGTACAACAAAATTATAGAAAGATTTATGATGAGAGTTACAAGAAGGGATTGAAAGCAAAGACACTGAGAAATGGTCAAGCAAATATCACTGATATCATTGAAGCGATTATGAAAGTGAGTGGGCTAAGTACGTTGCTAGAAAAAATGACAATAGATGAACAACTGAAGTATTAAACTAGATTCCAAGATATTGCAAAGACTTAAAAAGAGACTCTGTAGGAGATGGACAATATAAAAACGTTTACAAGAATGATGTGAAGCTGTATGGATTAAACATGGAGACATTCATCTACCAATGGATCAATAATGTTTGAATGGTTGAAATAAAGAACAACATCCATTAAAAATATATTTAATAGGAATAATCAAACAAAAAAAGTTGAATGATACTGTTCTAGGCAATAAAATCATTAATAGTTAGAAATAGTAAGTAGTCTAATATTGCCACTCATTTCTTGACACAATTTATTCTAATATTTTATTTTCTAATTATTAATTTTATAGTAGATATATATTATTCAATAAATTAGTTTCATATGATTAAATAGCTAATATTACGGCCACTTAGGCCTTTAATAATAAAAAATTTTCAATTCCATATATATGGAAAAAAGTAAAACAAAAAAATATTACATAACCCATTGCAAGACAAAGACTTGTTCATTATTCCTTCCTCTATAAAGAAAGAGTGAAAAGAAGCTATCATCACCAGGATATTTAAATGCCAAATTTTGAGAGTTTATAATTTTCTTATTTTACTCACTGACTAAGAATATCTACATATACCTAATTCTCTTTATACATAAAATTTTTTTGCATGATTTTGAAATAACACGAGTTAAAAAAAAAAATCTTTCTACACAAGATGTTTTAAAATAACACAATCGGGGAAAAAACTATAAAAAAAAATTTGTTCATTATCATCATCTAATTTTTAAAAAATGTTTCATTTCTTTATTTCCAATTATTATTTTAAAAACAAAAGTCCCATTTTTGGCAATATTCTTGAAAATGGGGAAATTTGCTTATCTGCATTGTAACATTTTTGAAGTTTTGTTTTGAAAGTGGAAGTATCTTTTTGGTATTGTTGCTTTGGTTGTTTTGTTTTTTTTGACATTCGGTTTTTAAAAAGTGTACCTTGTCAGTGTTGATATTTAAAAATATTTAATTTTGTTTAAATTTAATTAATTTGTTTAAATTTATTAATTTTTCCAAAAATCAATAGATGGTAAGTTATACATTTGATATATATATTTGAATCTGTTAATTAAATCTGAAATATTTTTCTGTAGCCTCACACAATGTCAAATAATCCCTTACAAAAATGATGATGAAAGCGATTTCTTTGGACACTAAAATTCAAATTTTAGATTATCTTTCAACTGGAGGAGCAACATTTATAGTAAAGCATTTTGGTTTACATGAAGCTACTATAAGAACTATTGGAGGTAATGAAGCTGCTATTAGAAAGTCAGTATGTTCTGGAACAAAATTGAGCACTAAGTCATCATTTTACACAAGAGATATTGTTAAGGAAAAAAACCTTAGTAAGGTGGATAGAAGAAATGTCAGGAAAAAAAATTATCATTAGATGGAAATATCATTGAGCAAAGAGCACTAAAAATTTATAAACAAATTAAAAAAATTGAGCCAGTTACTTCATCTGAATTAAACAAGGAATGTAAATTTTCTGCAAATACAAGATGGATGACAAAGTTTCTTGAAAAACATGCACTTCACAACATTAAAATAAAAGGTGAAACTGTATTTACAGATGAAACAGCTGCCAAAGAATTTCCAAAAAAATTAGCTAAAATTATTGAAGATGGAGGATACACTCCTGATCAAGTTTGGAATGTTGATGAAAGTGAGAATTTTTGCAAAGTAGAACCTATGTAGCAAAATCACAAAAAACTGCTGGTGGTTTCAAAGTAGCAAAAGATCTTGTCATTTTGGTATTCTGCTCCAATGCTTCAAGAGATCGCATATTGAAGCCTCTGCTTGTTAATCGAGCCCAAAGACCATGTTCAATGAAAGGTGTAGATTTGAATAAATTGCCAGTTCACTGGATGGAAAATAAAGACTTGGGTCACCACTGAAATTTTCATGGAATGATTCAATAAATGTTTTATTCCAGAAGTTAGGCAATATATGAATGCCAAAGGTCTAGAATTTAAAGTTCTATTGATTCTAGATAATCCACGCATCTTGGAACACCCAAATGTACAAATTTTCTTTTTTGCTGCCTAATACCACATCCTTGATTTAGCTATAAGACTAAGGAATTATTGCAACATTTAAAACTTATTGTTAAAATGAATATTTCAATATGTTTTGGACAAACTGAATGATAAAACATTAAGTGTCATAGACGTGTGGAAGAAATTTTTGATTCTGGATTGTGTAAATCAAGCTGGATTAACATTACCTGGATAAAGATCTTAACTTTGAATGGACGTTGGAAAGCTACATGGCCAGAATGTGTGAAAAGCAAAGATCCTGTTGTTTCTAATATGACTGAATTTCCCAATGTCATAATAATGGGCCACTTAATTGGCAGAGAAGGAATAAATGACATGTCATCTGAAGATATCAATAAACTGTTGGTGGATAAAGCTTTAAGTGAGAAAGAAATCATAGAGATTGTTCTTAAAACTCCCAATCCTAAAGAAGACAGTGATAATGGAGATGATGATGTAGTGTTAAATGCTAATTTAATTAAAGGTCTTACTCTTGCTAACCAATTAGGTAATCATTTTGTCAAGTATGATCCTAATGAGAAATGAGCTTCAAAGTTTCAATGAGATCTGAAATCACTAATGTCATCTTATAGAGAACTATATAAAGATGTAATCATTATACAATCCCAACCATTAATTTAGTGAATTCACTCATAAAAATGTAATCTCAGCACATTGCTGCTAATGTTGTTCAAGATTTTACAGTGATAGCAGTGACATTGCAAGTTTTAGTGATAGCAACGGGATTCCAATCATGTGCAAACATATGCATTTATTGTCTGAAAATGACAGTGAATAAAATTTTGCTATATATAACTCAAATTACAAATTCTGCCTAATTTTCATGTTCATTGATTCTTTTCATTTTTTTTTTTCAATTGAAATTTATGTTTGTATAATTCATTTTTATTTATGTGCAATGTTTATGAAGTAAAATTTGATAGCATGCAAAAAATATGCCATTCTAACAAATTTTTTTATATGGTTTATTTAATTATTTTTGTTCATTTCTTACATCTGAAACCAATCTCCTTATTTTCCATATATGCAAGGTGTTTTTTTACACATACTTTTCGGGAATCAATCTATCGTGTAAAAAAGAGAATTAGGTGTACTTATTTATTAATCAATAATTAGATGGTTGGATAGGCTTGCTAAGACCCAGCTATCTGAAAAAACAATCTTAGAAAAATTTATAAGTTTCATCGGATTTAAATCTTGGGTTATGGACATAACAGGCAAATGCACTAACTACAAGGCCACAATAATGAAATATGTTATTTAATACAAATCATGTCAAAGTGGACATCATTTATAAAAGTTATTGAAATTAGAAATTATTCGTAGCAATGATTAAAAATAATTAAATAAACAAATTCTTTATGTTTATACAATAAAACAAAACACTGCAGGTGGGAAAAAATGAAATATTTAAAATAAGCCCCTTTGATGCAATCAACAGAAAACATTTTCACAATTTAAGAATATAACAATTGTGCTAACTATCTTAAAATGGGCAATCTATATCTATCTACACTTTAAAAACAACAATAATATGAGCATTGAATAATTATACCATCTGTCAGTGTAGAAATCACGCTCAATGTCCAATGATTTTATTACTACTATAACAGAATTAAAAGAGACATCATAGTTTAATATTGAACTTCATATTAACTATCTTAATATGTGATACTTGGTTTGTTAATTAACTTACACTTTTTTATGCTTACATAACAATAAAAAAAAAACCCCAATAAAAACAAAAAATTATCAAGTAATAAAATTTCAATTAGCATGATTTATTCATATAATCATATGTAATCTAGAAAACCAAAATATTCAATGTAAACACATTTTTGAGTAATTATGCAATAATGTATTCCATGTAGAATCAACTTCATAGCTTATTACATTAGAATATCCCTTCGCTTCGCTATAACACAGTAGCACAAACAATGCTTGATCTGAATATGATTCTCTTCCCAATGAAGACTAATAAATAAGTCTGACATATAAATTATAGTCAGTTTTATATCTAAAATTAAATTTAATTACTCAATGATGACTTATATAATATTGCTACTTTATTTTCTAAAGAAAGCATTTTAATATACATATATAGAAAAACTCATTAACATTATGTGTTAACTGCTCTATAAAAAGTTCTATGTACTTTTCATTCTACAGTCTTAATGTTAATTTATTCACATAATCTATTTATTAATTTACTAATCATCCAATAATTTCACTCTTAATAAGATCTATATATGTATGTATGTTAAGTTGTGGCCCAAGGATAGAGGTATGTAATTAGAAAACGATATTATGACTAAATAATAATACTTAAAGTTTCCTAGTTAATATGATTTACTTTAACATGACAATATTAGAAATACATTATTTTTAATGAACTTTTACATCATTAAGAATAATATATATATTATGGTATATCAACACACACACACATAAATATGCATATAAATTCTATTAACTTTATAACCATGAAAATAAATATCAACTGAGACTATATAATCATATTACTAAACAAATAATCTTCATATGCTCATACTATAGGAATCTTTCACAAGTCAAAATTTTTAAAAGTCATTTAGTTATAAATCGGCAAATAAAAACCTCTTATATTAATCTTTCATCTGATTAATAAATTAACATAAAAGAATATTATTTATAAGTTTATTAAAATAACTTACTAAAAATATGATTTGTAAAAATTTCTTATAGTATGTCCATATGAACATTAATTCTTTAGTTATAAGATTATATATAAACATAAGTATTAAAAAATGTCAAATGTTCTTGAAGGTTTTCCTGTATTTAAGGTTAAACATGAGAGTCATCTACTGAGGTGCTTTTGATCATTATTGTGGTTGCACATGACATTCAAAAACTGCATGCTGATATTTCAGTCAACATCTCAGTTATTTTTTTCAGAGGGTAGTGACTGGATTATGGAAACAACCATTACGTAATTTTTTTGATATTATGCATAGTCACAATAATGATCAAGATTGTCCATTTACTGATCTTTTTCGCATAAATGAAACTTTGCCTGACTTTATTAGAAAACCTAAATAACATTTGATGTATATATATGTATTCACCCACTTATTATAATATGCTAATATTTTTGCTGATCAGTGCAAATGAAAACAATTTGCATACATATTTGTTCATTTTTTTATCAATAAATTGGCTTGCCAATGAGCAAAAGTTCCTGATTCAACTTCTATCTGTGAGAAATAAAAAAAATCTGTATATATAAATTAAATAATTTCACAAGACAGAGAGAACTATATATATAGCTGTCCACAATAATGCATAAAAATTGTCAATGATAATATGGTATAATTTTAGAACATTAAAAAAAAGGTGAACAGAGTATCTATTGCAATATGAAAAAGATAGAGTCTCATCATATTACAAATCTGGAATTTAATAAGGCAGAAATATCAAGAGTTTATAAGGATACATTGCAGTCAATCTCTTTAAGGAAGATAATGTACAACAACAATATATAAGAATATTATGTACTTTCAAAATAATATTTGATGAAAAAACTTGGATTCCATGAAATAAAGATTGTCTACTAAAATAAAATATTCTAAAGTTTGTGAAATCCAATTTAACATGCAGTGATAAGATGGAATAACAACAATAATATTAGATTATCAGCAGTAAAAAAGATACAAATAAAAATATTAGTCTGTAATATATTTAAATTTATTAATAAAATGGATTCCTTTATGTCTTAACTCAAATAACATTTTACCTAATATAGGAATGTCATTTAAGCTTTATAGGTTGACAATATTTACACTTAGTTATTATAATCTTATGATGTAATGGTTAGTGCATCAATCTGCCCACTTATGATTCAAGAGTTTTTCTACAGATATTGAGAGTGATTAGTAATTAGTATTTGGCTATATATGGCTGGAATCAACCAACAGTTGATTTTGCTTAATGAGAATTGCCCATTCTAGCAATATTCCTCAAAATTTGTCGAAAAATGTCGAAGAAACCATTCCTCTAAAGTAGATTAAGGCTTTTACTTTATATACATATAAGTAGATAAATTGCAATTACAATTTATTCAAAACATCTATTCCTAATCTTAATAAGTTTTATTAAAAAATAAAAAAAAAGACTTTTGATATCTATTTTATATCTATTTTCTTTGCTCATATTTTCACTTTTAATAAATGAAAATATAACACATGTAATTAATTGAATCGAGAAGAAACATTCCAATAGTAAGCAAAAATATTTTTTAAATCTTTCTGATCATCCTATTTTTTTTTTTTTAAATAAATTTGTCCAAACAATTGCACAGAAAAATAAAACAGATATGTCATGAAGACAAAGTAAGATACACATTTTTGTAACTGAATAAACTCTAACTATATAAGTCATCGATAGGTGTTCCATAAATATCTGATGCATGAATATAGATGGCAAGAGAATGGTGGAAAAGTTTACAGCCACTGAAAAGCTTCTCATAGATCTCTTCTCTAAGAATGTGAAGACAATCTTCAACAGTTGTATGGCCTTTAGAGATTGGATTATACAATTCATCTGCAATAAAAAAAAAACAAACATACATATATGAGTTAAAATAAATGAAAAACCTGTTTAAAATATGTTTATATATATATAATCATAATAAAAATTTTAAATATAAAAAAAATTTTCATGAAAAAAAAAGAAAATTAAAAAAAGCAATAATAGATCCAAAAAAATATTAATAAATTTTCAAATGTCTAGTTTGAAAATCAATAATGTTTAGAAAAATGACCAATTAAACATTACTAATAATATTTACAAATTGTTATATTTAATATTTACAAATTGTTATATTTGCTGAAGAAAGTTACTATCATAAATATGAAAACTTCAAAATGAATATATTGTACTTCATTTGCCATTCACATATTTACGTTATATATATATTCTTGAACATACTTTCAAATTTCAGGAACAATAAATTAAATGGTGTTACAGTAAAGCTTTTATTATCCACCACATAACTAACAGTTATTGAATTATTATATTTGATTTGAAATACAAAAATAAACTATTCAACTCAAATACCATTTTTAAATAAAATTTGGAGCACCTGTTAACAAATAAATAGTATGTTTATGCAACAAAAACTGATCTAAAAAAACCAGACAAAATTTGGTTTTATACCGATTGAATTTACAAGATTTACTTTATTAGTATACATTCACAGATAATTTTGTCTTTATTACTAATCATTAATATTTATATTTAAAGACAGAGATTATTATATTTCCTTTACCCCAGATATGTACTTTAATGTTATATTAAAGAGTAAATATATCTATTAATCTTCATTTATACATAACTATTCCTTAATATACATTTCAAAATTTTTTAATCAAGTATTTTAACTGCTTAATTCTCCAGGCGCCATATTGAATTTTTTTAAAAACTGACCTTAGACACCATTTTCACGATAACTTCAGTTTTAATAATGTTAGAGCAAAAAACTTTACATTGATAGAAACTAGAAAAACAATAAGGCTAAGACAAATAGTGATTATGATTTAAAAAATAAGAGAAAAAAAAAATTTCAACATCTGACATAATTATTACTTTATTGTTTGTTCATAATTTCTAATTCATCATTAATAATGTGAAAGGCTGAAACCTTTGACAGATATGCCTTAAAAATACTTATGTGACAGCCAATCAGATGTAATAATGACTGCACAAGGAACTCACAATTCAAAACACAAGGCAGAGATTTTTTACGAGAAAAAGATGGAACCCACCTTCTTCTCTACTTAAATTTATATATAAATAAGCCAGACTCAAGAATTTTGAACTAAGAGCGTGAAGCTTTAAACACCATCACATTTAATTCACTAAATATATATGGTACTCATCCTTTAGCTAAAGATGCCGCACTATGGCGTGGTTTTCGTGCCGAAACACATAAAAATGCTGTTTACCATGGCCGACACGTTCGAACCCACGTTTTCTATAATACAACTTTTTTGTTGTGCTACAGAATGCAGGCCGCTATGTCTCGTCGCAGTACAGCATGTATGTCGCATAACAGCAAATACATTTTCCGAATTCGCACAATTTATAAAATAATTACGGCTTGATGAGAGAGTTTTTATTTGAATTGTATTGAAATGTTGTTTTCATTGGATTTTTTTTTATTTTAAACTATTGAAATGTTCAAATTTTTTAAAGCAATAATTATAAGACTTTTTACAACGTATAGAAAATTGATAAAAAAAAAGCCGTAACACAAGTAAAAAAGTATACAATATAAAAAACACGAATCAAATTGTAATTTGTTGATTTTATTTTACATTTATTATTATCATTTAAATTGTATACATTAATAAAAAATAATATTTAAAAAAGACGATTTTGTTTTGTTTTTATTTTCGCATTACAAAAAAAGCACAGAAAAATTATTAAAATCAATGGCCCGTGAATGTTCATATTTTATAGTTTTAGCGTGAAAACAGCGCCATCCAATGGCATTTTTAGCTATAAGACAAGCACCATATATATAAATAAATGTGAAATCTTTCGATTTACTACCAAGTAATTTTCAAATCTAATGAAATGATAGTAACAAATATAAATATATTAATTTATTAAGCGCAAGCAGATGATATAATAATAACATGAAAGGCTAAAACCTTTGACAGATGCGTCTTAAAAATGTTTATTTATATATAATATTTAGAGAATTAAATGTGAAGGTGTTTAAAGCTTCATGCTCTTAGTTCAATATGCTTGAGTCTGGCTTATTTATATTTAAATTTAAGTAAAGAAAAAGGTGGGGTCCAACTTTTTCTCGTAAAATCTCTGCCTTGTGTTTTGAATTGTGATTCCTTGTGCAGTTATTATTACATCTGATTGACTGTCACATAAGCATTTTTAAGGCGCATCTGTCAAAGGTTTGAGCTTTTCATGATATATTTATATCATCTGCTTGCACTTAATAAATTAATATATTTACATTTGTTACCATTATTTCATTACATTTGAAAATTATTTTGTAGTAAATCGAAAGATTTCACGTTATTTATATAGAATATTTAGTGAATTAAATGTGGCATTTAAAGCTTCAGGCTCTTAGTTCAAAATGCTTGAGTTTGGCATATTTATATATAAATTTAAGTAGAGAAAAAGGTGGATTCCATCTTTTTCTCGTAAAATCTCTGCCTTGTGTTTTGAATTGTGAGTTCCTTGTGCAGTCATCATTACATCTGATTGGCTATCACATAAACATTTTTAAGGCACATCTGTCAAAGGTTTCAGCCTTTCACGTTAAATTAATATATTTACATTTGTTATTATCATTTCATTGGATTTGAAAATTAATTTGTAATAAATCGAAAGATTTCACGTTGTTTATTTATATATAATATTTAGTGAATTAAATGTGAGGGTGTTTAAAGCTTCACGCTCTTAGTTCAAAATGCTTGAGTCTGGCTTATTTATATATAAATTTAAGTAGAGAAGAAGGGGGGGGGTTCCATCTTTTTCTCAAAAAATCTCTGCCTTGTGTTTTGAATTGTGAGTTCCTTGTGCAGTCATTATTACATCTGACTGGCTGTCACATAAGCATTTTTAAGGCACATCTGTCAAAGGTTTCAGCCTTTCATGTTATTATTATATCATCTGCTTGGGCTTAATAAATTAATATATTTAAATTCATCATTAACTAAGTTTAAACATTTTCAGTGATAATTTTTTTGTATTCCTCACAAAATTATCTTTCAAATCATATATAATACTTCTTACCTGAGATAATCCATAGCTTCAGAATCTCCAAAAGTATTCGCATAAGAATTCTTCATTTTTATCTTGTACTCCAAAAGTTGATAAATCTCAAAGTCATCTATAAGAAAAAGATTCATCCTAATAAAAGATACAAACAAATCATTTCCAGAAGATGGATATGCATTTGTCATCATAGCAATTGGCTTTTTGTCTATCTAAAACTAGAAATTGTAGGCTACTGTCTGTATCCTAATAAAATGAGTTTCATCTCTTCATTTTATATTTTTTGTGTACATCAGTGATGTTTATATTCTTTATGCACATCAGTGATGTTTATATCCTTTATGCACACTGGTGATGCTATATTGTTATATTTATTGTATCACATAGATATAATTTATTTGCGTATAGTTCATTTGTTAGCTATAGACTTAAAAATAATGTGATGAAAGATATGGCAAAACTAGTGACTCCACAGCATGAGTATCAAGGCATAGGTAAAAATCAGAATTTGGTTCTTTGCCTGCATATGCAATCTTTCTGTACATTTGATTAATAGTTTTGTAAATCATTACTTGTTACACAACATGCAAGAGTAAACACAAACACACCATATAAACATAATAATAAATAATAAATTATTAAACTTTTTGAGAATCATTATTTTTATGAAATAAGTTTGCCTCAAACCTAGATTAGAACGCAGAAAATTACGTAATATGAATTCATATGAGCATAAATAAATATTATAGAATTTATATACACACACCAATACAAATGCAAATTAATAAAAATTAAATCATTTTTCAAATACTGTAATTAAAAAAATTAAAATTTTATACTTACGAGCCCAATATTCTGCAATTATATTTAGACTCCATGGAAGGCCTTATTTGTGAATGATCAGTGTATTTTTAATCTGTTTTGTCTAACTCATGAGGCTGATAAAAGTTTTCTGTCTTCATTGCTTCGTGGAAATTAGAAAAATTGATAAAAAAAAAAATTAAATGCACCTGTTACGAAAAAAATTAATAAAAAATTCAAATTTCATTGGATTTTTTTTTTAAAGACATCATTAGAAAGCTACATTCAGATCAAATGCCCATATTTCTGTTGACGTCACGCTTATACTTTTTACGTCATTAAAAAAAAGAAAACATTTCGACCAATCAAATAAAACGTGCGGCAAAACTGCTTAATAAGTAGAAGCAGTTTTAAGTTTCATATATTTACTAAATAATATAATACTAATGTTACTTCTTTAAAGATATATAGTACATGTAAATGATTATCACAATGCATCTTAAAATGAACTATATCTCATTAGTTAGCATAATCACCACACATTTCCCAATTTCAATGTTATTGTTTTCTATCTTATTTAATGATAAATACCGATTCAATTTTCAAGTCACATCACAAACGTTCTCATTAATTCCTTAAACATGAAGTTGTAGACACACAAAAAAATGTATTTACACAGGATAAGATTAGTAACTAATAATTGGAAGAACTTGTTTCTTAATTTAGATGACAATTATTATATGTTCAATTAAATATGAGAAACAGTAAATAAATCTTATGGTTGATAACATCTACTTTAAATGTCCATTAACAAAAAGAATTTAACATCAACTAATTTCAGTCATATTAATTTTTTATAAATGAATATTTGATAATTTCTAGTTTTTATTTTAAAATAGTCTCTTCTTAAAATATGTATTTATTATTTATACTTACAGGTAAATATGATAACTTTCTAATTTCAGATAATCCTCTATTTATGTAGATTCTACATATAAATTCGTTTTTATGTAGTGAAGTTCTTAACTTGGGAGAAAAAAAAATCTATGGAATGCTTCTAAGTGAGAAAATATCATAGAATAATGCAGATAAAAAAAAAGCATGAAGCTATGGAAACAGCAGACTGTACAGGATTTAAAATTAAAAATAAATGTAATTTCAAATTTGACATAATTTTCAAATAATTTTTATTATTATTATTTTACACAAAAACTTACTATGCAGAGTAATTAAAATATTTGATGTTTCAAAAATATACAGAATTTATTTTTATAAATACAAGTATATTATCTATACTGAACTTAATGTAAATTAGAAGGGATTTGAAGTCAGATTTTCAAGCTCTCAATATCTATCCTTATACAATTGATACACATGACCACATACATGTGAAAAAGATAAATAATCTCCAATATACATACTTTATCTTTATGATGAACTAGTACTCATCAGTTGATCCATATCATTATCTCCTATACATATATATAATCAGCGCATGTACTTGTATTTAATATTCATTAATAAGTGTAATTTTATCATAGAATAATGCAGATTGAAAAATAAAAAGTTAAATTGCAATAAGCAGAAATTTTAGTCAGTCCATACAATATTTAAAATTAAAAGTAAAACTATTTAACAAAAAAAAAAATTGACTTGATTTTCAAAGTTATTTTACTATTATTTTACACAGCTAGGTATTACATATAGTAGACAAAACATTATAAATATACGGGGTTTATTTCTACTTAAGCTGTTTATTCTTAATCATAACTTTATGATCTGTTATTAATCTTCCATAGCATTTTGTGAAATGCTCCACTTACATAAATCAAAAATTATTTATACTGGTAAAAGTTATGTGAAAAGTATGCTTGACAAAATATTCATATAAGTTGGCCAATTCCTGGACTATATTTCCAATATGCACGAACCCATTGTTTGCATATATTTTTATTATATAATTTTTAAAAAAATATTAGAATTAATAATGTTATTCTAATAGTAAAGTTTTACATTATAAATAATATTCTTATCAATTAATTATGTCTCCTTTAAGAAGACTAAGTACATCATTCAACAAGCTATCTGATCATAATTATAGCTGATTAATAGTTTCATGTTTGATGATGTATTATTTACTCTTTTCATATCACAATATATTTTATTTTAAATGAAATCAAGAAATATTAATATTTACATAATAATTTATTAATATTTAGAATTCTAAAAGCAATTAAAATTTACTTTCTGGTTTCAAACTATCTGAACGATTTTTCCGCATTGAAGGAGTATTCCAAAGAATTCTCAACCAAGGCACATCTGTTGTTACTTCAAAATGACCACTATCAACTGCTCCTACATTTAATATTAAATAACAATATTGTGAATAAATAAGCAATATATTTTCCAAGTAATAGTATTATATAATATAGAATACATTACACATTTATTCAAAAAAATATTATCACAGTACACACAACTAAGAGCAAGAAATAATAGAATTTTTTATTAATATTATATATGCTTTTGTAAAAAAAATTGTTATAGAAAATATAATAATGAATTTATAAAATTTGGGAAAATAATCAAAATCTAATAGATTCATTAAAAATACATTAATAAACAATAAAAATGCTAGTAATATATACAAACATAAAAACAGGCGAAACTCTCCATACAGTAGTGCCACTCAGTGTAAGCCAGAGTAATCAATGAATGCCAGAAGGCTTGTGCATAAAATCCCTATCTAGTGCCTACTCATCCAATATCCCCAGATTAGTTTCTGCTTGTGGCCTTCATCAGTGAGGAGCCTTGTATCTGACAGCACTGCACCTAGATCTTAGGATTTAATGCAGCCACCTTTTATTTCTATTTAACTACAAAACTATGAGAATAAAATTGAAAACACAATAATATTTTCAATCTAAGCTTATTAGCTTATATAGTCATATAGGTCAGAACTCAGTTCAATACCCATTAAGCATTATGAAGAAAAATAAAAAGCTATTACATGCTTTCATTTCTTGGATGAAATTTCACGATTTGTCACTTAAACTCAACAGAAGCAGAGAATTTTAATAATGT
The DNA here is from genome assembly GCA_028023455.1 of Epiperipatus broadwayi. Taxonomy (NCBI): domain Eukaryota; kingdom Metazoa; phylum Onychophora; class Udeonychophora; order Euonychophora; family Peripatidae; genus Epiperipatus; species Epiperipatus broadwayi. The sequence goes on from JAQFVV010000115.1 coordinate 3,515,505, forward strand.
CAAACAATCTCTTCCTGCTGCTGAAGTACCTTCTCTTTAATACAAATATTATTATGTATGGGAATATAATGTATATACGTGTTAAAAAATGATTAAAAGTTTAGTTTGGTTTCATTGTACTATTTCTGATATAATCCTAATTTTATTTCCAATTAGATTTTAGCCAGTGTGAATCTAAAATATATTTCAGCATTTTAAAACCATTGTTTAAGTATAAAAGAGTTTAGTTGACATTTTTTTCTTTCTTATTAAATTACTAGATAATTGTTTTTCAAAAAACTCTTAAAATATACTGCACAACAATATGTTTAATAGTAAACCAAATACAGACATAGAAATATTAATAATCTCTGGGCAGAAACTACATAATAAATAAATTATATTTCTGAACAGATACGTATAAATATAAATATCTATTATAATAAATATAAAATAATAATCTGAAAATAATAAATTCTTACAACAGCTATATAAATATCAAATTTTTTTATATACATAAAAAGCCTTTTTCAGCACCTGATTTAGTGTCTTTTTCAAATGTTAATAATCTATTATGTTAATGAACTATTATTACAAGCATCAACTCAGGTGCTAAAAAAGGCTTTTTATGTATATAAAAAAATTTGATATTTATATAGCTGTTGGAAGAATTTATTATTTTCTGATTATTATTTTATGGAAGAACAGCATAAAGATATTTATTCTTTTCCAATTTAATAAATATAAAATATTCAAAACTCATTTCTTCAGACAAATTATATATTAGGGTCCCTCTTATCTTTATAAAGTCGAATCGTGCGTCATGATTTGTAAAGGTCTCTCTTGCTAAAATTAAGCACTCAAGGCGCATGTACTAAGGTTTTAGCCTTTATAGAAGTATATTAGTTAATATAATATGAATGATAATTTTATCTTTTATTTTTCAACAACATAAGAGTAAACCCTTTATTACTATTAACCATATAAAAAAAAGTAGAACAATTTAAAAATATCCTTCGGTTTTTGATTTTCAATGTTAATTTTAGAATAAATATTTACAGGTTTAAGCAAATAACTTATAAAACAAAAGAATTATAATGATATTTCAAAAGCAATGCTTTTATTTCAATTTTGATTCACTTTGAAAAATAATTTTAATCATAATTATTCATTGGTTTTATGCCTGGATATAATTAAAAGGTTGAACAAATTTTCTTTTAAAAAAAAAAATGGAATGATTAGTATTTCAGAAGTATGTGACATTTGAGTAATAGAAGTAATAGGGTGAATTTCAGTTAGTTCTCAAGATAATCACTATATTACTGAGTTCAACCACAAAGGATTTTATGATGCATTTTAACAAATTACTTGTAGGAACGATAAAGAGCATAGAACACTTGAAAAATACTCTAGACCAGGGATACTCAACCTTTTTTTTTCCTGGGCCACATATATTTGTGAGCTACATCAAGCGGGCTGCAGCAACCAATTGATGTCACATAAAAAATGTCTGACTTCTCAATTCATGCATGCTACAGCTTGTGGATCATTTTACTATATCTTAGAATTAACATATTAATAAAACTCAAACACTTTTATTTGATATAAACATTTATTTAAATATTAATGTAATTTTTGATATTGAGATAGATGTGCTACATGCTACTCTTAATATATCATCAAGGTGTAAATCAGTTTCTATGCACATTCTTCACATATTTCATTTTCAAATAAGATGATTCACAAAGATATATTGATGCAAACAATATGAACAACATTTGTGCACACTTTTTGACAGTTTTATATTTTTCAGGCACTAATTTCCAAAACTCCATATACTCCTTTCCCTCCCTTTTCCCTTTAAAAATGGCTTCCAAGTTTGTGTCATTTTTAAATTCAACAAATTCGTTAAATAGCTTAACATAATCATGTCCAAATGTGGCTAATTGTATAATAGTTGTTATTTTTAAGTGCCAAGGATTTTCTATAAGCAAAAGACAATTCTTAATATTTCTTAAATCTTGAAATCTACTTTTAAATTCTTTCAATAAGGTACCTAAACAATTTAAAATAATTACATAGGTTTCTAAAAAAATGTCAATACCATCTTGCTTAGCATTTGTCAATGTTGGAAAATGATGTAATATTTGGTTTTGTATATCTTGGTAATCAAAAGCAAATATTTTTTCATTTGTGAAATAATTTTATTTTCACCTTGCAAACTAATATTAAGATCACAAAGTTTTTCTGTGATGTCACATAAAAAAGCTAAAAGACACCACCATCCATCACTGTCAAGCTCATTATAAGTTTTATTGTGTTTTTTTTTGTAAAAATGAAATAATTTCATGACATAAAAAAAAGTGATTCAAAACTGTACCTCTGCTTAGCCATCACACCGAAGTATGCTAAAGTACATCACCATAATTACTATTTATTTCTTCCAAAAAATATTTTAAATTTTCTGTGGGTTAATTCTCTGGCCCACAATGTTTATGACGATTTTCATTATAGCATCTACTTCTTTAATGGATATATGTGTGCCCAAGTTTTCTTGGTGAATTAAACAATGAAATGATAAAAGATTTGTTAGATTATATTTCTTTTTTAATAGGGAAACAAATCCCTTTTCGGATCCAATCATTGAAGGACATCCATCAGTGCACACAGAAACCAATTTTTTTATTTCAATATTATTCTTTTCCAGAATCACTACCTCTAGTTTGATTCTTCATAGGAAGAAATTTCAAAAAATCTTCACAAATTGAATTGTTCTGTACAGTATCTGAAGAAACAGCCAAACTAAAATATTTGCAGTTTTTCAAATCTATTATATTATCAAAAATATGTTTTGCAATATCTTCAATACATCTAAGGCAGGTAAAATCTGACAGTTGTAATTTCTTAATTTGTAATAATATTTGACTTTTATTATTAAATTTATCAAATAATATATTCGAAGCATTTAGGAAACATTCTTTCACAACTTCAGCATTTGTAAACGGTTTCATATTTTTTCCAAGTATATAACAAATTTCATATGATGCTCATGTCATCACTGCTTCTTGTGAGATTGACACTGACATAACATTTTGTTGTTGTTGCAATGATTTCTTGAAGAAAGCTAATTTTTCACTTCTTATTAAAAATCCATGAGCAAAAAGGTCATTAAACATTTTATGTTTCGTGGTGTAATGACGATCAATGTTATATTTTTTTAATGTGACACTTTCTCGACAAATCAAACACGTTGCTGAACCTTTGTTATTCAACACAACAAAACATTCCTCTTCACAGTTGTCTTGAAACATTCTATTTTCATCCGATAATTTTCGTTTGTTTCTTGAAAACATCATTATGATATTTAAATTATAGTTTGATATAAAATACTACGAGCCTATATGTATACTAATTCATGTATAAAACTAAAATGTTTCACTTTGCTTTCAAAAACATGGGCTATTGATTGAATTAAAGTTTCAAACTTCTGATTGGTCAATTATACAATCTGCAATAAATATATTGTCTTTTTAAAATAATATTTATTTTAGTTTTTTTTTTTTTAATTATTTTTATTTGTTTTAGTTTAGTATCTAAAATGGAAATTTATAATTTGTCTGATTACAAAAAGGTTTTTAAAAAATAAATTTCTATTTATAATTGATGATAATAATCTAACACTGTCAAATTATAATAAATGCTTACCATCCAGTTATAAATTCCAGAAGTAATTCATTGAATTCCTTATCAATATGTTTTAGTATAAAAGTAAATTTTTTGACTAAAATCTGAGAAACAAACAAGTGGGGTTAAAAAAAACAAGCTTGGTAAATTATGTTTTCGTTTTTGAATTCAAAATGTAGAAATACAACTGTCAAAGTCATGGATTGGCATTCCTTTGCAGAGAAAAAAACAATCAATCAGAAGCTTGAAAAGATAGATTTATGTCATTATTATATCATTAAATTTAAATATTTACTGATTTTTTCCTTGCAAAAAAATACTGAAGGTGCTAAAATCAGTGAAATAATGCTAAAGATAGTGGGTTGAGAGCGAGTACAAGTCATATATGAAGATATTCTGGCATTTCTGGCACAGATTTGGCAGGTTCTTCGGATCTGTAAAATTAAAAAAAAACCCATAATGTTATTAGCGCATCAATAAAAAATATCAATCACACATGGTTATTCATTAATTAAGAAGAATGTTGTCACATCTGTTGACCATCAGTCTATTGCTGGGCCACACATAAAAACTTGGTGGGCCGCAAGTTGAGTATCGCTGCTCTAGACTATTCTAAAATTAACCATGACTTAGTTTCTGATTTTTTGAAACATCAATTTTCTCAGGAGGTATTTGATTGTGTTTGAAAATCTGTACAAATTGGAAAGATCAATCAAATAATCCAAACTTAATGGCTGTTATTTTGGCATTATTTAAATGGTCTTGATCTGGTTTGAATAAGCTATATACAAATTAGAAAAATGAATGCACTTTGATTATAAGACCATAAATACGATTTTGTTTGCCAAATTTGTACATGCTTTCCTTTTTAATGATAATCAGTGAACTGACAAAATTCTAACAAAATAAAATTGTAAAAGTTATATTTCAGTATTGGTTATTTACGATTTCAAATGTATTGATATGTATGCTTATACTTTCAAAAATAATCACAAATATTAAAATATAAGAAATATTTATAACAAATGAAGTGATATGTCCTAAATTTCTCTATATCTCTTACCAATTAATGTTCTTTCATTTCTAATAAAGATTGTTATGGTATCCAATATAAATCAAATTCACATTAAATAAGACATCCTTTCTTTTATTACTCACTTTTTTTTTACAATTTGTTAACCTACAAATCAATGAAACTATTACAACAATTTATGGTTAATCCTTCCATTCAACATGTGAAGAGTAAAATCTAATCTTTAATTTATATCACACATGTTAATGCTTATTTATCTCTAGCTATGCTCTAATACATATCAGAAATTCTTTAAGTGCTCTGAAACTTATCATCAGAAACTTTATAAATAAATACAAATGGTGACACAATGTATTCAAATTAAATAAGACAAGAATAAATGCTATACATATTCATTGAACATTTAGAGCAAAACAAATACCATATCAGAGTTAACGAGTAAACTTTTTAGATACACTGAATTGTGTAAAATAAAATTATCTCCAAAATAATTTTCTTTTTTATACATATTGCAGTGAATAATCATTCTCTTACTAGATATTTCAATCATTGTATACAATTAAATATTTTATTTATATGTGCATGCTAAAATAAACACTTTCATGGGCAGGATCTTACCCATGCTACCCAGATGATGGCAGAAGAAATCCATTAAAAAAGTCAGTATTATAACAGTATTAATGATAATAAGAAATCACATATACAGAAAACCCAGAAATTGCACTCACATAATCACTACAAATTTATAGCTTATTACCTTGAATCCAGTAAATATCTCTACCCCAAGGAAAAGTTTTAACAGAATCAAGATTGGTCATACTAAAACTGGGATATCTTGTTAATAGTTCTCTGTAAAAAAAAAAAAGAAACAAAACTAAATAATTGAGTTTATAAATAGATATTTATTGAAAGATTTTTTTTTTTTCAATTAACTTTATCAATCAATAAAATCTATCATAACTTTTTGAATTATTACATTTTTTAAATCAAATAACACAAGGTGACATTTAAAAAATTTACAAAATTTGTACAATAAAAAATATTTTATTGATATATTGTTATGGAAGTTTTCAACACCCCTCAAAATAATTAATACACATCCCATGAGATCCAATCCCAATTCAAGCCCCATGATATTAATGTTACTTGACAAACCAATAACCAAGCTAAATTTTAAAACCCAATCTAAATAAATAGTAAACCAAATTTTAAACCAACTTGATCAAACAAAAACAACAATTAACACAAAATGTATTATATATGAACACAAAAGAACAATACATAGTAGATCAGATGAGTGAATGCAATCAAGAAAACAATAACATATTTATGTATAATATTAAAATGGAAAAAACAATCAAATCTTTATTTTCTTATTTTCATTTATAAATTATTTATGTTAATACATATTAAAGATGACATCAAAAATGAAAAAAAAATGATTAGCAAGAACTGGCTTGATATGAGATAAAAAAAAAAAAAAGAGTTTGTTTTCAAGAAGAATAAAAAGTAAAAAAATCTTTTTACCTAAAAAAAAAAAAAAAAGAAACTACAATTTCCTAATAGAAATAGTTGTATTTAAAGTTAGAGGACAAATGTCAATCTATTCGAAGTAGTAATGCTTTCAAATATTCATTTATAAACATTTAAAAAAAGTGAGGATAAACATGCAGATTGCAATATAAGTAAATAAGGAATTCGAAAATTAAGAATTTACAACTAAAGTAAAGTGTTCAAATTTCCAAAACGATCTTTAATTTCTCGCTATATCTAAATATATAAAGTATACAGTAAAAGAAGAATCTTTGACGACACTCCACTCGAAACAAAATAATAAAATAGAATAACGAAAATAAACATGCAGTGGTAATTGCAGGAAAGATACCATGGGAGAAGAGGTCATCATCCATGGAGCTATGAGTCAAGATCGATATGGAATTGTTTTGTTATTCCCCATCTTGATTAAAAGACACTGAACTGATTCATTTATGAATTCTTTTTATTTACTCAACATTTCAAAACTCCGGTTCGAAGGCTATTCAAGACAACCTACCCAGTGCACATTCAACCTCCCATCTATACATAAATGGATCAACATAGCTTATTAGATAGGACAAACCATTAGGACAGTTTCGACATGAACTTTCAAGCCAAGTTATAAAGTTGATGTCATATACTTGTAGTTGTTTGTATGTCATATTTGATAAATTAATTTTCTTTATTTAATATAGAGCCAACTAACTTTTAGTATTAGTGAGTAAAAGGAAACAGAATATATTTATTCATGATATTAATTTAGATCAATAAAAGTTAGAAGGTAAACTTTATTACGCAATAGTTTAATTGGTATAAGAAAGGGACAAGACATCATCTAAGATGTAAATAATTTAAACATTGATATATTCACCACATACATACTTTTATATTTATTTATTTCAATGCTTATGTTAACTGTTTTTTTTCATATTTTCTCTGCTTGTTTATTATTTGTCATGAACTTACACCTTGCCTCAATCACACACATTTATTGCATATAACAGGGGATCTGCTATACCATCATGACTTTAAATAAGAGATAAAGTATTGTATTAATATTGTATTATTTATAGCAATGTTAGTTAGAATATGAAAATCACTCATGTTAATTGAGATGTCCAATGACAATTCTTTATGGGGTCAGGATTTGGGGAAATATAAACCAAGTATAAATAAAGAATGATCACAAGCATTTAAATAAGTTTTTCCAATCTTGTTTTAAAATTTTCTGTTCAAATAACCCCCAATGTAAATACGATGATCATTAAATTTGTTTAAATATTAAAACCTGATTCTTGGTTTATTTTTCTGTAATCAAATTCTACTTAGTCATATCCTCCCACATATATTTATGATCATTACATGTATATATACAATAAACCATATCCACTCACATGAATAAGCATATAATCATTTTACACATATTTAGAATTCGGTGATACAAATATATCCTGAATCAGAAGATCAAGCAACATCTCCCTGGATTTGAAATCCGGAGTAGCAGAAGTAAACTACAATATGTAGGTGACATATTGAGGGAAGAATCAGTAGTTATTTAGGTATTATTCTCTCCACTCTTAGGTATGAGTTTAATGTGTATGTGGACAACAAAGATATGCTCTTTTATTCATCATGAGGGATTCTCCTACCTTTGTGCAATTCGCAAAAAGACCATCCCATTACATAGGGTGACCAACATGGGGCACCGTATGTAACAGGATGGCCTTCCCATGGTATGCACAAAGATGGGAGAGTACCTTTCTGATGAATAAAAGAATATATCTCTGTTGTCCACATTCATGCATACCCTTCTCAGGTTAAACTCATACCTAAGCGAGGAGAGAGTAAGATCCAAATAACTACTGATTCTAACCTCAATCTATCACCTACATATTGCAGTTTACTCCAGCTATTCTGGATTTCAAACTCAGGGAGATGTTGTTTGATCCTCTGGTTTAGGGTATATTTGTATCACCAAATTCTTAATATATGTAAAATGATTATATACCTATTAATGGGAGTGGATATGGTATATTGTATACATACATGTAATGATTATAAATATATGTGGAAGGATATGACTAAGTAGAATTTGATTACAGAAAAATAAACCAAGAATTATGTTTTAATATTTAAACAAATTTAATGATTATATTTATATTGAGTGTTATTTGAACAGAAAAACTTAAAACAAAATTGGCAAAAACTTGTTTAGGTATTTGTGACCATTCTTTATGGGATCAGGATTTATGGAAATATTATAAACCAAGTATAAATAAAGAATGGCCATAAACGCCTAAATAAGTTTTTACCAATCTTGTTTTAAGTTTTTCTGTTCAAATAACACTCAATAATAGTTATTTTATATAAAGCGCAGATAGTACGTTGAAATTAAATTGAAAGGCTGCAAACCTTTCGCGCTTATTATAATACTTATCTGACAGCCAATCAGATGCTATGATGGCTGTCTGAATAATGATCAAACCGTATTCAGATAGCCATCATAGCATCTGATTAGCTGTCAGATAAATATTATAATAAGCGCGAAAGGTTTGCAGCCTTTCAATTTAATTTCAAATAACACTCAATAGAAATATGATCATTAAATTTGTTTGAATATTAAAACATGATTCTTGGTTTATTTTTCCATAATCAAATTCTATTTAGTCATATCCTCCCACATATATTTATGATCATTACATGTATGTATACAATATACCATATCCACTCCCAATAATAGGCATATAATTATTTTACACATATTAAGAATTCGGTGATACAAATATACTCTGGACCAGAGGATCAAGCAACATTTCCCTGGATTCAAAATCTGGAATAGCGAGAGTAAACTGCAATATGTAGGTGATAGATTGAGGGTAAAATCAGTAGTTATTTATATCTTACTTTCATCCCGTTACAATATTGAACATTAACATTTTTAAGAAGATACGTTTTGAAAGCTAACAATATTTTGAAATTTCAAAGTAATATTTTGTGCATAATACATATTTTATTGGAATTTTTTTAAAAGGTCAACAATTATGAAGTAATTTCAGTAATAGGTAACTTTACATATTTTAATATAACCACGGAAAAGAAAAAATATTTAATTCCTGGAAGGACGTATTCTTATTTATAAAGAAAATTGCAATAACTTGATAATAAACAAAAAAATTAATAAATGGTTAATATGCAGGCCAAACCAAAAAATATTGCAAAATAATATCATAACATTGATCACAAAAATAATAACAATAATAGATTTTAAAAAATAAGTGAATATATATATATTTAGTGTAGTGAGAAAAAAAAAATAATGTGAAAAAATTACATTCTTGAATATAAAAATAAAAAATTAAAAATAACATTTTTTATATAATGAAAATATTTTTTTGAATATAAAAGTTGTTCTTGACTGTAATAAAATCATAACTGAATCCATCTTCTAATTGCAATGTCTACAGATTCCTTCATAATGTATAAGAATAGTTTTTTTTTAAAAAAAATAAATAAATCTGTATCTTAATAAAGAAGTAAATATTTGCTAATTATTAAGGAAATTAGAATTATAGTTTAAGAATATGCTATCAATAAATTTAAATATGTCATACAAAAAAAAAAAACAGATTTTAAGAATAGTTCAATAAAAGTTATATAAATATTTGAAAAAAAAAAATTGAAAGAAAAAATTATGATAAAAAAAAAAAAGATTAAAAAAACAATTACAAATACTTTCTTATTAATTACATGATTTAAAAAATGAAAAAAAAAAAGACAGAATCACAAACTCTGAGCATGTAAAATAAACTTGATATGATCAATTAAAAAAATTAATCAATTAGAAAATAATAAGATATTAATTTAAAAAAAACCACACACATTTTGTATATTAGAGAAATGTTTAATAGCAAAGATGTAGAAAAAGTTGATATTTAAGAATAAATAAAACAGCTCACAAGAGCTAATAAGATCATTTAATATTAGTAAAAAGAAAATCATGTTGATGACTACTTATAATTTAGTGTATAATAATTAATAATGTAACAAAAACTTTTATAAAACAAATACCAAAAATCTTGTTAAAGAAAAAAAATGCAGATTTGACTTTCAGTATATATATTTTTGAAAAAATCAAACTAGATTTAGGGTAAAAAAAAGAAAAGAAACATAAATACCACAAAAAACACTACTGAAATGTGGTATATTATTGAAAAATTTAGAAAATGAAGTCATACTATATATAAGCACTTTAACACACTGAATTTTTACAAAATGAAGTCATATGTTTTTGTTCCATAATTTTACAAATAATAATTGATAAATGTTATTAATAAAGCCATTAGTGACTATACCTCCTGATTAAAATTTTTACAGATTTCTTTATAATGTTTGTCAATAATTAGCAGTTTTAAAAAAATGACACATTAAATAAATAAATAAATACATGTATATAACAAACAATTTTGGCTTATAATATCAAAGAATTTCCATTTGCAAAGGTAGGCATACCAAAATATATAATTCTATGATTAAAAATGACCAATAATAATATCAAAGAATTTCCATTTGCAAAGATATGCATGCCAAAATATACAATTCTATGATTAAAAATGACCAACAATAAAGTGTCATTATCCAAAACAATCAAATTGATTTTTGAAAACATGGAGTAAAAACACAAAAAACTAGCAATATCACTACAATCCAAGCTTCCATCTTGAAATCATTATTTAGAGATCAAAATACTTTAAGAGAATCAGATTTCACCAATATTTCATTTGTAGAAGATTCCAATTTAAAAAAATTCTTTTCTGTTATTATGAAAGGAATAAAAACTGTTAAAATTCATTTTAAATCATGATACTGCTATCACTAAATATAAAATTGATACAAGACTCACAAACATTGGGTCATGAATTCAAAGCCAATCCCAACAAAACCAATGCTAACATTTTAACTATGATTAAAAAATCTAGTATTCTGGCAAAGCTAATTAAATATAAGTTGGACAAAAGAGGAATAATGATGATAAAGCTAACATAAGTGAAATAAAAATAATGATTAGGTTAATGAAGATAAAGGAAAATCAATAGATTATAAATTTAACATTCAAATAATTATTACATCTGATAAATCAATTCATCCATAAACTGTTCCTTTCATGAATAAATTCAATTACTGGTGTGATATATTTAGCTATTCCAAGTCACCTCAAATTGTAATTTTTTTGATTATTCATTCACTTGATGCTTATTCACAAGAGTTTTTGTTTGTAAGACAATTATATATTGACTATTTATAGACAGCATTGCAATTCATATGGAAGTAGAAGATTTCAAATTGTTATAAATGGTGACAAATCTACTAATTTTCAGTATCTGAATCATATACACATTGGTCCCTTTTGAAAAGCGTTGAACTAACTTGCTTCATGATCACATGAATCACATGTAGTTAAAGAATAAGTAAAAGCAAATTAAAGACAAGATAACACTGTTAGTGATATAATCTAAATATTATTTTTTATATACATTGTACTTAAAACATAGATAATCTAATATATTTCAATTATACCAGATCTTAACATGTGTTCATTTTGATAAATTTTTTCCAAAAAAAAAATCTATTCTCAAATGTGCAAGAGAAATTGTAGAAAATCAAATAACAGACATCATTCCAGAGAAATACAACATATTATAATGAGGGTAAAATAAAAAAATATTTCAAGGGAGATTAATAAAATAATCAGAAATTCCTTTAACTAAATAGTAGTAATTTCAGATCCTTAATGATTGACTTTTTTTGAAGAAAAAAACTTTTTATTCATTGCAAATTAAGACTGGAAGCTCAAGAAATTTAAAACTTCATAATAGTTATAAAAAAACAAAACAAAAAACAAAATTCACTTACTGACAGTATCACAAAAACTGGTGGTATAGAGATGATGATGAGCTTTAAGAAAGGAATTGTTAAAGCTCTTTTCCAAAATAAATAATCTCCTCTATTGATGCATTATTGGACTACTAGCAGAAACTTTATCAAAGGGATCTGTATGTTCTACTATCCATTCATCAACAAAATTTAGAGCTTGAGTCAGTAGAAACTATTGTAAAATATTATGCAATGTGGCTTTACAGTCACCCACAAAAAAAAAAAAAGAAGGAAAGAATAAAATTCTGTTATAACTATCTAATTATGTTGATGTCAACTATTTATTATCTAATATAAAAAACCATTAAATAAAAAAAAAAAAAAATTGCATCTAAAAAGTTAGAAAAGGTAGGATAGGGAATGACTAAGGTGTTACTTTATTCACATCCTTGGATATCTGAATGCGATCATGCTTATTAAATAGTAATTTAGTTCTACCACCAACAATTCTGGACATCTCTACATAAGAGAAGTAAAATAATTGAAGTATTACATGAGTGATTAGCAGAATCATGCATCCAAAAAATATTTATTTAATTTGATTCTAAACATGCAACATTTACTTTATTTCTTCAATAATCCATATATTGTTCAACTGAGGACAAATTGAAAACACTTAAAGAATCATTTTTTTAAAAATAAAAAGATACAATTGGTGTGGGGAGCCAATATATCTAAGCATATGTTTGTTCCTTGAACTGTTATTTTATACAATCTATATTAATAACTCAATAAACTGATGAATTACAATCTAATACAAGCCTACAATGTATGGTATATTCCTATAATAATTGTTATTGTATGAAAATAATTATTATATACAAATAAATTTGTTTATATATTGTAACGGAAAGGATAATAGTGAGGGAATAGGATCAATCGATGATGAAATGTTTGGAAACCATTGTCAAAACATCCAAGTCACTTTCATATCAACCAATGATGATCATCAAAATAATAATTAAATCAAATCACAACTTGAAACATTATTTTCTAAGTATGTGAATATATTTGTGAATAAAGAGATATAAGATATATAACTGTATTTAACTGAAGATGCCAACAGAATTAATAAGAATAGTGGTTCTATTGATCTAAACAAATCAGAGTAGGATATGTTAACTATTTAGTTATATTACCATGATTAAATGACAAATACTTGTATATAATTGGTGTGTACTTGTTTTACACTATAAACCAATGATATTCTAAAATTATATTGTAAGAGTATCATGATGTCAACTGAAAGTATAAGAAAACATCTGTTGCTTCTTGATTAAGCTAAGATAGATAGATATCTATCTATTAGATTCTATGTCTGACTGAACTAGCTTGGAAAAACATACAGATTCATGACATTAACGTAAATTATACCATTTTATAAATTAACAATAAAACATAAAATTCATTAAGATAAAATCAACAACCCATTTATTATTTTATACCAATATTGTATCAGCTTCTTACCCGTAGTATCAGTGTTGTGTAAAAACTGGAGTCTCTTCATATCTTTCTCTATCAATATCTCAGGATCAGTGATATGATGTGATGTATTGTGGCTTCTCCTTAAACGAAGTCAAGAATATCTCAGCAATTATGCCCAGATAAACCTGTTAGCCACTTTATTTTCCATTCTCCATTCTAAATTTTCCCATATTCTGCTCCATCCCATTTCCACAACATAATCTTTGTCAACTCTATAACCTTTATATCTAAATCCCCTTTATCTTAAAATATATTAATAGAGTTCCCTCTAGTGTTAAGTTTTGACTGTGATCCGAAATCAGATTTCTGCTTAATATATCCGGCACTATAGTTTCTTTCCTGGAGCAATGAATTATCCTGTAATTAAATTTCTGTAAGTATTAACACCCATTTATAGGCCTATCATTGGTTAAGTAACAGCTATTTATAAACTCTAAACTTTTATGATTGGTGATAATAATAACCTCAGACCCTAGAAGTAAATGCTTAAGTTTATTTAAGGCCCAAACAATTGCCAATGCCTCCCTTTCTGTAGTGGTATAATTTCTTTCCACTGGGTTTAATGTCCTACTTAAAAAATATAAAACTCGAGGTATCTTCTCTTCAGTCTTCTGGAATAATACCGCTCCCAATCCTACACTACTAGTGACTGTCAGTTTGTACAACATACAAGATTTGGCAAACTGGATAGGCGAGTGCTACAGTATCTACAAAATTTTCTTTGATCTGATTAAAGGCTTGCTCTTGTTTTTCCGTCCACTCTCACTTGCTCCTTTTCTCGGTAAACGCACAAGCGCTTCCTTATCTGTAGAAAAATCCTTGTAGAACCTTTGGTAGAAATTATATATACCAAGGAATGATCTAATCTGTTTTCTATTCTTTGGATGAGGGAATTTAATGATTGCTTCTATCTTGTGAGGATGGGGTCTCACCTCTTTAGCACATATGTGTTGAGCGAGAATTATAATTTCTTCCTGTAGTATATTACTTTTCTTAAGATTTATTGTAATATTCTTTTTGTGACACTCTCAAAGGAACATAAACTAAGTTTTCTAAATGTTCCTGAGTGATCATACCGCTATCACGACATTGTCCATATAATATAGTATAAATTCTTTTACCCTTTGAGAAAGTACCTGGTCTAAACATCACAATAGCCCTGATCCACTGTTAACTAGTCCAAATGGATCTTGTTGAAACACGTTAGTAAAACCTTCATAACGGAATGCCGTGTATTTTTGATCCTCAGGTGAAGCGACATCTGCCAATAACTTGATATCAAATCGAATGACAAAAAATATTTCTTTCCCTTAAATTCAAACAGCAAATCTGTAATTCATGGTGGCACATCCTGATCAGGTATAGTAATAGTATTTAACTGATGAGCATCTAAGCACACTCTCATAAAACCATCTTTTTTTTACAATTATTAAAGGATTTATATACGGTGATTGTTGTTTTTTATGATACCTCATAGTTCCATTTGTTGTATTTGTTTATCAACTTCATCTTTATATTTGACAGAAAAACTGGGTACAACCTACCTTGGAAATGAATTTCTTCTTTCACCTTTATCCGATGAACACATTCCTTTATAATTCCAGTTTTTATGGTGAATACTTGTTCATTTTGAACAAGTGCCTCTTTAAATTGACTTTTCCAGCCCCTATTATTACTCCCTAACACAATTATTTTACATTCTATTTCTTGGTATATGTCATCAGTTACCATATAAGCTACTTTGTTATCACTCCGTCTGCTATACCCACTAAATGGCACCTTTTCATTTCCTATCACTATATTCTTTTCGCTATAATAATTTTCATCCCAGTTCGGTGCATAAAATTCGACCCCAATATAAGATCTACCAAACTTGACATTGATAATAATGTAAGCTGTATTTTTTTTTTTACCACTTGTACTTCCCCGTATATTTGTATAGGGTCCAACTTAACTCTTTTATCATTAGCCATATTATTTCAAACTTTCTTAATGGTAACAACTGTATTTCCCTCTTCTGACCTCTGATTTGATCTAATATTTTATTTGAGATTATCAAGAGTTGATTCCCCATGTCTAGTAGAGCCTAGATCTCTATTCCTATATTTTGATTATTATCATAGGACAATTTTGTTCTGCCATCATTTATATTTTTTCTTTTTCCTCAATGACTACATTTAACAGCTTGGATAAGTTGTTCTTGTTGCTCTTCTTCCTGTATGTCTTCTTCCTCTCTATGAACTTCTATGTCTTCCACTTCTTCACACCTACAGACAGCTAATCTCTTTCATACATTTTTGGCATATTTTTTTTTATAATACATATAATCTGCTGTTCAGAAATAGGATATTCTATCATCCTTCTCAATTTCACCATTTGCTTTAAAAAAAACTGTCTATATCCTATCCCTTCTTCTTTTTAATACCTTTCTAATTCTACCACTCTTCATATCTTTTCTTGTCTTTTTGTGTTCCAAAACATATGTATTAATTTATTTTTGTACTCTTTAAAATCATCTGGTCTTTTCTGTATCATTCTCCACCAATCTCTTACCTTCCCCGCCAAATGATTACTTGTTATACTTATTTTTTTCTTCTTTCCTTGCCCCGTGCATACAAAACACTTCTAAACTTTCCAAGTGTTCAAATAGATTCTCCTCTTTATCTTCTTTGAACATTTTTATCTTACTTCTATCTAAAATATTTTAAATTTACTTCCGAAACTCAAAGCCCTCCCCTACTGGGATACTCACTCCCTGCTTTAACCACCCAAACCTGCCTTATCCCCCTTTGCCCTGATCTCAGGCCGTTTATTTAGTTAACATGCCCTATATGTTGAGAGACCATTTTCTTAACTTTTTTTTTTCTGTGTCACGACATTTTGACTTTATCAGTAAATTTTCAAAGATTATTAAAATACGGTGACCATTCGAGGGCGCCACCAAGCATTCCTAGCTTGCAACCAGATTGTTTCCATAATCATGGTTGATTATTTATTTATAAACGGCAATCACCAAATGCAATTTATAAAATAATTTATATTGGACTTAAATTCTATAAAATGAATATCATACTTAACTAGTTAAATACTATCAAACAGATACTTGATCAATGGTGAAATATTTATTACACTATCTCTTTCTTCTTATTCCTTCCCCTCACATTTATTTAATCAACCATCCTGATCTATTACTAATCTTGATTTAACAAATCATTCTCGAAGGAACGTGCTGTACTTTATCCAAATATATAGAAAATTACTAATAATTATGATATATACTATAACGTTTTCCGTTTTGCTAGGCCTCTACACGCTAATATAAACTGTGCGTGAGTTGATCAAGCTATGTCAAAAAAGAAGAGTTATATTTCTATTCTAAAAACATAGCTATATTTCCTGATCAACTCGGCCTATTAATTGTTGAGAATTGTGCTATTAACGAAATCAGCTTTTAATTTATTTAATCTGGGCGCCAGAATTTCTAAGAATTCGCTGAAATCGTCATATAACATCTCACAAATAAAAAAAAATACTTTTAAACTAATCGGTATTACATCATACCGTAACGAGAATTATTTTTTTAAGATTATTATTCCTGGGCTTATTCAAACATATTGGCAAAGGTAAATTACATTTTTAAATCTTATTAAACTACTAATAGATTTAATAATAAAAAATAATAACTATTATTAATAACGCACAAATGAAAATTGGTATTAGAAATATTTTTATTCTAATAGATAAAAAAAAATATTTGAAATAAATTACTTATCAAGTAAATTAGAGAGAACACAACTCAGACGTGAATCAATTAATAAAAAACAATTTTACAATTACTGTTCATATCTAAATTTCTTCTAGAAATTTCCTTAAAAAAATGAATGTCTCTTGTACAAGAAAATTAATGTCTCTATCGGGATTGTTTAAACATACTTTTAGAAATTGTTTGAAAACGTTTAATTTGGTCACAATCAGGAGTAATGAAGTATAACTTACCGGTAAGTTTTGTGAATTCAGTAGTAGATGACTATGCATAGTTTTTCGGGGTTGAATTGAGCTCACGGCCTTTGATTATTAGTTGATCTTGGTGCTGGTTCCATAGGCTAGTCGCGTAAGCTTCTCTGGTGTCCATCGGTAATGATGTCAGCTAAAGCTCCGGTCTACTCTCGTATGAATAACTTTTTCATCGTAGAGTGGTCTGGATTCTCTAATCCAAAACCAACCAAAAGAATATCAGCTAAACCAAGACGTTCCTCCAACCGAATCCCTCCTTTTTATACTAGAGGTCCCGTTGTCGGACTTCTGCGCATGCTAATATCATGGCGTTTTGTGTTTATAATCTTATACAGTCTTTATCATTTTTCAATTACTAAGTTCTCATTTTTTTTATCAAGTTTTTCGGCCATGTTTAATTAGCTAAAATATTTTTCTTTTAGCTTATCTTTTTACTTGCTTTTGGAATTCTTTTGTTCTCTCTAATTCTACTTTTATTTCCAGTTAAGTAAAAAAAAAATACGAAAGAAAAATTTAACTTTCATTGTACGTTATTTTTTTTTTAAAAAAAAAATTATAGTCAAAAAAAAAATCTAAATTTACTTTTTTTTTTTTTTAGCTTTTACCAAATGCCAATATATTTGCAACGTATATAAATAAATGTTACAATACAGACTAGGAGTGAATTCAAGGGCAACTTACTATAAGAGCATAGATGTTAGCAATGCTCAAACCCTCTCTTGCAAATGTTAAACCTTATATCTATTCTCTTAGATCGAATATACAATTTTAGGTAAATACACCCTATTAGAATAATAATGATAGGAAAAAAAAGGTTAATTAATAAAATAAAACATATATATAATGTTGGTTAATTTAAGTTAGTGGAGTAGATGTAATTAACAAATCTATAAAAAAACCCTTTCTATTGTTGAAACTTATATCTGCTTGAAGTGAAAGCTTTTCAAAATTCCATTATTTCATTATACATATTATATATTAACATATAAATATTTCTTGTAATAAAAGAAGTCTAGTTATCCTGATCGATCATTGTATTGGTCCTGTGGGAGAAGTATTTCATCCTATGCTTGTCTTGGTTTGCCCTAGATTTCCATTTTAATCCAGTTTCCTCAGCTAGCTCTACATGTCCCTATGCAAGGTTGGCATTTCCAATGGCAGTTCTAGGCGGTAAAGGAAAAAGAGGTTCCCAAAGAGGGAAGTTCTGATACCTCTAACCACTCAACATATTCTCTGCATTTTTTAATCATTTAATTTTGCTTTGCAGATTTTAAATTGTCGAAGAATCCGAACTGAATCAAACCCAATAGATCAGTCACTAACTTCAGCAAAATACCAATTAACTTCTAAACAAAAGACAATCCCATAATTTATAGTTTTTTTCAATGTTATTTATAATCCTGTGGAAACATTCCAAATTGATGAGCATAATAGATAGCACAAAAATACCTCCATGATCAAAGTTTCAACAACAGAGCTAATTGCAGAAAAATTCTATACTTTCTTTCCCTTCTATTTTTAAGAATTTCTAAGAATTAGAAATAAAACAAAAGACAGACTTTTATTTTAAAAAACTTGCAAAATCTTTTGTTTTCCTGTTATCTTGATTAATAATTGATTTCAAAACTTTTAAAATTCCATTTCAAAAAAAAAAAAAAAGTTTATTATTTAATTTTAGTACAAAAAATAATTTTTATTACAAAATAATATATACATGATTTTAATAATATATATATATGTGCATATATATACATATGAATATGAGCTGGCAGAAAAAAAACCAGCTCACCACATATATTAATATGCATACATACACAATTTACATATAAAATATATACAAAAATATATCTAATACATACTTTTTTTAAATATTACATTTTCAAAATTATTTTATTTTTAAATTTTTTTTAAAAATATTACCCTTTTATTACTTCTTTATTAATATTATTTTATTTTATAATTTTTACCTTTCATTGTTTCTTGCTATCTATCTTTTTTAATTATTATCTAATATATAATATCTTTTACATTTTATTTTTATATCTATAATTTTAATTTTATAAACTTTTACCTTTTTATTAGTTCTAGTCTTAGTCTTTATTAATAATTTATATTTTTATTCTCTTCCCTACTCATTTTAACATACCTTTTCCAAACTTCCTCTGCTTTTTAAAATAACTGATTTTTTCAAATTTTCTACCTTTTTAAAAATATAAACTCCTTTAATATAATTCCCTCTGTTATCAATTTTCTAAAACTTAAATATTTGAAAAATTTAATCCTACAAACCTTTTTATATGTATAAAAAATATTTACGAATCCTTGCCTATATCCACATATTAAAACTTTTTACATACTTATTTTATTATTATTATTAATCCTATAAACTAATACTATTTTTAAACTTATTTCTATATTCTATATATATCCATACATATATACATACACATATCTTTTATTACTAATAACCCTGTTTCCATAGTATGCAAATAAACTGGTGACTTTTTGTCATATGTATGTTGAATTAACCTTGTAAAAATTGAATTCTTCGTCTCACCTACATATTAGACCTTATCTTATTATTCCAACAAGATCTACTATCTATCTGATATACCCCATTTATACATTTTCCTATTCCTTTAATATATTTATTATCTAATATATTCATTACATTTTTTCTTCTTTTATTTACTACCTTACATTTAATTACATTATTATATTTTTTATTAATTTTTCTAATAATTTTACTAACACTCTTAACTATATTATTATTATGTTTTAACACCTATATATTCCTCCTTCCTTATACTAATCTTCCTATATTTATCATTATCTTCTTCTCTATTAACTTCTTTATACTTTTCTTCTGTTAATTTTGTATTCTTCACTATTACTTTCTCTGGATATACATTTTTTTAAAATTCCTTGACTATTAATTCTACTTCTTTTTTATACTCCTCTTCACTTGAACAGTAATTAATAGCCCTACATATTCTTGAACTAATACTATTTATTTTATATTTACTATTTGTATTAGAATTCTAATTCATTATATTACTATTTCCATTCATTTTTATATACACTGATGTTTCTATTCTACATCTTCCTTTGTCATATGTTTTTGTTAATAATATGTCTAAATATGATAACTTATCTTTCTCTCTTTCCACTGTAAACTTAATATTCTTATCGAATTTATTAATTTTATCTAAATACTTATCTATTTGTCTTTCACTTCTATTAAAAATTAATAGATAATCGTCTACATATCTTTTTAACATTATTGGACCAAACTCCTCATCCACCATCTTTTCTTCTATTTTCTCTCTCTATATATTACGTAATATTCCACTCAATGCCCCTCCTATCAATAACCTTTTTTTCTGTATAAAATATTCTTCATTAAATTCAAATATTATCTCTTTACAACACAAGTCCAGAATCTGTTTTAATTTAATTATTGATATTTCTATTACTTTTTCTTCATCTTCTATATATTTATTAATTGCCAAATCTATTACTTTATCTACGTCCAAATTGTGTACGTGAACACTATATCTATCTTAATCATTGTCCATATATATTTATCATAATTATTAATTTTTCCCTAATTAACTCCTTATATATTATTTTTTATATATGCACTTTTTTTAAAATTAATATATTTTTTAAAAATATTATGTGCTAACCATTTAGATATCTTATCAAAATATGGACCCCTCCCATTTATAACTGGTCTTAACGACACTTCTTCTTTGTATATATACATATAGTCAAATTAAATTGATAACTAAGTCTTATAAAATGCACAAATAAATCTGACACTAATCAGATCAGGAAAACTGTGAAACATTTTGTTCACACATGCTACATCAGCCAATGGAATTCATTGTATGTATTTAGTTTCATTGTCCAAATTAATTTAATGAGGAGAAACATATTGTACATTGCACAAACTGTATTTTATATGGTACTCTATTACATTTTGAAATATGGCATTTTATAAATAATGAAGAATACAAACACAAATGTTGAAAAAACTCATAAAAAAAAGAGGGTAATCAACTACAATAAATAATTGTAAAAAAACATTTAACAATATTTTTCTTATTTATATATGTATATAGGGGATATATGTGTATATATTTTGATATATATATATATATAAAGTAATTATGCATTTATATCATTCAAATATTGTAGCTCTGATGAAGACTGCTTGATAGTCGAAACTGTCAGGAAAATAAAGAAGTTTTATTAAAAATTTTTTTTTGCATTAAAGTGTATATAAAAGAAGTTATTATAAGCAATATATATGAATATATGAAGAAATGCAAAGAAAGTAAAGGAGAAGAATAAGGGTATATACTTCTATTTCTACTTTTCAAACTTTATTAATAATTCAATATTGTTAAAATTAAGAATGTGGTAAGCATATTAAAAATTTGAAGAAAAGACAAATAGCTATATATCTTATGGTGATTAAATTCTGGTAAGACTAAGAAACACCCAAAATGAATGCCAGTCTTAGCATTTTCTATATTTTTTCTTCCACAAGCATGCTTCAATTGCTTAATTTTGAATGCTATAAAAGCAGCAAATATATTTATTTTATAATATAAATGTAATAAAATTTTACATAAAAAAATGTCTTGTAAAAAAAGAGGGTAATCAACTACAATAAATAATTCTAAAAAAACATTTAATCATATTTTTCTTATTTATTTATTTTCTCTTCATTATTCACAGTTCTCAAGTAATTTCCTTTGTAACTCATATTTTTAAATTCAATCTGATTTTCTTTTCTTCAGTTCCATCATCTAATATATACAGTACTTTTATCTTTTTTTAGATTTGCACTCAAAAGTTTTTTCAACATTTTTGTTTGTATTCTTCATTATTTATAAAATGCCATATTTCAAAATATAATAGAGTACCATATAAAATACAATCTTGCAATGTACAATATGTTTCTCATCATTAAACTAATTTGGACAATGAAACTAAATACATATAATGAATTCCATTGGCTGATGTAGCTTGTGTGAACAAGATGTTTCACAGTTTTTCTGATTTGACTAGTGTCAGATTTGTCACATTTTATATGACTTAGTTATCAATTTAATTTGACAATTACAAATTAGTGATTTCAAGCCCTCTGATTTCTAGATACCAATTTACCATAATTAATCTCTATATTTGAAATACAGTAATATATTAAATTTACTTTTTCAAAAATATATTATACATTTTAAAATTTTAAATCTAAAGAAAAATTATACAATACAGTATTATCAATTTAATTTGACTAATTCAAATTATTGCATTAACTTTATTTCTCAAAGTTCTCTGATCTCCAGATATCAATTTACTATAAGTCTTATAAGACATCAGACAATTTTTATATTTGAGATACAGTACTATATTAAATCTGAGTGATACATTGTACACTAATTAAATTTAAAGATGAAGTATACAATATACTATTACCAATTTAATATGACTAATTCAAATTATTGTATTTGACTTCACTTCTCAAAGCCTTTCAATCTCTAAACATCAACATAACTGTAATCAAACATCACTTACACTTTATATTTGACATACTTTAATGCATTAAATTTATTTTCTTAATAAAATGCTATACACGAATTATTAGAATATTAAACTTAATAAAGATGAACAATAAACAAACACATTTTAAATTAGCAATATTAAATACTGACCATTTTATTTCATAGGACATTGAGAAAATGTTATTACTTGTCATTTTATTTATATTATATTTTTTAAAATAAAAATACTGTGCATATTTTTATTTGTTGTGTATATATATTGTCAGAAAAATATTTACATTCAATAATTAGTGAACATCAAAAAAGAAAACATTTCTGAGAAAATGGAAAATTGTTAGAAAAATCCTAATGTAGTGGCTAAATCAATGAATGCAAGTGTTGAGATGAATACTAGTGGTTAACACTGCACATATTTTAGAAAACATAGTATAAATTTCTATCACACAAAAGTTTCAATAATATACTTTATTGTACAAAAATAGATTACATGAATTTGTTGTTTACCAAAAATTACATTGTTGAAAATACACGGTTTAAAACTATATGGCTTTGGAACAAACAGAAAAAATTGTTAAAAAAGGGATATGTAAAAACAACAACAGCAAAAAAAATTAATAATTGTTCTTGTTACAGAAAAGTCATAATTTGTTTTTTGAGATTATGGTTTGTCTCAGGTTTTTAATAGTGACCATGTAGCAGCAAATATATCTGGGTGTGCAATTTTGCCATCTCTGACCTCCAGTTGTTCGAGCTTATTAGAGAATGTGGCTGGGTGCTTTGTGGTATTATCTCCAAGGCAGAAAGTACATCTGCTGCACCAGAAACTATATAAACAAAAAGTTGCTGCACGAGCTGCTGGTATTGAGCCTTTACTGAGTGTCTCTATAGGTTATCAAGTGTGATGTTATTTTGTCTATATGTGCTAATCATAATTTCTCGGGTATTTGTTAGAGCTGTGCAGGTGTAAAATAGGTGCTGTTGTGTTTCTTCTTCCCTGTGGCACAAGGAACAAAAAGCATCAATTTTGTTGTAAAACCTGCGGTATTTAAGGAAATAGGAGGTAGGTAGAGCATGAAGATTTACCTTTAAAAGAAAGTCAAAAAATTTGGGTTCCAATGACCATTTTTTAAATTGCTGCATCAAACGACTATTGTTCATATTTAGCATGGGTGAGTGAGGATCTGTAGTTATGTCTGGGTACAGCATATTATAAATAGTCCAATAGGTGTATCTACCTACACCCAAAAAAGACACCTGATAATAAATGTTTTGAAGTTGGTTTACGAGCAAATACAATTGTCCATTTAATAGGTGAATGCTAATTTTAAAAAAATTACTGAACAATACCAGTAATTTTTACTATAGTATAGTTTAAGAACTTTTATGATTTAATTTTTACTAAATTTCAATGTACTGCAACTTGACTGCTTATTTGTCATATTTATCTGATGATCCAATATTTAACAAAATAATGAACAATAATCCCTATCATGGTAAAGTTTATATCTTTTTGTAAGTTTAATTTTTATTAAAATTGAATGAATGTAATTTATTTCCAAAGTAACATCTACATACAACAACTTTTTTTATGCAATTTTACACTTATATTTTTGATTGTATATGTATATTTTTAAATATTTGTATTAGTTTACAATGTGGATTAAGAATGAATTACTTTTAAATGCATGCATTTTAATAAACCATTGAATGCAGATACTATTTAGCAATTGTGCTTTTACATTCTTTGCATGGAATTCTACTATAATTATTTTATAAAAACATTAAATGATGCCTATTTATGATCCAAGACTGGAACTCTATGAAGCATTACATATTTTTGTTTCAAAATGATAATGATTTTTATTCAAGTCCAAAAAGTTCAAATAATAAGCTTATACAATATTTCTTTTTAGTAAATAGTTTTCTAATTATTTTTAGCTGGAAGATAAAAATCCTAAATTAAGTTGTTTAGATAAATATTGATGAGAAAAAATTACAATTATAAAATAAAGCAGTTTTCATCAACAATGAAAAAGCATCATGATCGTATTGCTACTTAGACCATAGTTTACTATTGCTTTAAACAACAATGACAACCAACTACAATGTTAATAACATTTTTTATATATCTAGAAAAGCCATAATGTCATGAAATCACCAATTTCTTCATAAATTATTTCTATCATTCTAGTCATAAGATGAAATATATTCAAACTATCATTAGACCATCTAAAACTAATTGCCAAATCTAATCCCTAACAATCTATCATTTACTGGATACTTCTTATAAAACTGGTTTTTGTTCTTGAACTTAAACATTACATACTTTATTCTAACCAATGTTATCTTCAAAATAACATACTGTGATATTTTCTTCATTTTTTTTTTTTACTACAATACATTAATCTTTTCTCACAAAGTTCCACAATAACTAGCCTTTTTTTTTTTTATTCATGTATTTATTATTTTAATATTTTTTACTTGCACAATCTTTACATAATCATTCATGACTGAACTAATGGCATTAATCCTGGGAATCTATTCTGCCAGAGTAGTTTTCTATGTGTTTTTTCCATCTATATCAATTACAATTTTAAATTCTTACTCATTTTTGCCTTCTATCTTTGATATCCAAAATTTCTATCTTCACATTAAATACAAAAAGTTCATTTACTGTTATTATACATACTTTTATGTTTTCTTATTTTATATACTTTTTATTATTATAGAAGTAGGCTATTATTATTCTAAAATTCAAAAATTTTTATTTTCTGAGTACTTTTAGATCAGACAGCATAACACTGCACAAATATAATCAAAAGATTACAATTCTCATAGCATACACATCAATAAAAAATAGAATTGTTAAAAAAATCGTATAAAAATGTGTTTTCTATATATTATGTGAATATCTGTAATACATATTAATTTTCTATTGTACATGACATATAAAACTAAAACATGTATATCGAGAACAGAAAAAAATATGACACTGTAGTTTCTGATATCGAGCATTATGTTACCATCATGAAAAAGCAAAAACATATGGTTAAAAAGTATAACATCCATAATACATTCTTTATGATAATTTATTTATGAGCTGAAAGCAAAAAAAAGTTGTGATTCTACATTAAAAGTTTATTTTCAAAACAGAATAGAAAAAATATGGCAATAGTTTTAATAATTCAATATAATATTGTTAGCTAAATCCACGTAGCAATAACATTCCTTTTTTATAAAAAATTTAAATCGTTAAAAAAATCACGTAAGTATAGTCATTATTGATAATCAATTGTACATGAAATATAAAACCAAAAAGTTTGCAATTCTAGGCTAAATGTTTAGCCTAAAAATGCCATCAGAAAAATAATGTCTGTCTGTTTCCAGTTCTTATTATGTTAAATCACAATTTCTGAAACAAAAAAGATATAATTTTTATTATGAATTTTCTTCCATATATACAATGTAAAACTTTTTAGTAATAAAGTAAATGTAGTATATAATGAATTAAAACATTATATTTAATTTAATTCAAATAATATTTTTTTAAAATTCTATTCAGTTGACATTGTTTTAATCTTTACTTAATAATCTTATTAAATAACAAATGTAAGAACATTTTTGTTTTTACTAGTCATTTTTAAATAGACAATTTATGAAATATATAAAAATGGTACAACTTTTAATAATTACATTATTAAGTTTCTATTTCATAACAGTACAACATATCTCTGTAATTAAAAAATATAAATAGTAAATTTAAATGTATTTATTTTATTTTTTATTTAATAATTTTTTTTAAAGAATATTGACTAATAAGTTATATTTAAATTATACTAATACATTTGCCTTTGAAGGATTTTTCCATTATAATCTCAGATATATATTTGAATGAGTTTGTTTGAATCAGTAAATTTTGTGAATCTGAAATGTGCAATGTGTATAACTCTAGACTACTTTTTTTAATTAATATTTATTTTTTATAACACTATTTTCTTTCTCTAGCTAACTTATCTGGGGTTTTTTCACATCCCTTAAAATTATATATCCAAAATATATTTTCTACATATTTATCATGAATATATTTGGAAATAAATTATTTATCAGTCCACTATGCTTTTTAAGTTCAGACAATCATTAATTAACAGAAAGCATAATTTTTATATCATATACCAGATAATTTCATTTAGTATTTCATAATTTTGCCTTAATATTTTAAAGTAATTTCTGAATTATTTAAAATAATGTTATTAAAATATTGGAAAAGTTAGTATATTTTACTTAATTTTAAATATCATCATACAATATATTTCAAACACTATTTAAAATTTTTGTTTTTAAGTAATAATTTAAATTTTTACAAAGATGTCTACACAGAATCATCGTAAGAATCTACTAATTCTAGACAAACTTAAGTATGTTATTATTTTAGATATTTATCCCAAGATATATATGCTTTAAAAAAAAAAAAAGTTACACTCAAAATGCAAGAAATATATTATTTAAGTCTTCACAAAATCATACACATACAAACATATGCAAGAAAAAAACTTACTGATTTAATTTAGACATCAGATCAAGCCAATCCAAGACTTTAAGTCTATAGGTAACAGTTTTTTTAGGATTACCAGTATGGTCTTGTATTAAGTACAAATGATACTTATGATTTACATTTGAAAACATTAATTCTTCTAACTTTGCTGAATCATACTAAAATAAAATAAATTATATTAAATTTTAAAAACTATGTGTGTGTGTATATATATATGTGAATATATCTAGATATATAGATATCTACTATATCACCAAGTATTTATAATTTAAAAAATAACTAACTTTTGTTATCATTTGTATTTAAATCAGGCAGTAGTGATCTAAAACAAATACAGAATATATCTTATCAGACAGAGATATGCAAGTTAAAACCAATACTTATGTTAATAATCTATAGGAGACCTGAAGAATTCTAAGCAAATTAAAGTTCTCTTATAATCAGTCCTGCAGAAAAGGACTTATTGAAATAACATCTTAATTACATAAAAAAGTTCATTTAAATATTATGTAGTCCAAAATGTTTGAGATGTTAAAATAAATTATATTAAAAAGATTGGTGCCAGCAATGATCAACAATTTTTTTTTCACTGTAGTATTTTAATTGCTTAGTTATTTCAATCTGCTTTTACACAAATATATAGAAATAAATCATAAAAATAGGAGGGGGAAATTAGAACATTTGCTAAGATATTCTAATATTGTTAAATCAATATACTTATAGCCAACACACATATCCATATATATTGAAAGTGTTTCATAACCAAGGAATATGGAATAGGCAGATAAGAGCAATTGAGGGTTAGAATAGTCACTGTTTTGGCATAGAATCAAAGCATGCTAAATTGATTAAATTAGTAGTTTAATAACATTAAGAAATAGATTTAATATACATTTGTATGTAGGTGTTTGAGTATAAAAAATAATTGATACAAATTATTTCAAAAGAATTAAAAAGGTAAAACATATTCAAAACTATATTCACGCAAAATTATAAAATACATTTCCTTTTTTGTTACTAAATATTTAAATGAAAAAAAAAAAACTAAAAGTATTTTTTCTTTTATTTCTTAGTAATTAAAACTGTTTTAAAACTGATTAGAATGTTAATTAATATAATTAACAATTTTTTTTATTGCAGAAAAATTTTTAGATAAAAGAATTCTTTTATAGTATTATTATTAAAATGCAATAGACTAAAAATAAATTGTTTAAAGCAAAATGTTTGACAACATTCTGTAATTAAAGAAAAAAAAATGTTTAATTAAATACTATAATTATTTTAAATTTACTAGAAAAAATTCTTTTATGATTTTGGTTTGATTAATTAAAGAGAAAAACTCTTTTATATTTATTTGTACTAATCAATAGAAATATAAATAAATCCCCAAAGAAAATGAATTTTTAGATAAAAACAGAGCTTGATAAAAGAGTATAAATAAGGTTTTAAATAAGCGAAGACTCAATGAAATTTGAATTTGTAAAGAAAGTGTACCAGTTTGTTATCTTTCAAAACTATTAATGTAAAAGTTCATTTTTAACAGCAGCATGGATGAGTAAGTTTGATTCCCCCAATTTCCTGACGAGAACCAATATTCTAAATGCCAGCAACTTACAAAATGAAAAGATGAAGTCAGATTTCCATCTAATGGATATTATATATAACTTCTAAAAAAATGACTGATTCAAAATTAATTTTGATGACTGCAATAAAATATGAAAGTGAACCCGATTTAATCCTATATAGCTTCACCATTAGTCAAAATGGAAAAGAAAAAACAACTTGTGGAGAAAATTTTGCGAGCAAAATAACTATGTAGTTAGTTACATATTTGTGGGCCTGAAGATGTAACGTAAAGGTATTTATACTTATTATGAAACATAAAATCTCTCGAATTATAAAGTGCTCTCTCTCTCTTTATAAGTATATTTTGAAAATCAACTACCAAAAGTATTGCTCGTTATCATAATGACAATAAGTTTTGTTTTTTGGCATAAGTACATAGTTGTTTTATGTAAATATTTTGTTTAAATAATTTTTTTTTAAAAAAAAAAAAAAAAGAGGAAAAAAAAAGACAATTTTAATTAATTACCATATTTCCACATTGAGAGTTATACAAACAACAGTTGAATAAACTTCACCTGTCTAGTCTGAATATTTATGTAAAAAGAAGAATAACTATATCAGATAAAATGCTTAATATTTGATGTCACAAAATTATGAAAATAATTTTAAGATTTTAAAATAAAATAAAATTTTAATTAATTGTCATTTCTAAATTTGAGGGTATACAAATAAGTTGAATAAATGTGTATCTATATGGAGGAATACTGTATAAAGTGATATCTAAAGGCAAATTAATCTTTTTGTATTAATAGCTTGCCTTAAATGTTTAATGTCTAATGACTAATAGTTTGCTTTATATTCATACACAAAAACACAACTATATTTTTACGTGTTGAATGTGTATTCATTCTGTGGCACAGATCAAATATAAAATATATTATGAGGTTTATATAAATAAAATGAGATTATGTTAAGAAATATTGAGATTTAATATGAAACAATTAAGAAAATATTTATTTGTGTGAAACTTATATCCCTTAGTTAACAAGATTTCCAATTAAATAATAAAAAAAATTATGTTGAATTAATGAGTTTTGATATAAAAGTTTATGTGCATATAATAATAAAGATACAACAGTAGTTCTTTAAGTTAGGTATTCCTGAATTGATTTTCTGATTACAGTGAAATATTTATTTGAACATGAGTGTTTTTGATATAAAAGTAGAAAGTATTCATGTATTTAATAATAATGAACCATTGAGATTTAGCTATATTATTGTGTCTATTTACTGGTGCATTAGGATCATCATAATATATTGTTTTCTTTTAAATAAAATGAATTACTAATGGCTACAAAGATTATAAGTTTCCATGCTTGCTTAATATTTAAAATATTTAATGACATAGCTTTACTATAGTTGGTGTAGAATGGTTAAAAGAATAAATTTTGATTTATTTCATGTTCTCTCAGCACATATACATTTTGTGAAACAATTAGGATTGTAAGCAGTGAGTCCAAAATAAACTAAGTCCAGTAGAGATAATAAAGAAACATTTTAAATTATTGACATCAAAAATGGAACTATATTAAAAATAATAAATCTTATTCAAATGAGAATAGATTATAAATAGGCTAGTTCTAAGTTTATGCATTTGTTTAATATTACCTTACTAATATGTATTCATATTCAATCTGCTTTACTGCAGTTTCTTTTTTTAGTCAAACTGAGATAAAGATGGAAGTATCCATAGAGCAACCAAGAAACAAATTTAATGGACTAAAATACAAAATATAAAATTATGTCAACATCTATTTGGTTTTTTATGAATTAAATAAATGGTTCTAAGATAGATCATTTTTCAGGAGGCAATTAAGTAGAAATGGGATGGTCAAGTTTTTATATGTGAGATGCAAAAAGCAAAATGAAAATGTTCGGTAGATTGCAAGTTATGAATAGTAAATAAGAGAATAGCCAAAATAATATTTAATTAGGTTACGAATAAAGGACAGGCAATAAGATGGGTGAGAAAGATAATACAGTATGCAGAAGATTTTGATAAAGACTTTATGTCAGTATACTTGTACAAAAGATGGGATGATTGTTTTAAAAGAAATGTTGAGTATTATAGTGGCAAAGAATGCGATAGAATAGATGATAACAGCAAGAAAAGTCTGTTTAAGCTTGAACAAGATCATTAGCAACAAGGGCATATACACCTAAATGGAGAAATGTGGATGATTTAGTCTGCAAATTGTATAAGAAAGGTATGGAAAATATTAGGCATCTGATAATCTAATGTTAATGCTTACAAGCAGAAAGCATACAAATAATGAAGTTGTGATAGAATAAATATAAACAAAGTGATTATACAGGAAGTGGGTTCTTGGATTTTTATGCTGGTTTGAAAAAGGGGGATTTAGATATAAAGGGCTATAGAGTGGATAAAGATAATGCTGTGGAAATGGGATGGAGCAGGATAGAAAACATGGGAAACTTAAGAGTGGGGAATGGAAAGGGAAGGTGGTTAACAGATTCCTATGGGCATAGTGACCGAGATACTTGACTCTGATAAACGAGAAGCCATAGTGCATCATATTGCACTGCCTGCCTTGCTGTGCTGATTTTTGCTCCACAAGATAATTTAAAGTTTTTTTAAATATCATCAAGATAAAAATTTCTGTTGCTGGGAATATTTGTTTAGAGAGTCGCTGAGAAAAGAGAGTTGGAGTACAGAGAGATAGATTTAATTGGATTTGGAAAGATCAAAAAAATATTGCTAACATTTGGAGAACGATCAGAGATGCAGAATTTTAAATATAAAAAAAATTAATAATTTTTTGTGCTTACTTTAAAGAAGCCTTAAAACTAAAGCATACATAAGATTAGTTGGATTTTAGGAGGTTTGCTATTAAAATTTTTTTAAGTTTAAGGGACAAAGTGGTTTATTTAAGAAAGAGGGATAATATTTAGGTGTGAGTTTAGGGGAGCAAATATTTCTCATTCTCTATTATAAATTTTTTTTGTATAAAGATGTTGGAGAGTGGTAGAAAAATCATAAATTTAAATATAGAGTAGGGGAACTGATGAAAATAAGACAATATGGACTGCATTTATATCCCACAATGTACGAAGGTCAGAAGGAAATTAAGCATATTTTGGTAGTGTACAGCATGTGATAAGATTTTCCATCTTAAGTAATTAAATAAAACTAGGAAGGATATAAAAGGTGCATGGGTTGTGTAGATCATGCACAAACATGATAAAAAAGGTGAAAAAATGTTTTTTAAAGAAAAAAAAAGAAATGGAGAAAAATGTAGATAAGGATAGAATGGAGTATATATTTAATAGAGTGACAAGAGATTTAGATGACAAAATAAGTAGTGAAATGGGGAAGTTAGGCAAAGAATAAGTAAAATAGAGGAAGAGGTAAAGGATATAGAAGTAAAATTAAAAGCATTAGATATGAAGTGTGAGCAGATCAAGGAATTACTAAATAAAAATGATAAGGAAGTTCAGAAGGTTGGAGAGGATGTTACAGATGAATTAGGGAAAGTAAATTATGAGACAGCCTTGATAGGGGGCTCGCTAATTAGAGGATGTGAAGATGTAATTGCAAGGGAAAATAGAAATACGTATATAAAAGTATGTTTGCCTGAAGCTAGAATCAGAGATGTTACAGATAAGATAAATAAACAGGGAAATAGAGATGTTTATCTTTATGGTGGGAACAAATAATCTGTCAGAGCCAATGGAGCGAATAATGGATGAGTACAAATAATTGATTAGCAGTTTGAACAAGGTACTATCAAGATTCGACAATAGGCATATGTTAGATAGGGCATGTTCCATAAATGAGATTGAAAAAATTATGTAACAGAAATAATGTTATGTTTGTGGATGTGTGGGATTTTTTTTATTGGTAAGAGGGTTATGCAGTAAAGATGGATTGCATTTACCAAAACAAGAAAGTGAGGCATTAGTAGATTTGATTTATGAAAAATATTATAGTTCAGGAAACTTATAAAGGGGAGTAGAGTTTTAAATTACAGTATTATTAAAAAGAACATTAAGAATAAATTGGATGTAAGAAGTAAACAAAAGGTAGCTGATCCAGATATAAATATAGATGCGGAGAGGGAATGGATCAGTAAAACTGATGATAAACAAACTAATTACAAATATAATTGAGAAGAGAGTCAAAAGAATTTATAAAAGAATAGTAAGAAAGGAAGAAGTTGTTAAAATTGTATTTTTAAATATGCAAGGTGGTAAGAGACCAGAAAGTGGTTGGAATTAAACAAAGCAGTTTAAAATGAAGGGCTTGAGGTATTAGCATTAGTAGAAAGAGAATATTTGATATGGCAGGGTATAAATAGAAAAAAGAGGTGGTGTTATAGGAGTTATGTCAAAAAAAAGATGATAGGAAAACAAGAATAGATGGTGGCTATAGTGTATAGCAGTAGAACAGTAGCATATATGAATGCTTATTTAAGTATATACAGTTTCAAAAAAGGGAAAAGAAAATAATGGTTATAGGGAATATGAATGTGCATATTGATGAAATTAATGACTTGGATAACAAGAATGGACAATTTTCAAAAATTTTTTGTCAGAGAGTGAATTTGAACATTGGAAATTTATCAAATATTTATGAGGGGCAATACACATGATCTAGAAATAATATATTTCACACAATAGATTATATATTAGTAGATAAAGAGGGAATGAATAAAGTATGAAAAATTAAAGTGTCTGATAATGAAGATAATGTAATAGTGATCATAATTTCTTTATAATAGAAATGGTTAGTAATGTAATGGAAAATAATAATAATAAAAGTAGAAAGAATAGTGAAACATGTGAATGGAGAGTGAATGATAAGAATAAGTTAGAAAAATATAAAAGTAGAAGAAATTATGGAAGAGTTTGTTGGGGGTAAATATAAAGACTGGTACGGTGAAGGAGAAAAAGTGGCAAATAGGGTTTCAGGGGAGAATATTCAGAAGAATAAAAGTAATAGAAAAGTGAGAATTAGTAAAAGTATAAAAGAAAGAAAAAAAGTATGCAGAAAATATAAATGTGCTATTAAAAACAAAGAAATGAAAAAGATATAAATATTAAATGAGAAAACTATTTAATTAAAAAGAAGTTGACAAAAATAGATAATTATAGAGAATGAAATTAAATAGAAAATTATTGGAGGATATTAATAAAAGTGGAAAAGATGGGAGTAAAAAATTTTGGAAATATATTAAAAGAAGAAATGTAGGAGAGAGAAATAGTATTACTAGATGTGAAGGACAGTGTGATAAACAAAAATAAAAGCACATAGTAATGAAAATATTAGTTTTACAGAAAATGAATTGAATGAGGCAGAGACGCAGAAAGGCAAAAGGTTTAGATGGATGAACACCAGAGATTGTGATGAATTTGGGAAATAGGGCAAAATTAAATCTATTATCATGATTTAATAAGATGGCACAGAATAATTTCCAGATAGCTGGAATAATGCAAGAGTATTATTTAAAGGAATAGGTAAGAATCATGGAAAGATAAACAATTACAGACTGATATTGGTAACGTCAATGTTGTATAAAGTTTTTGCATATATGATGGCAGGAAGGCTGGCAAATGGATGGAAGAAAATAATACAGTGGGAGAAATGCAAGGAGGTTTAGAATGGATAGAAATATAGAAGATAGTTTATTTGCAGCCACACAATTATAGATATGAGTAAAAATACAGGTAGGCAATTATGCATGATCTTTCTAGATATAGAGAAGACATATGATAGAGTAAATAGAAATAGATTATGGATAAGTTTAGTAAATTTGGGAATGATTAGAGCTTCAGTGGATCTTATTAAGAGATTATATGAAAATAATTACTATATGCATCAGTTAGAGTTAAAAATGGGGTGAGACTAAGGCAAGGATGCCCTATGTCACTTATTTTATTATATTCGAGAGAAATAAAAGACTAGAAAGAGGGTAGAGATACCATTAATAGATGGTAAGGGAATGTATACATTATCAGGGTCTTTTATTTGCTGATATTTTTTTGTGCATAGAAAGTATGGATGATATGGAAGTTGTGCTGGAAGACTTGCCCAAGAGTGGATAAAGAGCTGGAGATCAAATTTAGTGAAGAAAAATCAAAGTAATGATGACAAATGCTGGGGTAAAAGAAGAGAAATAATTTTTCTTAGGGGATATAAAGTTAAATGTAGTGAATAAGTAAAACTATTTGGAAATTGTCTTAAGTAATCAAGAGGAATTGCTTGAATGAATGGGAGAAAAAAATGATAAATGAAGCTAAGAAAAGAAAAGGACTGATAAACAGTGTTTTCATATAATAAATATGACATAACAAGGATTGTATGGAAGTGACAGCAGCAGGATTAACTTATGGTACTGACGTGTTAATAAAGAGGTATTAGATTACTTAGAAAAAGTACAAAGAGAAATAGGAAGGCATGCATTAGATGCACATGTATGGATGACAAAGAAGGCAATTCAATGAGAAATGGAATAGTCAAGTTTTTATATGAGAGAAGCAAAATGAAAATGTTTGGTAGATTGCAATTTATGGATAGTAAGAGAATAGCCAAAATAGTATTCAATTGGGTTATGAGTAAGGCAACAAGATGGGTGAGAAAGGTAGTACAGTATGCAGAAGATTTGGATAAAGACTTTATGTCAATATACTTGTACAAAAGCTGGGATGATTGTATTAGGAAAATTATTCAGTGTTACAATGGCAAAAAATGAGATAGAAGAATAGATGCATTAATAAAAAATAGGGAGTTTTAGAACTAGTATCAAGAGTAAAATAAGTTTAAATATATATAGAAGTAAACAGAACATTGGATATAATAGCAAGGAAATTTGTTTATTGTTTAAGGTTCGAACAGGATCAATAGCAACAAGGGAATATACACATAAATATAAAAATATGGGTGATTTAGTCTGCAAGTTATGTAAGAAAGGCATAGAAAACATAAAGCATCTGTTAATTAAATGTTAATGCCTACAAGCCGAAAGAGTACAAATAATGAAGTTGTGGAAGAATAAATATAAACTAAGTGATTATACAAAAAATGGGTTTTTGGTTTTTATGCCGAGCTTGGAAAAAGATAAAGGGGATTTGGATATAAAGATCATGAAGTGGACAAAGATGATGTTATGGAAATGGGAAAGAGCAGGATAGAGAGAAATATGGAAAAAAACTTAGGTGGGGAATGGAAAGGGAAAGTAAGATGGCCCCAGATTTTCTGGGCATATTGGCTAAGAGATTTCTGACTTCAATAAAATTCACTGCACACACACCCACCTACACACATGAACCACTTACTGTTTTCATGATGATGATGACTGACAGTTCTTAGGTGGAAATAATTATTATTTAAACTCATCTTTCCTAGACCATTAAAAATATATATTATTTTTTTTACATATTGGTATATTGAACAAAAACATCACATGATCACCATTCTTTATGCTTACTCAAGTTATATACATAGAGGCAAAATTCTCCATATAGTAGTGCCACCCAGTGCAAGCCAGAGTAATCAATGGATGCAAGAAGGTTTGTGCATAAAATCGTTATCTAATGCCTACTCATCCAATACCCCCAGACTAGCTTGTCGCTTTCATCAGTGAGGAGTCTTGGATCTGAGAGCACTGCACCCAGGGATTTTATGCACAAACCTTCCTGCATCCATTGATTACTCTGGCTTGCATTGAGTGGCACTACTGTATGGAGTTTTGCCTCTGTCTATTGGTATACTGAAGATTATAGATTTTATTCGAGTTTTTTGTTTATATATATTAGAAATGTGTGAATGGAAATACAACGACTAGATTTGAAAATATTTCTAAAATTTATATTTTACAGTCCAATAATATACATAACATCATAAAAACCCTTCAATTTTTAGGATCATGATTTTAGAATAGAATGAGTCATTATAAACTAAACTAGTGGTGTAACCTTTGACTTAGCTTGAACCAATTTAGATCTTAAAAATTTTAGGAGAGTCACAAATAAATTTTGCACTTTCATTTTTTCAATTTTAAATATATTTAATGTGCAAATAATAAAAATTTAATATGATAAAAAAAATATGTAATTATATACTCTTATACTCATATTTGATACAAATTTAAATACAGGAAAACATATTTTAAAGTGAAACCTGAGTTCTGCTATGTACGCTGGAATATACAATGTATAAGCTAAAGTCATTCATATGTTCATTTGTTATCCTGGATCTGAACTTCGATTTTAAAAAGTTCATTGTTGAAAAACAACTTTCACAAAGGTAAGTTGACCCAAAGCAGGAGTTTAACCATTAAAAGGTTTTCTTTAAAAGGGGATATTTTTTCTCATCAACAAGAATCCAAAAATCTGTTTGCAATACTATTGTTTTTAATTGCAGATGAGATTGAAAATCAATTACTGTATTTCCATTTCTAAATTAGTGATTTTTATTTATCATACTTGCAATCTGTTGAAATATTTCAGAAATATATAACAAATGGATTTAAAATGATCAGAAAATCTAATTTCAAAATTATTTTTAAATTCAACAAGATTTTCACAATATTTTTTGTATCATTTTTCTTATATTTCTTAACATAGTTCTCTAAATTTGGAAAGTGACTAAAGTTAATTCCTTTATTTGGAATATCCACAAGTGTAATTTTGATTTAAATGCATTTACACTTTCTAATAATTCAGTAATAGTTTTTTGTTTCCTCTGAAGTTCAAGATTGAGTATATTCATTTTTGTTATTATGTCTGTAAGAAAAGCTAAATCAGATAATTAGCTATGATCATTAAATTCTTCATAAGTTTCATTTCTGGATTCTACAAATTATTTTATCTCTGGAAAAAATTCTAAAAATCGTTATAGGACTTCTTCCTTGCTAAGCCATCGAACTTCAGAATGTAACATTAAAGTTCCATACTCAGCATCAAGTTGATCTATCAGTATTTTGAAAAATCTGATCTGAAGTGGTCTAGCAA
This sequence comes from Epiperipatus broadwayi, assembly GCA_028023455.1. NCBI lineage: Eukaryota > Metazoa > Onychophora > Udeonychophora > Euonychophora > Peripatidae > Epiperipatus > Epiperipatus broadwayi. Next base: position 3,553,894 of record JAQFVV010000115.1, read on the forward strand.
GAATAAAATTTATAATTTTAGAACAATTTTCATATGTTCACAATGCAGAACTTTTGTACATAATGCTTATTGATGTATGATGTAGTGATGGTGAAAAAAGTTTGGAAACTCTGTATCATTGTTACATAATGTGATGAAGCCAACACCAGAACCAATCATGGCAGATCTGTTGTTATGGACACAAGTTTTTGAAGCAGGAGATTAATTTATTTAATGTGGTTTTTAATAACATGGGATATATTCTCTATCGTGTATTTCTTTTAATGACAAAACTGAAAGTATATTTCCTTTTACTGAGCAAAGACCATCCTTATAAAAATATTTATTTGAGCTATATTGCAGATGTCTGTTGATTCATCATACAGTAAACTTAGAAAAACACATTTTTCTAAATCATTTTTTATTTTATCTCTGATATTTACAGAGATTGCTTCTTTTCTACGAGTGACTGAGATTTCTGGATAATTGAACTTCTTGGATTGGTCTGCATAATTATCACACTCATCTTTAACTTTTTGTTTCTCTCCTTTTTCTGGATTTATTATAGCATATTCATTTACAAAGTGTTGCAAATGATTGTATAAATAAATTCACATTTGTATAAATAAATCTTTATAACATTCATATAGTGTAGAGATTAGAAAATCTTATTTTTGATAGTTAGATCCTGGAACCTTTAGATCATATAATAAACTAAATTCTAAAATTTGAGAAAGGTTTTTCAATTCTTCTATTAAAGATCATTCTACATCTGAGATAGCAGAAGAATCTGATTATGAATGAAATTCATTTGAATTGTAAAAGACAAAAACGAGATCAAGATTTCAATGTTTTATTCAGTAATTATGTATATATCAATGTGATATTTTGTTTTCAAATAAAGAAGTTTAAGTATATACTTTTATTTCATCATCATCATTTTCAACCATTATCAATCTACTACAGAATGAAGGCCTCTCTAAATTTGATTCATTTTCTCTGATTTCTAGCTCTTTTCTCCACATCATACCAGCACACTTCCATTTCACATGTGGTCTCTTTCTAGAACTTTTACAATTTCTTAGAATCCAATTTAAGATTTCAACTGTCCATCTATTATCATTTCTTCTAGCAATATATCCAGCCCAACTTCACTTTAGTCTCTTAATTCTTTCAATGATGTCAGTAACACCTATTTGTTTTCTCATCCACGTATTTTGTTTTTAATCTTTTCATGTTACTCCTAAAATGCATCTTTCCATAGTTCTTTGAGTGGTCTGAAGTCTCAGTATTGCTCTTTTGTTAAGAGTCCAGGTCTCAGATCTGTAAGTAAGAACTGGTACCACACATTTATTAAAAACCTTCCTTTTCAAAAACATAGGCATATTTCTTCTAAGTTTAATTCCATGATTAATTTCATCCATTATGTTTCCATCTGTGATAATAAACTGACCAAGATGTTTGTAGTTGTTAACTTCTTCTAACTCATCATTATCAATCTTCATTTCTTTCTTTTGAGAAAATCCATTAAACATTACTTTAGTATTTAACATTTACTTTTAATTCTACTTTCTTATTTTCATCTGATAATTATTGCAACATTTCCTGAAGTTCTAAAGTATTATTTGCAAAAACAACTACTCCATCTGCAAAATCCAATGACTTAAATAATCTTGATTTACTTTTAGTTCCTTAACTTTCTATTTTAATCCACAAAATATTTTTTGCAACACTCCCTGTAAAAGGTTTTGGAGATATGGGGTCACTTTTACATACACTCTACTCAATATTAATCTTTTTAGTATCATTATGTAATCTAATTATTGCTGTTGCATTTTTATAAATATTCTTCAGAATATGACAGTATCCTGGGTCTACACCTTGACGATTCAATGTTTTAATCACTGGGAAATGCTTATAGAATCAAATGCCTTTTTATAGTCTACAAATTCAAAGTACAATGGCAACTCATATTTATTGGTCCTTTTGTTTCATTATTTGAATATAATCCATTGCACTAAACTCACTTTTAAATCCAGCTTGTTTTCTTGGTTGATTAAAATCCAAAGTTCGCTGTAAACAAATTATAATTAAGGTAAATATTTTGTATAGAATTAATAAAATACTAATAAATCTGTAATTCTGATATATTCTTTATCATTCTTTTTAAATATTAATATTGCATTCTTCCAATCATCTGGTACATCTTTATCTTTTAAATATTCCAAAAATTTTTCTATTTCTTCATCTGCTTCTTTTAAGAAATCAATTATAATTCCATCATTACCTCAAGCTTTTCCCTTCTTCATAAATTTACGTGCATATCTCCTTTTAAAATCCTAGTCAATTCAGAAGGTATAATAATTGTAGGAGGTATTTTTCTTTATTGCTATATAATTCTTGATAGAACTCTTCTACACATTTCATGATGTCATCTCTTTCTTTAGTAATAGTTCTCTTATTGCAGAAATAAGTTTCTTCTAATACCAAAATGTTACTTTACACTCTTGAGATTTTAATTCTCTTCTATAATTTCCTTACTTTACTTACAAATAAATAAATCCCAAAAGATTGAGTTTTTCGCACTTTTTACAATGCTTTTATTCAAATCAATTATGAGAGTTTTGATTGTTTAACATTCTTCTTCAGAGATACAAAATACAATTATATTACATTATTTCTAGATTATTTATATAAACATACACTTGCATAGTTCAAATTACATTTAACTATTATACATATATAAACAAAATAATATTTTACACTTTTCTAGATAACTAACTGCTAATTAATAGAGCTTGGAAGGAAATACAATACAAACAAAAAATATGTTCACTGGGGAAACACAATCAGATATATTATTGGAAGATGGATAATGAACAAGAAAATCTTGAGAAAAATAAATATTTAGGCATGAAAATCATTCCAAGAGCAAAAAAAATATGAGGAAAAAACATATTGGTGAGAAAAATTACAGCAATGACAAAAATAATAAGTATGAAACACCATACTGAAAATGCATTCAATTTGAAAAAGATAATATAAATACTAACATTAGGATTATTTACTTTCTTTGTTAATGCATATTATTAGTGCACTATTTATTAATACCACATGTAAATTTGATTCTATAGACATCCATGTTTCAAATCAGAAGTATTGATTATATTACTGGACCATACAAGAATTTGAATAAAAATATTAAAATTTTAATCTTTTCTCTCTTTTACAATTTAGATAAAACTTTTCATTCAAGCAGATTGTTTAAATATGCCAGATGTAAAATGATCTTACTAGAACTGAAAATCAATTCGCAAACATGCTTAAATTTTAGAATTTAGTTCCATTCAACTGATCAAACTGACTTTTTTTTTTTCTTAACTGGAATTCATAACTCACTATAGACCAAACTATACAAGAATTAATTCAATTATTTAATAGTTTAAGTTCAAATGACAATAAAATAAAAATATTTTTAAAAATGGTTACAAATTGAATAAAAAACATATGCAAATAAAACCCAGTTTATATGAATTTAAATGGTAATATTTTAAAATCAACATTCTAATACATTTAAAACATATTTACCATTTCCATGGGACGAAGAAATAGCATTCTACTTCTTTCAGGTGGTAATTTACACATCTGACTTATCACAAGTTCAGAATTTAATTTAGGACATTGAACAAGATTCATTCTATAAATTTTTGGACAGTCTTCAAGATATACATGTTTTAAAACTCGACATGATACAGCTACACAAAAAACAAAACAACATTGCATAATCATTTTTATAGCAATTTTTAAACTTCAAATATACACTATAGCAATATATCAGTCAATAAATATACACGTGCAATATAACAGAAAATCAGTTTCAACTATATCAGTAAACACTAGATGCATAAATCATCATTCTATGCTTTCAAATAAACAGGGGTCACATATAATTTATAATAAAAAAATATGCAGATTTTAAATGACAGGCTATTAATAAAATACTTTTTAAAATTATACAACTTTTATTAATTAATTAATATAAATTATCCATTCAGCCTTTCTTAACAAGAATAATTTATTTACTATTAAATTAAATATATAAAACTCTCTCTTCTACTTTTTCTTTTTAAAGTTTGTTTTTATTTTATGATAAATTATATAATTTTACATTTATTCAATATTTTGAATATATTCTATGATCATTATCAAAAGTTATATAACACAATGCAGGGCATAAATTATTTGCCAAACACAACTTTTATATATTATTAAAATATATACATTAATTGCTATTATGTTATATTTTATATTATTTATTTATAAATATAATAAAATTAAAATTACAAAATTGAAACATATATACATTTATATTTTAATTTTGAATTTCGACTCAAAAAAAAAAACTTAAGTGTTAAAAGAAAAAAAAATTGATGGAATTATATAAAAATATTTAATACTACATTAAACTAGGTGACCATATAAAAATATAGAAACAATTTCTAACGTACCACTAGCTCATTCAAATGAAAACTTAATGGCAATTAGCCTTAGTCATCCCATGTTATATGTGCAACATTTATAAAATCAGATATTACATAACACTATGAATAAAAATAAATACATGGGTATAGTTAAAGTTAAATTATATTAACAACTTATTTACTGTCAAATATAACTGACATTTGATTAAAAATAAAATGACATGATAACTTAACTCCAAGCATTTTAAAACTGATAATAGAAAAGAGAAGAAATCCTTAACTTGTTTATATACAATATAGACAGGTACTCAGACACAAGCTTTGGAGAAAACTTCATTTGTTATAAATCTGATTCCTCCCTGTAAATCACACTGTTTCCTCAATCTATTATCTGCCAAAATTATTTGTAATCTAAACAAAATTATCATCATTAATACAAAATTTATCTTGATTTAATACCATCACAGATAATTCAATTTCCTTGCTATCCCTTTGGCTTATGTATTAGGATAATCAATAAGTTGTTTAATGTACATTTGGCTATCATGTCAGTATATATATATTGTATCAATTGCAAAGCAAAATACATAATTGACCACAGGAGTGGCTAAATGTTGGTTACTTTTAGGATAACTGTTTTAATAAAAATGGTATTAAAAAAAAGTCGATCAGTAAGCTTAAAAAAAAAAGTAAAAGATTTTTTAGTTTACAAATTTAAATTTGCTTATATTGTCTCTAAGTTTAATATTCAAAGTTCAAAGGTCAGTTATTCAAAGTTTAAATAATTCAAATTGATTTTTTTTTTTAAAAAAAAAAAAAGTTCAAGTTTTGTTTTGCTAAAATGTCAAGTTAATAAAAAAGATTTTTATATTGTAACAAATATTTTGTTATTGCAATTAATAAAATTAACTATATAAAAAAAGTAATGATAAATACATTTATTTATTTTTAAGCAATGGCATTTTAAATAAAAATGTAATTTAAAATTTTTACTAAAAGCTCACACTCTTCTCAGCATTTCCAGTCTGTCTTTTGATTTTGCAGTCAGGTTATGAACAAAAACAAATATTATAAAACGATCATGGCCAAAGATGGTTAAATCCACTATGCATGTATCGTTTATCCTGGATTAACTATTTATTTTTGGCCTAATATGTGATCAAATTTAAACTACCATTTCTGAATTGTGTTTAATCTACATAAAAAAAATTATGCTTGCAAATAATTGATAAATGAAAGTCCTCTTTGACGGAATATTTGTGTATTTAGAGAGGTGAAGAAATATATCTTAAACGATTTGAGCTAAGGAGTTGAAGACTTAATGTTTCTAAATTTTCAAGAATGAATTTATAGTGTCTTAAATACCGAAATAGATTCCATAATGTAAAATAAACAAATGAAGAAAAATGCTAAACTTAACAAAAAAGGGACTTTAAACTGGAGATTTTGATAAAACTTTTGTTTAAAATGTGCAATCACCTGAAGGACGGTAATATTTAAGTATTTATTATTTTATAACGTAATGTAATAATGTCTCAATATTATATATATATATATTATTGTATGTATATATATGTTATTTATTAATCCAACTTCCTGTCTCTCTTCTCATAAATTCTGACCATTTAAATAATAACTGTGTCTAGATTCAGATAATCTAGTGGCGCCCTGATAGACCCTATTCACTTGTTGTTCACTTAGACATGCACTTGACATCAAACCAAGAAATGAAAGTGAGTAAAATCTACAGTTGGATATACCTGAGAAGATATTTTATTGAGTTACTAGTGTACTCACTCACTTGATTTCCATATACCTGAGTTATAGTAGTCATTCTTAATAATTTGTTTATAATTATTGATATTGTGATATCTTGAGAAATCTAATTATAGAAATATGTTTAATTTATTCCTACTCATCATTTTAATATTTTTGACCTTATGGCTATATAGCTACTAGTCAGGAGTATGTTTCATTTAATCCAATGACCCTTAATATGATTGATAACTCAGTCTGATCTTTTTGGTTAATAGCCACTACTCAGGTTAAATAGCTTATGTTTATGCTAATATAGGTTTAAATAAATTCTGACCAGTTTCATTAAGTTTATTTACAACTTGTTTGAATTAATATTTTTAAAGACTACTTATTGAACACATTTATTTGTTTAATAGCTTATGCTCAGCAAGTTGCATACACAATTCTTTGCTCTTTGATATAAAATAAAAGCTACAACTCTCTTATTCGTTTATTAGTTACAATATTTATATTTGAATCTTTTCTTAATTATTTAATACATTTGGATCGTTTGATCATCTTTATTAAGTTACAATGAATATTTAAATATTTGAGACTTTAATAATATTTGGATTTTTGACAAATCCAATGATATTTTAATATACAATTGAATTTCTCTTTGATTACTTTATTTAATATACTTGGATCTTATTGATCACTTTAATAATGTTACAATATATATATATAATTAGATTCCAACCAGTAACCACCTAAACATTCACAGTAAAATATAGTAATCAATATCTCTCACTGATGTCAAGACAACATTCACACCTTTTAATAGCAAGAATGGAAAACCATTCTTACTAATGGTCCATTGAATATATATGGACACTTAAAGATTGCAACTTGACTAAAGAGTATGAAATATTGATACATTGAAGTTTAAATAAACCTCTTTAAACATGAAATAAACATGTCACTATAATGCAGACTAATAAATAATCAATTAACATTACAAACTGCAATACTTTTAAATTGCCCATGTATTATTTAGAAATAATAAGCGAAAGTGCCTAAAGCTAATCTGGGATAATGATATAATTAGATTCCAACCAGTAACCACCTAAACCAGTGTTTTCCAACCTGTGGTACACGTACCATTGGTGGTACATGAAAAATAATCAAAAATGGCAGACATAAAAAAAAAAAAAAATTAAATCATAAAAATATCATAGAAACGTTTTTTCCTATAATTCATAAAAATTATTTTAATTAATAATATTATACAGTAAAGTTGTTAATATGTACAGTCGATAACAACTTTTAATGTTAATGATAAAATCGAAAGTATGATTAAGAAATTAGATTTTTGGAAACAGTAATATATATAAGAATCGAAAACAATCAACTGGAAGTATTCAAAACTCTACACATTTTTTTGTTTGAAAATAAGGTTAGTCTGTCTCAAGATATACGAGAAAATATAATAACACCTTTAACAGGATTAAAATTGTCTTTCATGGAATATTTTCCAAAACTCGAAAACACAAATCATAATTGGATTTCAAACCCCTTCTATGCAGAAAATTTAGAAAAAGCTACATCATTATCAATAAAGGATAAAGAAAATTTAATAGAATTATCACGTGATAGAACTTTACAAGTAGAATTCAAACGACACAATCTAATTAATTTTTGGTTAAGCATTAAAAAATATGAACAACTTTCTGAGAAAGCTCTTAAATTATTATTACCGTTTACTAGTACGGAATTAGTAGGAAGATCTTTTTCTTCATATATTTTTTTAATAAGTATCGAAACAGATTGAACGCAGCTGTAGACTTAAGAGTATACCTTGCATCTTTTGAACCAATTTTCAAAAAAGTATGTTGTTCGAAACAAGCACAAAGATCTCATTAAATTTATTTTATAAAAATATTTGATTATGATAAGAAAATATATTAATTGTTTTTTTTATAATTTTGTGTCTTTATTAAAACCATTTATTAGTAAACGAAATATGACAAAATAGTAGATAAATAATGAGTCGGATCAAGGCAAATCAATCTAAATTATTTAATTTGAAAGAATGTATCAGAAAAGGATCATACCCAGAAATTAGACTCTCATTAATTCTTGATCATCTATTGTGGATTATTAGATGTAAGCTAGTATTTAATCATCAAAATTTTAATCCTATTAACTTCATGCTGAACAATATAAAGAAAACAAGAACAAGAGATAGCCTGATAACCCCTGAAGTTATTTTTACCATGACTTGGGACATGCTGGATTTATCCTCTCCATGCCCAACCAATAGCAAGATGCTCCGAAAAAGAAAAACAGACTCAAATTCGGGAAAACCAAATGAAGGAATGAGAAAACACTTTAAACAAAATATGTACCAAATAATCTTTAATGTAATCTTTAATAAATTATTTTGGAAAAAATATGAAACTTTGAACAAACACATACATATAAATATGCTACAGTGAGTTTATAATCTGGCATGACGTTTAGGCATGTTTCAATGTAATTTGTCTCATTATGAGATGTGAATACATATATGATTACCCTATAATATTTATAATGCAAATAAAATAACACATTCGCAATAACAAATTTCACAAAATACAATCATTTTTACGAAGTGGTACAATTTAGTGGTGATGTACTACCAAGTGGTACGCGAGCCAAAAAAGGTTGGGAAACCCTGACCTAAACATTCACAGTAAAATATAGTAATCAATATCTCTCACTGCTGTCAAGGCAACCATCTCACCTTTTAATAGCAAGAATGGAAATCCATTCTTATTAATGGTCCATTGAATATATATGGACACTTAAAGATTCTAACTTGACTTCAGAGTATGAAATATTGATACATTGAAGCTTAAATAAACCTCTTTAAACATGAAATAAACACATCACTATAATGCAGACTAATAAATAGTCAATTAACATTACAAACTGCAATACTTTTAAATTGCCCATGTATTATTTAGAAATAACAACCCACTTCTATTATTTAGACACAAATATGTAGGTGTGCATATATATTGTATCATTATTTTGTTGCAATATATGTTTGTCATTATAATACAAAAAAAGGTTGTTGAAAGAAAAGTATATATTTTAAAATGTAATAAAATATTTTTTAAAAAAAAATGAAGATTTTTTTTAAGATAAAAAAAATGCAGGTGAGAGATTTTGTCTTCCTAATGAAATATGGCAATCAAAATATAGATCACAATATAAACTTTATAAAAGAAAAAATTGAAGATTGTATAAAATCAAGCGTGGGTTAAAATTTTGTAAAAGTATTAATTTATTTTGATTGGTAAAATGTGAAGATATTGAAAGCTTCACGCTTTCAAATCTAAATACTTCAAACTGGCTTAGATATATAGAAAGACAAGTAAAGAAAAGGGTGGACTACCCTTTTCTTGTAAAATTCTGTCTTGTGTTTATGGTTTGATCATTATTCAGACAGCCATCATAACATCTGATTGGCTGTCAGATAAGTATTATAATAAGCGCGAAAGGTTTGCAGCCTTTCAATTTTAATTTCAACTAACTATCTGCATTTTATATAAAATAAATATTATTTGATTGGTAAAGTTATGTTAGTTTACCACCATAAATGAATATTAGATTGAAGATAACACAAAATATGTCTGTAAGTTCATAATTAATGTTTCAAAGTAATTATAATTAAAAAAAAAAAGCTTGCAGGAGAATTAAATTCCTAAAAGATAAAAGATATGAACTGGGAATTGCACGATGGAATCGGATGAGGGGTATAAAAAGGCGGCCACGAGAACTTTAATTCAGTCTTTTTTTCTGGGAGTTTTTCCTTCATTACTATTGTTAGTGAATTAGAAGTCTAAAAAGCAGTAGAACAATACTTTTGCCACATGTTGGATTGTACCAGTGGTAATACTTCAAACCAGAGGCATTGCTAAGTAGATGTGGTCAGCGATGCTTCTCCCTAACCGAAAGTTGAGAGAAAGTCTAATTTCAAGTGCCGTGCCTATAATTGTAGCATCCTAAGAGAGCTAATGAAAAAAACAACAACACTGCAACCAGACTTGGATCCCGTAGAAAATGGAAATAAAATGGAAAACTCATGGCTATGGTTAAGCACCTATTAAATTCAACCAAAGAAATAAAATAGTAAGATTAATGAGAGTTATCGTTGTTATCTGAACTAAAAATATGAACTTTAAGGAACTAAAGAGTCAGATAAACTAGACTATTACTGCTAGCAGAATATTTAATTAAATTCATAATTAAAATATATTATATATATTTCTTATATACATATGCATTAAGTGTATGTTATATGTTAATGGTTTAATAATATTCAATAAGGGTAGTATTAATAAATAATTTTGTTTATTAAATTTATACATTAATTTAAAGTCAGCAATCTTTCATTTAGATTTTTCATTTATGAATGCCAATACACAATCAATTTACTAAAACTCCATAAATATACGGCCGATAACAAAAGAAAAAAATACTCTAATAAAAAAAAAAGAGGGAAAATTCAGTCTTTAATAATTTGGCACTGTGCTCCACAGATACTGTCCATGGAGCACTGGAACCCTGAAATAAATAAATAAAAACTGTCACAAGTTATGATTCACTCTGATGTTATATATATGTCGTATGCTAAGGGATAGATAAACCAGCAAATATAATCCAAGTTTTTTTGGAATTAAGGAAAAGGAAGCGCAACTTGGTTAATCATATGTGCTTGTAAGTAGAGTATATAAAAATGTATAAAACCCCAAGATTACCTAAAAATGATATAATGGCAACCAACATGGGGCTTCAACATCATACAATCATAATCTGAAAAAAGTCATAATCGTTTAATGTACACATTTGGTTTTTTATTTTTAAAAAATTATTTTGTTTTGTCAGTAGTGGCTGATATAGGCTGTGTTTGTAATGATGATTGATGTGTTATAGTAATTAGTGTTAGTGGAGCAGCATGATCATTTCAGTTAGGAAGTTTATATCTCCACATTACACATGCTCAATGGTAAGAGATTCATCCAGAATGACCCATCAGACTCAGGGTAGCAGTATTTAAAAGGTGCTGGAGATGAAAACAAAAAGACTAGGCACCACAAGCCTATAAGGCTCTCGGGAATCATTGAGCAAGGCTCCAATGTGGAATAACAAACCTGGTTTTACGGAAATTCCAGCTGGGTGTCATGTACATTGTAGTGCATAAAGTGACCCCTTGTTCATATTTCATAGCATACCTATGACTTTCCACTAACTATCTCATCTATCATGGTTTTGGAGCCAGCATGTATACTTCCAGTAAATTATAAACGAATAGCAATATATAGAATGGTCTTGGTTAGTAAGTCCTTTAAATATGGCAAGCCTAAAGAGTCTTCTAATAAATCTATTAGATATGGCCTGCATAAGATAATTCTTAAATAAAACCATATATTTTAAAAATTTTGAGAATAAAATCATCTGAAATCATCGATTTTGATTCTTTCCCTCGATCGAGAAGGTATTGTACCATTATTTTGGTATAATGTGTGTTTGGCATTCTAACATAAAAGATTGTTGATATATATTTTAAAATGTAATAATGTATTTTTAAAAAATGCAGAATTTTTAAGATAAAAAAAATGCAATTAAGTGTAATTACAGGGGCAATCTGAGGTGTGAGATTTTGTCCTGCTAATTAAATATGGCCGATCGGAATGTAGATCGCAATATGAACTTTGTAAAAGAAAAAAATAAAATTGTATAAAATCAAGCATGGGTTAAAATTTTGTAAAAGTATTCATTCATTTTGACAGGTGAAATTATATTAGTTTACCATCATAAATGAATACTATATTAAAAATAATACAAAATAAGTCTGTAAGTTCATAATAAAAAAAAAAGCTTGCAGGAGAATTAAATTCCTGAAAGATAGAAGAAGATGTGACTCGGGACTTGTGTGATGGATTTAGACAAGGCATATAAAAAGCATCCACGAGAACTTTAATTCAGAGTCTTTTCTTCTGAGAGTCTTTCCTTCATTACTATTGTTAGTGAATCCTGGGAATTAGAGGTCCAAAAAGCTGTAGAACAATGTTTTAGCCATATGTTGGATTATATCGGTGGTAATACTTCAAACCAGAGACATTGCTAAGTAGATGCGGTCACGATGCTTCTCCCTAATCGAAAGTTGAGAGGACATTAATTCCAAATGCCGTGCCTATAATGTTAAGACCCTAAGTGAGCTAATGAAAAAAACAATAATATTGCAACCAGACTTAATGGATCTCACAGAGAATGGAAATAAAATGGGAAATTCATGGCTATGGTCAAGAACCTATTAAATTCAACCAAATAAAGAAATAAAATGGTAACATTAATGAGAGTTCTCTATATCTAACTTTGTTATCTGAATTAGGAATATGAACTTCAAGAAATTAGAGTCAGATAAACTAAACTATTATTGCTAGCAGAATATTTAATTAAGTTCCTAATTAAATATGTATTATATATATCTCTTGTATGTCTATGCATTAAGTGTATGTTATATGTTAATATTTTAATAATACTCAATAAGGATAATATTAATAAATAATTTTTTTTATTAAATTTATGTGTTAATTTAAATTAAGCAATTTTCCATTTATGAATGCTAATACACATACTCAATTTATTAAAACTCCATAAATATAAGACCGATAACAAAAGAAAAAAAAATACTCTAATTAGAAAAAAGAGAGAAAATTCAGTCTTTAGTAATTACTTGTGGCAGTATGTTCCATAGATATGGTTTATGGAGCACTGGCACCCTGGAATAAATAAATAAAAACTGTCACAAGTTATTATTCGCTCTGATATTATATACATGTTGCATGCTTAGTGGTAGATTAACAAGGAAATATAGTAGTGTTTTTTTAACACTTATTTCTTGTGGAATTAAGGAAAAGGAAGCACAACTTGGCTAATAGTATATACTTGTAAATAGAGTATATAAAAGTGTATAAAATCCCAAGATTACCTAAAAACAGTACAATATATATATTTTTAATAAACAAAGTGATAAATTTATATTGACAATATAAAAATTAATTAATTTCAAAACAGAGATTATATGAGTACATAAGTCTTGTATGTAATAAATGTGTGAGTGTGCATATATAATATCATTATCTTCAGGCTGGTTTATGGATTTTAATGCAATTATGAATTTAAAAATCATTTTTATTTACTATTTAAATTAATAATTTGAGATTAAAAAAAACAACATTTTAAACTTATTAAAAGCTAATTAAAAAAATTACTTACAGATGCCATCATATATTATAAAGATCTTTATTTGCATGTAACATATTCTAAGTTAAATGTCTATTATTATTTTGAGATTTCATATTGTCTGCAATGGTAGAATTATTAGAAATTTTATTTTCTGGAGACTTAATTAATTATATCATCAAACTAATTATCTACAACATGCATTTTTTTAAATCTTCAGTCAATAAACTTGTGCTTCCAAGTCCTTTTAGTTTTCTTTTGATAATTCATTTTTGGCCAGGTCTTAAATATTATATTTCCAATTATTAGAAAAAGATGATTACTAAATTATAATAAATGTTATTATTTTGAAAAAAAAAAATTAAAGTTAAATTTAAAATTTTAACTACTACAAATTTTTATTAAAAATAAAATATTTAAATCGTTCATCAACTTATGTTTGAGCACAGGAAGTGAAAGACTTCAGTTGAGATAACTAGGTACTTTTATCCTTGGAATCCAATATTCTATTACTGCACTAACTCTGCAGGATAATGAACATGGAAAAATTAGGTTACAAATCTAAGGCCTATATGATTTAATATAAATTGTAAAATGTAGACTCCAGAATTAAAGATCCATATATAGCAGCTCAATTTTATTACTTTTGGTGTTCAGATGACATATGATTGCTAGTACAATTTTGTACAGTGGTAGAATGACAAATTCAAAAACTAAAGCTTCTAGAATTGAAGTTCAATTTCTCACTTCTGATATCATACCAACTCCCGAGTAATTAACTATTCACATATTTCATTTCTATTATTAATTATAATTTCATTCCTAATTTTGTTTTAAAATTGATTATACTTTTCATTAACACAATTTTAAAACAAACTTAATAATGTTATATTCCATATTTATCATTTTACTATAGTTTTGGAATTTGTATTTTAAAATAATACTTTTATTGATGTCCTTTCAAACAATATTTCAGATTTACAATTTCCATCTTTAAATTTTACAGAAATTATTTTGCTTATTTACAAATAATGAAGCAGTGTCAACTTCTATAGCACTGACTTATTTGCCAATTTGTTTTCTAGATTAGTGCATCTAAATCAGCACATTTAAATATTGAAAAACAAATGTGCTGCAGTAAAAATTTTCAGTATGACAATCCTTAGGCTATGCTTAATCAATTTTTGCTAAAAACAAAAAAAAAAAGCAAAAATTATCTATTGACTTCTTTCTGAACTTTCAGGTTTAATATACTCTTATTAAAAATTCAAAACTTATTTTATTATTTATTAGATTTATCTTAGAAAATGACAATAAATTAATTCATTCTAAATATGATTCATAAGTTTGTATTGTATATACTTGTAGGTAAGTGTGAATTTAATATATATGCGATAAATATTATTGATAAAAAAAAAATTACCTCCAATATGTTGCAATTTTGGACATTTCTTTATTATTATGTCAGAAATCCCACAGACAAACAAGCTCAAACTTACAAGACTGGATGATGTGATTTTTATTATCTAAAAAACATACATGCCATTAATAAAAAGAAAGATCAAATGCATGATAATAATCATATTTTAAATCATCATTCATAAAAACAAAAAAATATGACAAAAAAAAAAATACTGAAGCTTGAATAACTACTTCATCATACTCAATAGATTTTAAATAAATGCTACAATTATAAAAATAAAAATATTAGTTGAAATACAGTTTATTTAATAATTTTAATTATTTTATTAAACAAATTTTGTCCTCAAAAAAAAACTACAATATTAATAATATTGCTACACAGATTATTTTGTTTTTTAACTTTAGTTTTGTGTATGATAAAGCAAAAACAATCTCTATTCTAGTACTATCTATTACTTCCAGCTTTGAATTCCAAGCCTCATTACTAAAGGCAAAAGTGAGAATTGTTTTGGGGTTGAAAATTTAAATATACTACTATCTGATAATCATTGACTATTCAAGCTTGCTATAGATGACATTAGAGTATAGAGATGCTTTAATTTTATATTTAATATTATTTAGGTATTACATTTTTACTATTTCATAATTTTATAGTAAATCCTTGATATTTTTTGATAACTGTAATATATATAATATAATCATTAGAGAGCACTGCATATCAATATTAATACTGTTTTAGTTGTTTGAAGAAGAGGGCAAAAAACTAACTACAATTTTTTTAAAATAAATTATTAAATAAGACATATTTAAACAACTACTTTTAAAATATCAGTATTTATTATACCATAAAAATATAATATAAAGAGAATTACTAATTTTTTTTTTAACTCTACACCACAATTTACAAAAACCTGACTTACATAAATCTGAACTTAATACTTCCTATCATATGTAAACATGCAAAAAATTAAAAATGATATAAATGTATATTGTGCCCTTTTGTATGGGTCACCATCTAATTTTGTGCTAATCTATTAAAAATTTTAAATTTAAGATATATTTGAATATGTGATGTTAATTTTGCTTATGGTAATATTTCAAAAGGTTTAATTAAAGCAATCTATGAGTATTTGATATGTGAAATTGTGCTGATATTGAGAGAGACATTTTAAATGATGATGATTATAATATATGGTTGGGAGAAAAATGGCCATAATCAATACTGCATTAATATATTTAATAAATAGGTATTTAAAGCTAAAAGTGTTTAAAAAGACAAGTTAAAATTAAATGCATATGTTTATTATTGATAAAATAATATTATAAAAGAATATAAATATTTTAATTATTGTAAGTACTTAAATAAAAGACTAATATTTGATTTTAATAATATTGGATAATTATTTTAAAATCTATTAGAATATCTTATTTATTTAAAAAATATTTATTTTAAAAAATGCAATTGTTAGTTTATTTTTAGACGATGACAAGCGTTTCTTGTGTTGTAGAGAACAGATGTTTGTTAAATGTACACACACATGCTTGGAAGTTGTTTAGTAAAGTTACAAAACTATTTTAAAAAATCATGTTATAAAATTTGTAAATAATACGTGAGTTATCACGAGATAAAAATAAAGATAAATCAATGTAGAATATTAAATCTGATTTTTAAAAATATTGCTTTAAAAATATAACGTATAAAAAGACTTAGTTTATTTTAAATAATTTTATAAAAGTTAAAATTAAAATCAAGTAAGTAAGAATATTTTAAAAGAATGTTTAATAGATTTAAATAAACGATAAAGATTATTTTAGAAATTTAATAATGTAATAAATATTAAATATTAAATAAGTCATTATTTATTTTTAATTTTGTGTTGTTGGTAAATATGTAAATAAGCCAGCAAAGTTGATTGTTTAATCTACCAATCAAATGGGAAGTTTCTTCCGGTATAAAAGCTCAGTTCAATTGTTAGGAGAGGACTCTGTGATTGAATTTTAAGTTAATTGTGCTATTAAAAAAATAGCTAAGTAAATTTATAGACGCTCTAAAATCATTTTTTTTAAAATTATAAGAGTGTCATTGTAAATAATTTATAAAAGTTTTAAATGATAGACCTGCAGTGTTAATTTAATTTTCCCTATCAGTCGTCTCTACTAAGCTCAATTTACAAGCAAATAGTCATGGGAACATCATATATAGTGAAAATATATCGGAAACTTTATACTAAAAGTATGACAAACGCTGGATTAGTTCGGATAATTACGAGATGGAGAAAAGTAATATTTTGGACAGTATATAATTTTAAAAGCTAATTGCTATTGACTATTAGAAAATTAAATACTTTAAAGAATAAAATACTTCTTTATAAAGAAAGTATTTTGTAAGATATAAATTTAAATATATCTTAAGGAAAGATATTAGAAATAAAAGTAGTTTTTATAAATACTTGCCTTGCTAAGTCTTTATGTTTAAAAGACTGAATGTTAATAATTTTAAAAGGCAAATAAATTGAAATATAGTTAGCTGAAAGTCTTAATATAATAAAAATTATTATATTGAAATAATTTAAACGCTGGTCGTTTATAGATAAAGAAGTTTATTCTTACCTGGATATTTTGTTATGGAATGCGCAAATAATATGTGAACGTCCCAGTTAATTTAGAATAATTAAATGATAATTTTTTTTTCATAAATTATAAACTAATTCAAGAATAATAACTTTTAAATAATATTCTTTAAAGAACTGCATCCGGATCAGATAAACTATTTTAATTTTATTATATTTTTTATAAAAGAACTGATTAACTTTTATTTTGGTTTTAAAAGAACGTTTTCGTTTTTCATAAACTTTTAAAAAAACACGTGATGGACCGGAAACAGGAAATGGTGTGTTAGTGAATATGTGCCTAGGATTAAAAAGCTTTATGGTGAAAAGGAAACATCGCTGGAGTTACGTAATATGAATTTTGTTTTATTTATCTAACATAAAATTTAAATATTATTAATCTATTAAAATAAGATAGGTACATTTTCTTAAAATAATAACTAAAAAATAATATAATGATTAATTGCATAAGTTTATTTTATAATTAATATAGCACAGAATATTTTAAGAATGATCGTGAGTATAAATGTGAATTATTTTATGAAGCTGTAATTCCGAAGATTATTGGAAGATGGACTGTACATTAAATCATTATTGATGGTAAAAATTGTATAATAATAATAATTGTGATGTATTAATATGTTTTCTTTAGATCAACCAAATATTGTGTTGTTTTGAATGAATGTATGATTATTTTAAAAATACACACACATTATATTGGCAGTAACAGTTTTATTTAAATATGCATAATTTGAATTTATGATATAAATACGATACAACATTACATAAGAAGCTTAGAAATAATTATATGATTCTTTCGTAAATAAATTTTAATATTTTGTTTATGTTATAGTATTAGAATTATATTTGTTATTCATATGTAATTATTTTATTGCAAGATAGGAAGAGATCTCAAAGTCTATATTTTATTTTTTATTTTATTGGATAAATTAAGTTAAGTTTTATGTAGAAGTTTATATTTGAATTAAAGGCTTACTGAATATAGATGACGTAGTATAAATAGATTGGATAATTAGTATTTATTTAAAATTGATGATTATTTTCCGGAAAGTTTAAATAAGTTTAGAGGATGTTTTGTAGATAGAAAGTTATTAAGAAGGAGTAGAATAACACATAAAGTAAAGTAATAATTTTACATAGAAAAGAATCATAGAATTTATCTAATATAATACTTTATGAATTTGAAATTGATGAATAATTTAAATATTATTATTTTAACAGTACATATATGTAATGCATATTTAGTAAAACATGTAGCATAAATTGCATTAAGTGAAATATAAAATTGTAATCAATTATTTGTTATTACATTATAAAGATACATTAGCTTTATATTATGCTATTAAAGTAGTACTAATAATAGAGTGAACACATACTAGTACATGATGAAATAAGTAACAGTAATACTTAAGTGATGTAGCAATTTAATTAGTAAAGTTTAACTGTTTACATATGCTACATAAATATTATTTACATAAATTTTTCTGTGTAATAATTGAAGTTCACTGATATTTATTTAAAGTCTAAGTTTTGAAAACATACTTCAATGTTATTAATACAGCATTTTAAAAGAATGTATAATTATTTCTTAAGAGTATAAGTTAATAACAGTGTAAACATTTTGTATTATTATTTTCTTATAATTTTATTTTCTTTGTTTTCATAATTTTGAACTGTAAATATTGTAAATAAATTCTTAGTTGAAGTTAATGTAAATAAATTTGTTTAATTTGTTTTAAAAGTGTGTCGAGTTCATTATTTTACACCACAGCATTTGACAGCAGATAATTTGAAGAAACATAATATTTGCACAATGTGAATTTATTAATATTATTTTAGAAATAAATACAATATTTTCCTGATTATCATTTATGAGAATTGATTGACATTATTACATCATATTACAATGGTCATAGAGTAATTATAATGCATAATATAAGAGTACAATATTATTTATTGCCACAGATTATTGAATTATAAGATTTTGATTTATTCCAAAATTAAGATGCTATATGAAAATAAAAGATATACATATGATTATTTATTTATTTAATACTTAATAATATAACAGAAATAGATAAGATTAAGTTATACCCTAAGATTAGTATTGAGTATTATTATTATTAGAATAAGTTAGGTGTATTTAGGTTTGATATAAAATCCCATATCATACTTATTTACATGAGTTATCATTACTTTAAGATAATTAGAAGAACCTGAGATTATTTAATTATATTTTAAAAATTAAAAGTTAAGATTTATTTATTTTATTATTATTAAAGATAATTTATTTTATTTTAAAAGCCATAAGAATGCTGTAGAGGTAGTAGTAAGTTAATAAGGAGGTGACAGTATTCTTATGCCATTGAGACAATGTCTTGGAAGATATTGACTCAATGTAAATCTACTTATTGCTTTGTAACTTTACTTCACAGTCTCATGATTTTAATAAATACTTATTTAATTAATACATAATAAAGAAGTATATTGATTTTGATAATTGATAATAAATTTAATTAGAATATGATAATTTAAAAATATATTAAAGATAGATATGCAAATTTTAATTAAGCATTATAATTTAATTGAGCTAGTCGTATTTCAAACTATATTATACATCGAGAAGTAAGGGTACAATATATATATACATCTCTTGTGATATATAACAATATTTAATTTCATTTGTTAAAACATAGTTTTGTAATTTGTATTTTGACTAATATTTAACATGCAAAAGAATGGAAATTTAATTCACTTAAAAGCTTAACTGAAGCAAAAAGTTGAAAAAAGCTTTATTTAAGTAAGTAAAAGATTGTCTGTATAATATATCTTAAATAGTATGACATGTGCATTTATTTGGCAGTCCTACTATAAAAAAAAGAAAGATATTTTATTTACTGCCAATTATCAATGCAACTAAAATACGTATAATTATAATATTTATTTATCTAAATCGATTATAAACCTTTACCTATGTATAAAAACCTTAATGAATAGAAGGTCTTCATTGAATACTTTCTTTATTTAAGCATTTATGAAATCACAATTGAATAATTAATTATAACACTAATGAAAATATTCCTCACAGCTTCATGGAAGCTCACTAAATAAAATTGTTTCATAATACAAAAAAAAAAAAGATTTCAAAATATGCTGACACATTTTGAATCAATATATGCATAACTATATAAAATCTAAATATCATTTAAAGATTTCAATTTTAATGCATTGCTGTACTGTTAAATATATTTTAATTAGCAGTAGTAATAAAAAAAAATAAACTACTTTATATATTTTTTTTTAATCACAGAAAATGATTAGCATTTTAAATATTCATTTAGTATTGCATTAAGTTATGCATTATAATTCTTCTACTTGCCAAATGAAAACAATAAAAAAGAAAATTAATGAGAATATTTCAATCTAGTGAATTAAAGTAAATATACAATAACTAGACAAAATTATTGGAATTTTTTTAACTCAATAATTTTTAATATTAAAAATATTTATTTAATATCTTAAATTCAAATTTAAAAAATGGCATGGTTAACATTTTTTCTTTTTTACTAAAAGCAATAAAAGAAGCTTAAGGCAGCTTAAATAATTTTTCAAACATCATTATAAATATCATTCAATTTTTATTTCTACAAAATCTTTACTTGTAATACTTTTCATAAATGGATTTTTAAAAAAATCTAAATGAAAGTTTAACTCATAAATAATTTAAGCTTTTTATAGTTAATTTTTTTATTTTAAATATAGTTTTTATAAGTGTATTTCATAAATATTTACATCAATATATAAAAATAGGTGCAGTTTCAATGAACTACAGAATTATCAAATCTTTGTAAAAAAATATTATTTTCGAAATTTTGCTTAATAAAAAAATTAATTATCATGCTCTTCTAATAAAATAATAATTAGCAAACTTCCCTAGTATAGCTATTAGTGGCTCCAAACATTCTATCTCTTGAAAACATATTGAAATATGATAAATTCTCCACTATGTAATTATTTCTATATACTCTCTATATAGTATTGGTTCAAAAATAAAACAAAAAAACACACAAAAAAATTTCAAAATAGTAAGGAGTAACTCAAAATATTTTTATATATAAGTATATTAATAAATATTAGTTTCTATTATAACTTAGTCTATCAATTATAGTTATAAAATTTCTGTTTATTTTCTTTTTTTAATCTTATCATCTTCAGTCACTTAGGTTAGAATAAAAAACAATGGTCATGAGCTTTTTATCTCTACAAAATTTATGGCAATGGGATCAGGTGTTTGCACAACACATTTAGATTTTTTACTTGCATTCACAATGACTCCTCATTTCTATCCACTTTTTACTATTTTATTTATGTACAAATATTATCTTTTCTAGCCACTTTTAATTAGAATGGCTATTTAACTCCAAAAGAAAAGAAATATAAACTATAAAAACTTAAAAGATGAATTTTGTAATAACTAAACAAACCAATCCTTGAACAATGAATATAAAACATGCATTTTTTAATTTCTTCTGTGAAAGAATTCAACATCTTGCCTAATGCTCTCCATTATATTCTATCCTCAAACCATATCTTCTCAATGAAAGCAATCAATACTGAATTTATAAATAAATAATCAATCAAACAAGATTGAAATAAACAACTATTAATAAGTATAATTAAATGTTTATCAAACTGGCTTTCATCTCCATTGAGACCTTCTCAATGGAGATGAAAGCCAGTTTGATAAACATTTAATTATACTTATTAATAGTTGTTTATTTCAATCTTGTTTGATTGATTATTTATTTATGTGTTTGTGACAACATTATGGACAAATAAATTATATTGGATATTTGACCATCATAGTGATGTAATACTGAATTTCTTAGTCTTTGAAATAATCTTTAAATGAGATATGTTTCTTTAATAAAACCCCTATTCAAATTTATCATAAAATAGTTTTTAAGTAACTTATTGTTGTTTAACCATTTCATATGACCAATTCAATGAAGATGTGTTTTTACAAGAACAAATTCAATAATCTTAATTCCAGAAAGTATAACATATTAATAGTTTTTACAGTGTTAACATTATATTTTCAGAAACTTAAAAAGCATCAGTAAATGATAATTTTTCAGTATCTTTATGTTAAATTGATAGAGGCCATGATTTATGTTCCTATAATAAAGTGGGCAAAATAACAATCTTATATACAACTAATTTATTTGTAATAAATATATCACTATGATAAATAACTCTAGTTTTAAATTTGTTTAATGCAATAGAAAAAGTATTCTGTAGATCATTTTTTGAAATGGTAAAAATACACAATTATTAGTGTACTATAAACTAAAAAGTCAAGAGAATGAAATTTTTAATTATGCTTTTACTTGTTTCAAATTATAAACTCTGTCAACAAACTTGACACTTGCTTCATGAATGCATCAATAAACTATTCCAAAAATTAGTTATAAAAATGGAAACCAAAATTAGAATCTATTATCAGTAATGAGTTTGTTTTTTATTTCATTATGTAGAAACTACATAATATGAGCAAATTTCAACCACATTTATTATTTTAACTTCTGCAACAAAGTAAAGACTATTGTTATTAAATAATAGACTTAATGATTATTTTCAATTCTTGCTTTATTTAGCTCATTTGTTCTGATGGACTACTGATTTGATTCAAGTACAATGATTATTCATCATTTGACTTAATCTAATTCAAGCAAATTTTTGAATCTATTCACTATGAAATCATATTTTTTTAAAATTCTAAACTTATCTTAAACTACTTCTAAAATTTATGAATTTTTCAAATGAAAAACTTTCAGGACAAGAGAAATTAGTACATTATTCCATATTTATGTCAGACCTACAGTGACTATCTTTATAACAACTTAATTGTTTAAAAAAAAAATAGTCACAAATTAGTGATATTTAAAAAAAAAAAAAATCAAAAATAATTGTAAGACAGAATACATTCTTTGCACTCAATAATCAAACAGCTTTTTAAACTCAGCTGAATTTAAAAACAACTCTTGTATATAGCATGTGCAAAAAAGATTGGAATAAAAAAAATGTGTTTGGTTTTTATTTCATGTCATTTGAACAGGTTGTGTCTGAAAGTATGGAAAATAAAAGGCTTATTTAATAAATTTATTTTTATATATTTTAATCTTATTCTAAAATACTTATAAAATTAATTAATTTTTCCAATAAAAAAAATTTCTTGATTAATTTTTCTAACAAAAAATGAAAGCTGTTCTAAGAATTCCAAGTAACAGTGAGCTCTTTTATTAATATTGCATCACAAACATAATTGTCTTCCTTCAATTAAAGAATAAAGTGAGCCCTTTTATTAATATTACATCACAAACATAATTGTTTTCCTTCAATTAAAGAATAAAGTGAGCCGTTTTACTAATATTACATCACGAACATAACTGTCTTCCTTCCATTAAAGAATAAAGTGAGCTCTTTTATTAATATTACATTACAAACATAACTGTCTTTCTTCAATTAAAGCATACATCTTGTGATAGATACTAAGTTTGAAGTTCTAATAATGATTGAAGCAAGCAAAAGAATCTCTATCTACTATGCATTAGATTAGCACTCTTCAGTGAAGAACCTTCTTTGTTTTTACTATTTTCATTTGCACCTAATGTTTATTTTCTGTATACTGAAATTTGTAAATCCAGATTGTTTTGAAAAAATGTTTTACTTTCCAAATTTTTTTACTTTCAGTGAACTTTCTAATTTTTAAAATAAATATTTTGTATTTATTCATTTTCCATTTTTAGATAACTAATAGCCAAAATACTCTGCACAACTTTTGGCAGTAATCATTTTATTATAATAAACATTTTATTCATTTTCTAGATTTGTTTCAAAATCTTTTTTTTTTTTTTGCAAATGTTAATGAATGTGATTCTTTGCACAAACAGAATATTGTCAACAAATCTGTTTTATAAAGTTATTAAACTAAGGAACAATTTACTAGACATATATGGCAAAAGGAATAATATATATGAGCAACGTCAAGATATTTATATAGCAAACTATATTTTCAACTATAAGTATACATAATGACCCATATAAACAGTATGTATATGCCTACATAAACACTAACATAATGATTTGAATATTATTTTAATATTAATCACTTTAAAGTTATACCTTTATTTTTTTTAATAATACCTGAACAGGGTCCTCTTCTAACACTGGATCACTAGTGCTTGTAGCTTTATCACATGTATTTGGTTTTCGAAGAGGTGTTTGGACTGCTTTATCTTGCACCTTTTCTCTTTTTATAACTTTTGTACTATTTGTTTTATTAGTAGTTATTTGAATGTTTTCATTTTTTCTGATTTTTGTATCACAATTTTCCTTATTTGAATTTGAAGATGCTACAGAATTTTCTCTAGCTTGTTTAGTTGTTTCTCTTATTTCCTCACAAGTTGCCTGGCAACTTTGATTTAAAACACGTTCTGAAGAAAACAAAAGTTCACAATCTTGATGTTTTTGGGATTTTTTGCCAATTCCCTTTCCCTTCCCTTTATAAGATTGACTAAGTGATGATTGAGATTCTCCTAATGAATCATCTGAATCTACATCTATGACTGCTTGCGATTTTGAGTCTAAATAATTGTTACTTTCATTGTGTATAATGTTTAGGCCTGATGGGCCTGGTTTGTCAACATCCATATCTTCAACATATTCTTTAGGAGTTTCTTCCTTGTTACTAATATTTGTACCACATTTTGAAATTTCTAATAGACTTTCAGCAACAAGAACTCTTTCAGCATCGCTATCATCATCTTCTATTGCTATAATGTTATCATTTCTCAGCACAGCATGAGGCACATATGGTGGTGGTGAAGGTGGGAGAGGTGGAGGTGGTGGTGGAGGAGGAACTGGATGTTGAATATTGCCAGCTGCAGCACCATCATTTTGATTGGATACTAAAGCTGATGAGACTCCTAAACCAGTTCCAGCGCTAAGACCTACTCTTGCGCAACCTCTTGGTGGTTCTCTAAACATATGCTCCAAATGAATACTTTCTAAGGCAGGTAAATTTGTCAAAAATTGTTGAAAATCTTCCAATTTAATGGCATGGCATCTCCAAAGTGTAAGATCTTTCAAATGTGACCATGCTGAAAAACCTATATTAAAAATATATAATCATTTAATTTATATATATATGAACACCAGTATATATTTATGCATATACATATATATGTAGGAAATAATAGAAATTAAGAGATTACATTCATATAAACAACCAGAGTAAATTTTTCTTTGATGTTGCTAGGAAATTATCAATTACTAATTGTCAATTCAAAGGTTAAACATATTTTCTCTAGTAATCTACTGTAGCTTTTTTGTCCTAGGTTTAAATAGAAAAAACAGAAATCTCTTTTAAGTTGTATAAAGATTTAAATCCAGACAGCTATTTATATAGATATGAGAGTTCAAAAGCACACATCTTTTTTTGACATTCTGTAATTATTAATTTTCTTCACCAAGAGTTGTATATATTAAATATTTTCATAAATTTATTGTGATGTAAATAATGTAAATTAAGATTACATTTACATTATAATAAATCAATGAAAATATTTAATTTAACATATATGTCTCTCTGGGAAAGATGAATTATCAATTACAGAGTGCCAAAAGATGTGAGCTTCCGAATTCTCATACCTATAAAAATAGCTGTCTGGATTTAAATTCTTACAGCAACTTCAGTTACAAATACAGAAAATCTTTTTCATTTATTTAAATTCAGGACAAAAGAACTATAATAGGTTACTAAGGAAAACTTATTTAGCATTAGGATTGGTTGTGTACATGGATGTAATATCTTAATTTCCATTCTTTACATCATAATAAATCCCTAAAAATATTTAATTTAAAACAGATGTAATAATATATTAAATACAAGGTATAAAATTAAAATGTTTATTTTAATAACTTCTTTCGCTAATATTAATTTCCATTCTTTACATCATAATAAATTCATAAAAATATTTAATTTAATATATATATCATAATATACTAATTAGTGTACTAGATATGAAATTAAAATATTTATTTTAAAAACTTTCACTAATATTAAAAATGTGATGATTGATCATTACTATCAATAAGATGAGTATTAAAATTCCAATTAAGACATTGACAAAAATTAATAGTAAATAAAAAACAAATTAAAAACAAGAAATATCCATTTATTTGATTTGATGTGCAACAATATATTAAAACTAATGGGATAAAAATGCTTAACGTAGATCATACGATTACATTTAAAATATGTTTCTAATTAAATGACTGATATCAAATACCTATTTTTATATCATATCCACTTTCAATCATCTTTAATGATGCATGAACAATAGAAAAGCTTCATCCTTGATTAAACATTAAATACTTAATTTAAATATTAATATTGATAAGCATCCAACATTAAAAAAAGCCATTTGGATGTTTAGTTGATGTCATTAAACATGGTAAAAAAATGAAACTGCATAAAAAGTAACAACAAACCTATTTTTAAAAAATATATAAAATATATAATCAATTATACAATGTGTTTATAAAAAAAATGCAAGAAAATTAGTGAAATAGAATGAAATAGGAAATTTTAGATCAAGAGATTAACAAGGAAAAAATAATATAGAATTCATTGTTATGAATAATATTGCAAAGGTTGTCAATGGTTATAATCCTATAAATAATCAGTTGATATCTATTCAATATTGTGGTCAAGTATCTAAGCTTATTATAAATTTATGCCCCAACAACTTAAGCAGAAAAGGAATTACAAAGTTTTACAATCAGATGCATGAAGAATTTGATAAAATTACAAACAAGATATCCTTTTAGTAATTAATAATTGGAAACAAAGTCTGATAGTGAGTGAAATTAAATTAACAATTATAAATACTTTAGTCAAATTATTAATTAAATTGAGAGAGTACAAACTTCTCAAGCGCTTGTGAATATTAGTAACCAATCAGATCTTAAGCACTGGGACAGAGAATTTAACAAGAAAAGAGTGGATCCACTCTCTTCTTTACTTGTCTTTCTATATATCCAAGCCAGTCCAAAGTACTTATATCTGAGAGCGTGAATCTTAAATATCATCACACTTAATTGACTGAGTTCAAATTATAAACATACAGCATGAAATCTTTCGATTTATTCACGTTCTCAGATATAAGTACTTTGGACTGGCTTGGATATATAGAAAGACAAGTAAAGAAGAGAGTGGATCCACTTTTTTCTTGTTAAATTCTCTGTCCCAGTGCTTAAGATCCGATTGGTTACTAATAGTCACAAGCGCTTTAGAAGTTTGTACTCTCTCAATTTAATTTTCAATACCGTCTGCACTTTATAAAAATATTATTTACATATATTGCTGCAAAGTTATAACATCGAAAAACTACTGCAGAGTAAATCGAAAGATTTCATGCTGTATGTTTATAATTTGAACTCAGTCAATTAAGTGTGATGATATTTAAGATTCACGCTCTCAGATATAAGTGCTTTGGACTGGCTTGGATATATAGAAAGACAAGTAAAGAAGAGAGTGGATCCACTCTTTTCTTGTTAAATTCTCTGTCCCAGTGCTTAAGATCTGATTGGTTACTAATAGTCACAAGCGCTTGAGAAGTTTGTACTCTCTCAATTTAATTTTCAATACCGTCTGCACTTTATAAAAATATTATTCAAATTATTAATATAAATGAAATTAATCATAGAATTAAATTTTAATAAAATTGTTTCAATAAAAATAATATTAAAAAAATAATTTTACAATAAATGTTTTCTAATAATGCTTACTCATTGAAATGAAACTTGGACAATTAACACAAGTAATATGAAACTTTAGACAGAAATATAAAAATGAGAAATGAAACCAAAATCACCGAGATAATTAAGACACTGAAATAGAGATGGATTGGATATGTTACTGATAAAAAATGATAAAAGTCGGACAATTAAAATCTAAACTTAAAGTCTGATAGATTTTAATAGACTAGAAATAGATTACATAAATACAGAACTTTGTTAGAGTGACACAGAAGAAAAAAAGCAATAATTCAGAATTAGTGGAATAAGTTTAATCCTACTTTTGCCAATTATATAGTAGAATGATTATGATTGAAAATGATATATATAAAAGAGAAAGTCTTATTAAATAAATTTAATTTTTATAGCAATTATTTAGATCTTGATAAAAAAGAAGTCATTATTAGATTACTAATAGACAATTAAATAAAAAATACCATATATATATTCTGTAAAATTAAAATTTAAGAATAATTATAACATAAATAAGTAGCTTTTAAAAGTAACTGATTTCTTGGAAATTTTGAAAATTCAACAATTCGCTGAATATAAATAGATCTTTTACAAAAATGCACATTACAAGTAATAATAATTGATAAATATCTTTGTATTTAATAATTGTATACAAATATCATTTTAAACCACTAAAAATCACATGATCACCATTTCTTATGCTTGCTCATAACTGTTATTAAAACAGGCAAAATCTCCATACAGTAGCACCATTGATTACTCTGGCTTACATTGAGTGGCACTACTGTATGGAGAGTTTTGCCTGTTTTAATAACAGTATGAACAAGCATAAAAAATGTTGATATTGTGATGTTTAGTGGTTTAACACCAATTCTGCCTAATAGAATAGTGGTGGCTATGGTTATTAAAGAACCAGGGACACCAAAATGTATGGGTACTAAACTGAATTCCGACCTATATGACTATATAAGCCAATGAGCTTGGATTAAAAATATTATTGTGTTTTCAATTTTAGATTCATAATTTTGTAGTTAAGTAGAGATAAAAGATGGCTTCTGGAGGGTTGCATTAGATCCTAAGATCTAGATGCAGTGCTTTCAGATCCAAAGCTCCTCATTGAAAAAAGCCACAAGCTAGAAAGTAGTCGGGGATATTGGATGAGTAGGCCCTAGATAGGGATTTTATGCACAAACCTTCTGGGATCCATTGATTACTCTGGCTTTTAAATATTTTAATCAAAGAGATATAAAACATAAAATTTTGCAGTATATTATTAGCTATATCAAAGCATTTATTTTTTAATATATATATACATTCACACACACAAATTTATATCTATCCCAAATTTTCTTAACTCAGATTACAAACATCTTAGATCAGGGTGTCCAAGACATCGAATGCAAGTTCTCTGGAAGTCAACCGTGTAATTTCTTTTTTTTTGGTAAAATTTGTATCTAATTATTTTAATACAATTCTAAAACAATAATTTTCTTTTTTTTTTTCTTGAATTTTTTTTAAAATTCAGGACAAGCTCTAGATAATAATTATTTATAGATAATTTAAAATAGTAATTTAATCAATATTTATAAAGCGACGTGGATAAATTATAATACTAGAGGGAGCTGAGGTAATTTAACTTTTTGTCTGATAAATTTTCTTATTGGCTAAATTGAGTAAAAATTTGAGTTATTTGATTTGTTAAATACAGATCTAGCCAGTTTCCTTTCTGAAATATATTAATGTACAATATTTAGCTTCTAAAAATTGAATTATTTTATATTCAAATTTGTTAAATGTAATGAAAAATTTAAAATAATGTTAATAATTGAAAAAAAAAAAACATGAAAAATAGCCTGCAATAAAACAAGGAAATTATATTTCAACCAATCATTATGTGAAAAAGCCCGGGATTTTTTGTGTCTTAGAAATTACAATAGGTGATTATTCACTTCGGTTGTCTTTTCTTTATCTAAAATTAAATATTTTAAATAAAAATCTAAATCTAGCCACATTATTAGTCAATATGGTGTATAAAAAGTAATCATAAAATCCATAAATATTTGAAAAATAGTTGTGTTTTGCTAGTTATCACCGAATGTCATTGATAGCCAAATAGCGGTCAATGTTATTCACTTGTCTTGAATAGTGGTCAAGCATTATTCACATTCCCTTGATTATTTTTCAAGTAAAATTTAAAAATTTTCGAATCAAAATGTATATAGGTAAATTAAAATAAAAATTATGAATGTAAAAAATTATGAGAAATATATTTATTTAGATTCAAAATGTATTACGAAAGCATAAAACATTTTAGTTTGATTTCTGACTTTGACAGTTAGAAACACCTGAGAACAATAGCTGAAATTGACAATCAGTGCTTTGCAGCACTTTATAAAAGAAAAAAGACAGGATTATATACAATAGACTGCAATCAGAAATTGATTTTTTGTGAAAAATACTACCAATAGCATACTTTTTTGGAATTAAAATTGTAAATACTGATAAAGCTACGAATTTTAGATAAAATAAGCATAAAATAGCAAAAATAAGACCAAAATTGGTGCAAAATTTTTCTGGTTTCCGGTTCGAAGCCCTGAAAAAAATGTAGCAGCCATCTCAGTTACACTTTCACAAAAAAAGTCACCACCAATGTCTAAAATTTAAAATAATATATGTAGACTAAATTTCTTTTAAATAAAATTATATTTTAAAAAATATGGTTTACTTATTTAATTTACCTGCAACAAGCCATGAAGAAGGATGATGTAAATGAGGGCAGTTATAAATACTTAAACATTTCATGGAAGAAAAAGTTTGACCTACAGCTTTCATTCCAAGGTCTGTAATAAGAGAAGGACTTTCAACTATATCTGCTAAGCCCTGTGCTACCAATTTTTCACTTGTCCATTTACCTAGGTAAAAAAAAATGCATAAATAAATTCAATATTTTTTTTTTCCCAAGATGTTTACCTCTTAGCTTAAAGTTATTTATTTTTCATTTTAACAAAGATTTATTTAAATATTAGTTTTTAAAAATATTTAGTTAAATTATAAAAAAAAAAAAAAATAAGAAAATTTTTATCATCTATCGATTACTAAATAAAATATTCTATTTGCTAAAACAACTATTTAATATAAAGTGGAGCAGCACTATCTATTATATTTTAAGCTATAATAAGCTCATGTTTTGTTGGTAAATCACAATTAAAAAAAATAGATATTGTTTATTGAACTGCAGGTATTCAGTACTTTTCACATATATATAAAACAAACCACTTTTATAGATACAGTATGCATATATAAATGAAGATTATAGTATAAACAAAATTTTATAATATGGTTATTAATAATAAATTAGGGGGAATACACATTTTATTGAGTGTGTGTTTACTCATTTGTTCGCTGGAAAAAAAATCTATACTGTATTTTTTAAATAAAATCAATAATGAAAAGTTTAATTTTCATTGCAATTAAATATTCACTTATTGTTTTTTCATAACTTTTTTCTTTTATACATGCGTAATAATAATATCATTATCAAGAAGCTATAATCTCTCTAATTGTTTTGATATTTAAGTCAGTTTTAACTTTAAATGTTTCTAAATTATGTAAAACTTTTAGCATTATGCATATAGGCAAAATACTGCACATCAAGGAAAAATAAAATGTGCTTTCAACATAAACCAAGAAATTTTATTAATAAACATGGTTGTGTACAGTGATCTGTGATAGATATAAGGCTGCTGATATAGTGTAAAATTTATTTACAAATAATTTATTTTTTTAATGCAATTGTGCATGCATTCAAAGACTAAAAAATGGCTACTTGTATACCGTAATAAGTATTAAATTTATGAATTGCACTGTTTTTTTTTTTTGGTGTTTCATACATTTTTGTTTAAGTTTTTTTTATATAGCATATAATTGAAGTTATATATATTGATACAGCATAGTTCATTGCTTTACTGTATATTGATAAAACAAATTGCAAGCTGCAGAAATAAAGTTAAAATATTTCAATAAATTAAAAAAATAGATAGATAAAGATAAAAAAACTATTTGGGAAAAAATTA
This sequence comes from Epiperipatus broadwayi, assembly GCA_028023455.1. NCBI lineage: Eukaryota > Metazoa > Onychophora > Udeonychophora > Euonychophora > Peripatidae > Epiperipatus > Epiperipatus broadwayi. The sequence goes on from JAQFVV010000115.1 coordinate 3,586,348, forward strand.
TGTAGAAACAAAAAAAGGTCTCACATAGTAAACAATATATTAATGCATACTATAATGTAATGATTAACATGGCACAAGTTATAGCATGATATATATATATGATGTGATTTAAAACCGTATTGCTGGTAATTTATATATTCCTGAAAATTATCCAATATGATTTATAATATTTGAGATTACTAGAATATTTATTACTTTGGGCTGGTCAAATTATTTAATGTCTATAACAATACCATCAGCAATTAGGTTTGAATCTATATCCATTTAGTGGTCATCCCATCAGTAATGAACCATAGCTTGGGGTGTCATAAAATTTCATTCACGATCATTCACTTCTTAGTTTAAACTTCACACGATCACCATTTCTTATACTTGCTTTTAATTATCATTAAAACAGGCAAAACTCTCTATATGTATTGCCTCTCAGTGCAAGCCAGAGTAATCAATGAATGCCAGAAGGCTTGTACATAAAATCCCCATCTAGTGCTACTCATCCAATATCCCCAGATTAATTTCTGGCTTGTGGCCTTCTTCAGTGAGGAGCCTTGGATCTGAGAGCACTGCACATAGATCTTAGGATCTAATTGATAAAAAATCAAGTCAGATGACCTAATTTTAATAAAGCTCCTATTTACAAATGTTATATATAAAGTTAAAAACAAACTCTTAGATCTTAGGATCTAATGCAACCCTCCAGCAGCCACCTTTTATCTCTATTTAACTACAAAATTTAAATTGAAAACACTATAATATTTTCAATCCAAGATCATCAGTTTATATAGTCATGTAGGTCTGAACTCAGTTCAGTACCTATACAATCCTGTCTAACAGGATAGTGGTGGCTATGGTAATTAAAGAACTAAAGACATCAAAATGTATAGGTACTGAACTGAGTTCAGACTTATATGACTATATAAGCTGATGAGCTTGGATTGAAAACATTATAATGTTTTTAATTTAAGTCTCATAGTTTTGTAGTTAAATAGAGATAAAAGATGGCTGCTGGAGGGTTGCATTAGATCCTAAGATCTAGGTGCAGTGCTCTCAAATCCAAGGCTCCTCCCTGACGAAGACCACAAGCCAGAGACTAGTCTGGGGATATTGAACAAGTAGGCACTAGATGGGGATTTTATGCTCAAGCCTTCTAGCATCCAATGATTACTCTGGCTTGCACTGAGTGGCAATACGTATAGAAAGTTTTGCCTGTTTTAATTAGTTTAAACTTCTGATAAATTGGTGAAATGCATAATAAAAAGTGAACAAAAGTAAAAATACATTCAACAAGTTTTATTGTACATAATGGAGATCACATGTAATATAACTACATGTTTTCTCAAACAATGTATTTTATCCCAAAATGGATAATACTTCCATGAATAAGACATGGGCATTATTTTTCCATGTAATCAATCATAATCAATAAATTACATTACCTTATGTAAAAAATCAAATTTTTTTTACTAGTGCCATGTCAAACTGTATAGTAAGTACAATATATAATATTAACACATAGTAAATTTCAATATTTTATAAATGTTAGTAGAATATAAAAAAAAATGTAAGTAAAATGAATAATTTAATATATTCATGCTCTTGTCCCAAGATGCTTAAGATTTGCCTATATAATTGCATTTGGTACGAAGGTAAGATGGCTGTTCTTATCTTTTCAAAGTCTTTTCTTGTGACTTGGATCAAGAGTTTATTCATGTTTAACATTACTAATTAAATATTATAATATGGCAAATGTATGGAGATTTAATTACATTCTTAGAATTACATTACCTTAATCCAGATGCCTGATCAATATTTGGTTCATATAATTGAATAATATTTTCAAAGTAAGTAGATAGTATTAATAATAAAATCAATGGTTAATAATCAATAGTTAAATAAATATTAACCATTAACAAAAGTATAATTATATGTGAAGTATACACAGACAAAACATAAAAATAATAGAAAGATCTTACTTCAGCCAGCAAAAAAAAGCAAGTAAAATATTAAAAAAATATTTTTTTGATTATGTATTCTAATGTTTATTCATCTACAGGTGTTCATGAGACTAGATTATATAATCCTTGAGATTACTTATTTGTTTCCATTTTGTCAATAAAGTAATTTCAATATAGTTTATTAATTAATTTCTCTCAAACTTTGAATTCCCCAACAATGCTGCCAAAATTTTAAACTACGGTTCTAGGTTCATTAGAGATGACTGGTACTTTCCCCAAAATGAAAATTACTTCCGATTTATGAGTCCAAATTTGAAACTGACTCCGAAAAAGACATGTTTATTGAGAAGGCATTGAACATTCTAAAACCCCTCCCCCAACATTATAATAACAAATGGTATCATAACATCCATTACACTAGACAGTTTATTATCAAAAAAGACTTGGACTACTTCAAGGAAGACAAAGATCACATATTAGTTATATTAAACTGCAAAGAGTTTGACTGTAAAACCAATCACCAACTAACCACACTTCGTTTCTCCGAGATTTATAATTATAACCTGAAGGCAAGAAAGCATCGTTTCGTGTCTTTTATTTTAAGAAAACACTGTGGCAAAGCATTTTTCTGGCCATGATTGCTTTAGAATATACCCTTCAACCGCTGTCATCCCTCAAATTTTTTCAAACATTAAGCTACATAAGGATAATCATCCGCTTCATCTTATCAATTTCGGCAGATTCTAGTATTACCACACTGCTAAGCTCATTGCTTCGTGGCTAATTAACGATTTTGGATTTGGCATATACAGCTTGAAATCCTTATATGACTGCTGAAAAAATCCATATTTCAATTGATAACTGCAAAATTGCATCTCTCAATATTAAAGAGCTATACAGATCTGTCTCTCATACTCGATCTATTAACATCATTAAAATATTATTACAGCAAGTGAATTATAATAGCCATAAAAGTAACTTTATTAATGAAACTTTGGATTGGATTAGTGATAAAATCATCGCATCTATCAATCACAAAACCTTTAAAATGAACTATGACTTCCCATGAGGATTCCTTTTAGTGGAGTAGTGTGTAGCCTCTATCTTTCCAAGTTTGAACACTTGATCATCTTTAGAATTGCATATCTTCCCAATACATGCTTATATTTTAGATATGTTGACAAGACCATATGTGCTAGCAAAGATACTATTCACCAAATATACTCAGAGTTAAAAATCTTCAACCTCTCGTATGTTGACTATCAAGCACAAATTTGACCATCATCACAGTTTAAAATTTCTTGATTTGGATATTACAAGACAGATCAACTTCCTGAACTATAGAATGATTTTAAAATCTTTCAGCATTGTAGGCATTATACACTCATACTCTAACATTCCACTTGTTCATAAATTTGCAGGCTTAAAAAACTTATCATAGAAACCTTAAACTCTGCAAATTTGAGCCTGATTGGAAACAAAATATCAAATTATTTACTAGCGACTTTGTCAATATCGGACCCAAATCTTATACACATTAACACTACTATCACTTATTTTTATTATAAACTCTCTCAATTCACACTTGCTCCCCCCAACTACAAAGAATGGTCATCTTCTCTACATTTCAAAGATACTCAATAAGTTAAAAAACGTATGTTTTGATAAATACAATATTTCTTTCTGATGACCTCCTTCACTTAACAAATTTCTAAACAATTCTAAGGACAAAATCTCCAAAGAGGCTTCTTATCAAAACGTTTATAAGATTAACTGCTCTAATTCCCCCTTCTTGAAACCATATTATGGAAAAACTCATGCCAACTTGGCTACAAGATTCGCTTAACATAGTTACATTTGCAAATGTGCTAAGAAAAGCACTGTCTATTCTTCTCTCTTCCTATACCACGAGATGATTTTTGGCCATTGCTTCAAACTTTCTATGGCCGATGCTATTCTTTCAGAGTGCCATGATAGAAAGAGAAACATTAAGGAGACTTTATCAATTGCCAGGGATGCCAATGCCAACAATAAAAAGGAATCCAGCATCACAGTCTTTAAGAAAGGGTGTCTATAGCCCCTCCCTTCTCATTAACATGCATATTTTTTTTAGTATTTATTCATTTTGATCCCCTTGATATTCATATTTGACATTACCTATGGATCACAATTTCTCACTTTCTTTATTCTGCTACGATTATAATATCTAATTGTATTGAAAGTACTTAGCATTAATAAATCTTTGTTTTTATAGTTGTAACCTGTTTTATTGTTGAATTTTTTAATATTTATCTTTCATTAGTTAATACTATGTAATTTCTTGACTGAATATATACAAGTTAATCCATTATATCATTGTATATAGTTGTTGAATAAAGTAAACTTACTTAATCCCATGAAATATCCATGACAATTTTACACTGGTTGGTAAGTGAAAACTCAATTTACTGGTCATGGTTTTGGTTAATTGGCAGGTATCAGTAGATTTTCTATTCTTTCTTGTAAGGTTGATATAGAAAGAGCCAGAGTGGAATGCCAATGATTTCCTATTCATGAACCAGATAGCTTCCTTCCATGTTAGGGCAGTCTTTCCAATTTTAGGCTGATGATATCAACTCATCCTCTATGAAACAACTATGCCAGCTAAGAGGTAAACCACTGGAGTTTTTAGAAAGATGAAATTTAAACTACACACATATGTGGTCATTGGTTTATTTTAAAAAGCACCTAAATATTTGATGTACTTCATCAAGGCAAATAGTGAATAATGTTATCTGATAATGGCTTTCATGGTAAATGTTTTTCCAGTTCACTCTCGCTAGTAAAATGTCTTTTAATAATTAAAATTACTATCACAGCCTTTTTATGGGCTATTGTATATGTTTATCTTGATCTATCACAATATCATGCTTATTAATAAACAAGTATGATGAATCATAAAATATAGAAAAAAGGAAAACAGATAAAATTAAGAAAAATATTTGTTTTTTTTTCTGCAAATTTACGAAAAAATTTTAAGAACTTGAAAACTGACTTGTTTAGGTAACAATTTTAGTTTGCTTTTAATCTGTTTTACTATTTTCTTTATAATTATCAATTATAATTAGTTAACAAAATTTTTAAAAAAAATATATACACAAAATATTTCTTTGAGAGTACATATTAATATATTCACATTCGCAATTATGGAACAAATTTAACCTTTTTTCTACAAAGTTTGTATTGTTTATAAAATGCTGTTATTTCTGTATCATTATGCCTTCTATCATTTGATGGATTTATATAATTTATATATATTACAATGCATGTTTATGTGATAACTTGTTTACTCAAATTATTTAATAATGCTGATAAGGCTTTATCAGTTTTAATTTATTTAATATACTTGATTTTCGCTATTATAGTTGTTATTATGTTTGGAGGAAGTGTAGATAATTTTATTAATTAGAATAAGATATATAAAAAATGACAATTTTAATTAAATATTAAACTTTATCATACATATGTGTTCAACATTGACAATAATATTATATTGCATATAAAAATATAATAAGTAATTAAATAATAAAGCATCAATCTTCATTTTCTTTAAAAAATCTTTTTTTATTTCTTACTAAATGAAACAAATCAATATTATGATTAAAAAAAAAAAATTGTGAAATTTCAACCATTGAACATGGTCATTTTAAAATACTTTCATAAAAGCAAACCATTAAATAAATGAAAAAAACAACAACCCTTGAACCTTACATATGTCCACCACTGAAAAACATATATATATTAAGACAGATTACTTTGTTTCCACGATACAGTATAAATAAGTAATCTTAATAATATATATGCGTGTGTGCATGGATATTTAAAATTTATATATAAAAAGAAGAAATGTATGTATAAAAATGTTATTTATATGAATGTTAAAGTCTAGAATGATTTAAATAATCTTGATATTTTGTAAAAAGATCTCTTTAAAAAATAGATTATTTAATTTATTTGTGATTCTGAGAAAAATGTAAATTATTAATGATACAATAACATCAAAAAAAAAAAGAAAACATTATTTTACACAAACAATTTTAATAGAAGTGATTAAGAAAAAAAATTACTTAAAAAATTATTTTTGTCCTTAAATTAAAGGAATGTTGTTTTGATTAATGTAAGATAAAGAAAAACAACAAATAATATTTCAATTATACTTAACTTTGACCTTAGTGCTTATCAAATTGAACATTCTTTAGTATGTGACTATCAATAATGAGATTCTTTTAATGAAAAAACTTTTAGTCAAGAACAGAGCAATTGCTATCAGGATTCCATGCTGATGAGTATTTGGACTGCACAGAGAGGATGTATACCAGGGGTGTCCAACAAGTCGATCGTGATCCATCGGTCGATCGTGAAGCCAATCTGGCAAGAACTGTCAGGTAACGAGTGAAACAAATTAAGTCAATATTTTCAAGTTTTTTTGTTATTTTTGTTTTTGTTCTAATTTTTTTTTCAATTCTAGATAGGTGAAGTCCACTAAGTCGTACCACTATTGAAAATAATATTTTTAATCTTGATTTAATGTAGCTAATTTGAATTAATAAATATTGTTAATAATTACTCGTTGCTTTAATACCCCCCCCCACATGAGTTTTTTGGCCTGTTAAATAATTATTTTTTACTAGGTAGATATATAAATATTGTATGTATTTCACATCTCTCTCCACTTAGACTACGCCTATACCAAAAGTCGATCACCTATGACAACAAGTCGATCGCAAAACATTTTTAAAATAAAAAGTAGATGTTATGAAAACAAAAGTTGGCCACCCCTGATGTATATAATCACTTCTTGTTGCATATGGAAGTTAAGTATAAATTATAAGGTATATAAACAGTGGAATCATCTGTTCTAGTTACTAAAGCTATTTTTACAAGATTGGCTATATAAACCACTTAAGAAGTAATTTATTACTGATAGATAAATCCAGTAATATAGAGATTATCCTTAGAATGAAGCCTACTTTATATATTTATAGAAGAATGGACAAAAAAAATTTACTGTTCATAGAATCCCGTAATATATAAGCTATCTAGATATGAAAACTACTTGACATACATATAGTGTACCGGTCAAAATAGTCTGCTCACTTAACAAGATTCAAATCCTAAGCAAAAGTACCTTGAATCCGATCATGCTTGAGATACACAGGTCTGGAGCAATCCCGAATTCTAGCCTATTTGCCTATTCTTCGAGTCTCTGACCCAATGAACAACAATCCTGATGATACAACACAATTATTTTAATTCCGGGCCCAGAAGCAAAGCGGTAAAGCATAAGATCCGACTGATGATGATGATCAAGATAAGAGTAGCCCAGGAATTACATTTATGAAAGTTATATTTATTAATGCTAAGTTATTAGCTAAAGAAAATAGTTCTAAATACTAATTAGAAAATAATAATTCAACAACAAACCAGGATTTACATGAAATATATATTTAATAAAATATTGAGAAAACACATATACATATTACAAAATTGTTTCACGCTTGGAATGATATTATACATTTGCAAAACTTGGGATTTATTTTTATAAAATCCTCTTTACATTAATTATTTAACGAATATAGTTTTATGGAGTGTATTATAACTTGTGTGGAGTTAATATGCCAATTTAATAAAATTTTACTAACAGAACGTTGTGGATGCCTAAAATAAATATAAAAGATCGTGACAGGTTTAGTAGTAAATGATTTATTTGATAAACAGGCAAAATATACAATTTTAATCATTTATCTATCTTATGAAAACCATTATATGTACTTTTATTGGCATTGTTTGGAAAAGACGTCTTTGGAAAATATACATAAGAAACAAACAATGCGCTACATTTACGAGAATACGTGATACAATCATTAATATAAATTGATTTACGTCTATGGGAATCGATAAGTATTTTAAAAGAAAGCAGTTTTAAAATCAACATACTGTTTAATTAGCATGTTGGTGCATTTCATGAATGAGTTTCATGAATGAGTCATTATTTCCAACACCTAACGAAAGGTCAAACAGGCATAAATCCATTAACTAAAACAATAATGATGCTAGCATGTCATAAAAGAAATACGGATCTTATGGTACTTTGAATGCTTCATCATTTTAAGACATTTGATACTGAATGATGGGTGATATGTCCACCATTTTGACGGGACGGTATCGGATGGAGAGGTTTGGTTTGACGGCCCAGGGAACAATCAAAACCCTATAAACCTCGCGTCCCACAGGGAGTAGGGTGTACCCTGATTACGAACAAGTATGAGAACTAGTAGGTGGGGAGATTCGGATTCTGAAGTCCCCAAATGACAAAGCAATAAAGAAAATATGTGAAAGTACCATAAGTGAAAGGAAAGGTCGGCCAGCAGCATTATACATGTACAATAACTCAATATACTTTATTCGAAAGCCTGTAAATGGTTTAACTCCTGCACAATGATATATTTAAATAAAGAAACATTCAAAAAATTATATTAGAAAATAACTCTTTAACTAAAACATTAAACTAACAAAATTTTATATTTAATTTCGATTCCCATATACTTATTAACTGATAGAATTAGCCCTTCAGGCAACAGCAAGAAGGAATGGATTAATTATGTAAAGGTTCACGATCTTTTAAAATGGAAATTTAAAGACAAATTTAAATAAGAAAGTAAAATATGCATCCACAATAAAATATTTTAGATAAAAAAATGTAAAAAAAAAATATTTAAATATAAAACCAACCTAGCGAGCGCTTTCAATTTTAAATAAACAAAACTTTATTAATAATTTTAATTGAAGCTCTTTCCCCACTGAACAAAAAAAAAAAACCCTTATTAAACTCACAAAGTTGATTGATATTGGCATATTAATTAAAATAAATTATATATACATTAAACAAAATAAGTTAAATATTTAATTGAGCTGCACAAAGCTATATAACATAAATTAATTAAGCATGAAAGGTAAGTTAAAATACATTATATTAGTGAGGAATTACAAAGAGAGTTTAGAAGCAAAATTAGCAGAAGCTTATAAATTAATATATAAATTAAAATACAAAGGTTGAACTACATATTACAAAAGTATTTACTTATGAAGGCAGCTCTACATAAGGTGAGGTTACCTAAGGATAGCAGCATAATGGCAGGCAGCCAGGTTGGCAATTATACAGTCATCTAGAACGGCCTGTCGGATGGAATATGGCAGCAGCAGGCAGGCAAACAGTTCTCCAAGAGAAAGAGAGAAAGGTGAAAGAGTCCTCTACACAAACTTCATAGCGCAGAACTTGTGTTGGCTTCTTAAAATTTATTTTACTGAAAGTAACTAACGGAAAAGTAGCTAAACCAACTCCACTGAAAAGTAACTAAACTCAACTGTCTAAAAAAAAAAGACTTCTTTTGTTCTATGGCACTTTTTATACACCCTTTAATCCCACCAAGAATGTAATCTCAGTTGCCCACAGCTATCTCTGTAATCTCTTGATTAAATAAAAAACATTTAATTAATAAAATATTTTTAAAACAGATAAGGCTCGAAACACCATTTTAGCTATTTTTAAAGATTTGAAAAAACTAACAAAAAGACTTGCTTTTGATTTTAATTAAGATTTATAATTTTAATTAATGAAAACAGTCTGAATCTAGATAAAGATTATTTCAGTATTTCGAGCCTTCCCCATTTTTCTTTGTTGTTACATTCCAACACTTAATTAAATACACATATATAAAAAGATATTTACAATTATATAAGAAAATGTTTAATTTTCAGCAAGAAATATTAATAAAATTATTGTTTTGTTCATATATATATATATGCATTACGCAAACTACTGTTTCACTTTACTAAATATAATTAATTTTACTAATATCTCTAATCATTATGCATACAGTGTGTGGGTGAATGGCATATATTTACAGTGAGGTCTGAATTGCAGGCCCCACAGGAGGTTAGTGTAGATGGTGAAGCATGAAGCTCGATGATGATTAGACATCGACTGCTTCAATAGATACCAGAAAAAAAAGTCAGGTTACTGGTGATAGAAGAAATGAATAGTACGCTGACTGTGTAGGTACGAAACCTATTGATGGAAGAAATCTACTGCTGGAAAAAAATCCAATAGTGTATATATATAGTGTGAGTGTTATTTAAAATGGAATATTTCCACTTGTTTTAAAAAAGACTAATAAATAACTTTGAAAAAAGTAACAATAACCAATAGATATTAATGACAACAAATTGCAAAAACTTCAAGTTTAAAATCCTAAAAAGATAAAACAAATTTTAAAAATATAAAAGTTTCTTAAATTTTATTATGTGAATTTTCATAAAGTATTGATTAATTTGTTAAATTTTTAATATAATTCAAATATTTTTGATTACCTTAAGCTATTTTCTATTAGCTGATAAATAGAAGTTTAAAATTTTAAATGAAAATTAATATTTACATATTCTTTTTTGCTAGGTGATTTGCAAAAGAATTAAATTGTTAAAATAATTTAATGTCTTAATTCAAGGCAAAATTAATAATTAAAAAGTTTATAACTATCAAACTAATTATGAACAAATTTCTTCCTTTTTCTTATACTTAAAACATTGTGTGATAGCATGGCTTCAATTTCTGAATCTAAACTTTCTTTTTCCTATAGAAAATCATCCATTAGAAGACAACCCTAGATATGAAAAACATTTCAAATAATATATATTTAATACAGAGTAATATGCTAAGTACATATATCACATGATGCTTTAACATGTGACAAAATTTTTGTTTTTCATTTAGTTACATCTATATTTGAAAGCTTATAGGGCAATCTATATTTGAGAGTTTATAAGGATTTCAAAAAGTCTATCTATATATGTCTAAATGTTTTAAATTGATTTACAACAGGAAATATATGGCACATAGTCTTTACTTAATAGAATTCACAATATTTTTTTTAATATGTGATGATGGTGACCCTATACAACCACTATTTGTAATACCCAAATCACATAGAACATGAGCTATTCCCGATGAAATGGACATGGAAGTAATAAGCAGACTAGGCAATATTATATATAAAAAAGTTAACACGCTATTTAAACAACAAATAATTTATTTACAAAGTATCATAATTATCAGACAAGATATAATGTTCTTTTTCTCTAAACATGCTTACATTACAAACTATATTCTAAGAATTTATGACAATTTTATTTATAATTTGATTATAATTTAATGATAAAAATTGCTTTCTCCTGTATTTTTTAACTTTTAATTTACACACATGGCAGAAAAAAATATTAGTTATTTGTAAAGTGTTCAAGGTTTATTTTGATTAATTTTAAAATATTAATATTTCAATTACATATTAAAATACTAACATGATTATATGATGGGGCACACTTGCCACAATATACACCCTGGATATAATTCAATGCATGGCTAATCCTCACAAATGCAAGTTATTCATATCATTAGCATCATAGCATAGTCACACACATATTTAATATGGGATTAATTATACTTAATATATCTTTCTTGCAATAACAATTCTAGAGAGTAGCCACTTCAGGTCTGAATTCCATCTGGAATTTAGCAGTAATACAAATTAATTAACTGAGGATCTTTTGGATTTGACTCGGAATTTACTAGATCAAAACTGTGACTAAATTCACTATATAGAAATAATATATTTTAACCATTCAACAGTAATCTAACAACTGCATTTATATTATAACTTCTACATATCTACAATGGTCAATTATTCTGTATAAAAATTATTTGTCCACAATGTTGTTATAGATATATAGTTAACATAATAATCAATCTAAATAAGATTAAAACAAACAACTAATTATATTTAAAATTCTTTAATTATCAATCCAGCTTTCATCTCTTATTGAGACCTTTTCAAAATATAAACAATATAATTAGTTGTTTGTTTTAATCTTATTTAGATTCATTATTATATAACTTCTACATACCTCAAATCTAATTCAAGGCAATAACGAAGGTTAATTTAGTTACAAAGAAACTTAATCGAATTTCAAAATAAACCTTTATCTTAAAACTAATAATTATAATACCATTCATTATTTATAACACTTGGACACTTTAAATATTTTACACAAATGCATATTTCATGTGTTTAAAATGAATATTACACTGATTATTTTATCTAATTTTACATAATGGCTCATAATTTTTACATTTTAAGGAGATCAAATTTTAACTAAAGGTGAAGGGAATTTTGTATTTAGATGTTTAAAATACAGCTTGAGTATTTATAGGTGCTTAACAGTTAATGATAACTTTTTTTTAAATATAAACATTGGCTTCTTCCTTTATTTAATAATTCAAATAGTATATTATGTAAACATTTTATACTTATTAAAATGTAGCTCATTAGAATTAAATATACACTAAGAGATCATAAAACAAAACATAAAATGGTTAATATGTTAGGATAACAGTCTAATTGATAAACCGTTGTTTTTTAAAATTTACATAGCAAAAATTTTATAGTTGCAATTCTCTACAGTTTGTCATGAGGTTTTTATTTTTGCAGATTAATATTTCTTCAATGATGGCATATATCAATATTTATAATCACATTTCTTCCTTCACAAGTCACTATAATGTCTTTTATAAATCTCCTCTTTGAAATTTGAGGTTTATCCATATTTTTTTCTTCATTTTGGGTAGATAGAGATTTCTTCTAAATAGCTTAGTCAGATTCATAAAGAATGTCCAGGTTAAATTTCAGACGGTTGGTGGTTCTTCCTCTTTTCTACTCTGTCATCCTAATGACAATTTGATGCAGATTGAATAAAGTAAAAATTGAAACTGATTAATTTCAAGAAATATTGACTATATATACTTTTGACCTCATGATTTTAACACCTTTGATAATTGCTTATTTTCTAAATCTTTACAACCTCATTTTATTTTCATTACATGAATTTTAAAACATCACTATTAATTAATTGATTGAATTTTCAAAACACTGTAATTATTAAATTGCTAAATTTTCCCCTTATTTTCAAATCTCATATCTTAAAACAGGCTTAATATTTTTATTAATTTATTTTTAATTTAATTATTTAAAATCTATTTTTTTTAACACTAGTATACTTAACTGAGATTTTTCCAATATATTCCTTATACTTTTAAAATCTTTGATAAGAGCAATTACCATATTTTATTAGTTTCTCTTAAACACTTTTAACAAACCTATTACATTATTTATACCAAAATTTGAACATTATCTATTATTATTATTATTACATTTAATACTTTATTTTAAGCTATTTATTATATTTTATATAATTTTCTTTAAAATTTTTGAATGCTATATTTATTAGCTATCCTGTGAAAGGACACATGGCCCACTGTGAAATGAATCAGACCTTATTCATTTCACTTATCTATTTTTTTTTTTTAGACCCAAACTGAATATGGTATTTGCTTGCTTTGGTTTAGTTTAATCTAGAATAGTAAGTTTAATAGTTTATTTTTATTTAAATTTATTTTTTATTGTATTTTGACACATTAGATATTGATAAGTTAGGAAAGACATTTTACAGCAATAAGTTCATTTTTTAAATATAGTAATACAATGGCTGCTAGCCACAACACATTTATTTCAAGAAGACATTAATTTCAGTATTCATAATTATTTCATTTCTCATTTTACAAAGATGGTATACCTTTGGGGGATGGCAAAGATAAAAACCTTATTAACTAACGAAACTCAGAATACTGAATAATATGTGTGTGTGATCAGTACAAGACCATCTATACTATTTAGATTATTAGATAATAACAAGTGACTGTATGTGAGATATTAGTATTATAACAATAATAATAATACAATCATGAAAGAACTCAAAAACTGCATTTACATTTTTCACAAGGAATAACTTTTGTTTGTAAGATACATATATTGTTTTTGTTATTAAAAATTCTAACTTGAAATTACCAATAAAATAATTATTACAAATTCAATTTGTTTTATTTTGCCAAAAATAAATAAAATTTTAACATTTATTATATATATATAATATTTATATATAAGTTTAAATGGTGCTTGTCTTATAGCTAAAGATGCCGTTGGATGGCGCCATTTTCACGCTAAAACTATAAAATATGAACATTCATGGGCCGTTGATTTTAATAATTTTTCTGTGCTTTTTTGTAATGTGAAAATAAAAACAAAACAAAATCGTCTTTTTTAAATATTATTTTTTATTAACGTATACAATTTAAATGATAATAATAAATGTAAAATAAAATCAACAAATTACAATTTGATTCATGTTTTTTATATCGTATACTTTTTAAATTGTGTTACGGCTTTTTTTTTATCAATTTTCTATCGGATATTTTTTTACTTGTGTTACGACTTTTTTTGTTGTTGTTTAACTAAAAAATAATAATCGTAATAAAAGTAAAAGTTGTTACGGTTAGATTTAGGGTTAGTTTTAGGTTAGGTTTAGGGTTAGTGTTCTGTTGTTTGTAATGCTAAAATAAAAAAATTCAAAATCGTAACCGTACTCGGACAAAAGAAAGAAACTCAAACTTTTTTAAACAACAACAAACACATACAAATGTCTTCTTTACTTATTAAACATGTTTATAATATTTGCTTTTTATGAAATTTACAAAAAAACCTGTATATTTGGACTTTTCTTACTGGATATTTTTTTCGTACTGCTCTTTTTTACTTCAAAAATATACAGACGGTAGAATCTTCTTTGTCTCGTGGAATGTTAAGAACAGTACGTTACTTGACACGTTACCTAATTGCAACTCAATAAAAACATAGATATTTAACATTTTCCCAAATAAAAGTTCAATACAGTACGTTGTAAAAAGTCTTAGAATTATTGCTTTAAAAAATCTGAACATTTCAATACTTTAAAATAAAAAAAAATCCAATGAAAACAACATTTCAATACAATTCAAATACAAACTCTCTCATCAAGCCGTAATTATTTTATAAATTGTGCGAATTCGGAAAATGTATTTGCTGCTATGCGACATACATGCTGTACTGCGACGCAACATAGCGGCCTGCATTCTGTAGCACAACAAAAAAGTTGTATTATAGAAAACGCGGGTTCAAACATGTCGGCCACGGAAACAGCATTTTTATGTGTTTTGGCGCGAAAACCGCGCCATAGAGCGGCATCTTTAGCTAAAAGATGAATACCGTTTAAATACATAAAAGTCAATCCTTACACAATAATCTCCCTAAATCTGCATCTGGTTCCAAGCTATGATATGGATATAGAAATTCGTAAACTGTGATGAACTGTATTACAATATGCATTTTTTAACACGCACACATATGAAGGTATATATACATGTTGTAAAAATACTATAACTAAAAAATTAAAATATAGAAAATTAAAGTTTTCTTTTTATTAATTTTTTTTTATTTAATATTTTTTTAAATCACAGATACCTGAGGTATGAAAATTATGGATACTGGGACTACTATATTTAAAATTGTACATGGAATGATAATAATAAACATTAACATGTGTTTGATGTCACACAGAAATGAACTTTTTCAGAATGGATTAATTACATACATATATGTGAATAAAATATTTATATAAAATTATTCAAAAACAATTACCTGGTTCTGGAAAATCATCTGTAAATCCAAGATGTAATTTTTTAAATTTTGGAAAGTCTGCATCTGCCATATGCAAAGCAGAAAAAACACTATCTTTTGTTAATGATGGCTGAATATTCAATTCTTCAAGCTGTTGCCCACAAGTTAAAACTAGATAACCTAGATCTGTCTCTAAAGCATGTTTACAGGAACCAAAAGTAATTTTTTTTAGTTGCTGAAATCCTCCTTTTCTCCAGCTATCTTCAACAACATGTTGAAATAATCCCCCCAAAAATGGAACCCTAATAAATTCTACCCGTATTAAAGAATGAGCTGAAGCTAAAGCAGTTACAAGAGGAACATATTTTAAAGGTGTGGTAGGACCAGCACAATTTCTCATTACAAATGTCTGCAAATTCTTAGCTGCAAAAGTTCTAAAAGGATGAGGTTTAGTGAAACGCACCCATTGCAAGTATATTTGTTGAAGATGATCCATTCGACTTAATTGTGGAAGAATTACACCAATTAATTCAAGAACAGTAATTTTTGGATCTGGGGAAAAAACCAGCTTATTTTCAATAGGAATAGGAAATTCACCATTCCTATTTCTAAACTTGCCTTCAATTTTTACATTTGGTAAATAAACTAAAATTACTTCTAGAAGATTTAAATGTGAAGTTTCTACACCAAGCAAGCAACTGCAACCAGTCAAAGCAGCTACTACTCCAGGAATACTAAGAATTTCCGAGCCTCTCTGTCGTCTTTTAGCAATAAAACGAGGATGCAATCCATAAATGTATTCTACATCAGGACAACGATGCAATAATTTAGAAAAAGAATCATCAGTAATATAAGGAGACATATAATCAAAAGCATTGCCTTCTGTAAAATTTAACTTTTTAATAACCCTCAAATGCATAGAAACAGCTTCATGTAACTTATGATTCTGCTGATCCATGCACAATATTTCTCTGAGTGGAAGAAATTTTAAAATGTGGCACAAAACTTCCAAAGACAGTTGACTTAAATAGTCAAATTCTGCCATTTTAATTTTCTATATTTTTAAATCCTCTCAAACTAAATCAAGCCATTTTTATCCCATCTCTTTTCTTCTTGTCAAATAAATTTATTTTCCTTTATTTTTTGGTAGAGTATTAGGACCTAAAAAAAATAAAGAAAGAATTAAAATCAAAAAGTTTATTGATTAAATTTTCAATAACAAACCTGCACAAATATCTAGTTATAGATAGATATATATTTAAGTAAACTATTATTTAACAAAATATAAAAACAATTTATATACATGTTTATATAAATTTTAAAAGATTTTTAGGGGCACCATGTATAAACTGATAGGAAGTATTAGACCTAGTCAAAATAAAATGGATCAGGTTGTTGCAAATCTTGAAAAAGACCGTGATCCACTTGTATAAACATTTTTTTATAGAAATGAGCAGCTAATGTTTTGTTGAAGTCTCATTCATTCTCATGATTAATGGAACTTTGAAAGCTGTTGTGACAATTTTTAAAACAATAATAGTGAATGCTATAAAGCTAGTATTGATATATATATATAATCCAAATGTAGTTATGTTAAAATGTCTAAATGAATATTACTAGTGATCTGATCGGCAAATTAAATGAATATTGTTTGATTGACTAATATATATATATATTTTTAACAAATAGCAATAGAAGGATGCTTAATTGATCAAAAAAAATGACAAAAATAAAATCAATAATAAAAAGAATTAAATTAATTCATGTTTAGAATAGTCGGTTTATTTTCATAAATGTTCTATACAATTATTACATGTTTAAAGATTATCAATACATGTATGGATAAATGTACAATGTAAACAAACAGTATCACCCAATTACATTTAAAATGAATAATAATAACAAACAAATATAAAAAACAGTCAAAAGTAATGATAATGATATGTGTGTGTTTATATATATATTATTATTTTGTCAAAAATATATAAATGTAAAAATTTAATGATGTTAAGTTTACTTTTTTAAATTTTTTTTGTTGATTTCTGACATATTTACAACATTCTAATATTGCTCATGTGTTCAAATAAAAAGCAGAAACATGTTAGAAGTGCTAATATATAAGTAGAATAAAAAAGAGGTATAATAAATAAAATACAAAAATTTATATAAAAATATATATGTTATGGTTAACATAAACATGGTAGAGCCACAGAAAGTACATGAAGGGGAAAAGATTTTTGTCCAGCAGCAAATCTCCATTTTTGATTTTTTAAAAGATTATGAATCAAAATCATCTTCATCATGATACTGACTAAACCTAACTTGAAATGGAACATAATTTGTCTAACTAGATAAAGACCTGAGGATCATTAACTATCTCTTCAGAAGATATTTTTAAAAAAAATCCTTATTGAAGCATCATATTATAAAATCATAGAATATATTGTTAATGAAGAAAAAAGCTTCAATACATGGAACTATAAATGATGTAGTAAAAGAGTAAAAGGCAACAAAAAATAACTATTATATAACAAAGCAGTATATTATTTAAAAAATAATAATTATAAATATCTGTTTAACCACATAATATATGAAAATTATGTGTTTATAAAATACTATTTCAATATTATTTGCATAATTTGAGTTCAAATAATTTATTGATATGTTAATAACTTTATTATTAATGTTCTATAATAAAAACACTGCATTAAAAGTTATTTAAATACAAATTAAAATATACCATTTAACTAACATAAACACATATACTTGAAATAATAGTCGTCTACTACCATTGTAGCAGACAAATTATTTACTTTGAGTCAAACAGTTTTTATTAAATGCTTTTATATTTCTGTGTTTTTGTCTCTATGTCCACATTTTTGAATTAACAATAAAAGCTCGAACTCACATTCTTACGCTTCCCAAGAAAACTCCTTAACAATTGAGCTAACAGAAATGTTATGTTTGTAGAATAAAATTTTAATATTGATTTCATTATTAAATTAAAATAAAAATCTGAGGAAAACATTAAATTTATAAAATAAAATTTTGTTAAAGTTGATTTAACTCATATTTAATTAAAAAGCCATTACATATTTTTTATAATAGACAATCACATGATATTTAAATTTAAAAATTGTTTGTTAGAGAGCATATTTTTTATTTTCATGTCTTATTATTAAATTATAATTTGTCAGATTTTCTTTTGTTGTTTTAACCATTTTTTAAAATAATATGTAAATATAACTATAAAAAAAGTATATATATATAATTATAAAATATTTTTTAAAAAAATAAATTTTTAAAATAATGTTTTTATGTAAACAGCCAACTAAAAAGTAAAAAAAAAAATAAAAACATGTAGTTTCATAAAAGCATTTGAGGTTATAAAAATCTCAAATGCTTTTATGAAATGATATATGTTTTTTAGTTGGATTACTTTATTTTTCTACTTTTTAGTCAGCTGTTTACATCTATTTTGAAAAAAAAAATTTTTTTTTACACATTATTTATATTTGTGAGATAATATAAATAAAATGAGAAATAAGCAAGTGAAAATGTTCATTTATGGCAAATTGGGAAAATCTTCGATTGTCATATTTTTATATTTAATCACAAAAATTCATATTGATAATAGGTATAATTAACTGTCTAGATGTTTTATTTCACAGGCATAAAACTGATAAATGCAAGAAATTGTGTCCATTATATAAATAAATCTAATGCATAGAAAATAGTTTATTTACACAAATTAATATTTAATTCTAAAACACTATGTAATTTGACTGAAAAATCCCGAGTTCAAATCCCTCTAATTACATATAAAAAATTAATATTGATAATGGGTATAATTAACTGTCTATATTTGTATTCTGAAGGCATAAGATTAATTGATAAATCTAAGAATTGGATTTATCTATAAAGAAGCAAATCCAATGTACAGAAAATGTTCATACTTTAATGATGATAATGAAAACATCTTTTAAATGAACATTAAGTAAATATGTGACATTACAGAACTGAGCATCCCTTATTATGGCATAAATTCTTTTTGATAAAAAATGATAATCATCCAATTAATTATCATCTGTAAGCTCTTCTCCCCCCTCCCCCTCCAATGAAATTATTTATTTAACATATGGATTCAGGAGATAAATTGGCCAGTGGCTTTACTGTTCTTAAATTATGTCATTTGACCACATTTATATAGAATAATACATATTAAATTCCATTTATTAAGTAGATAAGCATAATGACCATAAGCTGTCTTGAATTTGTTGATGGCACTCCAGTTATATCTAGGAAAATCAAATCCAGCTGTATTGTTAGATCTGAAAAATTTGTTTGGAACATCATAAAAATTTAATTTTTTTATGTTATAATTCTTCGATAGTAATTGTTTTAACATCCAAAAAAAAAAATGAAGATTGTGATATGAGCTAAGCATTAGATCAGTGGTGCCCAACCTTTAACTTGATGCGAGCCAGTTGAGAATTTAAAAAAATTTGGGGAGCCACAATTATATATTACATTTTTCATATTACATTTATAAACATGGTACTTGGGTACTAAACCTGCAATGTAGGGAGATAGTGGGGGGGGGGCGGCCTATTCACATTGGTATCAATCCGCCGTTTCTAATATGGCCAAAATAACGTGTACACGGATCTTTCTCGATGAAAACATCAATATATACAGCAAAATATATATGTGTACACGAATCTATCTCGATAAAAACAACTATTTACAGCACTAAACATCAATATATATATATATATATAGCAAAATATATACGTGTACACGGATAAAAACAACTGTTTACAGCACTAAACATCGATATATACAGCAAAATATATACGTGTACATGGATTTATCTCGATAAAAACTATTTCCAGCACTAAACACAATATATATACAGCACCAAACCAAACGTCTACAAGGATCTTTCTCGATAAAAACAACAATATATACAAGAGCACTAAACACAATATATATATAGCACCAAACCAAACGTGTACAGCAAAAAAAAAAAAAAATGGTGTAATATGTTAAAAAGAAAAAAAAATGTAAATACATTTTATTTATTAAAAATTTGGTAACATACATATAAATTACAATTACAGGAAAAATATATTTTATTTAATGTGAAACCTGACACTGCATATCGTTATTGTTTGTATTGTAAAAATGTTTATTTTTTAGTGTGTGCATGAGCCATCAAGGAACATAAAATATTTTATCAATTTTTTTGAAGAGTGCAATTCGAGCCACATTAAACAGTTACGCGAGCCACATGTGACTCGCGAGCTACGGGTTGGGCATCCCTGCATTAGATAATGAAACTATATCTTGAGTTATTGACAAGTTCACTCTGCTTAACATTTTTTTATATATATAATTTCTATGAAGCGATGAATATGTGAAAGAATAAGAAGCCACTGCAAAGGAGTATATTTCAGTGCACCAGGAGTATTTTTCATGGTAATATCTAATTAAGTATGGAACCTTTTTCTCCAAACCGGTGCATGGTATTAACCAACAGAACATGCTAGTGCCAAGGAATCTATCTGTAAAGTATTTGCATCACAACTCTAAGTAATACTAGCTAGTTTTCCAAGGAAATTATTACTAAAATTAATTGTGATCTAACCTTAGAAAAATGTGGATGATAAGTTAGGCCAAGGTTACTCCTAAATAATATTGAATTGTATTCCAGTCTATTAATGCAAACGGTTATATTCAGATTACAAGATAATTCTCATTTACATAAAAAAGTTAATGCATACTGTTTTCATTGGTTTAGAAATAAAATTCAAGTCTTTGAAAAAGATTTACAAACTTTTCATATCTTTATTGAGAGATTATTTTTTTTATTTTAAGATAATATTGTCAAAACAATATCTGCATAAATGAATTTATTTGCATTCTATTTCAAGATCACTTATGAATATATTAAATAAAATAGGTGTTAGAACTAAATCCCTGTGAATGACTTCTGAAAAATGTAGTATCTATAACAATTATTTATTTAGTATTAGTTGAATTTTTCTACTGAAAAGTATTTTGTTCAAATAAATTAATTATTTTTCTGCATTTAAGAATTTTAAATATTTTTAAGAAAAAAAATTATTTTTCCAAACAGAATCATAAGATGAGATCAAATTAATAAAGGTCACACCATTTTGAAAGCCTTTTTAAAAATATGAGTTTATTACAAAAATATTTTCTTGTCTTACAACCAACCTGTTTTAGAGGTAGATAGATCTCAGCTACTAGTAAAATTCTTGTTAATATTGGGTGATATTTTTTTTTTTTTTTGGGGGGGGGGTCATTATTAGGATTATTTGTTTTTAAGATTGCTACAGTTTTGCTTTTTTTTTTTTGTTAACCTTCTGAAATAGTTTCTGTATGAATAATATTACTGAATAGTTTCTCCAACCATGTTTTTGGCTTTAGGCCTTGCTATTTGCTACTGAGGTCTTTCCTGGGTTAAGATAACCAAGAATAAGTTCTAGTTCATCAACATTCACAGATTTTATCAGATTAATATTGGAGAAGAAAAAAGTTTACAATTCTGTTCAAATGTTTTTTCTCATTCTATCAATTTTAGTTATAGAAGTTTGATATATAGAGTGCCAACCTTATTAACAACAACAATAGTAGTTGTTTTAGAAATACTTTTATACCCACAAATTTTCTTAAAACAGTCCAGGTCTTATGACTACATATTATAAACTTTTGCTTCTCCATGATCTCTCACCACTTTTATTTTCTGACATCATCCATTAATTTTACAAATTTGACAGCAATTTCTGGATCATTGCTAGAAAAAAATTAACTATAAAGATCATTGCTG
This sequence comes from Epiperipatus broadwayi, assembly GCA_028023455.1. Classification (NCBI taxonomy): domain Eukaryota; kingdom Metazoa; phylum Onychophora; class Udeonychophora; order Euonychophora; family Peripatidae; genus Epiperipatus; species Epiperipatus broadwayi. Next base: position 3,608,793 of record JAQFVV010000115.1, read on the forward strand.
GTTTTGTTCAAATCTGGAATAAATTGTTTTTTTCATAACCATGAGGGCTGAACAGAGGCAGTTATTATTATAAGTTTGTTAAATCTATCATAGCAAAAGAGAATTGGCCAGATTTGATTATACTCTTTTTCAAGATGTCTAATATATCAATTCCAGTTAGTTTCCCTTGAAGTCCATCTCAGATCAGAATAACTTTCAATACAGAAATATGAATCCCAAGAGTGATTAATTTGGTTAGGTTAACTATGAAAAAAATGAACCAAAAGTAGTAGTTCAGTAAGTGTAAACTATTTTTTGTTAAAACAAAATACAAATCAGGAGTTATATTTGTCCCCAACTATTTAAATAGAATGTTCCTCCTTGCTTGGCATTGTAAAGTAAGTTCATATTGCTTAAATCTATCTATCTATCCTAAAGCTGATAATATCCCCAAAGTCTACTATGATAACTGAAATCTATAATTACAAAATATTGGGAGGTTTGTATATACTGCATACATAAAAATTATCTGTCAAATTGTGATTGCAATATTATTTGAATTATTTTCAATGGAAGTTGTTTGCTTTATAAGAAAATTTTAAACAAAAGTAGACATACCATATTTACAATGAATTCTGTTAATGATCATGCATTATTAGAAAAATGATAAAACTCTTGAAAATCAATTATAAAAACATTGTACTGAACAATTTATAGAGAATCGCCATTTTGATATATTCTCAATATTAAATTGAAATAATTTTATTGTATTTCCTAGAGCAGATCACTTTATAGAGGCTATAGCTAGCTGACCATGAAGTTTGATAATTCATAATGCTTTAGAAGAAATATTTCCTCCTAGATCATAGGAGTCTAAAGAAGTGTTATAGAGTTACTTTATTATGTGTATGATATAATAATGAGACACCTTCTTTCATAAGGGTGTGGATATAGTTATCATTATTATATACATAATTGTTAGAATAAAGATATTTAAAAAAAAACTATCCAAATTTTCTAATATATCATCACAATGAGTATGGAGAATGGATATAAAAATGTAAATGTAGATTAAGGAATATTATATTCTTGGTATTATGTTTGTTAATCATTCTCTGTATACAATATATATTTTGTCTGACACATATATATAAATAAATTGGAGATGAAATATGTTTTGTAAATTTTCCATTTTATTACCATTACAATCTTTTATAATTATTATTATTATTATTTGCAAATACAAAATTTTGAAAATTCTAAAGAATTTAAATAAATATGCAAAAAGTAAACAAAAGTTCTAACACAAAAGATGTTTTTTTTTATCTTATTAATTTTGTGTGTGCATATATTGTTATTACTTTAGCTTTAAGCTTATTTACTAAATATTTACTTTGATAATAAAGATATATAAATTTTAAATTCTTGTTATTGATTTAATCTTTTGTTTCCCAATTATTTTAATAGGTTTCATAGACATAGGCAATAGAAGAGTCAAAGATGACGTCTGTATATAGCATAGTGATTATAACTGTTATTGCTATGGCTTGCATAATGCCTGTACTGGTAAAACTACCATTATTTGGAAATGTAGTACAGATACATTGATGTTTGAAATCAATTAGTCAATATTTTAGATAAACTTCATTCTACTTTTACAAAGGATCTTAGATTGAAAGAAAAGAAACAAGATTCAGCATTAGAAGATTCAAGATTAAAATAATATCAAAAACTCTCTATTAAGTTATTGACAATCACTTTATTGTAGAATATAAAAAAAATCATGAAAATTAATGCAATAAAAATTAAAGAATGAAGTGAGAATATAAGATTTCAAACTCCTCTCTCATGGATAGATGAATTATGATTTTAGAATACTAACTGAGTTTAAACCATTTTATGTAGAAATCCTCCTTCAAAGATATGTCTTTTTATTTAAATGCATGCACCTTGGTGAATTATAATTTCTAGATAAATATCAACAGATGGATGGATTTGAAATTTGACATAACTGACATAATGTGCTCTAAAAGTTTTCCAGTAGATTTTTTGTCTTGAAAATTAATATAGTCTAAACTTAGGTACATAAATATTTCTGAACTTCTGGCCAATGATTTCAATACTGAAGATGATTTCTTATGAGTTGTCAACTTATTTATAGCAGAATATAACAAAGTTTGCCCACAAACATGGAGGGTGTGATATACTACGCTATCAAAATTTGATTTCAATTCGATACAGATCCTTGAATTTCGCAAATGCTATTTAATAATTTGAATTATCTTAATAGCTGATTCATTGCATAAAAAAATATTAGTGGTCAATTCTAATATGATACAAATATTCATAATGTAAGAGTTATTTAATTACTAATTTTGTGATCTGGTTTTTGGAACAATGAACCTTATTGATATCAGATAATTAAGATCTGGTAATAGTCCTTCCAAATCAATAAGGATTCACTTGCATATCTCAAAGATTATAAATAACATGCATTAACACAATTTGCTACATAATTTATTAGGCTTTTATTAGGGTCTTAATAATGGTAGGTCATTACACATAACATCTATGCAATGCCACGATATAATGGGTCGATTAATCTTTTTTTTTCTTCTGAGGTATGACAGTTTTATCACTTCTAATATTATATGTTTTTAATAGAGAATTCATATCTGTACATCCAATAAGTTTGTAAACAATCTGAAATTTTAGATGGCCAGTCATTGATATTAAATTCCATAAGCAATCTTGCAGATAGTTTCTCTGGAATAGATTAGTTGCAATTAAATAAGCCCAAAAGTTGTAAATTATTAGAGCAAATCTCAATATATTTAAATATGGAACCTTTTAAATGCATAGGCTATGACCATAGATTTTTTTTGTGGTCAATTTGAAGATAATCTGATTGCTTAACATTACTGGTAATTAGGCTCTGAAAACACAGAATCCTTAGATACATTCCAAGGTTGAAATCAATTAATAATTGCAGTCTTTTCACAACTATTTTGAATTTCCAATAGTTAATACACATGTTCTAGAGACTTCAATTGTTCCATTTTCTTAAATATACTTTCCTTCATTGAGTTTTGCTCCTTGTTTTCAATCCTATTAAAGATATCATTGAAGTATAAAATAATGCTTAATTAGATTTTGTCTTGCTAAATTTATTAATTAATTGAAGTATGTTTGGTGCTAAGTTATTTCATAAAGTAAATGTTTAATCTTAGTCCTGTAAAGATCACAAATATAAAAACTTGTGCCATTTCTTTGATATGGAGATATTATGAAGGAATGAATATAGATCAAGTTTAGCATAAGAAATTATGAACAGCAAGTCCATAATTTCTTAAAAAGATATCACTTTTTTAATTAAAGATTTATCCATAATAAATTCACATAGCCTGAAAAATTTTAGTTTTATAAAGATCTATGTTCCCAGCTGAACTAGTCTTTGTATTTTCTCTACTAATAGTTTTAATGTGTATAAAATGAATGCATTCAACACATAATAAATTTTGCATTGATACTGAGCTTCATATAGTTATTTTTATTTGATTTTTCATTTTCTAAGTAAAGATTAGCAAGCTGCTATTTCATTTTAATTACTTTTTGAAAAATTTCTATAGTTTAAATCATGATATGCTGATTGTTACCAAAAATTCTTGGATTATTACTAATATCAGGATAATGTTCAGATTCTGTATAGTCCCTTCTACTCCCATAAAAAGATTTTCCACCTTTGCTTGGAAAATATTGTGTTATGGTAATCCTGTATGGAAACATTAAATTTAAACAATCCCATATGTGGGTTTATCATAAGCAACTCTGGTGTCCTGTCAGTGACAGGAATTTGATAAAATGCCAACTACTAATTTAGCAAACTATGTAGCTTTCTGCAGATATGCCAATATTTCCCTTTTGCTTGATACAGTATAAGCTCCTTTATTAATGTTTTGTTTACAGTTGCACAATAATTGCCACATATTTTTATATTTCCATCTGGTTTTAAGATAGCAACTATGGGTGATACCCAGGTAATTACTCTGTTGGTGTAATGATGCCTGTGCTTAATTAGCTCTTTAATGCTTTTTACACTTTTGGCTTGAGAACAAACGAACTTGCTGTGCACTTTCCATTAGCTCTATATCTACTGGTTTTGTCTTTAATTCTGTTCAGCTGGACTTTAAGTGCTGAAGGAATTTTCTTCTTAATTCCACTTCAAATTTCACTTTTTATAGTATTTATCCTAATCCCAAAGAACTTAAACCAGTATATCCCAGTATAGGGCTAATATGTTTTGTTATGACAAATAGCAGTAATTTGTTTGAATAACTATTTATTTTTACCGGTATTATCACAATTCCTTTTGACATTTATCAAATTCCCATTTATGTCTGTAGCTACTAAATTTGTTTTATTAAGTATTTTATTATTCCATTTTTTGTTAATAGCCATTCAGTCTTTAAACAACATGAGTGCCTGCTAACTATTTCCATTTTTGTAATTTAACTACAAATTTTAACTTCTAATAGATTCGGCATATTCTCATTTCCCTTTATTTTTTTCACATTCATCGTATTCTTCACTACTCCATCCCTTGATTTACTATTCACCAGTAAATCCTCTTCAGTCATTTCTTAGAACAAATCTTTGTCAAATGATTTGTCAATCCATAGTTAAGACACTTGTATTTCTTAAATTTACACATTTTTTTAATATGACCTCTTTCCTCAGCAATAACAGAAGCCGGGCTCCTGCTTAATATTCTTCTTTTGTACCTTTGCCTTGTTTGCATGTGTACTTGAGTTCATTTCATCTGTCGCATTTTAAATTCTCACGCATGACCTAGAATGGTTTCATGTGCTATACTTCGTTCAATGGCAACATTATAACTTAGTGTAGACTCGTAAGGAATATTTGTCTAAGTTTAAGATCCTATATTCGCTATAATGTAACGGAATGGGGGAAATTAAAAAATGGAGTGAACCTGGGGTGATGGCAAAACATCATCACTCCCAGTCAATTTAAAATCAAATATTAAATAGCAATAATTTACTAAAGTATATATAAGTAATATTTAAAGATATAAGAGCATGAAATTAGAGAAATCTCTGAGATATCAGCCAGTGACTCCTTAGAGTAACTAAATAACTATACATCAATCATATATCAACCAGCATTATAATAAGTCAAAATAAGCATAAGTAATTATGAGCAATATTCAAAATAAACCACTCATCATCATGAATGATCATTCAATCAAAATACAATAAAATCAACAGTCCATCTTGTGGCTGAATTTGAACAATAAAAAATATAAATCAACAATCAACCTTGTGACTGGATCGGAAATGGGTCTATAGACCAGGCTAACTATTGAACCCTTTGCCAGTTTGGGGCAATTATTTAATCATTAATTTAAAAGTACAAACTAAGTGCAAATCCAGAAAATCTAAACAATAATGCTGGGACCTTTAAAACATGCTGATCATCATCAATGCTCTGGCCACTTAAGTACCATTAATGTACTGGTCAACTATAAACTTAAATTTTTAATAAGACTAAACTAAAATCAACTATAGTGCATGGGCTTAGTATTCTCTTTTACGCCAACCAGGATGATGATTGATCATCTCTGGATGCCCAAAAGCACTAAATATCCATCCCCATTTATATATTCATCCCGTGCACGAATCTAGTTCAGAGAACACAAGCTTGACCAAGAGATGATGCAATACAATTTTAACAATTAAAATACAAGTTTATTATTAATAAAAAAATAAATAATATTTAAGGACTTATCGGATAAAGCTTCTGATTTTGAATAATACACAATAATAAAAGTCATCACACTGTAATTTACAAGATGACTATAAAATTCAAGTTATTACATTAATTACACTACTTCTTAATAGGTATCTATAAACGCATACGTGCATTTTATAAAATATGATGAAAACATTTCAATTAAACAAAAAATAATTATAAAAAAAATGATAAAATTTTACATATGTGTTATACTTAACAAGCATTGATATTTGCAATACAATTGACAGATATACGCACACATACATGCGTGTATGAAATTTCTGAACATATTTAACTTGTCACATATAAATATTTTTAATTGTCACTTTTAAATGATATAAAATACATAGGTTTACATATATCCAATAGGTTCACTCAAAACGCGTATATATATCAGCACAGGCATGCATTATATTAATTTATTAACACAAATTCAATTTTCTCAAAATAATAAATGGCATCAATTTTTACCTAAATGGATCTATCCGACATGCACTGACACATAAATATGCACGCAGAGTGCAGCACATTTGAGAAATGGACATATTTGAATGGTTATATAATAAATGATTTAAAATAATCGTTATAGATTATATATCTCACTTTAAAATGTCATTTCAAAGGAATATGAAAATTATTTCTTTACAAAATATATATATTAAATCGTCTTTCTTTTAGATATTTGACCCGAGCAAATTATTTACTTGTTTTGCTTTTAGTTGTTAATTTTTTAAAAGTCGTTTTAAGGAATATTAAAAAAAATACAACTCACTGTGTATACGTTTATCTGTGCTTCTCTGCATATAGACACAGCAGCATATGTATAGCTACTTCTTTATTTAGCTGGTGTTCCTCTTAGGCAAGCTGGAAGATTTTTCTTAGTGAGTTTGGTAATTTATCATCGATATAGTCCAGGTAAGGTTTGTTCTGCTGTCGGTTCCTTTCTGTCTAGGATTGTTCCAGGCATGCAGCTGTCTAGGTTTGATAGATTTCCGCATTTAAGACTATGAATTTCAGCACCAAGAAGTGGGTCATTTTCTCCACGTAAATTCAAACTCCTGCAAAGGAAAATAGTAGCAGTTCCTGAATCTACTGTTCTGCCTTCAGCTACATCAGTTCATGGTAATTATTCTGCCAATTCTATGGTCAGCTAAAACAAACTGCTGTGAACTTCAACAAGCTGCAACAAAATATTGTAACCATCTTTTCAGCTGACCTGTTCTTACAAAAAATTACTATTCAGACTGCAGCTGATAGTTTTATCAGCCCTCTTATAGAATCATCTAAGGTGATAATAACATCTTGATTAAAAACAGAGTTTTTTTTCTTATCTCTCTAATCCTTTTGAAAAAATTTTATTAAAGTGTGATATACATGTTTTCACTTAGGAGATTTCTAATAGATAGAAATTTTGTTTAATTAATTAAAAAATTTCAAAAATACCAGACTTCTTAAATTTCAAAATCAGAATTACAAACATTATTTATCAGACCTTTTTTTAAAAGTTTAATCCATAACAAAATTTGATTTCAAATCAGAGTTATTTATCCCTTTAATTTTCCAGGATAGTGTAGAAAATATCTACTACAATTTTTGTCTGTGTTTATTTCTACTTTTCTTTTATTTTATATAAATATGTGCACACAGACTATATTATTGGGTGTATGTAACCCAATTGGTTACAATAACAAATAATTGGTCCAATAGCATCACATCTAAATGGTTTCTAAATTTACATTCCTTTACTAATTCTTGTAGCATCAAATCATGCTTCCATATGTTTCCATTTGGTGACTGCATTTTGTTATGACAGCAAAGTCGCACTATGTATTTCGACTTAGTGAGTAGTGCATTTAATTTTACAGCAACTCCTTGTATGAATATCCTCAAGCATTTTTGAGTCAGAGATGATTTTGTAATTGCAGCATATCCTTTCCTGACATCTATAGTATGGTGGTAATTTTCAACCTATTGTCAGTAATATTTTCACGTACTTTTCCAACATGATTAACATATATTTGACATTATCCTGGATTGTTTAGGTTGAAAGGCATTTCCGTACCACTCTGCATTACCATGTTACACATCCATGGTAGTAACTAATACTTAACACAGATTCTGGAAACTGCGTCGATTGATGTAACGTGAGCTAAATAAATCTAAGTAACCTCAAGCTCATTTAATTATTTTTAGAAAAATAAACACAAAAGTTTTAATAATGAGTTTATTACTCATAATGTATGTATAATTACTAATTAATAGATCAGTATATACAGCTAGCGGCTTGCTAGATTAATTCTATAACCGAAATCAATCTTAATCCTAAATGGATAGTTCTCTAAAGAGTTAGACTCTAAACAGTGCATTTTATTAAATGTCTTTTATTTCCATCTGATAATTTTCTTCATTAAATGTTTACTACTATTTCTTTAGCATTTTACACTGTTCATCAATGTGAGATTTAGCAAGCACCTTACTGCTCACCCGACTATCCCTGATTCAGTCTATTGACATTTATGTTCTATTGACAATTTTGATAGCTCTGCTAATTTGCATAAACATGTGATTATTGTCCCTATGCAAATTAGGATAACCAGGTTCTTGCAATTTGCATTTTATTTATTCTGCATTTCATTATTTCTATTGACTACATCTTTTGTATTGACTAATTATGGGCACCACACACAGATATATATATATATGAAACTTTATTTATCTCACTACCAGTTAATAAACAACAAATATAAATTGAGTAATTTTCGGTTTTCAAAAGAAAAAAAAACAACTTAGTATATAAATACAGTATAAGCTACTAAACATCACATGATCACTATTTCTATAAGATGGGATATACACGAAAATTAGCATAAGAAGATGATAAGAACTAATATTAAGTTTTAAAAAATTTGACATTAAAAGCTTGCAGTTAAAAAAAAAAATCTGTCATTTAAATATGCATGCAGTATAAATATAATAAAGAAACAATCTAAAAATAATAATTCACATAAAAGTTGAACCAATTAAAAATTACGTAAAAGTCCGTTTTCCATTTTTTACCTGGTGAACCAAAACAAATATCGTATATTGGCTTGCTAAAAAAGATCAACAACATAGTCCCAATGTATATTTTAGCAAACCTCCGGGTATTACGTATACGAAAACCTAAAAGCTTCATAATTTTTTTCCTTCAGATTTGAAGATAGGTCATCCGTTCATAACAAGCCGCTTTTATTAAATTTTACTACGTAAACAAAAATTCACGTAATATGTACATCGTTTCATGAAAATAAAATTAATATATTTTTTAAATCCACAGTCATTAAAAAGCTGAACAGCAATATTAGTTCAAAATAATATTAATCTAATAGGAAATAAACTTATATTTGTTTATTTTTGCAATGGCGACATCTCGTAAACGCCTTCTGTTAATATCTAATTCTACTATGCATGGTAGTCACTATTTAGATCACTGTTCTGATCTAATTAAATCATTTTTGGGAAAGTATGTATTTTTTTAAATAATAAAATTATTTCATATTTTGTTTTGATATTTTTATCTAATAGGGAAACTGTTTCTTATTAATGTGCGTTTTTTTTCTCGAAATTATTTGTGAAGTTATAAATATTTATATATCACTAATTGTATATAAAATTGATTTTATTATTATTTTTATTATACCCTGTACTAATATAAAAATTATAATTTTTAACATAATTTATATTTCTTATAATAAATGATATAAAATCTTAATTACTATAATGACCTCGTCTTTTCAATGTATACACTAATTGTGCCAAATCCAGGCCCATCTCGGTATGTCCATATTATGCAGAAGCTAAATTTTATAAATAGTCATCTTTAGCCTCAAATAAAAACAGTTTGGATCCATATGTTGGAGTCATCTAATTTTTAAAAAAAATCTTTTGAATTTTTTTGTGTTAACAATTACTGATAAGAAATATTGCTCCATATCATTCAAAAACTGACATTTTCTGCAGCATTTACTTCGCACAGCGTTTTATACAGCAGGAACTTTGTTTACATATTAATGGAATACATATAAAAATGGCCTGTCTCACATAGTATGATTAGATTACTGTTCTCAGATTACTCATTAAAGTGATAGAAATAATGAGTATCAGTAGTAAAGTCAGGAGGAGTGGTACTAATATTTATTTTTTTTACTAAATATAGATATATACATAACAAACTTTACTTGATATAAACATTTTAAAACTTTAATTGAAACCAAGATTTATAGCTAAGGGGTTGTTAAAATTGATGTAGCTACTCTTAACGAAATTTGCCTTCCATAAGAAGTAAATTTAATAGAACTGGCCAATGACTATTGTTTTTTTTTTTAATAAAAGGTCAACCAGTGAAAAGATACTACGTAATGTTGAATTTGCTATAAAATCTTAATTTGTTATCCTTTAGTTTTAGAATTTCTTGATATGTCAGTGAAAGGTTATTATTGTTTTATAAAACTTGATTTTCACAATGCTGTCTTTGCTTATTTTATTAACACATATACTCAAGCATTAGATTTTGAGAAGAAAGCTTTCATTTATTATTGAATAATATTATTAGCCAATAGTTATTAGAAATAATGATATCTGTGTTGTAATCTTAAATGATTTACTGTAATTGAATTCTATCATGACACATTTATGGACAGTCATAACATTTTATTTAGTAAAAAAGTAACTACAAAGGAATTTATTTGCACCCATTCTCAAAGCAATGGCATTTAATATATTATAGTTATGAATTATTATGCAAAAGAAAGTCATATTACACAAGCATTTACAAGTACAGATTGATATATCATAGATAGTATGCTCCAAAGTTAAAATAATAGTTGTATTAAAAAATAGATCTTATTTACAAGAAACTTAATTTTTGTTATTTAGAAGCATCTGTTGATTATACTAAATTTCAACAATAGTTAAACACTACAATTGCTAATTTAGGCTTTCAGGATTGTTAAGTTATTGAGATATGGATTTTCTTAAGGATTATGTTATAGATACAATTAAATTATTAATAGATTTACTAAAAAGAATACAGATTGATTATTACAATAATCTTATTATAAGCGACTTGATTTAAAGATTGACAAGAAGCTTAAAAATTGAATGATGTATTAAATCTGAAAAAATATACAGATATTTACATATATGTTCATTTACGATCTTTTTTTCTTTGATGCGTTGAAAGTAACACAAAAGTGAAAAAGAATATGAAAATCCTATTAAATTTAGCGATGACATTTTCTTATTGATAATAATAATATTTCAAATAAATGAAAGGGCTATTTTTATTATTTTTGAATAATGATAGTTGAGATAACAGCTTTCACTGATACAATTTATTCACTCTACTTTGAATACTTATTAATGAATACTTTTTATTGTACATATATGCATACACCATATTATGTTTCGACTGTCCTGCTGTCTTATTCAGAGCTTTGATATAATGAACAAAATAAAATACATAACTAAATAAATAATACCATAAAAAACAAATAATAAAATTAATAAAAAACATAATAAAAGTAAAATAAGTATAATCAAACCCAAATAGAATAATCCAGATAATGTAAAATAAAATTACTGTAGGACAGTTGAAACGTAAGATTGTATATGCATATAAGTACAATAAAAAGTTTTTTGCTAAAAGGTGTTTAACGTAGAGTGACTAAATTGCATTTGTACAAGATATTACAGCAAAATAAAAGAAGTGGTGAATTTGTTAATATTTCTGAACTTTTAATAATATATTCATCTTATCTATTCATTATTAGTGAAGTTAAAGCATCACTTTGCAATCTTAAAAATGAAAAGGTTTTACGTCCTGATGAAACATGGTGATATGTTAGCTTCAAAAAGTATAGGAATATGTGCAGTCATGAAATTGTGCTGCCTGATCTTAAGGATGCTTTTATAGTTTCAATTTTTAAAAATAAAAGCAATGGACAAGATTACAGAAATTATTGTGGAATACCATTCTTTTTATTGATTACGTCAAAGCATTTGATTCAATCAACCACTGTCTGTAGTATTGCTTGAAATCACTTCGGTTTCTAGTAAAGTTTATTTGCATTATATGGCTTACAGGTGGAAAATCTGAAACATTTGAAATAAAAACTGCTGATTAACAAAGATACGAATTAGTTCCAATTTTGTTTTAGATTTTTATGACTTGTTTTTGACTTAATGAATGTTTCATGGTGAAATTTTTTATTTGAAAGTATTAAAAGCAAAAACAAGATCATTTTTACCTCCGGATTTACAATATACTTATGATTGTGCTATTTTGCAAATTTAAAAGGTCATACAGAATGTCTTAAAGTTTAAATACAATATATAGAGATTTTAGTTTTAAAATTAATGTTCAAAAACTTCAAATCCTCTATCAACCAGTGTTACAAGAAAAATCTTGAGTGTTTAATTTGGAAGATTACAAATTTAAGCCAATTTAAATATATTAATAGTTTTTATGCACCACAGACTAATTATATTATTGCTTTTAACAAATTAAAAGATTGAGCATTTCATTATAGTGAAATAACTACTGTAACTAAATTATCTTATATAGTTATTTTATCCAATTGTGTGGAAATGACACTGACTCTTTTTATAAAACATAAAGGCATTAGAGAATTTTCAGTTATGGATACTTTGTAAAATTCTAAAAATATAATGGCAAAATAATAATTATTTTTCACTTTACTGGATGTGATATTATAGAATTCATTTTTATATGAAACAAACAAATAGGAAAAAGATCTTTTAAAAAAATATTTTATAATGAACTTGATCTTTTTTTTTTTTTTTGAAAGATTTAGTCCCTGTTTTGTATTAACTGTTTCTATTGAGAAGATATCACAGAGATTAGAATACATTGGAGAGTTACAATTAGACATGTCATTGAAGTATTTCAGAAAGAAAAGTTTTCTGCAGAAATTAAAAATACAGCATCACATGATTACCATTTCTTTTCCTTGCACAAGCTATTAAAATAATAGCAACTTTCTTCATACAATAGCACCATCTCGTGCAAGTTATAGTTATCAAGAGATGCCAGAAGATTTGTGTATTTAAATTCCTATCCAATGCTTATTCATCTAATATCCCCAGACTAATTTCTCTAGCTTATGATTGTCATCAGTGATGAGCTTTAGATCTGAGAGCAATACAACTAAACATTTGGGTCTAATGCATCTCTCCATTAATTATTTTTTACTTATTTAGTCAACTATAAACTTTCTGTCATCTATTGATTATTATAGCTTGCACTATATGACACTATTGTATCGAGGGGGGTACTATTATTTTAATATCAAATAAACAATAATCAACCAACATGTTGTTTTTGTAGATATATTTGTGGTTCACAGATTGGTTTGTGTAATCTTTGCAAAATTTATCTATAGTATATATATATTGTCTTTTTTTTTGGAGTCGGAATGATCAAACTTATTTAATGATTCCTTGCTGCTGATAATGTTTATGTGTAGAAATGTGTATTTTTTTGAAAAATAAATCTGCGCTATATCGCAATGTACTTTTAAAATTTTTTTTGTTTATTTCCAGTTTTTATTGCTGGAATTATTTGATAGTTTATCAAATATTAAAAAAGAACCATAATTCTGTGAAATGTAATAGAAACAAAGTTCAATGTGATTGATTAATTCAGTTTTGCATTTAACTGGAAATTAATAAGCTTTAAATTTTCATTAGGGTTTGCCAAATCTAATCTTTATAGACTTAAAAAAGAAAAGTTAAAGACTTTATTAATTATGTCAAATCTGTCTTGGATTCTTGCATTTTTATATATTTTTTTAATATAATGTCAAGCATTTGTTAAGCCTTAAAATCCATTGCTTTTAATTAGTAGACGAACTTAATCAGTGCTATTATTTACATTTTGTTTTTTATGTATATTTTATATCCATTTTATCAAAAAAGTGTTTGATGATAGTTGCTGGAAAGTTTAAGCAGTCTTTCTAAATAAATATTGAAACAAATTGGGTTGCACATGACAGTTTTCATTTTTATAAACTTAACAAAAGTTCATTATGATTTAAAATTAAAAGTGATATTTTTTATTATGAACACTGTAATCATGTGCACACAGATAATTTTTTATAAGTAATGCAAATATAATAAGTATTCACTTTATTGTGCTCCTAAGATGCTTACGTATGGGCATTTGAATTTATGAGTATATATATATATTTAGATTTTTCTACTCTGCAGTCAGAGTCTCCAAATTTATTTCATTTCTTCTAATTCGTAGATTTTCATCACATTGCTTCTCTGACTAATCTATCTTGTGTGATTTCTCTTTAGGTCTGTTTTTTTTTTTTTTTTGGATCTAGTTTAGAACTTCAGTTGTCCATTCGTTATCATATTTTTAAAAAAAATGTCTAACTTCTGTTCATTTTATTTTTAAGCCAATAAACATCACATGATCATTTCTGAGTGGCAATACGTATAGAGAGTTTTGCCATTTTATTTTTAATAATATTAATGAGTTTGTTCTTTCATCCATATATTTCTATTTTAATTTTTTATTTATTAATCCTTACATACATCTTTCCATACTTTGCTAAAAAGTCTGCAATCTCTCTTTGCTGCTTTTAAAATGTACAAATCTCAGATCCAAAAGTAAACACCGACAAACATACTTACCAAAAATCTGGCTCATAACCCTATTTCTGTTTACATTGTTTTTACCAAAATTATTCTATCCAAGATTAATTCCATGGTTAATTTGATTTGTTGACCAAGGTATTTATAATTATTAACTTCTTATTAATGTCTATGAAGCATAATTTCTTATTTTATATTTTTAATGTCTTGTTTTTTATATTTTTTAATATCAATATTTTAATCTCAAATCACCTGGCTTATTTTTCTAAGACATTTTTTAAATATATTTCAATGTTTTTTTCATTTCCCTCTTTTAAAATATACATAATGATATTCTAGAACATTTCCATTTTTCATAAGTTTATTGGCATGTATCACTTCTTTTAGAAAATGTAACATTTTCCTGTAATTTTTTTATTACTATATTGTTTTTTTTCTTTTTATATGGAATTTTTTTATTTATTTCATGACATCATTCTTTGTTTTTAATGAACTTTTTTTTTTTCAGGAGTTTTTTTTTGCCATTTCTTAGGTATATTTATTTATATCATCATTAATTCTTTTTCACATTGTTTTCTACAATTCTGCATCATTAGTTCTTGTAAATGAGTCTTTTCCAATTATATTCATCCCCCCCTCCCCTATATATGCTGCTTTGTTTAAATAAAAAAAATTATTATTGAATTAGTATAACTTTTTTTTTAGTATAATATCTTATTGTCTTATTGTTTTTATTTAAATTCTGAGCTATTTTTAAAAACTTAATATTTTAAAATTGTTTGTATTTTTTAATTTCATTAAAGTATTTTTAAACTTTAGGGATGATACTTTTTTTTTTGTCTCTAGCTTTTCATAACATTTATCTTTAATCTCAATAATCAGTGATCATTTTCTGTATAGAAAATTGCAATTACTTTTTAAAATATATATTTTTATTGCTCATAATATAATTCAATTTAGATGAAATATTATTTAGATGTTTTCTGCCAGTTCTTTTTAAGTTTTTTTTAAATAAAAAGATCATAATGTATTATTTTTCATTTTTCAGAAATTTTACAAGTCAGTGTTGTTTACATTTTCACATCAAATTTATCAATTGCGGTTGCATCTATTAATTGTTTTTCCATTTCTTGCATTAAAATCTTGCATGACAATTTTAAAATGTTATTTTGATTCTTTCAAAAGGATTCTGTACAGCTATGTATAAATTGTCACCTTTTTATTAGAACCAGAAGTTGAGATGTAAATTTGAATTATCTGCATTTGGTATCTTCCATTAAGTTCAATAACTAATTTGCTATTTGTGTCTGATTTACCATCAATCTTTACAGTCTTTTTTTCAATAATGCATAAGTATTTAGCAATGTGTTTCTAAAGAAACAAAATGCACTGAGGACATGATTTTGTTATCAAGAAAATGCAAGAAAAGTGTTGAATTGTTTGAAATTAATTAATTATCAACCAAGGTTTATCCATATTATTTAGCTGCTCCAAAAGATTTGTGGTAATGTGTGAAATTACCTAGTTATCAAAATTTATTCATATCATGCAGCTACCACATGATAGTATATAGAAAGTTTTCTTAATGAGGAATATATGCTAGCTTTGATTTTGTTTTCTATTTTTAATACAGTGATAATTGTAATAGTTTATAGTCAGCTTCTGAAGCAAGCATCAAAATGCTTTATAGATTTGATAATATCAACAGTTTTAATATCAACTGCAAACAAAACAAGAATTGCCTTTTCTTTTTTTTTAGATTTACTTTATATTGATGATTATATTTCTTAATTCAAAGGAACATTTTTTATAGATTGCTTTCAAAATATTATAGGTTGCATTCAAAATATTAAAACAGATTTAATAAATAATTTTCAAAAAATTCAGATAAATTATTAGCCAATAATGAAAGAAAAATTTCAGTTAAGAATTTGAAGCAGTTTATATATTTTGATAGATTTTTAGAAAAAAAAGTAAGTTTAAATATTGAGGAACAATGAAGATCTCACTGTGCAGTTAATGCATTTACCAAATATAATATTTTATCATAAGGATATAATTATTTCAATTAAATTACTTGTATATAGGATTACCATTCTGTCAAATTTGTTATATGTAATTGAGACATGATCCTACTGCTTAAAGAGGCATTGAAAAAATCCCTTTTAAGGTTGCTTTGTAATATTCTGACAATACAATAGCAAGATCAAAAACCAAGTTGCTGAACACTGACAATTTTATTCTAAGAACATTTTTAGATGGATTGCATATATGAAATCAATGAATACTAAAAAGATTTTTTTAAAAAAGTATTTTATAGGAAATTTGATTTTTTTTTTTTTTTATAAAAAAAAGCAAAACTGTTTACATAATAAATATTTCAAAGACAATCTGAAGAGGTGCAATATTAATTGTTTTCATTGATGTGTTAAAAAAGAAATATTTGTTGCTAAAGAAGTTAAAAAATAACATCACAAAATATCAAGTAAACAATTTTGATAGCAGCATGTGTGCATGTATTTGTGAGTTACATATTGGTTTTTGAAGATCTTAATACTCACTTTTGACTTTTATTTTTTATCTACTCTTTTTTTCTGGAGTTAGTTAGAATCGCAATACTGTACTTATTTACTAATGGCTGCTAATAATGATGATGATAATTTCTGAAATAGTTTTTCTTTTATATAATATTTGTAAGAATTGATTTTATTTTTTTTTTCAATTACTATGAAATGAATATAAAAAGTAATATAAATGAAAATACATTATTTTACAAACAGTTTTAGATCTTTATGTTTACATAAAAATAGATTTGAATTTATCTGCAAATTAGCATATTTTTTAAAATTCTTGTTAAAATATACAGGTAATGGTGTAAGGCAGGAGTCCCCAACCTTTTTGCACTTAAGAGCACATTCTATAATACCAGCCAGGTGGCGGGCACCATTTATTTTTTCAACCAGGTGGCGAGCACCATTTATTTTTTCAATGTAAATTTATAATTAAATATGGTTAATAATACACATAATGTACAAAAAAATATTTATTTCAAAAATAAAATTTTAACCTATAATTAACGTTTATATTTTTACGCTGTAAAAGTATAGTATGCCCTACAATTTGATTACAATATAATACAATAATTTATAAGAAATTTTAAAAATTAAGTTTATTTGTATCAGATAAATAATATTTTATCGTGTTCGGATAGTAGCGGCGGGCACACGTAAAATGGTCTGCGGGCACCATGGTGCCCGCGGGCATAGGGTTGGGGACCTCTGGTGTAAGGGATGCAGAGAGAGGGAGGGAGAACAATAAGATTATCATCAATTGCATGCTTCACTTTGATAATCAAATGTATGGTATGAGAAAAATAGAGTTGAATATTCATTTATAAATAATTTAATGAGCTAACATGTTGAAACAGTTAAATGGTAGCTTGGATCAAAGATGATGATTGCAGTCATTTAACGATTTATACTTTTGATATATACTTAACTATATTTGAATATTCCCAAATACAAAATATATTATTTTTAAAATAGACATTTTGAAAGTTACATTACTAAACCATAAGATATTTATTTTATATAGCGCAATGTTTTTAAACTGTAATAATAATAAGCCATTAAGCTAATGCACATGCACTTTAAGAATGACATATCTAGTAAATTTCACGTCATTCATTCAGGCATAGTAAAGGTAATTTAAAGTGATTGTTTAATAGCTTCACGCTCTCATTTTCAAGTGCTTAAGATTTGCCCATACTTAAACATTTGGTTTGAAAGGATAGATGGATTCATTCTATCTTTTCACAAAGACTTTATCTTGTGTTTGGAAAGTGAGAATATTCATTTGTAATTAAAATCCACAAAGCACACGTGCATTAGATGACTAAACTATCTTTTTGAAGATCATTTGAAAGAATAGTGCACTGATGATAGCTTAAATTTGTAAATGATGATTACTATAAATAATTTTGGTCATTTACCCCTAGTCATCACATAACTAATTTATCCTATGATACATACAGCCTTATTTTATGAATATTATTTTCCATGATTTTAATCTCATTGATCTTGGCTCTTGATTATCATTTATTGGACATATAAATTTGGTTTTAATTATCACACACCAACTACTAAAAT
Source organism: Epiperipatus broadwayi (assembly GCA_028023455.1). Taxonomy (NCBI): domain Eukaryota; kingdom Metazoa; phylum Onychophora; class Udeonychophora; order Euonychophora; family Peripatidae; genus Epiperipatus; species Epiperipatus broadwayi. Next base: position 3,627,395 of record JAQFVV010000115.1, read on the forward strand.
CTACATTTTAGATGTAGAATGCCCAATTAAGATTAAATAATTAAGATTTCTTTAAACTTAACAAAATACATAATTTAATAAAATGTTAAGTGAAACTATATAATCATTACAAACAAACATTCTCAAATTAAAGATTAGTAAAACCCTATTAGTATATAAAGAGTTAAAATATTAACTTTGGAAATAAACTACAATCTTATTATTAAATGTTATAATTAAATCCCATACTTTCTTTTGATATATCACTTACAATTATAGTTAAATAACACATTGATCTGTAAGTAGGAGTAAAATAAAAGAATGAAAGAAGTTCAACATGCCTTTTCGTTCAGTCACATTGTGAGCTCATATTCCCTGCAAAATACAAATGTGAAAATATCAAAAAACAAAATAATTATTTTAAACAATTATGTAAATTAATGAATACAAACAAAATGTAAGAAACATGTAATTTAACTATATACATATACAAATTTAAAAAACCCAAAATTAGTAGTAATAAGTTCTTAAATTTGGTTAGAAAAGTAGATTAGAAATATTCTTCCCTAGTGAATTCCAATATTTCAGTTGCAATTATATAGATTTGAATATCTTTAAATTCATGGACTTGCTTTAATTAATAAATATGTACTCACTTGAAGTTATTTCCTAGAGTTTAATTCTTTGTGATTATTGTTTTCTCATGTACAATAATATTTCATTTCTTTGCCAAGTTTTTTTTTTTTTTTTAAAAGAGATATGATTATATTTCAGCAGTGATATATATATTTGATTTTACTCATTTTTACATGAAGATTTGAGAACAGATTTTTGTTCACATTGACTATAAAATCAGAAGAAACGATAAGCTTCAAAGTTTAACTTCTATGCAGGTTAAACAAAATTACATTTTTGATTGGTCAGGAAGTTATTTAACCATTTATTGTAGCATCTACTGATATACATTGTCTACTTTTTATGCTGTTAACAGAATAATAACATCAGCTTTGATATGGTGCACCAGGATTTGCTTGGTTTACTGTATCTCTTAGTGCAAGTAAAACAACAAGGTTTTTACATATAGAGCCAATGTATACCTTTTAGTCTAATGATTTTTTAAGGTAAAAAGGCATTAAAATAAATCTACATAAGGATTTATATCGTATATCACAAAGAATTTTCAAGAGAAGGTAGCCTATTCCCTCCCAACCAACACAATTAACATCATCAACAATAAACCGGACAATGGATTTAAACATTTGTTCAAAATCATTTATCTCACTTTTCAAGTTATATATCTATTACAAATTTTATTTTCTTCAAATTGTAAAAAATTATCTCAAAATATTAAACATTATCCAAGAACTTTCTAACAAATTTATTAAATTATCTTCAATGATTATAAGTTTCAAAGCATTTACTTTTACTCTCAGGGTATAAGCTTATCTTGGCCATATTTTCAAATGATCAAATATAAGTAATAATGAGTTTATTGATGCCCATACTTTTCCTCTCAGGGATATAAGTTTATCAGGGCCCATGACTGGGAAGCCAAATTTCAATGGTAGGAAAGAGAGGGCCAAAATACATAATATAATGCTATCATACACGGAGGCTAAATTCTCCATACAGTAGCACCACTCAGTGCAAGCCAGAGTAATCAATGGATGCAAGAAGGCTTGTGCATAAAATCTCTATCTAGTGCCTACTCATCCGATATCCCCAGACTAGTTTCAAGCTTGTATCTTTCATCAATGAGGAGCCTTGGATCAGAGAGCACTGCACCTAGATCAAGTGCAGTGCTCTCAGATCCAGGCTTGTCACTGATGAAAGCCACAAGCTTGAAACTAGTCAGGAGTATTGGATGAGTAGGCACTAAATAGGGATTTTAAGCACCAACCTTCTTGCATCAGTTGATTACTCTGGCTTGCACGGAGTGGTGCTACTGTATGGAGAGTTTAGCTTCTATGTGAACAGCTTGTGTAAGCATAAAGAATAGTGATCATGTGATGCTTAGTGGTATCATCCCACATTTATTAATTGTAAATGGATTACAATTTTTTCCAACTGGCAAATATTTCTAAATTATGATCACCATGCAAGTGAGGTTGCTTACCATTATATATTCATGGTATGTCTCCCTACTTTGTTAGATTAACCTTATAGTTAGCACACTAGTATTAGAAATCATGAGACAAATATTAAATGTTCTGATGATGATAATAAAGAGAACATGATAAATTAATGTTATAAACCCATTGTAATATCTATGATTAGTAGATATGTATTAGATTCAAAATAAAATAAATATACAAATGAAATTGAGACCAAGGATCACCATGGAAATTGAAAACAATAATATAAATATTATAGAAAATATGAATAAAAGATAATACAAAATTAAATTAATTAATAAATAAATAATAATAAAATACATAAATAAGTACCTGGTGCATACAACATTTTACCTATTCTAAAACTGACTATCCATAGTTAATTTTTTAAAAATTATATTTCTATATTCTTTTATAAAAATAAATAGATAAATAAATATATTAAAATTATTTAGATTGGCTAAAAGTAAAGTAAACTTTAAATATTTATAAAACAATATCTACTGTACATTATTTTGATCATCTATGCCAATTATTGTTATTCTGAGTATTTGCTTAATATCTATAATTTATGTCGATTTATTAATGCTTTAAAGTATGAACTTGAGCAGAAATTTTATATAATTGGTATAAATAATCATAAAACCCTGTAAACTACAGAGATGAATATATCTTTACCAATCTACATAAAGTAAAAATATCTGCCTTGTTTCACAAAATAAAGTTTATTTAACATATTTCAAAAATTGATATTTATACATGCATATTTATTTATCTTAAATTTATCTATTCTTATTTTTAAAAATTACAGAAGTATCCATTTATAAAATTATGAATATGTATACTTATTTTTTTAACTATTTGTTTTGCAAACCCATGATTATTCCAATGTGTGTATAGATAATCAATGAAAATGTTTGCTTATCAATATATTTTTTTTTAATTCTTTAAATTGAGTACATTTTTTATTGAAAAAAATAAAGGCTCACTATTAAATAAAATTGTTATTTTTAGAATGCTTTAACTTTCCACCATTAATACCTTGAAATAAAACAAAGAAATTAATATTAAAATAATATCATTTGAATCTTTAGTTTGAATATAAAATGCACTAGTTAAAAATAATTATTTAATCAATTCTATCAAGTATGATGTTTTTTTTCCTTTGGGCCCACTTTCTGATCCCATAGTGAAGCTCCTGATGACATTATTTGATGACTAAAACATATTAATTATTTGGATTAGTTTATTTGTTTGTATAGTAGAATCATCATTAAATGAAGAATAAAATGAGAAAAAGAGGCATAAATTTAAGCTAATCCTTTCATAATACCATTAATCCAGTTCCTTGAAATCTGGTTGATGAGAGAAAAAAACTTTGCCTCTCACTTTTCCTTTTATATAGCACTTTATATAATAGAATCATTAAATAACAGAAATATATATATATAAGTTTTTGTTAGAAATTAAAAGTTTAAAGAATAGGATAAAAAGTTAAAGAAATTGATAATAGAGGGAGTTACATTAAAGGGATATATGAAAAAGAGCTAAAGAATTTAAAAAGGAGTAAGTTATAAATGTAAAAAATAATCAGTTACAAATGTAAAAAGGAAGAGATTTATAAAAAGAAAATGAATAAATAAATAAAAATGAGAATAATTAATAAAGATAGGAATAAGAATAGAATAGAAATTATTAATAAAAGAATAAGTATAAATAAATAATAGAAAGGAAGAAAAGAAATTAGATTAATAGATAAAAATAAAATAGGAAGCTGATAGAGATATATTAAAGAATAATGTATAAGATAGAAGAAGAAATATAAAATAAAAAAGTAGAAATAATAAAATAGTAGTTAGGAAATAAGAGAAGTAAATGTATAGGCTTAAAAGTAAAATATGATTATTAATAATTATGTAAAATATGTATTTTTATATGTTCATATATATATTTCTTATAATACTTCTTTCATATACACTTCAATGCAAACAAATTTTCTTAAAAAATTTCTTTATTTTTCTTACAGTTTTGATTGTCCAGAAAGTTTGATAAGCTGTGATGAAGACTGCTGAACAGTCGAAACTGTAAGAAAAATAAAGAAGTTTTTTAAGAAAATTTGTTTGCATTGAAGTGTATATGAAAGAAGTATTATAAGAAATATATATATATGAAGATATGCAAAAAAAGTAAAGAAAGAATAAGAGAATATTTATATATATATATAAAATAATGGTTATATGATTATATATTTAACTCTGATGAAGACTGCAGGACAGTCAAAACTTAGAAAAATAAAGGAGGAATTAATCCTTTTTAACTCCATTAATCTAACTTGTTGGAAATCTGAAGGAAGAGAGAAATAAACTTCACCTTTCTTTTACTTATAGTTCATTTGATCTGAAAGTTTCCCAAAAATAAATAAATTTAAGTACGTCTTTTATTATAAATTTTGGAGATAAACTTTTTCATGATCATATTGTTCAATTCAAGAGCTTAGATTATTTCTTTTATATTTTCCGCTATCTCCATCATCAGACTATTCAATTTTTTACTCCCGTGTTCAATAATCCTCTGTAAATAAACTATAATAAATAAAAATAGTAAAATTTTGCACATTAATATTCTTTTAAAAATAATATTAATTAATCAGAATGATTTACTTTTATTTATTAATTTTTTTTATCAATTGTCAAGATTTATTATTAATAATATGAATACATTTTTTATTTAAAACAAATAAATATGTTGATATGGGTGCGTGTGTTTTCATTTATTTTCGTATGTACATGTATATTTCCATACTTTTTATGATGAGGCTATCTATACATAAGATAAAATTATACTTCATGTTTTGCTATTTTAATGCCTATTATTTTAATAACCATTCCTTACTTCATAACAAAATATATTGATTAACTATTTACAAGAAAATTATCTAGTGTAATACTTATTATTTACTTTTCATCTTTTTTATATATATTATTATTCTCCCTTTTAATAATTGTCACATTAAACTAACTGCCACAGAATATATCTATCAAGTTAAAATTATTTTAAATTTGTGTAAATAATCAAGAAATAATATAATATAATTATATTTTGCAGTTTTGAAGAAGACTGCTAATTAATCAAAACTTTCAGACATATTAATAAAAAGGATAGTAAAAAGTTTAAAGAAATGATTTTTTTAGAGATTTACTCAATATAAACAATAGCAGTAACAGTAAAAAAAGAATGAAAGATTTAAACATCTTACAAAAATCATTTTGCTATGTATGAATTTACCGTTTTCTACTACTAATAAATTAAACATCTTGTCTTAATAATTTAAATATTTATCTTTTAGATGTTTTATATATATAATCAGCAGCATAGTTTGAGTTTTTGGCTCATAAAGTGACAAATCAAGGATTCCTTACTAATGTATTCTGTTAATAGTGTAGTAGAGTAGGTATTTAATTTATTAGGACCCTTGGACTTTTCCTCCTTTTGCTAAGTGGTAGCTAATATAGAAGGATTTAATATACATTATTGTGATTGTTGTTTTGATATCTATATAATACATATATTTAACCTAATGAAATGGGGAAAAAAATGAAACAATAGAAGTAATTTGTACTGATTTTCTTATTAAATATATCTTTATTTCATTTAAATCCAATTTTTGTATTACATAAATTGAATTTTTTTTTTTTTTGATAGAGTTAATTTTTATTTTTGTTGTGAATTGTTTTTTATTTTTACTATTATTATTATATTTATTTACTAAATAATTTTGTATTTATTCTTATATATTTATAAATAATAAACTCCTTTTTATATTTTTTTTTAATCAATAGAATTGTATTGTTTTTTATAAATATTTTTATGTATTATATTTCTACTACCTTTGACCATTATGTTAATATTATGCTATATCATTAATAAATAAATATATTAAAACAGGCAAAACTCTCTATACATATTGCCACCCAGTGCAAGCCAGAGTAATCAATGGATGCCAGAAGGCTTGTGCATAAAATCCCCATCTAGTGCCTACTCATCCAATATCCTCAGACTAGTTTCTGGCTTGTGGTCTTCGTCAGTGAGGAGCCTTGGGTCTGAGAGTACTGCACCTAGATTGATTATTCTAGCTTGCACTGAGTGGTAATACGTATAGAGAGTTTTGCCTGTTTTAATAACAGTTATAAGCAAGCAAAAGAAATGGTGATCATATGATGTTATAAATAAATATATTTTGTTATTTAAAGAAATGTATTTCTTTTTATTTATCAATATTAAGGGGGATTTTTTTTTATGTTTTTATTTGCTTTTTTATTGTAATTACAAATTCAGTCATTTTTATTTTGAAATTGTAATGTTTGTGAATGATTAATCCATTGTTGCTAATTTTCCGACTTATTTATGGATGTAAAAAAACAATCTCCGCTCAAAACTAGAATTTATCTTATGATAAACTGCTTAATTAAACAGCATATTGTGAAATCACCAGATTTATGGTGCCATATACACTGTATTAATTCAATTATACACCATCCAAAAAAATGTAAATAAATAAACAATAAAAACATGAAAACTTGTAAATTTAATACATTTTACAAAATTGCAGCAACCATTTTTCTGTTCAAAGTGCCATACCTATTTATATTTAATTCAGATTATATTGAAAGCACTTTATTTTATTCTTCATTTTGATTTTATGTAGTTAAATGTTTTTTAAGCATAAAGTTAAAAATTTATGAAATTGATGAAAATTTGTAAACAATAAAGTGGAAGTTGCAAAAACTATAACACATTCTTATGTTGTGTCAGAAATCTTAAAATGTGAACTTTTATTAAAAATCTGAAGTGGATACTGCCAAGTAGAGGTAATTATGTAAATTCTGAAGCTGATATAGCATTAAAAATATGAAAACAACTAGAGCTGCTATTGTAATACTAATAATGAGACTATTATTACATTACCATAGGAAAGAAAAATCATTAAAGAAAAAGAATATCGTCAAGAATGTGTTTAATTGCAATGAAAATCTGAGACTTTGCTATTCATTTTATTTTTTTTAAAAAATTAAGATACAACAAAATAAGTTTTTTATTATTTTTATTTTTTGAGTAAATGTAAGTAATTCAAATGTAAATATATATTTAAATGTGCTCCTTCAATTTATTATTAATAAGTACATTTTTAAAAAATTTTGTTTATATTATAATCTTAATTTATATATACATAAAAACATTTGTGTAAGTTAAGTGTGTGTGTATGTTAAAAATTTTTTATACTTGCAGTTCAATTACCAATAAATATTTTATTGTATTCAAAAATTATTAACAAACAGGCACTATTATACATAATTTACAATATATGCAAAGGAGATTTGGAACAAAATATAGCAGATATTGTGTTCATTGTATTTCCTATTGGAATCTTTTCAGATTATTTAATGAAAGTTTTAATATTAAACTATTTAAAAAAAATCCATATTCTAAATAAATATTGATTTTTTTTTTTATCATTTAAATGTTATAATTTGTTATGTAATTTATTCTTGTATTTTCAATATAGATATTTTATTTCTGTCTTCACATTTTATTTCCTATATACATCCTATATTTTCTCAGTCTTTATTTTTGATTGTATTAGTTAATTACTTACATTGGTGTTTTTTTTTTAAAGTATACAATTAAGTTTTATTTCTTATTGTATTTTTTATTTATTTATTTTTTGATAGTTATATCCATTTTATATACTTATGTATGCTTACTTTTAAGCTAATATGTATGCTATTTTTTTTGTTTCTTTTTATTATTTTGTTATTATTTTATTGTGATTTTTTTTATAATTATTTTTGAATAATTATTAACTGTGACTAGAAAAAAATTTACAATATGCAAAATTAATAGAAAATGTATTTACATGCATTTATATAAAGAATGAATAAATGTATAGAATATATTGTAGATTCATAATTATGAGAGTTGTGGGAAAAGGATAGATAAGTTTGTTATAAAAAAATAAGTTATAAAAAATAAATGTGAATCAAAAACGGTTTAGGTTTTATAATAAAAAATGCATATAGTATGAATTGATGTATTACAATTTGTAGATGAAATAAAAGAGAAACATCACTTGGGGAATAAGCTACATGATGGCTAACATTCCTTATTTGATTTATTGAAAACAGGAGTCAGAAAGAAGATCAAGTTCACATATCACCTTATGACAGATTTTGGATAATAAGAAAATAAAATGAAAATTGTGTTTGCATTTGAGCTATAGATATGATTTATCTGAAAATTGAACAGTATTGGACATTTATGTCCAAAATATAAGATATTGAAAGAAGATCAGGATAAATTGTTTGAAAAATGGAAAAGGTGAAGGGATCAAAAGAGTAGAGATTTTTTTTTTTAAATAGGTTTTTGTGATGAGACAGGAAATGAATTAGAAAAAATGATTTTATTTTTATTAAAGTAGAATAGGAGAAAACAACAATACATTAATACTAATAGAATGATTTGACAATTGTAAGTTGGAAATAAATATGTTTTACAGTAGTGTAAAAATATTTTAGAGAAATGTTTAACTTGGCTAAAAGAAATTGGTAATATGGACTATACCAGAAATTTTATTTCATCTATAGGAAGAGATTTTATATCGCATCATTATCACAACATATACTTATAAAGCAATTTGAATTAAGCAATAAAATTTCTGATTTTAGAATAAAAAGTACACCATAAGAAAGAGATTATTAAATGTTATATATATAAATAAAAAGAGTATAAAACCATTATTTAATAAATTATTATTACAACTATTGCATAAATAAATATTGAAAATATTTTAATTCACAACAAAGGATAAAGGTAACTATCAATAAAGTAAAAATGTAATTTATATCATAAAAGTATAATAATATTTAATAAGAGGATCTGCATGTTTTGTATTAATTCGCTGAATTTTATTTCATAGATTATATATGTTTATGGGCAAATGCAAAAAAAATACCAATACAATACATGATTGTCATGAATATATATATTATTACAAATACATATATAAGATGACATGTTTAAATAGATCAAAATGTAGATAATAAAAAATTATAAATTTTAATGAATATTCATATAAATGCAGAAAAAAAAACTGCATATAATAAAAGGATATAACTGAAATAGAAATAAATTCATAATTGTATCTTATAAATAAAAGGTAAAATATAATATAGTGTGATATGATCTTGACTAGCTATAATGCTATTCTATCTTACAAGCCTCTTAACTCAATCAAATTCAAATAGAAATATAAATAAAATATTCTAGAATAATTGAAAAAAAAAATAATGTAGAGAAAAAAGAGATTCTCTCAATTGATGCCTTAGATTCATTTGACTATATAATTTGAATTATATAATAATATGTTTATTAAATAAAGATATGTATAAAATTTGTAAAGCTTTGTATATATTAATATGCATAACTTATCTAAAAAAAAAAAGTATATCTATTTTTTTTTTTTGTCTGCTTCATTTTTTTTAAAAGTTAAATTCTATCAAAAAAGAGAAAGAAAAAAAAAAAAACAAATTAAAGATAATTATATAATTTAGTTCAAGATAAATTCAATCAAACAACATGAAATTAAAGGACTAAATTAGAAACAAAAGTGGGAAAACAGCACATTAGTGCCAAATCATTAGAGAAAGTAAAATCAGGAAAGAAAACAAACTAAGATTTTTGTGAAGAGATGTGTTTGTGGGATAAGAGAAAGAAGAAGAGAAGGGGAAATGTCTGTGCATGCGACCAGTAGTGTTTAGCATGAATGGATTTAATTCTAGCTTTGGGAGCATGTACATCATATAAGAAGACTGCTGGTATAATACTTCTCAGTATGGATAAATAATTCTTTCAAGAATTATATAGTAATGAAGAATAAGTACCTCCTATATCTATTATATCTTCCGAATTGCCCAGAATTTTAAATGAAGAAGTGAGGCATGCAATTAAATTTATGAAGAAAGAAAGGCTCCAGATAATGATGGAATTATAATTGATATATTAAAAGGAGCAGGTGAAGAAGTAGAAATTTTTTTAGCAAAGTTATATACCAAATGTCTAAATGATAAAGATGTACCAGATGATTGGAAGAATGCAGTATTAATATTAATATTTAGAAAAGATGATAAAGAAGATATTATAAATTACAGACCTATCAGCCTTTTATCAGTTTTATACAAAATTTTTACCAAGATAATTACAAATCGTTTACAGAGAACATTGTATTTCCACCAACCAAAAAAACAAGCTGGATTTAAAAGTGATTTTAGTTCAGGAGATCATATCCAGGTATTAAGAGAAGTTATAGAAAGGACAAATGAATATGAGTTTCCATTATGCTTTGGATTTGTAGATTATAAAAAGGCATTTGATTCTATAAACGTTTCTTCAGTGATTAAAGCATTGGATCATCAAGGTATAGATCCAGGATATTGTCATATTTTAAAGAATATTTATAAAAATGCAACAGCAACAATTAGATTACATAATGATACTAGGAAAGTCAACATTGAGAAGAGGGTAAGACAGGGAGACTCCATATCTCCCAAAACTTTTTACAGCAGTGCTGCAAGAAGTATTTTGGGATTAAAATGGGAAGCTAAAGGAATGAAAGTAAATGGAGATTATTTAAGTCATTTAGATTTTGCAGATGATGTAGTTGTTTTTGCAGATAATGCTTTAGAGCTGCAGGAAATGTTGCAGGAGTTATCAGATGAAAGTAGAACTAAAGATAAATGTTAAAAAAGACTAAAGTAATGTTTAATGGATTTTCTCAAAATATGAAAATAAAGATTATGATGAGTTAGAAGAAGTTAACAGCTACAAATACCTTAGTCAGATTATTAATACAGATGGAAACATAATGGATGAAATTAATCATAGAATTAAACTTGGTTGGAGTGCTTTTGGTAGAAATAATTTGATACTATAAGGAAATATGCCTAGGTGTTTGAAAAGGAAGGTTTTTAATAAATGTGTTTTACCATTTCTTACTTATGGATCTGAGACTTGTTCACTTAATAGAAGAGCTATACAAAGACTTCATACCACTCAAAGAAGTATGGAGAGATGCATGCTAGGAGTAACAAGAAGAGATCGAAAGCGTGATATATGGGTAAGAGAACAAACAGGTGTTACTGACCTCATTGGAAAAATTAAAAAAGACTGGAGTTGGGTTGGATATATTGCTAGAAGAGATGATAATAGATAAACAACTGAAATCTTAAACTGGATTCCAAGAGATTGTAAAAGGCCCAGAAAGAGACCACATGTGAGCTGGATGGATGAAATAAAAAAGTATGCAGGAGTGATGGGGAGAAGAGAAGCTAAAGATTGAGAAGATGGATTAAACTTGGAGAGACCTTCATCCTGCAGTGGATTGGTAAGGTTGATGATGATGATGGATAAAAAACCCAGCTAGAATGTTGAAATATGATGAGGCAAAAATAATAAACTTAATTTGCTAAGCACATTTAACATGTACTGATCAGGGTCTGAATGCCTCAAAGCACTTGTAAAGAGTTCAGAAATGGAGGTAATAGAAAATATAGTTTGTCCATGGGAGAACTGTTTCTCATTATCTGCACTTTTATAATCTTTGTATTTAAGCAGCAGACTACTCGAAACAAAGGAAAATCCAACCAGAATTCAATCAACAGAGACTTTAATATAGCACTTGAGACTCAAATGTATCTACTGATTGTACGTTTATTAAATTGTTTAGAGAAATCTGCAGTAAGAATTTAAATTTATAAACATATATATGAGTCTTCTATAAAATATAAATTTCATACATTTATTTTAATTTCTGTTATTTTGAATATAGACATAGTTTAAATTTTTTTTTTTATATTGAATAATTTTAATTAGTGTAACATAAGTTAATGTATATGTTCTTTAAATATGTATGTATATTTAATTGTGACATTTATAGATAATCTTCAATATTGTTTATGTTTATTGATTTATTACTCTAGTCATCAAGTAATAATGTCTATAGGTAATTCTGACATCAATGAAAATTATCTAAAATAAATGTTATTTAAATTATTTAATTGTCTGTATTTTCTCTCAATAGTCTTATCTCCAATGCATACATAACAGCCTTCCTCTGATCCTGAGCATTCATGCTCTGAATTAAGCAAAGAGGGGTTATTATTGTGAGAACTGTGATGATGATGCTAGAGAGTAATCTATTGATATTTTGTCTTCTTAGAAAAGGTATCCCTGAATTAGGATTAATGGAGTTCAAACCATCCATATTCAAATAAATGAATGTTAAGTAAGCCCCTCTGAAATAGGATTTGATGTATGATGACCAGGAAATATAATTAGGGTATCTTGTATGGTCAGTTATATAAGGAATAGTTTTAATCATTATCATCAATAAACCATTTTAATTAAATTTAATTGAAATTCAAATGTCAATTAATCTTTGATAAACTGATAAAATGCATATTGCTTTAAAATAATTCAATTAATCGTTATATATATATATATGAATTATTAGTATATGCACCATCAGCAGCAGCAGTAGGGCAGTTACCAATACAATAATGTGTATATATAATTATATGTTTTAACAATCTTGTAGCATAATGGATAATACATTTACCTGCCATCATTCACCATTTCCTTTATGACTAAATTTTTTCAGATATTTGGAAATTTTTATTTCAGAGGGCGGTTCATAGCCAATCTAATTATTGCTAAATGAATATCTAGTGATTATTATTTAAAAACTAAAATAAGGAATGAAAAATTATCTTCACCCAGTAGTAGACTAATTTAATTTCTCCATTATTTTTCACAAGAAATCTGAAGTCTTTAGTCATGTTATAGAGTGTAGACTATACATTTTAAATGTATTTTAATTTCTTGATTGATCTATTTTTAAATATTTACTATTATTTTGTAAGAATTTTACTAGTATTTACTATTATATTTATTTTGTTAGAAAGTTTTGTTTAATAGTGTAATATATGTGAATAAATAATAATGTATGTGTTTGCAAATAGATACTTTTTATCTACAGTTTAAAAAAAAAAAACATTATAAAAGAATCAAAAGCTTTAAAAATAACTTACTATAGATAAGCAAACTAATTAATTTGTCATGGGAAATTTTCTTGTTTTTCAGAAAGATTTCACATGTCTTGTTTATTCCTTATGCCTTGAGGGACCTCGATGGATATGCCAAGAAAGCAAGAACTAAATTTGAAGAGATGGGTAACTAAATCTGAATCCCTATGACATTATAGTTTTCTCCTAAGATCTGACAGTTAATTGCCCAAATCTAACATTTTTATTCTGTGTAGATACTTGGTGGGAGCATCAAATCTTGGATGCTGTGTGATCAGATTAGGTGTAGCACTTCTGAGATCTCTAATCATGTTGTCTAAATAGTTATAAGGTTACCAAAGAGACCTTTAGTAATAAAGATTGCAATTTATTTGGATTAAATTAAATTAGTGGAATCCAAGACTGACCACAAGCAGTTAATTTAATTTCAATTGCTTAAGTTAATTTAGAAATATGCAGTATGAATTTGATACTAAGATTTTCATAATAGAATGAAAGTGAAAATTATCTATTTTTTCCCTTACAATATTTAATATTATTTTTTTTACTTTATAAAATACTATATTTTTTAAATTTTCCAGTTAATTATTGTTATGAAGTTTTATTTATATCTTTGATGGTAGAATGTTATAATAGATTTAGTCAATATTATTTATATATTAAGAATGTCCATTAAACAATTAATCTTAGACATGGAGAAAAACATTACTTATCATAAATTAAATGAACTTTATGTTACACATATTTTCTCTCTGATTCTCTCTACCTCACACACACACACACACACACACATATATATATATTATATAATAAAACTTAACATTTTAAGAAAAAAATCTTAATGAATCAATTGTTTATTCAGTTCTTTTTAAATCCTCTCTTTCTTTTTTGTTTTTACATATAGTGTACAATAAGAATAGTACCAGGGGCTAACTCTTTAATTTGTAAATATCTCTGGGAAAAAATGGGAAGAGAAGGAATAAATATTTATTCAGATTTTGTCATGTATATGCTTCAAATATGTCTGATCCGTTAAGTTTTTCTATTTGCAATGGTATGAATTTAGCAAAATCCAATATTGATCTGTGACAACAAGCAAATACTTCTATTCATAATGCAAAAACTATGTCATAACTCAATAACAATATTAAATGAATATACAAAATAATTTTTTAATCATTCCACAATATCAACCAAAAATATCCATTTTTGTAAAGTCTATTAGTTATTATTCTACTATATAATTACTTTTTTATTGTACATATCACTTTGCAAGTTACTGAGTACAACTTTCTAGTATCATAAGATGCACTTTCTAATTGGGTTAATGTAATAATCAGGAAGTTAGGACACATTAGTAAAGAAACTGAAAATATAGTATTTTAATTGAGATAGTAAAATGACAAACAGATAATGACTAAGATCAATTTTTCGTTTAAATCAATATCAACTTGAAAATATGGATCATTTTAAATAATCTTGGTAGTATTTTAAATAGAAATATGGACTTTCATGGGTAACTATATCTTCAGTTTGCTATTGTTGCATTTAATATGCTAAAGAATAAGGAATAATAATATAACTATTGCACTTAAATTAGTTGTATATAGAAATTGTTATTTTACCAAATTTCTTATATAAAGTGATATATTGGAAAAATTCCATTTAAAGATTTCCAATAATATTCTGAAAATATGATGGTAAGATCATATGGTTTATCAATATGTTTTTTTTAATTTGCTAGTGTTGAATTTACAATAGTAAGGCATATTTTTTGTTGGCTTGACAAAATGTATTTTAAGATAACTGAGTTTAATTTTTTACTGAAGAGGCGAACAATTTCCATTGTAAGGATCATATCAAAAACACCTTAAGAAGTACAACATTAATTACCTTCATTATATGACATAGTTGAATACAGTGAAGAACTGTAATTAGATTATAGTTTTTTGAGAAAGTTTTACTGGAAATAAGCTTAAAAGACAATATTGCAGTATCAGTAATAACACTTTTTTCTAATACTCCTATACAAAAAAAGTTTTACAATGTGGACAAATTTCTGTTTATAATCAGCTAATTTCTAATCTTGCCACAGATCTTTTCAATTAAGTGAATCAAATGACTTAATCTCATCAATAAAAACAAACAAATGTTTGTTCATGAAACTTTCTTGCACTTGCCTGGCAACAAAACCATATTTAGAATGCTTCATTTTTTAAAACCTCTTTGAATCTTTGGTAACTACTCATCTATAACTGAAAATAAATAAAATTTTGAAAGCACTTTTGCTGTTGTGAAGAACGTCTATTCCATAATAATGCAGTTTTTTTTAAAATGGATCAATGTGTATAACCATCACAAAAACATTAAAAAAAATTTTTCTTCTTTGTTTCTGATTTCTGAAATTAAAACAGCCATGTTCATTCATATGTAGTTTGTAACAATATGTACATTAAATTAAGTAAAATTAAATATATCAAGTCACAATTAAATTGCTAGCCAAAATTAAATGCCAATCCATTACATTGATTTCTTTTCCAAAGAAGAAAGTACAAAGTAGTACAACACAAAAATAAATATTATCCTACTTTCCATAATTCTAACTTAATTCCAATTATCTTTAATATCTAAAGAACTTTTAAATAAGTTAATATCTTCAGAATTAAAGTGAAAGGCTGAAACCTCACATGCGCTTTAAGAATAGAGATTCTTTAATTTTTCTCTTTTCATTTTTTTCAAAAATGACAACTTTAGACTCTCAAACATAATCCCATGGCTTGCATTTCTTTCACAAATATGTAATGCAGAACTAAAATATTTATTTTTTATTCCACTTCTATGAACTTTCACTTACGCTCAAACTACTTTGCTCTATATATAATTTTTTACAAAAACAAGCAATAATATAAATCCAATATTTTTTTTTTACTTTCATCATAATGACTATATCCTAAACAATAATTTTTCAAATCTCATCACTAATAAAGCTAAAAATCTTCATTGAACGAAATCAACCTGCATTTTTCTAAAATATATGTCATAAAAAGATCAAACTATTAAATTTATTTAATCATTCTTCCAATTCATCCTTTTTCACTACAAACAATCATATCTAACAAACAACTTTAAATATACACATTCATAATTAATAATTTTTTTTAATTATTAATATAAATTAAAATTAAAGATAAAATAATATAACTCGTTATTCATCTTTTTTTAAACTTGGAAAACATTAGTATTGTAAATAAAATATAAATCTTCCAACAACAAAAGCAAATTTTTACTAAACAGTTTTATTTTTAATGATTCATTATTAATTATTACAGAAATAAGAACTTGAATACTGTCTAATCTATTAATAGATTGGAACACATTCTCTATACTAAACCTACCATATACCCAATTATCCTGCTTCTTAAAATTAATAATTTTATCTAATGCCTTAAAAGAAGATGAAATGTGAAATTACCAAAATTGACAATTTTACCATTTCTGGAGTTGTTCATATTCTTATTTTTGTAAGAAATTATAAATAAACAATTGAAGTGGTTTGAGGTTAAATGAAAGAAAGAAAATTCATAAAAGTAAATAAATATCTTAGTTTTGCATTATATATTCATAAAAGAAATAAGGTCATATATTTATTTGAAAAAAAAATGAAAAGAATTGAAGAATTTCTTTTAATCAAGATTTATGATTCTGGAACTATTAACATATTTAAAAATTCTTTTGAAATTAAAGATATTTGGAATTTGAGTTGGAATTATAAGAAAATAAAGTATATACTATATTACTTCAAATATAGGATTCACTTTTTTTCCAAATTTTTAGACTCGTATAAGAGACGTGTCTTAATATTGGGAAAAAATTTGTTAACATATTATTTCTGTGGATCTTTGCTTTACACTATACATGCACATAGTATAATTATTACCTGTGTAGAATAGCATGTTAAATCTTTTTTAATCAATATATTTTTGATTAATTTTGTAAACCATTTTAACTCTCAAACTACTACTTTTAATGTTATTTTGCTGATTTTCCCATTATTTTATTGGAAAAGCCGTACTGAATAAACTTTAGAATTTTTTGCAACTAATAAACCAATACAACAATGAGATAACTTACCTTTTTGCTGATTGGTTGTTTCTTGTTCTCTACATGAGAGAATGCCTGTCAACAATTTTGACAGTTCTGATAACTTTGTTTTGATTTTCAAAGTAAAAGTATGTTTTAAAATCTTTTAACATTATTTTGCCTATTTTGACTTATTTTATTGAGAAAACTCTACTGAATAACCTTTAGATTTTTTTACAAATAACAAATGAATATAATAATTAGATAAGAGCCTGCCTTACAAGGTACTGATTGGTTGTTTCTTGTTTCTACATGAGAGAGCACTTGTCAAAAATTTGACAGGTCTGATATCTTTCTTATTTAGATTTTCAAAGTGAAATTGTCTGTTTTAAAATCTTTTAATGTTATTTTGCTGATTTTTACAGTTCCAGTATCTTCGTTTTAATTTTCAAAATGACAACATATATTTTAGAATCTTCCAATATTATTTTGCCGATTTTACCATTATTTTATCAAGAAAACTATCAAATAACTTTTAGAATTTTTTTTATAACTAACAAATCAATATAATAATGATAAGAGCCTGCCTTGTCAATATTTTGACAATTCCAATATCTTCATTTTGATTTTGAAAGTGAAAACATGTTTTAGAGTCTTTTAACATTATTTTGCTGATTTTGACAGTTCTATATCTTCATTTTGATTTTCGAAATGAAAACATGTTTTAAAATCTTTTTTATAGATTTATAATTTTTTTAAAGAAAATATTTGTAAAAATATAAATTATTTTAGAAGAATGATTCAGATTTTAATAGAAAAATGTACTTTTGCAAAAAGCAAATTAATAAAGAAATTATAATGTTCTGCTACAATTTAAATGGCCTGAAGATGATGTATACTGGTGGAATAATGAAGTTGAGAATTCAAATTCTGAAAGTAAAGATGTAGAAAGTGAAAGTACACTATATCTAAAGAAGATTTGCAGTATATTAGATGGGCTTATTGTATTTATATTAATTCCTATTTAAGTACACATATGCATCTTAAATTCGGGGGTAAATTTTTTTTCCAATTTTTCAGGCTTAAAATCTTATTGTATTTTAAATTCAGGGGCATTTTATATTTGAGGTAATATTTGTTTTGTGTTGTGTTATTTTACACTTGAGAATTTTGTCGTGGCAAGAAAAACCAATGCTAATGGATTTTTAGTTTAATTTTAGCTAGTAATTCAATTGTGAATTTATGTACTTCATGTATTTTGTTGACTAGTTCAGCTTTTGGCAGTTGATATTTTGTATATATATACTTTAAAAAATTAATATATTTATTATAACAAAATTGAATTATAAAATATTTATTAAAACAATCTTAATTCTGTAAATAAGTATTAAACTATAAATAACTTATAGTGCATTGTATTTCACTATAGCATATAAACTTTCTATTTACCAAATAAAATTTCATTATTATCTAATTTGCAAATTTTTTGTGACAATTTTAAAGTATTATTTTTAAATTTTTTTAATCATTTTCAACATGAAAATTAAAGTTATTATCAAAACATTTTTTTTTTCAGTTTATTACATGATTCGTAAAAACTGGCTTACCTTTTTTGGTCACATTAATAGGAACCTGTAATATTTTATACAATTGCTTGTTCTCAAACATTTTCTTTTTTGAATAACATAATGAGAACATTCTAAATAATATTTGCTACTTTGGTTTTAACTTATTAAGAGAAAATAATATAATTAACTATAAATCTCGTAAATCCTTAATGGTTAAGTGTTTTATTAATCCCTTTTAAAAAATTCCTATTATTCATAGATTCACAACATGTTTATTATGGAATAAAATATTTTGCAAGTATAGAAATAATCGATAAACTAACATAGAAAAAAATATATCAGTGATTTATTAAATACATAAAGAAAATATTTTTTTAATCAAATTAGATGTTTGAATATGACTCTACTAAAAAAAGAGGTTAAAAATGGGTTGCTTTGTGTCATTTAGCACAGTAATAGAGTGGGTGTCTTAAAACTAAAAGTTCCAGGAACAGTTGCCAGGTAAGTTATACAAATAGGAGAAAAAACTTCAGTCATTTGAATAGATTTTTTGTGCTCAATCTATCATTAGGGTGGATAAATGTTATATGACCTAGCAAGAAACTAATCATATGATAGTGTTATTATTATTAATGTATATCATCTCAAATAAATAATAAAATCTATGGAATAATTTCATTATTTCTATGCACTTTTATGCAACATTTAATATTCCATCAAATATCTGTTGGTTATTATTTACATAAATAAATGCCAAATTATTTATCAATTAATATGGTAAAAAAGTTAAGATATTATTTAAACAAGAAATGCGTGACTGCTGATATTTCTGTAGTATAATTTTCACTACAGCATTTTCATGCAAAGTATGGACTGGTTTCTATCCACTTTTAACATTTTGTGGAAGAGTGTAATCATAAACATATGATCAAAGATGTATGATACTCAAGATGCACATTTTGTGTTGAATCAGCATTCATTAGTTGACCCAGATCACAATCTCACATATCTTTATCATTGTTTAGTATAATTTCTACAGTTTAATTGATGTGGCAAACTTACTGCCCTCACAACTTTGATATGAACCACTTGATGGAAGAATATTAATAATGTTTATTAGTAATTCATTAGATTAGAGAGTATCCATTTAGTGAATAATAATTCTGTAGTGTAATTTCTACTATATTATTCTCCACAAGATAGGAACTAGTTTCTATTCACTTTTAACATCTGGAGGGATGTAATTGTAAACATATGACTGAAAAGACATGTGAAATAAGATGTATGATCTCCAATATACACATTTCTTTCAAGAAAAGGAAATTAAAGAAACATTTTATAAATACACTGGATAATTCAATGAATAAACAGTTTATCTTCATAAAATTACACAAATTATTTAAAATTGAAGAAAGCATGAAAATTAACTACAATGTAAATTTTATTAGTAAAATTCAATGTTTTGTGTTATTGGAAATGATGAATCCCTTACAAGTTAGTTCTAAGATAATATTTATATAATAATAATAATGGTACATATTTTATAGGCATAACTCCAATACATATCATCAAAACTGGAAATTAATAAAATACATTATACTATTCTTTCATATAAATTATAACAATAATAAAAATCATATATAACAGCTATATAAATATATTAATAATAATTATAAATAAAAAACCTTTTTTGGCACATAGTTTCATGCCCTTTTCAAATGTTAACCAATTGTTGCAGATAAAATAGAATAAAACTTTCAAATAGAAATCCAATATAACTTCAAAGAATTGACTATATTACTTAACAAATATATAGAATAGATAATACATACATTATACAACTTTATATATATTATCTTATATAATTTTCCATTCATTTTTAATTGATCAGTTGTTAATTAAATTTATTGAAGTTTTGTAAATATTCATACAATTATTTAAGTTATATTTAAAGTAATATATGCCATATATTTGTCTTCTTTTTGGATCATTAATGCAATTTAAAAATTCAGTATTTTTTGTAGCATCTATTTTATGTCCATATATTAAGTAATGAATGTATAAATCAGATTTATCATCTCATCTATTAATTGCATTGTTATGTCTTTTGACTTTTATCTCTTAAGTGTTTCGCTGTATGACCATATTGCAAATGCCACAATTAATTTTTTTACACAATTCCTTTTTTTTGTATTTTATATTTTCTCTTAATTTATAATTATCTATTAATTTATCCAGGCATTTACTATTCGATCATTCAATATTTATATGCTTATCAATATAATTTTTGTTTTTTATTAATGTATTGTAAATTTTGGGATAATGTGAAAGTTTGACTCATTTCTTATTTGAACTATTGTCATTATCATCATTATAATAATTTTGCATGGAGTTATCATTTATTGCTACAATTAAAAAGTATATTTCTAATAGTTTTAGGATTATATTCATAATTATATAATTTAATAAATTGATTCTTTAGTAAATGAGCTATATTTTTATTTGTATTTTTCATTTCTATATTTAAAAATTTTAATAACTGTCTATCTTTTGTACCATGATGGTTAATAATCTATATGAATAAATTTTTAAATTTATCTTCTTTAATAAATTGTTTTAATATAATTTTATTATCATTATCTATGTGAATTTCTATATTTAAACATTTAACTTTATCTTCAAATTCCACTCTTGTATATTTAATGTTATATATTGTTATTAAAATCATTATAATATTATTAAATAACTTTTATTTATGATACTTATAATGATTTTAATAACAATATATATAATATTAAATTTACAAAAATAGAATTTGAAGATAAAATTAGATATTTAGGTATAGAAATTTATATAGATAATAATAATAAAATTTATATTAAAACATTTTATTAAAGAAGCTAAATATAATTCACAACAAATATGGGTACAAAAGATGGCAGTTATTAATAATTTTAGATATAGAAATGATAAAAATTTACCTCTTTTACAAAAAATATCAATTTATTAAATTATATAAAGATTATGGATATAACCTTAAAACTATTAAAAGTATACTTGTTAATTCTAAGAAATCTATAGTAGCTGCTAACATATCTATGCAAAATGATTATAATGATAATAGTAACAATAATTCAAATAAGTAATGGATCAAACTTTCATATAAATAAAGACAAAAATATTGATAAACATATAAATATTGGATGCATACCAAATACTTAATGTTTTCTGAAGGTTTGTGATGATGGTATTCTAGTTGTATTTTTTATATTGGACTATTTCTATCATCTAATATGAGTATTGAATGTCTTTAGAAAAATTTAACTTTTATTTAAATATTCCAAATACATTCAACTGTTAGTAATAGCACATCAAATAGGTTAGTATATGTACAATGTTTCGAGAGGTATTATTTTTCTCTCTTCTGTAGATGTTGCTGGCCTGACCAGTGACAGTACTAGCATGGGATTCGAACATGGACTCTTAGATACTTGAGTATTGAATTTTAAGGTAACACTCTAACCCACAGCCATCCTGCCAAAGGCAACAGTCAGTAGAAATTTCATATACTTATCTATGAGGTTCCTCTCCACTTTTTCCTAAGAGCACAGTTGATTAATGGTTTCTATACATTATGTATAGTCACACCAGTTGACTTATGGGATTTTTTGCCATTGTCATGTGAGCAGCTTCTTTTAAATTTTTTTCTTTGTACCTTTTCTTCTCTATCCAATATTTTTGTATTTTCCTAAATTGAAAATATGTTCATTGGTGCATAGATGGTGTGTTACCTTCGACACATGTTTTCTCTCTTCTAATCATCAGTTTGGGTTTTTGCAAGCGTTTTTCAATGGGATGACTGGTCTGACCAATATATGTTATTCCACATTCACATGGTATTTCTTAGATGCAGTTTTTTCTTTTCAACATTTCAAATTTAGGCTTTGTAGATCTTAAAATTCCTCATAGTCTGGTATGCCCCTGGATAGCTGTTCTGTTGTTATACTGATTGCAGATTTTCCTTAATTTGTCTGCTATTTTTGGAATGTATGGATACACTACAGTACCAATAATTGTCTTTTCTGTTGATGGTTCTTTTTTGTTGTCTATTTAACATTTTCATAATAACAGCTGATGGATAACCATTTTTTATAATAGATCTATATAAATCTTTTTTTTTTCCAAATCACTGGTTTTGAACAAACTTCTTTTGCTCTGTTCCATAGTAATAGTATAATTCCATGTTTTGGGTTTCTGGTGTGATTGGATGTACAGGCTAGGTATTTTCCTGTATGGGTAGGCTTTCAGTAAACTGTAGTTTTGATTTTTCCATGGGAGTCTTGTTACCAGAACATCTAAGGGTGCCAATTTTTGTTCTTGTTCTGATTTTATTGTAAATTTAATTGAAGGGGATATGTTGTTTATGTGTTTACAGAAAGTTTGTAGCAGTGCTTCACTGTGCGGCCTTACAACAAATATACTATTTACATACTGAAGCCAAATTTTAGATGGATATGGAGTGGTTTTTATGACTAAAGTTTCAAGTTCTTCCATGTAAATATTGCTAATCAGTGAAGACAATGGTGAGCCCATAGCCATTCCTTGATTTTGTTGGAAGAATTCTGTGTTATATTGAAAGTAGGTTGTTTTTATACAGAATGTTAATAGCTCCATTATACTATCAATAAGAAGAGCTGTTCTGGTTTGTAAACTATTATCACTATTTAATCTCTTCCTTACAATAGACAATGCTTCTTTGCATGGTACATTCAGAAATAAACTTTCCACATCAAAGCTTACCAGTAAGTCAGTTCTTTCAATTTCATAAGCATATCAAAAATCATAATATCCCAAACAGTGTATCAAATTCATCTATTAAAAATCTCAGTTCTAAGCATCTAACAGATACTAAAATTTCTGTTCTTGAAAGAGGATTAAACTGCCATAACACCATATAATATCCCTTTATTAGATATAATGGCAGCCACTGAGGAAGTTACTTAAAAAATTGCCTTTAGAAGAAGCAGTATGCTGGAGAATAAGAAGAACACTTGACAAGAAACAAAAATTGAAGTCAAACATATCCTATGGTGAGAGAAAAGCAATTAAATCTCTCAAAGTAGATAAATCTATAATTCTCCCTGCTGACAAACGCAATGCAACAATTGTAATGGAGACAACTGATTAAGACAACAAAATACAAGAACTCCTGACAGCAGGACAATATAGAAAAGAGACAAAAAATTCGATACCGAGTACAGAAACAAAGTCACAAGCATTACTCAGAAAGCAGCACAGGCACTGATTCAGAAAAAAGTAACATCATATTTCAACAAAATTCCTCATCTATCATGTTCCATTAAGACATTGCAAGCTCTAGAGATTCTCCTTGCCAAGATTTATTCTCAAAGTTCTAAGTCCTTTGGCATACAAGACCTATTCTAGACACTTTGTAGAATTAATCAAGAACATGAAAATTGAAAGAACGGACTTACTTATAAGCTTTGATGTGGAAAGTTTATTTATGAATGTACCATGCAAAGAAGCATTGTCTATTGTAAGGAAAAGATTAAATTGGTGATAATAGTTTACAAACCACAACAGCTCTTCCTATTGATAGTATAATGGAGCTATTAACATTCTGTATAAAAACAACCTATTTCCAATATATCAGAATTCTTTCTAAACAAAATCAAGGAATGGCTATGGTTCTTAGCACTGTCTCCCCTTATTAGCAATATTTACATGGAAGAACTTGAAACATTAGCCATAAAAACTACTCCATATCCACCTAACGAGGAATTCTAACATCTACAAAGCCTAAATTTGAAATGCTGAAAAGAAAAAACTGCATCTATGAAATTCCATGTGAATGTGGAAGAACATATATTGGTGAGACTAGTCATTCCATGGAAAAGTCCTTGCAAGAACACAAACTGATGATTAGAAGAGAGAAAACAGATGTGTCTAAAAAGTAGATCATGTATGTGCCAATGAACATATGTTCAATTGGGAAAATACAAAAATATTGAATAGAGAAGAAAAAGTACAAAGAAGAAAATTTAAAGAAGCTGCTCACATGACAATGGCAAAAAATTCCATAAACCAACCTAGTGTGACTATACATAATGCATGGAAACCACTAATCAACTTTACTCTTATGAAATAGTGGAGAAATCAGGAGGAACATCATAGATAAGTATATGGAATTTCTACTAACTGTTGCCTTTGGTAGAATGGCTCAGTTGGTTAAAGTGTTACCTTAAAATTTAATATTCAAGAATCTAAGGATCCAGGTTCGAATCCCATGCTAGTACTGTCACTGGTCAGGCCACCAACACTTCAAGAAGAGAGGAGAATAATACCTCTTGAAACACTGTGTATATACTAACCTGTTTGATGTGCTATTACTAACAGTTGAATGTATTTGAAATGTTTAAATAAATGTTAAATTTTTCTAAAGGCATTCAATACTCATATTAGATGATGGAAATAGTCCAAAATAAAAATATTAAATATTGGATGTTTGAATAGTAAAACTTTGGATAAATTAATAGGTAATTATAAATTAAAAGATGATATAAAATACACAAAAAGGAATTGTTTATAAAATTACCTGTGACTTATAGTATGATTTACTATGGTCATAGAGGGAAACAGAAATAAGATCCAAAGAACATAATAATGCAATTACTAGGTGAGATGATAAATTTTCTTTATACATTCATTATTTAATATATGTGTGTGTGCACGCAGAAAGGAGTTTTGCTGTTAACTGGAAGGAAACTCATGATTCCTCATGGAAGCCTTAAAGGAACCGAGCTGAGTTAATTCCTAATGTCCAATTCATATGTTTTTGTCATTGCAGCTGTTATTGCTATGTGATTATTCATATTGTATATGAACATGGATAGGCTGCTTACCAACATGCATTGGACAGGGTTGTGAGTTTATTGGTCTTTTATCTCTGAGTTTAACAGCAAGAAATACCATGGTCTTTCTTCTTAGTTGCCTGTTAAGGCAGAATGAATGTGAATGAATGAATTTTTTTTTTCTAATAGATGCATACAATCATGAGACAAAAATAAATCATGGCTCTTATTCCCAGGAGACTATAAAGTCACCGGTGATTCAAGGTAACAGTTGGTGGCCGAAGGTAGAAGGTGCTAAGAATCTCCTGATTGCAGATCCAGGCTGCCATTTAATGATGGCTTTTTATTTAGGTACTTACAACTGCAGATCATTTTCAAGTGAAAAAACATTGCAAGAATTGGAAGAACTCTCTCATATTAAATGGGACATTATAGGACTTTATGAAGTTAGAAGAAAGGGTGAAGAATCAATTGATTAAAAAAGTGGACATCTACTCTAATATTGGGAGTACAGATGGAGTAGGATTCATTATAAATAAAAAGTAGAACAACATTGTGAAGATTGATGGTGTATCAGACCATGGCAAGATTAATTATTCAATTTAATAGCAGATATCAAATGCAGATAATTTAGGTTTATGTCCCTACAAATTCTCATAGTGATGATATAGTAGAAGATTTTTATATGGATGTACAAAAAGGTTTTTTATCAGAGTAAACAACATTTTAAAAATTGTTATGGGAGACTTTAATGCTAGAATTGGTAAACAAATGAAAGATGAAAGTGCTGTAGGCAAATTGAGTTATGGTAATATAAATGAGAGAGGACAATGACTTGTGGAGTTTGCAGAAAAAGAAAAACTATATTATGAATTCTTTTTTTGAGATAAATGTTAAAAGGAAATGGACATCGAAGCATCCAAATGAAGATACTGCAGAATTGGATTATATTTTGCCTAACAGAAAATACATATGTCCTTAATAAATTTAACAAAGGAAGTGATCATCGATTAGCAAAAGGTAAGATATGTGTTAATGCAAAACTAGAGACAGACAAAATTATTAAGAAAAACAATATTAACATTTGATATTCCTAATCTTCAGAAACATTCTAATGAATTTAAATTAAAACTTGCAACTCATTTTCAAGTATTGTAGATTTTGAATATCATTCAAATTTGAATGAAATTAATATGAAAATATAAAATAACTGATACAGTTTTAAAATCTACAACAAAGATATCTAGTAGAAAAAAGCAGGAATTGATAAGTAAAATTTCTCCTGAGACTAGAGAATTTATGAAGAAAAGAAAGAATATAAAGTATATAAAAATGATGTATAAAGGATTGAATATCTCAAATTTTGTAATATTGTGAAAAAGTATTGATAATGATAAGGAAAGTATAATTGTGAACTAGCAAGGAAAGCTGTAGAAGAGAATAAGTCTCAAGGGTGTAAAACAACATTTTGGTATTGGTAGGAAACATATCTGCAATAAGAAAAAAAGATGGAACTATTACTAAAAAGAGAGATGTCATCATGAAATGGGTAGAAGAGTTGTATCAAGAATTATATAGTAATAAGGAACAAGTATCCTACATCTATTATAACTTCTGAATTGCCCAGGATTTTAAATGAAGAAGTGAGATATGCAATTAAATTTATAAAGAAAGGAAAAGCTCCAGGTAATGATGGAATTATCATTGATACATTACAAGAAGCAGGTGAAGAAATAGAAAAATTTTGGCAAAGTTATATACCAAATGTCTAAATGACAAAGATGTAGCAGATGATTAGAAGAATGCAATATTAATATGGTAAAGAAGATATTAGAAATTACAGACCTATCAGCGTTATACAAAATTTTTACTAAGATAATTACAACTTGTGTACAGAGTACATTGGATTTCAACCAATGAAAAGAACAAGCTGGATTTAAAAATGGTTTTAGTATAGTATATTATATCCAAGTATTGAGAATAGTTACAGAAAGGACCAATGAATATAAGTTGCCATTATGCTTTGGATTTATACATTATGAAAAGGCATTTGAATTTATAAGCATTCTTCAGTGATTAAAGCATTGAATCATCAAAGTATAAACGGAGGATATTGCTATATTCTGAAGAATACTTATAAAAATGCATTAGCAGCAATTATATTATATTATGACA
Organism: Epiperipatus broadwayi; assembly: GCA_028023455.1. NCBI lineage: Eukaryota > Metazoa > Onychophora > Udeonychophora > Euonychophora > Peripatidae > Epiperipatus > Epiperipatus broadwayi. The sequence continues at coordinate 3,655,318 of JAQFVV010000115.1, forward strand.
ATAGGAAGGTTCACATTGGGATGATGTAAGACAGGATGTTTCTATATCTCAAAACTTTACAGCAGTGTTGCAAGAAGTATTTTTTGTGGATTAAAATGGGAAGCTAAAGGAGTAAAAGTAAATGGAGATTTTTTTAAAGTCATTTAGATTTTGCAGATGATGTAATTGTAAAAAAGTAGGACTAAAGATAAATGTTAAAAAGGTTAAAGTAATTTTTAGCGTGTTTTCTCAAAAGATGAAAATAAAGATGGATTATAATGAGTTAGAAGTTAGCAACTACAAATACCTTGATCAGATTATTACTGCAGATGGAAACCTATTGGATGAAATTAATCATAGAATTAAATTTGGTTTGGGTGCTTTTGATAGAAATAATATTAAAAGGAAGTATGCCTGTGTTTGAAAGGGAAGGTTTTATAATAAATGTGTTTTACCAGTTCTTACTTATGAATCTGAGACTTGGATACTTAATAGAAGAGCAATACAGAGACTTCAGACCACTCAAAGAAGTATGGAAAGATGCATGTTAGGAGTAACAAGAAGAGGTTGAAAATGCAATACATGGATAAGAGAATAAACATGTGTTACTGACATTGTTGAAAGAAGTAAAAGACTGAAGTGGAGTTAGGTTGGACATATTGCTAGAAGAGAATAATAGATGCATAATTTAAATCTTAAATTGGATTCCAAGAGATTGTAAAAGACCCAGACCACATGTGAGATAGATGTGTGAAATAAGAAAATGTGCCAAAATGATATGGAGAAGAGAGACAAAGATTTTAGAAAGACAAGAAATATTTAGCTCATAAAACAGCTAAACTAAGAATTCGAAAATTAATAAGTTGCAAACAAAATAAGTATTCGAACCTCTAAAACCATCATTATTTCCCCACTATAAATTTCCAGACCTAAATATAAAAACATGCAATAGAAGAAGAAATATTGATGTTCCAATCAACTTAAACTACGAAAACAAATATAAGTAATGACAAAAAGTAAATATGCAGTGCTAATGCAAGGAAGCTCATTGTTGATTGCAGAGTCATTGTCAAGATTGATATGGGATTGTCCTATCTCTCCATGCCTAGATTTATAAATATCAAATTGATCTGTTATGAATTTTTTTTTTCATTTCAAGATTCCAACTTGAAGACTAATAAAGTCAACCTATCCAGTGGATGTTCAAATTCCCAGCTATACATAAAGAAACCACCATGGATTATGGGAACAAGCCATTAGAACACTATCTATACGAACTATAAAGTTTACATCATCTACATTTATTTGTTTGTATGCTGTATATCATAATTTTATTTTCTTTATCTTAATATAGGATCAAATAGCTTTGATTTAAGATTTTGAAATAAAAATAAATTTCTTCATTCATAATATTATCTTGGATAAACAAAATCTATGAGGTATGCTCTTGATTATGAAAGAGTCCAATCACTATAAATGGGACAAGGTTAGACGTTACCTAATACATATATAAATTCAACATTGATATATGTACAACACATACACTTTCTTTATTTGTTTATTCCAAAGTTTGTGTTAATTGTTGATTTTTTTATTTTATATTTTCTTTGCATATCTTTTTAATTATTTATGTCATGAACTTATAACTCTCCTTCATTGTACATAACGAGGGATTTTTTAAACCTTCATGGCATTAAATAAAAGATAAAAAAAATGAATACTGTACAATGTATAGCGATGTTTTATAAAATATGAAAATCATTCATGTTAATTGGGATATCCAATGACTCATGAGTTGGGAGCTTGGTATAAACCAAACATAAACAATGACCACAAATGTCTAAATGAGTTTTCCCTAATTTTGTTTTAAATTGTTTTGTTCAAATACTAATGAATGTAGATACAATTATAAAATTTATTTAAATGTTAAAACACGATTCTTGGTTTATTTTTTTGTGGTCAAATTTTGCTTAGTTATATTCTTACACTCATATTATGATCATTATTTGCATGTATACAATATACTATATCCACTCCCATTAGCAGACATATAGTTATTTTACACATATTCAGACTCCAGTGATACAAATATACCCTGAACCAGATGATCAACCCACATCTCCCTGGGTTTGAAATCCAAAATAACAAGTAAACTGCAATATGGATGAGGTAGATTAAGGGTAGAATCAATAGTTATTTAGATCTCGCTCTCTGGACAACAGAGATAGTCTATTTTATTTCATCAAGAGGAACCAATCCACCTTTGTGCATACCATGGAAAGGCCGTCTTGTTACAATATATATATACAAAAAGTTCATTCAAATTATATAGCTCATTTTTTGAAAGGGGGAAGCAGGACTTTTTTTTTCTTTTCATGGAGTTGGAATTGTTAACTATATGCCAAAACTTCTTTGATCTTGCGCTTGACATCATTTCTCTCAATGCAAGTGATATTGGCAACTGTGGGCTCGAATATGTGGACCATTATGTTTTGGTGATTGAGGCAAATAGACATGCTCTGGGATCATTGTAGTTTTTTTATAGATATATTTGTGTTGTGAAAACCTTGTGGCCAGGCTGGTGCATGATTCACCGTAGCAAATAGCTCTGCATCCAGCTTGAGGTCATGCTATCTTATATGCAGTGTGTTTTTTCAGTAGGGAGTTTATCTTTTGAATTGTTTATAAGTCTATATTGTGGGTGGAATACAAAAGCTTATTCGATGGGACTGTGAAAAGATTTTGGATTAAATTTTTGGCTATACATGGAATGTAGGGTAGCAGTGTCCATGGATTGTTCTCTGTTGGCAAGTTTGTTCTCATTTTGTTATAGAACTTGTTCACTATCCTTATGAGAACTTTATATTTGAATCTAATACCATATAATTCATTTAATATTTCTCAATGTTGGACTTATGAGCAGCTTCATGTTTATATAGATGGTGATGTTGTAAAGAAATCAAGCTAAGCCGGTCTATTTGTGTGTCTTGGGAGAAATGGATTCAGATGCATATATCTTTTTATTTCTATTGGGTTGATAAGCATTTTGTAGTTTGAGTGCAACCTCTCCCTCTGGATCTGTATGTCGAGGTATTTTAGTTCCTTTTGTTGACATTCCCCATTCAATTGCCTAACCTCAAGCTCTATTTTAATCTTGTTGATTAGAGGTTCTGTGGCACATGTTAATATATCATCAATGTATGTTGTATATATATTAAGCTAGGGGTATTCTCGATGTATTTAGGGAGAATCTGGTTTTCGATGCTATTGAAGTATCTGCTCGAGACGATCTTCTCTGTTGTAATAGTATTCATTAAAGCGGGCAACAATGTTTTGATCTAGCTAATTAAGGCAGTTTATTATGAAATTGGTTTACTTTAATGAGTTCATATTTTAAGATATTGATAGACTGCTTTCTATTTATTGAGCCATATAGCTTAGTTATATCGAGGAGATACATTGTTAACCCATTGGAAAACTATATACACAAGTAATTGGCTACCAATGAATAGAGTCTGATGGAATATTTAGATTATCCACTGCAGTGGCTAAAAAATCAGAGCATAAATAATCTTATATTATGCAATCCACCGACAGGTACATCACAAATATAATGGTGATCAAAATAAAAAAAGATATTTAAAATTTGATTGAGTAAAATATTTAAATTAAAAATGAAATTAAGTACTGATAAAAGGTACTAAATTAAATTGTTAATATTGGGAATTCTTGATAATTTTGAAGAGATAATAAGTAGTGGCATAGCAATATATATCGTAGAACTTAAATGAAAATCAAATCAAAATTACAGAATCAAAAAAAGATATGACAATTTATCAATGTTACTTAATGGTGATCAAAATAAAAAAAGATATTTAAAATTTGATTGAGTAAAATATTTAAATTAAAAATGAAATTAAGTACTGATAAAAGGTACTAAATTAAATTGTTAATATTGGGAATTCTTGATAATTTTGAAGAGATAATAAGTAGTGGCATAGCAATATATATCGTAGAACTTAAATGAAAATCAAATCAAAATTACAGAATCAAAAAAAGATATGACAATTTATCAATGTTACTTATTGAAAGAAAATTATGAAAGAAATCTGGAATAAAGTCAACAAAAGTTATACAAAATCATGAAATGTTTCAAAGAAATGAAAAGGCAAGAAAACTAGAGAATAAGAGTAGCACAGAAAGTTGGAGATTATAGATTATTTCAAAGAAGTAGAGAAAGAAAAAATGACAGAAACAAACATCCAAATTCAATAATAAAATTGAATTACTCTGCACTAAGATATGGAAAAATTGAAAGAGATTTCTAGTGATATAATGCTTTGTACATTTGTGATAGAAAAATCTATCAAAAATCCATAAATTGAAAGTACCCTAAATATAGATAATCTAAAATTGAAACCAAAAAACTGTGAACCCTTTAAATAACAAATTTGTAAACAGGATTAAAATAGCACTAGTTAGTCTTTGTGAAGTAAGTTAAAATTTTGAATACATAAAACTGACATCCATAAAAGATTATGGGCTTGAAATTTTGTCTAGTATAACCATTTTTAAAGTTTCAACTATTATTTCATTAAAAACATTTATTGTTCACTGAATTTAAAAAAATATCAAGGTTATGAAAATTTAAACATCATTTTTTTCCCCCCTTTGCATCAACTATTTAATTATGATATTTTTCAAGGCTTTATACAAATACAAACATTAATTTAAATATACTATAATATTTCTGAATAGTGTTTGAGAAGAAAGTGTGTTGTAATCATGATTTTTTGAATCAGTTATTACTCTTAAGCATATCTACTCAATTTTTTTTAATAAAAAATAATGAAAATAAGCTCCCAATTTATTCCCAAGTAATGGTAAAGTATGGAGTGAAATTGCTAACTTAACAACTAACTGTTCAAGTGATCAACATTTTGCTTTATGTCCCCTATATACAAGAAAGATATATTTCAAATGTGAAAGAGATATATAAGACATCCCATCATCAAAGAATCAAAATATTCAATATATAAGAATATGGAAAAGGATAATGGAATGGAATAAACTTCTTGGGGATCTGAATCATTCTATGAAAAGAGCAAAACTTAGTTAATTACTTTAAATATTAGCGAAGATTTATCAGCAATAATTGGTCTAAGAGAAGATAAAGAGACAAAAGAATCTTACAGTGCACATAATTACAAACCATAGAAAGACCAGATTATGAAAAAAAAATCAATTGGAGATATATGAAGTGGTAGAATCATCATAGATAATCATCCCTTTATAGTTAAAAAAATATAAAGTGAAATTTGAATAATAAAAAATAGAAATATTTTTGAAAATTATGCTTAATTAATTTTCTTCCATGGTTATATGAAATATATAATTTAGGATTATATTTTATTTGTTAATTAATTTGTTTATAATTAAAAATATAAAAAAAGGGTTTTAATTAAATTTTAAATTTAGAGAAGATGATTTCCAAATGTATCAAACAATGACAAGTTAAATGATATATTTGTAAGAATATGTTTATTACAAGTAAAAAAGAAGGCAAGATAATTAAAATAAAACATGTTGATTATTCAAAATCTACTTAAATATACCTGGTATACAATAAATTTGAAATAACTAAAATTTTGTAAAAGATACTGTTGTGTTTGGCTGAATTGCAGGTTTCAGACCCAAACCAATAGTAATATCAAAAAAATATGAACATTCACAAAGTTAATATGTGTAATGTATTAGAATAAATATACATATATGTTATACCATTAATAAATAGAATTTTACATATAACTTAGTCAATAATGAGCTGATCATGCACAAATGACTGAACTCCCTTTCCAGTTGTATATCAGCTTGCCTCATGAGTTCTAGTCAAGACTTTTCCGGCTGTACTGGACAGCTTGCCTCGAATCAGCCTTAGTCGTAGCGGTTTTTAATCCTATCATGAACTTGCCTCACTGCATAGACGTATCAGTAATAACTATAGTAGAAACACCTTCACAGTTGAAAGTGGTTTCAATTGAGAGCACATTCAGATTAAACAGATGTTATCTCACTGTTTTGCCTCCACAAAAGCTATTTATTGTCAGATTCCCTACCTTACTGGCAGCAATCAAATTCAGAGAGCATCATTACCTTTTGGCTCATACTAATTAATGGTAGGATTTTATACACATGTTTACACATTGGCCATACTTATGTTTTACCCTTTGGCTAGGTTTATACATTGGTTATCCACATGTTTACACATTGGTTAGCGGCAATGGGTGCTCAATCCAATTAGATAAGGAAGGAATCTGGACTAGTCCACTTCTAAAGGCAAGATCAGATATGACAGATACAGTTACAGATAGTTGAAAAAGTTAGCAGATAGTTCAATGTTTTTATCTATCAACAGAAAACAGTTACATTGACTTGAAACTTACCATCTACAGGATTTTATTGAATCATAAATCATGATAAAAGATTGTTGAAGAATCAAGGTGCAAGTAACTATCGATCATTTCTAGCACAGAGATGACATTCTTTTTGTGAAATTACACTCCAATATATCCTGCAACTCATTAAATGAACTTGACAGTACAACTATTTTCTTCGGAATTATCTCTGAAAAGTATAATGTTATAAATTAGAGAAGAAATGTTCATATAAAATCAACTAACTAATTTTTATATTTAATATTTTTTAATATGAAATTTTAGAAATCTACTAGGAGTAAGAATATATACTTTTATATTAAAAACTATATAAATTCAAGGTCTGCTCTTTGAAAGGTAATTAAATTAAGAGAAAGAATTTTGCCCTAGAATTGTATTAAAACAAGTAAATAAAAGTCTTAACATTCAGTTAATTTAGTCATATATGTAATTTAGATGTTTTAGTTAAAACAAATTATATTTTCATTTATAAAGAATTTGTCTAGTAATATTTGTTAATAATGTGAAATGTATTAACAATTATTACTATAACTGTCAAGCGTTGGTGGCCGAGTGGTTAGCACAGCTGCCTTATAAGCAATTATCCCGGGTTCACTTTCCGGCCGATGCTTTGATACATAAAAAAAAAATTACTATAACTTTATGTGTCATAATTCATGCTGTTTCTAGGCTAAGAGAAAAATAACAAGATAATTATTTTGTTAACCAACTTTTAAATATTAAATTCTATCATGTTTTTGCTATTTAATATTTTGTAAATGAAAATAAAATATTTTTTTTAATATTTTAGCAATTAAAATTGTTCTTTGACTATTGTTATTGTTTAAATCATATTTTGTTATATAAAATCTTAGTATTTCTTTATTGTCTGTGTCCTTATCTGCATTGTCTTGTTGATCATTGTAATCTTATATTTTCCATGATCTAGAATTCCAGAATGATTTTATGCTTGATAAATATACAGGATATGCTCAAAATAAAAATAATGAATCCAGTAGTTATGATAAAAATAATACTGTTCATAAATTAGTAGTCTCCTAGGTTAAAGTATAATTTTGATTAGTCAAAATAACATCATCATTAGCTCCATAACATAAAATGCTATTACAAAAATTGATACCAATGATGGCTCATGCAAATAGAGTACTAGCTCATCATATACCGTCACATTATGCTATTAAATAAATTGCTTTCTCAGAAGTAACAGTCAATCTTGTGTATTTGGACTAATGCAATAAATATACCTATATAGGTAAATCAGTCAAATCTTTCACTTTATGATCTGAAAATTTTTACATTGAATTACCATTCAAAATTTTTATCTAACTTGGAGGGATACATCACAAATCTAAAAGATTTGATTGGTTATAAATATCTGTCTGGAACATTTGCCAATTTATTATATATTTATATTCTAAAGATATTGATTGATCATAAACATATGCATGAAAAGACATGTTTTATATTAATTTTTATTAATCATTCATTAAACTAAAGATTATCCACTTATGGAATAATATTTCTGTAATATAAATTTTACATTACAGAAATATTCATTAGTTTATTATTGTGTTTGTGGAAAAATAAAATGTTAGTGTATTAATATTTTATAATGCAAAGAAATGTTTAAATATAGTCTATTATTTATTTATATTTGAAAATAGTTTAAACATATACAAATATATATTTGGGTGAATACGGTTTCAAAAAAAGAATGATAAGTAGAAAATAAGTAACTCTAATTTTACTAGTTGTAATTACAATCTTATTTAAGTAAAAAATCTTTCAAGAACTATTTGACTTTTGTATTAATAATTTGCCCATATTGGTCTACGTTCAAATTGATGCATTTCCTTCCATAATCATGCAGACAAGGAAATATAAGTAATTTTGATGAATGTTTAATATGATAAATTATAAGATATATGCATATAAGTTTATGGTAAAAAATCTTTTATGTAATGCATGAATGAGTAGTGACTGTCTATATCAAGATATGTGTATAGTATGAATTAATAAAAGTAATAAGTTATTAAAATATATAATGCTACTTTTTTTTATTCCTTATATAGTAATTGTCAGATTTTTAATAAATGTTAGTCTGTATAGATGAAAGAAACTTTTAGCTATGTAGGACTGTACTATTGTTATTAATTATTTTCTTATTTATTGTTAAAATTTTGAATTTAATATTTTATGATTTAACTTTCATATTATAGATTTGATTTTAAATATTAATTTGGATAGTTTAAAATGAAATAATTTATATATAGACAAGAATTGTGGTTATATATTATTAAATCATTGGAATAAGAACTGTTTTATTTTTATTTTATTACATTCATACTATTGATGTATAATTACTTAATATTTTTCAAAAATAATTTTATTAAAAAATTATTAATATTTTATGATTTAATAAAGTATTATTTTAAAAAGGAATTAGTATTTCTTTCATTTTCATATTCTATTATCCCCTGTTTCATGTACTTGAAATAAATTAGAAAATTTAATACTGCCTAACACTATAAATAAAAAATAAAATAAAAACCAGAAAATCATATAACATTAAAATACTATGCAGAAAACAAAATTTTACTAAAATTCTCTTGTGACCATGGTTTTTCTTTATTAACAAATAGACTTCTCAAGTGAAATTCAATTAGATACAAACAACATATTTATACAATAGAAAATAGCCTTCCCATAATTCACATCAAAAACCAAACTTTAATATCAAATATGTCTTTATGAGATTAATGATCTCAGATTCAAGAAGATTTATCATCACAGTTTCTCTGACTTTTTTTTTTAATTAATTTTTTTCAAAAAAGATAACCTCTGCATTGTCAAGTAATATTTTATGATCTATATTTAGTTCATGAATATACAAAACTGAGTTGTGAAACCCATTTTAACTCTCCTTGTATGAACTTTAACTTTTTCATTAAGACTTACTTTGAACTACATAAATTTTATGATAATTACCAGGAATAGATTTGCTATTAATTGATTGTTTTGAATTATTTAGTAATGAATCAAAGTAAAAGCTTTTCTTTCAAGCAACTTTTATATCACACAATAATGATTATTATAAATCAAAGTATAAATTGATGACTTAAGTAAAGAAATAAACTCTTTATTTTCATTAACAATTAAATTTTTATCATGATTAGAATCAAAATCAATATACTCGAAAACAAATTGACTTCTTTGAATGCTAAAAGCATTATTTTCAAAATTATTAAGTTTTTTATTCTTATAACAAAAATTTAATAATTTTTCTTATGAGTAAACGATTGATAAATAATAGGCTTTTTTCTTACATTTTTATTTTTAATCAAAGGACTACAAAATAAAATATTATCAACCTTATCAATACTTAAATTGAAAATTTTAATTTAACAAAATGAAAAGTAACCCCCTCAATAGTAAAATTAATATTAGAGTCAAAGGCATTCAATCTATCAAAAAAAAATCTTTCAATTTATCTTTTTGAATAACAAATAATCATCAATATATCTAACAAATAATATGTTCAAATGAGAAATAATATAACTAATAACCCATCACTCTCTAATTGTATAAAACACATTATCACACATAAAATACATAGAATTTTCTGATAATAATAGCAAATCATAAATAACTCCAGTCTTATCTGCAAAAAAAAAATATGAATTTGGTAGTTTTAGGTATTGTATCAATCAGTTGATAGAATAAAAAGTATTAATGTATTTCTGTTTTATGGAAACATGATAGTAATAAAAATTTGATTATTAGTGAGAATAACATTTATTTTTTTACCATTTAAATCATTAATTTATAGATTGAGTTATAAGAATAGTCATTTATTAGATAGTATGAAAGTTATTTGGAAGAAAGGTCTTGATTTAAATTCATTGTTAAATAATTCAAAAACAGTTAATTTGTAGCAAATCTATTTCTGGTATAATTTATAAGATTCCTTGAAGTTGTCATAAAATTTATATAGGTTAAAGTAAATTAAGTCTTAATGAAAGAATTAAAGATCATAAGAGTAGAATTAAAAATAAATACCCTAACTCAGATTTGCATTTTCATTAACTTAATATGGGTCACAAAATATTTAGCAATGCAGAGGTTACCATTTTTTGAAGAAAAAAAATGGAATTAAACAGAAGAATCAAAGAAACCCTGATTATAAATCTTGAATCTGAGGCCATCAATCTCATAAAGGTATCCTTTGATATTAAAAGTGTTTGGTTTTTGAAATGAATTATGGGTAGGCTATTTTGTTTTTTGTATAGATGTTGGTTATATCTAGTTGAATTTCAATTGAGATGATCTTTTTATTAATAAACAAAATGATGGTCATGAGAGAATTTTAGTAAAATTTTGTTTTCTGTCTAGTATTTAATGTTATATGATTTTTTAAAATAAATTATATAGACTTGCATGAATTTATAAATTATTAAATGCAAAATTTATCATCTAATCAAGGTACCTAATATTACTTGTGTGACAATTAATTTATAAATATTATTTTGAGTTTATAATTATTTTATGGATCAGCCTAAAGTTTATATGTGAAATTTTTTTAATATCAAAGACTCTAATAAGAAATTATTAAATGATAAGTTTGATTAATTTTTTGTGTATATATACTGATCCACAATGATTGATGGCTTATGAAATGTTCATGGAAAAGGATGGAAAAACATAGAATAGATTTTAAATACACATCTCATAGGATCTAAATGCATTAGTTTGATATTATTTTCTCTTATCTATTAGTATCTTTTAATCATTTATTCTGGTTTCAAAATATTATATTGAATAGATTTACATTTTATAAAAGTGAACAATTTATAGTTAGATATTTATTCAAAATCTAAGATAAGATAGATCAAATAATTAATCTTTCCTCCAATTTCTTATTCATGATATACATATATTCTATATAGCTAGTCATTTATAATATATAATAAACATAATTAAATATATATAACTTTAATTAAAATATTATATATTTATTTATCATGGATACATGTTTTTATGTATTAGTATATTTGAATCCATTTACTATATGAAATTTTAATTGATCCTATTATAAATATATCTTTCTTCCAAGAATCATCAGTAGGATAAAGACTTAGTTCTATCTGAGCTTTAATTTACATTTAAATTTTTTTATTACTTATTTTTAAAATAATACTTAGGCAATTTTATATATTGCTGTGTCTTATGACCAGCAAGTAAATAAATGGACAAAGGCCGAATTGAGATGGTAAGATTATAGTTTAATATGGATAATTTTAACTATATACATAGCCTATTATAAGGCGAAATAAAATAATAAAAGGTTGTGGTGACCTGCATATAAATACCCTAGTCCTGCTTTTGGACTTACAGAGGCAGGAGTCTCTGACTATAATTAAAACTCAGAACATACTCGGAACGTATTCAGAACAATTAGTTTAGTTTATGGGGGTTTATATACCTCGCAAGACTTCTGGAGTCTTTTACATTCCTAACCATATATGGTGTTTTCACTTACATTTTCACATACACACAGTATTTTTACGTTTCTCACCATATATGGTATTTTACATTGTTTTCTGACCCTTTATAAGGTCACCTGGGCTTTCTATTACTATACAACTTTCTATGATTTAATAACATTGCAATTTTACACAATCGTTATTCTTAATTACTATACAGTTATTTTACATATTTATTATACATTACAGTTATTACTTTTATTCTACGTTTATACAATTATTATTATTGTTTTACATATTCGTTTTTATACTGAACCAATTAACTTATTTAAGAGTTCTTTTAATATTAAAGCTGTGTGGGATATAGTTTTAAATTGTGGGAAATGTAATATATCTTTGTTGATGGTGTTTTGTATTCCTTTGCTTTTGAAAAGTCTGTTTTAGCAGGGAAATGGTTGGTTGTGTTAATTTTTTTTTTTTTTTTTAAAGTTTTGGCTAGACATTTAATTTTGAATTTGGAGAAATTTACACATACATAGAGTGTCTCATAATATATTATTATAGAATTAACATTAATTTTTATGTTTTTATAAACTGCATCTGAGAAAGTAAAAATGAATTCAAATAATTGGTTCTCAAGAAATTCATGTGAAAGAGACTATAGAAAATTAACAGATTGTATTCACTCTATATTTGTTGGATAGCTTAAAAACAAGTTTCATATCTGCTATGTTGTCAAGCTTTAGAAAGATCAAATGATGAAAATAGTGTCATATCCACAGTTAGAGAGTAACATCAATAACATAAGAGTCATAAATGGCATCCTTATAAATTTTAACTTATAGAGAAATAAAAAGTTGATCATGATCTACAAATGGAATTGTATGGATAGATTCACAATATGTATTCTCTTAATTTTTTTCTGTGTGTCTCCATGATACTGAAAATAAAAGATACACTTTAAGTAAATAAATTAATAGAATTCCATTTATTTAAAATCTCTGGTCTTGGATTTTTTTTTTGAGTTAATTCTTAATTATTTGTTTCTTGTGCATTTTTATATTTGTTTAAACATTTTCTATTATATTTTTATTCTAAATATCTTTTGAATTAATAACTAATAATAATAAATTATATTGCGTATGAATATTTAGGAGTAAAATTTAAAATTGTTTATTAAAATATTTACTTTATAAATGATTGCAGTAATTTTGACTGAATAAAAAAAAAATCCATAACTAGCAACTAATTTTGAACAAGAATAAATGTTATTGAGAAATTTCAAGTAATTATAAAAATGAAATATTGTAGAAAATAGGAAGGAAATTAAATGAACATGTAATAATTCAGCAATTTTTTATTATAAACTGCCCATGCTTTCAAAGCACTCATATTTTATTGAGAATTTTTAATAGTTATGGTTTTATATTGTACCGGTCAGTTTTGTCTGTTCATATAACAAGATCTAGCATCTAGGCAAAAGTACCTCAAGTCCAATCATGCGCAAGATACATAAGTCAGGAACACTCATGAACTCTGCCCTATTTTCCAGATCTACCAACTTATGAGCAACAATTTCAATGATACTGATCTAATTTATTTCTCCCCACCGGCATCGCAAAGCAGTGATACAAAAAGACTCTAATTTGAACTTTATTCATGTATAGAATATTATTGTTAGTGAGATTCGATCATCTAGTAAATTAAACCTTTTATATAACATCAATCTTATTACTATTCAATAAATGAAACAATACCACTCATAACATTTATGCTTACTAATTACAGATTTTTACTGATTTATATTTCTTCTACAATTTTATTGTTATATATTGTAACGATATATAAATATGTCGTTACATTAATTTAAAATAAAAACTTAAAAGTTCGCAAATAAAAGTAAAAAACTAAACGCTAAAATTAAAAATGTTTGTTATACGTATATACGTTCGCACAGATGCTAAACTTTAAAAAATTTTTTTTTTTAATAAATAAAAAAAAGGTATTTGAATGTATTTTTTGTAAAAAAAGATTTATAAAAGTATTTTAATAAAAAAATAACGTAAGTTAAAATAAAAACAGGTATTAATTAATTCCTGTAATCTATAAATGGAAATGATTGTTTATTAATTATCTAAGGGCTGTTTAATTAAAAAGTCAGATGGAAAGTTAGATAAGAGAAGAAAGGGATTTTAGCTTGACCAATGGAAGCCAAATAAAGGCCCGGACCATAACGAAAAAACAGAACAGTGACGTTTTTGTTCATGGAATCCATAGGAGGACTATAAAAAGAAAAAAAATATTGAGTTCCAGTCGGAGAGCTTTTTCCAACTTGATTTTGGTGAGCTGGCGACAAGACGCACTTGTCGTCCTCACTCACTTATTTTAAAAATGCAAAGACTGTGATACCAGGACAGAACCAGCAAATGCTACCTCCAAAATGTCAGACCGGTCTTCCAGGAAAGTCTCCGAGGGAATTGCCAACGGGACATGGACTCTTCTACCGTAAGCAATAGAACTGAACAATTGTTAAAATCATAACATTAATTAAGAACGTTAAAGATTGATAAGTAAATTTAAAATTTATAAAAAGAACTTTTCTCGGACTTATGTGTCAACTAAATTGAGAATGTGTAATTTTATATATGTTTGCGTTTGATAAAAAAATCATTTCCATTTATTATTTTTTGTATTGATATTTATTGTTTAAATTTTAAATGAGGAAATTTCAAGTTGTTTATAGACACTTGCATGGATTCGTTTGCGGTTAATTATATTTTGGTTTTCATATTTGATCAAAATATATAGACATTCGATAAATAATGATACCTTACGGTGGGTATCTAAAATGTATTTATTCGGATGTCTTTTAAGTTATTGGTGACAACGCAAGTATCTTATGGTGAATACTATTGGGTTACTTATAAGTTTCCCTCTGCAATTGTCGGTATCAATAATTTTGTATTTTGATCGTTTATGTTTATTTTGAAATGTTTTTGACCGTGGAATCTATGTAATCGATCTATGACCAACATTTTATAAAATTCATTTGTGCGAACGTATCTAAATGTTAAACTTAAGTCGGGCGTGAATGGCTATATAGATTTGTAAAGTTATATTAGGGGAGGGTAATCTTAGGTTATTTGTGTCGTTGTTGAATTGGATCAATGGATTGGATATATTTGTGTAATTAGTAGATGTAGTATGAGTTTCGCTATGTGCAGAATCGCTGTATACACCGCACCAACCCTTTGCCTATGGATGGGATTGTAAGATCGGCAAAAAGGATCGCGGTCCCTTCCTATGGAGTTTTTATTTTATTGTTCTTCTTGCTATACAGACGTCATATTCCTGTATTAGACAAGAGTCAATGTTTTCTTAAACTATATTGTTCAGATGTCCATTCCTGACAGTATAGTATCTTTGTGCTGTTGTATTTTCATGCTACATTGAATACATAAATGTATTGGATGGATTGATGCCAGTTTGACTGCGAATTTTAGCCTAGGGTTAAATAGGGATAGAATGTTTTATTTTCAAATGCAGATCTATGTAGTCTATTCATACTTGACAATCTAAATAAAAAAAATTAAAATCATTGAAATTTATGTAAATGTAAAAATAAAGAGTAATATAAAAATCTAAAAATGTTAAACCTATTCCTCGAATTTAGAATGATTTTATATGTGCGTAAATAAATATTTTATGTGTAAATTTCTGGCAGTGGCTTTTAATCTTTTATATTTAGGATATAAAATTAAGTTATATTTTATTATCTCTGCTACTCACTGAGCTAGTGACTTGGGCTAACGACCGGAATCAAAAATTAAGAAACAAAAAAATTTTTTTTTGTGTTTTGACTTGCGTATCTGCCTACTTTATAAATTTTTCTAGGTTTAAATGCCTAGATGGCGCCCTTGTAGTGCAGTTTACGTAAGTCTAGCTTTCTCCGGATCGTTACAATATGTACATGTGTTTTTTTTAATGTGTGTATTCAGATTAAATAAAAAAAGGTGTTACTTTAAGTTAACCATAACTTAAACTGAGATCATAAAGTCTAACAGTCATTAAAGACTAAAGGGCATTTTTATAATTTTATCCAGACTATAGAAGTTGGGAAATTATTGGGAGTTTGAGTAATCATATTTTCCCTATGAGTATATATATATATCACACAACCTGTGTGATTAAGCATGCTAATATGTTTAAAATGTTATAACATTATGTATTTTATCTTCACATTTTTTTAATATTTATCTAAAATGAAATAACATTATGTAATATTTAGGTTATGGATTAATCAGTATACATGAAATGAGCAATAGTATAGATGCTGTTTCTTCTGCACAAGCTTATTTTGTTGGTGAGTATTTTTTAATGCAAAACTGGTGTCATTTAATATGTAATACTTTGTGTCTAGTAAATAATATTTTGATTGTTTGTTAAAACGTTATCTAATAGTGTTATTATATTAATTAAAATCATAAAAATGAATCATTTGTAGTATTCTTAATTTCTCCTCTTTTTTTTTTAAATAAAATAAATCAGAAATGGGATTGAGAATGCTATGATGAAAACTCCAAGAACAATTAAAAAAATAATAAACCATTGACATATGTTAATTTTTTTATTTAATGCTATTTAGAAGAAATATATATGAAGAAAGTGAAAATTCTTTTTAACTTTAATAATTGCTAAAAAAAATTAAGAAAATAATAGTCTTAAATACTTATTGCAAGGCAAAGATCACTTAATGAATGTCAAGAGGTAGATGTTATTGGGCTATTTATCAACTGATTAATGAATGTTTTTATAGTTTTTCTTTTTAAATGCTTTTATTTAAGATAGAGTATCTGTCTGTTGATTGGTATGTTTGTTTGTAAACTTTTGTAATGAGATTTAATAGAATTAAATTCAACAGAATAGTTTCAAATTTGGTATGTAAGTAAGAAATATCAGGCTAAATGATATGGGATTATAATATTGTAAATAGGTGATCAAATTTTTTAGAAATGGAAACAGAGTGGGAAAATATTTTGATATATTTTAACACTTTTCTTAGAACTTTAATGTTATTAAAACAGGCAAAACTCTCCCTACAATAGTGCCACTCAGTGCAAGCTAGAGTAATCAGTGGATACTAGAAGGCTTGTGCATAAAATTCCCATTTAGTGCCTACTCATCCAATATCCTCAGACTAGTTTCTGGCTTATGGCCTTTGTCAGGAGCCTTGGATCTAAGAGCACTGCACCTAGATCTTAGGATCTAATGCAAACCCTCTAGCAGCCACCTTTTATCTCTACTTAACTGCAAAACTATGAGAATAAAATTGAAAACACAATAGTATTTTTAATCTAAGCTCATTAGCTTATATAGTCATAGCTTATATAGTCATATAGGTCTGAACTCAGTTCAGTACCCATACATTTTGGTGTCTTTGGTTCTTGGATAATCATAGCCACCACTATCCTGTTATGTGGTATTTGTATTAAACTACCAAATATCACATGATCATCATTTCTTATGCTTACTCATAACTATTATTAAAAGAGGCAAAACTCTCCATGTAGTAGTACCACTCAATGCAAGCCAAAGTAATCAGTGGATACCAGAAGGCTTGTGCATAAAATCCCTATCTAGTGCCTACTCATCCAATATCCCCAGACTACTGTATGAAGAGTTTTGCCTGTTTTAATAACAGTTATGAGCGAGCATAAGAAACAGTGATCATGTAATGTTTGGTGGTTTAACTTTAATGTTTTAAGTAAGACTCATAAGAAGGCAGTATAAAGATTTTTTTGCTTTCCATTTAAAGGTATAATAATATTTTAAAATCAAGATTTAATAGATTTAAATTCATTATAATTTGTTGAAATTTTGTGTATATATATTTTTAAATCTCTATCAAAATGATAAAGCATAATATTTTAATACTGTTTCCCTGAAAATAAGATCTAACCAGAGAATAAGTCCTAGTATGATTTTCAGGATGTTCGTAATATAAGATCTACTTAAGATTGTCAGTAAGACAGACGGATTTCATTCATCTGTTGAAACACATGTACTTATAGAATTATATGAGGGGGAACCCAAAAAATAATCAGAATTTTGTTATAAAAAAAAAATGTATATTTATTTTTAGGTATTGCAAACTGAATCTCTTTCAAAGTATAATCTATTTAATATAATGCACTGATCTAAATGAGTTTTTCACCTTTTGAAGTAGTCCGGAAACATTTGCAAAGTGATATCTTTTAATGCCTTTGTCATTTTTTTCTTCACCATTTCCAAGTCCACAAAAAATATAAATTGAGACATTTTTCTTATTCAAAAGATTAAAAAGAAGTTGCACGGAGTGAAATCAAGAGAATGTGGTAGATGGATAACTTGGCTTATGTTGAATTCAATTAAAAATTGTTTCACACTCAAGCTTTATGTGATAGCACTATCATGATTAAACAGGCATTCATCATTTGCCACAAAATGGAACATATACATTTTACTGCATTGTAAATTTTAAATGCCTGATCATTACAAATGAATGAACAATGCCATTTGCATTTAAAAAAAAAAAATCAGATCATGTTGATATGTGATTTCATTCGCCAAGTTTTTTTTTTAATGTGGGGAATTTAACACTTCCATTAAACCAATCATAAACCTGTATTTTCTACAGCAACTTGCTTGTAAGCTGTTTCAAACAGTACAACTGTTTTTCCTAAAAGAAAACAGAAATTCACATTGTTCCAACTTTTCAGCCTCATAAAGCAATGAATGTATAAATATATATGTAGATTTTTTGTACTTGATTAAATATAGATGGGTCTACATGAAAAAAATAAGACATCCCCATGAAAATAAGTCCTAATTCATTTTTTGAAGCAAAAAAATAAATGTAAGACCAGGTCTTATTTCCAAGGAAACACAGTAGGTGATCTAATTTCTTAAAATAAGGGGAAATATGGGGGGTGGGGGTGGAATTTGAATATTTTGATATCAAATTTAAAAACTGTTCTAAGAAATTCAATGTTTTAAGTAAAACTCATGACTTCTTGGTTTTATTTAATTTAAAATAAGAAAGTTAATGTACAATATAGTTTTAGTAAGCTTTTTAAAAAAAAACAACTTTCAAATAAAAAGAAAAAATGCCCAACAATTTTCAACAGAAAAGTTAATTACTTAATGCTTTATTATACATATATATAAAATTATGATGTGCACATATTAAATATAGTATATACATAAGGAGTATACATATTAATTTATTGCAGAAGCATCTAGTAACATATATAAATTATAAGTGTCAAATTGATTTACAGTAAAATTATGTGTCAAGTGAAGTTCATTTATAATATAGTTTTGGTAAACATTTTTTTAAAAAAAAAATTTCCAATCAAAAGCAAAAAAGTTAAAAGCATATTTCATAATTTTTGTTACTTAATATTTTTTTATACACATGTATTACTATGTACACATACTACATATATACATAAAGGGTATACTTATTAACTATATATAGCAGAAATATCTAATGATACATTTTAACTATAAGTGTCAAGTTGATTTAGAATACAGTTACTGTGCCAACACTAAAAAGAAATAAAAAAATATTTTAATATTAAAGGCTTTTATTTACTGTGCACTAAAAAGAAAAAAAAAGTAATTGTTTCTTCAACTACAATTGAAGCTTTTAGATTTATCTTGAAATAAAAGTGTGTGTGTCCAGAAATTGTCTTAATTAATTTATGAACCCTCAATACTTTTATTTCAAATTAAATCTAATTGTGGTTGAAGAAACAATATTTTTTTAATGCACAGTAAATAAAAGCATTTAATATATATAAAGCTCTATGTTTTATTTTAAAAAGTTTATTGTTATTTTTTGCCATTTTTTTTCATTGAAATTTTTATTTAGGAACTTAATATTTATTATATAAGTAAAAGTACATTTTTTTTTGTATAATAATCATTTAATAATAATCAGAAAATAAATTCTTACAACAGGTATTGTAACGGTCAGGTTTGTACATTTGCTCAACAGACTGAGAGTCCAAGCCAGAGAACCAAAAGCTGACCAAGTCGGGATAGTAATACCCTACGTCTGATCATACCCTAACTCTCTCACTCGTGCTTCCAAGTCAACCCATCATGAATGACATGCCTGAAGTTACACTCGATAACTCTTTGATCATGTTCCAGCAATAGCAAAGCAGTAAAACATGAGACATTCCCCCCTATTACCTATTCTATTATATAACTTAACTAGTGATTCATAAAATAATGAGCAAGTAATGACTGAGACAAATTTATATTTCATAAATTTAATATAACATTTAATAAATACTAAAGCATAGTAACTGGTGTATAGCTAGCTCACATGCAGGTGAGTGGATTCTCTGGGTTATAAAACAATATTACAAAGCAATGAGTGGATTCTCAGGGTTATAAAATAATATTACAAAGCAATGAGTGGATTCTCAGGGTTATAAAATAATATTACAAAGCAATGAGTGGATTCTCAGGGTTATAAAATAATATTACAAAGCAATGAGTGGATTCTCAGGGTTATAAAATAATATTACAAAGCAATGACTTTTTAATAAGCTTATGTCATCTTTCATGTTCTAATTCATGCTATGTTCTATATATTTGAAATCGGTTATAGTTAGCTAGCTAGAGTGATCGATTGGTGGATAAATGATAGAGGTTATATTATTATTAAGTTTAAGATTATATCATTATTATTAAGTTTAAGATTATATTATACTCATTAAGTTTAAGATTATATTATAAATACTAAGTTTAAGATTATATTATTAATACATTTAAAATCATATTAGAGACATTTGCGTGATATATAATTGTTATACAGATAAACACATTAACTCAGATTCTAGATCGGATCAACGCCGAAGTTACTTTGTAGGGAAACTGAACTGAAGTGTGGTGGCAGTTGAACGTCAGATTCTAGTGCGTTATAAACTATAGTATCAGATAAATGCGACTCGAATGCATTCTTAATTGAGGTTTATTACCTAGTAAACGGTTCCCTAACCGATCTGCTTGCTATAATGGAAGAGGCCTTTTTATTAAGTGAACAGAAGAGTGGCTTATGAGCCCTTTGGAAACGCTTTGGTTCCGTTATATACGAATAACTGTCACATTTGCCTAAACTTTCGAGGCGTGACTGGACATGGATCAATCTTGAGGTGGGCCAAATGATATTCATAGCAAGTAGATATGCATATTAATGCAAATTAGCAATACATTCGCAACGCTAAATTAATATTTTATAAATTAATTATGCCAAAATCTTAGCTTCTTCAGTTCTACTACCACCGGTCAGTTCATAAATGAGCTTATTAAATTATATGATAAAGGCGATAATGAGAATCTGATTTAAGGTTTTCTGCATAGCTACTTATTCTCTAATTAAACGAAGTTATAGCAAACTTAAGATTTTTTAGAACTGGGAACATTAATTATATGTAGTATAACCTACATCTAATATCAAACTGATTTTTAAATAATCTAAAATATGGGTTATAAAATAGCTCATGCAAATTATTGATTTTTAAATAAATTACTCATCTTAAATAACTCGTCAAAATAGACCTTACTAATAATGCAAAATGTTTTAAATAGCGAATGCAAACCTACATTTTACATAGCTTGCGTAAAATATACTTTTTCAAATAACTGGCAAAAGACATATTTTAAATCACTTACGCAAATATAATTCTTAAATAAGCTTGGCAAAATCTGCGTTTTAAATAACATACGCAATATATATGTTTTAACTAACTTTAGCAAACATTTTCATTTTAGATAACTTGAGAAAAAGATGCGTTTTAAATAATATACGCAAAATATACATTTTAAATAACTTTAGCAAAAGATTTTCATTTTAAGGAACTTTAGCAAAGATGTGTTTTAAATAACTTGTTCGGGCATTATAAATACCGATTTACTCTAGTACAAATATAATTCAGAAAGGAGTCTTGGCTATATTCTTTATATCGCAATAATCTGATATAATAAAAGTGATTACTCACTCCCCTCCCCCCGATAATTTATTAACACACAAGACTCCGTTCCGATAAAAACACAGCATAAATCAATAAACATGAACTTAAAACTAAAGATAGATGACATAAGAATAAATTGCATAAAACGATCAATAAGATGATAATTTAGAAATAAGAATTTGTTGTATGGTTTTATAGAAACTAGATGTTTAGGATTATTTAAAATTATTAATGATCAAGCAAGAATTTGGAGAGTGTTCTAAGATTTAAACAAATTTAAGATAAACATTTTAGTTGAACATTTAGAAAATATAATTAATTATGTGATTTATTTGTTAGCTAGCTTTCATTTAAAATACGTTTTAGTTATGAAATTTAATATTTGGCAGAAAGGATTTACCGGCAAAGTCTTTAAGGCATTGTTCAATATGCTTCTCTCTCTATTCAGTCAGGCTGGGCTTCTCTTAGGTTTTAGTCTGGATGTAGCTTCGCAAATTTATTTCTGTGGCAGCTTTCCCCATTTCTCTGGTCAGGAACTCTCTGGTCTCTCAGGTACAGCTTCTTTCTTACTGTGCTGGGCATGGTGGAGGTTTTCTCTCATCGGTAGCCGCTCGTGGAAGAGCAAACGGCTGTCTCTTTGTCTCTAGCCCACTATCATCTTTGGAGCCACTTGGATGGTAGCTTTTTAAGATTCAGCTTTCTTAAACGGCAGGAACAGTTTTCTTATTTAACTTCAGCTCTGATCTTCGGAAATAATTTCGGCAGCAATCACAACTTTCACAGCAACAGGAAAAATTAACACAGATGATGATGGATGGATGGAAGAGGACCCTTGATGGCTATTTTGGCCCTTTTTATACTGTATTTTTGACAGTAGTAACCTCCTACTTTGAGTCATGCCACATCACAAGATGACTAGTTTCGAACTAGCCTTTAACCAAATATCCAGTTAGTAAAATATTTAGTATGTCTAAATCTGGACTTGGTAAGGCTTTATTGTTTTAATTGATGTCATAGTTAAAAGATATATTTTCAAGAGAATGGTCACAAGCAATTTGTATAGATTTTTGTATAGATTTATGCCTGACTGAATATTATAATTGGTCTTAGTTATAATTTTTAAATAGGTCAAATTTTGGCCAAAGATTTATTTTTAGAACGAAGTGTTAAAACTGATAAAACTTTCTGCTAGTAATTTTAAGCAAACAAAAGAATTGAAAACTTGGAAATTATTTAAAATAAACTGACTTAAAAAAATAATTATTTAGAACGAATATTGAAAAATAAGTAATATTATAATTTTAAACTTATTATGCTGCTATATAGATAAATTTTAATTACACAGTTATGTTTCTTTCAGTTTTAACAAATCTAACTGAATATGCCCGTATATAAATATTTGAGACTGTATTTTTATATTTATAATTGATAGGACGATTATATACGCACATACTCGCAATATTATAAGCACAAAGTTTTTAAAATTTAAGAAATACACGCCATCTGAGTACAACAAATATATACTATTATCGAAGATAATAGGTGAAACAGATGTAACTGTTTCAGTATATAAATATCAAAATTTTTTTTATATACATAAAAAGCCTTTTTCAGCACCTGATTTTTTAAGTCTTCAAATAAAAACAAACACAAAATACTGTATTTGCTTTTACTTTTAGCAAAAAAACATTGCTAAAATCTAAACAAAGTGCCATTTTTCTTCTACAGGGCATATGTTAATGCGCTGATTTTTGCTGTACTTCTCTAAATAAATAATTTACTTCTAGAATATTATAAAATAAAATGCATGAACCAAGTAAAACTAATTGAAAATATTTTGCAATTATTGAAATACTTCTAATAAAACTTAGTGATTATAAAGTTCCATAAATCTGTGCCATTGTGTTTTTCATTATAGTAAAAATTGCAGAGGAAATTTCAAATATTTTTAAATTTTGTGTATATATAAAGTAATATAAGTGATAATTTAAGATAATAGCAATGTAATCATTAATAAAAATAGTTTGTTTAATAACACATTTCAAAATATTATGTTGTATTGCCATTGTGTCATGTTATAATTTTTTTGTTTGTGTTTTTATGACATAAAAATTACCTATTAAGGATTAATATTATCTGACTTCTGGTTTAGATATAATAATAATTAATTGTATGGTTATTTGTCACAATATCAAGTGACATTCAAATTCCAAAATGATAGAATAAATACCACAATTCATTTAATTTGCCAAACTGAGAATTCCTCTTCCCCCATTTCTCATCTGATAATTGATCCAAAAAAACTAACTATTATGTTAAATAAATTCATGCTAATGTTACAGGTATAATTTATGAAAAATATGATATTAAACCTATCATTGCTTTTTACATTTACATTTTATTCATATCATATAATATCTTCAAATATATTACTGAATAATTTTTGATAAAAAACTTTAAAGATACATCATGATAATCACACTTCTGATAGTAGATATCAAATCAGTAACCAAAATTTAGCTAGGTATCATAATTTTTGTTTTTGTTGTATGATTACTAGTATGTCAAAAACTGCTATATATGTGTATAATAATTAATAAGTTTTGTTAAAATAAGTTATATGTATATAATAATTAACGTTTTATTAAAATAAGTTTTGTTAGATGAAATAGACAGGAATTTTGTAATTAAATTTGGTACGCTATTAAAGATAAGCGCTTCAGATTAGAAACTAATTAAGCAGCTAGATTAAAAGTGCTGATTACTAAAAGTAGACAATAGGAGAATTAATTGGTTTCTAAAACATTCCTTAACAAGAAAAAAGAAAGAACAAAAAATAACTAAGCAGCACTTGCAGCGGGGAACTCATTGAATGCACACGAAAGTCAAGAGTTTTAACTTAGCAACGGAACAAACCCAGTGAACTCCACCACTGAAGGTTAAAAAGTGGACCTAGGAACTTTGCAGGCCACACCGGTCTATATTATGTTTTTTGTATGCCTACATGGCCAGCGTTCGTAAGTTAAACTTAATTGTCTTATAACTATATATGTAATATTATTTATCCGACTGATAATTCTATTAAACTATTTGTCTAATCATTTGGTTTCTGCTGTCTATTTACCTGATTGTTAAGCCGAGTGAGTGGCTGTACACAGCAGAAAATTGGCGCAGTTAATCGACAGGATACGTTCCAGTAGAAAAATCTGGTGCAATTTAGAAACAGTAGTGGATTCGAATTGAATTGTATAACGTAGAGAAAGCTACAAGGAAATTGAGAATCGAAGTCCGGGTGAATATCGAATTAGTAGTCGGAAAAATTGTTTTAGTAAGCGTATTAATTTGTTTTAGTAAGCGTATTAACAG
Organism: Epiperipatus broadwayi; assembly: GCA_028023455.1. Taxonomy (NCBI): domain Eukaryota; kingdom Metazoa; phylum Onychophora; class Udeonychophora; order Euonychophora; family Peripatidae; genus Epiperipatus; species Epiperipatus broadwayi. The sequence goes on from JAQFVV010000115.1 coordinate 3,680,629, forward strand.
TAATTTGTTTTAGTAAGCATATTAATAGAAGTTTGTCCCAGTAAGCATGTTTAATAGTTATCTCGTAGTGAAATAGAAATTTTTTTTTATAAAAAAAAAAAAGCAAAATAGAAAATGATGACATCAGTGCCTCAGGTAACAATTAACGAGTTCAACGTTAATAACCCTTTTGATTGGCCAATTTACCTTAAGAGAATCGAGAAACTGTTTTTGATTAATGGCACGACAAGCGACCCCATTAAAGTTGCCACATTATTGTGTTATGCCGGGCAACAAGTAATCGAAATAGCAAATAGACTCTGTGATCACGAAGAGCCAGAGAATTTGCCATACAATGTAGTTACGGGGAAATTAAATAATTTTTTCAGTCCCCAGCCTTTGAAGCATGTCGCAAGACTACACTTCAGAAACCGAAGGCAAAACAAGGGAGAGCGTATACGAGATTATGATCAAGCTCTAAGAGAACTTGCTAAAAGTTGCAGTTATGGCGATGCCTTAGAGGATAATCTGCTTGAGCAATTACTTTGGGGCATGTCAGACGATAGGCTTAGGCAGCAGTTACTGGCCTCAAGAGAGTTGACGTACGATGAAGCAACCAAAATGGGAGTAGCCCACGAAATAGTACTCGACCAATCGGAAGAATTTAGAAATTTTACCCACAAAAATGACAGTAATGCGTATATTCGGAAAACTGAAAATAAGTCCCAACCTATTAAGAGCAAAACATATGAGATAGTGTGTTATTGCTGTGGAAAAAAAGGCCACATGGCTCGTAAGTGTAAATATAATAAGGAGCATTGTAGGACCTGTGGTAAAGTTGGGCATTTGCAGAAAGTATGTCGAAATAAAGGAGAAAAGGATCGTGGCAGCTCGCCAACTTGTAAAGTCGAAAATAAAAAAAAGTGTGATATTTACAATACACAGATTGGATACGGAAATCAGTTTATGCTGACAGTTAATTTATTAAAGACACCAGTAAAAATGGAAATTGACAGCGGAGCAGGCATGTCAATGATGACACTTGAAGACTGGGAGAAAGTAGTGCAAAATCGAAAAAATCCTCCTTTATTAATGAAGACAAGTTTAAGAGCAAAAGATGCTAGCGGAAATAGTATGAAAATATTAGGGAAGGTGATGGCTCAGATTGAATTAAATAGTAAGGTTCGAACACTACCGTTATATATAGTACAAGGCGGTCTAAATCCTATTATAGGTAGGGAATGGTTCGATGCTTTGGGAATAGAGATATGTGTGATAAATAAAGTTGCTATTGAGCAAGAAATGAGAAATAAATATTGTGAATTATTTAAAAGTGATGAGGGAAAAATTATTACGATGCCTATAAACATAGAGCTACAAGGTGGTGCGACCCCCGTTATCTGCAGACCCAGAAAAGTTCCTTTTGCGCTGCAAACTAAGGTGGAACAAGAGTTGATAAATCTGGTTAGTAAAGGTGTATTAACGCCAGTCGAGAAAACGGAATGGGCCACTCCAATCGTGGTTATATCTAAACCAAATGGGCAGATCCGCATTTGCGGAGATTATAGGACCACAATAAATAAAAACCTCACTAAAAGTCAGTATCCTGTACCAAATGTCAGGGAAATACTGGCAAATATGCAAAAGGCAAGTCACTACGCTAAAATTGATTTAAAGGCCGCATTTCACCAGATACCAGTTTCTGAACGCACCTCAGAATTGCTAACTATTACAACACATAAGGGATTGTTTAAGTATAATAGATTGCCTTATGGAATTACGGTTGCACCAAATATTTTCCAGGCCAAAATGGACATGCTGTTCCAGCAAATGGATGGTGTAACACCGTATTTTGATGATATTTTGGTCGTGGCCAATTCAGAAGAGGAATTACGTGAACGAGTTTTAAAAGTTTGCGACAAGTTATGTAGTTTCGGAGCTAAAATAAACTCAGACAAATGTATCTGGATGGCAACTGAATTAAAATTCCTGGGACACATAATCTCAAAAAAGGGAAAGAGACCCGACCCTCAAAAAATTGCAGCCGTAAAGGAAGCACGAAGACCCAGAAATGTTAAAGAACTTCAAGCTTTCTTAGGACTTCTTAATTATTTTGAAGTTTTTCTTAAGGGGAAAGCTCACATAGCAAAACCGCTATACAATTTATTAAAAAAGAGCCAAAAATGGATTTGGGATCAACCCCAAGAAAAAGCTTTTTGTGACACAAAAGAATTATTAACGTCAAACAGCTTATTAGTACACTACGACAGTAGCCTCGAATTGATATTGACAACAGATGCATCCGAAGTTGGAGTAGGAGCAGTCTTAAGCCATACAGTAGCTGACGGTGAGCGACCAATTGTCTACGCTTCCAGAACGTTAACAAAAGCTGAGCAAAATTATAGTCAACTAGATAAAGAGGCGCTGGCTATCATATTTGCGATAAAAAAGTTTCATCAATATTTGTATGGTCGACAGTTTAAAATCTTTACCGATCATAAACCGCTGTTGGGATTATTAGCAAAAAATAAAACTGCCCCTGATCATCTAAGCCCTAGAATGTTACGTTGGGTTAATCTGTTATCAGGCTATGATTTTGATCTAAATTTCAAAAAAGGAAAGATCATTAAACACGCAGACGCACTGTCAAGAATGCCCATTAAAGCTGAACTACAAAAAGACGACCAAACTATTAACTATATCGATAATTGGAACAACGAATTAATAACCAGTGAAAAGGTAGCTAATTGGACTAAAGCTGACCATGGATATAAACACTTAAGTAAATGGATCAGCAAAGGCTGGCCACAAAGTCGGCCCGAGAGACTACATAAAACTTTATGGGACGTAAGACAAAGACTGTCCATAAACAAGGGATGTATTTTAATGGATGATAGAGTGTTGATACCGAGCAGTGGGCGGAATAAGATTCTTCACTTAATTCATCAAGGTCATCCTGGGATAGTGCGGGCCAAAGCTCTGGCTCGTAGTTACATATGGTGGCCCGCCATTAATATTGACATAGAGAAATATGTGAAATCATGTGAAAGTTGCCAAATAAATGCAAATATGCATGAGAAAAAATATGCTGCTTGGCCGGCAGCTGAAAGAGCGTGGAGCCGTATTCACGTTGACCACGCTGGACCATTTCACGGCTTTATATTTTTGGTAGTGATCGACGCTTATTCAAAGTGGATGGAATATAGAGTAGTGAAAAACACCAGTACCGAAGAAACAATCGCAAAACTGAAGGAGATTTTTGCTTTCCATGGGATTCCTGAAACAATCGTGTCTGACAATGGTACCAGTTTCACATCCACTAAATTTGAAGAATTTCTCACAGAATGGGGAATTAAACACTTAGCCACGCCCCCATATCACCCGGAGTCCAATGGTATTGCAGAAAAGGCAGTACAAACTTTGAAGCAAACGTTACGGAAGGAAGGCACTGCAAATATACAAGACACCTTACATTCTGCCTTATTATATCAACATAGTACTCCGTGTGCTACAGGCAAATCTCCTGCAGAATTAATTTTCGGACGGAAACTCCGCATGAAACTATCGTTAATCCACCCAGAACAAAACTCTACACACTACGAAAGCAACACTGGAGATACTATTTACTCCAAGGGAGAAAAAGTCTGGGTTAGAGACGTTATCAGGAAATACTGGGTGAAGGCCTTCATAAAAGAAATTCTGTCAAAACAAATAATACTTGTAGAGACAGAAACTGGAAAAACAACGCGCAAGCACATAAATCATGTGAGACGTCGAGAAGAATTAGTGCAAACCGGAAGTACTGCAGCACCGCGCATTCCCAAAAGCGAAGAGAAATCCGACGATCAAGAAACTGAAGGAGCCAACAAAACACCAGTAGAAGAGAAGTACGACGATCAAGAGACCAACAAAACGCCAGTAGAAGAGAAAACATCTCCACGAAGATCTTCAAGAGCAAGAAAAGAACCCGCGTACTTAAAAGATTATGTAAGACTTCAGAAACAATAATTTCTGAAGTGGTGGAGGTGCTATATACGTGTATAATAATTAATAAGTTTTGTTAAAATAAGTTATACGTATATAATAATTAATGTTTTATTAAAATAAGTTTTGTTAGATGAAATAGACAGGAATTTTGTAATTAAATTTGGTACGCTATTAAAGATAAGCGCTTCAGATTAGAAACTAATTAAGCAGCTAGATTAAAAGTGCTGATTACTAAAAGTAGACAATAGCTGAGAATTAATTGGTTTCTAAAACATTCCTTAACAAGAAAAAAGAAGGAACAAAAAATAACTAAGCAGCACTTGTAGCGGGGAACTCATTGAATGCACACGAAAGTCAAGAGTTTTAACTTAGCAATGGAACAAACCCAGTGAACTCCACCACTGAAGGTTAAAAAGTGGACCTAGGAACTTTGCAGGCCACACTGGTCTATATTATGTTTTTTTGTATGCCTACATGGCCAGCGTTCGTAAGTTAAACTTAATTGTCTTATAACTATATATGTAATATTATTTATCCGACTGATAATTCTATTAAACTATTTGTCTAATCACTTGGTTTCTGCTGTCTATTTACCTGATCGTTAAGCCGAGTGAATGGCTGTACACAGCAAAAACAAAATAAACCATTTAGAGACATAGCTGTATTATAATTCTTATTATTATCAATGACTATCAAGATGACATTGATATATGGTAATTATATGAATATTTTTCCCAGTGCAAGATGGGGGGCAAATAAAATAATAACATTGGTGATATAGATGAATTCTATCATAACAATAATGAATGCATTGAATACCCTGAAAACCCAAACTGATATTTCAAAATTGTAAGAATTAGGATTTGATGTCTAATATACATTTTCTAAATTATATCTGGAAAAAAATTTGTTTAGATTTGAGTAATTCTTGTTTATAAAATTCCTCTGGTCTAGTTTTGGTATTAAAACTTCAATCTTCTATTAGTGGCTACTAAGAATCTAATAAATTTGATTTCTTTGAACTCTATTGCATGATGTTCATAATCTTCTTTTTATTATATTTGTACATAATAAATTATGTATTAATGATTAATACAACAACATGTATTATCTAACTTCTTCATCACTGTCATAATTGCTATATTGTTGTCATACAAGTGTAAATCATATGAGGGGTATAGATGTAGTTATGGGAAAATAAGAGATTAAAATTCACCATTATTATTATAAATCTATATTTGTTTGTGGCAGTCAATTATTATTTATTCTTTTGATATCTTTGAAGTAGATAGCCTCACTTTAAAATTTTAATTTGCATATTCAACATTAATAAATGAACTTTATATTGAATATATATTTGAGTCTTATAAAATAAATGATGTATCTATCTCTTATTTTTCTCTTATTGGAAAATATATGGGTAAAGTGCACTGAAATGATTTTTTTTCTTCAAGAAAGTGATTCTTCCAATTGCATTTTTTTTCTTAGTCTGTGAATGTTTTTCTCTCATAACAAATTATCACTGCATTGCTTCAAAAAAATCCTAATTATATTCTTTCTTTAATAAAAATATTATTTTTTATTTATTTGAATCACTAATTGTTAAGTTTAATTAATTCTTGAAATTTCTTTTGTGTGCACATGTATAAAAAGCATGTATGAAGTATATAATAATTTTATTAATTCAAATATATCTTGTCATCTGCATATTGCTTTAGACTTTGATAAATTTGCTTTAGACTTTGATAAATTTGTTGTTAAAAAATAATAATAATAATAATAGAATATAAAAGTGATTTACCTGCTGAAGAAGAAGCTGTAAGTAGCAACCAAAAAAAATTAAATCAAATTAATTTAGGCCTAGTACTTTCGAGGTTTTCCCTCATATTCATGGCCAAAATAAGTTATAAACATTGCTGTAATGTTACCAAATAACAATAATAATAATCAGATGGTACTATTGCTCAAGAGTTCATAAAAAATGAGGATTGGAAGTGACAAAACTGGACTCTACCATTGCACCAAATCATGAAATGATTATTAGAACTCTGCTTCTATAAAAATAAATTTGTTGCTATTTAATTAATTGAAATTCAATTTAATGATTAGTCATTCAAGAGATCATGTGATATATAAGCACTAGAAATGATAGGTTGAGCTTCAATCCAGGAATTTTGGTTTATTGTAACAATGTGTTAAATTACGTAGGCGAAATCAAATTAATTTTCACCAGTACTCATATATATTATATATGCACATATTGAGTATTTAAATAATGATCAGAAGAGTAACAAGGATATTCATTGTCAATGAGCTTTCTTAAAAAGTGAAATTTCACTGGAATCTAATTATTATTATACTTTAACTATTCACTGGCTAATCATAAATTGAAAATCAGGCAATATTATAACTGATAATATTATGGTATTGTGATCTATTGCCAGATGATTTCATAAAACATTGTTTAAATTTTTAACACTGTATTGGAGATTTTAAAAATCTTTAATAAAATCATTTAAATAAATTATATAAAAACTCTGTCAGGTAATGAAAATTATTCTACACGAATAAGTGTGATAAACAGAGCACAAAAACATTAATTATAAACAACAATTAGCCAAGCGCTTTCGGTACTGTATACCAGAATCATAGTGACATAGGAACTGAACGGTTAATATTCTAGTGCATGCTCAGTGGAACACTAGTGTTATGCTGATTAATAACGTTTTTAGACTTTGCAATAAACCAAGCCTTTTGCAACTTCCTTTTCTGATCATTTGACTCATTGCACACAGTAGTAATATTTTGAGGCTAAAACTCATGACCACAATTACTTTCATGATTTGAAAAAACAGAATTAACCTGCAAATCACTTTTAGATTTTTTTGTACTGATAAATATGCTGTTGCAATCGCGTTAAAACATTCACCTTCGTTTCCCCGAAATAAATAGCATTACAACCAATTTTTTTGCAAATAATGGAATAAACCACTTCATACTTATTCATTTCTTCTACATTATCCTTTGAATTGTTTATTAATCTATTCAAACCTAAAGGGGAACAGTATCCTACATTATAATCTTCACTGATAATATTTTTTAATATCTTACTTATAGATGGCACATAAGCTAAAGAAAACCACTTTTTGACTGCTTTATTATTCACATCCACTTTATGTTTAAACTTTAAATTCCGATAAAACAAACATAATTGTCTGTGTAATATAGTTTTTTTGTATCCCACCCCTATCAAATCATCCATATATTTATCAATATTATTTTTCCTATCTGCTTCAAATTTACACAGATGCAAATTGTGATACAAAAAACACTTAAATCCAGCCATTTTATAATTCAAAGGAACATTCAATGACGAATGTATATGTTCAATGGTTTAACAAACATTTTATACCCAAACATATTACAGCATTTATATACATTTACATCTAAATACTTTAAGACACCATCATTTTCAAACTCAATAGTCCATGACAAACTGGAATTCTTATTTAATTCATTGAACATATTCATTATCACATCTTTTGAACCATACACAAAAACATCATCCACATATCTTCTATATATTAAATCATAACTCCTTATAAATGGCTCCACAATATGTTTTTCCATTTCTGAAATGTATAAACTACACACAATACCACTCCCTGCCAACCATTTTTCATTTGATAATGATCCTTTCCATATTTTGCAGTAATATCCCCATTAACCCATTCCAACACTTCCATAATAAATCTGGCTTTACAAGAGTCTACATTATAATCCATCAAAAGTTTATTAATTACACATCGATTTATTACAGTCCACTGATCCATATAACTCGCATACATCCAATGAGGCCATATAATCATCATCAACCACCTTGGCAGACTCCAAAATCTGAACAAATTCAAATGTAGAATTAATTGTATATTCATCAAAACCCACCAAATCTTGAAACCATTTTACAATCAATTGCGATGCTTTCTGATAATAACAACCCCCAAAATCTATCATCAACCTTAATGGAACATCCTTTTTATGAACTTTAACATTTGCAAACAAATATGGAACAATTGCAGCTGACGGATAAATCCTCAAATATTCATTTCTCCTAAATATTTTACCAACATACGGTCGCAAAACATTGCAAACAAACTTGTCCTTATACACTTTTAACTTATAATTCTCAAGTTTTTCAAAGTTCAACATAACAATTTGCTGAGAAATTTTCTGTTTATATATATATGTCCATCCATCAACACAATTCTGTTGCCTTTATCTTCTTTTGCACAAATAATATTTTTATCCTTCAGCAACACTCTGAAATTATTAATTGTTCTATACCACTTTTTTATCCTGTGCAAAATTATAATAACGATCTTTTAACAATGGAGCAACCTGCTTAATCACCATCTCCTTCTCTGAAAACTCATATGCTGTCTCAATATCTGCAATAATCTCCATATTCGGATCCCTCCAACCACCAACAACAAATCTAGGACCGCATTCCAACAAAGATTTAAATTCCATTGACAAATTTTCATTTGATAAATTCACAAAATTATCTTGTACTTCATTATAAATTATTACATTTTGTTTCCTCACTAAAAAATTAAATTTATTCTCAAATTTATGCTGTAAAAACATTTGCAAAACATTACACCTATCAATAATATCATCCGGTATTGAATAAAAATTTAAAATTCTCCGCCTTCTTGCAACATTTAAATATAATTGTTTTTTTTACAATCTTTCACAATACACTTTAATAACATAATCCTCATTAACCTCATGGCTTCTCTCTTCTTGTAAATGGAAGGGTTAATAACAAAATTACAACAGTTTGGAAAAACTTTAAATTTCATGCACTTCTTTAAGAACTTTAACCATTCTCCAAGTTTAACAATTTATTTACATAACTTCAAGGCTTTTACGTACTTCTGATCAAATTGAAATTGATACTCCATAATTATACTTAAATAAATAATCAGTGTAACACTAGTGTTCCACTGAGCATGCACTGGAATATTAACCATTCAGTTTCAGTATGTTGCCATGATTCTGGTATACAGTACCGAAAGCATGTGGCTAATTGTTATTTATAATTAATGTTTTTGTGCTCTGTTTATCATGCTTTATTCATGTAGAATAATTTTAAAATCATTTAAATATAATGTTTCATGTTTAATTAATAATACAATTGAATATTTCGTCATGAATTAAACTGACATGGAATAACCAAGCATATACTTTTTTTTTTGTTATTGCAAAACAAGATTGCCTATTGATATTCATTTGCGAAAATATCAGAATTTAACTCAGAATGAAGTATTTCTGAATCTAGATACTAAATTTTAAATGAAAATATCTAAAGAAATTATCAATAATTTTCTTGGTAATTTGCTAATCATAAATATATCATCTCTGGATATTGATCTGTCTTATAAAATGTTTTAAGAAACTTGAGAAAATTCAGAAGTTTTAGAAAGAACTTAGAAGATAGGAAGTGATGGTTAAAAATAAATTTTAATTATATTTAATTAGTGGTATATTTTGTATGTAATTTGAAATGAATGTATTGCCAAATGGTCATTTAATTAGAATTAATCTTAAAAAATGTTAAATAGTTTGGTTACAATTATGAGGTTTTTCGCCTTTACAGATCTGATCAAATTATCCTAGATATTAATAATTATTTATTTATTTAATCATATATTATTTTGTTTATATCACTATTTTGAGAAACAAATAGGAAGATTTTTTTAATGTAATAATGTAAAAATTAGAGAAATTATATTTTTGTTTCTGTTGACTTTTTTTTTTAAAGGCAAAAAAAAGGTGATAAGAAGAGAGTCTTGTTTTATTATTTCTGTTTTATATTCATTACTAGAAAATTATTTATTGTCATTTTTCAATAATCAATTACCATGATAGTGATGTATGCTTTAACAAAACTTTTTGTTAAACTATGAGTTTTTTTATTAACTTAACAATTTAATTGCTTATTATGTTTGTTAATATATGAAAATATTTATGTATATATTTGTTATAATTAATTATGATAAGACTTTAAATAATAAATCATATACAAATGTCAGAACTTAGTTATGTGATGGTTGATAAAGAACTTTTATTGCAATAATTCATTATTTAAACTCAACTACTATAGATAGATAGGTAGGTAGGTCGGTGGGTGGACAGATGGATGGATAAATATCATTTTCTAAGGTTATAATTTAAAATTTACATAACAGTATATTTTTAATGGCTAACTTATTATATATATATTGCAATTGAACAAGAAGTATGAAACATTGACCAGACCTCATGTTAGACTGTCATTTAATATAACAATAAGTAAATATATCTTTTCTAGTGTTGCTGTTTAAAATTATATTTTTTCAGGGATAATGCTGATCATTCTCTGAGGACACTATAATCTAATCTTTTAAACTGTTTGGTTTTATAGTGAGATTTAGCATCTCAAATAGAATTCTGTTTTTATTTCTTTATGTATTAAACTCAGTTCTCAAATATGAAATAGGAACACTTAATGATCACATTCTTATAACATATGCATAGAAAAAGAATGCTTTAAAAAGAACAAAGAATTTAATGTACAAAATTTTTTTTAATAATAAGGAATTAGATAAATACAATCAATAATATAATGAAATATACTTGCACTTCCAAATTATAATTTATCAACATTATTATTAAATAAAATGTTAATATCATAGAATTGTGGGAAGGTTAGCCTTTCAAAGTGTTAGTTGACAAAGACTCTGAGGATAGTCAAAAGTGCTCCTAAGTGGATAAAATTTTTATAAGTTATACTTTACTATATCTAATTACTGTATTTGTAAATGTTCAATTATGAGATTACATATATATATATATTATAGTTGAATGATTTGTTGCTAAGGAAGCCATAGAACATTCACTCACTTGAAGTGACAAGTTGAGTTATGGCTTATAGTTTTTTTAATAGTGTTGTAGTTCTAAATATAAACAGAGATCTATCCATATATATAAATATTTAAAGAAATGTTTTTATTCACATAAATGCACTAAAAAGTAAAAAATATTTTTTTTCCCACTTTCATACTATTCTTGGTATTATGCAATCAAAAATAAAAGCATGGAGCATTCATGCTTAGAAATATTCTTAGTATATACTTTACATAAATAGAAATTAGATACATTTTTGTAGACATATTAACAAAACAATGAAGAATGCTAAACTAAGTCTGTTTTTAAATATGAGCATCCCACACTTTTATATTAGGTTACATAATATCGAGTATGTGAAAGCTAGAAAAAAACTTTTTTTTTTTTAATTTTTAAGTTCATTTATACAAATAAACTTTTTTTTTTTAATTTTCTAGTTTTGTAGTTTTATAAATGTAATATTAAATTAGTGAAATGGCAAGATTGTAACATGACTTTAACATCTATGAATAATTCTTTTGGTACAGCCTCCAGTTTTATTGTTATAATTTTTTTTTTTTTTTTTAAAAATGTAGTCTATAAATATGCAACATTTTTTAAGTTTAAAAAAAAAAATTGAATAAAATTACATAAGTTTAAAGTGAATTCCTAAAAATTAAAAGCTATTTTTTTTTTGTTAAAATTGCTTGTAAAACTTTTTAAAAATGTATTATTTTGGAATACGTAAGAATGCAATATTTTAAGTACATTGGGAATTGAGAAATGAATGAAAACTGTGCCACATGATTTAAGTAAGCCTAAAAGCAGAATAAGTTCAATAAAAGCACATAAAAAATATTTTATTATTAAGTAGTTTCACTGCTTCAAAACCTGGTTACCAGTTGTTAACAGAAAAACAAAGTCTAGATTTTATTCTGAGAAATAATTTTGTTATCTAAAAGAAAAAAGTATTATGAAGTTATGCGATTTATTAGTAAAACATCTGGAAAATAGAAGGAAATTTTAATATTTGTCTTGTAATTTGCTTCTCAGTAGTGTCAAAAGCTAATTAAGTTTTGTGATGTAGTTTCAAATTTGAGATACTAGAAAAAATGTAATAAGGAATGGAAACTATAATAAAATAAATAATTTAATATATATTAAGCACAGAGTTCTTTTCAAAATAGTTCATAAATATCCAAAATAGAAATAAAACAAACTAACTTCTTCTTTTTAAAACTTGTTTTTTATATGACTATTACATGAAAAAAAAAATCCAACTTTTCGACTATTTTATATAGTCTTTTTCAAGGCACACTAAAATAAAATAATATATATATAACAAATAACACATATTCCAAAAATAATAATAATAAATAATAAAAAAAAAAAAATAAATTACAAAATATATTTATAACCAAAAATTTACCTTATCTCACTCCCCTTTCCTATTAACAACAATCACAACTCAAAAAGAAACAATTTCCTTTTTTTTTAAAAAAAATATCTATATATATTCTTTAAAACATGTAATTAAAAAAACCTATTATTTTCTTTTCTGTTTATCTATTAACATCCTATTTAATTCTGGTTTTATCTCATTAATGTATACACTTTCTTTTATCATCCTTTCATTATATGACTCAATACATTCCAAAGGCTTTATATCAAAATCCCCATGCTTAAATTTATTTATGTGAATGTAAACAGCAGAATTTTTATCACCTAAATGCTGCTTTAATCTAGTTTTTAATTTATTCTTATTAGTCCCAACATATGTCATTTCTATATTCTTTCTAAAACAATTCAAACATTTTATCAAATAAACTGAATTCATAATATTTAACCTATTATAGTCCCCATTATTATTAATTAATGAGATTGATATTATTAGGAATGAATGTTTTATGAATGAGTATCCTAGGGGTGTAGTTAAGCATTTGTTTTCTAATAAAAATATAAATAAAATAAGAAATAGAATGGGATTAGATAGGAGTAGGAATAGAGAAAAGATTATTTATGTTTGTTTTAATATATCTAAAGATTTATTTATTAAAGTTAAGACATTAGTTAAAATGATTAATAGGAAATATAATGTTTCAATTTGTCCAGTTTATAAAAAGAAAGTAACTTTAAATCTTTTAATTAATAATAATGGGGACTATAATAGGTTAGATATTATGAATTCAGTTTATTTGATAAAATGTTTGAATTGTTTTAGAAAGAATGTAGAAATGACATATGTTAGGACTAGTAAGAATAAATTAAAAACTAGATTAAAACAGCATTTAGGTGATAAAAATTCTGCTGTTTACATTCACATGAATAAATTTAAGCATGGGAATTTTGATATAAAGCCTTTGGAATGTATTAAGTCATATAATGAAAGGATGATAAAAGAAAGTGTATACATTAATGAGATAAAACCAGAATTAAATAGGATGTTAATAGATAACCAGAAAAGAAAATAATAGGTTTTTTTAATTAAATGTTTTAAAGGATATATATAGAGATTTTTTTTTAAAAAAAGAAAATTGTTTCTTTTTGAGTTGTGATTGTTCGTAATAGGAAAGGGGAGTGAGATAAGGTAAATTTTTGGTTATAAATATATTTTGTAATTTATTTATTTTTTTATTATTATTTTATTTATTTATTTTTTTATTCATTTTTTTTTTTTTTTTTTTTTGGAATATGTGTTATTTGTTATATATATATTTTATTTTATTTTAGTGTGCCTTGAAAAAGACTATATAAAATAGTCGAAACGTTGGATTTTTTTTTTCATGTAATAGTCATATAAAAAACAAGTTTTAAAAAGGAGTTAGTTTGTTTTATTTCTATTTTAAACTATAATAAACTATTGTTAATGATGTTCAAATGCTATTACTTGGTCTTAGTACATTAGTCTTATTTGGGGAGAAAACATACATTTAGAAAAGACATTTTGTAAAGTTAATAAGGTGAAATAAACAGATACTTTAATGAAAAGAAGAAAAAAAAAGTGTTGTAGTAAAAAAAGATTTTTGATGAAGCTTAATAATTAGTTTACAGTAATTAATAAAATAAATTTTAAAAAAATTAAAGGAGAGTTGATAGGTCATGAGGCAGAAATGCTGCTTGAGACTTTGTTTGATGTTTTGAAAGAAATTATTAATTTTTGGAAAATGGGGAAAAAAAATGTTTTACTGATTTTCAGACTATCATAGGAATTTGAATTTTAAAAAATGTTAAGAAAAGAAAATAATTATATGAATGCAAAGATGATAAAAAATACAGAGTTTAAATTACAATTTCAAAATGAATAAAAATCAACAAGCAGATTGGAGTCAGTGTGAACAATAAAGTGGAAAAAATGTGAATTTGAGAGTATAATGAATAGGTTGAATGGTACATTTAAAAAAAAAGTTGAATATTATAAATATTGGTATATAACTGCTTACCATTAAACCTGTATGGATTCAATAACTGGAGAGTGTGTAAATATATATCTATCATAGATTTTTTTTGGTACCAAATTCAAAACAAAATGATTTGTTTGGGTTATGGTGCTATACGAAGAAAGCATTATAAAACATTATTTCATTATTTTTTAACTGTATATTTTAAGATAATAATATAAATAAGTTATGGCATTGCAGATATTTTTGAAAATATTAAAGGAAAAAAAGATTATTTGTTGAGAAAATTATGGAGAAAAAGGATTTGGGTTGGATATCTAATTCAGAGGAAAGGAATTATAAAAATAATGATAGGAGAAAAAAGGTGATGGGTGATTTTAAGAAGGGGAATAATTTCCGGTATCTAAAGAGTAGAAAAAGAGAAAAATGTGGGAAAAGGTGTTTGATTTCGTGTGTGAAACCTTTCTTTTGGAAGAAGATCAAACCTGCTTTTAGAATGAAACATTGCATTTTAATTGTACACATATATTATATATTTAAGAAACGAATCATAAATAATATTTGAATGTTAATTGGCATTTCAATTCCTTTGACAGATTGTGGTTCCCCCCTCTTTTTCTTTTTTTTTTAACAATAATCGATATGTATTTCTTTCATAAGCCAATCACATTTATTGGTGAGTCAAAATCCTCAAAATTATATATCATTGTGAATATGGAGCTAAGATGTATATTACAAGAAGAAAGGAATTCCAATTGTTTTTGAGGTATAACTTTAAAAAAATTTAAAAATTATGTGTTGAAAAACTAAAAGTAAAAATAATAAAACGTAAAAGGAAAAATAAGAGATCTATTATTAAAATAATAATAAAATAAAAAATGGATTGGATTTATCTTTTAATTAAAATCATTATAGAAATTAATAATTTTTAAAATTATTGGCAATTCCGGGAGAATATTGACTTATTCCTCTCTAGAGAGATATTTATTTTTTAAAACTGTAAACAATTGTGTGTACGTTTTCATATGCACATATATGTCATTAAATCCATAATATACATGTGTATAATTTTTTACATTTAAAAGTTATGTCTTCTTTTTAAAAAACGAATTATTCTAAGAGTCAGGTTAATAAATAATAAACTCACAAATGAGAATAATTATTAAACGCAGTAAACTAATGGCAAAAAATACTATACTATATATAATTTGATATACTTAATATCCGTTCATTTGAACATAAATAGGATTTTCATAATTCTATTTCTCTTATTCAAATGGCTTTTACTGCTTAAAGATTAATATTCTCTTTTAATATTATTTTTTAAAGTATATAAGGTCCTTGAAGCTCATTAGAATCATGATGAAGACAGAGGCAACTTGTTAAATTTTTAATCTGTTTGTTAAACTACTGAGACCGTTCCCTGGAGTAAGACATCTCAATTTCCTTATTCAACGCTGGTTTAAAATTCTTTCTTTTCTCTACTAGGAAAATAAAGAATAGGAAAGTTGTTTATTGCTTTGCAATAGTTTATATATCTGTTAAGTTAATTTTGTTCGTTCTGGAATAGTTTTTCCAATGGGATAAAAGTTAATATCTTAAACTGTTTTAATTAACTTAAGTTTAACATAAATTTAGTTAATTATATAAAATTCACTATTCATTAAATTCCTTTTTTAAAAATCTGAAATGTTTTTGTATTTTGATAGTTGATTTTTGCTTTTGTAAACTTTATTTTTATATT
This sequence comes from Epiperipatus broadwayi, assembly GCA_028023455.1. NCBI lineage: Eukaryota > Metazoa > Onychophora > Udeonychophora > Euonychophora > Peripatidae > Epiperipatus > Epiperipatus broadwayi. The sequence continues at coordinate 3,696,667 of JAQFVV010000115.1, forward strand.
GCTTTAATCATATACAAAAACCTATTTTCCTAATCAGTTTAATTTAAATTTTGCTATTAAATTGCTTATAATTAATTCAAAGCTAATTTTTAATTTTGTCTTTTAATTACATACAAGATTTAATCTTCTAAATAATTTATTAGCTACTATATATATTTCATAAGTTGCTATGTACTGACCGATTTACGTGTTTATTTATTAAAGTTATATATATATATAATGTGTGTGCAAAGCTGATCAATATGGGCAGTGTTATATCACTTTAGAAGTAATGACATGAAGAAAAATAGAATTAAGCAAACTGCAAGTAACCTACATTTTCTAATTTGCCTAGCAATAATTGTCTAACAATATGCAAATTAGCAGTGTTATTAAAATGCCTGCAGATCTTCTAGCCATACTAGTAGAATAGAGTGAAAGCAGTTTAATGTGTGCAGTGTAGAAAGTGCAGTTGCAGACCAAATAGTGCAAAAGAAAATAGATGCAATCAAATCCAATTAAACTGACTCAGAGGTGTGAGTCAGCAGTAAAGTGTTTACTAAAATCACTAGTGAAACTAACATAGAGAGTTACAGAAATAAAATGATATACTCTGAATAAAGCAAATAGAAATTAAATGAAGGACTTTTAATAAAATGTGGAAATGAAGTTTAAATCGACATATGAACTGTTCTGTGATTAATATTATTTGTTGTAGAGTTCAACCAGCCATTCAGCAGGTTGAACCTACTAATTATTATTACTAACTTATACATTATTCTGAGTAAACAAACTCATTAAATTATTAAAACTTTTAAGGTGTTTCATTTATAGCATAATTATTATGTGTACAGCTGCCTCAAGTGCAGCAGTACCCATGTAAGGATTTGGATATACTGTACTTACAAAAATGCAGAACAGTGTGATAACACTTTTCATATCTGGGACAATTGCAGAATAATGTCAATCATATGAAAAAATGTATGATAATAAATGCTATTACTAAAGACAAGCTGAAAGTTGTCACCCTACTATGGATATCAAGACAGGATATCTGCAATTGGCAAACTGTCTATATGATCTGAAGTTATTGAAGGAAGTTTGCTTGAGAAAATTAAATGCCTATTTTAAGAACAATAACATTGAAATATACAGAGCTTCATTTTCATAGTAAAATGCAATCACAGTATGAAAGCTAAAGGATGATTTAGCACTGCGAACTTTAGTGAAAGAATGCAAGTTTAGACACTATGTAGAGGAGATGTTATTAAACCAGTTATTATGGGGCATGATATATGTGAAGCTTAGACAGATGCTTCTAGCAGAATGTAACAAATATAGAGTCACCATTCAACATGGTATAGTATGTGAAACAATTCCACAACATGCCCAAACATTTAAAAATGCAACAAAAATATCCACCTCAAGTACACAGGTAAATGCGGCAAAGGCACAATTGACACAAATGAATTTGATACAAACTCATAGTATATGTTATTGCTGTGAAAAGAAAGGCTACATAAAAAAAGTGCAACTTCAAAATATATAAGCGTTTTAACTGTAGCTTAACGGGTTATGTCAAAGCTGTACAATAGTTAATGACAAATGTCAAAAAGAGATTTACCGTTCAATAGTAAATTGAAGAGACGAGTGACAAAGAAGACCATGAATGTGAGGTTAATAAATAGAAAGCAACAATAAGCAAAAAATATTAATCAAATAATAAAAATGGAAATTGATAGCAGGATGGGAATATCATTAATGTCAGTTAAAGAGTGGATGAATATTTACAAAAAAGCCAACATTAACATCCAAATGAAGAAAACTAAGTTAACGGTGACAGATGTTAATGGTAACAGGATCAATATCAAAAGAGTGGTATTAATGTTTGTAAATGTAAATAGTTATAGAAAAAAAATACTGCTGTAATAGTGAGAAACACTTTGATATTAGGACGCAGTTGGTTTCAACCTCTCTGAATAAGCATTGAATATGTCAAAACTGCTAAAATGAAAATTAATGTCTGGGAAATTTTTCCATCACTATTCAAGATAAGTCTAAAAAGACTGAACAGCAAACATATCAGAATGAATGAGAAATAACAAATGTTACCAATTTGTAAAAAATATGGATGGCTAAAGATGTGACTACACAATGTAATACTTCTAATTTGGAATGCTCAGGAAAATTTGTCAGTGTGTCGTGAATGCATTTTAATGATAGACTGGATAGTAATTCCAACTGAGGGGAGGAAATGCAAAAGACACATGGGAATTTTATATATGAAAGAACTAGAGCATTGATATGTTTGGAGTCCAAACATGAACAGAGATATAGAACAAACCAAGAAGAGTCTGCCAACAGACAGTGAGGCTACTAGTTAATGAATATCAGAAGTGCTGAGTTAAAGAATATCAGCATTTCATGCCAAGTTTCACTTATAAGAAAAAGGCCAGTAGAATTTTAATGAAGTGTCACATAAGGATGCACATGTTTGTTATAATTCATGACAAGGTTAAAAAGAATGTAAATTGGGAAAACATCAAATTTAATTTAAGATAGACATCTGGTTTAGAGATACTCTAAAGAAAAAATAGTTTCTTGGAGAAATAAACATAAAATTGTCTATCCAAATACATGAAATAAAATTAGAGGATAATAAGAATTGTAAGATGGCACATAAATTACATAAAAGAATATCTAATTGAACTCATAAGGGATATGAATGATAATGCACATTCATCTAATATTGCAATAATTTTTTTTTTAGAAAATGACCTGAAGAAATATGTAGAATATTATCTGCCCAAATATGGGAAATAAAATATCTAATTGAACCAATAAAGAATGTGAATGATAATGTAGATTTGGCAAATATTGAAATAAAAAATTCTTTAGAAAAGGATAGACATTAAAATGGATGTATCTATTGGCACCAAAATAGACATAGAGAAGAAATCAAATCAAGACTCAGTGGATATATTTGCTGTACAAAATGGTGAATCAGAGCAACTGATGAGTGCTGGTTCAGCATGAAATGTGTATATTGGTGATTATTTATCTTTTCTACATGCATGTAGTCATATGTAGCAGTGGTATGAGATAGTGTGGATAGTTGAAGGGTGCTTCTAAAAAAAAAAGTATTTTCTCTAGAAAAACCAGAGAAAGAAGAAAACCAGAAAAATTGCAATATATTTGCAATTAAATTCTACTTATTTCTAGAATGAAGGAGAGGTATTGTTATGTATTGACTGGTTATATATATATATATACAAATCAATATTGTAACAGTCAAGTTTGTACATTCGCGTAACAGAATTCAGAATCCAAGCAAGAGACCGAAGCTGACCAGACTAGGACTGTAACATCCCGAGTCCGACCGCACTTCAACTCGTAAGCCAGGATTCCAAGACTCAAGACCCTACGAATGACCACCTTGAAATTACACGGAGTATATCTCTTTCCACACGGCCGACATAGGTCACGGAGAAGCAATGAGACTCTGATAATTAAAAGAAAGGTTCTTAATTGACTAAAATATCACTAATTTAATTTAACTTAATGCATAGTTTTCACATATATAGACTATAAAGGATAATTAGAATTGGATTGAATTAAATCAATAACGAGACAGAGAACGAAATACATTAAATTAATTATATATTTATTTACAATTGGCATGAAATTGATCAGTTTTACACATTTCAGCGTCGAATGTACAAACATTGGGTGGCTAAGAGAACACATTCTCTTTTTATATACAATTACAAATAGCTTTATATAAATAATTTTTATACAATTCAAAATAGCTTTATATAAATACTTTTTATACAATTCAAAATAGCTTTCTATAAATAATTTAATTCTCATAAGTGGGTTTAACATGTGCCCATCTTATGAGTTGCTTTTCAATTAATACATAATTAATCACTACGTTATGTCTATAAATCTCGATGAGCCAAATCCTATTACATTTGTGGCTGGTATATAAATAATTATATTAAACTTTGATCATGAATTCATTTACTAAAATATACAATATGATTTAATGACGAGCGCATAAACCAGCTCAAGTAATGATCGATCGAACATGGCTTTCGAGAGAAAATTTCAGAATGCTGAAAGCGTTATATAAAGGTGGGAGAGTTGGCTGCATAAGATTTTACCAATGCGCTATGGCACAGGTAAACAATAATAGGAAAAGTCGCTCTGCGGATGGATGAAATAACTTCAGGGTTCTTGCGACAAACGCCGGTACCCTGTAACCGATCGCAATGCTGCGTGAAAAGGAACATTTGTGTTCAGGAATGGCGGGGGACTTACGTGCTAACCTGGCCTTGGCTCAGGCTTCGCTACTGCTCTACCCTATAAGAGAAGATGTGCTGGCAACGCTGTGGATCCATCTTGAGATACGTATATTACGTATAGCAGCAAAACGAGAATATTTTTATAAAATACGATCACATCCGCCAAGCAAAGAATGGTATATTTCATACTATGAAATACGAGTTAATAGCATATTAGCTCTATCAAATTGGGACCAACTCTTGCGTAGCCTGATAATAAATGTCTATGCTACTAAAGGGAATATTATTACATCTGTACTTTGACATGTTCGATCTATTAAGTTACTTATAGATAATAAATATTTAAGGAGGAAAAGTATATTTCTATGGACTTGAAGAATTTAAATGTCAAATATACTTATATGATCAAGGCTAAATTTAATTCTAAATAAACTTATCAAGTTAAGTTTTTTTTAAATGGTTGATTATAAAAGAGCCACATTTCACATATTAAATCATTTAAATAATAATAAAAATAGGATTTCGAAACAGTGTAGAAAGTTGATGCTATAAATAAATTACGCGAAGATTTTCAAATAATATCTTCTTAAAACATACATGAAATTAAGTGCTCACTGTTTCGAAATTTTGGCATATAAAATATAATAAGCATTTAAAATAAGCAAAGAAATATAGACACAACCGCAGTGATATAACTTTAAATTAGACGCTTATAATGTACTTTAAATGAAAGGAAAATATAAATAAGTCAGATTATTTAAACTTTAACACATTAAATTTTGATAGCAAGTGACATATTTAAAATATTAAATGGATTTTAAGTTTTGATTACATTTTAGCTTTATCATTATTTTAAAAGAAAGTTAGCTAACTTAGATAAATATTATTACATTTAGAATTACACAGAATTACACAGAGCTCTGCAGTTTGAAAAATAAAACGGTACCGGTATGATTTATCTGCAAGTTCTTGGCTGTTGGTTTGGTTTAGTTTGACTGGGCGGCATCATCTTTCTCCTTATGTTAGGCTCGTCTCTTCTATCGGCATGATGGTGGTTTAGGCATTTCGATGAGAGAAACCCCGTTCTCCCGCGGAGTAACAGCAACAAGATGCCCGCTTTTAGCCGGACATGTTCAAATTAACAATTGTGAATACTGGCTACACCTCTCACTAACAATATGGCTGTCCTCTTGTTAAAAAATACAGAGTATTTATATGTTTTCCTTATCGGAATCTCCCGCCTCAAGACTCACTAAACTCAGGAATTTAATTAAGTGTTTTTCAATTTATAATTCAGATCTTAGATAACTTATGTTAGAAACATTCCATAAGCTATTATTATAATTAAGATTTTTCGTTGCAAACAATTGTCCAATTTAGATTTTAAAATAACTTAAATCTTATCTAAGGAGATTTTAATTAGTAAATTTTTAACTAGTTTTACTTTTTACGAATTCCAGGTGTGATCGTTAATGACACTTGTTTACAACCAAAAATCTTTTAATTACTTGACCAGCTTTTATTTTTAATCTTACATAGAAACTCTTTCTATTTAAAAACAACCTTTTAACATTTTTTTTAAAACGAAAACATTTTTAACATATTTATTAAAATAATTTGCAAACACATTTTGATATAGCTTTTAAATATATTTTCGAGAAACTTTTCTCTGAAATATATTTAAAACAAGAAATCTTTTAACAATTTTTAAAGACATTTAATATTATTTTTAGATACTGGCTTTTACATATTTTAAATCATGTCTTTCTTCTATATAGCACAGATTATATATCCACATACAATTACAATATTAAACACAAAATTAATAATTTACTCTTAACTTAAATAATATAATAAATTTAGAATATTAAATAATTTTAGGCTATAATACTAATCCTATCTAATTATACGTTGGTTTAGTATATATAATGCTGTTTAGACAGACATGAACTAATTTTAAATATTAAATTTAAATAGGTTGAACTTACACAATAAGTTCATTAGGTTTGATGGTGAAACGAGGTTGGAGTTCGTTCAATATATATATAAAATACAGTACAATTTATATAAATTATATTCTTTTAGAAGTACTTTGCTATACCTTGTAGTCTTTATCACTATATACGTTGAATAATCAAACAGAACCCTTAACAATACTCACATTCAATTCTTTCCCACAATTCTGTTATCTTAACATTTGATGACTGCTTCATTAACTTTGCGATTTCTTGAAATCAACTAGCCTCTTTTATTTTACGTTTATTTTGACCGTTCAATTTGAATAATTTTCATATTTTATAATCAAATTTAAATCCATATTACAGTTTATTATGATCAAATATAACATATAAGGTTTATTTCATCTGTTCCATATTGATTCTCTTTTTGAATTCTATTATATAAAAGCATATGTTCTTTTATTTCTTCTCAAATTACTGATTCACCAATGTATTGTACATCCCATATCAATCTATATATAATAAATTTTATTAAACTTTGAATTTTAGAATTATTAAGAATCTATTTATGTTATTTGTAGAGAAAAAAGCAATATGCCAAACCATTATAAATTTCCTAATAAATTTGACCTCTCATCTGATATAAAGCATTGAATCCATTTCATTTTGATATTTTTATTCTTAATTTTATTATAGTGTTGATTTCTTTTAAATCCTTTAATAATATTAGCAATAGCATTTTTATAATAGCCAATTTTTAACAAGTCATTAACAAATAAATGTACATTTTTAATTTTATCACTAGAATATTTGATAATTTTTCATTTGAAATAAGAATGATTTCAATCAGAAGCTTATGACATAGGTACATGTGATTCATATGGATAAACTCTAGTTTCAATTGTTTAATTACTAAGTAATCAAACTGTAATCATTAAGAGTAACTTGAATATCCAAAATTTTATGAATTGTATTTCTCTTTAGTTATAACCATTTATATCCTTAATCTCATTTAATTCATTAAATAAATTGATTATTAATTCTTGTTTTCACAAATAAAAACATCATCCACATATCTATGATATACTTTAATTTCTTGATATTTCAATTGTTTTAAAATTTACTTTCATATGTTGATATAACAAAATTACAAATTTGAGCAGAGAAGACCCATTGGCAATTCATTATAATATTTATTATTAAAATTAAATAAATATTTTTATCAATAAACTAATACTTTTATAATAAAATTATAATATCAGATTTTACTTTTTGAAACAAGAGCATTATAAATAATATTAATTGACTCTATTCTATCTATGATCCATACATTTCATTTATATCAAAAGTACAAATTGTTCATGTAAATCTATATTTATATTCTTAATTTTATCTACAAAATAAAGATGATGAAATAGTATATTCTCCAAAACCTAAAATATCTTGAAGTAATAATTCAATATATATATATAAACCCTCTCCCAACACCTACCTTTCCTATCAACAAATACCTGGGGGCATCAATTCTATTGATCATAGAATAAACTACTAGTCTGATCTTGCTTTAAAATTATTAATGAGACTTAAAATGCCATCCTACCTTAGCTTAGCTCAGTTGGGGGTTACAGAGATCTATAGGGTGTAAAATGTATATTAAATATGGGAGGAAACATTATGATTAATAGGAACAAAACATCTATTAAGTTTTAAAATAAATAAGTAATTGGAATTGGTAAAGTTCTACCATTTAAATTGACAAGTTATAGTCTATATCTCATCTCCTCCCATCATCCACATGAATTGAACAACCTCTACTGTGTGATAAGTTAAGATTAAATACAAAATAAAATATAAAACTTACTTAACTTTTGATTGTACAGTAATTTAAACTAAGTAACTGAATTAATGTGTAATCTAAATAATAAGTGAATATCTTAGGGAATTAATTTATTGCATGTCTTAATTTTAAATCTATACTTTCCAACAACTACTAATTACTATTATAAAAGTAATGACATAAATTAAGCATTATTCTAATAAAATGGTAGTAGTTAGATAATGAAAGAAATAGGGTGCATTTTGATTTCAATTCATCATCTAAATAATAACTGAGTAATAAAATTTTCTGAGAATCATTAAATAATCAAACATTTCATACAGTGTTTGGATCAAGAAAAGCAACATCATCAGATCTGGACATGTTCATCATTAAATTATGGAATAGTGCAATCATATCATATTGGATATGTAGATGTGTGTGCATGTGTGGAAATATAGAACACGAATGCATGTCAAAGAAGAATTCTGAACACAGCTTTAAATAAATAAAACATTTATTACAAGATAATTTAAATAAACATTTGGTTTTATAGTTTACGCATATACATGTTTTGGGATAATTCTAACATCAATGATTAAATAGTCTACATGAAAATAAACAACATAAAATAAGCTTTCTGTATTTTATTTAACATATGCCAGCTATCAATCCATTTTGATAAAGGAAACATTATAATACCAGCACCAAAATAATAAACATGAAACTAAACTTCTTGGTATCTTACTTATAAAATATATTCAAGCTATCAGTCAATTCTGATAAACCTATGACACAGAAACATTATAATACTATACTAAGATAATTAAATATAAAATTATTTTATATTTTTGGTATTTTATTTTCAATACACTCAAGCTATCAATCAATTCTGATATGCTCATGAAAAATAAAGCTCTATTAAACACTGGCACTAAAATTATAAAATGTGAAACTAAAATTCTTGGCATTTTTACTTCAAATGCACATCAAAATAATATGAGAGGGGTTTAAATCTATGAGTAAGAGGTCAAGCTATCCTTCACAAACCAAATAAATAATTCTATTAATTAGCTACACTTTCTTTTCTTTTGCTTGCTCATTCAAATGAGGATGAAACATTATGAGAGTTGATGGTATAAAGCCTAAATAATTAATATGATATGATTTGAAACAATAATTAAAGAGTTACACATTAATGATGGATTTCTCCATACCTTCCAAATTAATAATATTTTATGCATGCATCTGAATTATGCTACCTGTTATAAAATAATTAATATAACTAAATCTAATCAGTTTACTTATGAAATTGGGATAAATGTCATAATACAGATGATGACAATGGCCAACCAAGCTTTAACACTAATTCTACTTCAGCTGTTCTGTGAGAAAAATCAATTCTACCTTTATTTTTCTTTTTTATCAGCAAACTATCTTACACTTGGCTATGAATAAATGATGGAAAACATTCCACAGAATACATGATGGATAAAAAGACTTTCATAACTCTAATCATTTAAATAAAAATACACAGTGACTCCCTATGCTAATTTTTGAGGCTTAAAACAAACTGGTGTGGACATGGTCTCATCACCAAAAAAGTAAGGGAAATACACTACTTAGCTTCACATACTATAATTCATAAAATACAACTACTTAATCTGGAGGATATAATCCACTCCTAACAAATATTTCAACAAGCTAAGGGAGAGCTCTCTCAATCCCTGACAATATACTATATAATCAACTCATGGCAAATACTCAAATAAATTAAGGGAGAGTTATCTCAATACCTGACAGTACAATATATAACATAAATAATTTCATTCTGCATAGCCACTAAATACATTTCAATCTAAGCATAATAAAGAAATAATAAATTCAACTTAAATAAATCTCTAAACTTTCCACATCTTTTTTGGCACATTTCATCATCTGAAACCGATGGGAATTAAACTATTTCTACTTTCAATTCAAACATTATTATAACTGGATTAAATAACAGACCGTATGTATATATAAGCATAATAATGCATAAACAATTTCAAATCACATTTGAAATAAAGAAATACTGTAACGACATTACTTAATAAGTGATAAAAGAAATAATGAATAATTCTCTCTTTTCTGATGAAGTATAATATTTCAACTTGAAAATATAATAATTATCATTAACTAAGCAAGACAAAATAACTTCTAGCAAAGCAAAGACAAAATAATTCTTTATTTGGCATTAGCACAAAATTAAAATAAAAGTTTGGTTTGGGATAAACAACAAATCTTTAAATTATGAGTAAAACAATTATAAAGAAATAATTATTTTATAACTTCTTAAAAATGCAAAGATAAACAATAAATTTTATATAATGACCTCTTTTCAAAGACGAGCTGTTAACTCCTACATAGCAAACAGATATTTCTAGCACATGCACATATAGAATCACAAGTACATAATAAAAACTTAAAATAATACTAATTACCCAGTATAATATTTCTTCATATTATACCTTTACGAAATGTTCTTGAAGAGAGAAATAATCAAATAATAATAAAAAAAATATAAAACAAATTTTTAAATCTATCTATCTATCAAATGCTAACAAAATAATAATCATTAAAGTTTTTTTTTTCTTAGCTGGAATGAAAAGTTCATTTACAGTCTGTAGATGACATATCTTAGTCATGTACTAAATGATGATGATCATTGGTATAATCATAAATATGGATAAACATATAACAATTTCCTGCAGGGAGATAAATAATATTAATTAAATTCAATTGGATAGCATTTCAAAGTTCTCAGCAATAGCTAATGAAATCACTGGCAAAATAACACATGAAAATCTTCATTATGGTGATAAATATCTAATGCAGCATAAGTTGAACAATAATTTATTATTTAATTCATTAGACATGTTTAAGCATTTGTTCCAAATTTTCAAAAGTCATTCATCAAGCAACTCACTCAGTTCATAAAATTCATTTAAATTCACGTAAGTTTATTGATAACATACTTTAATAAAAAAATCAAATGCAAATGAGGAGAACAATAAAATAAAAGAAATTCATATGCAGTTTCATGCTCTTCTACTCATTCATTTATCAGCACATTTAGAGATAAGTCAATAATTCATTAATTATATGTCACTCATTTTTGTTTCTTATTTCCAGATACAAAATGGTTAGGTATATATTTTATCAATAATAATAATAAAGCAGGTTATAATAAATTATCTGCACACATCCTTCCGTTTAAATTTTATTCCTTTATAGTTAGCAACGATTATCAACAAAGAGTCCCTGGAGTGTTTAATGAAAAAGTTCAGCATAAATTTTCTAGAATAATAGCAATAAAGTCCACACATTCCAGTTGTTTCTTTAATGTTAGAGATTAAATCTAGGTAAATGAAACTTGTAATGAAGGCACACATTTCAATTATTTCTTTAACATTAGAAATAAGATTTAGGCAAAATAGATTTGAAATATAAACACATTTCCATTATTTCCTTAATATTAGCAATTAAAGTTAAATAAATTTATAATATAGGCATACATATGTATCTCAAATGATGATTTTAGAATTTAAACTAATCAGTTAAAAGCAGGGAGATGTACCTTATTTTACCATTGTCTACATCTGCATATTACTTCCTTATTTTTCCTCAGTAGAACTTCTGAGTTGTTTTCATCCAGAAAATTAATAGTTTTTAACTTTCTAGCTTGGACCATGGAAGAACTAACTTGTTAAAAATGAAATTGTACTAATAAAAACTTTTTATGGAGAGATAATTGTTGAAATCAGAAAAGGAAAGGCAGTCAACTTTTTTGTAAAAGTATCCCCCTTTATACCAGATTTTTACCCAAGCATCTGTTCTCCCATCAATCCAAGGTCACTCAAAAGTTCAACTCTGGAAAAAAAATTGCTCCTCCCATTGCACTGGCTTAATTCTTTACAGAATATGCAAGAATCTTTCTATATTGTAAAAGAAAGAAAAAAAATCATTTTGTCTTTTAAAAAAATTAAATAAATTGAACCAAGAATAAAATATTTTACATTTTTTAAATAACAAAATAATAAAAAAATTAATAATTATTATTTTAGCAAATTGCTGTTTAATAATCCACTGGTCCAGTGATCTGTTAATTCATTTAAATTGTGTTTAAGCTGGTTATTCAAGCTATGGATTAGGAAATCAAATATTTTGCTATGAAACATGATATTTGGTAGCACATGAATGGAAAATGAAACTGAAAGATGGCACGAGCATACATGAACATCCATAAATACTGTACTACAGATACTAAACTGATATGACTGAAATGACAGTTTCTATGATGGTGAGTCAAACATATTGCACTATTTACACTGGATTAAAATATAAGCAAATAAACCAAGAGTTATCTAAACAAAAATCAATACTGTTCTGCAAACAAATAAAACAAACTTGGATCAACTTAAACTAAACTGACAATTTCTGTGACAAGCCACCCTCCTTTCTAACATTAATTACTCACTAAAGAAAAATATTAAATATCTCAAAACCTCCAAATTATATCTGTGAATCCTTTTAAACATAGTTTTAGGTTATTAATATAAAAAAAAAAAGTTTCAGGTTATTTCATTTTTTTTAGTAAGATGCAATTAGCTGTTACTGATACAGTGCTATATAATTACAATCAATATTTCTGGTGCCTATCCAGAAGGTAGCAATATATATATATATATATATCATTTAAATCAGTCAACAATATGCAAATTAGCAGCATTGTTAAAATGCCTAAAGGATTTCTAATGGTTAGGAAGAAAGCAGACATTATACTAGTAGAGCAGAGTGAAAACAGTTTAATGTTTGTAGTTCAGAAAATGCAGCTACAAACCAGATAGTACAGAAAAAAGAGATGGAATCAAATCCAATTAGACTGATTCAGAGATGTAATTTGCTTACTCAAATTGTTAGTGAAAGCAATGTAGAAAGTTACGAAAGTAAAATGGTAAATTCTGAATAAAGTGAATAGTTATTAAGAGGACTTTTAATAAAGTGTGGAAATAGAGTTTAAATCTATATGTAAACTGTTCAGTGATTAATATTATTTGTTGTGGAGTTCAGCTAGCCAATTGACCTTACTAATCACTATTACTAATTTAATACATTATTCTGAGAAAAAAATTATTTAAATTATTAAAATTTTTGGTGTGTTTCATTTATAGTATAATTATTGAATGTATGGCTGCCTATATTGTAGTCTGGACCTGTACCTGTCATAAGTATAGGTATACACGTGCTACATATTCATATAATAATTAGATTAACAACTCAACACTTGGTTTATTGATCATGTGAAATACTCTCATTCCAAAGCACAAGATAAAGTCTTGTGAAAAGATAAGAATGAACCATCTTATCCTTTTTACCTAAGTTTATTATACTATATAGGTCAATCTAAAGCACTTTGGAATGAAAACTTAGAAGTCTTAAAGTATATCTAATTATTATATAATATTAACCACTGGGAAAAGTTTATATATGTGTATACATCATTAATCTCTTATGTTATATATGCAACTAATTTTCTCTATAAAATTATAGAATTATAATTTTGTTAATTTTTTTCTTACTAATTAGGTGGTGGAAATACATTTCAATTATTGAAATCTTTATATGATCATAAAATTATTGACTTAATGAGGAAGAGAGTTTTAGAGGTACAATTTTTTGTTATAATTTCTGTTTTTATATACAAATATTAATAAATATTGACTTTGAAAACTTTTTCTTTTAAAAAATACTGAAACTAAATTTTTTATAAATGTTTTTCTAAATTAGTATTCTGTACAATAATTTTATAATAATGCTTAGAAATATAATGAATGAATACTGATAAATATTTTATGTTAACATTCAATACATTGAACAGAATGACATATAATTCATATAATGAGCATTCAAAATACTTTTTGTCTTCAGTTAAACAAATAATCCCAAGATAATTAGTAGTATATTTTTTATATAGTAATTGGAATAAATAAATAAATTTATTTTAATTAATTAACTATTTTTAATAATACAGTATATATTTCATGCTTATTAATATCAATTGTAAAGTTTAAGTGATGACAATAAAGTATAAAATATATGTAGCCAAATTACTTTTGCTGTTATAAATTTTAGAGATTATTTTATCTTTGTATTTTTTTACATTTTTAGGAAAATATACCATACATTGGCTCAAGTGCTGGAACTAATGTGGCTACTGTCAGCATTTGCACTACAAATGATATGCCAATTGTCTATCCACCATCATTTCAAGCTTTAAATTTAGTACCTTTTAATGTTAATCCTCATTATTTGGATAATGATCCAAACAGCATGCACATGGGTGTAAGTTTTTATTACTACTGTATTATTATTATATATAAATTATTGTAATATTTAAATGCAGGCTTTTCTAAAATCTTACCAGGACTTTATATAAATATTTTTATTGCAACTTTGTGTTTGTATTATCAACTTTGGTTTAACTTGAATATTTGTTCAAATTTAAAAGTAATATTATCTCTCTGCCTACTTGCAATTTTTTTTTAATATATATGATTTTATTTGTTGTGATTCAAAGGAATGTTTTTGTCATTATTTGAGAATTCATTAATGGATTGTGTTTTACATTTAATAGATAATTTATTTGTTTTGTAGATAATAAATTTCTTTGTGAGTTTTGCTCATAATATTAGTATTTTTATCAATAATATTTATTGTATAAGTGTGATCATTTATTCAGTTACAATATTCCATCTTTTTTTTTTTTTGGAGGGTACCCTGAGTACTATTCACAGGCATTTTCTAAATTTAATTCTCATTTATCAAGTTTTAATATAGTTATGAAAACAATATAGTGACATTTTCCAGAAATTTGAGTGATAGCCATATTTTATGTAATAAACTTAACTCTTTTGATTCATAAAGTGAAGATTCTGGAATAAAAATAATAGTTAATTGTATCAAATTTAATATTTTTCAAAGTTAAATTGCCATGGTTTTCTGTTATTTGACTGTAGCTGGATGTCTGGTAATGTGGTTTCTTAAATGAAATCAAAAATTTTTGTGATAAGTTATATACCCAGAAATCCTATCAGTCAAATTATGCATTCCTTACAAACTTCTTATATACACCAATAAATTCATCTACTTTTTACTCCTTATTATTCAATTATTTCCTTTAGCCATGGTTCATTTTTTTTTATTCTCCTATCCAATTTTAATAAAATTCACTTTAATAGTTCTATTATCCTGTTCATAAATTCTTTTATTTTGTTATAAAGACATGCATTTTTTTTTAATATACACTTCTTTTATCTTTACTTTTAAATTTCTCCCATTCACTATATATTTCACCCTTATCTTTTTTCAACATTCTACACTCCAAAAATGATGTTCAATATTCCTTTCTCATTTCCACATGAAATACATATATAGTCCAAATTATTATTCATTTTTGCCTTTTTTACTCTAATATCTAAAAACAGCCCTTGCATCAAATAACAATTTCTCTTTAGTGTTATGTGCACTTTCATGTTTTATATTACTTTTATTCTTATATAATGCTAAACTATTTTTTTTTTAATTTATATTCATTTTCTACATTTCTAATTATTTTTCTTTAACCAACTTATCTGCTCTTTTTTTCCATTTTTCATAATTATGAATCTATAATACATTCTCTACACTATCCTATTTCTAAAATAAATATATAGGAAATAAATAGTCTATCCATTAATTCTGCATATTATAAAGTCTTTCTTGATAATGTATTTGTTGGCTTTTCCTTGTAATCCAATTAAACACTATTTTTACTAATCATTTTTCATTTATATATTGAAATCTTCAAAACATTTTTAATTTATTCTTTTCAGAAAGATTTCAGAATTCTTTAGTAGACTCTAGTTTATCTGAGGAGAGTTAA
This sequence comes from Epiperipatus broadwayi, assembly GCA_028023455.1. Classification (NCBI taxonomy): domain Eukaryota; kingdom Metazoa; phylum Onychophora; class Udeonychophora; order Euonychophora; family Peripatidae; genus Epiperipatus; species Epiperipatus broadwayi. The sequence goes on from JAQFVV010000115.1 coordinate 3,712,690, forward strand.
AATTAAGAACCAAAAAGCTATTGTAATCAATTTAAAAATTAATAAATTAGCTGTTATTAAACTATTATTTTTGCATTAAAACATTTGAAACTAATTGACATTATTATGTTACTTTAATTTTAATTGATAGAAATTTGATTAATAAATAATCTTAATTTAATTTAATTAATTTTCATTTGATTGAATATCATCAATCATTGATAGCCTACAACATAGTAAAAATTTATCATAAATATCTCTTTTTCATCATGATCCACTAAGGTTTAATCAAATAAAAGTCTTTTCTGAAAATGATTTTATCTTTTGTTTTCTTATCATGAATTTTCTATTACATATTATAACTCAAGTCTATATTTCACAAGCAAAAGTCAAAATAATATTTTATTTTATTTTTTTGTATTAAGAACATATTTTTTTTTAAATATAATATTAAACTTCCCAATTGTATTTCACACATTTTAAATTGTCTGTTAATTTTTATTTTATTTTACTCACTTTAATTGATACCAACTGATATATACACATAATTATGTACCACTTTAGTTTGTTTTGGTTTTGAACTATCATATCCTCAAATAATGTAAATCTATTAAACTTATATCAAAATTTGTTTTCAAGTTTTTCCTCAAACTGGCAAATTTTGTTCATAAACTCTTGATAATTACAAGTCATCAGAAATTTTTGTACAAATAAAACATCCCCCACAAATTTAAGATCACTTAAATAATTATCATTTATTTTGAGACTTGACATTTCCTAATTTAAAAAGCCTCTTCTAAAGTTACTGAAATAATTTTAGAGAAATTAATAATTTTGCCTTACATTTTTTTATACCTTAAATTTTGTAATAATCTCATGTAAATTTGCCATTAAAGTGATATTTTCTAAATGTTGTAAATTATTTTAATAATATTTTTCTCAACCTTATTTTTTTTAAAATATTAATCTCAGTCTGCTAAACCCAATCAGAAATCTTAGACTTAATCAATGAAACTTAAGCACAACAGAAAATTTTCTTTATATTATACTTTACAATTTTTATTTTATTATCAGTAAATGATTCATGAAATAGAATTTGTTTTTAAATTATATTTTCACTCATCCATTTTTTATTTTTCTACATAATAAATTTAGTGAAATGCTTGTAGATAATTGATTAAAAGCTAATAAATTTATAATTTTATAAAATTTCTCCATCACACATTTATATAATAATAATACAAGTGAATTTTCTCAATAACCCAATTGTTGGGAATATGTTTTTCTTTAATTATTTTGAGAGAAAAATTTTTGCCTTTTCAATTATTTCCTACTTTTCTTATCTTAAATTATAATTATAAATTTATTAAACGCACATTGATTACGTAAGTAATATTTACTGAGGCTATAACCTCGACAATATGCATATAAAATGCGATAGCAGGGACCTCTACAGGTGTTTTAACCACAAGCTTACGCTATGGACAATATGCGTATAAAATGCGATAGCAGGGACCTCTACAGGTGTTTTAACCACAAGCTTACGCTATGGAAGTCTTCCATAGCGTAAGTCTTCCATAGCGTAAGCTTGTGGTTAAAACACCTGTAGAGGTCCCTGCTATTGCATTTTATACGCATATTGTCGAGGTTATAGTTTTAACCACAAGCTTATGCTATGGAAGTCTTCCATAGCGTAAGCTTGTGGTTAAAACACCTGTAGAGGTCCCTGCTATCGCATTTTATACGCATATTGTCGAGGTTATAGCCTCAGTAAATATTACTTATCTTAAATTAATGGAATATTTGTGTAGGTGTTGTATATTTACTTATATATAAAATATTTATAAAGTAATAATTTTCAAATGTGCATATTATAAGAATTATTTACAAGTCATACTTTCTTGAATCATTTTTAATAAACTTGCAAATGATCTCTAATATCAATATATTCAATTAATTAAATCACAATTGAATTTATTTACATTTAGTCTTAGTATTTTATATACCACAAGTCAAGCTTTCTTTAATCATTTTTAATAAACTTGCAAATGACCTCTAATATCAATATATCCCATTAATTAAAACACAATTGAATTTATTTACATTTAGTTTTAAGATTTTATGTAGATAATAAAATTATTAATATCCTGCAGATGTGAAACCTTATATTACGGCAGTCTTAACAAAACCTTGACCTAAAACTGATTACAATTTCAGATCATAATTCAGATATACATTCTCTTAATTTTAACAACTGTAAATTCTGAGAATATGTAATGATATTTATGAGATAATAATCTTCAAATGCATATACTTTAAGCATTCTTTACAATCTATTTGTAATTTTTTTAAAAATGATTCTAGAAAAGTTGACTTGATTCTTATAGTACATATTTAATAGGCATTCTTTATTTACAAGAGTGTTAAAATAGAATTTATATCTGTATTGTAATCTAAAGTTATGAGTCAGTTAAATCAATGTTGCTGCTATTATAATGTTCTTATTTTATGAAATGTCAATGATTGACCTATGATCATATAAAATGTTGGAGATCAGATGAGAGTGATTCATATTTCATTTAATTGATAAATTATATTGATGTGTGAGAGTGCATTTTTTTGCAAGTTTATTAAAAATGATTCTAAAAAAGTGTAATTTATAAAGGGTTTTTATAATATACACATTTCTAGATTATTATCAGTTTTATACAAATTTTTTTACTAAGATAATTATAATTCATCTACAGAGAACATTGGATTTTAACCAACCAAAAGAACAAGCTTGAGTTAAAAGTGTTTTTAGTACAGTAGATCATATCCAAGAATTGAGGGAAGTTATAGAAAGGATAAATGAATATGAGTTGCCTTTATGCTTTAGATTTGTAGATTATGAAAAGGCATTTGATTCTATAAGCATTTCGGTACTAATTGTTTAGCCCATACAACTCGTTTGATGACATTGTTTATATGCAAAAGCACATAAAAATGTCGTTTATGCAGCCCAACTTACATCTAAGTTTAATCAAACAGTTCTGTTCAGATTATCCATTGCAGGCCACCTAATAAGATACCCTGTTCCACTTTGTGCCATGACAATGTGTGCAAATATGCACACTTCACAGATCACTACCGCATCATGTGAGGGTGGATGGATTTCAACTGGCCCTAAGTCTTCAAATCTTCATTCCAAGTAATGATATTACAACCTACCTGACATAGTATTGCATACTAATAATTATAAGCCTGGCACCGCGATTCCGTAGAAAGATTGGAAGGTGAAAACAAATTCGAAATGGTATGCCCAAGCACGATTTCATAGAACTCACAGGTGAAAAATACTAGTTTCTTTCCAATCAAAAATAATTCATTAATACAGGTTTTTTGATATAAAAATAATACCAGAAATCGGACAATAAAAAAAAAAAAACTGTCTTAAAAGCCAAAAGAAAAAGGAAGTATTTTTTCCAGAATCAAAAATAATTAGACCATCCTCCCCCCTCCCCGCACATTGGTGCGCTTCACAGTGCCGTATTTTGACAAGTTGTTGTTTGAAATAAATGTGTGTTGTTAAAACAAAATTAAAAAAAAAAAACTAGTTTGTTTACAATCCTAAATAATTCATTAATACACATGTATTTTTATATATATATAAATAAAAACAGAAATCGGATAAATAAAAAAAAACAAATCGGATAAATGAAAAAAAAGGTCAGCTCGCAATGTTATAATTATATTTTTTTTTACATAAACAATGCCATCAAGCAACTTGTATGGGCTAAACAACTAGTACCATAAAATGAAGTAGCAACAATTAGATTACATAATCATACTAGAAAGATTACCATTGAGAAGGGTGTAAGATAGGGAGACTCCATATCTCTAAAACTTTTTATAGCATTGCTGCAAGAAATATTTTGTGGACTAAAATGGGAAGCTAAAGGAGTAAAAGTAAATGGAGATTATTTAAGTCATTTAGATTTTGTAGATGATGTAGTTGTTTTTGTAAATAATGCTTTAGAACTTCAAGAAATGTTGTGGAAGTTATCAGATGAAAGCAAGAAAGTAGGACTAAAGATCAGTGTTAAAAAGTTTAAAGTAATGTTCAATGGATTTTTTCAAAAGATGAAAATAAAGATTGATTATGATGAATTAGATGAAGTTAACAACTACAAATACTTTGTTCAGATTATTACTACAGATGGAAGCATAATGGGTATAATTAATCCTAGAATTAAACTTGGTTGCAGTGCTTTTAGTAGAAATAACTTGATATTAAAAGGAAATATGCTTATGTGTTTGAAAAGGAAAGTTTTTAATAAATGTGTTTTACCAGTTCTTAGTTACGGATCTGAGACTTGGACACTTAACAGAAGAGCAATACAATGACTTCAGACCACTCAAAGAAGAATGGAGAGATGCATGTTAGGAGTAAGAAGAGATCAAAAATGCAATACATGGATAAGAGCACAAACAGGTGTTATCAACATCATTGAAAGAATTCAGAGACTGAAGTGGGGTTGGGTTGGACATATTGCTAGAAAAGATAATAGATGCACAGTTGAAATCTTAAATTGGATTCCAAGAGATTATAAAATTCCAGAAAGAAACCACAGGTAAGACAGATGGATTGAGAAGAGAGGCTAGAGATTGGAGAAAATGGATTGAACTTGGAGAGACCTTCATTCAGTGGATTGATAATGGTTGAAGATGATGATGAATCTCAGTTTTCTTGTTTATAAACCTTTTTTAAATTAATAAGATGTAAATATATCTTACATCCTAATCTAAAACATATATTATTATTACTCTCTAATATTTGTTGGAATAAATTTGAAATTGTTATGAAATTTAATTACATTACAAAAAATTAAAATTTATACAATCAATGCATCTTATTAACTTTTTTTTTGTAATTTTTAGGAAACAAGACAAGAGAGAATTAATCAGTATCATGAATTAGAAACTTCTCCACCAGTATTAGTAAGAATTTGAGTTTATAAACTATATTTGTAAATATCTTTTAGTAAACTATGTATTTTAATTAAAATGTAATTATATATATTATAATATTTCATTCCTTAGTCTATTATACCATTTGTTGATATGAACAAATTTTAATTATTTTATCCGATAGGGATAGCAAATTGATAGATATATATGATGACATGCAAATTTCAACTAATAAATGTAAATTCTTTTTAAAAAGTCTTTTATGATAACGATTAAAATTGTAAAAATTTAATTTTTTATTTTTATCTTAACAATAAAAAAAAAGAAAGGAAGAAGAATCAATTTTCACTTTTTTAAAAAAATGCTACCCCCCCCCCCTTCAAGTATAATTTTGATTCAAAATATTATTTTTAAATTTCAAATTGAAAACATGTTTTTTACTTTTATTAATTCGAAAATTTTTCTGATAAATAGTTCATTGATTATTTATCGAATTTTCCAAGTATATATATGCTGTGGTCAGATTAATAAAAAATAAAACATTTAATGTGTGCACATTTAAATATATGTATGCTAAATTTTATAAAAAGAAGAAAAAAGAATATTTTATTTAAATAAAATTACAATTATTATATAAGTGTAGCAGACTTTTAATTCAGGAGGGAGGGGAAGCAATTACTTCCAAACCATTTATAACCTAGATAATAATCTAAAAATAGATAATATAAGCCTTCTGGTATAACATGGGAAAAGCAATATTTATGTAACATTAATTATCTCCTGGATGATAATCCCAAAAATAGTAACTTAAAGGATTTCTAGGATCTATTTTAAAACTTATAAGTGATGATGAAATTTATCTGAGAAACTGAGGTTAATACTGACGCATAAACAACTCAGAAAAATGAGGACTTGGACAAGCCTCATCCTGGATGAAGGTAAAATAAGAGACTTGTTGCATGCTGCCACTATTAAATTATAATTTAAAGTAGCAAACCTTTGAGTGAAACTGTTAGTATAATTAATATGTGATAAGTACCAGTATTATAAATATAATATTTATTATATTTACAAGTATATACAATACAGAATAATATAGTTATAATGTGAACTCTTGGTGGATCCGAGTCTTATTGATCTACCACTTCTAGCTACACCTGATAGCTTGCCAGGTAGAGAGAATGATTTCTGGCTGTACCCAACAGCTTGCCTCGAGTCGGTAGTAGTCTTAGCAGTGTCCAGTCCTTGTGTGGACTTGCCTAGCTGTGTGGATAAATAGCATATTGCAATTGTAAGAATGCTTACTGCTGTTTAGGTTAGCAGGGCTCCTACTGGAAAACATGTACCGTCTTTGTAGGTTAGATAGATGTTCTCTACCTTTTCCTCCAAAGGGCTGACTGTTTATTGCTAGATCCCTAACCTCATTAGAGCATTCCGATTCAGTGATCACACTTGTTTATTGGCCTATATTAATCATTGGCTATGTGTTTATCTGTTCATCAGCCTATTGGCCAGCAGCAAACAATGCTTAATCCGATCAGATAAAGAAGGAATCTGGAATAGTCCACTTCTGAGTGAAAGGAGAATTATAACATCCCTCCCCCTGGCTAAAATTAGCCCTAGAGAACATAGTCATGCAGGTGTGCTGGAGGATGACTAATCCACTTCAGTGCTTCTTCTGTTTGCTACCCTCTTTGGTTTGTTGGTTCTCCTTGCTTGCAATCCTTGTCTCTGGAGATTCATTCATTGTAACTGCATCTATATAATCCAGTCTAAGTTGATTCCAGTGGCGATGATGTTGACATCTATCTCTTGTTTTGACTACAACAGTGTGAAGTCCTTTCTGTTAAATTACAATTGCTGGGATTTATTTAGTGGATCCACTATACATCCTGCATAGCACATTAGTTCCTATTTGTAATTTGCTATCTTTTTCTTGTTTTCCATCATTTGGATCAGGTTTTTTTATTCAGGTAAATACGACCACTGCCTAATTGTATATTCATGTATTTTATTTTCCCAGCTGTGGGGGAAATATTTTAAATCTAACTGGGTCAAATCTAACTGGACTGAGCAGTTTTTTTTTACAAATACTAACAAATGTCTACAATCCCATACACTCGTGTATTTTTTCTTTGTTATTTTCTGGAAGTGAGGAAAAATATTACTTGATCTGGCTGGATCAAACTCAGTTAGCTTGGGCAGTCTGTTGTGCTTTTCCAGCCATGGGGAAAAATTTCTTTAGTTGTACTGCACCAGAATCTGTTGACTTGGGCAGTATTTAAGTGTGATTTAATAATCAGCAATTCGTAAACTTAAATGAGTGTCTATATAAGTGAGCACTCATGTATTTACACTCTTATTTTTTTTCCAGCTGTGGGGAAAATATTCTTTTGTCTGACTGTCAAAAATCTGTTGTGTTTGGTCTGGAGTACAGACCTAATCTTTGGAAAATAACACTAGCACCAGTATTATAATTAATATAATATTTATTATATTTACAACTATATACAATACAGAATAATATATTTCTAATGTGAACTCTTGGATTCGAGTCTTATCGATCTACTGGCTTCCAGATACACCTGATAGCTTGCATCATGGGTTGGGAGAATGACTCTTTTGGCTGTACCAGACAGCTTGCCTTGATTCAGCAGTAGTCTTAGCAGCATCCGATTCTTATGTGGATTTGCCTAGCTGCATGGACAAATAGCATATTGCTATCAAAAGAATGCTTACTCCTGTTTAGGTTAGCAGGGCTTCTCCTAGAAAACATGTACTGTCTTTGTAGGTTAGACAGATGTTCTCTACCTTTTCCTCCAAAAGGCTGACTATTTATTGCCAAATCCCTAACCTCACTGGAGCATTCAGGTTCAGCGATCATACTTGCTTATTGGCCTGTACTAATTATTGGCTATGTGTTTATCTGTACATCAGCCTATTGGCCAGCAGCAAACAATGTTCAATCCGATCAGATAAAGAAGGAATCTGGAATAGTCCACTTCTGAGGGAAAGAAGAACTATAACAATTCTGTTAATAATAATGTTAAATATTTATATTAAAAAGTCATTTATATTATTTTGTTCTAGTGATTTCTTCATTTAGTTGAGTATATTTGTCGAATTCACATTCAAGCCCATAACAGAAATAATTTGAGAGTTCAGACAGAGCACTTTAATTGGTGCAGTTATGAACCAGTAGAGCCACAGACCATTAATTTTAAATTAACAGGTAGGGGAGTACTCATCAAAATTGAAGATAATTTTAGAAAATAAATTGTTAGTCATTAATCGTCCAATAACATGGCAACAACACAGTTTGGAATCAGGAAATTTGATATTAATAACCTTTCTGAGTGGCCTATCTATCTACAGAGAATAGATAAGTACTTAAATGTAAATGGTACAAAAGGTGATGTTACGAAAATTGCCATGTTACTTATCTTCAGTGGATCAAAACTAATTGAAATAGCAAAACCCGATAGTTTAAAGTACACAGAGTTACTTAAATGCTTGACTATTCAGTGTAACCCTGAATCCTCTTAATATATAGCTTGTCTTCATCTACAAGATAGACACCAAATGTGGAATGAATGTAGGGATTACGATACTGTTCTAAGTGACTTGGCAAAGAATTGTGCTTACAGAGAGTATTTAGAAGAAGCCTTATTAGAACAGTTTTTGTGGGAAATGGTGGATGAACAACTGCGACAGCTATTACTGGCCATTTCCAACCTGTCTTATGTGTATGCTATCTAGCAAAAGAAGTACTGATCATGAGTTGGCTTTAAGTCAAGTGAAAGAGTTTCACCAATCCAATGCTGAAGATCCCAAACAAACAATAATTTTAACGCAAACAAGTTTGAATATCAACAAACAGATAAAGTAGAGTGCTACCATTGTGGTAAACCAGGGCACATAGCTTGTGATTGCCATTTATAAAAATTCAAAGTGCAGAAAATGTAGCAAAGTAGGTTACTTCTCTCAAGTTTGCTATACTAAAAACAATTTTGCAAGTAAAAAAATTTCCAAAAATAAATTTAAATAACCTAAGCAAAATATATGAAATAAATAAGACTAACATAAATAATTTTTCAGAAAATAATGTTGACTGTGCGAAGAAGCAACAAACTTTTAGCAATAGAAATAGATGACAGTGCTGGAATATCTCTCATATCCCAGAGGGATTAGGATAGAATAAGCAAAGAAATGAAAGATTGCTCTAAATTGGCTAAATCAAAAATTACAGCTAATGGTGTAAATGGAAATGTGATTGTCATTATTACTATAGTTGAAGTAATGATTGAAGTAAATAAGAGGGGGGTGGGGGTGAACTAAACTTATTTATCATAAAAGGAAATCTAATGCCTATATTAAGTAGAGAATGGTTTATCCCTCTAGATATAAAGATTTACATGATTTACAAAATCAGTATTGAGAGGGAAATAAAACAAAATTCCCTAAATTGTTTGGACATGAACAGAGAATAATCATTACTGCATCTGTTGACATGGAGCTTCAGGAAGGCATAAAGCCAGTTCATTGTAAGTAACAGAAAATATCCTTTGTGAAAAATGTGAAAGTTGGTAAAGCTTTAGATAATTTAGTAAAGAAAGGACTATTAATACTTGTTGAAAATTCAGAATGGACCACTCTCATAGTTATCACAACAAAGCCCAAGAGACAAATTCAAATATGTGGGGACTATAGAGTAACTATAAGTAAAGGAATAGATCAAAGTTTGTGACCTGTTCCAAATGTAAAAAGAAATGCTAACTAATTTAGGTGGGACAAAAAAATTTTTAAAGCTAGGCTTGAATGCTGCTTACCCATAGATACCCGTGTCTTGCTGACAATTACAACTCATAAAGCTTATTTAAATATAAACATCTTCCTTTTGGCATTACAACAGCTCTGAACATTTTCCAGATGAAAATAAATTTGCTGTTATGAGGAATGAAAGAAGGTAAACCATATTTTGATGATATCCTAGTCTAATTCAGAGGAATCATTGAAAAATAAAGTAAATAATGTGTGTGAGCATTTCTCAAGTTTTGGAGCTAAACTGAATTTTCGAGAAATACATTTGGAATACAAAAGAAAATAAATTTCTGGGTCACATTGTTACAGTATCAGGAATAAAGCCTGGACCAAAAAAAGTTAAAGTAATTAGAGTACTCTGAGGCCTAACAATATAAAAGAATTGCAGGCTTTCCTAAAATAAGTAAATTTTTTAAAAAGTAAAGCTCATGTTACTATTCCTTTATATAATTTATTTCGGAAAAATCAATGTTGGATTTGGAGAGAACTGCAAGAGAGCACTTTTAATAAAATAAAGTTAGTATTAACAACTATCAAATTATGAGTGCATTTCAATAATAACTTGAATGTAATCTTGATGAAGGATTTGTTGGATTACAGGATTAGAGTAATGCTAAGACATTCCTCAGAAGATGGAGAGTGCCCAATAGTTTTCATGTCATGAACAATGACAAAGGAAGAGAGAACTTAGAGCCAATTGGACAAAGAAGGATTAGTGATTATAACATGGGTCAAAAAATTCCATCAATATAATAACTAATCATCGATTTTTATAGGAATTTCTCAAAGTAAAAAGACAACTCCAGATCATTTAAGCTCGAGAATGGTCTTTTCATATAATTTTTTATCAGCTTATGATTACCAGCTTCATTTTAAAAAAGGAAAATAAATAAAACTTACCGATGCATTATATCATGTGACAGATATAACAGAAAAAGCTAATAACGATGTTTTTGTAAATTATGTTAGATCACTGTAAACCAGAATTGATTAATGGTAACTATGGCAAAATAGACTAAAGCTAATTTGGTCTATCAATTATTTATAAGCTGGATTAAGAATGGATGGTCCAATAAACAACATGAAAATCATCATAAGTTTTTGTGGAATTTACAAACTCAGTTATCAACTAACAAGGACTATATAATAATTGATGATAAAGGGGTAGTCCCTCCACAGATATGTGACAAAGTTTTGGAAATACTTTATCATGGACATCCAGGCATAGTTAGGATTAAAGCTCTCCCTTGCAGTTAGGTGTGATGGATCTAGCATAGGTACCAAAATTGAGATATATATTAAAAAGAGTGAACCATATCAGTCCATGCCAAATGTGCTGCCCAAAAAATATAATCCATGGCCACATACTATTAAACCATGGAGCAGAGTAGTATATAGTCTATACAGGCTTTTTTAAGGACCAAATTTTTATAATATTAGTAGATGCTAGTTCGAAATGGAAAAAGTGTAAATATAAAAAACACTAGTTCTGCTGAAACTATATGAATCTTAAAATAAATTTTTGTGAGCCATTGTTCATCAGAAACTCTAATACAGATAATGGCACAAGATTTATATCTGCGAATTCGAAACCTTTTTAGTCAAGTCATGTATAAATCATATCCATACTCCATCTTATCCTCAGTCAAATGGAATTGTTGAAAAAGTGTTTTAGCAGCTAAAACAAACCTTAAATAAAGTGTGATAATATGCAAGTGGCAATAAATTTTGTAATGATACATCAACACAATAGTTCATCCACAGATAAATCACACACAGAGATACTTATGGTCAGAAAATTGCATAGTAAATTGTCTATACTTGTGCCAGAAAAAAATGCAAAAATTCAAGAAAACACAAAATATTTACAAGATTGGAGTGAATCAGGGCTCAAGATAGTCTCGGCAAGTTATGAATTGATGGAAAAGTATCAAAAATATTTTCAGATCAAATTGTTGAAATTCAAACAGCTTTGTGAATTTGTTTTTGCCATCATTTTAATTACATCTGGAAAAACTGGACGGATGCTAAATCTGCTGAAAGTAAAGAAAATGTCAGATTGCATGCTATCAATTGAAGTCAGATTGCCAGACGGAAGTAATACAAACTGTCAAAATACAATAGTTAATGAAACAAATAAACATGGAATTTATCATATCTAATTTATTGTATGGAAGTGTGAGTTGGACAACAAAAACATTAAAAAAGTCCATAAAATTTTAAAAATACAATGGTAAGATCAAAAAACAATTTGTTTTTCAGTTTGCTGGATATGATAGTGTAAAATCCACTATTGTATAATCACACTTTCATTGGATTGGACATGTAAAGCAAATGAACCTCTAAAGAGGCATGAAAGGTATTTATAGTGAACTTGAGAGATAGACTTAATTTACATTGTAAGAATTATTTCATAGAAGTGCATAATGACTGTTTTCATTGGATAGATATGACAGAAACAAAATACATTGGAGAACTACAATTAGACATGGTATTGATGTATTGTAATATGAAATGTTTTCTGACAAAGTTTAACACACAGTGTTGCAAAATATCAGATTAAAAGAAAAATAGATGAGCATTGTCTATATAAGGAAATATTTATGGTTCATAGATAGGTTTGTTAGTTATTGTAAAAGTCATCTCTAGAGAATTTTTTTTTCTTAGAATTAGAATGGCCATACTCATTTGTGAATAGCTGCTGCTATTGATATATGCTGCATATATATATATTGTAACATTTTTCACATTTTAGATTTATGATTAGGCCTTTATTTTATGCACCAGAATGATGAGTTAATCAAGCTATGAAGAAGAAAAAATATTTTGTTCATACTTCTAAAATCATAGCTATATTTCCTGATTAACTTGACCTAATATTACGATTTGTATTGCCAGTGAAGTCAGTTTTTATTTATTTAAATAAGTTTGCCAGAATTCATATAAGAATTCACTGACATCTGTCACATCGCACAACAACGAAAAGCATATTATCATATTACCCATGCAATTCTTATCTTCTCCTTTACAACATGAAAAAGGTATAAAATAGTTTTCTATGTTAAGAGGTTTATTGTATGAACCTTTGGCTTATATATATATATATATTTATACAGAAACACATTATATTTTTATACATGTATAATGTAATATTTATTGAAATCTTTTTAAGGGCTTACGTGAAGGTTGTATGATCTTGGTAGAGGATGATAAAGCTACTCTTTTGGGAATAACTAATGCTAGATTATTCATCAGGTTAGTAATATATATATAATAGTAAATATAAAATTTTATATAATAAAATAACCTTATAAAATTTATTATACCAATACTAATTTCAGTGAGGGTGCTATATCCATTATATTTGGTTCTAAGACTCTTGGTAAATAGCATAGATTAGCAGATATTGTATATATATGTTGTAATAAAAATGGTATGTTTATACAATTATAATACATTTTAAAATTAAATGTATGTATTGAGATAAAAATCAAGGTAATTAATTTAAAAATAGAATATTTTATAATACTGTGTACTTTTTAATACACATATCTATATAGAAGTATGAATTTATTTATTTATTTATTTATTTTTTTATATGTCAAATGCGTTGACCAGAAAGTGAACCCAGGCAGGCTGCTTGGAAGGCAGCTATGCTAACTGCTAAGCTACAAATATTTAAAAAATCGTTATAAATATCTTAAGTTATAAATGAAAATAGTTATTAAAAAAATAAAATAAAATGCTGTACAATAGACAAAAATAAATTATTTAATACTAATGAAAACAATAAGATTTTATAAACAATTGATAGAAGAATCTTGTTATTGCCTTTTAATATATTCAGTTTTTATTGCAAGGAAAAAAAACTAATTATTAACTTTGTTAATGTTAATACATTAGTAGGAAATATATTAAGGGGAAAAATCTAAATGAAAACTAAACTTGATAAAATGCAAAAGATAAAATATTTAAATGATATAAAATTATTTGTAATTTTAAACATCTTTCTTTTATAAATAGGAAAAAGTTATTTTTTAATAAATGTGATGTTTTGTGATTGTTTAATGAAGTGCATAATGATTTGTACATGAATTAGAAAATTCAAATTAATTTTTGTTTGCTATATCTTTTAGATAATAACTAGATGAAGGATACAAGATTTTGAGAGAGTGATGCAGCAGTCTATTGAATATAAATAAACAGCATATCTATCATTTATATAATATTAGAAATTGTAGATGCACTAAGCTGATTATGCTTCAATTTTTATTTCATGTATATTTTTATCATTGTTTTGTTAAATAAATTTCTATTTTTTTTCATACTTTCTGCAAACTATTATTTTGCTTTTATGTGGTAAGATTGATAATAACAATAATAATATTTAAAAATGCATACTTGTAATGTATAAAAAATATGATGTGTATGATAGTGTTTATAGGAGTAATAATAAAAATTTAATTTTAATAGGATATATATAATTTCAGTATGTATATGTATTAAAACTCTAAAGATCACTTATATATAAAAAGTTCAAAACATTGAAATTTTATAAGAAGAACTATACAAAATTTAAAAAATATCAATATTTTTAATAACAGAAACAGGAAAAGTATATACAAAAATAATATTATATCAATACAGTATATATTTATTTATAATACTAATTATATCTTCTTTTCTTTTTTTTTTAAAGAAATCAAGAACCTGTTGAATATACGCCTGGTGCCGATCTTAGCTTTTTATTTAATGCTTGAATAATATTTTTTTTTCTTTTAAAAAACGACTTAATTAATTATATATATATATTAATAAATCATGATTAAATCAGCTTTTAAGATTTTATATTTTATAAATCAGTTTTTATAATTTATGTTTTAATATAACTAACAAATTTTAATGTACATAAATAAGTAAAAAGTATTTTATTAATAAAATGTCTTATTATTTTATTAAAAATGCAGCTATTTAATATATAATTGGGTGCTGATCTTAGGTTTTGCTTAATACCTGAATAAGATTTTTTTATCTTCTTTTAAAAAAAATGATTTAATTGATTAACTATATTAAGAAATCATGATAAGGCAATTTTTATGTTTTGTATTTTTATTATGATTTTATAAATATGTTTTTACAATTTATATTTTTTAATAGAAAATTTTAATGTCCATAAATAACTACAAAGTATATTTTTAATAAAATTCTTTATTATTTTATTCAAACTGTATTCGGTTTTATTTCTTAATGGTTGTCTAATAAATTAAGTTGAATGTATATTAAGTAAAGATTGATAACATGTTGTAATAACTATTTGCATAACAATGAATGTATGAATGTTTTTTACCTACAAACAAATCAGGATTACTAAAAAGATATTAATTAAATAAAACATTAGAATTTATTTATCGTTGGAGTTGCTGCTTGCAAATCTCCATATAATTAATAAGAACTTATGTTTATGTAAAAAATAAAATAATAATTAGTTTAATTTATTTTGATTGGTATTTGTTTATTTTTAAAGTAAAAATGGTGAGATGTTACATTTTGTCTCATACTTTCATTCTGAATATTAATGGAAAACATTCTACTATAAGTAAACATTTGAAATCTTTAGAGAGCTATATTAATAAATTTATCATGAGGCATCATATTATAGAAATTTGTGTATATATTTTAGCTATCTCTTGAGTATGTCTTTGCTGCTGCAGTAATATAATCTGATTATCTCAGCTTGAGTTCAAGTAGATGCACAAAAGTAATAAGATAACTGATATTTTATTATGATAGAGTGAAATGATACTGCAGATAATAATAAATGTTAATAACATTTTAAATTAAAGTTATTTTGGTCTGAGCACTGACCTGGATTTCAATAGCTATAGGATTGAATCGTCTGGTTGGTTTCAAAATATAATGGTATTTGATAACTTCAAAATTAATATCAGTTATGAATATAGTTTAATTATGACTCTGAAAGACCTTTTAATCTAGCATATTTAATAATTTTCTTATCAGAAATAGATTTCTTCAATATCAGATGAATCTGATGATGGATTCTTGAGATATTTAATGTTTCAAAAACTGTTGCCTTTTTCTGAAATTTATGCTTCATTTTTTGTTTTTTGTTTTTGTTTTTTTTTTTTGGGGGGGGGGGTAATACTTTTGTTGGAATTTACGAATTTTAGCCAGAGACTGAAATCTTTACCAGAGCTAAAGTTCATTTTGGATATAGTCTTTCTGAATCTAATAAATATAAATCTATTGAAGATAGTTGACTTCTAACAGATTTTGGAATCTTTTCTTCTGAACAGTAATAGTTGCCTATTCAGAGTAATCTAGTTGCTATTTAATCAGATAATCTATCTATTGAGAAGCAGTCTTTGGGGCAGTTTTTGGACAGAGATGTCTGCCTCTGATCTCATGAAGTGATTTAGAAACATTAATTTTTAACTACTTTCATCACAAAGGCAGATTGGTAATGCTTTATATCATGGGAATGAATGGCCAACAACCTCTTCAGCATTAGTATTTACTGATTAGTGGTTGTGGGTTATTATTTTCTTTATATAAAATATCTTGAATTACATTATTTGTAAGTGAAAGGGAAGGGAAGATCAGAAGTAATTTAATTATTTTTAGTAACATTGTAAAAGTGAATGGTAAAATTATCTCAACCAATTCTTTAAAGAATTAATACTTTAAGGATTGTTTTAAAGTGGGGGACTTTTCCAAATAATTCATTTTAATTTCTATTTTGATCAACTGCTACAGATTTTATTCACTATGGACTTTTCTAATTACTTATTGATTTAGTAGTTTATTAGTCAAATTATAGCTTCACAAATTAATGTAAAATATTTTTGTTTGAACTACGATCCAGGCTTATATTTGCTGTGCCATCTCTAGTTCTAGTATCATGATCTTGTGGATTATTACTAGCTTTTTCATTTTCATTTAAAGTTGTATGAATTGCATATGTAGATGGTGACATATTTTTATGTTAAATCTAGCTGTTGGTGATACAATATTAGATCCTTTGATTAAATTCACTCTTAACGTTAATACATGAATCAATTTGATGACTTAAATAACTAAACAGTTTTTAATTAATCAGTCTAATGATATCATTAATAGTATTTTCTCACTTAATGTAGAAAGATTTTATGTGGGATTGGCATGGCCTCTCATAATCCTCAAAAATAAAGGAGTAGTTTAACTGATAAAATATCTTTCTAAATATTTATAGTAGAAAATTTGTTTATTGTGAGTGGATAAGTTGCATTTTCGCAAAATTATTTTTTAGCTTTTGGTGACATTTATGGAAGACTTGAGTTTGTAAATGTAGACTTACTGTGAGAGATAACTAGAGAAATCTATATTTATAATATACTGACTAATTTTTGGATAACAGGTCTTGAATCACATCTTGACAGATGATTCTATCCAATTTGAATATGCATCCACAAGTACTAGAAAATCATTCCTGAAATAGGATCTGCTATTTTACATGTTGAAGTCCAAGCTTGATATATAACTCCATGCTTTTCTCATTGATGCCTCAAGATCTATCTGCTTCTAGATATTGTGTATATATCTATGAGCTAAGACTTTCTCTAACTTTTAAAAAATGTTCAGCATCTGAAAAATAGTTTTCTAGAAATGGATAAAACTACATAAGGTCACCATACAAAATGCAATCTTGATGTTCAGTGCAGTATTTACCTTAAATTATTAAGTAAACATTTTCTGACCATTTAGTTTACTAACTTTTGAAGTCCTACCTTTGAATATACTGTAACTCCTGTATTATTTAGTAAGTTTTCTCAGATATTTACTATTTTAAGTTTAGGAAATCAGAAATACCAATTAACTTATTAAATTGTCTTGTTATTTTTTTGTATTTTTGATTAATGGTCCCTTTGAGGTGAAGTTTTAAGACTATTGGAGTAACTATTTTTTTTCCAGTCATATATTTCAAGGCTAATTAAAAGATATGCTCCATTAGGCATTATTGAGGACAAGTTTTCAAATACTGAACTTGCTATTTTTTAAATATGATTGAATGGCTTCTGAATCTTTCATCTCAGCAACTTCAAATTTAGTTTCAAGCTAATCTGATAATGATAGCTTCTAAAATAATATTTTGATCTGGATGCTATATTCTTGGAACTTGTGAGATTTAGATTGGAAACTGAAATGTTTACTAGAGATGAGAAACTATTCAGAAACTAGAATTTCTGCTAAAACTGGAATCTTCTGGAGCTGGTGGACTGCAATAATAGGACTTTACTAGAGTCTGTAGATTTATTCTGGATGACTTGTTATTAGAATATTTACTAGTAAACCAGAGTCTTCTCATCTGAACAATAATAGTTTACTTAGACATTGTATTACAGTTGTTATACAAGCAAAGTTAGTTTTTTAACTTATTTTTAAGATTGCTAAAATTAATATAGAATGAGATATTTCATCTCTATAGATGGCAAATTAACTGTGCTATATATATCACAGAATTGATTAGCCAGTGAAAATATGTAAAGAAAGCCATCACTAGCAAGATATTCAGTGAGAACATTTTCTTTGTGGCTGGTGTATTTTACTATTAAAAATATTTTGACTTACATTCTAATTGGCTGAAGATGGTGGGATCAGCAGTAACTTAATTAATTATCTTCAGTATGATCTGAGGTTGGGTATATTCTGAAAAGCTTGTTAAGAGCTATTTGCAAGCTCGTTACATAATATTTGTAATATAGCTTGTTAAATTAGGTCATGTGATATATGACTTGATTTCTTTGTAAATTTTATTTTTTGCTATTAAAGCTTTGGTGATTTTATATTGCTAAAGCTATTAGTATGGTATATCTGAACTTAGTTCAGTTCCAATTTAGCTATTTAAATGATATAGCTGGATTGGAAGACATATGAGTGTCTGAAAATTTCAGATTTTTTTTTAATAGTTATCCATTAGATAAAGTGCTGGGCTTGGCCTGATATTTTAAGTCTAATGCTTGAATATCCAGCATCTCACTGAGGAAGCCAGTAGTAGGAAACGATCTGAGGTTGGGGATATTCTGAAAAGCTTGTTAAGAGCTATTTGCAAGCTCATTATATAACATTAGTAATAATAAAGATCTTTAATTGAATTCCACTTAGTTTATTTAAATGATGTATGGAAGTTGGCATTTATATATTTAAACTGTTTTAATCTGCTATTGTAGACATGATAGTTTAATGCTGATGATGTAGAAATTTAAAATTAAATAAGTATGGGTAAACAAATATAAATGATTAAAATATTTTGTTTACATTCTGTCATTTTAATTTACATGTATATCTAACCTAAATGACAACTATTTTGTTATCTATTTTCATCTTAATACAAATACAATATAATAATCTAATATAAATTCTAGGGGGAGGCATCTGTGATAAGATTATTAAGTATCACCATCAACTATTATTAATCCACTGATGGTCTCTTCAAGTTCAATCCATTTCCAATCTCTAACCTCTCTTCTCCACATCACCCTGTACACATTCTTATTTCATCAATTCATCTCACATGTGGTTTTTTTCTGGGTATTTTACAATCTTTTGGAATTCAGTTTTAGATTTCAATTGTCCATCTACTATCATCTCTTCTAGCAATATGTCCAGTCCAACTCCAGTCTTTTAATTATTTCAGCAATGTCGGTAACACCTGTTTCAAGATAATTAGTATTTAAAAAATAAACTAAAGGCATTGGTGAATATACTTTTGCAATAAGAATGTAAAGGATAGTGAGACTATGGTCATCAACTTAGTGGATTTGCATTAAAATATGTTAACTTACTTCTCTTTGTCAAAGATATAGTAAAAATCACTTACATGAAGTATGCATATGGCTGATATCATTATTTTTCGAAGTATGGAATGTAAATTTATAATTGCAATGCAAATGTTGGTGAATAAAACAGTTATTATTTTACCATATAAATTAACATAAACTCAATATTATTATTTTTTTACTAAATTTAAGTGATATTAATTTTGCTTTGTGAATAATGATTTTTAATTGGACAATTGAAAATCGAAAAAGTCACAATTTGGTATGAATGTTTAATAATATAATGTATATAAATAAATAAAAAGTATATATTTTTCTTCTGGAAAGTCATTTCTAAATATTCATCATAATATGGTTACATTTATCTTAATATTATTTTTTATAGTGAAATTGCCCTCTATTACTATAAGATTTTTTTGGGAAGAAATGTAAATGAGACTAAGAATAGCATATTTTAAAATATTACATTTCATAAATCAAAAAATATGATCATTTTTTGCATTATGATTTATTAAGAATTAGTTGTGACATTTTAAAAATATTTCTACATGATATTTTTTGAATAGTTTAGATATTATTCAAATTTTACTTCCAGCATCAATTCTTTTGAGGTCCAAAAAAGTACACAATTTAATTATGGCAAAGTATTCTATAAAAACATAAATTTATTACCAATTTGACTTTTGCATAGGTTATTGGAGTTATGTGTCTTTAAATAATAAATATATATATATGATTGTTTATACAATTCACAAAACAGAATTAAATTTCATGTAATCAATCAATAAATAAATAGTGTTTAAATATTTCAATTATAATTTGTTTTTTAATGTGCAAAATTGAAATTTGTTTTCATTATATATAAAGATAATCAATTGGACATTATTGATATCTAGTTGTTTTATAACAGAGCAAATAATTATAAAATATTATATAGATTTTTATTTTTTTTTTGCTGAGAGAAACTTTTTAAAATTAATTTTGTCAATTAAAAAAACAAATAATTCAGCTTTTTAGTCTGGAACCAATGAATTCAACTTGTTTTTAGACCCAATTTAATTTTTAACCATGTCAATAAGATCAAGTTGTAATAATAAATAAAGTTCAAATTATTTTGCATAAAAATATTTAAGAATTATCGTTATATTTATGCAAATACTTTTCAGGTTTTTTTTTTGTCCTCAATTAAGAAAGTAAGTTATATCAAACAATGAATTAGTAAATTCAAAGGCTCACTGAATGTGAATTTCTATTGTTTAGATTTTATTAGTTATATTGTGACTTTTTCATTATATATATAATTAAATGCAATTTAATCTCTTTAAAATTGAATAATAATATGAGCAAGATATTTAATTAAATTTAATATAGATTATATATATATATATGTACATATCCACACAATAATTGGTATTTTAGAATTAATAGACAATTGGAAAGCATTACAAAGCTAAAATTTTCTGGCAATTAGCAAAATATTCAAACCAAATAAAAATATATATTAAAATAATGTACTTTTCTGAATAAAAACTTTTAAAATTACTTTTTAATAATTGTGTTTAATTTCTTTATTACATTTATAGACGGAAATATATTCATCTTTGATGAATTGAATAAGACAGTTTTGAAATTGATATGAGTAATACAATAAAACAAAATCTAATTATTTAAACAAACTATGTTAGAAAGAATGAAGTTCAAAATATGTCGTATAATCAGTAAGCAGTATTAGATATATTAAATCAAACAAACATATATATATGTGTGTTACAGTTATATCAATTTAAATATATTTATAGAGACATAGTTAACATTTATAGTTAAAGTTTTTTACAGCTAAAATTATGAACATTTGAAAATAAATTAGTGTAAGATTATATATATATATATTGGAAGCGTAAGCTCACTTGTTTATGTGCAATATCAAACCTATAAACTTGAAAATATAATTTTAATTAATAAACAGTAAATACATTATCCTTTTAAGTTAAAATACCCATATGGACATGTATGTAACTTAAACATTAGATTATAAAATTTTAATAATAAAAGTTAAGTCAAATAAATAGTTATTTTAATGAAGTTAAATATTAAAATAATTAGATTTCAATCATTCATATATATGTATAAAATAATTATTAAGTTAACTAATATCACTAATCAAGATTCAAAACATAGAGATAACCTAAGATCAAGTCGTATCTTAGCAACAAAATGTGAAGGAAATAAAATTAGAACTCATTTACAGAATTAATAATTATAATGCATTCAACAATAATCAAATACAAAATTGTAAAATGAAATAGTAATTTAACACATGCTATTACCGGAAGTCAATTCCATTATAAAAACTAAACTAATTTCCAAATCAGTTCCATTTTTTACAAATGAACTAGTCACTATTCATATTTATTTTGCTGTGTTCAAATATCGAGCACATCAGAAAGATGGATCAATAGTTTGGACAAATTTCCCTTATTTATAAAATCTTTGTTAGCAGAGAACTCTAATATCACTCAAGTAAAGTAAATAAATTGCTCTTTAATATCAATAATAATTTCAAAAGTGAAATTATCTTTAATATATTAATTAGAGAAACTCTTAACAATATTGTTCTAAACTTGAATTCCAAGGAAGACAAATATCATCAAACATATTTATATATCTAAATAAATTTATTTAAGATTTTAAGTTATAGAAAATGCATTGTGAGTAAAAACATCTTGCCATAGGATCAAATGCTATTATTCTAACCTAAAGCAGTGTAATTATTCATTCCTACTGAAATGCCTAAAATTTATATATCTATATAATTCAATATCCCACTTTGGTTTACAGCAAGATAATTTAAGGAAATGGATGTCAATGTCATGCAAGAGGAATATTTATGAAACAATGGAGTGTACTGATTGCCCCACCGATGATTGATAACTGGAAATAAAAGAACCTTATTCCTAATGAACATTGCTGCTTAAAATTTTGGAAAATTAATAGAACAATACCATAAACTTTAAATATATATTATTTTTGTGTATCAACATCTATAAATATTTAATTTTCTTTGCCTTTAAAACCTGCTTACTTTGGAATAATCCATTTTGGAAAATCATTAGATAGAAAAAGATTAATTTTTTTTTTATTTAATAAAATTTAGGTCTTCATGCCGCAACTTGACCAGGTTAATAATTAAACTTAATATGAAGGTAAGATTTTATTATTCTTCATATTAAATTCATTCACTTATAACATGACAGAATTCTTGTTTATTATTAAGTTAATTAATTTATTAATATTTATTTATTATTCGGTATAAATGACTAATGTCTTTGGATGGTCTTTTCTTTCATTGATAGGGAATAGAAGGTCTTATAAAAATGAAGTTCCCTTTAAAGGATTCGATATTACAAAAGTTTTAATTTATACTTATATTGTTTAATTTAAATTTAGTTAGCTAGTGTTATCATAATCTTTGGAATTATAGAATGTTATTTATTTTTGCAATCTATTAAATATTGTTTGTGCTACTGTACCGGTCAAAAGACCCACCCACAATAACAACCTAAACTCAAAGTCAGATTCAAACTCAGTCGAACCAAACTGAATTCAAACCCAACTCACGAGCTCAGATCAAATCAATGGATGACATAAGTCAATGGTACATGATTATGCACCAAGAAACTAGCTCAATGGATGGTGATGATTTGAGACCCCAGATCTGACTACGAATGTACAATAAAATAACTAAGGATATTTATAAGTCAATTCATATATTTATGTTCGGGTTGCCAATACAGACAGCGAGCATTAATATTAAAATAATTATTGAATAATAAAGAAAGTTAAAAACCAAATGTGTTAATAAAATGTTTAATAATAATAATTTTGTTCAACTTTAATGATTAAGATTATATAGATTACCTCTAGTCTTTAAACAGAATTTACAATAAGAATGGCAGTCGTTATTATATGCCAATAATTATTATGCAATATTCTAGGAGGATTATATATGTCTATGCCCCGATAAGAAAATTAAGGTATTCGGCTTTGACAGAAATTATTATTCTAATTCTAAAAGAAAGAATGTGAGATTCATTTTCACATTCGTAAATCAATTCACAAAGAGCAAGATACATATTTAGGGCATAACTTTAATATTTAACAGGAAACTTACTTAATTATAAATGAATATGAATTTGTTCGACTTTAATAAAATCAATTCATCACAATTTACAAGCATGAGAGCGGGACTTTATTTGAACTGAGAAATGCCGGTGCTGACGTCTTATGAGCTATAAACATGAATATGAAGGATCATGGCTTGTCAGTGATTTGAGAGAATAGAAGGGTGGCGTATGTTTTACAAGTCTTTTATGCCCCATGAAGGATCCATGGAATACAGGGGAAAGCCAGGCCGGGTCATAGCCATGAACCTTTGGTGTTCCAATATAAATGAGGAAGTGCCTTCTTCCTATGGAATTAAAGTAATAATAATATCACCGAAGACAAGCCTACGAAGCAGGAGGTGGCTCGCATCAGCGTTAGAAAATGATGACTTGATAATCATCGAGTTTAATTAATAAAACCCATTTTATATAAAGAATGCTCTACGTGATGACCTGATCGTTGAATTAAAGTCAAACGAGCTTTAACTAAAAAGTACCTAATGCAATTATAAAATTATATGAATTATACCCTAAGTATCACGCCCTCCCTGAATATTAATTGAAAGTATAAAATTTGAATTAGAATATATCGACATTAATTCTTTATCGACCTTTTTGCAAAACATTTTAAGATTATGAATAAATAAATATCTGTAAACTAGATAAAAGAGCCAGGGGCATAGATTAGAAACTGAGCTAATAATTTATTACTAGCCATTACTAAAAAATAGCAACAATTATATAAATCCTTCAACTCGACAATTAATAGAACCATCTTAAATTAGTTCCAATGGGCAAAAATTACTACCAAACTTAATATATTATCTTCATGAGATATGTGTAACAAAAGAAATTATTGTCAAGTTGAAATATTATTGGCATACAATCAAAAATAAATGATATTAATAATCATCTAGCAAATATATAATAAGGTTAGATAAATGAACCGCTATCATAAGAAAAAAGAAAGTTAACAATATGAATTTTAAAGACTAGAGATTAAGATAGAGAATTACTACATAATTTAAGATAGCATAAAAGGAAACTTTTACAGTAAATAGCTTAAAAGGTGTGTTAACTTAAAGTTCAGAACTGGCCAGTAAGTTACAGTTCAAAAGGAAAGATTTTACCCGTCCTTCCATGGCTGGTTTCTTAGTTCACACAGCAGAGTCCGATTCAGTTGAAACATAGGTGCACATTTTGCAAATTATTTGAATGACATTTTGATTGATTCTTTCAGATTTTGGGCAGCACGGCTGATGTGGAAGAAGTTTGGTTTAGCAGCTTCATTGAAGATCTTCTGGGGACTTCAGGCCCAATGGTCAGATTCCCAAAGTTAGCCCCTCACCATGATGGAGACATTATATAGATTTTTTTTTTATAATTTAAAGACGCACATAGATTCTAGTAGCACTTCTTTCAAAACAAATATGGCTTCTCTCCAAACTTTTCCGGGCTATTTATACTGTCCTCTCTGGTTTCCTGCCTATTCCGAATCTAGATGCCTTTAGGCTAGAGCTTCTTGCATTATCAAAGTTACAAATTTTTACTAATTGACTTTAGATACATTCCTTCAAACTCATTAACTTGAATTCATTCATTTTCTAATTAGAAAATGAATTTGTAAATCAGAAAAACGATTTTAATCAGGAACTGTTCTTATATTTTAAATTATTATCTTTTTGCTAATTAATAAAACTTTCCCCGTTGTCTTTGGAAAAGGACAATCTGAAAGCTTATCGAAAGAATGTAGCTTTTAATCACTAAAATTTGAACAAACTTTAAAAGTAAAATAAAACATTCTGACACAATGAAACTTTATAACGAATATATATATTTAAATATTTATAAATATAGACGCACAATCCACGCAGTTATAATATATATAAATTCATGAATAATTTTATCATGAATTTATTAATAACATTGATTAGTTTAAACATCAAACTAGTTAGTTTTAACACACATTTATATAATACTGTTTTTTTAAGGAAACTAGCATGTATTGAACGTATAAAGCCCCATTGCATTCGGAAATTCATGGTTAGTACTAGGGTTTGAAGTGGGCTAAGGTGAGATATCATGAAGCTAGGATCGAACTTAAATCTGACTGCTTCAATATTAATATAGTTGAAATGTATTTAAACACTTGTAATGAAAAATTTTGTTATATAAAGATAAATTTTAATTGTTTTCAATTAATAATTTATAAATTCTCTGAATCATTTAAATTATTTTCATAATAAAATAAAATTGAATACATATACCCTCATATACATATCATCCTGACTTAACATCATGATAACATAGTTAGAAGGAATTTTGAGAATCTATCGAACTTATATAAAAGAATTATTATCACTACAGGATATCAACTGACGCCTGAAGAGAATTAAGTGTAAAATTAATCTTGAGTTCCAATTCTGAGCATAACGTAATAATAAAGAGGTGAAGATTGGATGAACTAGTCTAAGTTGTATTTGTATTGAATGTTTAAACATAAAATTATCATATTTGAAATAGATGCAATCATGGATTAGATTTTTATCACATCATTCATGGCATCCTATATGATGATGGTCTAATTATAGTTAGATGCATTCACTCTCATTCCTTAAGGGAATATAGACCGTTACAATATATTCTATTTTGTAAAATATTTATTAAATTTACTTTTATAATCACCCCCCCCCCCTTTCCCTTCTATATATAATAAATGAATGGTTAATTATAATATGTAATTTGTTAGTGAAAATTACTGTACACTTGAAAAGTTTACATGTCTGGCAGAATAAATATTTCACTTTAAAAAGTGAGATTCTTTGCATATCTCAAAAACCAACATCATTAATTCAACAAATTCTCAAATATGATGATGTTTTCATACATATATATTTAAATAGATTTTTACAGATTTATAAATATATTGTTAAAATTTTAATAAGAATTTCATTGTGGGTACTTTTATAAATAATTTTTCAGCTATGATGAAATAAAATAAAATTACTAATTAAAACAGGCATCTAAATTTACAATTTCTAGTAGTTGTATTTTTGTATAAAATATTTTAAGCCAAAAGTTAATTCACTTTTAACTTAACATCCAAGGATAATAAATAGAATTATTAGATGCCATAATTTTAGTTTGCAATATTTGTTTTTAATTAGTATTTTGTTTCATTACATCCATAACTAAAAAATTATTTATAAAACTGACTAGTAAATTCTTATTGATATGTATGTGTATGCTTAAATGAACATACATATATAGATATAAAGTTCATGAGATAAACTATAAGCTTAAAAATAACTCATTAATTAAAGATAGAGAGATAATGATTTAAATTCTGATATCCAGTGTGGAGCAGTGAAGGGAAGAATCACCTGAGCAGATGGACGGGAGTATGGGCCAATCAACTTCAAAGATTGAAATAATGAATGAACTTAGTATGAATTGGATCAAGAACACTACACATCATTCTTGGAGCTTCACTTGTGCACATGGACATATATATTGGAGCAGATAATCTCCGATGGTACAGTGACTTCAAGTGTGGAGAGCTGTCTTCTGAACATAGGAACAGTCAGCTAGAACTCTTACAGGGCATAATGATCTAAATTATTGTTTATGTATGCCTTTGGGCCTTATGTTAAATGATTGTATGTATGTAAATAGTTAAAATACTATTAAGGATCATTCATTAAATTATCTAAATATTTTTAACTATAACGGTTCGGATTTTGCACCAGAAGAGAAGAACCACATCTGACTATGGTCAGACTTAAAGTCTTGTGGTAGGATGCTGTGAATGACAAGATGAAATAACTAACCAATGATCATATCCACCTTTATTGGACTAGCTCTTGGTTCACTTATTAAATCTAGATATAATTTAGGCTAGTTCATCCACACCTCACCTCTCAGATTCCATTACACCTCAGTATTCAAACACAGGGAGAATATTGCCTTTGGCTCTCTTCAGGGGTGAATTTACTTAATGTAGCACCTCAGTTTTGATGACCTAAGATGTATCCAACTCTATTGCGGTGTTATGTGTTAAAATAATCTGAATGTGTGTGCATATATATATTTAATCAATTAAATTAATGAGTGAGTGTATAATATTTTATGAAATTTTTATCCAACTTTTTTAAAATATAAAACAGATAAAATCCCATTATTTGTTTTTTTTCTTTCTGTAAAAACTTTTTTTTTTGTCTGCTTCTTTTTACCCTCTCTTTTAAAAAGATTGTTTGCAGGCCATATATTGGTCAACCACCCACCCCCTTCTTGTTAGAACAACATTTACTTAGTAGCAAATATTTGATCTATTTTAAAATGACAATGGTTTTGCAATATTTTTTTTTTTTAAAAAAAATACTTTTTAGAAATTAAATAAAATACAATTTACTTTTTTTTTTTTTTTGATTTTAGATCAGTATTTTTGCAAATTGAACATTATTTACCTATTTTTAAATATAACATAAGATTTGACTTATATCCACTCTAATACTATCTACATTTCCTCTTAGGCTTTCTTCTAGATTCATCATCTTATTACCCATTTCCCTCTTCAATCTTGTCTCTATACAACTCATGTTATTGTTCATATCTTCCTTCATACACTTTATATCTTACTTTGTACTGTTTATATCTGATCTCAATCTCATTTCCATATCACTTAATTTTGTTCATTTTTGCTTCCATGCCACTCATAATCATTTGGTACATCCATGCTAGGGTCGCAATCTGTACCATTCCAGCTTCAGGTGTCAGTCATTTTCTCACTAAGTGTTCCAGGTACTCAAGGTAACACCTGATATATGGCCTGTGCTTGTGGAGAGTGATCAATTTTGATGATAGACTCCCAGGTGTTTGGACCTGTAAAGTTCCCTCCATTACATTATTAGCATCAGCTTCCATCTCGCTATCACTAGCATTATTTGATTCTTCAAGATGATTCTTTTTTTTATCAGATAGCATCTTCCACTTCTAAGTATCATAAAACAAAAAATTCTTCCCCAATAACTAATTATAGTCACTTTCTTCTCTTAAATGTTAAATATATATGTCATAGGACCTATTGCTGTCCCCTTGTCACTTCGTGTTTATTGAACTCATTCCTATTTTAACTTATAGATGTTATTTATTTATATTTTTTTAATGCCTACTTTTTGTTTAGCACACATTTTATATGCCTATCTTTTCTATTTTAGCCTGTTTTTATTGATTAATTAATTATTTTATGGTCTCTGTTTGTCATCTCGCACTCATCAACTACTTATGTTTAATGTTTCACAAAATGTATCACTCTTTCTGGTTGGATGTATCAATGTATTGTTATTTATATAAATTCATAATGGTTGTAGATATGTAGAGTTTCAGAGTAAAGCAAATTCCAAAAAAAAATTTTTTTTTTTTTTGGATTTATCAGTCCACTGGCTAGACCTTCATAGAAACTATGATGTAATATTGCAGATCTATTATTTCGAGCCCCTAAGTTGATGATGCCAAGATGTAATGATCTGGGTTGTCCACCAGAAAAGGGATACATCTAATTATGGTCAGACCTAGGGTCTTCTGGTAGGATGCTGTGAATGACACAATGAAGTAACTAACCAATGATCATATCCACTTCCAATGGGTTAGCTCTTGGTTTATTCATTAAATCTAGATAATTTAGGCTAGTTCATCCATATCTCACCCCTCTTTCAGATTCCATTAAGCCTCAGTATTCAAACATATGGATGAATATTGCCTTTAGCTCTCTTCAGGGGTAAATTTACATAATTTAGCAACTCAGTTTTGATGACCCAAGATATATCCAACCCTATTGTGATGTTATCTGTTATAATAATATGTATGTGTGTTCATATATATAGTCAATTGATTAAATTAGTGAGTGTATAAATGAGTCTGATAAACCAGAGACCAATTTGATTTAAAACACATTATCAAATTTTATTAATAACATAAATTCTATTCACATAGCAAAATATGTATTTATATGTGTCCCATATGCATCTCTACCATTCCAATAACTAAATTATTCATTGTATCAAATCCATGTCCCTGGTAGATATGCATTAAGCCCTACCTATTTATTTGGCTAAAATACAAAAATATAAAAGAAAAAATATTTCATCATCATAATGATCATGAAGCTAACTAACTATTTACAAGATTTTATTGCAATGTGTCCAATAGCTCCATGATCCAATTTCTGCTAGAGATTTTCTTTGGGACCCCCTTAACTACGTACAAGTTCCTACTGTGATAGAAAAGAGACATTCATCCAAGAGTGTTAGTCATTCACACTGAATAAATAAATATAACAATTCTTAGTTAAACATAAACAAATAACGTAAATTTTGTCCTGTCCTAGTGGTTGCAAATTAATTTAGAAGAGCATCAAAAATTCTTATCTCCAAACCATATATAATGATGATGATGATCGAAAGTCAAATCACTATTGAGGGAATCAACATAAATTTTATTTACAAACAAAAATTTTCTAAACCATCTCCACATGTTGATTCTTATGGAATGGACTCTTCTGATTGCAAACACGCTGAAACTTCCAAGTATTAGAATCATGAAAGTAGAATTTTACAAATGTATAAAGTAAAATTAAAAAGATATATAACATGATAATTTTGATTTTGTCCAAATCTTCCTGATTAGAGTTTATAATTTAAAATCAATGTCTATGGATGCAATCCATTCTGATGACTCCGCTGTTCTCCAGATTCTCTGGTGATGCTTGGATCAGATATCACCTTTTGGAATCCATTCAGATTAGGTGTTAGGCATTTTTCTAGGCATCACTCATACAAGTGAGCTACAGCATCATTCTCTCTGGCAATTAAGACAGCCCCTGATTCTATGGCATGTTTGTCTAGCCAATATACATTGTTAATTATAAAAAGTTTTAAATTTTCTTCAGCTTATGATTGGTGTTGAGTGAATTTACACAAAGGGAAGTTTTATTTCATCGCTTATCAGTATGTGCTGGCTATTGAAGCTGTGCATATATACATTACAAGCATAAAGCTAAACTAGTCAATATATAATTAAAATTATCCAAAATTCAACCAGACCAGCATAAAAATAATATTAAAACACTACCAAAGGTTTCACTGCTACAAGAAGACTTCTCAAGTGTAAAGAATTACAAAAACTACACAATATATATAATATTAAACATTACCCACAAATCCATTCACTTCCCATTTACTCTTAATGTTAAAAGAACTCTTAAATAAGTTAATTGCTTCAGAATAATAAATTTTCAATACTAAATAATTCTTTTGATTTCATTTCTCTCAAAGAAGACAACCTTAGCTTCATCAAAATCAATAGTGTGGCCTGTATCTTTTTCGTGAACATACAAAGCAGAACTAAGATATCTATTTTTAACTCTACTTCTATGAACCTTTATTCTTTCATTTAAACTCAAACTACTCTGACCTATTACAAAATAAACAGGGGATAAAATATACTACACCAGAAATAGTCTTTCTATAAAAAATTTCTTTTGTATTATTTAATAAATTATTCAATGTAATATCCCTTTTCCAAGCAATTTTCTTATTTCCAAACAATTTACTATTTCTACATACAATTTTATAAGAAGACAATTTAAATGGCAAAGAAATAAAATCATATTTTTCTTTAACCTTTACATCCTTACAAATATTACTATTAAATAAAATACTTTGGTACTTTAATATTTTTCTTGCTATGATGTATTACCACAAAGACATACTACTCTAATCTTCTGATCTTTAAGATAACATCTCCTAGTGATTTCCAGACAATATTAACTGATAAAATGTGTTCAGAAATCATGTGGAGATGCTACGTTAAAGATTGAAAGATTAGAGTAGTAAGTCTTTGTGGCAATATGTCATGCCACTGAAAAGCAGTAAAGAAGCAAGCCATCTGGTAGAAATTGGATGCCATGTTTTTTGTTTCAGCAAAAAAAAAATATTAATATAATAAAATGTAATAACATTGGCAGACATGCAATAATAATACTAAAAAGTACATCTAATAGCAAGAATAATACGAAAGTGGTCAACCGGTAAAAAGTGCAATAATAATACTAAATAGGACATCTAATAGCAAGAATAATATGAAAGAGGACATATCTAATAGCAAGAATAATACTAAAGAGGTCAACCTGTAAAAAGAGCAAAAATAATACTAAAGAGGACATCTAAGAGCAAGAATAATATGAAAGAGGACATCTAATAACAAGAATAATACTAAAGAGGACATCTAATAGCAAGAATAATACTAAAGAGGTCAACCGGTAAAAATAGCAATAATAATACTAAAGAGGTCAACCGGTAAAAATAGCAAGAATAATACTAAAGAGGACATCTAAGAGCAAGAATAATACGAAAGAGGACATGTAATAGCAAGAATAATATGAAAGAGGACATCTAATAGCAAGAATAATACTAAAGAGGTCAACCGGTAAAAATAGCAAGAATAATAATAAAGAGGACATCTAAGAGCAAGAATAATATGAAAGAGAACATGTAATAGCAAGAATAATACGAAAGAGGACATCTATTAGCAAGAATAGTACTAAAGAGGACATCTAAGATCAAGAATAATATGAAGGTCATGTAATAGCAAGAATACTAAAGAGGACATATAATAGCAAGAATAATACTAAAGAGGATATCTAATAGCAAGAATAATACTAAAGAGGTCAACCGGTAAAAATAGCAAGAATAATACTAAAGAGGACATCTAATAGCAAGATAATATGAAAGAGGACATCTAATAGCAAGAATAATATGAAAGAGGACATCTAATAGCAAGAATAATACTAAAGAGGTCAACCGGTAAAAATAGCAAGAATAATACTAAAAAGCAAGAAATATATATATGACATTAACTGTTAAATAGGTACTGTCAAAAATATATATATAAGACATTCACTTAAAAATTGATTTAAAGTAAAACTGCAAAAATTAGCACAAAAAAAATAATTTGTCTAAAAGACCAAAAAATGTTAAATAGGTACTGTCAAAAAAAATATATATAAGACATTCACTTAAAAATTGATTTAAAGCAAAACTGCAAAAATTAGCACACACAAAAAAAATAATTTGTCTAAAAGACCAAAAAATGTTAAATAGGTACTGTCAAAAAAATATATTGTATCCGCCCGGTGGTGCGTGTGCGTGATCGCGCTACCTCTGTCAATATCTTCACTATTACGAATCTGCTGTGTTCTTGCGTCCGGGGGATTACATAATGTTCTGTGAAGATAATTTCAAACACATATACACGTACGCTTTATTTATTTTATACGTAAATTCGGATTGAATCCAAGTAATAGGCACCAGGAGAACTTTTATAAGAGTCCGCCACGTATGTGCATAAGCTCACTCAACTATATCACAAAACATGCCCGTGCATCACTCCAGTCGGAAGCAAGAAACGAACACAGCCAATATTACCCTTCAAATTACATCGAATCTGTGATCTTTCACTCACGATCAACTACTTATTATATGAGGGCCCGCCCTATATCCCACAGAATAAATTAATCAAACTTAATTTAATCTAAGAGAACATAACAAACATAAGCATAAATAAAATAAAATCCCAACACCAAAAATATCAAATGCATTCATTCATATACAAACAAATTTGATCGCTCTAGCACTCATTCCTATTATATAAATTTATGTTGAAATTCCAAGCAATTAATAACAAAAAATACTAGTTAAATAAATGTTTTATTTAATCTGTTTACTAACAATTAATGCAGGTATATGATCGGCAAGCCGAGATAATTAAATATAGATTTCAAGGTGACTTCGCACATATTTTAAAGAATGTTAATCTGTAGGCAAACTTATTTGGTTAGATTCTCGAATCGTTCATTAATGGTCAAGAGTAACTTTATCATTTTAGCTTAATGTTTTTTAATAGTTCTGGTTATTAAAGTTATTTTATTTTGGTGCATAAGTGAATACGACAATTTAAAGATAGCTACCTGTGGAACGTAGAAAGACTGTAATGGGATCCTGAGCGATGGTTTCTTCTTTAACGAAGCATTCCGGCAATTTGCAAGGTCTCAAAAGCGTGTGTGGTCCTTATGTGAAGTTTCTCCGGTGTTACGAGCATCCTATTAGCAATCAGCGGAGCTGGACGCGGAGGTCCGGCGGTCAAGCCGCGAATTTTATGTTCAGCAACGCATCTCTGTTAGATTTCAATAGTCTAATAATAATCAATAATAGTCTAATTCAATAATCCCTTGAAAAGTGCTGTCCGGCCTTTTTGATCTCTTCCTTCCCGCCCTCACACCTTGAATTTTTCTCACCCAATCACTCCCATGCACCTGTGAGTCCCTTCATCTTATAAGTCCATCGAGTGTTAACTCAATTCCATGATTTCTGGGATCGTTTACACCACCTTGGAATTTCGCTCAATTTGACCATTTTTTTCAGGTATTGTTTCGCTGGAGACAGAAGTCTGAGTTGTACAATAGCAGTGTACACTTTTTCTCACCTCTGTTTCTAAATTTGGCTTATTTTATCTAGGCGTACCAGCACATATCCTGCCTATTGTTTCAATTTCTCTAATTTTACATTTACTAATTACCCCTATTTAAAATAATTTTAGATCGCTTGGAATTTCAGAACATATTGCAAATTAATTTATTCATTTTTTCCCTTTTGTTCAAAATGATTCAAATGATTTAATAAAAGTTAAACTAGCGTTCAATCATTCCTATCTCTTTAATTAATTAAAAATGCAAAAAAAAAACTACAACTAATGATTATAGATTTATTCTTAACAAACAAACACAAATAATAAAAAAAACTCTTTTACTTTTTTATTTCAATAAATTTGACAGGTACTCTTATATAGCTGCGATCATGCTTTAGAAACGGCTGTTTCTCGTTTATTATTAAAGCAAGACCGCTTTTTTAAAAGTTTTGTTCCTGTCATTCATTTCGTCAATTGATTATAGTTTAACATAACCTCATATGCCTGGGTTCAAATCCCATGTAACGCTATTCCGTTACAATATATATAGGACATTCACTTAAAAATTGATTTAAAGCAAAACTGCAAAAATTAGCACAAAAAAAAATAATTTGTCTAAAAGTCCAAAAAATTTTAAATAGGTACTGTCAAATATATATACTTTCGCTTAGCTTGTCGTTCCTCAGGGAAAAAAAATTAATTACATGCGCCAAAAAAGTACATAAATAGTAATTTACTAAAATTATTATAAATTCAAATTGTCTACAAAATAATTGACAAAATTTATAAAAAAATATTTATAATTTTAAAATTAAAGACAAAAAAAAAAAAAGCCATCTCGTAGGGTAAAAAAAACTGGACGGCGCCATGTTTGCGTTTCTCGGAAAAAGCAAAATAATTACATGCGCCAAAAAAAAAAAAAATACATAAATTAATAGTAATTTACTAAAAATATTATAAATTCAAATTGAATACAAAATAATTGCAAAAAAAAATTAAAAAAAATATTTGTAATTTTAAAATTAAAGACAATAAAAAACACTTTTCCCGATATAGTGCGAATCTGCCATACAGTGAAAATGGCAGTAATAAAACATATTACATAAAATTATGAAATTAAGTGTAGTCTTGTTTTAATGAAAATAAGGATAATTTATAAGAAAAAATGGAAAGAAGATTACACAAAAGAAGCAAAATAAAAAATAAACAAAAAGATAGTACATAAAATTATGAAATTTACAAATTAAAAAATAACCTATAATGGCGATATATGTCTTAAAAGCTACTATATTTAATTATTAAGAAACAAAATGAAAATTACTTACAAATAACGACGGTGGAAATTACTATAATATCATCCAATCGACAGTTAAAAATTCACTCTATTTACTAATATAATGTCCATATTAGATATGAAATATATGAAAATATGATCTAAAAAATCACTGTGCTCACGTCGACATCAAAACCGCAAAAGACAGAGAAATGACAAAATTTCCCATAGGTCTCTCTACTTTTTAAATCTCGTGGGACACCTCAATCAAAAAATCAGTATTCCCAAGGATTAGTCTTGCCAGTGTTTTTGTTGCCATGACATCATTTATCTAATCTTCGATGAAATCTTACCAGCAAAAAACATGCTAAGTGTAATACGTCATAGCTCATAAAATCCGAAACTACCAATACTTTTAACAAATTTATCAGAGTAACCAATCATCAAGTAATCTTTATAAAATTGATATTTCTGAAACAAAGCTACCCCACTAGAATTATTTAATTTATTATTCCTATGACAATAATTCCTTAAAGCAGCTACTTTATGAGATACAGACTGATAGCTATCAGGTTTAATTATAGATCTTAATTCTTTACTTTTAACAAAATGACTGCACAGTAAACAATTAGTCTCTACATTTCTAATCACCAAAAGATCTAAAAATTTTAACTTACCAAAATCTAACCCCCCCTCCTTCTAACACAAATTTTATAGAAGGATCAAAACAATTAAACTTATTTACAAATTCCTTCAATTTATCATTCTCAACTATAAATAAACAATCATCAACATATCTGATAAATAACTTTACATATAAACAATTCTTTTTAATAATAATTTCCTCTTCCATATAATTAATATAAACTGAACATACTAAAGGAGAAATAATATAACCTATTATCCACTCTTCCTTAATCTTATAAAAATTACCTTTATAAGTAAAATTCATAGAATCTTCCAATAACAAAAGCAAATCTTTAATTACCTTAATTTTATTTTTTGATAAAGAACTTTTCTTAATCAATACAGGCATAAGAATATCAATAATGCTTAACCTATTAACAGACTGATACATATTTTCAATATCTAAACTGCCAAATACCCAATTATTTTCCATTTTAAAATTATTAATTTTATCAAAAGCCTCAAAAGAAGAAGAAACTGTGTAATGACCAAAATCAACAAATTGTTTTAAAAATTTTTTCAAGAATCAAGAAATACCCTCTACAACACTACCTGTAAAATCAAAAATAAATCTTAAAGGAAAACCGTCTTTATGAGTCTTAATTTTCTTTTAATCAAATTACCTGGATCTTTATCTAAAAACATATATTTACCATTATTTAATGCTCTATCCATTTTCTCTTTGAATTCATCTCCTTTCATAATGACAAACCTACCAGCTTTGTCATCATGAGAAATGATTACATCATTAGCAATTAACTTATTCTTAAGATTTTTAATCTCACCAGGATTAATGACAAATTTTTCTTTCCTTTTTAAACTTTTATTCAAAACCGATTGAATACCAACTTTCTGCTCATCACTCAAATTACTAGATTCAATAGACGAAATTGTATCAAAGAATGAAATGGAACAAAATTAAGGCCTTTATTAAGAATATCTAATTCGCTATCATTTAACTTTATATCAGAAAGATTAACAACTCTATCATCAGAAACATTACTCTCATACCTTTTATCACTACAATAAATTTTATTAACTTTCCCAAACAACCACTTTAATTTTCTTTCATATTTTTTACAATAGAAATTTGATCTATTCTGTCAAAATTGTCTCATAAAAAAAATTCAAAATTGAATAATTAAAATCTTGCCTCCTGTCTAAATAATGTCTATTTCTTTTATATACATAAGTAAATTTGTAAAACCTTACAAAATTTTCTTTTAAAAAACTATTCAAAATATATGTTTGTAACTTAAAAACCAAATTCCTATTTTGAAGCAACTTTTTATTCCTACTAAAATTAATAACACAACACCTAAGAAAAACACTAAATTCCCTACATTTTTTAAGAAAATAAATCTGCCATCTTAAAGACTCTATCCTATCACTCAATCTAGACAAATTTTTAATCCTTCTAATATCATTCAATGGAAAATTATTAAAAACTAAACACAAACCCATACTAAAAACCAATTACAAATACCCTTATAAATTAACACACAATAAAAACATACACACACTTCTATATATATATATAACTAAATAAACACAAATATACTCTTTCAACCAAACTCAAACAACAAACTTAATATACATAAATAAAATTCAAATATATCAATAATAATAAAATAAAATTTTACATTACGTCAGCAAAACTACTCTTAAATGCAAAGAAACTCATTAAAATGTAAACATTACAAGCATAAAGCTAAACTAGTCAATATATAATTAAAATTACCCCAAATCCAAAATTCAAACAGACCAGCGTAAAAATAATATTAAAACACTACCAAAGGTATTTGCAATTGGTTTTTAGTATGGGTTTGTGGAGTTTAGTTTTTAATAATTTTCCATTGAATGATATTAGAAGGATTAAAAATTTGTCTAGATTGAGTGATAGGATAGAGTCTTTAAGATGGCAGATTTATTTTCTTAAAAAATGTAGGGAATTTAGTGTTTTTCCTAGGTGTTGTGTTATTAATTTTAGTAGAAAAAAAAAGTTGCTTCAAAATAGGAATTTGGTTTTTAAGTTGCAAGCATATATTTTGAATAGTTTTTTAAAAAAAAATTTGTAAGGTTTTACAAATTTATTTATGTATATAAAAGAAATAGACATTATTTAGACAGGAGGCAAAATTTTAATTATTCAATTTTGAATTTTTTTATGAGACAATTTAGATAGAATAGGTCAAATTTCTATTGTAAAAAATATGAAAGAAAATTAAAGTGGTTGTTGGGAAAGTTAATAAAATTTATTGTAGTGATAAAGGGTATGAGAGTAATGTTTCTGATGATAGAGTTGTTAATCTTTCTGATATAAAGTTAAATGATAGAGAATTAGATATTCTTGGTAAAAGCCCTAATTTTGTTCCATTTCATTAAAAAAATATAGTTTTTGATACATTTTCGTCTATTGAATCTAGTAATTTGAGTGATGAGCAGAAAGTTGATATTCAATCGATTTTGAATAAAAGTTGTTAATCCTGGTGAGATTAAACATCTTAAGAATAAGTTAATTGCTAATGATGTAATCATTTCTCATGAAGACAAAACTGGAATGTTTGTCATTATGAACGGAGATGAATTCAAAGAGAAAATGGATAGAGAATTAAATAATGGTAATATGTTTTTAGATGAAGATCCAGGTAATTTGATTAAAAGAAAATTGATAGATATTACGAAGAAAATGGTTAATTTAAAAATTTTTAATAGAGTAGATTATTTAAAATGCTATCCTAATGATTTCACATCAGCTAAGGTGTTTGTGAATATTAAGATTCATAAAGACAGTTTTCCTTTAAGATTTATTTTTGATTTTACAGGTATTGTTGTAGATGGTATTTCTAGATTCTTGAATAATTTTTTAAAACAATTTGTTGATTTTGGTCATTACACAGTTTCTTCTTCTTTTGAGGCTTTTGATAAGATTAATAATTTTAAAATGGAAAGTAATTGGGTATTTGGCAGTTTAGATATTGAAAATATGTATCAGTCTGTTAATAGGTTAAGCAGTATTGATATTCTTATGTCTGTACTGATTAAGAAAAGTTCTTTATCAAAAAATAAAATTAAGGTAATTAAAGATTTGCTTTTGTTATTGGAAGATTCTATGTATTTTACTTATAAAGTTAATTTTTATAAGATTAAGGAAGGGTGGATAATGGGTTATATTATTTCTCCTTTAGTATGTTCAGTTTATATTAATTATATGGTGAGGAAATTATTATTAAAAAGAATTGTTTATATGTAAAGTTATTTGTCAGATATGTTGATGATTGTTTATTTGTAGTTGAGAATGATAAATTGAAGGAATTTGTAAATGAGTTTAATTGTTTTGATCCTTCTATAAAATTTGTGTTAGAAGGAGGGGGGTTAGATTTTGGTAAGTTAAAATTTTTAGATCTTTTGGTGATTAGAAATGTAGAGACTAATTGTTTACTGTGCAGTCATTTTGTTAAAAGTAAAGAGTTAAGATCTATAATTAAACCTGATAGCTATCAGTCTGTATCTCATAAAGTAGCTGCTTTAAGGAATTATTGTCATAAGAATAATAAATTAAATAATTCTAGTGGGGTAGCTTTGTTTCAAAAATATCAATTTTATAAAGATTACTTGAGGATTGGTTACTCTGATAAATTTGATAAAAGTATTTTATTTAATAGTAATATTTGTAAGGATGTAAAGGTTAAAGAAAAATATGATTTTATTTCTTTGCCATTTAAATTGTCTTCTTATAAAATTGTACGTAGAAATAGTAAATTGTTTGGAAATAAGAAAATTGCTTGGAAAAGGGGTGTTACATTGAATAATTTATTAAATAATACAAAAGAAATTTTTGATAGAAAGACTATTTCTGGTGTAGTATATTTTATCCCCTGTTTATTTTGTAATAGGTCAGAGTAGTTTGAGTTTAAATGAAAGAATAAAGGTTCATAGAAGTAGAGTTAAAAATAGGTATCTTAGTTCTGCTTTGTATGTCCATGAAAAAGATACAGGCCACACTATTGATTTTGATGAAGCTAAGGTTGTCTTCTTTGAGAGAAATGAAATTCAAAAGAAGAATTAGAGAATCTTTATTATTGAAAATTTATTATTCTGAAGCAATTAACTTATTTAAGAGTTCTTTTAATATTAAGGGTGGATGGGAAGTGAATGGATTTGTGGGTAATGTTTAATATTATATATATTGTGTAGTTTTTGGGTAATGTTTAATAGAGAAGTCTGCTTGTAGCAGTGAAATCTTTGGTAGTGTTTTAATATTATTTTTATGCTGGTCTGGTTGAATTTTGGATTTGGGGTAATTTTAATTATATACATATATTCTGGCTTCACCATTCACATGGACTAGCTAAGACCCTAAGTTCAACCACAGTGATAGTATGTTTTTTTACTTAAAATAAATGATGACCTGCACAAATAGTTATATAAGTTGAAGAAGGAAATTATTTCAAAAAGTTATAATATATGATGGTAGTAATAGATAATGTAATTTCTTAATAAATAGAATCCATTAAGAAAAGAATTTAATTTATAAAAAAAACTAATTAGATAAAATATAGATAACAGGGAAAATTCGGAACAATGGGCATTTTTCACTACTAATGAGGGTTTAATTAAAATATCAATGGAAAAAAGGGTTAAATAAAGAATTTTTCTTTTGTTCTCTCTCTTATGTCAGCTGAAGCTTTTGCAGAAGGATTTTTTAGGTTAAGAATTTCCTTTTTAGAAGTTTGCTGAAAAATTATTTCAAATAAGAAATTCACTTGGAAATCCTGCTAGCTGCTGTTACTTGTAGCTGTGGTGTATTTGCTCTTT
The DNA here is from genome assembly GCA_028023455.1 of Epiperipatus broadwayi. Classification (NCBI taxonomy): domain Eukaryota; kingdom Metazoa; phylum Onychophora; class Udeonychophora; order Euonychophora; family Peripatidae; genus Epiperipatus; species Epiperipatus broadwayi. Next base: position 3,753,735 of record JAQFVV010000115.1, read on the forward strand.
ATATGAATCCAGAAAGGTGTTACTCATCAAAAATGCGTGAAAATAGATTTTTTTGCCTTCACTCCCCCCCTTATACCTGGGACCTGAGTTGTAGAAATGTGAGCCAGCCAGAGAACAAAAATATGGCCGACTGATGCCTGCCCCTATATTAATAAACACCTACACTCAATAATGTGAAATAAACATAAAAAAACCAATTTATATGGACGCACACACTTTGGTTACCAGTAACTATCACTTTAATTAAAAAACCTCTTTGTAATTGTAAATTAAGTCTAGATTTATGTTTTTTTATATATGTTGGAAATTTTATACGTATATCAAGTCAATAGTATTATATATATATTTTAAATATATTAATTGATGTTGGTTTAATACGTATAATGGCGATGATGAATTGTATTAATTTAAGCGAAAATGTCTCACTGAAATTGATCACCATTATACTTCTATAATTATTCATTTTATGTATATATTTTTTTTAAAAAAAAAAAGGGGGGGGGGGGTAAAGGAGAAGCGCATCCCCTTCCTTCCCACCTTTTTATCAATAATGCAATGTTCGATATTAAATTTCTATTTCTTGATGAAAGACTTATGACACAGTTATTAAAGATTTTATTGAGGTTTTTTTTATATATATAAGAAAAGAAAAAGGAAGACTCTTATCTAGATTCTTTGTCACACGTTTCTTTTAGTCAATTGAAAGGTTACAAATATATATATTTCTATTTTTGAAGAACGTAAGATAAAAATAAAACTTTGTTTTTTTAAAAAAATAAAATAAAAATAAAACGTTTGTAATTTATTCTATATGTAAAAGAGGGGGATATATTACCATTGCATATATATAATATGTGAAAGTTTTTTAAATATTCATTAACTCTGTGGTTAAACTGGTTGAACAATAATTAATTATTAATATAATTTTTAAAAAAACAAAACAAAGGACAATGTTTATTTTATTGTAGATTTTTGTGTTTGGGAAATTTTGTAATATTTTTATATACTTTCATAAATAAGGTTTTTGTTAGATTTTAAAGTCAATTGGCTGTATTTGTATTATATTGTGTATTCAGTGATCTGTGGGTGGCATGTATTCAGAGCTCTCTTTGTCAAGTCTTCGTAAGCTAACATACCTTTCTTGGGATCACAATGGATTTATAATTTGGATCTCATATCTTTTATATATATAAATATATCTGGACATAAGCAACTAAACTCCGTTCCTGAATTCGGTGTCACGTTTTGGCAAACGAATTCCATTTTCTCTAATTGCAGTTAGAAATGGAGAGCTATCCAGCCTCATCTATTTTCTCTAATTGCAGTTAGAGACAGAGAGCTATCCAGCCTCATGTTAGCCTCTTATGGAGCCATAATGTGTGTATGGGACTCACTCTTAAGCTCACATTTTTTGATCACTCGAGGATATATTTTATTTAAAATCTTTTCAGATATTATTGAAATGTTATTATAAGAACTGAAATATCTGTTGGGGGGGGGGGGGACATATTTAAATTGTAAGCATTTAGAATAGGGCTGTACTTCAAACATGTCCTAAGTTAGTTTAACCAGTTATTCCTACTGTGTACTTTCACCATAGGGTTGAGTTAATGAAATTTCTGTCTCTTTCATTTAAGTAACCTGACTGTTGGCTAGAAATGTTTTTCATTTAGAATTCTGAATTTGTTTTGTTCATGCAAACATAAAGGATCTTATCTATAAGTCTGAATGCAGTTGCAAGGGAAATAGCCTGCAACACCATTAATCAATCTTTGTTTATTCTTGCTTATGTAAATAATATTTTTTTTTTTATCTTTCATTCGCTATTTTCATAAATTCTGTAGTATTGTTTTCGTTTTGTGATAAGTATATGTAAACCTGGTCATTATATATTAAAATTCCTTTTGTGGGCTCTTCTCTACCTGACCATCGGGCATACATTAAAGAATTGATTGCTGTGAAGTTTGGGAATAAGTCGCTTAGTAGTAATCTGGGGGAGTAAGTGAGGTTTGAACCCCCTCTATCTATGTATCTTGGTTAGGTTAAACCAGCTCTATTTTTCATACCATTACAATAATGTTTCTTTTTTTTTTGATTGCGCAATTTTCAGTCTTCAATTGTCACTATAGAATTAATTTAATCCTTTGATTACGCTGCTAAAGTTGATTGATTTTTACTGTTTCAAATGTTGATAACAATCTGTTTCAATTTTCAGCGCTTTAAAATCCTATGCCGAATAGATAATATCTTCAAACCCATCGTCCATTTTATTAATGTTTGATATTAAGCTATTTGCTGTTGTTATAACACTTGATAAAATGTGAAAGAGAACAGAAATGACTTGGGTTTGATTTTTTAACCGTTTAACCGCTAATTATATTATTGGTTGTATGAGGTAAAAATCAAATCTTTTAATTGGCCAACTCACAAACTGAAGACAAAGCCTATTGTTAAAACATATTCGCCTATAATATTAAATTCAACTCAGATACGTTTATAAAAAGTATATTACTAATTTTTCAGGTTATGAAAGAGAACAAAAGTTCTTTCAAAAATAAATTGCTATTTATTTATTATAAAATATATTCAATTTCGGCAAACTTAAAGCGAATGTCTAAACAAAAAAGTGCCGACGCAAACGCTTTTTTTCAATTTTACGTTATGGAAAAGTAAAGATTTCTTTTTGCTAAATCTTAAATATTTTTACTAAAATCTTCAATATTTTTCGAAAATAATTTTGTTTTTTTAGTATATTTTATTAAAAAACTATTTTAATTTCTCAAATTATATTTTTTTAATACTTAAATTGCATTCAAAATGAAAATCTCAGCGTTTTTCTTTATTTTCTTTGATCAGGCGGTTTCTTTGTTCTTTCCAGCCAATCAGAATGTCTTTTTCGGCTGAGAGCCGGCTGACAGCCAATCACCGACAAACTTCTTTCTTTGTTTAGTTTTAAATGCGGTTTTTTTGATTTTTTACTTGTAAAATAATTCAGAAGAGGGCACCATCTTACAGAACTTTTAAAAACCTAATCAATAACTGTCAAACGAATATTCTAGCATTAAAACTAGCAGAATTAGAGTGACGTCAGATGTCGACGAGATGCCTCATAAGAGGCGGTTAAAGAAATATTCGACCACATTTCCGTTGTTTAGCACACTTGCATTTTTGATTTCCTTTATTATCACTGTAGATGCCCATCATTGTGCAAATTATTGGTTGTTGATGTTATGTAACAAGATTGTGTAATAAATTTACATAGTGTAATATCTGCACTTACGTCTGTGCCAAGGTTATAACTGCAAGTCATACTGTGCGGTCAGCAAATAACGTTATACAATTCCCACGCTGTTCTTTTCCACGAAGCTCTCCAACGAATTGGTCTGCCATGAAGCTCTCCAAACGCATTGGTCTGCAACGAAACTCTCCAACGAATTGGTCTGCAATGAAGCTCAGCCATGGATGCTCTGTGCGGTCAGCAAATAACGTTATACAATTCCCACGCTGTTCTTTTCCATGAAGCTCTCCAACGAATTGGTCTGCCATGAAACTCTCCAAACGAATTGGTCTGCAATGAAACTCTCCAACGAATTGGTCTTCAGCGAAGCTCAGCCACGGATGCTCTCCAACGAATGGTATGCACCGACTGCTCTCCAATGAATGGTCTGCAAGCGGATGCTCTCCAAACGCATGGTCTGCAACTTGCTACTGCGTGACTGCTGTCTATATTACACTGCTCGATGTTACCCAGTCTTCTTATCGCTCTCTGACAACTGCAACGATCAATCAATGCACTGACCAATAAGGTAACGTCTCTTATCTAGAAACATTTGTAATTAGCAAATATTTCTAGGAATTGTCGATCGCCATTACGTCAATGCACTAATTAAATTCCTCAGCTATCAGAGTGCGATCTAAAAACAGCCTTACGAATGAATTCTAGTTTTTCTGGACTGCACAAAAATGTCTGCCATTTTTACAAACACTACACATAATAAAATTCTATTCTCACTATTCATCACTCAGTTGCTTAGACACTGACTTGACCTCAGGTCTACATCGACTAAATTACTGCCTGTTATTATGACATCTACATATCAACAAACAAGTCATAATTGGTATATATATAAAAGAGGTTTCTAAGATTAAGCTTTTCTTTTTCATTAAAAAGGAGCATTTATTTTATTTCAACATTATCTTGGTTTAGTACTTATTAATTAAACAAACTTCAAGTGTGTGTGCATTTATATGTTATGTTTGTACATAACATTAAATGTTAGGTATTTAGCCTATTATTTCAGCTTATGTTTTTTTATGGGTTTAGACTACTACTGTGGACATATAAGGGTGGATTTGCAATGGATTGTAAGCTACCTTTATATAATTGTTAGTAGTGATTTATACTCATGGGAAGTGCACTTTTAGATCAGCTAGACATAGAAATTAGTGCAGTCACAGTCTTGATTAGAACTATTAATTAAAATAATAGTTAAATTTAGGTAAAAGAATGACTAGGCAATGCCAGTAGCAATCGGTGAGTTTGACGTCAGGAGGCAAGTAGTTGCCCTCTGTATGTTCAACATGTAGAAAAATACTTATTCATTAATAAACTTAAACATGATAAAGTATAAGATTGCTTCATTATTATGCTTTGCTGGGAAAGGAGTTATTGAGATAGCCAACAGGCTCACTGATTCTAATTCCTGAAGATTGTACATACGATCAAGTTAAAGAGTATATCAAACCATTTTAACCACCAGCCCTCAAGGCATGTCACTAGACTGCAGTTCCAAGCTTGGAACCAAGTTTTGGGATAAAGGGATAAAATAGTATTATAGTGCTCTTCGTAATCTAGCAAAAAATTGCATCTTTGGAGCTTTCCTAAACGAAGCTCTTATGGAACAATTTCTTACTGGCATGGGTAATGATAATTTATGGCAACAATTATTGGCAGTGATTTAAATTATATAGAGACTATAAAGTATGGATAGCTTATGAACTCATGCTTGAGCAATCTCAAAAATTTGTTGAGTTCAAGAGTAATAGCAAATTGCACACAGATGTTTGTAAAACCATAAGGAAAGAATTGTCTAAAAATAATGAAAATAATGCTAACAGTGAAACTGTGTTTATATATTTTTGCTATGGGAAAAAGGTCACAAAGCCAGAAATTGTTTTCAGAAATGAGAATGCTGCAATAATTGTAAAAAAAGAAAGCACATGGAAAAAATGTGTAAGGAAAAATGTAATGATCTCAACAAGGAAAGTAAGAGTTATAAATGTTCATATTAGAGTCAGGCAATTCAGCATACCCATATTTAAAAAATGTCCAACAATGATGACAAAATTATGTTAGAACTGAAGCTGGATAATTAGTCCATATCTATGGAAGTGCACAGTGATAGTGGTGTATCACTGATATCAATTCACGATTGGCATATTGTTACTTTCAAGTGTAGGAAAAAATCCATTATTAAAAAAACTAACTTAAAGGCATTAGTTATGAATAGTAAGACATTTAGAATAAAGGGCATAGTTGAAGCAATATGTGAAAGTGAGAGCAAAATTAATGTACTACCAATATATGTAATACATGTCCCTATCAACCCCATGCTAGGGTGAGGCTAGTTCAGTGAACTGGGAGTAAAAATAACAATTACTAAAAAAATTAATAGCCTTGACAAAAAAAAACTTTCCAAGAGGTTTAAGATGAATCTGGGTAAAACAAATATACTCAAAGAGAAAAAACCTTTCCAGCAGCCAGTAATTAACAAAATCAGATCAGAGAAGGTCCATGATGCCCAGAAATATAAGGAAATGAAATACAAAGACATATGAATAAAACAAAATTGTAGTCATTGGACAATTAAAGACAATGGCTACCAATGAATTATGAAGCAGATTCAAGAAGGCTGGTCAAAGAAACATCCTAGTTTTCTTCACAAAGAACTATGGAACACTGGAAGCAACTGTCATATGCAAAGGTTGCATTATGAAAGGTGATTGTGTGCTGATTCCAGTCAAGGGTAGGCAGCACATAATAAAGTGGCTGCATAATATAGTCAGCGGGACATTGTCAGAGCAAAAGCTCTAGTGCTTTGTCATGTCTGGTGGCCAGATATTTAGCATAGACATCACAGCAGCTCACATATCTTGATAACTCATAGGAAATTCAGAGATTAAAACATCATCTCTGAACTTGGGGGAAAGGAAATCTAACTCGAATTAGATTGGTATTCATTTTGGAAAATAATATTTTTCTAATCTTAAAGTCATAAATCTTTTACTTACTATTTTAAAAGAATCAGTCTTAAAATTCTTTAATTTATTTAAACTTATTAAGTTTATACCTATATATGTGTGTGTGCGTGCGTTTAAGCATACACATACATATCACTTATTAAGTTTATAGCATTTAAATCTACAAAGCTGTGAATATTTTCTATTTAAATATATACAACAAATCACACAAACTTTTTTATAAAACTTGAGTTATTATAATATGAACTATTATAATGTACATTAATATACTTCAACGTTTCAACTATATTATTTTGTAGTCTTTATCAAGGAACAACTAAAAAATACATAAAAACAATAAATACAAACATTCCATAATACTTATAACAAAATACAAATACCTCTTCTAACAAACAATCTTAACTTTTCATTACAGTCGTTTCTTAAATATAACTTTATTGGAGAGTCTTATTTAATTGTGAAAATATTTAGAAAGTTGTTATACTTTATATCTTCACACATACAAATATTATTATTCGATTTAAGATCATAATAAAAGTCTGCATAATAGGTTAAAGATGATTCACTTTTGAATTAAAAAATATTTCAAACAAATACATTTTATAAATTGCATAATTTCAGTTTGGAATGCTTGTTTTTAATTGGTACTTTACTTCATTACATCATAATTGAAAAATTATTTATTATATATGCAACTTTCTATAAATATAAATGGAATACCAGAATAAGTGGCCACTTTATTCTTAGTAAATTTTGGCTTATGCTTGGTCAGAGAGCAGAGCCAAGATACCTTTATGCAAGCCACTTTTCAGCACCCCTATTTTTTTAAGCCCAAAACAATACATATTTGCATTCTTTCATGATATATAAATAATAAAACACAAGATGATTAGATTACATATATATTTTGTTAATTAAATTGAAATATTTCATTACAAAGGAACTTTTCTAACCTCTAAACTAAAGAACTTTTTAATTAAGGCTATTAGATCCAATTCATCTAATAATTCACTTTCTATAGCAGTGGTCTTCAACCTTTTCACACCTATGTACTGGAAAAAATAAGGATAAGATTTTGCGGACCGGCAGAAGTTTACAGATAAATTTTCTTAAAGATGTAACCTGCTTAGCCTTAGATAAGCATAATTGTTATAACTGACCAAAACAGCATACTAGTTATTGTATATTGTAATGGTGTTGCTTACCTTCACATGCTGAACCTTCTTTCTCGAGTTACGCAATCATACTGCTACAGAAAACAGTACAATAACAATCGTTCTCATTAATGTGCTTGCATTTTATGTTTATTATTTCATTGTTAAAACATGCAAGAATAAAATGTTATTCACCTGCATGTTGAAAAAGTCAAAAGTTTTGATTTTTTTTTTTTTGGGGTGGGTGGGAGTGGGTTGAGAAATACTTTGACATCACTGAAACAAAAGATAGAGACCAAAGTTATTTTTTGTTTGTTTTTATTTTTGAAAAAAGTTAACAGAAATTGGTTTTAAAAATAAAGGTTTTAGCATTTTAGTGGTTTACAAATAAAGCCAAAAAAAATATCGCCTTCTAGGCCAAAAAAAGTAGGCGTATTTTTAAACAAAATACTTTGTAAAAGTTAGAGACAGAACTTATTTTTTGGTTTTTATTTTTAAAAAAAGGTAATAAAAATTGATTTCAAAAATAAAAGTTAAAGCCAAAAAAAAAAACAATCGCTGTATAGCCAAAAAAACACTAAAAATGAAATATTAAAAGAGAGAGTAGAAAAAATTTAAGAGTTCAAAAAAAGTCACGTTACATTTTATTGTTTTAACAATGCTGACAAGCGGCTGTGATTGGCTATCAAAAGACAACCAGAATTTGTATAATAAAAACTTTTTTCTACCCCCTGCCCCCATAAACATCTGTGATAAATAGAAAAAAACAAATTAATTTATTTATGATTGATTAGATTTTGTTTTTGTTCTGTTTCTTTTTTTTTAATCGGGTAAAAATGCGATGAATAAATAAATAAAAATTGTTTATATTAATTAAAAGTTTAAAATCTTATTATTTTGTTATTACAAACTTTCTTGCCAGTATAGCGCGGACCAGCAGAAAACTTCTGCGGCCCAGTGCCGGTTCACAGACAGGTGTTTGAAGATCACTGTTCTATAGCGATTGTTGATAAGTTTGATAATCTTTTCTGTGACATTGAGGACTTTAAATAATTTTTTATTTTCTTTAATTTTGAGGAACTTCTTTCAGCAGTGGCAACTGTTATCGGTAAAATCAAATATATTCTTAAAGCAATGGCCCAATCAACCAAATTATTATTATAGATATAATTTAAAATATCCTCAGTGATCATCTTTTTATCTAAAAGGTATTTTAAAGAGTTTATTTCTTTGAATAGGGATGCACTTCTACATCACTGAACCTATTCGAATGATCTGCTAATTTTAATTCTAAATCCTACAGTGTGACAAAATTTCATTTTTATCCCAATCTGATAATGTACTTAATCTCAATAAAAGTTGAAATGTGTCATTGTGTTCTTCCAAAACTTGGAATCTTTCACACAATAACATTAATGCAGAATCTATTATTACCAAAAAGAAATGTGTTTTAAAATTTATTTTCGGATCTTCGATACATTCATCTTCTGATTCATAATCAAAAAGTCTTTTCTTTATTCTTAATCTTATTGGCAGAAAATGTTGATTCAATTTCTAAGACTTCTATCATCTCAGAGACACAACTTGTAATGGATTCAAATGATTTATCTGTTTTAAATTAATTCAAATCATCTTTAATTTCTTTTAAACTTTCAAAAGCTTCACTCAGGTTGCAACTAGGACTCTGTAACATCTTGTTAATATTAATTTTACTCAACAAATAAATTTAAATGACTTTAATTTTGATGCCAAATGCATTTTCCTGAAATCTTGTGTCCATGTCTTTTTTAGTATCATTTTTAATTTCTTGTAGAACAAATTATATTTCTTTGATCTGTAGTTTTAATGATCAAATCACTTCAACATGACTTTCCCTTCACATATTAGACAATGGTTTTGATGTTAGGCTTTCTACATATTTAAGTAAGATAGTCCATCATTTAAATTCCTGAATTATACTAAAGAAACTAATAGTTTCAAATGAAATTTTTGCAGCATCATTTACAATTAAATTGAGACTGTGTGCTGATCAAGGAACATAAAAAGCTCTAAGATTATTCTCCAGTATTTTTTGCTGTAGGCCATTGTATTTACATTTTATATTAGCAGCATTGTCATACTCCAGTCCCCAAAGATTTTGAATATCTAAATATAGTCTTTTAATACGACTTAAAATAAAATTATACAATCCCTGTCCCATTGTCATATACAGAACAAAATCTTAGAAAATGTTCTTTAATTTTATTTGTGTTTGATTTTTTTTATTATAATGTACAAAACAAATTATAATTGACATTTATTCAACTAATTGAAAAACACTTAACATCTTTGACTATTTCTAATATATTTTGGCTAATAGAATCAGAAAGAAGTTGAACAATTTCATTTTGAATTTGATATACTAAATAATAAGTAACATTTTTTGAAACTATAAATTAACCTTTTCTTTCAATCTTTAGGCTGTTTACTCAAGTGACATGTATATAAGTGCATGCAAAACATGCATGACAGTTTTAAATATTTAGTCAATTAATATGAATTTTTATTAAACAATTTTTTTTTCATGCAGCTTTGTAATATAACCACATTTAAATTGCTCTTGAATTTGTTATAGTTACATTATCTTCAACAATAATTATTTCACTTTCATAAATATTGTTTTCAATATTTGATAGATAATTCATGCAGCAATATCTGACATGTTTTGAACTAAGTTTAAGGAAAATAATCTTATTGACATTATTTGAGACAAATCCATTTGTATATTATAAGTTTTCATTCAATTAAAAATACTGTAAAGTAAATCTTACAATATTTGAGAGTTCATTTAGTATATAAAAATAAGGTAGTAATGAAAAGTTAAGATTCTGTGTCCAAATAGATAGTGTTGTCACTTGAATATATTTGTATGTATTCATTGCTGCTCTTATTTACTACTTGTATATATATATTCAAGTTATTGTCATACATAGGAGTTATTGTTGTGTGGTGTCACATATTGATTATTGCATTGGCATTTTATCTCTACTGTAATATATGAATTTTGCTACTAAACTTGAAATCATTTGACAATAAAATAACTTTATGGTAATTATTAAACTATTACAATTAGTTATTAATTTACATAACAAATCACCAGTTATTTACTTAATCATTCATTGGATCTCTGAGATTAGTTTATAAATTGTGTAAGTTCATTTAGACTTGTTAGGCAGGTTGGGTAAGCCACTTAGATTCCACTTTCCCTGATAAAACATTATTTTACAGATGAATCATAATTCAAGTGCTTTTTTAGTCTTTAGTTTTTCTTTTGGTAGTAGTCATGCTATCTCTTTACTGATATTTTGATTGGTCAATGCTTCTATCTCTTAAGCTGAGAAAGTTATGGCATGGATTGGATCTTAATTATTATTATCTGAAAATACTGATTGTTGACCCACAGTCCTACTGGAATGATTCATTGATCTCAGATCAGCTGTAATTAAACTCTGAAGATAATCTGTATGACATCAAAGAGTCTGATCTGGCTATTCTGAAGCTGGAATCCAACTTTTTCCTGGATACATTCAACACAATACTTTTGTCCATACTTAGAAGAATTTATATTTCATTAAAATTACAGCTAGTGATTTGTTGTGAATAATTTGATGAAACTGAGTGTTGAATCACCAACATTCTGATTAAATGCACATTTCAATCACCTGCTATTTGTTTCTAGAACTTTGTATTGCCACTATACTATCTGTTTAGTTTTTTCATTGCTTTCTGGGTGAAACAGTCATGATAATATATATACTTGATTTTATTACAGAAATTTCTAAATTGGCTAGATAAAAAGTTATTCTATTAACAGAAATAAAAGCTACTGGAAAGCTGTGAATGACAAATATTTTTCTCAGTGCTTCTTGATGGGGTTAATATGTGGTTATACCATTTTGAAAAAGTATCTACAGCAACAAACAATTATTTATCTTTCCATGAACTATCATGATCCATGTAAACATTATTATATTGACACTAATGCTTCAAAAGCTTCAACATCTACTAATAACTTCCAATAAACACACCTGAAATTTATTTTTGAGAACATTTTATTCGCAATTAAAGAAGAGAATATTTGTTTTATTCATGGAAAGGGTCAATTATAAAAGTGACAATGCTTTATTTGTTACAATGGTAATCTCTGCAGTTTCTTATTTCTGTTATTTGAATTATTGTTATGTATGTGTATAATTAAAATACACATACACACAAAATAATAGTAAATGTTGTAAATAGGGATTTAATATGTACATGTATAATTTATCGTATATACATACATAAGTTTCCCTCTTTTCTTCCAAGGTGTAAGCTTGTAGTTAAGACCTTAGAGGTCCCTAATATCGCATTTTTATATGCACATTCTTGAGGTTAAAGCCTTAGTAAGTTATATATATATGTGAAGATAAAAATATACTTCGTTAATTTAAAATAATATTATAACATTAATAGCTGTGTTATTTTTTAAAATAGCAAGTAAACAAATCCTTTTAGATAGGAAGGTTAATTAATGAAGGAACTTTGCAGATAAACAAAATGATTAATTAAAAAGCAATTGGGCAGCAAAGGGTAATCAATCAAAGTAAAACTTAAGCCAAAAGGTAAACTGGGAGGGATTGATCTGACCAGGACGGACAAGATTTGATCAATCAAATCCAGAAAATCAGGACTAGAAAAATGAGTGAAAGTATAAAGCATTTGACACTTTTAATTGGGAGCTCTACTGATGCAGACGAACTGGGAAAGGCACTGAACATCGCTTATTTAGCACGGTAACCCCAGAGTGGACAGCTAGCCTCCAAACATCCAAGAGTCAGCATAGGGACTATAATGTAGGTCGCATAGATCTTCATTATTATTTTGGTATACCTTCAGATTTGTTGAGATAAATATATTATGATTGTTTTAATGTATTAGTGTAAATATGTATGTATTAGTGTATTGTAATTAAATCTGTTTTTCTTATTCTACCGGCATTAGTATTTGTGATTATAATTATTGTATGCATATATAGGCAGGGCAAGGTTAGTTTACTACATAGATTGTTTGCCAGTGAGTATTATATCTGGCAGACATAACATTTGGTGCAGTCAAGAGTTCGAACCTAGTAAAGCTAGAGTAGTGGGTATTAAAATTGTTGTTATTCATCATTTACTCAAAGCAGAAATTTTTTTAAGTACAATGTTTGGGTATAATGGATAAATTGCACATGGCCATTGGCAAATTCAACATAAATGAGACAAGCAGTTGGCCATTGTATGTTGAACACATAGAAAAGTATCTTTTTATTAATAGAGTCAAAGACAATAAGTATAAAATAGCCACCGTATTATGTTTCGCGGATAAAGTGGTTATAGAAATCGCAAATTGGTTAGTAGCACCTTTAAACCCCGAGCAATGCTCATACAGTGACTTCAAAGAGCAATTGGTAATTATTTTAACCCCACTCCTTCGTGTCATGTTGCTAGACTACAGTTCCACCATCCTCTGCAAGTTAGAAATGAAACGATTAAGGATTTTGATTGTGCCCTGTGAGTGTTAGCTAAAGACTGTGTGTATGATTCTTACTTAGATGAAGCTCTCCTTGAACAGTTCCTGACAGGCATAAACAGTGACATCTTACAGCAACAGCTACTATCAGTAACGAATCTCGATTACACTGAGGCAATCAAATGTAGCAAAGCCTACAAGCTCATCTTGGAACAGTCCAAAAATTACACAGAATTCAATAACGGGGGAAATAAGGAGACCGAAGTTTACAAAACTTTCAAAACAATGGAATAGAAATCCAAAGAAAATAATGAAAGTAATGGCAATAATAGTAGAAACCCTGTTATCTGTTTTTGTTGTGGAAAAAAGGGCATAAAGCCACTGATTGCTATTTTAGATGCGAACAATGTAAATTATGTAATAAGAAAGGGCATAGGCAAAACATGTGCTGGAAAGAATAAAATTAAACACTTACACACAAGAAACAATCCTAACCATAAATTACAGGGAAAAGAAAAATAGTACAGAAATCAGTCTTAATGATAAAATAATTATAAAAGTTAAAATATATGACTACCCTAGAGACATGGAAGTGGGAGCGGTATAACCCTAATTTCACTACATGATTGGCAGACCATTACAGAAAATTGTTAGCAAAAACCTGAAATAGTAAAAACTGACATGAAAGCATTAGACATAAATGGCAATGCTATTAAAATAAAGGGCATGGTTAAAGCTCCAGTAAACAGAGTAGAGGGTAAAATTGTCAATTTATCATTATATATAGTACATGCCCCCGATAAATCCATTAATCGGCCGTGAGCGGTTTAATAAATTATGGATTAGATTGACATTTATACAGTTGGAAAAAGAAATGGAAAATAAATTTCCAAATTTATTTAATGGGGAGCCGGAAATTATTAAAACAGCCAGTATCGTTAGAAATGAACACATCAGCTCTACCCATAATTTGCAAACCTAGAAAGGCACCATTCGCTCAGAAAGTAAAAGTAGAAAAAGAAATCGATGACCTCAAAAAGGGGTGTTGGAACCCATGGAAAAATCAGATTGGGACACCCCAGTAGTCATCATAACTAGACCTAGGGGTCAGATATGCCTGTGTGAGGATTACAGGGTAACTGTAAATAAAACATTAAACAAGAGCACATACTTAGAGAAGTTATCGCTTCATTGCAAAAATCTAATTTCTTTGCGAAGTTAGACCTTAATGCTGCATTCCATCAAATACCAGTTACAGAGGAAGCATCCAGAATACTGACAATTACTACACATCTTGGGCTATACAAATGTAAAAGACTACCATTCAGAATAACATTGGCCCCTAGCATATTTCAATCAAAAATCGAAACTCTCCTCATGGATTGGATGGCATCATACCATATTTTGACGGCATCCTCATAACAGTGACCACAGACAAAGAACTTAGAAATCGAGTAGATAAGATATGTGAACGGCTAAATGAGTTTGGCACAAAACTGAATACTGAAAAATGCATTTGGAAAACTAAGGAAATTGAATTCCTGGGCCACATTATATTGAGAAGCAGCACATCCCCTTCCCCTGAAATGGCTAAATCAGTAGCAGAAGCACCAAGACCCACAAATGTGAAGCAACTACATGCTTTCCTAGGCTTGGTGATTTTTTTTGAAACTTTTTTTAAAAGGAAAAGCCCATGTGAACCACTCCTTTATGTAATCTACTGAGGAAAAACCAGAAATGGGATGAGCAAGAAGAAACAGCATTTATTTGCACTAAAGCGCAGCTTACTTCAGAGAAATTATTAGTACATTATAACAGTGATCTGGAAATTATGTTGACCACCAACGCATCTGAATTTGGGGTCGGGGCAGTGCTAAGTCACCCAGCCCAGTCAGAAGAGTGATTCATAGCATATGCTTCACGCATATTGTCCAAGGCAGAAATAAACTATAGTCAATTGGATAAGGAAGCGCTCGCAATTTTGTTCGGAGTGAAAAAATTCCACCAATATCTGTATGGGAGGAAATTTATTATTATAACCGATCACAAACCCCTGCTGGGAATATTCTGAAATAAACATACACCTTATCATTTAAGCCCCGAATGTTATGTTGGCTTAACGTTCTCGTGGGCTATGATTACAGTCTGGAATACAAAAAGGGAAAACAAATTGGGCATGCAGACGCGTTATCACACATGCCCAATCTTGATGAAGCACAAGTATTAGAAAGAGAAATAAATTATATAGATGTACTTCAAATAAATATCAAAATTGTAACTAGATGGACAGAAGAAAACGATGGCTATCAATGGATAATAAATAAGATCAGAGGAGGATGGCCGAACAAACATCCAAGTTTTCTCCACAAACAATTATGGAACGCCCGTGAACAGCTATCCATATATAAAGGATGCATTTTGAGGAGTGACCAAGTGCTGATACCTGTGGTGGGGAGACAACAGATATTAAATTTGCTTCATGAGGGACATCTGGGCATTGTGAGGGCAAAAGCCCTAGCCCGTAGCATCATATGGTGGCCAAACATCAATGTAGATATAGAAAGATATATAAAGAAATATGAGAATTGCCAATAGTGTGCTAAAGCACCCCCATCAACTTTTGAAACATGGCCAAAAGCAGACAATCCATGGCAACGAATCCATATAGACCACTGCAGTCCATTTATTTCTAGTTGTAGTTGACTCATATTCAGGGTGGGCCGAGTATTAAATAGTGAAAAATACCAGCACAGAGGTAACAGCACTCTGTATGAGATTTTTGCTCATCATGGATTCCCAGAAACTTTAGTCTCAGATAATAGAACATATCAGAAAAGTTCACAGAGGCAATACAAGATTGGGAAATAAAACATGTACTCATCCCCCCCCCATACCACCCCAATCAAATGGACTGGCTGAAAGAGCAATGCAAAGCCTCAAATCAGCTATAAAAAAATGGGTGAAATGAAAATTGATGAAGCTGTATTGACTGCTCTTCTCCACCAGCATTCTACCCCAGTGGCCAAATCTGGCAAATCACTGGTGGAAATATATTTAGGCATAAAACTGCAAATGAAACTTACAAAAATAGTGCCAACAAAACAACAAGACAAACAACAGAGTTGTTCATATAAATTCCAGCTGCAAGAGAAAATGTGGGTAAAGAACTCACTAAAAAATAGATGGTTTCCAGAGGAAGTTATTTGACAGCTGTCAAAACAAGTCATGACAGTTTGCATGGGTGATAGTAAGATATTAAAAAAACATGTGAACCAGCTATGGAGAAATGAAAGTGATGACTGGATTCCAAATCTCGGCACAATAGAAAACGATGAGACTCTAAAAAATTATAATAAACCAGAAATTTGTGCCATTCAAGAAACTGATTTTCAATTAAACATTTTGCCTACAGAGAAGTCACCACTACAAATGGAAAATAATTCACGGCAATGACTAAAAAGGAAAATAAACCCTCCCAAATATTTAAATGATTATATTTTAAGTTCGAAGACTAATAAATAATCTTCAAACTTGGGGGAAGTATTGTTATGTATGTGTATAATTAAAATACACATACACACAGAATAATAATAGTAAATGTTGTAAATAGGGATTTAATATTTAAATGTATGTACATGTATAATTTATCACATATACATACTGTAACCCCTCATCACCGATCACTATCACTAACAAATACCAGTGAGTGCCAATTCTATGGATCATAGAATAAACTATTGAACTAATCTTACTTTAAAACTATCAATGAGGCTCTTAAAGTTTTACCTTAGCTTAGCTCAGTTGAGGGATACAGAGGTCTATGAGGTGTAAAATGTATGTTAGATGTGGGAAGAAATATTATAATAAATAGAAAATAAAACATCTATTAAATTCTAAAATAAATAAGAACTAATTGGTAAAATTCTACCACCTAAAATTAACAAGTTATAGTCTATACTTCACCTCTTGCCATCATCCACATGCATTGAACAACCTCTACTATATTAGACAATTAAACTAATGAACAAAATGTAATGTTTAATAACTATACCGTGTAATAAGTTGTAACTGAACATAAAATAAATCTAACATTACTGAACTTTTAATTATACAATAATCTAAACTAGTTAACTGAATTTAATATTTAATCTAAATTAATAATTGAATATCTCAGGGAATTAATTTATTGCTTAGCCTAATTTAACATCTCTACCTCTCAACAACTACTATTTACTATTATGAAAGTAATGATGTAAATTAAACAATACTCTAACTAAATAATGGCATTTAGATAATGAAAGAAATAGGGTACATTTTGATTTCAATTCATCATCTAAATAACAACTGAGTGGTAAAACTTTTAGAGAATCGGTAAATAATTAAAATTTCATACAGTGTTTGGATCAAGGAAATCAATATCATCATGTCTGAATATGTTCATCAGTAAATTAAATAAGATATAATCATATCATATTAGATAAAATAAATGTGTGAGCATGTGTGGAAATATGAAATACGAACATATGTCAAAGAAAGAATTCTGAATACAATTTTGAATAATAAAACATTTATTAAAAAAAATACTTAAGCAAACATTTAATTTCTTTATAATTAGTACAGGTACAAGTTCTGGATGTATTTAGCATCAGTGGTTGAAAAATTTACATAAGAACAGATAACACAATATAATTTTTTAATTTCTAATCTGACACATTTCATCCATCAAAGCATCTTAATAGATTTATGGAAACACATTATATTTCTAACACTAAAATAATAAACCAAAATAAAATCTTTACATTTTATTGCAAAATGGTTTTAAATTATCAGTTACTTCTAATAAACATATGGAACTGAAGTAATATAGCCTTAAACTTCAAACAACAAACTACAAAATTTACTTTATATTCCACATATTTTTTTTTTTTAGCACTCTCAAATTATCAATTAGTTGATAAGTCTATGATAAATAACATATGATTATATATTTATATTCAATTATAACATAAAACTAAAATTTTTGGCATTTTACTTCAAATGCACATTAACTAAAAATAAAGTAAAGGGTTTTGAAATCTAAGAATAAGTATAAAATAAGAATAATATCAAATTATACTTTACAAATGGAAATAAATAACTCCATTAATTAACTGTATTCTGTCTTTGCAAAAATGAAGTAAATAATTCTATTAATTGTTTTATCTTTGCAAAATAGAAACAAATAATTCTATCAATTAACTGTGTTTTGTCCTCTTTTGCTTGCTTACTCAAATGATGATTGAATATTATAAAAATTGATGATATGTAACTTAAATGATAAATACAAAATGATTTGAAATGATAATTAAAGTTATACATTAATGATGGAATTTTCCATATCTTTTAAATTAATACTTTATGCATGAGTCTGTATTATGATGTGTGTCATAAAAGAAATAATTAGCACTAATCAATCCAATCGGTTTACTTATGAAGTTGTAATACAATCATAATATAGACAACGACAATGGACAATCAAGCTTTAATCACTAACTTTACTACAGCTGTTTTGTAAGAAAATCAATTCTGCTTTTATTCTTCTTTTTTATCAATAAATTATCTGGCACTTGGCTATAAGTATAAGATGAAAACATTCCATAGACACATGGGAATAAAAGATTTTCACAATTCTAATCATATAAATAACATTACAACAACTTTCAAGTCTAACTTCAGAAACTAAATAAACTGGTGGGAACAAATATCATCACCAAAATAATCAGGGAGATAAAATACTTGGCTTCATATACTCGAATTCATAATATCAAATATCAAAACTGGAGGATTCAATCTACTCCTATCAAATACTTCAATAAACAAACAAAAGGGAGAGATTACTCAATCCTATACAATATACTAGGCAATCTACCATATCAAATATTCAAATAACAAAAGGGAGAGATTACTCAATCCCATAAGATACTATAAAACATCACTAACTTCATTCTGTATAGCCACTAGATACTTTTCTTTTCAAGCATAACAAAGAACAATAAATTCATACTTAAATAAATCTCTAATCTTTCCAAATCAATTGTTCCATTCTCGTCCTCCAAAACCAATAGACTTTATATCATTTTTACTTGCAATTTACACATTATAGTTGGATTTAATAATATACACACATATACAAGCATAATAATACAAAGACAATTTCAAATCTCAGTAGGTAAAGAACTACTGTAAAATATCAAGTACCAACTGTAAAAGCAATAATGAATCAATATTTCATATCTGATAAATATAATATTTATGACTTGGAAACATATTAATGACGGTTGAAAAGCAAGGCTAAATAATTTCTATTGACAAGGTAAGACAAAATAATCTTTTTTTATAGTGCATTTGCATTAGCACAAAATTAAAGTAAAAGTTTGGATTAAGGTAAACACTAAATATTTAAATTCTGAATTAAATAATTATTGAAAATAATTATTTTATAATCTGTTGAAAATGCAAAGATATATTATAAAATGTTATATAATGAGTTTCTTTTTTAAAAAGCTGTCCACCCCTTCAACATGAAATGGATGTTTCTATGTCAAACATGCACACGTATATTTATAATATGGCACATGATAAAACTTATACTAAAATAATAATAATACATTGAATGAGACATTCTAGTAGAAAACAATAATAAATATAATAATAAAAATCATAAAACAGTTCTTAATCTATCTACTGAATACTAAATAATAATAACTAAAGTTCTTTTTTCTTCTTCTTGATTGTAAAATGAAAAGTTTATTAATAGTTTATAAATGACATCCCTTGGTCATATCTTAAATAATAATAATTATTAACACAAGATAAATACTGACGAACATGCAACAAATTCCTGCAGGAAGACAAATAACATTATTTGGGATCCAGAATAGCGTATTCAATGTTCTTAGCAAAGCTAATAAATCGCTGTTGACATTATATAAGAGAATTTTTCATTAAACAATAAACATTTTATCACGATGTGAATAAAGTAATAATTCATATTTCATTCATGGGATATATTCAAGCATTTATTTTATATTTTTAAAGCCATTCATAAATGCATATAATTATTTAACTGACAATATTTACTTAAATTTCCATTAGTTGGTTGGCAATATTCTATATAAAGAAATTCCACCATAATTGAGGAGAGCAATTTAATAAAATAAAGTCATATTCAATTTTATCCATTTTTTTTATAAATTCATTTCTCACAGTAACTGGGGGAAATAATTAGACAATCAGTTAAATTATACATTTAGACTTATTTTTCTAATAGGCAAAAATATAAATAGTCAGGCAAGTGTTCCAATAATAATGACAATAAAATTAAATGATTCATACGCATCCTTCTCAACCTTTTTCTTTGTTAACTAGCACAGATTTATTATTTAGAATTCTTAATATGTTTAATAAAGAGTTTGCACACCTTTCAACATAATAAATGTATACAGTTGCTCCATTAATATTATACTTAAATTTTAAGAAAAATAATTTTGAAAAATAAACCTTCTTTATAATTAGGTTTAAAGTTTAAATAAAGCAAATTAAAAATACTATTACACATTTCCATTCTTTCTTTAATATTGGCAATTAAATTTAAATAATATATAGTATAAACACATACATGCACCTTAAACAACGGTTGGAGAATCTAAATAGTTAGCTTAAGAATAAGATTAATGTACCTTGTAAGGTTGTTTACACTCTCATATTTGGAAACAAATAAGACTTTTTATACTTTCAAACTCCAACTTGGTCTTGGAAGAATTTAGTTATAACAAACAAAATTGTTCTATTAGCTTTGTTTAAAAAGTGGATTTGGAGATGAATCAATAGTAGAAAATTTGTCAGCAGTCCCATATAGAATTGTAATTAACCCTTTTATAGATTTTAAAACATTACCTAACATTTATTCTTCCAATAGTCCAAGGTTATTTGAAAGTTCAAAGGTCACCAGACAGAGACTTACTCCTCCCATTGCACTGAAGTTTTAATTTACGCAAGAAACTTTCTTGTCTTGAAAAAGAAAGAAAGAGGGGGAAAAAAACTAGTTTGTCTTTGAAATAAATAAATAAAATATTTATTAAATGGAACTAAGAATTAAATATTCTGTATTTTTAAAGTAACAATAAAATTAATGACAATTACTTTAACAAATAAAATATTTTATAGTATATTTGTTGTTTAATAATTCACCAGTCCAATAATCCATTAATTCACTTAAAATGTAATTAAGCTGGTTTTTAACACTATTAGTTATGAAATTAAATATTTGGATATGAGATATGATACTTGATGGTTTAATGAAGCATATGAATGAAAAATGAAGTTGAACAATGATACAGACATATGACAACTTTAATGATGATGAGTTAAACATATTTCACTGTTTATACTATAAATTAAAATATGAAAAGCAAATGAACTAGAGAATTATTCAAACAAGTCTTAATACTGCTTTGTGAACAAATAAAACAAATTAGCATTAACTCAAACTAAATCGACTATTTTTGTGACAAGCCACCCCCTATCCTATCATTGATTATACACTAAAGTAAGATATTAAACATCTAATAATCCTCAACTTGCATCTATCAGCACTTTTAAGCATAGTTTTAAAGTCATTAACAAAAATTTTTAAAAATTTCACGTTATTTCATTTTAAAAAAAAGTAATTATATTTTTTTCACTATGTTATTAAGAATAGATTTAAAAGTGAGAATTAAAAAAATTAAATAAAAACTTCTTTGATGAGCGTTATAAGTGCATAAGTATTGATAAGTATAATTAATACTTCTGGTGCCAAACCAGAAGGTCACAATATGTATGTTATATATTGTACTGGTCAAAACGTTTATCCATCTAACATGAGCTGGAACTCACAAAAGGTACTTCAAACCCAGTCAAGCCCGAGATTTAGGTCAGGGACCAGCTTGAATTCGAACCCACTCTCTAAGCCCCGGATCAAACACCTAATGAATAACATAATAGTGATGGCACATGAGAATTAATTTTAAACCAGCTTACTAGCAAAGCTGAGCAAAACAATGAGACATCTATTAACTATGACTAAACTAAAATATATATCAACATGGCTGTACATTTGGAAGTGGGGAAAAGAGGAATTCGAACTACTCAAATAAGTTAGATAATAAAAATATAGTTTAATATAATGATAAATTATTTATATACATTTATAAATTAAGTATATACATCAGTATGTGCGTGAATGAGCAAGCGGTCTAACAAACGATAGATAATATATTGTCATTCATGCTATATTTCTCATATGCTCTTTATTAGCTAAATAATATATTATAAATAAGCACACACCTTTGATGGATCCAATATTAAGATGCCAATTGATTATTACAAAGAATTTGCATAAAATTGCTATTAACGCTTTGGATTACAGTTCTGAAACATGGTGACTAGCATTATTTCAGAGAGTGTTCTGGGATTCATTACAAATATAAGATAAATTATTTTCACGCCATTACGGTCATGAAAATAAATAAAATACATTTGAAAACATTTGATTATATAACAAAATGCTTACTGAAAATTCTTTTAATTAGTGCTGGTAAGATGAACGCTTTATTTTTCCCAAGGCATATAGATAATCTTAAATACAAAAATAAGTTACGATGGTGGGATTGTATAATAAGATTGAAATAACATTATAAATTAATAAAACTAGAAGTAGTTGGCATTTATATATATTTTAAGCAGAGCGCACTTTTAATATTAGAGCATTAAAACTGGGTCATGAAGCAAAAGAAATAAATATACGAAGAAGTTTGCAGTACTGACATAATAGCCAAAAATAATTAAGAGGAAACGGTCATGCTTCTGGACAAGAATGAAGTAGATAGGCATAGCATGTGCCAGACTTAGGATCATCGCCAAAGACCCTTTTATACAAAGAAAATGAATAAGCCTAGCATGTGCCAGATTTAGGGATCACTGCCAGAGGCCCTTTATACGAAATAAGTAGATAAGCATAGCATGTACCAAACTTACAGGATCACCACCAGAGGCATTTTATACAAAATAAATGTTCCTGATAGCTCAACTATTTATGGAATGAGATATGAGAAGAAATCTATGGGTTTGAACTTGTCGCAACCCCCAGATTAGAAGACTAGAAGCACATAATATATATATAATTCACGAAGATAGGCCGAATGTCAGTAACGCAGTAATGATAAATGTCACTAATGACATTGAGTAAATTTTACTGCTTTAAAATAAATGACCCTTGTTTGAATACTACAATTTATATAAATAATATGCTATGCCATTATAATATATATATATATAGGGAAGATTTCATTTAATAAAATATACATGAAGATTTTATTTAGTAAAAGAAGATTTACCCCCATCCCTTTTTTTGTTATTTTTAAATCAATCAATCCCACCTTCATTGATTTTACAATAACTGGAATATATTAAATACTGTATTTGATATTTTAAGCATAGACTATTTAAAGATTATAGAAAAAATAATAACTAGCAGTTATATAGAAAACCAATAATTGGTCACCTTTTCAGAAATGAATAAATAATATTTTAAAATTGCAAAGCGTTAATTAGCCAAAGTTCTGGATTCTCCCTGGGTAGAAAATCCAGAGTTAAACAAATATATATATTTTTTTATATTAAAGCATAAACAAAATGTTGACATAAAACAATCTGGCGAGCATATTAATTAATAATGCATTATGTTTTAAAAGGGGACATTAATAACTTGCTTCATGAAGGTTTACTTAAAAATGACAGAAAAGATTTTTATAAATTAAGCTCGCCTGTTTGTTTGAGATTGGAAAATAATAAAGGCATACATATAAAATCAAGTAATAAATAACTACAAATAAATGACCACACCAAAGTTAAAGAAAGTTAGAGCATATGAGAGAAAATTAGATTTATCAAATTCATTTAAAAGCAAATTACATTTTACATAAAGCTAAATCAGTTATGAAAGAAATCTTGATGAGATTAGTTAGGCTAGATTGACTATTAGGTGGTGGCTTGGAAATTTACCTTTCAATTTTAAGAGTCCATTTTAAAGTATGGCATATGCATGGTGATTTAAATGCAAGTATTTCGATGAAAGAAAACTTATATTAGCATTCTAAAGTTCTTTTTTAGAGCTTTCTTCATTTCAGGGCAGCAGGATATTACGGTAGTGGCAGATGATGACCCACAGGACTGAGAAGAGTGGTGGATTTACTGCTACATCATTTTTAGTTTCACAGTGATGTTAACAATCATTTTCACTAGATCCAAAATACAGCCATTTTATACTTTTCCCTTATCGATTGTTTTTGAAGATGCAACAGTAAGATAATGTCAAAAATAAATTCAAATCTATTTCCAGATTAGAAATAGATTTGAGAAAAATGTTTATAACTAAAAAAAAATCTTTAATCTCAATCCCCATGTTATTTTAAGTAAAACTTTAATTAAAAATACCTTCCCCAGATTAAAACAATAGTGCTTCCAACCCTTTAATTATTTTTAGACAATTAACGGTTGCATCTTCCTTCCATCTTGGAATTTATAAAAGTATACAGTTTAATAGAAAATGAACTTTAAAAAGAAAATGTTTAAAAAAATTAATATTTTGTTAGTATTTTGCTCCTATATATATATATTTTTGAGCCGCACCTATGTACTTTAATAAAAAGAATAATCATAAAATTAATAATAATAAAAATGTTAATTTAAAAGTTAAAATTTTATAACTTAGGTGCGCATCTCAAATATATACATAAAATATATATGTACGACAAAAGGAGCAGGATGGGAAATAGGGATTTAAACACAGGTTAGTAGGTGAAAACATGAAGCTCAATCTTAAGCAAAGATTAACTGCTTCAATATATACATGAAGATAAAAATATACTTCGTTAATTTAAAATATATATAACTTTAACAGCTGTGTTATTTTTTAAAACAGCAAGTAAACAAATTCTTTTAGATAGGAAGGTTAATTAACAAAGAAACTTTGCAGATAAATAAGATGATTAATTAAAAAGCAATCGGGCTGCAAAGGGTAATCAATCAAAGTAAAACTTAAGCCAAAAGGTAAACTGGCAGGGATTGCTCTGACCAGGACGGACAAGATTTGACCAATCAAATCCAGAAAATCAGGACTGGAAAAATGAGTGAAAGTATAAAGCATTTGACACTTTTAACTGGAAGCTCTACTGATTCAGATGAACTGGGAAAGGCACTGAACGTCGCTTATTTAGCACAGTAGACCCAGAGCAGACAGCTGGCCTCCGAATGTCCAAGAGACAGCATAGGGGCTATAAAGTAGGTCGCATAGATCTTCATTATTATTTTGGTATACCTTCAGGTTTGTTGAGTTAAATATATTGATTGTTTTAATGTATTAGTGTAAATATGTATATATTAGTATATTGTAATTAAATGTTTTTCTTATTCTACCGGCGTTAGTCTTTGTGATTATAATTATTGTATGCATATATGTACGTAAGGGCAAGGTTAGCTTACTGCATAGATTGTTCACCAGTGAGTATTATAACTGGCAGACATAACAATTATGGATATTATTGATACAGTCATTCAGAATGATGTATCACTTCAAAATTATGGATATTATTGATACAGTCATTCAGAGTGAGATATCACTTTAATAACTTTGCCACCAGTTCTCTAAGGAAAGTGTAATGATGCACAACCAAAGCTGGTCAGGTTTATATATATATAATGTGCCAAGGCCAATTTGGCACATGTATATAAAATAATTTTGTCTAAAAAACTTATTAAAATAAAAAAAAAAAAATTTGTAAAAGAGTTTGAAATAAAAGATTAAAAGTGGGAAGGGGGTTTTCTTAAATTCAAACTAAAAGTGTTATAAAAGAAAGTAAAGTTTTTCTAAATTAGTATTCATAAAAATAAGTAATTTAAAATTTAAAAAATAAATAAATCTCTTTTCATTCAAGCTTATTATAATAAATTATATATGTGCGTGCGAGTGTAAATAAATGTATGCGTGTTAAAATAATATTAAAAAAAAAATCTATAAATGAAAGTTAAAAAAAAGAAATTATATTTGGAAAACACAGTGATGGCTATTAAGTTAAATAAAGATTTAAAAAAACTACACCAGCGATGGGCTACTAATTAAAGATATAAAAACAATACGTTTATGAAAGCTACTACTAATTAAACAATCTTCAAAAACACATTGTCATAGGATTAATTACTAATGGAATTTAGACAACACCTATTGCCAGAGGATATTAAAATGAAAACAATTCGGATACATAAATAGCCAGATTTTTATCGGAGTTGAGTTTTTTCAGTCTAGTTTGCAGTGACAGTCTTGTTTCAGTTGAGATAACAGGGCATTTCTATTATGTATCCAGAAACAAAAATGCATTGTTGAGCAGCTTTTGGAAATAAACGCTCGTGCTTCAGCCTTTTTTAGTCCAACATGATCATCAAAACCTGCCTGTGAAATAATGTCTGCATAACAACTCAGAAATCCTCCGTCAAACGTTCAACTGTCTTCAAGAATAAAGCCAATGGATTCGCATAAAATCTCTTCAAGAAATGTCCAAATCTAACTGGTTAGATATAATCCATCAGAAGCAGCCAACAACAAGCAATATCCACATTCCAAAAATCCTAGGTAAACATTTATTTATTATCATTTATACGTAGTAGCCACCGCTGTAATTTGTCAATCCTACTGAGTAAAGTAATTTGAACTCTTAAGCATGCATAAAATGAACTATTGAGGTGCGTGTGTGTGAATGTGAGATAATTTAATGATGTCACATATTATTTATGCTTTTCATCAGATATATGTTATAATGTGTTACTTTAAAAATGTGCGTGTGTTAAATTAGATTTATAAAGATGTTTAAATTTAGTCAATTAATGTTGGGTAATAAATTATCTTTAAATTTAATTAATGTTAATTAAAATAAAATGTCTTCAAACTTAAACTTTATTTGTCAGTCAATTCTTTTTATCAACCTTTTTATTAATTCTTTCGACCACTAATTTTGTATAATTTTGTTATTGAATTAAAATTAGATTGAGCTAGTTTTAGGGAATGTTTTGAGTGCTGGATTATGAGCCTACTGCCCAAATACGTTAGTCATCAGACTAGCTGGTGCCCCCGGGGTTTACCCCAAAACAAATAAAGTATTTGGATAGTAGGGGTTTGAATCTAGCAGTAGAGGTGGGCCATTGTTGATAGTCTATCAATAAGATCTCCCATTTTGCTCGAACGTGCCAGTTCGTTCATGTAACATTTATAAGATTATAAATGTATTATGAAGGAGTTTGAAACAGGCCAAAACTTATATATATATGTATAAGTAAGTGGTTTCAGCGGTTCGACCCGGTACATAAATGGCTTTCCCAATGTTTGGGGCTGGACCTAAGAAACAATAGTAAATAAATACTTTCTTTCTTGGTTAAAAAAATTTTCTATACAAAAGCTAAATTATGTATGTTAAAGCGTTTTAATTTTTTTTTTAAAAAAAAAGAATTCACTGAAAACTTTGTTTTCTTTAAATGAAAAGAGATTTACGCTATTTACGTTATCTAAAATAAATCATTATGTTAAATCAGAGACAGTTGGATGTTTGGACGGAGTTAAAGCATTAAGATCGGGTGGAGAAAAATGGATAAAGGAGGGGCGGAGTCAGCATGTATTTCTAGTTTAGTAAGAAATAAAGAAAATAATAATTAGTAAACTTATTAAAGTGAATAAAATATGATATAAAAAATAATGATAAAAAGTGTTTAAAATTATAAATTATAAAAAAATAAAAATAAAGCCAAAATGGAGACTCAAGGTAAAAATATAGAAAATAGCCCCAACAGGGAAAAAAGAGAAATCATAGCTTTACTAACCAGCATGTTTGAAAAACAAAAAGAAACAGCGGAAGAATATAAAAAAATAGCCGAAGAGCTTAAAAACCAAAATAATGAAATGAAGAGTAAATTGGAAGGGCAAGCTGAAATGCTTGAAAAGTTAAAGGACCAGATTGAAATGGGCCAGAACAAAATAAAAGAAGAAATTAGGGAAGAAATAAAAGAGATTAAAACACAAGTAGAGAATCAAATAGAGACTGTTTACCAAATAATAGAAAAAAATAAGATAGAAGATAGAAAAATAATTGAAGAGATAAAAGTTGAAGTTACAAATTTAACTGTAAAAGTAAATCAGATAAATTGTAGTCAAAATAGCCCACAAACTGAAATAAAAAAGCCAGACCAGCTGAGTGTGAACATGCACATTACAAATAATTCCATGAGTCATCCCCAGAAACACATTTATAAAAAAATTCAGATGATTTACAAAAGCCCATATAGTATAGTCCCTCAAACTGACTTCAATGCCTTTGTGATAGCCAAAGGAAATATAAAAAAAGGAACATGTAACGCTAGGTCACTAAAGTTATTTGGAGGGCTGAATAATAAAGAACCATCAGACAAAAATTAAAAATATGTAATCTGACGGATTCGCCGGCTTGACCTAGTATATAACGACCATGAACTCAGAATAATGGAAAATGTTTAACAAAGTTTAATGAAATAAATGTAAAAACGAGTATCAAGTTAGCTTGAATAATTAAAAATGATTAAAGTTAGTCTTAGTAAAATAAAATAACAATCTTAGAGGTTTTTAAAATGTCAAAGCAACGATAAAACAATTTATGTCAAAAACCCTCGATTATGTCTTATTGATTATGTTAAATCCCAGCTCATAAGTCTAGAACATAGTGGAGCATGACGCAAACAAAATAAATGTGTAAAATCAAAATAGACAAGCAAAATGAAAAAAAAAAAAAAAAGGGAGAGTAAAAATAACGCTTTAAACATAAAAATGAAATAAATAAGTGTATAATGAAAGTATTAATGAAAATAAAACATTATTAAATAAAATTAAAAAAAAGAAAAAGTGTATTAAATTAGGATTGAGGTGTGTGCGAGTATTTGGGCAAAGAAATTAAAAGTTGGTTTAAATCAGCACAAAATCTATCTGTGTGTTTGAATTGCCTTATACTTTGCTGCCTACTTCTCTTAACATTACATTTATTACCTAATGATGAAAATAAAAGCTAAAAATGCACTCTAGAAAAATAAGAATTTGAAGTGGTCAATACTTAGAAAAAGTGATCAACGCACATATTAATTAAGAAAATGTTCGTAAATAAATAAGTAGGTCAAATAGTTAAAATAAAATCGATAAAATCAAGTTAAATAAATAAGCGTAAATATATCTGTAGTAAATAATAGTAAAAAGTGACTCGTGATAAACTAATAGATTTTTTTTTTTTTGGAATACACGCACGGTAATAAAAGGAAGTAAATAAATGATTTAAAGTCAAGTCAAAAATATATATATATATCAGTGTAATAATGAATCATAGTAAAGTAAGTTGTTTTTGAATATACGCAAGTTAATAAAAGTTGAGTAAATAATGAATCTTAATAAAGTAAAATAGTTTTTCTGAATACACGCACATAGATAAAAAAGTTGAGTAAGGGTTGAAAATAATATTCGAGATTAGATTAATATAAATAAATATGAAAACTGATGTCCGTGGTAGTTTAGAATAATATTGTGAGATTAGATTAATACAAATGTTAGAATAATGTTCATATGAATTTAAAAATAATGTTGTAAGATTAATAATAAAAATATAAAGTCAATCTAAGGTGTATTAAGAGTGTGTAAGTATACATGTGTATATACGCGCACATACACTGGTAATATTCGGTAAATACGATACCTCATGATGCGTATCTTAAATGTATTTATCCAGATATCCTTTTAGGTTATTTTCTTGGCACTGCTGCACCTCATGATGCATGCAAAAAGGGATTTATTTATTATAGATTCCCTGTAAGCAAGTCCAGTAATAACTCGATATCTAGAATATTAGTAGGTATAGAATTATGCTGCACATATACACATGTGTAGGAATTTATCTAGAGCAAAAGGGAATGAGGGTAGTATAGAAATAAGCTTAGTTAAAGATACGTTTAAAGCTGCCGACTGGATAAATTTTAGTACCCGTAACGGACTTGACAGGGATCATTCCTTTTTCCAAAGCATAAGTCAAATATGGACAGTTGAAAATTCCTGCCATTTCGCAGCGACCCTTTCTTTTTCCAAGTCCGATCAAGAGAATTGGCAAATGAAGTTTCGATTTTATACACGTGTAAGTCAGTGAATCTGCTTCCGCGTCGTTTCCAAAACATCCCTGTGCCACAAAATTAGTTTGTCCCGGTGGTCATTATCCATGATTTAGATCATTGTGAGCAATGTATTCGGCATAGATAGAAGGAAAGGATAGTCAAAACAGATTGCCCTTTGTATGTTAAGAAAAAGATATTAAAAAGCTAATTTAGAAAAATAATAAATTAATAAATCTTTAGAGTCAAGAATTAAAATTGCAAGAGATAAAATGGTCAAAAATGATGCATTTTACTCTAAAACAGAGGGGGGTGTAATGCACCAAGGCCAATTTTGCACATGTATATAAAATAATTTTGTCTAAAAAAATTATTAAAATAAAAAAAAATCTTTTGTAAAAGAATTTGAAATAAAAGATTAAAAGTGGGAAGGGGGTTTTCTTAAAGTCAAACTAAAAGTGTTATAAAAGAAAGTAAAGTTTTTCTAAATTAGTATTCGTAAAAATAAGTAATTTAAAATTTAAAAAAAATATAAATCTCTTTTCATTCAAGCTAATTATAATAAATTATATATGTGCGTGCGAGCGTAAATAAATGTATGCGTGTTAGAGTAATATTAAAAAAAAAAAAATCTATAAATGAAAGTTAAAAAAAAGAAATTATATTTGGAAAACACAGCGATGGCTATCAAGTTAAATAAAGATTTAAAAAAACTACACCAACGGTGGGCTACTAATTAAAGATATAAAAACAATATGTTTATGAAAGCTACTACTAATTAAACAATCTTCAAAAACAAGTTGTCATAGGATTAATTACTAATGGAATTTCGACAACACCTATTGCACCTATTTCCAGAGGATATTAAAATGAAAACAATTCGGATACATAAATAGCCAGATTTTTATCGGAGTTGAGTTTTTTCAGTCTAGTTTGCAGTGACAGTCTTGTTTCAGTTGAGATAACAGTGCATTTCTATTATGTATCCAGAAACAAAAATGCATTGTTGAGCAGCTTTTGGAAATATACGCTCGTGCTTCAGCCTTTTTTAGTCCAACAAGATCATCAAAACCTGCCTGTGAAATAATGTCTGCATAACAACTCAGAAATCCTCCATCAAATGTTCAACTGTCTTCAAGAATAAAGCCAATGGATTCGCATAAAATCTCTTCAAGAAACGTCCAAATCTAACCGGTTAGATATAATCCATCAGAAGCAGCCAACAACAAGCAATATCCACGTTCCAAAAATCCTAGGTAAACATTTATTTATTATCATTTATATGTAGTAGCCACCGCTGTAATTCATCAATCCTACCGAGTAAAGTAATTTGAACTCTTAAGCCTGCATAAAATGAACTATTGAGGTGCGTGTGTGTGAATGTGAGATAATTTAATGATGTCACATATTATTTATGCTTTTCACCAGATATATGTTATAATGTGTTACTTTAAAAATGTGCGTGTGTTAAATTAGATTTATAAAGATGTTTAAATTTAGTCAATTAATGTTGGGTAATAAATTATCTTTAAATTTAATTAATGTTAATTAAAATAAAATGTCTTCAAACTTAAACTTTATTTGTCGGTCAATTCTTTTTACCAACCTTTTTATTAATTCTTTCCACCACTAATTTTGTATAATTTTGTTATTGAATTAAAATTAGACTGAGCTAGTTTTAGGGAATGTTTCGAGCGCTGGATTATGAGCCTACTGCCCGAATACGTTAGTCATCAGACTAGCTGGTGCCCCGGGGTTTACCCCGTAACAAATAAAGTATTTGGATAGTAGGGGTTTGAATCTAGCAGTCAAGGTGGGCCATTGTTGATAGTTAGTCTATCAATAAGATCTCCCATTTTGCTCGAACATGCCAGTTCGTTCACGTAACATTTATAAGATTATAAATGTATTATGAAGGAGTTTGAAACCGACCAAAACTTATATATACATATGTGGTTTCAGCGGTTTGACCCGGTACAATATATATATATATGATTAACTCAAAGATGTTGTCAAGTTCTTTTTTAAAACCTGTTATGTCAGTAGATGTTTACTTCAGACTCATTCATGAATGGCCTAGGAGTTTTTGCTCTCTTTACAAGACATTAAAAAATACAACTATATATATATATTTAAAACCACTGTAAATTTTTATCCATGTCTCTCCCAAGAACATGATTGTTTTGCTTTGCTAATTCTAATAAGCTTCAAAGATGGATGTCATTTCATTGTTGAGAATTTCTATCTAAAGGCTAATCACTTTAGTTTGCCATGAATAGGTTTTATATTCAACATTTTGTTAAATAACTATTGACTTGGTTGTTTATAACATGAACTAATTATCTGGATTTTTTTTATACACCAGCATCTTTTATGTGTCTAATATAATATCGGAAATGACAAATCATATTTAAATATAGAAACTACATGACTGTATAAATAAGCATTGTTCTATGGTAGCTGGTTCCTTGCACAGCAGTTATTTAAAATCATAGTGAACTGCTATTTGACCCTTGACTTTGTTCCTGTTGAGACATTTTTCTTTCATATTTTATTTTTAGCAAAGGTGCTGCTTTTTAAGCTGTTTCAAATATTGTACTGATGTTCACTTCAGGTTGTGGTCTTCTTTAGCATATATGAAACAGTATTTCAATGTTTCATTGAGATTTTAAAATCCCAACCATTCTCCATGCTCAGATCTATAGTTAACTCACTTTTAATATTATTCTATTGATAGTGAAAATTGAACCTATACTTTTGCATAATAATCAAAGGTTTGGAGTTAAATATATACAAAAAAAATTGGCTTAAGGAATGAAATGCTATTTCTTGGGATTGCTATAACTGATTGTTGTATGATACCTCACATGCTCACTAGCATAATCAAGTTTAATCCAGTTTTTATTTCATTACACTTCATACAAATTGAATTCAGTCTAGATATGCTAACTAGCCATGCTTCAGTGCTGAAATTTTTCAAGGCAGTAAATATATATTCACCAGCCTACAAATTCTTAAAACAATATATGTTACGTTCTGACTAAAAAATTTACATTGCTAATGTACAAAATTAAGTAAAGTTTTACAAGTATGTGTGTATATAATTAGTCAGAACAGAAGACATTGAAATCACCTAGAAAAGTTAGTTATGCATAATAACAAAAACTATGATAATAAAAAAATTCTACCAAGTATGCTGATTTGCAAAGAAGGAAATGTGAGAATCAATTATACAAATTAGAAAAGCGAAAGTGCCAAACTGTATGTGTGCGTGAGAATACTGGAACATATGTACAATTGAATATGTAGTTTAAAAATGAAGTTATCAGTTTTAAATATAATGCAGTTAAGCACATATAGCACTACAGTTAAATACTATGAAACTCTCATGTATGGATTACTGCAAAGAAATGCACAAATTAGTACTTTAGAAGAAGAATGCAAGATTCCCCATTTGTATCTGTTAGATAATTAAAGTTAGATCAATCAAAAAATTTACTAGTTGATATTAGTAATATTTACTAATGTCAAAGTAAATAAACATTTGTTAAGTTTAAACTTGATTTGTGTATTTCTTTTCTTAATTGTTATTAATGTGTATATGGCTGGTTTAAATCAATCTGGTTCCAGTATACATCAATTGGTGCAGTTGAAACTTAAAGAATCTATGAAAAGAAGTAAAATGAACTAGGACTACAATTGTGAAAGCATCATATTTGTTCATTCAATTTAGTTCTAAAATACAAACTAATCCTTTCTGAATTGTTAAGGTTCTACATCTAAGCAAAGTGTATTTG
Organism: Epiperipatus broadwayi; assembly: GCA_028023455.1. NCBI lineage: Eukaryota > Metazoa > Onychophora > Udeonychophora > Euonychophora > Peripatidae > Epiperipatus > Epiperipatus broadwayi. The sequence goes on from JAQFVV010000115.1 coordinate 3,787,711, forward strand.
TGATTGCCTTTTACAACTTGTACATTTATATTAAAGTTATTAGTACATATAGTGTTCACTAATTATGCATTGTTAAATACAACTTGTACATTTATATTAAAGTTATTAATACATATGGTGATCACTAATTGAGCATTGTCAAATATTGGCAATGTAATTCCCCTTACTTGTAAATGAGCAGAGAAAACTAGATTTATATCTTGTATTCATGGAATCTAAAATAACATTTATTACATAACAATCAATAGCTGTTTATTTCTTTTCTCATTAAATTCGAATCTTTAAGGTAAAATGGTTAGTTTATAACCGTGTTTATTTAGGCTTTTAATCTGTCAGTCATTTATTACATATTCTATATTTATTTTACATAAGTAAAATGTCAAAAAGACTCTCATCTAAATAATGGAATCTATAAACTTCTGTAGATATAATTATTTTGTAATTCATTACCATTCTTAGTCTGTATTACATATATACCCACATATTCTGGGAATGCATGGAAATGTCTTACGTGTATAGCAGTTTTTTTCGTATCTTCTAATCTGACCAGGGCAATTTAACTGCGCTAACTACGGCGTTTTAATTGATATGGGGAGGGGGCATTTAAATTTGTTGTAAAAATCTAATTAATGCCAGTGATATTCTGTATTTTAAATATAAATGCTAAAATATATTGAATAAAAAGAGGCCGGCTTTCCAGAATCATTAGTAATCGAATTGGTCTAACACCAATATTCATTTTTAGATATTAAATTTACAGCCAATAGTATTAATCAACTTACAATATTTTCGCAAATATTCAACATGTTTCTGTTGCTTTAATTAAATGATACTATGTGGCAGTAAAATCGTAACATGGCCGCCGACGAAAGTTCATCAGACTCTATTGAAACTACCTTTTACGATGTTAATGATGAAGTGAAAACATTTTTAGAAACTCATCCTAGTTTAGAAATAATGGAAAATGGCAAGGTATTATAATATTCTAAAAAGGTATTAACTATTATTGTTAGATTTTGTAATGCGGTACAATAGATTTACTATAGTCGTGCTATGACAAAGATACGCTGTATCTAAAGCCTGGCTCAGCAAAATACAAATATTGTTTTGTACCAAAGATTTATTACCGTAATGATTGATAATACATACTCTGGTAGAATATAGATATACGTGTATAAAGCATTTTCTGTAGATAGATAAACGAAAAAGCCTAAAATCAAAAATTTTAAATTTGTTAAGCATTTTTTTTTATCTATTTAGTACTTTATTCAGTTGAAATTTTTCATACATTTATTTTCTGTTAAAAAAGCTATATTTGAAAACACATGCATTTTAATATTAAATCTGAATTTATTATAGCACTGTACCATAGTTGCCTTATATAAATTTAAATGCATTAACTTACGTACTAAAGATGGGAATGGATATTTAATTCTCAAAACTGTTCGATTTTTTAATATCTTTAAAGAAATTGGAAACTTTCAAAATTATTTATACATGCAGTCTATCTACTATTAGTTATCATGTATAGAGGTGATTAGATATATATATAAGATTCTCATTATGAAATGGGTAGTGATATACCAACTGCGTTCAATAAACTGCTAATTTATTTTAATCTGATATAGAGAAGTGATTTTCAAAACAGATATTGATCAGTGAATTTAATTATAGGTAAAGTTGTACTGGATTAATTTTGAAGTAGCAGTATATTTTGAATGTTGAGCTGGATTTTAATGATTTCATCTTTTAAGTAAACACTTCAATATTTCTAGTATTGGGGTCCAATAACTTCATTGTCATTACACTTATCAGATACAGATGGCTTCAAAATCTTGTGGTTTTTGAAGCAGCACTGATAATCTGCCTTAGATTGCAGATCATATTTCATGTTAAGCACTTGCCTTTTCATCCACTCAAGTGACTGCAGAAAGTTTTTTTTATTCTGTTTTTATCATTAAGATGTAGATTGATTATGTTGTGTAGAATGCTTTTTAAAAGCTATTGAAATTATTTGAAATATGTAAACAATTATAGAATTAACTGATCTTTGAGGGCAGTCTTTATATATATATAACATTTTGGGTTAAATACATTTCAACTATTGAGGTTGAGAAGATTGGTAATGGCATAATCACCATGGAAGTAGTACAGAAATACAATATGAAAAAATAATTTTGATATTGCTAATTATTATAAAAATTAGTGATATATTTTTAAAGATTTTTATCAAAATATGTGATGATCATCTTTCAGTTTTATATTGTAAATAAAATATTTTTTTTAATGAAAAGGCATCTGCTGTGTATATTAAAATACTGCATTATATGATTCCATGATTAATCTTTTTTTTTTTTTAAATCAGAAAAAATAATTATAATAACTGTTTTACAAGTTTATAATAAAATAATTTTTTTAAAAATGTTGTAGATAAAATGTACATTTACTAATCATGAATTATTGCCACGACTTTCTTTATTGGTGGAATATGTTAATGGGAAAAAATATCGCAAACTTTTATCTGAAATTAACATTGATTATGAAAAATATAAAATACATATTCAACCATCTCCTGATCCAAAGCGCAAGTAAGTTTTTTTTTTATATATATTTTATTTTTGAGTTGCAAGTAGTTATTATTTTGATTTTACAATAATAATAATAATAATCACATGATCACTATTTCATATGCTTACACATTCTATTAATAAGAGTATCAGTCTTCATAAGTGTAAGCCTTCATAATCAATGGATACAGGAAAGTTTGTGCATAACATTCCTATCCGCTGCCTACTCATCCAACATCCTCAGACTAGTTTCTAACTTGTGACATTCATCAGTGAGGAGCCTTGAATTTGCATCCATTGATTACAAAGGCTTGCACTTAGTGTCACTACTGTATGGAGATTAACATGTAAGCGTATGAAATGGCAATCCGTTTTAACCTATCTTGCCTATAGTATAATGGTGACTGATTTTTGAAAAACTAAAGACACTAAAATGTATAGATCATGAATTGAGTTCATATTTATATGATTATACAAATGAATGAGCTTGAGTTGGAAACATGGTGTTTTCATCTTGGGATCCTCACTTTATACTTAACCAAATAGGTAAAAGGTGGTTGCTGGAGGGTTGCATTGGTTCCTAAGTTCTAGATGCAGTGCTTGCAAATCCAAGGCTCCTCACTGATGAATACCACAAGCTTGAAACTAGTCTGGGGATGTTGGGTGAGATGGTACTGGATAGGGATTTTGTGCATAAATCTTTCGCATCCATTGATTATGAAGGCTTGAACTTAGTGGCACTATTGTATGGATCGTTTGGTACTCTTAATAATTTTAATACTAGAAGATTTCTTTAAGGCTAATTAAATTATGTCGGAAGGTAGCGAGCATTATCAAATTACTTCTGATAATGTTAAGCTAAATGATTAAGATAAATATTAAGTGAGTTTGTTTTAATGGTAATAAAACCAAGTAGTTGGGATACAAAAATTCATTGCATCACTTTTATAGATGTTATGGAGAGGGCTTATTTATATTGAAAATATATTTAATAAATTATAGGATATAATACTCTATAAATTTTACAAGCGTTGTCTTTAGATTGTAACTCTATAGAAAATAATCATCCTTTTCTCACAAGTGCTGTTAAACACTGGTGTTAAATCTACAAGAATACTCTTGTCCTAGCTTCAAGATAGAGATCAAAAAAATAAGAGTGGCCATCTTATTTCTGAACTCAAATGTATTTATATGACCCAATCTTAAGTGTCTAGAAATGAGAGGTTGGTTCATATAATTACATTTGAATTGGAAATAAGATGGCTGCTCTTATTTCTTTAAAGTTTCTATATTATGGCTGGGGTGAGAGTATTCTTGCAGATTTAACACCAATGACTAATGGCGCTTGTGAGGAAAGGATTATTACCATCTATAGAGTTTCTATCTAAACACAGCGCTTGTAAAATTTATTGAGTATTACATAATTTAATATTGTTTAATATTGGCACAAAGTAAATTTAAAATTTCAGAAGTTGCTAATAAGAATATTAAAAATAAGAAATGGATTTAAAATGAATGATTTATAGATTTGTGCTCCCACTTCTAGACACTTAAGATTGGCTCATATAATTACGTTTGAGTTTGGAAATAAGATAGTCGCTCTTATTTCCTTAATTACAGTCTCTAGCTTGTGATTGGCATGAGAATATCCTTGCAAATTTGACACCAATGTTTAATGGTGTTTGTGAGGAAAGGATCATTACCTTGTGGGCGGCGTGAGAGTATTTTTGCAGATTTAACACCACTGACTAATGATGCTTGTGAGGAAAGGATTATTACTTTCTATAGAGTTCCAATCTAAACACAGCGCTTGTAAAATTAATTGAGTAGTACATAATTTAGCATCGTTTCACAAAGTAAATTTAAAATTTCTGATGTGCTAATGAGAATATTAAAAATAAGAAATGGATTTAAAATGAAGGATTTATAGATTTGCACTCCCACTTCTAGACACTTAAGATTGGCTCATATAGTTATATTTGAGTTCAGAAATAAGATGTTCGCTCTTATTTCTTTAATTAAAGTCTATCATATGGCCAGGGCGAGAATATCCTTACAGATTTAAAACTACTGTTTAACTGCGCTTGTGAAGAAAGGATGATTACCTTCTATAGAGGTAAATTATAAGATAAAATTTTAAAGAAAGTTAGTTAGAAATAAGCAGAAAAAAAAAAAGATGATGCAAGTTGGAATTAACAAAAAGCATCAAAATTAAATACATAAGTGTGTAATTGAACAGATGTCACTAACATTAAGAAGCTGAATTAGTAGATTGGTTATATTTTTTAAAAACAAACTATATAGATGGATAATTGAAGTCCTAAATTGGATTTCAAAAAAATGTAAGAGATTTGGAAAAGACTTGCAAGTGAGAAGTATGAATGGATGATATAAGAAAATTAACTGTAGTAATGTTAAGAAGAGCAACCATGGATTGTAATTATGGATTAGATTACAAAATCTTTATTCTTCAGGTAATTGATTATGATTGAAAATAGCAATGGTAATATTTAATGTGATATAACTTTTGCAAGTAATTCATTTTTAGTATTATTTTTTATAATTGTAGAATATAAGTGTCTATTTAATTTGTCATTTAGACCTTATGTTTAGTTATGTTAGCTGCATATTTATATATACATCAATAAGTTAAGAACATATTTTAAATAAACAAAAAAAAAAACACTATAACTTCTGATAATTTTGACACTATAAACTAGTGCAGTTAATTTAATAAAATTATTAATTATAAATATAAAACAAAAATGTATTTACTAGTAATATTCTTATCAAATAAACACATTACATAGCATCTGTTATGCGAAGTAATATACTCACTATAAATAAATAAGAAGTAAATAAGTTCTTTTGCCTGGTTAGACAATCTGCCTTCAGATAAATGGAATAAAAATTAAGCATTAATAATGTATTAAGGAAAAATTGTAATCTTTTATTTATTGTTTAATGCAAGTACATAGGATATTTGTAGTTATGCTACTTGTTTCATTTTATAATTTATAAATATATATGTAAATTATAATATGATCAATTAATTTTGTATTTTTTTACAGTTTTAATTGTCTAATGTGAAATGTTTTTAGAAAAAATATAGTTGAAAAAGTAACCATGTGAAAAAAGATTTTTGTATGATAGTCCTTCACAAAAAAGACTATTACAGACAGCAGGGCTTTGCTATATGCATCCCATGGAGACCTATAAAACTAACATGAAATCAAGTATTAATATATCTTTACTTCTGTCTTAAATATGTCTTGTAGAATTTTATCTTGATTGCTGGCTGACTTTTTGATAAACACAAATTTGATGTCAATATATTATTCTAATATGCATATATAATTTTCAGCAACATATAACATAATAACTTTCTACTACGCACTAGTTACATTATGTGATATACTTAAGATTAAAACTCGAGTTAATTTTTCACCAACGGATATTTTACTGCTTAAATTGTAAATGCTTTTTATTAATATATAAACAATTTGAATGGTTTTATAAAATCTTAATTAGTATGTTGAACAAATATATGTAATCATGAAGTAAATATTTCTGATATCCTGTATATAATAAACTCCACACACTATTATGCTATTATGCTGCAATATATTATTCTTTAAAAAAGTATATCTTAATTTTTGATTTAATCTTATGATGCTAATAAAGTTTCTTTTTCATTTAAAATTCTAAAAAATTTTTTAAATATTTCTTTTATCTTCTCTATTTCTGAATGAATGATTTTGATCTATTTTTAAAATATGCTTAAAACTTTTAATTGTTTGAAAATAAATGTGCTAATTATTGCCATTGAATAAATCGTACTATTGAATAAACTAATTTATAAATTTTATAATATATATATTTTTATAATTTTAACTTATTCAACATTTTGCTTCGGTTATGTTATACCTGAAAGTTTCTAGAGAGAGAGAGTAAATACTTTAAAATTTTTGAAATAGAAAAATTTAACATAATTCTTATTTGTTTAATTTTATTCCAATTTATGTTCTTGTAAAAGAATTTTAAAACACACTCTGCCTTTAAATTGATTTATTCTCTTTATTAAAGCACAATAATTTTTTTTTCCATAATAAATAAATAAAGTATATGTTTAACCTGTGTATTAAAATAAATAATAAAATATATAAAATATTTTTATCCTAGGGGGGGGGAGATTATATTTAACATATGTTATTTTTTAATATTCAAGAAATGATTTAAAATAGTTTAAATAACATGTTCCAATGTTGTTTTTTTAGTGGAGATGACACTATTGGTGAAATAAACGTTTTATTTAGTGTTAAAATTCCTTAACTTGTATGCAGTTGAAGTATTAGTAACTTAATATTGACCATGGGATTAAATATTTTTTAATAATTTGATGTAAATTATTGACTTGTAAGCAAAATACAGATGCCATGTTTTTTTATATTTGGAGACAAAAGTAATTTGAAGAAGTCGCTTTTATCTGAAAGACATTTATCCGATAGTTTGGTGCCCTTAGTCTAATACATAACTTATGAGGTTAAGTAGATAGATTGTATAAAGTACTTTAAATATTATTTGAGAATAATAGCCATGAAGAAAAGATTTTAGTCATGCTATAGATAGTCACCCATTTTCTGGTGTTGAACATTTAATGCAGCATGGAACAAAGCCATTTTATTCTGCCAATTTTCTCTGTTCTCTTTTTTTTTTGCAGTCTGCAAGTACTGCGATGTAATGATACATACTACATTAATTTAACTCCCTAAAACTCATTTGACACATTCTCTGCAATTTATTTACAGAGTTTTCTAGAATCTAATCCAATTAAAATTTTGTTACAAGAACACAGTCTTGGTTTTATGGAATAACAAATAAAAGAATCATGCCCTTTCATTTTTGTATTCATAAACATGTTTTGCTTTTTGATTGTTATCAGTTTAAAGATAGCCAATCTTTTTTATTCACTTATTAGTAAGTTATAAATATTTTCTAATTTTTTAAATGACATCATCTTAAAATTAGAAAATGTAAATATAACTTGCTTTTAATTATCTAAAAATTTTATAATCTATTTAATTAAGAATGCTAATTAGTAGACATATTGAGAATAATTATTTATTTTCATGTTAGTTACAAGATGATTTAATTTTTAAATAGGAATTTAGATAGGTTTCAGTTATTAAGATTATAAAATGTTATCTATTTCAAATAGTTAAGAAAGAAAAAAACAACAAGAGATTTTCCCAATAAATAGGATATAATTAAAAAAAATTGGGGTAAAAAAGGGAGAGAATATTTTTGTAAAAATAAAATAAAATGGTCAAGACTTAGTGATATCATTTTTGTGATAGTCCATGTGATTGGATAGATATCAAAGGTATGTGTTTAAAAATAAGATATTTGTGATCCATGTGATTGTATAGATATCAAAGATATTTATTAAGAAATAAGATAGTATGGTAGAAGGCAATAGACTTCAGTATCAGGTCGGTCTCAGTTCATTTGTGGTCAAGTGAAGAATGGAAGCTGAGCCTAATAATATGAAGTTAAACTGATCTCATTACCAGTTAAGAAAATGATTTTTGGAATGGAGTTTATGTGGTAAATTTTAGCTAAAAGGTGAGCATTACCATCCCACCTATGTAACCAATTTCATCAAAAAGAATGTAGAAGGAAATATTCCTGGGAGAAACTGCTAACAAGGATTATGTATTAATCCATCCAAAATCATGACTATGAGCTACAAGAACAGAAAATAAATAGAAGCACTGAAATGAAAATAATTATTAAACTAAAGAAAAAGTTAATCGGAGAGAGTCTATTGCTAAACTGAACCCTGTGTTATCTTGAAATGAAATACTAATTAATTTAAAACTTAGAGCTACAAAAAGAAAAAAGGCAATGGAAGAACATTTTAATGAAAAGGATTATTAAACTGGAAACTTGTGTTAATCTGGACTGAAATAATTGTTAAATTGAAATTTATAACTATAAAAGGACTAAAGGAAAGAAAATCCATAATAATAAGGCATTGTAATGTGCACATCTGCATTTATAAATATTATTTTTTAAGTAGTAAATAATTGACAGTAATAATCATTTTTAGTTATTTTTCCCTAAACGTTTTATTTTTCTCATAATATTAAATATACGGGACCTCCCCATTTTCAAAAGATAAGGGAAAACATTTTTTTTTCTTTATTGTGAAATGGATTTTTTTTCAGGTTTGATTGTTATTAAGGCAAACTCATTTATATTAAATGTTAGTTGATTAGTAAATCAATAAGGAATAACTAACTTTGGATTTGTCATATCTTATTTTTTTTTAATTTTCTATTTTTTTTATTTATTAATTAACTTAAGTAAATAATTGTTTAAAAAAAGTTTCTGAAATTATTTTTTTTATGTTGGTGTCTCTATTATTTCTTGCTATCTATTCTGTGAATTAGCAAAGTATGTGACTGATTTCATTATACAGTTGTGTTTTAAGGTATTTATAGATTATCCCAGAAAAATTATTTAATGTAAGATAGATTCACTTTATACATGTGTATTTTCTCTCTTTTACAGTCACAATCCCTAGGGTTTTTGTGATCTCAAACTAGTTTCAAGTATAATGATGTTTGTAATATATATATATATGCGGACATTCATAGACTTCTCCAATACCACAAAGTTTAAAGATCATCTTAAAAGTCCATTCATTTTATTTTATTTATAGATTTAAAATTAGTTTATTGGTGGCCAATAAGATAGCCAAGAGCATTAATGATAATCAGCATGATATCAAGATTTCAGCATTTGTTAAAGTTTATTATTGTAGTTATTTTTAGCCCCTAAATTATATGCATTAAAACAGGAAAAACTATTCATACAGTAGTGCCACTCAGTACAAGCCAGAGTAATCAATGGATGCCAGAAGACTTGTTCATAAAATCCTTTACTAAGGCCTATTCCTCCAATATCCCTAGACTAGTGGCTGGCTGATGGCCTTTGTCAGTGAGGAGCCTTGGATCTGAGAGCACTGCACCTAGAGCTTAGGATCAGACTAGTTTCTGGCTTGTGGTCATCGTCAGCGAGGAGCCTAAGTGCAGTGCTCTCGGATCCAAGGCTCTTCACTGACGAAGGCCACAAGCCAGAAACTAGTCTGGGGATATTGGAGGAGGAGGCACTAGATAAGGATTTTATGCACAAGCCTTCTGGCATCCATTGATTACTCTGGCTTGCACTAAGAGGCACTACTGTATGGGGAGTTTTGCATGTTTTAATAACAGTTATGAGCAAGCATAAGAATTGGTGATCATGTGATGTTTAATGGTTTAAATTATGTGCATGTGGTAAAGTATTCATTCCCTTGATAATATGTCCTGAGTTTTGGCATTGACTAAATCATTGGCCTAAATTTTACATAATGTACTTCTTGTAATCTCAATCACAAAGAGTGACTGATGACTATTAGAGTAACACTGGTGATGATTTTTTGTATTTATTATTATTTATACTTATTTATAAAACTGATAAAAGGCTGATAGGTCTGTAAGAAGTATTTTGTGGATTAAAATGGGAAGCTAAAGGAGTGAAAGTAAATGGAGATTATTTAAGTCATTTAGATTTTGCAAATGATGTAGTTGTTTTTGCAAATAATGCTTTAGAGCTGCAGGAAATGTTGCAGGAGTTATCAGATGAAAGTAAGAAAGTAGGACTAAAGATAAATGTTAAAAAGACTAAAGTAATGTTTAATGGATTTTCTCAAAATATGAAAATAAAGATTGATTATGATGAGTTAGAAGAAGTTAACAGTTACAAATACCTTGGTCAGATGGAAACATAAAGGATGAAATTAATCATAGAATTAAACTTGGTTGGAGTGCTTCTGGTAGAAATAACTTGATACTAAAAGGAAATATGTCTATGTGTTTGAAAAGGAAGGTGTTTAATAAATGTGTTTTACCAGTTCTTACTTATGGATCTGAGACTTGGACACTTAATAGAAGAGCAATACAGAAACTTCAGATCACTCAAAGAAGTATGGAAAGATGCATGTTGGAAGTAACTAGAAGAGATCGAAAACGCAATATATGGGTAAGAGAACAAACAGGTGTTACTGACCTCATTGAAAAAATTAAAAGACTGAAATGGAGTTGGGTTGGACATATTGCTAGAAGAGATGATAATAGATGGACAGTTGAAATCTTAAACTGGATTCCAAGAGATTGTAAAAGCCCAGAAAGAGACCACATATAAGATGGATGGATGAAATAAAAATGTGTGCAGGTGTGATGTGGAGAAGAGAAGCTAAATATCAAAGAAGATCGATTGAACTTGGAGAGACCTTCATCCTGCAGTGGATTGATAATGGCTGATGATGTTAATGATGATAATTATTTATATTTATTCTTTACTGATCTTTGTCATGCAGAGTGACATTTGGATTTATGAGGATTGGGATGTTCAGTATTATCTCCCCAATACCTCTTACATTTTTTGTTCTGTTACAATGTATATAAAAAAAATTATTTTAATCAAATTTAATTGAAACTAAAAGCAAATTATTTAATGTATGTGTGTGATTTACATATGCATATTTAATATAGTATCTGGCTTTGAATTTGTCATCCAATTTAACAATTAAATTATTTTTTCGCCCCCTTTTTAATAGCTTTAGAACTCCCTCTCTATATAAGAATTATTGGTTTCTTTGCTTATTGCATTATCATGAATTGACTACTTCAGTATCAAAGCATATGGGAATAATATTTGGTTCTAAAACTAGACATGCTAGTAGTAAAAAGGAAAACATTCATAGAGATTTGTGACAATTAACAAAAATGATAGTTTGCTATCTTTTAATGAAATTTGGAAAAAATTTAATCATAATATAATTTTTTTTTATGGCCTTAATCTGACTTATTTATAATAGTTAACATTAAAAAAAAAATAGTGATTGAAAATTTTCATAGTTATTAATTTTTGAGAGTCATAAACCAAATTATTTTAGGATTTTCTGAATCTAAAATGCACTTTAATACTTATACAGAAGATAAATGACAGCTATGACAATTATTATCCGTGTTGCTATTTTATTTTCAGTGCAGTAATTCATCTATACTGAAAATTTTACTTTATTCTGTCACTGGTTTGGTCATCTTAATTTACATCGAAATATGAAGAATGTTTAGAATTAAGGAGAGTACACTATACATTTGTAGCAGTATGTACAATTTGATATTTTTTGCTATTGTATGATTCGGTTATTGAAAAACGTTTTTTTTAACCTAACTGGAAAATAATTAACTGTTATTTAATCCAAACCATATATAAGTTTGCAATTACCAAAATTATAATTTAAATTGCTATTTTTTATGAAGAATATTATATGTATTTTTTAGGCTAATAAAAGTATTTTAAAACTGCGATGTATTGGTATACATATATACTTTCCATGTGAAATTTTTTTGATGTAGTGATATTTGCATCTGCCTTTATGCCTGACTTGAATTCAAATTCATGCCAGATTTCAGTTAGCTTTTAGAATTTTTCATTCAAATAATTATTTCATTAACAATACAGGAAGTAAAAAAGACGATGGCATCAAACTTTCACTGCACTACAAAAGGTAAATCTAATAAATAATGCATATCCACTTTTTTACTGTTCTTTAATAAAGGGCTTGCCATGCAACGGGTTATTTAAAAACTGTTTGATTTTTTACTTATCTATAACATATATAGTGTACATTAATTTAAAATACTACTTTTATTTTCAAAAATTAATAAATATATTTTTGAAATATCAGTCATTTGTTGAAAATGTTACATATATATATATATATATAAATATTTAATTTATAATAATTATTATTTTTTTTTTAAGAAATATGCTTTTCTGTAGTCTAACACAGCGAGACATTACTAATAAACAAAGCAGTATTGAGAAGCACATTAAAGGAAAGAGATTTCAGAAAGCTCTTAGAGAATGTAATGAATTGTTTTATATTTTAAATATTATTTATTCTATACATATCTAGTTTATATTTTTAATTTTTTTTGTTGAATTTATTCTTTTATTATGTGTGTGTATATATATATTTGAAACTATTATTTAATACAATCATACTTTCATACACTAAAGATATAAAAAAGGCAAAAAAATCCAAAATGCATTTTTGTAGAACCAGTGTCTTCAATTATTTTCAGATGTATATTTAAATATTGTGTATATGGATAAAAAGGGAATGATACTAAATTGTAATACTATATGTGTATATAATTTATTAAAAGAAATATGTTATGATATTTAATGAAGTTTATGGTTTACAATAATATAACAATTTCAATCCTAAGTAATAATTATTAATAAACAATATATTTATCTAAAAAATAGCAATAATCATTAAATCTGTATGGAAAAGTGTAGCATTTGTAAATTATTTTTTGGGAATGTATTTTAAGCTAGTATCTCTAGATCTGATAACAGTTTTTTTATATATTAAATGATAAGTGCGGATTTATATGATTTTACACATTACACACAAACTGTGAAATCTAGAATGCTCATCATAGATTATCTTACTGATAGAAAATTATTAAAATTCAAATTATTAAATATGTCTAGGTATCAGCATACTTAATTATTAATAATTTTAGTTCTAGAATTTGAATAAAAATTGGTGTCAGAAAGAAATTCATATTAAAAGATAGTAGATTATACAAGAATATTAATTCATATTTTTATTGAAATGTTTTTTATAGTTACATTGTATTAAAATAGTAAGTCTAACATTATAAAAAAATTTTTTGTTAAGTTTGCATCATAGAAAATAATGGCAAAGCTTACCATCAATCATATTACTTTTTGTTTTTTTGATTTGATATGTAATGTGGATTATGTTAAGATTAGTAAAGAGTATTCTTGTGGATTTATCTCACCATTTTTAGTTTTAATATTGAACAAAATAATGGTCATTACATTTTCATTGTAATATTGTGTGATCCTAATAAAAAATGTTCATCTATTGGTTACAATCATTTTATCTTAGTTTATATAGAAGCTGAAATTTTTGTGGAAACAATTTCTAAGTATAGTTCTCACACTGTTGGCACTGTATTTTTTTAAACTCAAATGATTAGACCAAACTTTTTCCCCTTTTTTTTTTCTTTGCTCGGTCAAGAAATGAAATGCCTGGCAGAGATTATTCTATTTCTGAGCCATATATGCTTATTGGATTGATAAATGTTTCAAGCCCTAGTTATATTGATGTTCAGCCCTCTATTGCCAGATTTGCTATGATATAGCATGAATTTGGAAAGTTTATTGGTTACTTAATTTTTAGCACTGTATTAATTAGTAATATATTGAACAAAATAAGGTTTCATAGTATACTAATTAATATATCAGTTTGTCATACTCATAACCTGATACCTAAATCTAGGTGAAAGGAAAGTTAAAGTAAGAATCTTCCAGCAAGTTCAGGATTTCTTGAAATAACAAACTCATAAGCAACCTAGTTAATCATCCAATTATTGGTTAATAAATGGATATCTATATTTTTTAAGTTTGAGATTGAAACAAAGAATGAAAAATTCTAAAACATTAATCAGTCTCTCATTTGTTTTTTTGTGAGAGGGATGCTGGAGTGATCTTTGCCAAATAGGATTGTAGCATTGTAGCCCACTAATCTTTTACCTAAATAACAAAATTATTATTTTTTATGGAAGATTTTTTTATTATTTCCAGATAACTTCATTGTATATTTTTTGATTTTATTGATAATTATAACCGTCTTATAAAAATTAATTCATTTAAATCCTGATCAGTATTTATTATTATAATTCACTATCTATAACTTAATTCTTGCCATGTTATAAGGAAAAGTATTGAAAATGAATTTTTTCTTTGAAAATGTATGACTTAATGTAGATCAAAAATTGATTCTTCATTAAGTCATTTTTTTGTTTTTATTTTATGCATAAAAGTAAACGAAAAAAACAAAAACTAATCATTTGTTATAAGTAGTTTTGACTGTAGTTTTACTTAGACAAATGCCAGAAAGAAATATGTGTATGTGTGTGAACACAATTCAAGGAGAATGATATATTTAATTATATAAATTAGATGTCAAGCATACATTTTGATTCAACCTAATATATATATATATATTTGTATTTTTATTAATTTTTTCATACATTTGCACAAACAAGAGATATGGAGCATATTCATGGCCTTAAGCTTGGATAAGTTTAAGCTTCAAATTAGGGTAAAGAACAAAGACATTTGCTAATGTAATGAGGTCCAAATCTTTGAAATGGTTTAAGTCTGTTCTTTAGCAGGATATAGATAATAAATGGTTGGAAGAAATAATTATGGAATTCAAGATATGACTCACAAAAGACTAGAATTTAGAGAAGAATGTTTCAGTATGAGATATTCTGAGCCTTTTGCCTTTACAGTGGTGCATTGACGATGAGAAGAATTATTTTATAATACTGAAGCTTTTATAGATGCTTGTAAATTTTTTTGTGTGTATTTAATTGTATTTATTTTGTTTATGTTATATATAAGTTGATTGGAGTCATAAAAATTGCAATTATAACTTATTCATATTTTTTTTAAAAACTCAATTTTACAACTTGATTGTAATCTTAAAATATAAGTGAACAGAGTTTAACAAAATAAAAAAATTTTTAAAGTTAAAAAAGATGCTACAATAAATATATACCATTCCAGTGCAATTGACACTATTTTATTTGATATATTATCATGTATCTGCACGACTTGTTCTGTCTTACATTATTCAAAGTCATTATATGTGTGTATTAATATGTATATGTAAATTAATGATTGCATAACATTAATTGAAACTCCAATATAATAAATAAATACAAACCAATGGTAGAATATTTCAACAGCATTATCTATATTTAGAAACCCAAAGTCTGAATGAAGCAATGTAGATAAAAGAAATTCTCTTACCTATTAAGTTGCAAGTTATTAAGAATATTGATTGTGAGTCTTTGTATTTCTACATACAGGTAGCAGTGTTGAAATATTCTCATTGGTTAGTATTCATTTACTATATATGAATTTCAACTAGCATTATGCAATCATTGATTTATTCCTATATAGTTAGGTTTAGTTTTCTTGAAAGTGTAAACTGATTATTAATTAATTGTGCTTTGCAAATGTGACATATAATATGTTTGTCTAGTAACTTTTAAGATCTAAACTTATTTGAATTTGCACTTGTATTTAGACTAGTCTTGAAAGTCTTGAAACCAATATACTTAACAACTTGCAACTTAATAGGTAAGAGGATTTCTTTACTTATTATGTTTCCAAATACAGATAGTACTGTTGAAATATTCAAGAATTGATTTGCATTCATTTAATATACATATTGATATGAAGATTTTCATAGCTTATAGATGTAAATGATATACTTTTCGGATTCATTTCTACAATCACTTTTATAGTATTCTATTCATCACCCAATTGATGGCTTGTATGATCAAGACAAAACATCGGTATATTTATAATAAAAATCATGTCTGGATGAACACAAAAATTATATCATTAAAATATATGTATATGTAGACACTACAAATTTGAACATTGGTTTTTATTAGTACTTACTATCTGTAGTTTTTTAAATGACTTCTTTATTTATAATAAATCAAATTATCATTTAGAGATAAGAAGAAAAGTAACGATTTTATTTAAAATTTTTATTTTTTATTATTTAATCTCTACATTTTTTTCCCCGTAAAATTCTATTATAGCCTTTTATTTATTTTAATATTATTAATGACAGATGAAGAATGTCAGCAAAGAGGTAAAGTTTTTGTACCAAGAAAACGATGGCAAAAAGTTAAACGACATGTTGAACAGGTAGAGTCTGATGATGATGAAGAAGCAGAGATGGAAGAAGTTGATGATATGAATGATTTACAACCTGGTAATTTTATATAACTGCATTATTTATTTATTTTACATAAACTATTTCTGATTTTCTATGCATTTATTTTATTTTATTTGTATAGTAGAAAAATTAGCTCTGTGATTTGGTAAAGATATTAATACTCACTGATGATATGCTTACTGTTTACTATGATTAAAAAATCTTATTTTCATATTGATAGAAGATATCAATCAATATTACACTTATTCATAATTTTGTAATATGATCTTTAGGGAAATTATTTAATAGATATTATTCAAATTTATGGCCCATTTTATCAGATATTTTTTTTATTAATTCATAAAAATATATAAAAAGTGAACAGAAGCTAAGAATTTGTCTCATCCTTTTAGAATGTCATATGTTAAAGGCAAATTAGTTCATTGCGATAAATGAAATATTATTCTCTGTGATTTAGTGCAGTGTAGAATAAAACTTTATTCTCAGCTGAGTGAAGGTAAAATTAAATCCATTTTGTTCAATTGAATTATTGTGCTTGAATGTCACATAAAATCTTGAGAACTAACTATATGATTTCTTTTTTTAATAAAAAATTATACATTTTTAAAAATGATGATAGTTTATAGTAAAGAACCATAATATTTTTACTATATGAATCAATTTTTTTCTGATAATTATATTATAAATAAAACAATGCATTCTGCTTGTAATTTTAAAGATTAGATTTAACTGTCCTCTATGGAAGTTTCACAGAAATGCTAAATATGTAACTTATATTATCGTACATCCTTTTTTAAAAAAATGATAACATTCTGGACAGATTATGTATGAATATCCTTCTCACAATAAGCCAAGGAATCATTATTTTTTATTCCATAGCTTAAATTCTAGTATGATAAAATAACTAACATTTAAAAGAGCGATTAATTTTGATATGAAATTTTAAAATTATATTATGGTTAATTGATCTCATTCTTAAATTACTTCTATTAAAATAGATTTTTTTTTTTTTTAGTAATTTACTGATAAAGCTTAAAAATAATTGAACAGCAAAATAAGTAAATTGTTGTTCTATGCATAAATGTAGGTTATTAGTTAAATTTTATTGAGTAGAAATTTAAAAGAAATTTGACTGCTTATTATTAAGGATTCATAACATATAACTGAATAAACACACTCTCAACTGATAATAGGGAAGAAAAGAGAGAGATTTATAATCAAACCTCATTTGTCTTTGATTTGATCTTTTCCGAATGGGTTATGAATTTTTTGCTTAGCTTGTATTAATTTTTTTAAATAGTTTATATATATATAAATAGAAACTGCTGTGTAGCAAATTGATGTACAATATTTCAAAATTAAAGTTTCATATAAGAAAGCAATAGATGATTCAATAATCTCTCTACTACTTCAAATAAAAATTATTGTAATTTCTTTTAATTTTCGAAAGAATAATCTGAGAAAGAAGTATTATCAAGGATGAGAATGCCATGTGTGATCTATCCAATGGTATAATGTCAAATTCAAAAGATAAAGGATTCTGGATTGATTTCTAACTCAATTTTTTATTATGGTGCTCTTAATTATATAACTTAATGGGCAACTAACCATATTATTATTTATTTACTAAAGATGCACTTAGGAGTATTATTCAGACATTAAGAAATAATTTTTGCTATTGATTTATAATAATCATATTTTTTACATGTAATTGATTTATCATCTAATAAAGTTTAAATAATTCTTTATAAAATTACATGTTTTATGAAGATAAAAAAATTGATAAATATTATTTAAAAATAAAATCTGTTGTCAAAAATAACATACTAGAAGCTTTTAGTCACAATTGTAATTTTAGAAATTTTTTTGTGTGTGATTGGAAATATTTTATAAAAGAGTAATTCTGTTGCTCAAAGGATAGTCAAAGCTAAAAAAATGAATAATCTTTGACTAATTTGTTATCATTAGTTGCAATAAATTGACTATTACAGTGAGGAAGAAAAAAAATTGAAATAAAGAATTCAATAAATAAGGAAAAAGCATGTAATATATAATGTGTTGATGTAAACACCATAAAAGATAAACAAAATAGCATCTTTTCTTTATCATTCTAATTATTATTTACTGTAAGCTTGAGTAATCTGTGCTTACCAGATATTATTTATCTCCATCCTCACACCAGTTTCTGATTTTTGTCTTTATCAATGAGAACTTTGAATTCAAATGCATTTATGCATCTGGCAGCCATTTTTTTAATTATTTTTTTTTATTGTGAAGTTAATAACCTGAAAATCAACTGTTTATATAGATAAGTATATCTGACATCAGATCAATAAATGTATATTTTAATTAAATATTATTGATAACAGTGTATAATAGATTGTTCTAGAAGAGGAACTACTATTGTTTTGATCTAGTAATTAACTGATGTTTTGTTAATGTAATGGATGTTGAGAAAGAGTAAGTCAAACAAAAATAGGAGGAAACAACAAAGCAAATTCATAATAACTATAATCCATAAATAGATATATAAAAGAGGAATAAATTGGGACCAGAATAGAATGAAATAGGAAAAGGATTAAATCAAAAGAAATACATATTGATTTGTTGAATTCTCTGATATTATTATTAGTTATCTTTGAATCAACTCCTGGCAATCAAATAAATAACATTTCTTCAGAATGAGTTTCTAATTTTTGCGTATAATAATGGTCAAACATGTATAATTTGCTAACAAGACTGAGAAACCAAGCAGGCCCTTTCAGCCAGCTATTGCTATCCTCACAATCCTAATTTAAACCCCTATCTAGGCTACCTAGTCTCTACTACATAATTAACACTCTTGACATTAACACAGCTTCTCATCTTTATATAGCTCTGCTTAACTCAGGGATATGCATAGAATATTTTACTTAACTCTAATTTATAGGATTCTGATCAGTAATGAGAATGACAATAAATAAATTATATAAATTAATGTTTATTAATAACAAATAAATCAACAGAGTGGCTTTCTTAGATACACATTATGGTTAGGGCTGTCTGCTGGACTTTACATATAGAGTCATGGATAACGGTGATGTGCATAAGTAACAAAATAAGGGTGTCATATTATTTACCCACCGGGTAATAAAATTAATATTTATTAAACCATTATGGGTTAATTTTAATTACATTCTATTTCTTTAATTTATTATTCCTATTGGCCTTACGGTATATGATTAACATTGGGTTATGACTATATGCATAGACGTAGACATAATAAGGTGGAATAAAAGAATTGCGGGTCAGCATTAATTATGTGTGGCTCAATGGCTTTTATATGAAGTTGGATCGACTTTGCGGATCTGGATTTATGATTCACAAAACGAATATGGATGTCTTAGGTCGCAGGGGTGTTTCTGCTTCTAGCCATAGATTCATCCTATGAGGAAAGTATATGCATGGGATGCAATAGGATTTGGGGGTTGGGTTCTTCTGTCCTATAGGTCTACCTAGTTCATTGATATTTATATATTGAATTATTTATGAAGGCTCACCAGGCACATATATAATATAGCAAGCACTGGATGCTCTGCATAAATTAATACTAGTGAATCATATTACATGGTAACAGAAATATTTGAGATAGTCCTTGATAATGTACATTTTTTATGCAATATGCAATAATGGGTATAATAAACATAATATTAAACTACGTTATGCCTATGCTAATATTAAGTAACGAAATATTTCTATAATTATAATGCTCACATCCCTACATAATGAAATACAATTATAAGAGCTCTTGCTCATCTATCCATAATTATAGCTTATTAATCTAGCTAAATATATTATAATAATGGAGGATTACTAACCCATAATAATTGATTTCCAATCTGGTCCTCATCGTGTTAAATTCATAAATTATAAAAATTGTGATTCTCTCTTAGTTTATATATCTAGAGAGCAATATTACATACATATATAATTTGAGGACCCAGATTGATATCTATAAAAACAATCTAAGTCATAAATATATTTACCCATGGAGGAACATATATTAAAGAAGAAATCAACTTATTTATTTATCATAAGTTCAATACGAGCTAATCAAATATATTTGTAAAAAAAAAAAAATAATATTACACATCATCCTTCAATAGTTTTTCTTGGAACCGTAAAGAAAAACATTTACTTAAGACAATGGGGGGGGGGGGAGAAAATATAAAGAATATAAAAAATCAATGTATAATAAAACTTTTAACTTTTATGTAAATAAATAAATTTATGATTTTGATTAATTTTATTTTAAAAATTATATAATATTTTTGTTTGAATCATAATATGCATAGAAATGGAGACTTTGGGCATGATATTTTTTAAAATAATGTGGTTGCATTACAATATTCCATAAGTTTTTTGGAATTAAGCATTTATTGTGAGGGAAGTCTTTCTATTTAAAATTTTTGTAACTAATTTTTATTTATTATTAAAAGCTATTTCAATTTGGAATAATTCAAAAACTTCACATTATCAAATTATTACTTCTATGTTTTCTATATATAATACATAAGATTATGAATGGAAACAACTTAAATTATGAACTGACATTTTAATTAAATTATGTTGAATTTTGTGAATCTTTTGGATAATATTTTAAATATATAGTAGTGCAGTCGATGTATATGGTGCAAAATCTCAAATTTACAAATATAAAGTAAAAGGGATGACTTTTATGGTATAGATTTTTATGATTAGTAATGAAGTGGAAATACATTTTCTTTGGTTAGCAAACTGTAAAGTCTATTGATAACAGTTCATTGAATATATATTCCATGAGTCCTGATCCAATTGAGAAGTATTTTTAATGAGATATTTTTAAAAGTAGCTTGTGTACATGTAATGTTATGTGATTATAACATGACATTATAATATTAAATAAATTAATTTTTAAAGTATATAGTTGTATGTATAAATAGTTTTATTTATCTTATGTAATTAATTAAAATATAAATTTAAAACACAAAAATATCTTATTTAAAAACAATTATTGTATAGTCAATAAAATTATTAAATTAAATGCTTGATAATACATATAAAGTAGGTCTTTTTTCCATCAAATTTTTCAATTAAATTCTTTGAATCTAATTTTTGTTTTCAAGATTTATAGACAACAATTTAGAGCACTATAATGTATTATATAATATTTATATAATATGATGTTTTGTTGACGATAAATCTGACTGTCATCCACGTTGGATAAAACTTGGACATTTTTTTATGTTCTAGATAGAAGCTGAAGTTGTTTTTCAGGTAGCTGATAATTATTCTTAGTTAGAAGAAATGACAGATATAGAGAAACACTGAAACCTCTATCATTTAAAGACTGTTTTAGCATATATATATATAATAGTTGCAGATAACACCAAATTTTATTTATATATTACTTCAGCGATTTATGTGTATGTAAATCTTGTGGAAGATAATAAATCTTTACACATGCTCTTTTAGATTTATATATTAAGTTTACATGCGCTCACCTGTCAATAAATGTTTTGAAAGCATAAGTGAATCACTTATGCTTAATTATTCTTATATAAACTAACATACATATTGACCATGCTTAAATCAGGACTTGATCTTATTATGAGCCTGATCTTTCAATTTTATTGATGGGTGAGTGTGTGTAAATTTAATATATCAAACCAATAATGTATGTATGAAGATTAATTTCCTTCCACAAGATTTCCTTACATATTACTTTATACATATACACACACATACCTATAGTATAATTTAATTTCTACTTTTAAATATATATATATATATACCTATGATACAATTTAATTTCAAATTATACACATTAAGACGTGAAAAAAAAAAATTACACAAAAATAGTGTAATATAATTATGAAAAATTCATAATAAATTGAGCAAACAAATTTACATATGTATGTATTCAGGTCTGTTAATGTATATACCTATGTTATAGTTTAAGTTTAAAAATTATGTACACTATGATATCACCAAAAATAATGTAATTATTAAAAAGACAATACAGTAATAAATTGAGAGGGAGAAACCATATTAATATTTATACATACTCAAATCTATATTAGTAAATATATGAGCGTTGTGTTTGTTCACATATTTGTTTTATCATATAAAATTATTATCATTATTAACTTCGTATTTTGGGGCCATGTAAAAATTTTGGTATAATAATTCCCATCATTTTTACTGTGATCATAGCTATATGATAGATCGAATATGTGCTTTGCACTGTGTGAGATGATGAAGTGATGGACCTGTGAAATTTATGAATTTTTAATTTTATTTTTTTCAAACCACATACTCTTGAAACTGCAGATAATGAGATTGTAAATATGTGAAAACCTGGCAGCATATATGTTTATCAAAATATACCACTCTATTAAATTATTTTTTGCTCATTGACAATTTTATTAGAAGTATGAAAGGTTAGATCCCATTTTTTTTAAATATTTTTTTTAATTCTTTTCTGATCATGCTATATAACAACATCATTTGTTACAAAATTTTGTAATTGACTTTTAAACATAAAGCTTATTTTTATATTGATATTGAACAATTTTTTAACTTTTAGGAATTATATTCTCTTCCATTTTCCAATTGACCTTTTGGATATCTTTATTGAATTTTACATTTAAAATCTTTATTTATTTCTCCAAAATTGATGGACCATAATCAATACTAATTTTCGTATTTATTTAATTTTAATAATATCTTTCAGATATGACAGTATTATTTATTTTATGCAGTGATGGATAAATTTTGTTAAATTTTTCATAAAGATGTTTTTTATTTTGTTATTTTCTTTAAGGTTCAAACATACTTTATTTTTAAATACTAGTAAAATGTATATTTGTAGTACTTTGTTGTTTGAGGTAATCTTGCCAACAGACATTAATTTTATACTTTTTTCTCTCTAAGTTTTTTTGTTAAACTCTAGTTAGTTCAAAACCTTCTGTTCTGCTTTATTTTATAGAATTTTACTATTATTTTAACTTTTCAACTAGCAAATCTACTTATTCACATTTTGAGAATTTCATTGGAAAGTAGATATCAGTACTAATGTAGGAGTAAAGTATAATCTCTACAGGTGCAAAGCAATACATATATATTTGTAAATTTTCATTATCAAGCTGCCTGTTAGAATTAATTCCTTTAAAAAAGAAATGGATCACTTTTTAAAATTTTATTTCTGATTATGTATTTAATAAAATATTTTTTTAAAACCAAAACTCAAAAAGCATAGATAATTAGAGATTTAGATAGTTTATATATATATAATGGCAGTATGCAATATCTAAATTTTTTTTTTTTATCAGTTTTTCAGACAGTATGTTTTAAAATAAGTATACATTATTTATACCTTTAAAACATTATAAAAATGGTTGAAGTATCGAAATTAAAAAAATGATGTTTTAATGTTCATAATGTTGCTTTTAATTGAGAAGAAATAAATGAAAGTTTTTAAAGAAAATTGTGAATTGAACAGCATTATTTTTAATTGTACAAATTTAATCAGGTTTAGTAAACAATATATTTATTTATATGAATACAATTTTTAGGTTCTTTTGTTTGTGTTGTTGCTTATTATTATTGTAGTACTATCCTTGTAACTATTTTCTATCAGCAGTATTTTTACCAACAACAGCTGCTTAGCTAGCTACTCATACTGTCTAAATGATGAATGATAGAGGAGATCAGCTATAACGTTGGTACTATAATAATGTAAACTAAACATAGTTATTAAAAGAATTCTAAAACTATCTTCATTTTTTTTTCCCATTAAAATTGTTGTTTTAATATATATATAAATGTTTCAGAAGATGATGATGAGACTAGAAATGGTAATGCGGCAGCAAATGTATCAGATTTTGACTTTGAAGAAATGGAAGTTGAAAAAGATGAATCTCCAGTAACTCAATCCATGAATGGGAAAACAAGTAATAATAAGAAAAGACATTTTGAGGTTGGTTTTTTTTTTTTTTGAAAGTGTATGATTGTAAAGTACCAAGGTTTGTGTGCATATGTAAATTGAAACATTTTTATTTTTGTTTTTGAATTCTAAGATGTTTGATGAATAATTAAAATTTAAAAAAAAGTGAAAAACGTTTTGTATGGTAAATTTCAAACTTTATTCATATTTGAAAACTTATTGAATATAAATTATTTAATATAAGTTAAAAGAGTATCAGTGATTAATCTCTTTAGAACCAATAAATATCTTGGAAAGCAAAATGCCCCCATATTTCTTGATTGAAATAAAACTAATTTAAGTATATATAATGTGAATCCTTCAGAGAAAAAGACAACTAATAATTTAATATTCATCACTCTAATTGATAACCAGCTAAATAAACATGAATAATCAATATGTAATAGATATTAATACCAAACCCAATACCCATACTAATCTCAGCCTCTTGAGTATTTTCAGTAGGAAGCAATGATTTTCACATCTCTATCCAGAAGTTGAATTTAACTTTTATTATACTATCAAGCAGATCTATGCAGCAATAGAAGTAGGATGTTTGAGTTCAAAATCTTAAAATGCTTCAAATTTTCACAAATAATAAATGTGGGTAATGGATATTTGTGGGCTCCCTGTTGAAGAAAAACAATGGTCAAAACTATTCTTTGACTAATCATTTTTATATATATAGCTTTGGAATAGAGTGATCTATGTTGAATTGTCACTAACAATTGCAGATCAATATAAATTAAATGAGGTCATGAATAATTTTATTATACATATTTTGATGCAAAAGGGAAAAAAAAACAGCAAATAAACTTTAGTAAGCATTCTGGATTGCTTATAAATAATTTAAAAATATATCAGCAGTAAAATATTAACCATAAATGTTAAAAATAACATTAACTTTTTGGTATGGTGTATCGCCATATGAATTTTTAAAGAATTAATTTGAGACACAATTTTCACAATAACTTCAGTTTTAATAATGTTAGAGCAAAAAGCTATATATTGATAGAAACTAGAAAAACTAAGGTAAAAATATGGCTAAGAAAAATAGTGATTATTTTTAAAAAATCCTAAAAAATTATTACTTTAGTCTTTGTTTATAATTTCTAATTTATCATAACTAAGTTTAAAATTACATTTTCATTGATAATTTCTTTGTCTTCCTCACAAAATTCTGATTCAAAACATATATAATATTTTTTAGCTGAGATAATCCATAATTTAATTAATTTTTTCTTGTATCCCAGAAGTTAAAAAATCTCAAGGCATTTATAAGAAAAAAGATTCTTCCTAATAAAAGATAAAAAATAAATCATTTCCAGAAGATGGATATGCATTTGTAATCATAGTAATTGGCTTCTCCACCCAAACTAGAAATTGAAGACCATTGTCTTTATCGACGATAAAATGAGTCTGCTCTCTTTATTTTATATTTTTTGTGCACATCAGTGATGCTGTCCTGTTATATTTATTGTCCCACAGAGATATAATTTATTTGCATATAGCTTATTTGCTAGCTGTAGACCTGAAAATAATGTGATGCTGTTTTGCAAGATATGGCAAAACTACTGAATTCACAGCATGAGTACCAAGACATAGATACATAACCATTGTGGCTATCATCACACACCCATCACTTCAAATCTTTCTTTATTGGTTTTAAGAGTTTATATTGTCACATTGTACTATGGCCAGTAAATTTTGTGATTGCCTCATCATCTGCAATCTTTCTGTGCATCTGATAATCAACCTGAAAATTTACATTGCATTGATCTATAATAGCATTTTAGAGATGCAATCAAGATCATTACTTTTGTTATACAAACACAGACATGCTAATAAATTATTAACTTTTTGAGAATCATTATGTCTCTAAAATAAGGTTGCCTCAAACTTAGATTGAAGCCCCAAAATTACATTGTACATAATCAACATAATTTTATAGATAGTCAAAATCACTATTTTTGTTAAACAAACACCAACATGCTAATAAATTATTAAACCTTTTGAGTATTATATTTATTATTTTCATCGAATAATAAAAAAAATTTAAATTGAATATTCGCATGTAATGGGGAACCTCAAAGGTTGAATATTGAACTTATGATTCCATTACGTTAATTTTCAGGATGAAAACCTAGAAATTGCAAACTCTTCGATGTTTGTTGAATTCACTTCTGCAACTTTTTCCCCCTCTATAAAAAAATGTATGTCTTGGTTTCTCCGTACAATCTAATAAATTGAGCAAAAAAATTAAATTACACTTATTACTAAAAAAATTTATAAAAAAATCAATTTATTGTTTGATAAATTCATGATGTATATCATTAGAAAAAGAGGTAGTGGAATGCAGAGAATGACGGTATTGGCACATGCATAGTCCACTTGGTTTCACACAATTTTGAAATGGAAACAAAAATTATAATTTCAAAAAATGAATGGCATTCGCATTAAACTTTATAATGTATAACTTGTTAATATAAAATCAAAAAAAACAAACATTCTAGTTCATATTTTGTAATTCACAAATTATAGAAGACTCATTAAATTCACACTATTTGATTCCAAGCTCTTACACTGACACAGAAATCCATTGATAGTAACATATGTAATATTTATTTTTATCATACATTTATATAAAGTTGTTTTTAACATTTCTGTATTTAGTAATGATACAATTTGATTAAAATTTATATACTTTTTAAGATATCAACAAAAATAACAAAAAAGCAAAATAATGAAGTTATCAAAAAAATAAGAGTATTAAATTGAAAGAGTGAAACAATTTACATATATATACATAGATGTAACTGTACCTTCCAATGAGTTATGTAATGTAAATAAACTATTAAAAGAAAGAGTGATATCACCTGTTCTTTAGCATTTGTTGATACTAATGCTTAATTTACATAATTTTAAATGAGATTGAATTCGATCTATTGAATATATGTGTATAATAAATTATATACAATCACCTTTGAGGATCAAGGCCGAGCCTTAGTTTTAACAACCTCCAAACATGAAATGAAAACTTAGTTAATAAATATAAATAATGAATAATTATATCTTGGATCATATGTAACTGAAATGTAAGAAACTGTACCTTCCAATGAATTATGTAATGTAAATAAACTATTAAAAGACTAGAATGATAACATTTACATTTATTAACTGAGTTTTCATTTCATATTTCAAAGTTGTTAAGACTAAGACTTGGACTTGATCTTCTGAATATTTAAATGGTAATTTTATATAATATTTTTCGGTTGTCGTCGATGAGCAACCATATCCCACTGGATGGCGCAGTTATCACGCTAAAACTATAAAATATGATAATTCACGGGCCGTTAATTATAATCATTTTGATGTGTTTTTTGTAATGCGAAAATAAAAACAAAAGAAAATCGTCTTTTTTAAATATTATTTAATTTTAAATATTATTTTTTATTAACGTATACAAATTAAATGATAATAATAAATGTAAAATAAAATAAACAAATTACAATTTGATTCGTCTTTTTTAGTTTTCTTTTTATTAGAAAAATCAATTTTCTATCAGAGATTTTTTTACTGGGGTTACGGCTTTTTTTTTTTGTTGTTTACCGCTATTTTTTATTTCAAATAGAATGACGAGTAAAAGTTGTTACGGTTAGGTTTAGGGTTAGTTTTAGGGTTAGCTTTAGGGTTAGTTTTAGTTAGCTTTAGGGTTAGGTTTACGGTTAAAATAAAAAATATCAAAATCGTATTTTTGTAAATATTTTTTTTTACTAACATCTATAAAATAAATGATAACAATAAACGTAAACTATATTCAACAAAGTATAACAGTAGTCGGAGAAAAGAAAGAAACTAAAACTTTTTTAAACAATGACAAATATATATATAAAATGTTTATAATATATGCTTTTTATGACATTTAAAAAAACAGTGTACAATTGTACTTTTCTTACTGGATATTTTTGTGTTAACGCTCTTTTTTATTTCAAAAATATACACACGGTACAATGTTAAAATGTCTCGTGGAAATGTTACGAACAGTACGTTACTTGACGCGTTACCTAATTCCAATTCACTTTATACATATATCTCATCAACATTTACTACTTAAAACTTCAATACACTACGGTGTAAAAAGTCTGTTAATTATTACTTTACAAAATCTGAACATTTCAATACTTTAAAATAAAAAAAAATCCAATGAAAATAACATTTCCATCCAATTCAAAAAAACACACCCTCTCCCCAAGCCGTAACCTTTTTATAAACTGTGCGAATTGGGAAAATGTATTTGCTGCGTAAACATACATGCTGTACTGCGACGCGACATAGCGGCCTGCAATCTGTAGTACAACAAAAAGGTTGTATTATAGAAAACGCGGGTTCGAACGTGTCGGCCGCGGAAACGGCATTTTTATGTGTTTTAGCGTGAAAACAGCGCCATCCAGTGGGATATGTTGGTTCATCGATGACAACCTTTTTCTATACATATATACAATCAATAGATCAAATTCATTCTTATTTAAAATTATGCAAATAAATTAAACATAAATACCAACAAATGTTAAAGGACAAGTGGTATTCCTCTGTCTTTTAATAGGTTATTTATGTTACATAATTCATAGGAAGATACACTTACTATCTTATTTAAGTTATGTATAGTCTCAGTTATAATTTTTTATTATTTATATATTATAATGGTCGGGGTGTATTGATCTTACCGTATCTCCGTACAGGGTGCCATCAGGCCATTTGAACCTGGAATATTTATATAGTAGGCAGATACTTACTGTTAAGATCCAATTTTATTTTATTATTGACTGTTAGCCCATGCCACTAGCTCAAGGAGTAGCAGAGGTTTAAAATATATTTATTAAAATATATTTTTAATAAAGCTAAAAAAAAAAAACACTGCTAGTAATAACACAAAGAAAAAAGGACATTTATTGACGCATATATATATCATCTAAAATTGCAGAATAAATTAATCTTAAATTTATTATTTTTAAATTAAAATTATTATTTTAGAAAGTCCGCACAGATGAACAGTTTATAAATTTGTTTTATAATGTTGAATAGAAATAGGTTACATAGATTACTCAGTTAAAAAAACTTTTCAAAAAACAATCATCCAACCTCCGACCAAAAGTTCATAGCCAACCCAATGCCTGCTTCCAGATATACAGATGCAACCAATGCAATATGAAAATGCTAACATAAAACCACGCTGTCAGGAATGTGCGTCTGCAGTATGATATTATTTGTAGGACATGATCCTCGTCCAGTACAGGAATGTGTATCTATCTGGCGAAGGAATAATGTATATATTTAAGAAAAATGCTACGTATTTGGGAAAGCAGTCTATTTGCTGACTTATCGTTCCTATTCATAGAGCTAAAGGGGTGAATGTCGCAGGAAGTACATTTGTGTCCATTGCAATGCAATGACTACATCTTTGGGGTCATGCATTCAGTTGGGCACGTTGCCCCATATGCTAACATACTTCACATTACATTGATATAAACACCCATATAACTTTCTACTAGCATTGACTCAACTACTAGACAAATAGTCTGTAATTAAACCCCCTTAAAACTAACAAACTTAAACGAATCTATGCAGCTATCTACACTCAACTTTAAATTTAATACATTTTAATTAACACATAACAAAAAAAAAAAAAAGAAATGGAAATGATTAATTAAACATATGCATAAAAAAAAATTATTAATAATTGCTTTAGAATTTTTTTTTTTTTAAGTCAGATAAGAGTTCATTCTTTATATAACGAATTGAAAGTATGAAAAAGTTCTTATTAGATAAACACAAGAGTTCATACTTTACGGATTCCAGCAGATTTAGAGGTCCATCTTCATGATCACTTTCGTAGATTGTTTTTCTTCCTTTGAAACGAAGCCACTACTTGCCATTCATTTGTTAAAGAACTATCATCAGGAGGCCTCTGTTGGTTGTCAGGAAATTAAATCTATTGCAGACTCATACATCGTGGAGTCTGCAATACAGCTACAGTTCATATGTAGATTAATAGTCAGCTCCTTGCAACAACTTATTTTTTCTTTTTATAGGATTAGACCTCCCTTATCAGTAAATTTTCGGATTCATCGAACAAGACGTCACTGATCCCAAGGTCTCTTTTTTGGTCCATGCTGTGGCTTGGTGCTTCCATTGGTCGATCCTTAATTTCATTCTCTTATCTGACCATTACTATTTAAGTGCCCCAAGGACTAGTTTGCTTTACATTTAATTAATAAAAATCATTTCCATTTTCTTAAGATTAAAATATGATTCTTAAAATAGAATTCATTAACATTTATTTCTATTTTCTTTTATACAACTTTTTAATAAAAATATTTATCTATCTTTACATCTTTATTTTTTTTTACAAAAAAGTACTTTCAAATATTTTTTTTTTTAATACTTTTAAAGTTTTCCATCTGTGCGATATATATATGTTAACATAACTTTTTTAATTTTGGCTTTTAGTTTTTAATAAAATAATTTTTACTTAAGGTTTATTTTCCTCATTATTTTCATTTTAAAATAATGTAACGGCATATGTATACTGTTACAATATGTATGTGCTGTATTCAATTTTAGATGAGTTTATGTGAAAATGTTTTGTTTGTTTGTTTTTTATATTCATTTTGATCTAATGTTATGCAACTATCTTTTATTTGTAATAAAGTAATTTTTTTTGTGAATTCTTTGCTAAAGTCTTTATGTAGACGGAATGCTTTTTGGTGCATTAACATTATTATTTATCAGATTATTCATTCCAGTCATATTTTCTGACCACAAATTTAATACTTCTTCACAAATAATTATATGCTATAAATGTAATTAGCAATTTCAGGATTAAAAATATCATTATCACAAATTTCTTTTTTGCTATTTTGGAAATTAATGATTTGTTTTTTTTTTTTTTTTGAATATCTGATCAGTTTCAGTAAACAACTTATTTTTTTTCCAAACTAAATCAGTTATTTGCATTTTATCACAAAGATAAACCACTTCTTAGCTTTTTTTGTATGTGTGTGTGGCAGATTTATTATCATTAAAAATTTTGTGCTTTTTTTTTTTTTGCAGCAGCGACATAATGAATGTAAATGCCTATAATCTCAACAATTTGACTGACTAAATACATGAGAGACAGGCATGGCATTTGTTATATTGCATAAATAATTGCACATGAGAATTACAAATCTCTAATTTCTTTTTTTTTTATTTTTTTAAAAATAAAACTTATAGTTTTTGAGAGAACAAGTACAATAGGACTCAAGAAGTAGCAAAACTAACTGCTTAGAAATAAGAAACAGAATGGATGCCAAATATATAAATGTATATATAAAGAATAAAACATAAATATGTACTTTAGTGAAAAGAAACAGAACATTGCAAATGCAATTAGATGAAGACAGATTAAGATTACTCTTAACACATATTAATTATAAGAACATTAAAACATCACATATTGGGAACTAAAACTTTTATTAGGGATATATTGGAAGTCTAATTAAATTTAAGAGGGAGTTATTCAATGTAGCCAGCTATAACTCATTAAATCTATATTTTATTGATAATTAATTATATAATAGCACTCCTTTTCAGAAAATTTGATAAAGTAACACAAACTAAGCACTACCATTATTTTCAAAAGTTGAAATAAAAAAATTAGAAAGACCTAGAAATTGTCCGACACAATCAGATATAATTTATTATATTAATATGGGATAATAACTAAAGGAAATAAAATTAATCTTAGTTTGTAAAACTAGATTAAGATTTTAACATTTTTTCAAACTTTAAATGCTAAAGATTTACACAATGTTGATTGTAATGTCTATCAAATAATATAAAATGCTTTCAGAATAAACGTGATATATAGCATTCTTTATTGTAAATTCTTCAAAAGAATAAAGTTATTAGAACAAAAGTGTTTTAATAAAAAAGAAAAAAATACAAAAAAGTATCAAGGCTGTAAATTATGATTAGTCAAGATAGAGAGAAGACTAAAGTGTAACAATAAAATAAAAATAGTGAAGTACAATCATACTATTGTTATATATAGAGTACGTAAAAAACAAACTCTTAACAAGCGTCAAAAATACCCTCAACCCCAGACCGCGGTTTCTGCATCTAGCGTCGTCAGTGAGGTGTTAGGGATTAAAAATACTAGAACTAGTCTAGCATTTTATCAATGCCTAACTATTGAGAAGAAACCATGGCTTGGGGTTGAGGGTATTTTTGAAGCTTGTTAAGAGTTTGTTTTTTACGTACTCTATATATAACAATTGTAAGTACGAGCTTTATTAAAATTAGGTCATATGACATCTGACTTGATTTTTTATCAATACAATCATACTAATACATAAATTTATTTTTAATACAAAAAGTAGTTGCAAAAAGAAGTTAACTATTATGTGAATGGAGTCTCTTAGAGTTTCTTTGGAGGCCTATCATCACTCATAAATTTTTGTCATTGTTATTGTTATTACAATGTGACTATTCACTTGGTAAATGAACACTAATGGCTTTTGAACAATGTATCTGCCAGAATGATGAGTTTACTGGCTTTTATTTATGAGTTTAAGAAAATATAGTCTTTCCAGATGTGTAATAATGGTGGAGTTTTTTAAACAAGGCTGAATCAGTGCATATGTGTGAATGCTGATTTTTTTACATTTATTAACATGACATAAAAATAAAGTATAGTCCTTTCTTAGAGATTGTAAAGTCATCAGCAAGGTGGCAGTTGGAAAGTGAAAGTAGAAATTAACATATTTAGATTGCAATTTAACGATCTTTTATTTAGTTATTTATGGCGTTGACTATATATATATATGAATTGGGAGAACTATCAAATAAAAATGGAACATTATACAACTTTGTGAAGTTAGAAGAAAAGATAATGAATTTTTGATTTGAAAAATGAATATGCCCTTTAATAGAAAGGCATAAATATTAAAAGCACATGTAATTATGAGATCCATTATATCAGATAGAGTGACAAGATTAATTCTTTAACTGAATGCAATATGTGATAATTCAGTTAGAATAATTTTATATGGATATTAGAATATTTTTGATCACATCAAACAACATTTTAAAATTGTCACGGCAGATTTTGATGCTAGAATTGGAAAATGGTTGAAGAATGAATAGTTTGGATATGGAGACAGAATTGAAAGATAATACCAGATTTTTAAATTCACAGAAAAAATTGCATAATGTGAATTTCCTTTTTAAGAAAAACTCGAAGTGAAAATGGATGTGGGTGTCATCCAAATGAAAGAAGAGAAGAATTGGAATATATTTAGATTGGCAGAAAATCTGTGTCAAGATTGTAATATTTTTAATAATTTCAGTATAGAAAGTAATTATCCCTTAATGAAAAGTAATATATGTATTAATGCAAAGCTTGAGAAATAAAAATTATTAAGAAAAGTAGTATTAATATTAACAAGTGATATCATTATAGAAATACTTCAGTGAATTAAAAAACACCTGCAAATTATTTTAAAATATTAATAGATTATTTAAAAATATTAATAGACTTTCAAAGATGGCTCAGACATGAAATGATCAATAAGGAGATAATTGATATTTTACCAACAATTATTTTTTTATCAACACTATGAATTCAGAAAAGGAAGAATGCAAAGATATTTTAAAATTATTCATTTAGAAGACTTTGAATATCTGAAATTCTCTAAAATAATGCAAAAAAAAAAAAAGAATTAATGATGACATAAAGAAATATAATTGTGAATAGACAGGAAGTATAAGAGAAAAGGATAAAAGTCTCAAATATACACACACATATATAAACATCTTGGTATTGGAAATAAAATTGTTTTTAGTAATAAGAAAAAGAAATGGCATTTAAAAAAAGTGATTATATTTATAGCATGAAGTGTGTAGAAGAATGCGCAGTTAATCTGTAAACAGTAGAAAAGCTCCAGAAAATGATAGAATTATTGTAGATATTTTAAAAGAAAGAGATGAAGTAGACAAATTTTTGACAAAGCTGTATACTAAATATGTAAACATTAAATTTGTACTAGATGATTAGAAGAATGAAGGAATGATATTGATATTTAAGAAAGATGAAAAGGAAAATATTAGAAAGTACAGATATCAAACTTCTACAGTTCTTTACAAGATCATTAAAATCATTACAACTTGTTTGCAGAACATTTTGGATTCAAAATAACCAAGAAAACAAACTGAAATTAAAAATACTCTAGTTATAGAACAGTACATTACTTATAAAATTAAGAGAAATGAGTAATGTGCATAATTACCTTTTCTTTGTATTTGTTGATTGTGGAAAGGTGTTTGTTTTTTAAGTATTTTAATCATGAATAAAACTTTGGAACAGAATATTATTAAATTCTGAAAAAAAAATATTTTTTTTAGTGTAACAGCAGTAAGTAATAATGCTTCCATGGTAACATTAAAAAAGATCAAGATTAACAAAGATGCATAGAAAGAAATCTCTTAAAAACGTTTACATTATTTTTATAGGAAGTATTTCTGAATTAAAATGTGAAGCTGAGAAAATAATTATTTAAATCTTCTAGGTTTCGCAGTTTTGTGGATATTTTTACAAATAAGGCTGCAAACGTTTTTCAAATATAAATGAGAGCAAGAAACTAGGACTAAACTTAAATGCTAAAAAGATTAAAATAATGTTAAATGGTTTTTCTAAAAAAGAAGAAAATTAAGATTGATTTAATAGTAAATTAAAAGAAATTAATCACTGTAGCTACCTAGTTCAGATTAATTATTTTAGATGAAATGTAGTAAAAGAAATTAATCACATAATTTATATGGAGCACTTTTAACAGAAACAATTTAATAGGAAATATGCCTATATCCTTCAAAAGGAAATTTTTTTAGTATAAGCATGGATTTGAGACTTAGACTTTAATACAAAGCTGTACAGAGACTTAAGAATGTAAAAATGCATGTTGGGAATAATAAAAAGAAATTAAAAGCAAAATAAAAAGTGATAAAATAAACAGATATTTCTGAGATCATCGAAAGAAATAAGCTGAAAAGGAGTTAGGCTGGAATTGTCTCTAAAACAAATGATAGAATGAACGACTAATGTTAAACTGGATTCTAAGTTTAGTCTTATTTTCTTGGTTTTTATTTATATTTGACAAAGTTTTGAAGCTTTATTTGTAAAAATATCTACAAGAACTCTGAAACTTAGATGATAGATGCAATAAGGAATCATAGCATAATATGGAGAAGTTCTAGATTGAGAAAGTGAATTAAACTTTAAGGACTTTCATCATGTAATAAATTGATAATAGATGAAAATGCTGATGATATTATAAAAACTAATTTTCAGTGTAAAAGTATTTTGAAGAATTTCAATAAAAGATCTTGAAAGAAAGTTGTATAATTACATTAGTAAAATAAAAATGTAATTGGAATGTATTTCAAATTGCTGTTGGTGTTCATTCTTTATGTGGAGAGATGACTTCTAAAAGTGGCCGCACAACTGGTCAAGTTTATGAAAGATGTATATGGTGTCTGAATATATTAACTTTTTGCAAAAGTTGTAAATGATTTGTATACTTTTTTAGAATTTTTATGATTCTTCAGTCATAACTCATTAGTGCAGGGGTGGGCAAATAGTGGCCCAAGGGCCACATGCGGCCCGCTAAGAGTTTTTATGCGGCCCTCCAAGACAATCAGAAAAATCCACCTTGGACTGAGACTTCCTTCCTGTTGCATGACTGAATATTCATCTCATATTTTCCACTAGAATGGCCACATCAATATACATGCGCAGTGTAGATACGATGTGCAGTGCTTTTCCAGTTGATCTGATTAATTTCAATTTTGTCTTTGCATTAGCAAATATATATATTTCCAACTTTTGTGAAACCATGAATGCTCCAAAAAAAGGTAAAATTGGTAATGAATGTCATGTGTTTAATGAAGAATGGACAAACAAATATTTCTTTGGTAATACAGGGAATAAAGCAGTGTGTTTATTGTGTCATGGAAAAAAGATGCGGCCCTCCGTTAACCTTCACTTCCACAAAGTGGCCCCCGATGCGGCCCTCCACCAACCTATGTGGCCCCCGAGCCAAAACAATTGCCCACCCCTGCATTAGTGTATTTGTGTTTAAAATATAATAATCAGAAAATAATAAATTCTTACAACAGCTATATAAATATCAATTTTTTTTATATACATAAAAAGCCTTTTTCAGCACCTGATTTGGTGCCCTTTTCAAATGTTAATGATCTATTACATTAATGAACTATTACAACATAAAACTATCTAGTGTTCAATAATGAAATTAAAACAACCAATACAAATATAAATCATTAAAATAAATTAAAACCTGCATGTAAATCCAGTAATTACAAAATAATTGACTATATCATAAAATGGATAACAGGTATTTTAGGATATGGTGAATATTCTATAAAGAATGCAGAGGCTATTATTAATAAATTAAATGGTATAAAATTAAATAGGAATCAAAGTATTTTTACAATGGATATTGAAAAAATGTATCCAACTATTCCACAACTTAAAAGTATAGATATATTAATAATGGGTTTGAATCCATTCTGTCACAATACCCCTCCTCCAAAAGTCTTCAAATACATTTACGTATTTTGAACGGCTCTTTTCGTACAACACATATATTTCGCCTCATATGTCCCTCTGCTTGCTTCTTTTCCTGGTCCGAAGTTCCACTTCTCAGGTGGTCTCTTCTCTTCCGGTGTTTCTCTCCATTTTGGAAAGATATCTACTCCCGTTCTCCGCCCTCTTTCATCTTTTACTGCTTCATGGTGCCGGCCGTAGTCATATGAGCTCATGTCAATGGCATTGAGCAGCTCTGCAATCTCTCCCATTGATGCTTTTCCTGCCCCTAAGATCATCTGTTCCACTCTCATGGGCATACTGTGTCTTATAATGCGGAGTGTATGACTGTCATGTTGAATGCATCCAATGTCCGCAGTCTAGCCGCCTGTTTATGAAAAAATTGTGAATAGCTATCATTCAACCCTTCTTTAAACTTTTCTTGCATAATTTGATAGTGCGTTAACTCTTACCTATCCTCGGACCAAAAGGGCCTCACTTCTTTTCGATACTCTTCAAAAGTAGCTGGCTGTCGACCAAGCGTGTCCCACCATGACTGGGCATTGTCTGTGAGGTTGCCGCACGCGATAATTATCCTACTTTCTTCCACCATGGGATTTATATTGAAATATTTTTCTAGGTTACGTAGATGCTCGACCGGTGCTTTCCCCATCCTACATGCAAATGGATGAAATTTTAGGAATTGGTTCACACTCCCTTGCACCATCGTGTGACTTATTACTGCTGCCGGTTTTCCCGCGGGGTTTACTTGAGCGCCTTGCTTCTGTTCATCTCCACTCTCCATATCTGACTTTTCCCCTTCCTGTTCTCCCAAATCATTTTCGTCTTTAATTCCCACTTTCTGTTCTAATCTATCCATTCTCTTTTCTATTTTTCTGAATCTTAATTCTAAACCTTCAAGCTTTGTCAAAATTTGCTCCAAAATATTTTCCTGTTCTTCTTTTTCCATTTTATTTTGTGCCCTTGTTTTCATAAAAATTCTTTTCTTTTATTTTACTTTTGATTAACGCCTCGGACCCACTCCCCCATCCCAACATACTGCATTGACTTCCTGATAGCCTCTTTAACTCTCGAAACCTCATCGAATTAGACAAAGAAATTAAAAATAATAGATTGCTTATGTTTGACCTACTGTGTAGCTACGAACTGTCAAAACTGGTTATTTTTAATAGATATACATTTAACAAATTAACGCCCTTTGATTTATTTAACGCTTCATTTGAACTATATATCTAAACAATCCTTTCTTCAAATAAAATATAAAACTTTTCGCTTTATTAACGCATTTCTGATCTCTCATAACTCCCCATTCCCCTCTACTTCTCTTCAAAGCCCTTTAGTTGGGACGCCATTATAACAAAACCCATTACCTCTCACTTGTGACAGAATGGGTTCGAACCCAGTCACAAATATTTAATCGGTAAACATATGTAGACGTACATATATATAATATTTAATTTTTTTATTACGTGGTGGTGGTTACAAACACACAAACGCGGGGCGAGGGACTCTGTCATTTTTAAATGATATATATGTGCGTGTGACAAATGTGTGTACGAATGAATTAAGTAGTGAAAAGAGAGAAACGAGATTTTGTTTCACACTTTAAAAACTAGAGGTTTTCGGCAGAATGAGATTCGATTTTCTGTTATATTACAATAGAAGCTACAACACGAGTTTTCGCACATCTAACAGATCTGGTTAGTCCACATTGGAAATCGGAAGTGAGATAAAAAAGAAGCTTCTAGAACAGATGGAGAGGGCTATAAAAGTGAGCCACCCAGAATGCATTTTGTCTTTTTCCAGCAGAGCTACAACAGTGAACACCTAAAAAGAGTTTTAGTATTTAGCTTATATAATGGCGACTTCAAAAGAAATGTCGGGGTAAGAGAAGCCGCATCAAATTCAAGCTCCTAACCTCAACCTGCTGCAGCTGCCTCAATAAACCATGATGCCTCGAAACAACACATAATTCCAGCGTGGAATCAGGATAAACCTCATCGGCCAATGTACATGAAGATCTCAAATCGTTGCCTTGAATTGCCTAATTTACCTGTGGAATGGAACTCTTTAATAAATAAATAAATCTGCTTCTACTGCTTCCCGGGAAGAGTCAGATAAGGAACTTTAATTAATGATTTTATGTTTCTTTATGAAAAGGAAATTCTTTTGTTTTACTTACTATAATAAGTGGAGGTGACTTATGAACTAATTTAATAAGATTTCCTTAAAGCCTCATTGCATTACGGACGTAATAAAGTAATTAGTGTCGAAAGTCACGTGATACAAACTTTCGTAGAATCGACCTGCACTACTTGAGATATGTATGAGAGATCTATTGGAAAGAATGACGTATGTGTGCGATTTAAAATGACAGAGTAATAAATACATTTTTTTAATAATATTAAATAAATATACAAAGAAAGTAGAGTGTTGAATTAGTTATTTATTTATAGATCCATTTATCTAGTTATTATTATTTTTTTTTATGTAAAAAAAAAGAGAGAAAGAACTCTTAACCCCATTCATAGCTATTCCCGGCTGAGACGCCACCCGACCATGAGACTGAGCTAGCTAATGGCCAAAACCTCTCTCTCATTACTTAAATAGTATTCTTGTTGGTAATATATCAACTTCGCGTAATTCTTATATTCGTATAGGATTGGCGCTTGGTGTCCTTCAAATGACCATAAATACGCATTGGTGATATATTACAGTTGCGAGAATAAATCCATAAGTTTTGAATAATAATATTTTAGGTCAAAACCACTTAAATAAAAATACATAGGCACGTATGATACATCATATATACATATTCGGTAGTGTACACCTGTCTAGTGAGAGGTAATGGGTTTTGTTATAATAAAAAACCTTTTTCAGCACCTGATTTGGTGCCCTTTTCAAATGTTAACGAACTATTACAACATAAAACTATCTAGTGTTCAATAATGAAATTAAAACAACCAATACAAATATAAATCATTTAAATAAATCAAAACCTACATGTAAATCCAGTAATTACAAAATAATTGACTATATCATAAAATCGATAACAGGTATTTTAGGATATGGTGAATATTCTATAAAGAATGCAGAGGCTATTATTAATAAATTAAATGGTATAAAATTAAATAGGAATCAAAGTATTTTTACAATGGATATTGAAAAAATGTATCCCAAGTATTCCACAACTTAAAAGTATAGATATATTAATAAAAAATTTAAATAAACATAGATGATATAAATATAATAAGTATTATTGAAGAGGGTTTAAATTAATACAGAATACTTTATATCTTAAATATAATAATGAATTTTGGTATATACATGAGGGATGGGTTATGGGTTGTGCAGTTAGTGGGTTAATGTCATCAATATTTATAAATGAATTAGAAAATATTGTAATTAACAAAAGGATAATTAGTCAAGAAATAATACATTATTCTAGATATGTTGATGATATTTTAATTATTGGTAATAAAAGAGCAATGAATAATATTTATAATGAATTTAATAATAATATATATGATACTCATCTTTTAGCTAAAGATGCCACTCTATGGCACGGTTTTCGCACCAAAACACATAAAAATGCTGTTTCCGCGGCCGACACATTCGAACCCGCGTTTTCTATAATACAACTTTTTTGTTGTGCTACAGAATGCAGGCCGCTATGTCATGTCGCAGTACAGCATGTATGTCGCATAGCAGCAAATACATTTTCCGAATTCGCACAATTTATAAAATAATTACGTCTTGATGAGAGAGTTTGTATTTGAATTGTATTGAAATGTTGTTTTCATTGGATTTTTTTATATTTTAAACTATTGAAATGTTCAGATTTTTTAAAACAATAATTATAAGACTTTTTACAACGTACTGTATTGAACTTTTATTTGGGAAAATGTTAAATATCTATGTTTTTATTGAGTTGCAATTAGGTAACGTGTCAAGTAACGTACTGTTAGTAACATTCCACGAGACAAAGAAGCTTCTACCGTCTGTATATTTTTGAAGTAAAAAAGAGTGGTACGAAAAAAATATCCTGTAAGAAAAGTCCAAATATACAGGTTTTTTTTGTAAATTTAATAAAAAGCAAATATTATAAACATGTTTAATAAGTAAAGAAGACATTTGTATGTGTTTGTTGTTTAAAAAAGTTTGAGTTTCTTTCTTCTGTCCGAGTACGGTTACGATTTTGAATTATTTTATTTTAGCATTACAAACAAACAGAACACTAACCCTAACCCTAAATCTAACCGTAACAACTTTTACTTTTATTACGATTATTATTTTTTAATTAAAGAACAACAAAAAAAGCCGTAACACACAAAAAAAAATATCCGATAGAAAATTGATAAAAAAAAAGCCGTAACACAATTTAAAAAGTATACGATATAAAAAACACGAATCAAAGTGTAATTTGTTGATTTTATTTTACATTTATTATTATCATTTAAATTGTATACGTTAATAAAAAATAATATTTAAAAAAGACGATTTTGTTTTGTTTTTATTTTCACATTACAAAAAAGCACAGAAAAATTATTAAAATCAACGGCCCGTGAATGTTCATATTTTATAGTTTTAGCGTGAAAACGGCGCCATCCAACTGCATCTTTAGCTATAAGACAAGCACCATATATATATAATTAAATTTACAAAAGTAGAATTTGAAGATAAAATTAAATATTTAGATATAGAAATTAATATAGATAAAGATAATAAAATTAAGTTAAAATCTTTTATTAAAGAACATAAATTAAGAAAAATTATTCATGTAGTTTCACAACAAGCATGGGTGCAAAAATTAGAAGTTATTAAAAATTTTAAATATAGGAATGATAAATATAATTTAGATAATAGTGTAGCTCAATTACAAAAGAATCAATTTATTAAATTATATAAAGTGTAGCTCAATTGCAAAAGAATCAATTTATTAAATTATATAAAGATTATGAATATAATCCTAAAACTATTAAAAATATATATTTTAAGTCTAAAACATCAGTAGTAAGTGATAATTTTTTGGGGGAAAATAATGGTATTGATAATAATAATGAATTAAATAAAAAATGGATTAGACTTTCATATTGTTCTAAGATATATAATACATTGAGATATAATAAAATTATATTAAGAAGAATATAAATATTGGCTGGTCAAACAGTAAAAATCTTGATCTATTATTAGGCAATTATAGATTGAGAGATGATATACAGTACAAAAAAGGAATTGTATATAAAATTACATGCAAAATTTGTAAAATGATTTACTTTGGGCATACTGGCAAACAATTAGAGGTAAGAGCTAAAGAACATAATAATACAGTTAATATAAGAGATGATAAATCTGCATTATATATTTATTACTTAAAATATGGGCATAGAATAGATGCTACAAAAAGTATTAAATGTTTAAATTAC
Organism: Epiperipatus broadwayi; assembly: GCA_028023455.1. Taxonomy (NCBI): domain Eukaryota; kingdom Metazoa; phylum Onychophora; class Udeonychophora; order Euonychophora; family Peripatidae; genus Epiperipatus; species Epiperipatus broadwayi. Next base: position 3,830,297 of record JAQFVV010000115.1, read on the forward strand.
ATCAAAGATCCAAAAAGAAGACAAATATATGAACCATATTATATTAAAAATAATTGTATGAATATTTACAAGACTTATATAAATTTGTTTAATGATTGGTTAATTAAAAATGAATGGAAAATTATATAAATTGACATATAATTATAAAAAAAAAAAATGCATGTAATTTATTTTATTTATTATATTGTTATGATATAGTCAATTATTTGGTAATTACTAGATTTGTATGTAGGTTTTGATTTATTTTAATGATTTATATTTGTATTGATTGTTATAATTTCATTATTGAACACTAGATGGTTTATGTCTAATAGTTCGTTAATGTAAATAGATCATTAACATTTGAAAAGGGCACCAAATCAGGTGCTGAAAAAGGCTTTTTATGTATATAAAAAAATTTGATATTTATATAGCTGTTGTAAGAATTTATTATTTTATGGAAGAACAGCATAAAGATATTTATTCTTTTCCAATTTGATGTTTTTAAAATATGTATTTTTTATGATATTTGAATTATCTATATTGTATCTTCCAAAATAAAAATGAAATAAATATTTTTAAAGTATTTTTATCATTATTTTTGATGTTGTTAATTTTAAAAAAATACAATGCATATTTATGTGTTTTTCCTCTCAAATGTTTTCCAAAAATTAAATTAATATATATTTTAAAATATTACATAATTAAAGAATAATTATTACATATTAAATATTAAAAACATTGAAAAGAAAAACCTACTTATTTGATTATTTAAATTTTTTTCCAAAAAAAAAAAAGAGGTTCAATTGAAAATTGCTTTATTACAGTTACTCTAATCTTGTTGGAAATTTTTTTTGTATATCTGCACATATCTCTTTTTTGATAGACTTTTTTCTCTTTGTCAAAATTGATTTTAAAATAGGTTTAAAGAAAAGTTTGTGTTAAAAAAATTGCTTACTTATCTATATTCTGGAGACAAGCTTTTTTTTCTTCTAGGAAAAAAAATAAATTGATTAACCTTTTTTTAAATGTGTGAATGTATTTATTAATTTGTGTACTGTGTTTTGTTTATTATTGTTGTTTAATATATGTATATAATTTTTTTTTTTAAAAAAAAAGTAACTTAAATAAATCAGTTTCTTTCTAAGATAGTAAAATCTGGTGATTATGATTTGTGTTAGTGTTGACTATATGTCATTAGTTATCATATTTTTCTCATCGTAATATTCTTATGCAATTACCATAATTAAAACTAGCTTCTGTTGTTACAGTAAATTTATCCATATGTCATCAGCATCATCAACCATTGTCAATCCACTGAAGGATGGAAGTCTCTGCAAGTTCAATCCATCTCCACATCATCCCTGCACACTTTTTTATTTTATCCATCCTTCACACGTGGTCTCTTTCTGGATCTTTTACAATCTCTTAAAAACCAGTTTTAAAATTTCAATTGTCCATCTATTATCATCTCTTCTAGTTATATATCCAGCACAATTCCATTTCAGTCTTTTAATTCTTTAACACCTATTTGTTCTCTTAACCATGTATTGCATTTTTGAGCTCTTCTTGTTACTCCTAATATGCAACTCGGCCTTCTATTAATTGTCCAAGTCTCAGATCCATAAGTAAGAACTGATAAAACACATTTATTAAAAACTTTTGTTTTCAAACACATAGGCATATTTCCTTTTAGTATTAAATTATTTCTACCAAAAACACTCCAATGAAGTTTATTTTCATCTGTAGTAATAATCTGACAGGTATTTGTAGTTGTTAACTTCTAATTCATCATAATCACTTTTTATTTTCATCTGAGAAAATCCATTGAACATTATTTTAGTCTTTTTAACATTTATCTTTAATCCTACTTTCTTACTCTCATCTGATAACTCCTGCAACATTTCCTGCAGCTCTACAGCATTATTTGTAAAAAAAAAACTACATCATCTGCAAAATCTAAATGATTTAAATAATCTCATTTACTTTTACTCCTTTAGCTTTCCATTTTAATCCACAAAATTCTTCTTGCAGCACTATTGTAAAAAGCTTTGGAGATATGGAATCATCCTGTCTTACATTCTTCTCAATGTTAACCTTCCCAGTATCATTATATAATCTAATTGTTGCTGTTGCACTTTTATAAATATTCTTCAGAATATGATAATATCCTGGGGCTACTGTGATGATCCAATGCTTTAATCACTGAAAAAATGCTTATAGAATCAAATGTCTTTTCATGTTCTACAAATCCAAAGCATAATGGTAACTCATATTCATTGGTCCTTTCTATACCTTCTCTCAACACTTGGATATGATCCACTCTACTAAAACCACTTTTAAATCCAGTTTGTTAGTTTTGTTGATTGAAATCCAAAGATCTGTGTAGATGAGTTGTAATTTATGTTGGTAAATTTTTTTATAAAATTGATAGGTCTGTAATTTCTGATATCTTCTTTATCACCTTTTTTAAATATTAATATTAATATGGCTTTCTTCCAATCATCTGGTATATATAAATACAATTTATCCAAACTTCAAACACGTTTTAGCAAAACTTTATTTGTACATAACCTTACTCTGAAGAAGACTGCAGGTCAGTCGAAACGTAGGTGTATGTACAAATAAAGTTTTTTTAAAACGTGTTTGAAGTTTGGATAAATTGTATTTATATGATATTATGGCAAACATAAAGATAAGTGTGATTTTGGTAACATCTGGTACATCTTTACCATTTAGACATTTGGTATATAACTTTGCCAAAATATTTTCTATTTCTTCACTCGCTACTTTTAGGATATTGATTATAATTTCATCATTACCTGGAGCTTTTCCCTTCATAAATTTAATTGCATGTCTCACTTATTCATTTAAAATTCTGGGCAATTCAGAAGATATAATAGTTGTAGGGGTTACTTATTCTTTATTACTATATAATTCTTGTTAGAACTTCTCCCCATTTCACGATGTCATCTCTCTTTCAGTAATAGTTCCATCTTTTCTTCGTATTGCATATATAAGTTTTCTCCCAATATCAAAATGTTGTTTTACACTTTTGAAACTTTTATTCACTTCTACAGCTTTCTTAACTAGTTCACGATTATACTTTCTTATATCATTATCAACTTTTTTTACATCATTTTGCAGAAATTCGAGATATTAAATTCTTCTTAATTTATCATTTTTATATATTTTTGTATTCCTTCTTTTCTTCATAAATCCTCTAGTCTCAATAGAAATTTTATTGGACAATTGCTGTTTATTTCTACCAGCTATCTTTATGCATATGTATGATGAGTGATTTCTGCATGCAAATGAATATCATGTTATTTTTATTTGAACGTATAAATATTTATATTTTATTGGACAATTGCTGTTTATTTCTACCAGCTATCTTTATGCATATGTATGATAAGTGATTTCTGCATGCAAATGAATATCATGTTATTTTTATTTGAATGTATAAATATTTATATATTAATGAGCGTAATTATAAATTTTTTGATTGCAATTGTTTTATTTTTATTTTATAGGATGATTTTAAAAAGGTACCAAAGAGTAAAAAAATGAAAAGTAATTCTTCCAAGAATAAAATGAAGAAAAAATCTCCCAAGGAAATGGCTTAATAATAAATTATACTACAGTTTTCAGATTATCTTTATGTATTTTATAGTTTACTACATATTTGATTAAACATTTAAATTTTATTATAAATTCATATCTACAAAAGAAGTTGTTTCTATTCACAAATACGATTTATTATCACATGATTAATAATAACAGCAAATCATTTCATTCTGTGGGTCACAAAATATATAATAGAAGGAACTATTATTGTTTTGTTTTGTATAAAACATTTTCTTTCATAAATGGGGAAATAGTTACTATGAATATTACTTTTATTTTTCTTTAATATTATAATGTTAAAATACATGCAATATATATAATATTGATTGACCTTTATATCTAAAATGTAATAAATTTAGCTACCAGTAGTCTTATAATATCAAAGTTTTGAGAATTTGCTTATTTCTGATTATTATGAACATAATCTTTGTCAGTTATAATTTTTATGATCATAAATATTATAATTAGAACAGTTACATAATAATCAAAAGCATGCTTCTATAAGCAAATTTTTCAAAACTTTTATAAATTATTAAGAATTTTAAACTTCTCTCTTAATATTATAATAATAAAATTAAAAGCGTGTGTAGCGCTTGAAAGAGAAGCTATAATGAATGCACAAATATTAAACGCTTAGTGCTTTTGAGGTGGATTGCCTCATATTCATAGCAATACTGAGCAATGCAGAACAGGGAGATAATGGCGATATGCAAAATACATGTAAGTTATTTAAATAGTCCAGCGTTTGGATATGTCAAAACAGGCATCGTGTCTATTGATAGAGTTATTGTTACCAAAAATAAAGTACGCCTCCCTAATTTTCCATTTGATGTCGTTTTTTCTCAATGCAAACTATCTTGGAATTAGAGGGTTCAAATACATGGCCGGTCTTCTTAGAGTGTTCCAAAAATATTGATGAATTGTCATTATTTTTCTTAACCCTATTGTAAGTGTATCTATGTTTAGCGGTCCTGTTGGTTATGCCGGCTTTGGTCTCTCCATAATAAATGGCACGGCATCCAGGTTGAGGGCATGAGATGCTATAAACGACATGGGAGGGTCTGAGAAGGGTCAATTTTGTCTTTAGAAATTATTAATAAGCCAATTGGTACACGGGAGTGTATGGAAGCTGATTTTAAATTTGTTAGACAAGACCTTAATCAGTTGGTTGGAGATTTTAGGTATGTGTGGGATGGTAATATATGGAAGCTTAGGATCTTTATTATTGTTTACAATTTTCTTATAGAATTGTTTAATTTTATGATTAATGGTATTGAGTTTGAAGCCTATTTGTAATAAGTCTTTAGTGTAGAGATATATGTTGTCTTTTCTATCCGATTCAAATTTGCATAGTTGCATATTTCTGTATAAGAACGCATAGAGACCTGCAAATTTGTGGGGATGGGGAATTGGAGTGCGGGTGTATAAAGCCTCTGATTTCAGGGGGCTTTATAATCATGGAGTAATTTATGGTTCTCTCTTTATGACTTAGCCGAAGGTCAAGGAATGTTAGACTCTGGGAGGCATCTTCAGCTGTGGAGTTGATGGTAATTAAATTGGTGTGTTGTAGGAAGTCTTGCATAATTCAATATAATGTGTTGAGTGGTTGTGATAAATATATCGTCTATATACCGCGGGTATATAATGTGAGGGCAGTCAGCTTGATGTTTAGATCTGATTAATTTTTAAAAATGATTCAAGAAAATGCTAGTGATGATTCCGCTGAGGGAATGACCCATTGCCAATCATTTTTCATGGTGTACCATTTGTAGTCAAAGGTAGTTAGTATATATATGATTGTCCATTCATGACAAAAATGAAATGATGAAATTAATGCGTTGTTGGGAGAATGTCAGTGAGTTCCTGTAGGATGATCTGAATGGATTGTTTTTTATCAACAGATCCATATAACTCCCTAACTTCGAGTGTAGTCATGCGGAAGTTGTCATTGATCAAGGCATCTTTGATTTTATTCACGAATTGAAATGAAGAATTAATGGAGTAAGTTCCAAAGCCCAAGCTATATATTAGAAGTTGATTAATCAGTTTAGCTGTTTGGAAATAATGGACTCCCCCAAAGACCATGTAGAAATATCTGTAAATATATATTGAACAGGGCCCATTTAATAGAAGTTGTTTAATTGGGTTTAAACCTTGTTTAACATAATTTTATATTTTTAATATTATGTGAATGGACCGGCCCTTCAAGCAGAGGGGAGAATTCCATTGATAGCAGAGCCATCAATGATACCCCTGATCAGACCGATCTATGCAAAGCATAACACGATCACATTTCCAGACCACGGCCACCATGACTGCTAGATTCAAACCCCTGCCATCAAAAGCATTTTATTTGTTTAGAGATAAATTTCAGGAACCAGCTAATTATAATTCATAATTAGCATGCCTGTATGGCAGGCCCACAATCCAGCGCTTGAAATATCCCTTGACTAGCTCATACTCTGTCTTGGGGTCCAGCATATTTACTTAACACATAAAATAACTGCACTAATTTACTGGTGACACAGTGACGAGAGAGAAAGAGAAAATAGGCAAAATAACAATTAAGGCAAACATTAATATTTAATTATTTAGGCACACATATTTAATATAATATAAAACAGCACAATAAATTTTACATAAGAAAAATATAAACGGCTTTAGGCTGTAATTATAATAGTCTGTTAATTAAAATTCATTCATTTAAAATAAGAAGTCTAGATTGTGATCAGAATATATAAAAATATCTTTACCTAGGTTTTCATGATTGTCAGTTTCCAACCAGTTGGTTTTTTGGTCTCCATTGATGGTTCCAGGGCTTGTTTTCTATTTTTTGTGTTGACAATGGGAGAGAGTTGCAGCAGTGTTTACTTTCAATCTAGCATTGTTCTGGATGTTAGTTCAGGCGAGGTTCAGTCGGGTTTTTTTTTCTTGAGAGTTTTATGTCCTGAAACCCAGCTCAATATTCTAAAGTTGTCCAGCAATGCATGTTGCTAGATCTGTGACTTTTGCATGGATATTGATTGCAGCAGTAATTTACTGGCTTACTGCATTCCGAATATCTGGATCTCTGGTTATTTGGATTCGCATTTTGTCCGAACTGATAAATGATCTAGCAAATTGCAAACCCAACTGTAAAGCAATAACATGAACCCAACTAATAACAAATTGACAACTGGAATAACTTGGTCACAAAATGCAGACCAGACTACATCACAAACCGAGAGAGTGACTATATACTTTTTTCTCTTATTGTTTTAATTTGTTATCATTATTTTAATTTTAATCTTAACTTGAAATCTGTCTTTTAATTAATTTTACATTTCTTTAATTAATTGATTTTTACATTTGCATCAATCCTTTCAGATTTATCTAAATGATCTTGATAAGATAGTTTAGTTGTTTTTTTTTAAAATTAATACAACTTAATCAGTAATCTTATAAACTAATTAATTACATTTTTCAAAGTTTTACAAACATTTTATTTTTAGAGACTAAATTTAGTCCGATTTCACATTGGCTTATTTTACACATTATAAAAGTTTTTCTTTACAAAGAGAAAAAAAGGAAAGATTCCCCCCTTCCCCACTTGCTAAGAAGTTTTATTCTAAAAGAAAAATATAACTCAGTGCTTTTATTTTTGCAAAATTTCATTTTAAAAACATGTAATGCTATTCAGTAGTGGTACAATATATATAATATTAGAACACTGGTTATCAAGCAAATAAAAAAAAACTACTTGCTTGCATTAAAAATTTAAGAAATTCAGTCTTTACTAACTTGAATGCTATTGGTTCTCTGATTCATTACGTATTCATTTTGTGTAGTAAACCAAACCTGTTCAATTGATAATTTTTATTTACTAGCACATTAATTGTTGATAAACAGAGCAAAACTCTCCATACAGTATTGCCAACTGTGCTAAACAGAGTAATCAATGGATGCCAGAAGGCTTGTGCATAAAATCTCTATCTAATGCCTACTCATACAATATCCCCAGACTAGTTTCTGGCTTGTGGCCTTCGTCAGTGAGGAGCTTTGGATCTGAGAGCACTGCATCTAGATCTTAGGATCTAAGTCACTCATTAGACTAAAGATTATCCAATAATGAAAATTATATTATAGAAAATATTAAGCCTGTTTAATCTTTTGCTTTCTATCATTCCTTTTTTCACACATTAACTTAATAATATGAAGTTCAAAACCATGCCACTATTCCATCTCATGATTATTATTAAACCAGTTTCAGCTTTTTTATACATTAATGAATGCTGTATCAGTCTGGTTCTCAAATTCACTTTTGTTTCATCATAGTATATATAAAGACAATCCAATTGACTGCATCCCTCTCATACACAATATTAGATCCATCCAATTTATTTATTTTATCCTTAATATTATTTATTAACATATTCAAATTAATGGGTATTCTAAGAACTTTATCTGCACAGATCTTTTTGCAATTTTATTTCCAACTTGTGGTATATATGATAGTGCTTTCCTTATTTTTATTATTTCTTTTTCATTTCCTAACATTTCTTTTAAAATGCTCAACATATTTATCATATCAGAAATATAAATTCTTAATTTTGTCAGATTCAAACTTAGATTCTTTTGATGCAAAAATACTCTCAAACCTACAAATTTATGCGACATTGGTACTTGAGATCTCACATTGACATTAACAGTTATTTTGTAACACAACAAGTTATTCTCTTTGAATGCTAAAGTTACACAAACAACTGCGCTAGTAGATGCCAATTGGCCAAGTTTTTATTTCATATATATAATCTCTAAATGTAGCCACAATATCATTATCAATCTAGGTTAAGACATTAATAAATTCTCAGTTATATTTTATTTTCACTAAGTAATAAATCATTAATAATTTTAATAGATTCCTATTTACAAACCCATATAATTTATTAACATCCAGTAATGCCAAAGCCATGTTATATTTCATGATAATCACATTCTTAATATTTACAAATTCAAATGATTTATTTGTAAACTGCCCTAAACATAATTCTTTGGTAAAACAATCTTTAAATAATCTCTGTAGAACAAAGATTCTCAGGATTTCTTTATAGAGAATTAATGGATAAAACTACTCGCCAAGTTCATTAACTATTGAGTAGCCATTGGCTGCTATCTGGAAGAAAATTCCTGCTTGTTTAGAATCTAAACTTGAAATATAAACTATTAACCTCTTAATGTATATATACATACATCACAAATTAGTCTCAAATATTGAAAAGTTAAATTGAAAGTAAGACAAATTTAAGCTGTTCTAAGATCCAAATATATTTTCATCATACTTGTGTGAGATTAGCTCTTTGTATTTAATATATCTTTTTATTGGTAAAAATTTAATCCATTTAATAGTGAAGAAATGTTATTGAACATGAAGCAAGAGATTTTAGACAATGCAGTTGATGAAAGGATTTCAAATTACGATTTTTGGGGGATTATGTCTCCGTTTAAGTTTTCTGTAATTTACTGACATGTGGCTGGTGATTAATTATGAAGTATGTCATATTTTGCTCTATAGATATCATCTTGATAGATTTTAAGCATTTGTTGGTATATATCTGCATCTGTTCTAACAACACCAATAGCATCTTTTGCACTTTTCCTGTCTGAAAATCAAACTGTTCTCCAATATAATCCTCTACTTTTCCATAAATTCTTTGAGTCAAAATCCCCAATAAAACTCTTAGAAACATGAAATAAGAAACTTATTGTCCTGTACTCTTCACGTTTAACAGCTTTTTTTCTTTTTAGAAATTGGAATCATTACAGTCTCAAAAAATCCTCAAGTCACACTCTACTATTGTATATCAAACTGCAATGTCTAACCATTTCCATAGCAAATTCGCCCATTTCTTTCAAAAATTCTATAGATATTGCATTATATCCAACAATCTCACCATTATTCATATGTGCAATTGACTTCATCTGGCAATATTTCCATACCATTATCATCTACTTCAATATTTTCTTCATTTTCAAGTTCATAATTAATTGAATTATTTTCATCTTTTCAATATAACCTTGCTATCAGATAATCTCTTTCCTTTCTTATCTGCAATTTTACTTGATAACAATGTTGTTTTCTCCCAAGTAACATTTGAAAAAGATAAAGGAATTGATTTATGTTTTGTGGATTTGGAGAAAGCATTTGATAGAGTACTCTGAAATAAATTTATGACCATCTTAAAAAGTAAAGGAGTATTTTGGAAAGAGAAGATTTACTTGGAATATGTATATTGGGCAAGGAATTGAATTAGACTGGAGAATAATGAGACTGATGAAGTGAATATGGAAAAGGAATTAGTCAAGGATACAGTATGTCACTATTTCTTTTTAATATTTATTTAAAAGATGTTAAAAGAGCAAATGTTGGGGATAGAATAATAAAATATATAATGTTTGCAGATAATATGGCTCATAGCTGAGGATGAAAAATGTCTTAAGAATATGTTGAATAAATTGGAAGAAGGATGTATGGAATGATTAATGTTGAAAAGACAGTGTTTATGGATAGAGCATTAAACCACTAAACATCACATGATCACTATTTCTTATGCTTGCTCATAACTTATTAAAACAGGCAAAACTCCATACAGTAGTGCCAATCAGTGCAAGCCAGAGTAATCAATGGATGCCAGAAGGCTTGTGCATAAAATCTTTATCTAGTGCCTACTCATCCAATATCTGCAGACTAGTTTCTAGCTTGTGGCTTTTATCAGTGAGGAGCCTTGGATCCGAGAACACTGCATCTAGATCGTAGGATCTAATGCAACCCTCCAGAAGCCACCTTTATCTCTACTTGACTACAAAACTATGAGAATAAAATTGAAAACACTATTTTCAATCCAAGCTCAGCGCATATATTCATATAGGTATGAACTCAGTTCAGTACCCATACATTTTGGAGTTTGGGAATATTGAATGAGTAGGCACTAGATATGGGTTTTATGCACAAACCTGGCATCCATTGATTATTCTGGCTTGCACTGAGTGGCATTACTGTATGGAGACTTTTGCCTGTTTTTTTTTTTTTTTATGGATAGAGATGAATGCAAAAAGGATTGCAATTTGAAATCCATGATAAGAGTTCAACAGGTAAAGGGATTTAGATATTTGGGTAGTTAGTTGAATGAGGGTGGAAGAAGTGAAGATGAAGCTAAAAGAAGAATAGCATTGGCAAAGGAGGCATTTATTAAGAAAATATTTTGTGGACCTCTAAAGAGAGAATTAAGAAAAAGGTGAATAAATGCTGTGTGTGGAGTGTATTATTGTACAGTTGCTAAATGTGGACAGTAACTAAAAATTAGGAACAGATTGGAAGCCTTTGATACAAAGACATGGAGAAGAATGGAAAAAATCAGAGGAAATTAGAAAGAATCTGGATTGGACATATATTCAGAAGACAGTATAATTTAATGAACAATGTTTTGAAGAGTATGGTCAGTGGAATCGAGGGGAAAAGATTGATATTGTTGGATGATGTAAGAGATATGAAGAGTTACATGGAATTGAAGAGCTGAATAATGAAGAGAATGGGGTATAAAAATGAATGATGTGACTACTCTCTGGATCTGCCTATGGTACATACTTTAGTATATTATGATAATTATGAAAATTTTGTTATGTTCATGGTGTAATTGTTAGCTCATCTATCTTATTTAAATTGACTAGGATTCGGAATCAGATCCGATTAAAACTTGAAATTTTTTTCAATGTGGAGATGAATGGAATTTTTCTCATGCAATAGACATTTTTAGATGTTTTTGGTTAGTTATATGTGGTTACTTATTAAGTTCATATTATAAACATATGTACTATATTAGTCTAGTGCACTTTTAATTATGTTATTGTCTTTTGGGATTGTAAGTGTTCCACGTTTTCGAGTAGTAAAAAAAATATAATGTAATTAACACAAATATTTATATTAGTTTTACGGAAAAAAACAACAAACAAATAATTTAATTTTAAAATTATATATTTATTTCAGTAATTTATTATATACATATAATTATATATAGAAGTAATTTATAAACTTAACAATTATTTACAGCTATGGCTTTGAGTGAAGAATTTCACTAATTCCAAAATTGAGAGAAAATTCATTTGTGAAGTTAGTACTATTTACATTTGATTCTATTTTTTCAGATGTTAATTCATTCTGTGGCATTATATATGGAACAAATCCCTCTTTGAAGGTATTTTTATGCTGAGTACATTCTGTCTGCAAACAATGGTATATATCTCTGGAAATTAAACTGGTGAAGTTTTGCTCCAGTTTATTATAAGAATAATGTTCTTCTGATACCTGCAGAGTTTCTAGAAAAAAACGTATTTTTATAAATGTAAATGAGTTTTAATCAAGATAACAAAAAACACGACTACAAATAGCTACTAGATAGATACAGTGCCCCCCCCTCCATGTCATAGCATCGGCCGGGGCGTGAACCCACAACCGTCTGCAACCAACTACTTGCTTGCAAGGCGGCTGCGATGACCTCTCGGCTAACAACGCTTGACTACAGTGCTTTTTAACAGAAGGCAAATTAGCTTCCATCTAGTGTTCATTGATTATTCAGTGCTTACATAAAAATGTTTGTAGATTGGGAAAGAGAAGTAGCTAATTAATTTATACCAGTATATTTAAAATAATTACCTTTTTTAAAAAGACATTTACCCTTATATATGTATGTATAAATTAATAATTTAATGGGATTTCTGTGGGGTTTTTTGAGATAAATTTAGCTGTGATATAATCAAGCAAATAAAAACTGGCATTGCAATAGTATTTTTCTGATCTATATTTAAGCTAAAAGTAGAACTGTTTTTAGTTTATTTTACATGTAAATACTTGATATGTGTGAACATTGAAAATATAACTATATAAATATTTTCACAAGTAAATAAGCCTCTTCCTTAAAGATATATATTATAATTAGAAAATTTTCATAACCTTATAAATAAGCAAATATTTTATCTAGCGCCGTGCTTGCAATTATATTTCATTCCAATATCAGCCTTTCAAGCTAATTGAGCACGCGCCTTTTGAGAGTGTTAAATAAATGAATACTCTCCTCTTCAATCCAAGATATAGTATTTATGCAGGAATAAAAAGAATCCCTCTTATTCCTACGACTCAAATTCTTTTATATGAACAAATCTGAAGAACTGTTGAAGAGAGTGTGAGTAGATACTCACTTTAAATTACTATTTACGATGTTTTTTGACTGAATGACGTCGGTGTAATTACTTAGAATTTACTAAACGTCATTCTTACTGAAACTTAATTATGAGTAAATAAGCAAATATTTTATCTAGCGCCGTGCTTGCAAATATATTTCATTCCAATATCAGCCTTTCAAGCTAACTGAGCACGTGCCTTTTGAGAGTGTTAAATAAATGAATACTCTCCTCTTCAATCCAAGATATAGTATTTATGCAGGAATAAAAAGAATCCCTCTTATTCCTATGACTCAAATTCTTTTATATGAGCAAATCTGAAGAACTGTTGAAGAGAGCGTGAGTAGATACTCACTTTAAATTACTATTTACGATGTTTTTTGACTGAATGACGTCGGTGTAATTACTTAGAATTTACTAAACGTCATTCTTACTGAAACTTAATTATGAGTAAATAAGCAAATATTTTATCTAGCGCCATGCTTGCAATTATATTTCATTCCAATATCAGCCTTTCAAGCTAATTGAGCACGTGCCTTTTGAGAGTGTTAAATAAATGAATACTCTCCTCTTCAATCCAAGATATAGTATTTATGCAGGAATAAAAAGAATCCCTCTTATTCCTACGACTCAAATTCTTTTATATGAACAAATCTGAAGAACTGTTGAAGAGAGCGTGAGTAGATACTCACTTTAAATTACTATTTACGATCTTTTTTGACTGAATGACGTCGGTGTAATTACTTAGAATTTACTAAACGTCATTCTTACTGAAACTTAATTATGAGTAAATAAGCAAATATTTTATCTAGCGCTGTGCTTGAAATTATATTTCATTCCAATATCAGCCTGTAATTACTTAGAATTTACTAAACGTCATTCTTACTGAAACTTAATTATGAGTAAATAAGCAAATATTTTATCTAGCGCTGTGCTTGCAATTATATTTCATTCCAATATCAGCCTTTCAAGCTAACTGAGCACGCGCCTTTTGAGAGTGTTAAATAAATGAATACTCTCCTCTTCAATCCAAGATATAGTATTTATGCAGGAATAAAAAGAATCCCTCTTATTCCTACGACTCAAATTCTTTTATATGAACAAATCTGAAGAACTGTTGAAGAGAGCGTGAGTAGATACTCACTTTAAATTACTATTTATGATGTTTTTTGACTGAATGACGTCGGTGTAATTACTTAGAATTTACTAAACGTCATTCTTACTGAAACTTAATTATGAGTAAATAAGCAAATATTTTATCTAGCACCATGCTTGCAATTATATTTCATTCCAATATGTAATTACTTAGAATTTACTAAACGTCATTCTTACTGAAACTTAATTATGAGTAAATAAGCAAATATTTTATCTAGCGCTGTGCTTGCAATTATATTTCATTCCAATATCAGCCATATTGGAATGAAATATAATTGCAAGCACAGCGCTAGATAAAATATTTGCTTATTTACTCATAATTAAGTTTCAGTAAGAATGACATTTAGTAAATTCTAAGTAATTACATATTGGAATGAAATATAATTGCAAGCACAGTAAGAATGACATTTAGTAAATTCTAAGTAATTACACCGATGTCATTCAGTCAAAAAACATCGTAAATAGTAATTTAAAGTATCTACTCACGCTCTCTTCAACAGTTCTTCAGATTTGCTCATATAAAAGAATTTGAGTCGTAGGAATAAGAGGGATTCTTTTTATTCCTGCATAAATACTATATCTTGGATTGAAGAGGAGAGTATTCATTTATTTAACACTCTTGAAAGGCTGATATTGGAGTGAAATAACCTTATAAATGTAAATATTGATATTTTAATAGAGTTTTGCACCTATTTTTATATAAAATTTTAGTTGTGATGCATCCAAGTAAATAAATAATTAAAAACTGACAATGTAAACTAAAGTCATGTTAGTTAATAATAGTATTTGTCTAACTTATTGTTAAACCAAAAATGGAACTGCTTTTAATTTATCTTAGATTTTATAAAGGAATAGTTTTTTATTAGTTTGCACTGAAATTTATCTAAAATACATGAAATATTTCTTAAATTATTAATATTTGTATTTAAAGTCTATGAAAATCTTAAAATTATTATATATAATTTTATGGTAGAGCTTTATATACTTGTGAATGTATTTAGATAGATGTATTTCAAGGTTTTATACATATAAGGTATTTACATTTGATGTATGACTCTTATAAAATCTGGTGTAATAAACTAAAAGTACTTCCACTTTTGTTTAAAAGTAGATTCTATCAAAATTACTACTTAGTGATATAGTTTTGGTTTATAATGCCAGTTTTTATTTATTTCATTAGTTATATCATGAATTAAATTTTTCTCAAAAATCCCAGTATCAATATTTACATCTAAAGGTCTATGAAAATCTAATTATTACATATACATATATATGTGCATAATAGGGTTGGTTTAATTTCTGTATATACATGACATACAAAAAGATCTCAGGCTCAATTACTTATTTAAAATAACTATACCTAGATAAATGCACTCACAATCCTATTAAAGGAAGATTCTTCTCATGCTTTGAATGATGTAAGGGCCTATATTTCCAAGAGTATTATAGTTGATAATAGTTTTGATTCTTTAAATAATCCTAAACCTAATATAAATGTATAATTTCACTCAGTTTGCATTCCAAATTTTTTATTTTACTGTCTATCTTGAAGTATTAGAAGTCTAGCAATGTTTCTATCAAAAGTGGAATTTGAAAGTGGTAATGCCTTAAGTTTATACAAAATAAAATCATTATTTGGTTAGTGTATTCATTTTGTTATTAATAACTTGAAATTAGTTTAGTGATGTCTCACTCGTACACTTTTTTAAATTCATCTCATTGCTTTTTGACTAACTGCAATTCTTGAAATTATCAAGTCAATCATCCAGTTTGATGTCTTTTCAAATTATGAAAGTCTTTATCAAATAAAACTGTAGATAATTAATTGGATGACAATGTATGTCTAATCACCACATTAATCAAAAATCAATCTTAAGTTGCCACAACTAGGATATTGTAAATATATTTGCCTTTTCAAATGAAGATCCAAAGTTATAATGTCAAGCATTTGCTGCATCTTCTAAAACTAATATCTTTTGAATCAATATTGACATTAAAGAGGTAGCAAGTGTCTCCTAAATGACAGGATTCTACTACAGATTTGAAACTTAATGTAGTAAAAGTCACTGCAGTTGTTAATTCAATAGCTAGCAAGATAACTCTGCATTTTAATATTGTGTGTATGATGAAATTATTTTCACCTTATCTAAAAAGAAACCAAACAAAGAAAAAAGTCAATTCATTATATAAGGTAGCTTTCTAATGGCTAATAACTATATATGGCTTTAAATTTTTAATTTAAAAGTATTTTTTTTATCACCCCCCCCCTACAGTTTTATACTAAGCAAAACAGAAAATGCTTATTTATTTTTGCATAGGCAAAATCTGAAAATGGCGTCTATGTTTCCAGTTCTTGATTATTAATTTTGTAATGACATAAGAGATACACAATTGAATAGAACTTGGTAATAGAAGTCTTATTAATAATATTTATATATTGTATAATTCCTGTAAATGCTCATTGATCTATTTATTCATAGAAGTTACTTTCCTTTATTTGGCTATCTTTCCATTTTTGACATTCTCAATTTATACAAACTGCATACTTTCTTGAAGACATCAGCTACAATTCTAATTTCTCTTACCTTAAAGTATTTCTATATGCAAACATATCATCTGTTACTCCTAAGTTGATTTGGAATCACCTATTTCTAATTTATTGTTTACATTTTAAATCAACATCAGATAATTTTTTTCTCTGGTTTATGTATCATGATTTTATCTTTTTGTAACTATAATATCCATCGTATTAATCTTGCATTCTCTTTCTTTTGTCATTTTAAAATAATTGGACTTCTGACACTTTTCTAACCATTTATGAAGCATCTTATTGAATTTAAAATGACTTCTCAGTTAAACAGTTAATTTTAGTTTTACTTATAGTAGCTGTCTTTTTGTTGTAGGAGATTATCATTTGTCATTGCTTTAATATATCCCTTAGCACAAATGAATCATTAAGGTTTAGAAGATTTAGCATCACATATTCTGTTTTTAATCTTATTTGGACTGTGATCTTTTGAATTTAATTTATTTATTAGCTTTTCGTTTAAAGAGTTTTACTTTTCTATTGTATAATCTAGGAATATCCTTTTTTGAACTGATTGGTTGTATTGAATTTAACTTTTGTGTTAGCATTTTCAATTTTTCTAAAGCCTTTATCCAAAGTTTTTTGTTGATTTCTGAATATGTTGGAACATTATCTGTACATCAGATTGCATTAAAATGAGTTATTATTATAATTATTATTATAAATAAAGTTGTTAGGATAGAATGTAATCTATTGTACAAATGATATCCCTCCTCCCACCCCCATAGCACTACTCATTTGTATATAACTTAATGAAGATTGAAAGTTTCTGAAAATAGAGTGAAGTAGCATTTGACAAAAGTTAGGCAACAAGATTTTGATCTTTGTCTCTAGATAGCTGATTAATCAATTCACAGTAAATACCTTTCTTAGATTCCAAAGCAACTGGATGTTTTAACATTTTTTTTTTGATAATTACACAGGAATGTTTTAAGATTTTTTCTAGCTTCAATTCCAGCTATTTGATAGTTATTCATAACTTTGTTTATGATTAAAAGGATATTAGACATATTGCATATAATTTGACACATTAAATCCCTACTCAACAGTAAAATCTTAAAGAGTTTTACTTTTTGTTGCAGAAGGCTCTCTATCTTTTGTGAAAGGTATTTTGAAATTGATTTCTGAGAGTTTTTTTTAAATCTATAACTTTTCTGATACTGTTCTTTGTTTTTATAGCACAGCAATATTTTTGATGTATATAATATTAAATTCCCATGTGATTTCTCTCATATTTGCATATCATCTTTAATCTTAAAAGTACCATTTGGAACTTCTGTGTGCATATGTTGCCTCTAATTTTCAGTATAACAAGTTTTGAGATTTTAACATGCATATTCTAAGTTTTTTTGGCATATTTGCTTCTATAAATAATATTGACTATAGTTTCTAAATTTATTTGATTATCTAACATTCTTTTATGCAATAGTTTCGTTTTTGTAATTTTCATTATTATCAACAAATATGAATTTTACTAGATATATTTTTTTTTTTTGGAATAAGGGTTATTTCTCTATAACCTTGATTTCTACATTTTTCTAAAGATTCTATCTTGAACAACATTGGTTCTATTATTTTGTGTATTTTTTTTTCTCTTGCTATATTTAAAGACCAATATATTCTTAGGATTATATACCTTTTTTCATATATATATTAATCATTTTCTCTTTTCATCAGTATTATTTGATGAGAGAATGTTTTCTTATTTATCACCTTTGTATAGATATTCTTTTTATGTAGTGTTATCATAACTCTTAATTTTAATTCCGTTATATTTTTATCCACAACATATTCCTTTTTATTGCAAATTTATAGCCTTAGTATTTAATCAGTATTCACTATTTATGAGTTCCTGGATCAATTCTCAAATGAGGAAAGTAAAAAAAAAGTTAATTAAGTAGAACTTGTACTCAACATGCCACTTAAGCACTTAAATGTTACATCATTCTGAATAATATTTATGCTAATAAAAATGAAAATATGAATTGATATATGTTAAATCAAAAATGTTTAAAAAAACAGAACCATGTCTTATGTCATGTAAAATTTGATCTGTTTTCTTTTCTCATTACTTTTAAAACAATAGAATTATGTTAAGCTTTGTATTACATGTGTTTTCAAATGAAAATTCTTAATGTATACTTTATCTTAAAGCTTTTACTTTAGCTACAAAAAAATCATATAACAACTATAAATATATTTAAAATAATATATAAAAAGCTTTTTTCAGCACATGGTTTAGTGCTCTTTTTAAATATTAATCTATTTCAATGTTAATGAATTATTGCATATATAACACCATCTAGTGTACCACAATGGAAATAAAATAAAACAGTGAAATCAAATAAAACCATATAAAGATTCAATATAACTTCAAAGAATTGACTATATCCAAAATAAATGCACATATATTATACAACTTTATATATATTGTTTTATATAATTTTTCATTCATTTTCAATTGACCAGTTGTTTAACTGAATTTATTGAAGTTTTGTGAATATTCATACAATCATTTGTTATTTTTAATATAATGTATTTCATGTATTTGTCTTCTCTTTAGATCTTTAATATAATTTAAAAGTTTGATATTTTTGTAGCATTCATTTTATGACCATATGATAATGAATGTACAAAGCAGATTTATCATTAATAAATGCACTGTTATGTTCTTTGGCTCTTACTCTAATTGTTTCCCTGTATGTCCATAGTAAATTATATTGCAAAGATCACAGTTAAGTTTATATACAATTCCTTTTTTGTATTTTATATTATACTTTATAATTATATATTAATTTATCCAGACTTTTGCTATTTGATCAGTCAATATTTATATGCTTATCAATATAATTTTTTGTTTTTGCTAATATATTATAATTTTTGGGATAATATGAAAGTTTGATCCATTTCTTATTTGAACTATTGTTATTATCATCATTATAACCATTTTGTTTAGAAATATCATTTACAATAGATTTCTTAGAATTAAAAAATATATATTTTAATAGTTTTAGATGAATCCACAATCTTTATATAATTTAATACATTGTTTCTTTTGTAAATGAACCACATTTTTATATGTATTATATTTATCATTTCTATATTTAAAATTTTTAATAACTGCCATAATTTTGTACTCATGCTTGTTGTGAATCTATATGAATATATATTTTTTAATTTGTCTTTTTTAATAAAATGTTTTAATATAATATTATCATTATCTATCTGAATATCTATATCTAAATATTTAATTTTATCTGAAAATTCTACTGTTATAACTTTAATATTATATATATTGTCATTAAAATGTTTATAAATATTATTCATCACTCTTTAATTACAAATAATTAAAATATCATCAACATATCTAGAATAATGTATTATTTCTTGACTATTTTTTTTTTTTTTGCAATTATAATGGTTTCTAATTATAAGTAGAATTTGAAGATAAAATTAAATATTTATATATAAATATTCAGATAGAGAATATAATATTATATTAAAACATTTTATTAAAGAAGACAAATTAAGAAAAAATATTCATATAGCTTACAACAAGCCTGGGCATAAAAGTTGGTAGTTATTAAAAATTTTAAATAAGATAAATATAATATAGATAAAAATGTAGCTCTATTTACAGAAGAATCAATTTATTAAATTATATAAATATTATGAATTCAACCTTAAAACTATTAAAAATATATTTTTTAATTCTAAGAAATTTACAGTAAGTAATAACATTTATATTCAAAATGATTATAATGATGATAATAACAATAGTTCAAATAACAAATGGATAAACTTTCATATTATCCCAAAATTTATAACACATTAATAAAATACAAAAATTATTTTGATAAGCATATAAATATTAAATGGTTGTATAGTACAAGTCTCAATAAATTAAGATAATTATAAATTAAGATAGGATATAAAATACAAAAAAGGAATTGTATATAAAATCAACTGTGACTTTGCAAAATGATTTACTATTGTTATATAGGGAAACAATTAGAGGTAAGAGCTAAAGAACATAACAATGCAATTAATAGTCAAGATGATAAATCTGTTTTATACATTCATTATTTAACATAATGATATAATATAAATGCTAAAATAAATATTAAACCTTTAAATTATATTAAAGATTCAAAGAAAAAACAAATATCTGAAACAAAGATTACATTAAAAGTAGCTTAAATAATTGTATGAATATTTACAAAACTTCAATAAATTTAGTTAATAACTGGACAATTGGAAAAGAATGGGAAATTATATAATAAGAGTATTTTGGATAGAGATTTTAAATATTTTCTTTTACCACACTTATCAAGTAAGAGCTTGTTTGAGCTGTTGGTGTGCTCTCTGTATTACATTTTTGTAAATACAAGCTCATAAAACCAATGCCACATTATATATGACTTGCTTTATTGATAATAAGACAATATATATATATATACATATACAGTTGTTTTATTCTATTTTATTGTGGTTTTATTTTATTATTATTTTATTTCCATTATGGAACACTAGATAGTATGTTAAAATAGATTATTATTGAAAAGGGCACTAAACTATGTGCTGAAAAAGACTATTATATATGATTTTTTTATTATTATAATTTATATAAAAAAAACAGCATAATAGATTTAATTAATTTCCATTTTTTGATTTTTAATTCAACATTTTAATAAACTAACCTGTGTGAATGTTCAAATGAACTTTCAACTCATATACTTGACCAAACACTTTTCCACATACTCGGCAGTTGTAAGGTTTGTCTTTTACATGAGTTCTTCTCACATGACTATCATGAGCTGCATGAGAAGCAAATGCTTTCCCACAATGCTTACACTAAAATACAAAATTAACATTCTGAAATTGATTATATTTATGAGAAAATATATACTGTGATTACATTTATAAAGCATATTTATGAATTTGGTGAAATTTTTGATTTATTTATATATATATATATTTACCTTTGGCTTTAAATAGAAAATTGCAAAAACAAAAGTTATATGTATGCACATTTATATTTTGTTATCATTTTAAAAATGGCATTAATTCAGTATTGTATATAAATTTTAATACTAGCAAAAGATTCGCCAGTATAGATAATTTATTAGTTTAGTTATGTGACAGATTCTAGAGGTCAAGATCTATGGATCACATTTCAGTTCCATCACTGCTAGTGTCTGAACTTTTTATAAACTCCCAACCAATAAAAACATTCAGTAGTTATTATTAGTAGTAATATTGTTTGTAAAAAATTGAACAGATAGTGAGATGAAAATATTAAGAATAATCACACAAAACTCCATATAGTAGTGCCACCCTGTGCTAATCAGAATGACAAAGGTCACAAGCCAGAGTCTGGGGATATTGGATAAGTAGGCACCAGATGGGGATTTTATGCACAAGTCTTCTGTCATCCATTGATTACTCTGATTAGCACAAGGTGGCACTACTATACGAAGAGTTTTGCCTGCTTAATAACAGTTATGTAACAGCATAGGAGATGGTGCGCATGTGATTAAGAATAATCATTAGACAGAAAGTTATAGAGCAAAGTAAAACATTTTGGATAGTTACTTAAATGTTGATAGAAATAGTAATGAAGAATTTTTGGGAGAATTGCAGTGATTGAATAGGTTTTTAACAAAGATAGGATGTTTGTTGAATATTTTGAAACTTTAGAGATGTGGATTTGGAGAGAGTGAAAGAAGTAAATAATATTTACAACATATAAAGAATGAAAGTGAGACAAAATAAAAAATGTTGACAGAAATAGTGATGTTAAAGACAGGTCTTCTATATGGATGAAGAGAGTACTTATGAATAAGGAGTAAAACAAAAATTAGAAAGGTTGTGAATTTTATTTTATGGCTGAGAACTGATATTAGGGTTTTTTATAAATAACAGTATAGGTCTAAAAATTTACCATTTTTTAAAGCTTAAATTTTTTTATTTTTTTTGTCATAGAGAAAAATAATTTAAAAGTTTAATATTAATGATAAAAGAAGCACACATCTGGAATATATATACATGTACATTGGTTGAGGTACTATAACATTTAAATTAGTCTTTTATCTTTATATATAAATTGTGGATAACTTTCATGTATATTGCACAATTTATCAAGTATAATTTTATTTATAATCATATTCATTTAATCAAAACTGATATTAATTAATCAAATAAAAATTGAAGCCAAGTGAACTGATAGTATCTGTGTAAATGAATAGTCAGCCATAGGATTCAAAATATCAATCCAAATTATTTGTTTTCCTTCTACATATTAATTATTTTTAAATATATAGTAGATTTTATAAATATTATATATATAAATAGGATGCAAGTGACAAATTTTATCTACCTTGAATGGTTTTTCACCACTATGTTGTCTAATATGGGTTCTTAGTATACTGGACGCAGTGAAAGCCTTACTACAGTAAACACATTTATAAGGTCGTTCACCGCTATGAACTCGCATGTGTTTGTTCAAACTACTAGACTGGGAAAAACTTTTACCACATATCGAACATTTATGTGGCCTATGTTTTTCATGTACGTGGAGAATATGAATCCTGAGACGATCTCTTTTCTCAAATGATCTGAAAAAAAAAAGTTAATCAAACTGCAAAGTCATCATAATTAATAGAAATAAATGAAAAGCAAAAAATACTTTAATGTTTTTATTATGAATTAAAAAGTCATTTAAATATGATTAACTTTGAATATGCATTAGATGCATGCACATATTAAAAATCTATTGGATCAAAAACTAATATTAAATATATTTAATATTATATATTTAAATGCAAAAAATCTCGAATTTTGAGAAAGAAAAAAAATTTGAAAAAATTAATATATTTAAGTTTGTTTGTTTTTTTTTTTGAGAAGAGGAAGAGAAAAAATATAATTTTACCTCTTACACAGATGACATGGAAATTTTCTGTCTCCTTTGTCAACACAACTGGTATATTTAAGATGTTTGTCTCGATAATAACGATAAGCAAAAACTTTTCCACATCTTTCACAATGATATCCCTCACTATCTAAGAAAGCACACGTATATCAATCAGTTTAGTAAAATTATGAGGATATTAAAGAAATAATAATTTTTTTCTTTATTTTTTTGAATATCTTTTTTTTCTTCTGCCTACATTATGTCGATTAGATAAATGTGTTAGTATGTGTTTCACTTTTTAATTTTTTTGATTATACAATATAGTCATACAAATTCATATTTTCAGTTGTTATTTTTTACTTTCATTGAGGCTACAATGGCCATATTCACGAGCGGTCACTAATAACGTGGTTATAGAAATTTATGATTAGTTATACTCCCCCCCCCCCTCACATTAAAATATAAAACACTAATTAATAAATTGACATATAATTTATAAGAAGAAAGTATTTTGTAAAAATATAAGATTCTCTCAGAAT
The DNA here is from genome assembly GCA_028023455.1 of Epiperipatus broadwayi. Classification (NCBI taxonomy): domain Eukaryota; kingdom Metazoa; phylum Onychophora; class Udeonychophora; order Euonychophora; family Peripatidae; genus Epiperipatus; species Epiperipatus broadwayi. The sequence continues at coordinate 3,854,307 of JAQFVV010000115.1, forward strand.
GACAAACTTTTTTTTATATATTCTGCAAAATAAACATAAAAGTATTAATTATTGCACAAATAAAAAACAACAACAATCAAAGCATGTGGAATAATTGCAAATATACGAATAGATTGTAGCGCTGTGTGATAACGGGATCTTTAGCAACAAGAGAATATACATGTAAATGGAAAAATATGGGCGATTTAATCTGTAAATTGTGTAAGGAAGGAATAGAAAATATTAGGCATCTGTTAATTGAATGTAAATGCTTAAAAACAGAAAGGGTACAAATAATGAAGTTATGGAAGAATAAATATGAAAAAAGTGATTATACAGAAAGTGGGTTATCGGTTTTTATGCTGGGTTTGGGAAAAGATAAGAGGGATTTAGATATAAAGGCCATAGAGTTGACAAAGATTATGTTGTGGAAATGGGATGGAGCAGAATATGGGAAAACTTAGAGTGGAGAATGGAAGGTAAAGTGGCTAACACGTTTCTCTGGGCATAGTTGCTGAGAGATTCCTGACTCCGTTTAAGAAGAAGTCACAGTGCATCACATCATAATACATTTTTATTAGTAAACTTGGACTAAAGAATGAAGTTAAAAGTATTTATTCATAATTCTCGTTGTTTATATACGTATCTACATTAGGAAAAAAAAAAATGAAGTAGCTTTATTATTATTAGCTCTTACTCCTGCTTTACAATTATTATTGCTGTTAATATAAATATTTTTATTACTTTAATGATAGTAATAATAACAAGTCAGTGTCACATGACTTATATATAGCTTGCACTTACAAATATGTAAAATTAAGAGCGTGCTAATAGCTCTAAACAAGCTTTTTTTATTTTTTATTTTATTTATGATAAATGCTACTACAAGAGAAGGCATTCAAATCATTTTTATCTTGGATTGTCCCCATCCCCAGACCGGTTCGACCATGGGTCTCTTCAGGAGGAGTTGGGAATGATCAAAAAAAACTAGCAAACATTTATAAAGATAATGTTAGAAGAGAAAATCTTCAAGCATAAGCAATTTAAATAAATTTTATAAGCTAGCTATTTTGAATTTTTTTAAAAGTATTTTTACATTTGTGATGGCCGTCCCAAATCCAGTTTTAAAGGGGTTCATTATTGACTGTATTGCCTCATGCGACTTCACAACTTAGATTCATAGTCTAATAATTTTGTTTTGATCATTGTTTTCTCAATACTAAAGATATTTGAATACAATGGAAAAAGAAATGATTGCAGTCATAATTTATATCCATGTAATTAATTAATTACATAATTAGAGATGGAAATGTAGTTATGCAAACACATAATTTCATTGTTACAATTAATGATGAGAGATATCAAGTGGAATAAAAAGCTTTTGACTAAAGGCAACAAAGTAAAAAAAAAGAAGAATAGATTAGCAGACACAGAAAATATTATTTTAGAAATAGCATCTAACTTTTGACCAACCAACTTCTTCTTATCCTAGAAGACATCGTAAGTTACTTTAGGTCAGCCACTTTCTTTCATTTCTGAATTTTCTTGTTAGTCTGTGCTTTTAGCATCAAATAAAAAGCAAGACAAATCAGATGATTTGGTACGTGATTATTTACTAGGACACTTTTAAAAAATATGATTGGCCAATTTTTTTATAAATAATAATAAAGGGGGAGAGGCTAAATTGCAAAAGGATATAATCAAGAGATGGCATAAAGATATATGTAAGGCAATTATAAATTGGTGGATTGGGGATTACAGGTGGAATAATTGGAAAAAGTTTATTTTAAAAATTTTATTTTTTGCTGATATATATACATATTTTTTTGCAGAAGATAGAAAATATATGAGAATTTAAATATAAACAAATTATTAATAATAAATTATGACTTAAAAATAAATGAGTGTGTGTTTAAAATTTTGAATATAAAAATTGTAGACTAATAAGTTTATTTAGTGCTGAGACTAGTGAAAGGAAAGAGCATCCAAGGACATGAAAATAATAAAATATCAAATAAAATTTTTATTTATATTTAAAGTCAAACACGTTACATTTGGAAAAAAAAGAATATCTTTTGCTAGTTATTATTTTTCATGTATAACTCTCATGATAAGTATTTAAATATATTATTACGTAGAAAACAGATCTTCATTGATGATGATGAGATTGTGATCCTGCATTTCATTTAAATCATAGTGTATCCCATGAATTGAATAATCCCTGTCTTAATTTTTTTGATCGGTATTTTAAGTCTCTATAATACATTTCTGTTGTAGAGAATAATAATGTTTGTTTTGGAAAATTGCTTTACATCTTACCATCCATATAAATCTCAGAAAATAATACAGCTCTTATTGTCTTTCAAAAAAACTTCTCAAAATTTTGCTTAGTGAGTTATACAATGCATGTTATTTGTTTATAATAAATGCAAAGTATATTGAATTGTATGGAAGAATGGTTTTTTAGATTGAATGTGTGATAATGGACAGCCATGTTTGAAAAGGAGAGTAATGGATCTCACGATAGATATTTTAAAAAAATATTAGAAGTAAATATGTAAATTGCAGTGAAAATTATTCAGAGAGAGTGAGGTGTTGGTATTCTATTGCTCTACAGCAGAGGTGGATAATTTCCGGCCCATAGATCAAGTTTGGCCCTTGAAACCTCTCAATACAGCCCCCATATATTTTCACAAACATATATAAAGTAGACCTATATAAAACTTCTATTTAAATCCACACGCATGTGTTGTAGTGCAGATATTAAATTAAGAGTTAAGTAAAATAAAATATTTATTTTCTCAACTACATCTTTTTCTCTCTTCAACCTGTATAATCTAGTTCATTCTATCAGAGGTGCAATATTCCAATAAATTATTTATATTGTGTAATTTATCTGATTATGAATTTAATATATGATGCTAAGAACATTTTGTGTTTTTAAAGTGATTTTCGTAGACGAATGTATGTATAACTAGCAAAAATAAAACTTGAATTTTACTTCAAATTTATTATTGTTATTTTGTATTTAATTTTTTTATTATTAGGATTTGCACATTTCAAAAGAAATGGACCACCGCATTCTGTGAGAGCAAGTTTTTTTATTTTAAAAAAGCCGAAAATTCTAAACCATTTTCTGAAGACGTTTAAAAAAGACTGCATTCTGTCCAGAATATAAAAAGAAATTTGAGAATATATGTCACGAAGACAGGTTGAAAGTGAATCGGAAAAATTATCATTAAATATGTATCAGCCATTAATATTTTAGTTTTAATTCATAAAAAGTTATGGTTCTTGTTTAAAAGAGGGAAATTGAAATTGTCTTGCCAATTGAAAATGTTGTCCATCCTTAATGATTCGGAGATAAATTCATTAAATTTTTGATCAAATATAATAAGCTAATTTTAAAATAAATACTTTTGTGTGGCCCACGAATGAGATTATAAATGTCCCTTAGCAGAAATAAAATTCCCCACCTCTGTTCTATAGGTATAGAGGAACACCTAAAGTTAAATTAATTTAAGATATAAACCCAAAGTTGTGAGCTCTTTTTCTGTTATGAGCCATGTTCATATTTATAATTTAATTCGCTGGGCAAACAAAATTATCAATTTAAAAATTAGCTTACAAAATATATTTGATGAAAAATTTAATGAATTTATCTCTAATCATTAAGGGTGGACAACGTTTTCAATTTGCAGGCCAAACTTTCAATTTTCCCCTTTTAAACAAGACCATAACTTTTTTGTGAATTAAAAATAAAGTAACACATTATTATTACTAATGACTGTTCTATATTTAATGACAATTTTGTCAATTCACTTTCAACGCATCATCTTGACATATATTCTCAAATTTTTTTATATTCCGGACAGGTTAATTTTACAAGAATGTAATCTTTTATAAACTTTTTCAGAAAATACTTTCAAATTTTGTGCTTTTTATATATATATAAATAACTCGCTCTCGCAGAATTGCGGTGGTACATTTCTTTTGAAATGCACGATATTCTGTGTCAATCTTATTTCGTGTAGCCATCCTTATAAAAACAAATTAAATGCAAAAAGACTACAATAAAATGAAGCAAAATTTGAGTTTTATTTTTGCTAGTTATAAGTTCATCTGTGAAAATCACTTTAAAAACAAACAAAACGTTCTTAATCATAGATTAAATCTGTAGTCAGATAAACTACACATTTGTTGGAATATTGCACCTCTGATATAATGAACTAGAAGTATTATAAAGCTTGGAGAGAGAAAAAGTGTAGTTCAGAAAATAAATATTTTATTTTACTTAACTTTTAATTCACTATATGAACTACACGACGCGTGTAAGTTTAGATAGAAGTTTTATACAGATCCACTGGTCGGAGGTTCCCAACCTGATATAAACAAACTTTATATTTGTTACATTTGCCATATGTTATTAGGATCAATTCTTTTTATTCTATTCCAGATACAATTATTGTAAACTTGATAGTGATATTTATATTCACATCTAGTTTTATCATACATTTCTAGAATAATTTCTGCCTTATGGCTTTTATCAGTTGGGGACCCGTACTTAATGCATCTGAACTTAGTAAACCTTACATCCAGCAATCTTTTTTTATTGAAAAGAGCTTGAAATTCAAAAATAATCTTGTAAAATTACATAAATCTAATATTGAATAATAATTATATTTTAGAGACAGTTTTATAATTACTGTCGATATCTCCTTTTGGCTAGGATAATATACATCAACAAACATGACATACGTTAGATGTGAAGTATGTTGAGTCCAAATTTTTTCTTGATAAATTCTGCAAGACAGAAATTAGTTTAATATGTAAATATGATAGGACTGAATGTGGATATCATATCACTACCATTTAGTATCCATAGATTACTCAAGCTTACCAATATATGAAACAAAAGTATAGTAAAGTGAAATGCTTTTTTTAGCACATTCTATGAAAAATAAACAATCTTGTGATATTTTTTTGCATGTACTATCCTAAACAACAACAAAAAAGGAAAGGTGTTAATAGCTATAATAAACTGTATAAAACAAAATATATAGTAACTGGGCTAGTACTAAATCTACATAATCATTCAAAAAAATTAGCTTGTATTTAATACATAAAGATATTTTAAGATTTCAAACTATTCCTTGATACTATATTTTAAAAAAAGGTAGTTGCTGAATATGATTATGGGCAGAAAATCTAGATGGATTAGACCTAAGCTTCTTGTTGCCAAATCTCATAATCGAGAAATTAAATTGAAGAAGTGGATATGATTGGCACTGGAGTGAATGTAATAGCACTACCAACTAATATCTGTTGGCTATTATAATTGATAGATCTGATATAGAGTGAAGAGATCTGTGCTGATAGCATAAGATTTTAAGATATTATCAATTCTGAAGACTGCTAGTTAATGTTGTAGACAAAAATGCCAATTTAAAGTGGGAGATATAAATTAAGATTTTATATGAAAAAAGTTAGCAGTAAATTAACATTTTTTGTTATGAAAAACAAAATTAATTGGATAACTTTTAATGAAATAATATAGACTGAAGGGATAGTAACATTTGTTAAGTTTTTTTTGTTCTATATATGTATTTAAAAAAAGGGATGATAAGGCAAAAAAAAAAATGCTGGGAAGGAGAAAAATATAGAGTTTGAAATTGAAGAATAAATATAATAATCATAAAAGAAGAGGAAATATGGAAAACAAATGTTATATGAAAGTGAACATCATATTAATCATATATGCATAATTATTTAATTAAATTCTACACACACATAGTAGTAGTAGTAGTAGTAGTAGTAGTAGTAGTAGTAATAGTAGTAGTAGTAGTAGTAGTAGTAGTGGTAGTAGTAGAGGTAGTAGTAGTAGTAGTAGTAGTAGTGGAGTAGTAGTAGTAGTAGTAGTATAATAATAATAATAATAATAATAATAATAATAATAATAATAATAATAATAATAATAATAATAATAATAATAATAATAATAATAATAATAATAATAATAATAATAATAATAATAATAATAATAATAATAATAATAATAATAATAATAATAATAATAATAATAATAATAATAATAATAATAATAATAATAATAATAATAATAATAATAATAATAATAATAATAATATATTTATTTTCTATAGAAAATTTTTATAATATTTAAACTGTCATGTCCTGGACAACATTTTCTTTTCTTTTTTTTTTTTTACTTTCAAAAACAAATTTATTGACATTTAGACCAAAGAAATACAGACTGAAAAGCATAAAATAAGTAAAAGGTTATAACATAATGTAAAAAAAGAAAAAAGGTTCGTATTTGAGTTGATGTTTTGTACATGAAACATTTATGATTTGATTGATGTTTCAAAAATAAATCATAGAAGCATGATTTCTCTAAAGTTTATTCTTTTTGTTCCCTCAGTTCCAACATCTATTTATGGTAAATGCAACAAGGAAGATTAAATTTCTGTGATTTCAGCAGCATAACAAGCGAGATGAGATTCTCAACAACAAATATAGCAACACAATTTTTATCTAAATGTAGTGTTTGTAAAAATGGCAGACATTTTTGTGCACTCCAGAAAAACTAGAATTTATTCATATGGCTGTTTTTAGATCGCACTGTGATAGCTGAGGAATTTAATTAGTGCATTGACATAATGGCGATCGACAATTCCTAGAAATATTTGCTAATTACAAATGTTTCTAGATAAGAGACGTTACCTTATTGGTCAGTGCATTGATTGATCATTGCAGTTGTCAGAGAGCGATAAGAACACTGGGTAATAACTAAGCAGTGTAATATAGAGTGTAGGAGAGAGCAGTCACGCAGTAGCAAGTTGCAGACCATGCGTTTGGAGAGCATCCGCTTGCAGACCATTCATTGGAGAGCTGTTGGTGCAGACCATTCATGGGAGAGCATCCATGGCTGAGCTTCGTTGCAGACCAATTCATTGGAGAGCTTTGTTGCAGACCAATTCGTTTGGAGAGCTTTGTGGCAGACCAATGCTTTGGAGAGCTTCATTGGGAAAGAACAGCATGGGAATTGTATAACGTTATTTGCTGACCGCACAGTATGACTTGCAGTTATAACCTTGGCACAGTCGTAAGTGCGGATATTACAATGGCACAGTCGCATTTGGAACCTGGGAGTAGCGAATACGTTGAACTACAAGTTTAGCCGTAGATGGAGAAACTGGGTGAAAATGTCAATCCCAATTAGTAACGTTAGCAACAAGGGTTTTTCTGGAGTGGAGGGAGGTGTGTAGTGTTTGTAAAAATGGCAGACATTTTTGTGCACTCCAGAAAAACTAGAATTTATTCGTAAGGCTGTTTTTAGATCGCGCTCTGATAGCTGAGGAATTTAATTAGTGCATTGACGTAATGGCGATCGACAATTCCTAGAAATATTTGCTAATTACAAATGTTTCTAGATAAGAGACGTTACCTTATTGGTCAGTGCATTGATTGATCATTGCAGTTGTCAGAGAGCGATAAGAAGACTGGGTAACATCTAAGCAGTGTAATATAGAGAGTAGTAGAGAGCAGTCACGCAGTAGCAAGTTGCAGACCATGCGTTTGGAGAGCATCCGCTTGCAGACCATTCATTGGAGAGCAGTTGGTGCAGACCATTCATTGGAGAGCATCCGTGGCTGAGCTTCGTTGCAGACCAATTCATTGGAGAGCTTTGTTGCAGACCAATTCGTTTGGAGAGCTTTGTGGCAGACCAATGCATTTGGAGAGCTTCATTGGAAAAGAACAGCATGGGAATTGTATAACGTTATTTGCTGACCGCACAGTATGACTTGCAGTTATAACCTTGGCACAGTCGTAAGTGTGGATATTACAATGGCGCAGTCGCATTTGGAACCTGGGAGTAGCGAATACGTTGAACTACAAGTTTAGCCGTAGATGGAGAAACCGGGTGAAAATGTCAATCCCAATTAGTAACGTTAGCAACAAGGGTTTTTCTGGAGTGGAGGGAGGTGTGTAGTGTTTGTAAAAATGGCAGACATTTTTGTGCACTCCAGAAAAACTAGAATTTATTTGTAAGGCTGTTTTTAGATCGCGCTCTGATAGCTGAGGAATTTAATTAGTGCATTGACGTAATGGCGATCGACAATTCCTAGAAATATTTGCTAATTACAAATGTTTCTAGATAAGAGACGTTACCTTATTGGTCAGTGCATTGATTGATCGTTGCAGTTGTCAGAGAGCGATAAGAAGACTGGGTAACATCTAGCAGTGTAATATAGAGTGCAGTAGAGAGCAGTCACGCAGTAGCAAGTTGCAGACCATTCGTTTGGAGAGCATCCACTTGCAGACCATTCATTGGAGAGCAGTCGGTGCAGACCATTCATGGGAGAGCATCCATGGCTGAGCTTCATTGCAGACCAATTCATTGGAGAGCTTTGTTGCAGACCAATTCATTTGGAGAGCTTCGTGGCAGACCAATGCGTTTGGAGAGCTTCGTTGGGAAAGAACAGTGTGGAAATTGTATAACGTTATTTGCTGACCGCACAGTATGACTTGCAGTTATAACCTTGGCACAGTCATAAGAGCAGATATTACACTAAATATTCTTAAAATGTTTAATATATTAAGTTTGAAAACAATTCTAGTGGTATTTTAACTAAAACTTCCTTCATATCTTATTAATAAAGTACTTCAATCAAGTTCAGTTTAAAATAACAATACTTTTAAACAAACATTTAAGTATATAAATATTTATTTAAATATTAAGCAAATTTGTAATAGTAGATTAGCATTTGAGCTTTAAGATAATGAATATAACTAAGTTGCTATGTTCACTGGAATCTCAACTGGTTTCTGATGCTTTTATTGCTATTAGGTTTTTGACATTAACATGTGTCTGACAAGAAATTATGTGAGTTTTTATTAAATATGACTGTTTAGATATTCTAAGAATTTCTATGGAGGATTACATAAATGTAACATATATATTGTAACAGTATGGATGTAAGGGTAAATATGGGAGATATGAAGATAGAATAACTATCATCATTCCCATAGAATGGTTACAAATGATAATGAGCATTAAATATTATATATATAGTAAATAAATAAGAATCTAGGAGGAATATGTAAATCAGCACTGAACAAAAACATATAAATAATTACTAATAATAAGTTATAATACAAACCTATAAGTTATAAGCTATATCACCAACACTTATACTAAATAATAAACTTGTCAAAAATCAACAGTCAATCATTTGTAACTGGATTTAAATGAGATCCCTTATAAACAGGCTAATTATCTAGACACTGCCACACATAGACCTAAATATTACAATCATTTACATGCATATGTCTAAGTGCTAATCTATCATTCATAATAAAAATAATGCTGGGAAACTGATACATACTGGTCATTATCAAAGCCTTGGACATATGGCAACATGAATGTACAATCCAACTATAACTTAACTTCTTAATAAAAAACAAAATGCAGTAATAAATACTAAAAGTATTCTTAAAACATCAAAAATTATCATCTGAATGTCCAAACACAACAAACCTCTACATTCATATAAGTAAACATTATTGCTCCTTTAGAGCTAGCTCAAAATCATAAGACATAGGGACTATGACTGTGGACAAGAGAAAGATAAACATAACAGTTTACTTTACTCTATTTTAAATAATTTTACCCTGGAATAATTTAGAAATCCCTAAAACACTATGCTGTAAAAAAATTTAAAAGCACACACTACCTATTCGCAGAACAGATAACTGGAGGAATAAAGACATTATTTTTTTAAAACAAATATATTTTTTATAAAAAAATTCATATAGAAAATATGATTAACTGGTTAATTTTTTTCTATTTAAATTAATCAACCTTTACTTTCATTAAGTTATTTTCTTTTCAATAACTAAAGCTGAAGACAACTTTTACCAATAGAAGATAAGGAAATTATAAATGAGCTAAAAACATTTTTATAATTTTGGAGGGGAATCAAATGAATAAAAAATATGTTTAAAAAAAAGAAATTAAATTAATAAAATTATTCATTATTACTAATTACTATTTATATAAAAAAATTGTGTAATTGTAGTTATAGATGTGCACATTAAAATGCCTGTTAACCATTGATTTATTTTTCATATGAATTCTTTGTTGTCATTTTCAATTTTCTTTTTTTGCTGGCTTCTATTATAAGATTCTTCACTAATACATATTTCCAGGATAATATACATAATCAAATTTGTCTATTTTTGCAATAAAATATTTTTAGGCTTACACACAATGAATTTATCCACTTTTTAATCTACTATTTTCCAATCATACTAAGGTATAGAAATAGACAAAGACAGTTCAGCTTTGGGATAAAAACTAGGCTTGTTTCAGGATACTTCAGAGCCATTCTTTTCATTTTCCAGTGAAGGTACCTGGGTAATTCTCAGCTTTTATCTAAATTTAAGAGTAATTCATTTTAGAATTTTTTTTTTTAAACTAGTAGTGAGATGAGGCTTACTTCAGACTGCTAAAACTATTTCTCACTGTTTTTTACAGCTGAACTTTTGTTTCAGTTTTCTCCAACAACTGTATTAAGAGTAACTTTTACCCTTTCCCCAATATTATTTTTTAAACAATCCTGTATCCATTCCATTTCATCTTGCTTCCTACATGACTAAGTTAAACACTGACCAATTGTGTCTATTTTTACAAAAAGATTGTTCATAAAAATTCCTTTGTAATTGTTTTTCTCTTATGCCAATAATAAGATAATCTTTTAATTACTATAATTTAAAAAATTATTGCCTTTTGTTTTGGTGAGAGATGAATAGAAATAAAAAAAACAACTCTAATTAATTAAAACAAAATTGAACAAAAATGTTGAGATATTATTTTTTTTTCTTTTCTTTTAAAAAAAGTTTCCTTAATTTTTTAAAAGTTAAAATTACGACTTTTCAATAATAGTCAATCTTGTGACTGAATTTGAAATGAATCTGCTGTAGACCAGGTCAATTATTTAGCCTTTGCCAGCTTGGGGTAATTATTTAAATATAATTTGGATGCACAAACTAAGTGCTCATCCATAGAATATACAACCATAAAAACAATTCTGGGATATTAAAACATGTTGATCATCATCAATGCACTGGCCATTTAATACATTTAATGTATTGGCCAACTATAAACTTAATTTCTACTAGAAGCTAAACTAAAATAAAATGTAGTGCCCCTGCACTAATACATATCCCCTTCCATATATATGACCATTATGTATAAATCTAGCTCAGAGAACATAAGATCTATAATGCTATTGTGATCAAGAGATGATATAACATAGAATTAAGTACACTGAAATAATTTTAACAATAACATACAAGTTTATTAATAACAATAAAAAATGAAATTAAAATCTGAAGAATTTATCTATACACATAAAAGCCTTCTGATTTTGATTACTATACAAAATTCAAGTTATTAAATTGTAATTTACATATATGTTCTAATATACAACACACACACACATATATATATATATATATATGCACACATATATGCAGTATAATTTTACAAATGAACTTATAAGATTAAATTTTACATATATGTCTACATGACATGCATTGATAGGCAAACACAGACACAATAATTCCTGAACATATTTGAATTGATATTTAATAATAAAATTATTAACATTTTTCACAATTAATTCCATTTTGAAAATATACATAACATTTACACATGTGTGTATATAAAAAATAATATGATCAGATATCAAATTCTATCATAATAGTTTACTTTTTTTTTCTTAAAATAATATCAATTTCTTGATAGTTTATAAGTTTCTTTTTGACAGATCATTCTCAGTTAATTAATCTAAAACTATTTGTTTTTTTAATTTCTTTTTCTTTTAAAAAAATAGGATGGCCAATGAATTAATTCTTTATTCTTAGATTTGTTATCCAAGCAAAATTATTTACTTGTGTTACTCTTTTAAAATATCTTTTTTCCTCAATAAATGATTTAAAATATTATCATTCTCAATTATATATCTCACTTTGAAAAAAATATCACTTTAACTAAAGAAATTATTTAAAATTTCATTCTCATTATACCTAATGCTACTCACCATTGTATATATGTTTATCTTTGCTTCTCTGCATTCAGATAAATCTGCATACATATAAACTAATTCTTTAGCAAGCTTTCTCTTGGTGAATTGGTCTTGGTAATATAGATATAGTCCAAAATTATCATCATTGGAAAAGGTATAATCATGTAATTTCTGGTCTTCATTTGATTCCACTTAGACTTTAGGCAATCTACCCATCTTGTTCACATTTAAACAGGCTAGTAAACACAGAAAGTGAGTCTGACTTCATGTGAATCCAAACTCCTCTATAGAGCAACTGCTGAACTTGCCATATTTTTTGCCTTCTGTTATAATTTTATGGTAACTATTTTTATAATTCTGAAAACCAACTAACCACCTCTACCAACTGCTTTTCAAAAATTTACTACTACAAACTAAGTCTAATATTTTATCAGCCTTTTATTGTAGTCAACTCAGTGACAAAAACATATTAATTAAAAATTGTTTTTCTTATCTCTCTCTTGATTAAAAACAATTTTAATCATTTTAAAAGGAGTTTTAATTAAAAGCTACATTTGGAAATTTTATCAAAATATAATCTACAAAGATTTTTTTAAAAATACACATAAGAAATGGTTTCAACTATGAGTTCTATTTTATTATAAAACATGCTTGTGTTTAAGCTGTATTTTTATATTGGACTATTTCCATCATCTAATATGTGTGTTGAATGTCTTTAGAAAAGTTTAATTTTAGTTAAATATGCCAAATTCCTTCAACTGTTAGTAATATCACAGAAAACAGGTAGTATATGCACAACGTTTCGAGAGGTATTTTTCTCCCCTCTTCTTCAGGTGTTGCTGGCCTGACCAGTGACAGTAGAATTCAATAAAAATATTTATTAGACCTTTTTGAAATGTTTAATTTATAGTAAAATTTTCTTTTAAATTCAAAATTATTTATTTATTTAATCTTCATTCTAAGAAATGAAAAGCATATCTACAAAATTTTTGTCTTCTACTTTTCCTTTCAACTTTATATATATGTGCACACACACTGTCATTTAAAGATTAAAATCTAATGTTTAGTTTGTCTTTAATAACTTTGTAAACTTGTTAGTTTATTAGCAAAATTTAAGATCGTTTGCTTATTTAAAATTTCATGCTCTGTGTTTGAGTGGGTCTGTATTTCAATATTTAACATCGTTTAGCATACAACCTTAAAGTGGTATCATTTTAAGGTTTGCTATTATTGAGATATAGATCTTTAAACAGAGGGCGTTACTGGATATTTGTAATTGTATGATGGTTGGTATATTTTCTATAATTATTTCAGTTAGTGTTAACAGTAACTTTCTTTTCATTTATAGTTTGGGAGGAATTTAAAGATTAAAATCTAATGTTTAGTTTGTCTTTAATAACTTTGTAAACTTGTTAGTTTATTAGCAAAATTTAAGATCGTTTGCTTATTTAAAATTTCATGCTCTGTGTTTGAGTGGGTCTGTATTTCAATATTTAACATCGTTTAGCATACAACCTTAAAGTGGTATCATTTTAAGGTTTGCTATTATTGAGATATAGATCTTTAAACAGAGGGCGTTACTGGATATTTGTAATTGTATGATGGTTGGTATATTTTTATATATATATATATATATATATATATATATATATATGTGTTTCAAAAGGGATTTTCTATAGATGTGTTTTACCATAAAATCAAAAAAAAAAATATTTCAAATTACTTGATGAATTACAAAGAGATGTATATTGGGTTTAATAAAAAGTGGTGTTCATACAAGAAATATGAGGATAAGGAAACAAATTTAAATTATTAAAATAATTAAGAGATTCACATAGGATTGAGCTAAATAAATTACTAAAAGAGATGATAATAAATGAACAAATGTTTAATCTAAATCTCAAGAGAATGTAAAAGATCTAGAAAAAAACTCTTGAGAGATGGATTAATGAAGTAAGAGAGATTACTAATGTGATGTGGAAAAGAGAAGTTATGGATCTGGATTAAATGAAATAAGACATCCTGCAGTAGGTCAATAATGGCTAAAGTTGATTGTACATATATATTCAAATTTGCATTTATTTGTTTATCTATGTGACAAAGTGGTTTCTTTTTTATAACTAAAAGCTGAGTGCACTTTCAGTGAAGTTTACCATAATCATAAATTCATTGAAAGTGCACTCAGATTTAGGTTACATATAAGAAAGAAATCATTTCATTATGCAGAAGAACAAATGCATGCAAATTGGAATTACAAATACAAACAAAGGGCAAAAATCAATATTATATATTATAATGAGTGGAGCAATTTTTGGCCATTTAGATAAGGATAGAGCTGCTTAAAAACAAGAAAATATCTGTTTTAAGAAATGTAAAATGTAATAAAGTAGAAAATATGAAACATTTAATAATGGACTATGGGGTTTTAAGGATAAACAACTGATATTGGGTTGTTGAAAAAGTAATTTCAAACAATAAATTAATGAAAATCAAGACTTCATGGTATCTTTGGAGTTTAATATGGAAAAATATAGAAAATATTAATTAAATAAACAATTAAGTTGAAAAAAATAGGGCAAAAGCAAGACATTATGATGCATTACATCATATAATTGTAAATTATTTTGAATAACTGAATTATTGGACATTAACTTTACCCATGTTTGCAAAATATAAACAAATAAACAAAAATTGCATTTAATATACCAAATAAAACTACAAAGGTAAAACATAACTCACTTTCTGAATCTTCCATAATACTTTTATCAGGAGAATCCTTAAGAGAAACAGGAATACCCATAAATTGTAAATAACCATCTCCATACCAAACTAATAATTCTGTTCCTTGTGGAATATCTTTACAAACTTCATAGTAAATATCATTTTCATTTTGAACAACTATTAGATTTTGTTCCTGAGCATATCGTGCACAATTAACAAAACTCATCCAACAAGGTGTAGTATTTTTTCCATCAATAAAATGACTTAATTTACCATTACAAAAAATCTATGAAAAACAAATATAAATATATATGTATTCTATTAATTTTATTAATCTTACAAACAAATAATGACTATTAAATATGTAATAATGAGAATATTAGGGACTGAATAAAAATGATTTATTTTCATCTGGTTTATAACTAAATAAATATTAAAATGACTGCTAAAAAAGTTTTGATTTGTAAATAATTTAGAGTATTATTGGAAATATGTTGGACCAGGGCAATAATAAATTGACCTTTTTATGTGTTTTTTAAAATACATATGTGCATACATATATATACATGTATATTGTAGCAGTCTGACTTGAATTTAAACTTGATGACTTTATGTATATAAAATTTTAACATTTTTTTTAATTCTCCAATTATGTAAATTAATTTAAAAGTAATTAAAATAGTTTATAGTTATTAAAGTTATTTTAAATAACACATCATAATGTAAAATATTCATACATAATTTTAACAAGCAATGTATCAAAAATTATTTTTATTTTATCTTGTGACAACATTTTAAGATTAGTATTATTTTTTTTATTCTTAGAAAAATTTAATAAAAGGTACAATATGTATATTATGTTAGGAATATATTAATAAATATAAATAGTTTTATATGATAGCCATAATAAAATAAAGTGTGTATTAATAAATTTATTTGTTGACATTTTATTTACTGCATACATTTCAAAAATAATATTTAAACATAAGCAAACACGATATTAAATTATTATTGTGTTTTATATATTTTGGGATAAAAAAACATTAAATTTGAGGTATTCACTATATTATTTTAAAATGGATATATAAAATATTAATTGTAGTATATAAAATAGATAAATAGAAAAGAATGATTTTATATGGTTTTAAAAAATATTTTATGTTTCAATTTGTAAAATTATATTCCTTTTAATTATTTTTAAAACACATTGTAATCTTTATTTTTATAAAGTTTTTACTTTTTTTTTTTTAGATCATGGAATACTGGGATGCTAGAAAAAGAACTTTTATAGAGTGGACAATGAATAAATTAAACTCTTAATAGAAAACCCATGGAAATGAGTAACAATAGAGTTTATAATATGAAATGCCATAGAAACAATATCTAATAATATATGTATAACATCACTGGGAGAAAATTATTTAAACCTCTGATCTTAGATTAGACATTCTCATTATTTGTCTCAATAGCTAAATTGCACAAAAGTTTGTCCATGAATATCAATAATTTTATTTAAAGTTTAAAATGAATATTATGAATTGAACCCATAAAACATCAGTTCAAAGACTTAAAGGCTTTTGGGAATCTAAATATAATATCAGACAGAAATAATCTCATTATGATAAATAGTTATATCAGAGTTAAGTGCTAAATATACTTCATAAGAATAATTTGAAGAAATTAACAACTTCTATTGCTATTATATAAACAAAGCTGGATAAACATGATAAAATGTGGAATGTGATATATTTTATTAAAAATAATAACAGATTATCAAAAAATAATTTTAATGGAATGCCAACTTGGAATAAATATGGATCACATATAATTTCTATATACACATCAGAACACATCATGGGACTTGAGCAGAATACATAGATTTTGAGTTATAAATAATTTTTTTCTCCGTATATTTACATAAAATGTATAAGTGGATCATAAAATTTTTATTGTATATAATAAATATTGTTTTTGATAGTGTTGCAATTTTTTGGGCATTCTTTGTGAATAAAAAAGAATTTATCAGGTAATTATTTATTTATAAAGTCTTTATGTCTTTAAAATGTATGTGTTGTTTAGTAGACAAAAACAATATATTACCAGAAAGAAGAGGTTAAAGTAAACAGTTAACAAAATAAAAATAATACATTTATTAATGATAATTTTAATTTGTTTAAATAAAAGTATGTTTATTTGTTTTTTAATTTATATTTTAAAAAAATGTTTTCATGTATAAATATTTATGGATGATATTAATGAAAGTTTGTATATTTAATAAACATCTAAATATAATATTTTTATGAAATGTAAATTAATAAGTTTGTTTATTTTGATGATAAAAATATTAAAAAATTAAATATACATTAGTAAGTCTTGCAAAATATATTTTTTATGTATTTGTTTTAGCAATATTTGTGATAGTATATTGTAATGGAAAAAAATGCACATCTAACATGCAAATTGCCCAAGGGTAATCTGCATGCAGCTTTACATTCTAACATTACATGATTAAAAACTTTTTCTTTTTATATCCCAGTAACACATTGAGATACAAGAGACTAAAGTTTACAATGTTCTATTTACCACTATTGGTTGCAATAAAAGAAATTAATATTTATTTATGTATATAAGAAATTAGAATTTATTTAGGTATATACATTATCATCACATAAATAATAATGTAATTGATTGAACCCTTGGGAATATTGGTTTATTGGTCTTTTACCCAGGCTTTAAATTCAGGATAACAAAACTTAATGATCTATTGTCATATCAATTTTATTTAACTGTCCTAGATAGTTTGATACAAAATTCATTGAATTAGATATTCATTGTCTCATTATGCATAGACAATATATGGATCTATGTATCTCAGTTGTTCCTGAATAAATAGAGACTCACTGCACAGACTAACTGAAAGTATTAATACTTATTAATATAACTAATCTCAAGCTAGTTTTAAAACTTAATAATCTTATTCACAAGCTCTAAAATATGCTAAAAATCATTTATATAAATTACATTATTAGGAGACCTAGACTAACATATATCATTTCAGGCTGTAGAAATTGAAAATTTATACTAGCAACTAGATGATAAGTGAATAATGGAATTAAATATCACATATGCCAGACATTATTTAACGACTGTTTTAATAATATGTACATGAATATCACCAAATTCCCCAGGCAAGCATTATACATCTACCTGGCATTAGTGACTGAGACTTATGAACTAAATGGTAGAAATGGGTGTCTACCTAATAAATAATGATAATAATAAAACACCAAGTGCATGTGGCAGGAAAAGCATCTGCTTTACACTTGTTTACGGACAATCAAAAAATATATAAAAAATATAATATATGGCAGAAACATACATCTACAAAATAAATATTAATAAACTAATTTATCAAATACAAGAGGCAGGAAAAGCATCAGCTTTATAATCGTTTATGGACAATAAAAATACCCGATATATGATAGAAATGGGGCATCTACCGAATAAATAAGAATAACACTAAGTTGTCAAGTGCAAGAGGCAGGAAAAACATCTGCTTTACATTCATTTATACAATCAAAGAAATGTATAAAACAGTCTGAAATAATTCAAGCACAAGTGCGTGTGCGGCGCAACTGCTCCCAAATGCTGTGATACAAATACAAATGGCTAACTAAAAATATTAAAACAGCTGAGCGTTTTCAAAGGATCTTGCCTTCATAATCATAGCTTGCTTACGTTTAAATTTATGCAAATATGCTAATTCCATCTCTTTGATAGAGAAAAACATGTGTCTTTCCTGTTTATGGCATCGCTGTTGCGAGAGATAAATAAAGCCTCTTTGATCTTTCTTTTGAGGTCATGTCTCTCTCTACATACAATGGTAGGATTGTCTGGAATGCACTCATGGTGACTTGTGCACTGGTGCTGATAAAAAACTGAATAAGTAGAAGGATCGTTGCGAGCTCTATTGTACGAATACCTGTGTTGTGCCAATCGTGTGGCCAGAGATGCCCTGCTTTCCCCATAATATGTGCCTTTGCAATAGTTATTTGGACAAGCAATGTTATATACTGCATGCGTGAAGACAAGGGAAACAGATTTGTGTTGATGCACACCCAGGAATATATTGACAAGATTAACACACAGATTGATAAATTACAATTTCAGAAAATTGATCAGTTCAGTCTTGTTAACAATAGAGACAAATTCATTTCATCCATTCTTAAAAAACATTGCAACAAAGCCTTCACAAAAGCAGAATATTACAGTCTATACCCATCATCATCAGTGCCACCCAGGATTTTTGGAAGTGCCAAAATGCATAAAGACAACACACCGGTCCGATTAATGCTGGATTTCAGTGGAGTACACTATGCAAAGACAGCCAAGTGGGTGAACAAAAAACTCATCCAAATGTTAGGCTTTGGAATATACACCATCAAGTCATCTGCACAGTTCATTTCCTCCGTCAAAGATTTACAATTAAACCCAAACATCAGACTGGCCACTATGGACGTTTCCGAATTGTATGGCTCTGTCAATAGAAGCACATCGATCCAAATAGTCAGAAATGAACTTTTGACACAAAAAATAGCTCAACCACTGGTTGACTTCATCCATGACTTTCTATGTTGGTTGGACAGCAACATTGTGGCATTCTTCAGAAACCAGTGCTTCTCCATGAAACAAGGCTGGCCTATGGGACTGCCACTGAGTGGTGTAGTCACCAGCATCTTCCTAAACTATTATGAGAGAAAAATCATACCTAGTCTAAACCCACCATGCCTTCTAGCATACACTAGATATGTGGATGACCTGTTCATTGCTGCCACCCCCGAGATCATTACACAGATCAAAACCGAATTAGAAGCCAACACAGCACTAATTGTTAATGTCACAACTGAAGACACTCACCAACAAGTCAAATACCTTGATGTCAAAATAAAAAGAGAAAATAACCACTGCCATTATAGCATGGCCATCAAACCATTGGAAATCAGATGCCATACACACCCCCAATCTCACACACCCACAGCACATAAATTATCGGGTCTAGCATCTTTTTTGCATAGAAACAGATTGTTGTGTAAAATCGAGGCAGATGCAAAAACAAATGTAGCAGAATATAGAAATGATCTACTGAATTTAGGCTTCAGACAATCCATCATCGACAAAAAAAATCTCACACATTCAGAATAAACCTCTCAACTCTCACGCCACACAGGATAAACCCAGGTTATTACTTCCATACATACCCAATTTACACAAGAAACTACATTCCATCTTTAACAACAAATATCAGCTCTGTTTTCAAACCTCTCCAAATTCTGACAATCTAATTAACAATCCCAAAGATCAAACTTCACTGTTACAGACCCCCCATACAGTATATAACATTGCTTGTCCAAATAACTATTGCAAAGGCACATATTATGGGGAAAGCAGGGGCATCTCTGGCCACACGATTGGCACAACACAGGTATTCGTACAATAGAGCTCGCAACGATCCTTCTACTTATTCAGTTTTTTATCAGCACCAGTGCACAAGTCACCATGAGTGCATTCCGGACAATCCTACCATCATATGTAGAGAGAGACATGACCTCAAAAGAAAGATCAAAGAGGCTTTATTTATCTCTCGCGACAGCGATGCCATAAACAGGAAGGACACGCATTTTTCTCTATCAAAGAGATGGAATTAGCATATTTGCATAAATTTAAACGTAAGCAAGCTATGATTATGAAGGCAAGATCCTTTGAAAGCACTCAGCTGTTTTAATATTTTTAGTTAGCCATTTGTATTTGTATCACAGCTTTTGGGAGCAGTTGCGCCGCACACGCACTTGTGCTTGAATACATACATTTCCCAAAAGTAAAATTATTTAAC
Source organism: Epiperipatus broadwayi (assembly GCA_028023455.1). NCBI lineage: Eukaryota > Metazoa > Onychophora > Udeonychophora > Euonychophora > Peripatidae > Epiperipatus > Epiperipatus broadwayi. Next base: position 3,875,007 of record JAQFVV010000115.1, read on the forward strand.
TTAATCTGAAATAACATAACATAAATTCATGATAGCATTTAAAGAAAATCTAACATTTGGATAATTTGCCATACAAATCTTCTCCCCTATGTCTGCCTATCCTATACCTATTGTAACATACGGGTTCGAATACACGCATATGTAAAATATGACATAATTGATAGTGTTAATGTAGGGACCATGTATAAACAAATAAATAAAAGAATATATGTAAACGGTCATTCGAACCCGGTTACAAGTAATGTAGATATAGCGTATGTGTGAGTATAAAAATACGTAGTTAGTATCGGAGGGGTTGCGATCACTTATATATGTAGAGCTGTATAAAGCGCAATTAATTATTCTTAGATAGATTTTATTCACATAGTTTTTTTTTTTGAGTTTATTAATAATTTGGTAACACGTGTTTTCTTTTGTTGAGTCACCTTGTGAACATGTGAGAACTGAAATAGGATGAGTGAATTGCTGTAGGCAGTTTGGTAATAACTGGCGCCGGGAAGGCGGAAAACTGGTCTGTGGATATAGTTTTTTTTTTGTGTTGAAGAACAATGGAAGGACTGGTCAGCGGCGTAGGAATATGCAGAAAGATTTTGAAAAGTTAAAGGTGAATACAAAAGAACTTTTTTTTTTGTCTTGCGCTCGAGTGGAGAAAAGGGAAAAAAAATGGGAGAAGCGGCTTGAATCCTAACAAGGAGGACACAAAGATTTTTCTTAAGAAGTTTTAATATTTTTTGTCAGAAAATGTCGAGGTAATTGGATTATGCGCTAGTCGTTACTCGACTCCGAGGATACTCGTCATGAATTCACCTGACCGGATTTGCGGACTGTCATAATAAATCCAGAGATTTTGTTCCACCGAGGAAATGTTGACCAAAATCGTTCGAGATTTAGACCTTTGCGAAAGAGTACACCAACTACTCCACCTCTGAAACCTGTCGCCGGACCTAACAACCATTGGAACTGTTTGCCTTCTGTGAGATCCACTAGATTAAGTTCGTGGCCAGACGTCAATACAGACTTGTTTAATCGAGTGAGTCCAGGTAAAGTGACACGTCACCAACTATTTTCTGTATATGTATCTCAATAAAGAATTCGTGTTACCTCAGTTAATTGCTATATTAAAATTTTATATTTAAAGTTAGATATATGACTATATTAATCATACCGCTCACATATATATGTATTTGCATTATTTGATGTGTGGATGAATGAGCGTGATATATGTGTGTGTATGATAATGGATGGCCTGAGTGTTTGCATAGCAATCATATATGTAGGTCCGAATGAGAGTTATTGGGAGGGTATATGATCAAGTAGAATAAATCCCATCAGACCCAGGTTAGATTAAGGATTTCGAGCTTTAAGCTATCGCAAAATAAATATATGCGTAGGACAGTGTGGGTTAATTTAGAGCCTTGTTCTCTAGATAGACAGATGTCCCCAACCTTGAGATTGAGCTAGTTCGGTGCGTCACCACATCAGATTGATATCAGAACCTATATATATGTTTTCGAGGAGGTAATTCCTACCTACTGGTAAGATTGGCACGTGAGATGGGTTCAAACCATGCTCATAAATACCTCTCGTCGAAGCTTCGGGTGAGAGTCCATAATGGAGGAATATAGATATGTCGGTGGGTGTTATACTATGTAGGCATTTTGATTAAATTTCAGCCTTTTATAATGATAAAAATAATCTTTCTAAATTTATTCAATCTGTCTATGCAGAATTTTACTCTATCCAGAGGCATTAATCAGTCTTATTTACATTGAAATGATATATTCCTATCCTCATATATATTTCACCTATTTCCCCCCCAAATCTCTATCTGTGCCAGTTTAAACCCTTTATGAGTAGATGTATAAGGACCTAACACAGTTGTATATGTGTCACTGCATATATATATATATATATTGTAATGGGATGTTGGTTTTCACCAGAAAGAGAGTGCTCATTTCACTACAATCAGACTTTGGGTCTTCAGGTCGAATGCTAGAAATGAAACAATGAAATGCTAAGTCCATGATTACATACATCTTTACTATGCTAGCTCAATAATTATTAAATAAATTTTGATATAATTTAGACTAGTTCATCCATCTCTCATCCCTCTTTCAGTCACCATTATGCCACAATATTCAAACTCATGGAGAATTTGCAATTGGTTCTTTTCAGGGATGATTTTAAAACAAGTCATTATCTAATATGCCTTTATATAAGCATTGACTAATAAATGATATTCATATGATATTTATAATATTAACATAAAGTATATATAATAATTGTTATGTAACTAATAATGATTATGTATTTATTTATAAATATATAATATAATATAATAATGATTAGACAGAGAAATCAAATTAATAACTTAATATTTAATAAACAATAAAAAATATAATGTAAAAGATAAATAAAATATTAATGAAAAATAAGGATGAATTTTATCATTTCAAGAGATTAATAAATAATATTCCCATCCAATACCCTATGATAAAATTTCATACCATAATAAACTTTTCAAAAGTAAAGAATATAATTCAAATTAACAGATATATAAAACAATATATAAATTCAAAAATTAATAATTTAAATAACTTATTAATTTATTTACAGTCTTTGTTCATATGTTTCATAATTATTATTATATAAGAATTATTTACAATTGTATAACTTATTTTATATGCATTTATAATAAAATAAATACATTATATGTTTATTATATTATATAGTAAATATAATAATCCTGTTTTTAATATCTGTTAAATAATAACCATTTTTTTTTATACTTCATCTATTTTGATGAATTTTGTCAAATTTTCAATTTATGTTTATTAAATTAAATTTGGATATTCCTACTAGAAATGAAACGATGCCAAATTTGAAATAAATAAAAATAAAATTAAACATATTAAAATAATAATATAATATATATATAAATAAATAAAGAAAAACTTATTTTCCTGAGTTAAGAATGGATCTTTAAGTCCATAGTTCATAATCCTAATGGAGTTCTCCTGCGAAGTATATTAATCCATTGGTACAGCAATTATTTATTTATCCTAAATTGATAAATTATTAATATTATCCAATGATTTGGTTGATATAAGATAAAATATATATCCTTCGAAGATTGATGTTCTTAATCTCCATTTTCTATTAGACGTTCTACACAATAAATATCTTAAATTAGCATGAAAGTTGGTTTTGAAACCTTTACAATATAAAATTATTCTACTCACAGCACATTGTAAGATTCTTTATATATATAGTTATTTTAAATATGCATATATATATAGAAAAATGAAGTATTAAAATAACGTAGTTTCCAATAACTCAAATAGATGTTCTTTGTCTTTTTATATTGCTATTCTCTTTTAGATTTAGAAGAAAATTAAAATATTTTTTTTATAATCTTTTTTAATCCATAGGTTTTAATATGAAACAGTTAAAATTCAATTCCAATGTAGAATAGTAATTTTTTTTTTTTTTAAAAAAAAAAAAGAAACCATTTTCTTTTCTTCTCTTCTTTATTAACAAGAGACCGAATGAATTATCTCCTCACATGTTTTTGTTTCAATTTCCATGCTTGATTTAAATATTCATTGTTATCAATAAATATTAAGATATAATAATAAAAAATATATATATAAAATTGTTTATTTTTCAATTTCAAATCTGGTGATTACTTAAAAGTTTGACATTAGGATATGTATTATTTAAAGTATATATATATATACACATTAAAATAGTGAAATACATTTTGATTAATAAATAGTTTCATTAGAGATAAAAGTATTTTAGAGTACTCCTATGTTAGATCAACTGGAATTTACTATTACAATATATATATATATATATATATATATATATATATATATAAATAAGCATTTATTTTATATAGTGTCTGTATACAATTGTATTACATTCAAATATCAGCCCTTCAAGCTAATTGTGCAAATGCTTTGTGAGTGTTAATAATAAATGAATATTTTCTCTCCAATACAAGATATAGTATTTATACAGGAATAGAAGAAATCCTCTTATTCCTACAACTCAAATGCTTATATATGAGCAAATCTGAAGTACTGGTGAGGAAAGCATGAAGATGGAACAGTCACTTTAAATTACTATATACAATGTCTGAATGAATGACGTCAGTGAAATTGTCTAGAATTTACTAAACTTCATTCCAACTGAAACTTAATCATCTTCACGCTTTTTTCACCAGTACTTATATAAGCATTTGAGTTGTAGGAATAAGAGAATTCCTTTTATTCCTGCATAAATACTATATCTTGTATTGGAGAGAAAGTATTCATTTATTATTAACACTCACAAAGCGTTTACACAATTAGCTTGGAAGGCTGATATTTGAATGTAATATATATATATAGTAATAATAAAAAGTCAGATGTCACATGACTTATATATAGCTTGCATTTACAAATATGTAAAATTAAGAGCATGCTAATGAGCTCTAAACAAACTTTTTTTATTTTTTTTATGATAAATGCTACTACAAGAGAAGGCATTCAAATCATCTTTATCTTGGATTGTCCCCATTCCCAGATGGGTCTCTTCAGTAAGGAGTTGGGACACTAGATTAAAAAAACCCAACTCAAGCTAAGCATTTATCTAAAAGTTAATTGTCAAGAAAAAGATCTGAAGCTTTTAGACATCTGTATGTCTTTAAATTCAGCTTTGAACTGAAAAAATCATATGGGCCTGAACTTAATTCAGATACTCCATATATTAATAGGCTTAGCCATTTAATTTATCCAAAGCCCCAACAACAAAATAATAATAGTAATAATAAAAAGTCAGATGTCACATGACTTATATATAGCTTGCATTTACTAATATGTAAAAATTAAGAGCATGCTAATGAGCTCTAAACAAGTTTTTTTTTCTTTTTTTTTTATGATAAATGCTACTACAAAAGAAGGATTTTAAATCATCTTTATCTTGGATTGTCTCCATCCCCAGACTGGTTTTGACCTATGGGTCTCTTCAATGAGGAGTTAGGACACTAGATTTAGAAAACCAACTCAAGCTAAGCATTTATCTAAAAGTTAATTGTCAAGAAAAAGATCTGAAGCTTTTAGACATCTGCATGTCTTTAAAGTCAGCTCTTTAACTGAAAAAATCATATGGGCCACTAGATTAAAAAAAAAAAAAACTCAAGCTAAGCATTTATCTAAAAGTTAATTGTCAAGAAGAAGATCTGAAGCTTGTAGATATCTGCATTAGCATGCTCTTAATTTTACATATTTGTAAATGCAAGCTATATATAAATCATGTGACATCTGACTTTTTATTATTACTATTATTATTTTGTTGTTGGGCTTTGGCTAAATTAAATGGCTAAGCCTAATAATATATGGAGTATCTGAATTAAGTTCAGGACCATAGGATTTTTTCAGTTGGAGAGTTGACTTCTTGACAATAAACTTTTAGATAAATGCTTAGCTTATGTTGTTTTTTTTTTTAAATCTAGTGTCACCAACTCCTCACTGTAGAGATCCATAGGTCAAAATTGGTCTGGAGAGGGGGACAATCCAAGATAAAGATGATTTGAATGCCTATTTTGTAGTAGCATTTATCATAAAGAAATAAAAAAAAAGTTTGTTTAGAGTTCATTAGCATGTTCTTAATTTTACATATTTGTAAATGTAAGCTATATATAAGTCATGTGACATCTGATTTTTTATTATTACTATTATTATTTTGTTGTTGGGGCTGGTTAAATTAAATGGCTAAGACTATTTATATATGGAATATCTGAATTAAGTTCAGGCCCATATGATTTTTTTAGTTGGAGAGCTGACTTTAAAGACAAGCAGATGTCTAAAAGCTTCAGATCTTCTTTTTGACAATTAACTTTTAGATAAATGCTTAAATTGAGTTGTTTTCTAAATCTAGTGTCCCAACTCCTCACTGAAGAGACCCATAGGTTGAAACCGGTCTGGGGATGGGGACAATCCGAGATAAAGATGATTTGAATGCCTTCTCTTGTAATAGCATTTATCATAAAAAAATAAAAAAATAAAAACAAGTTTTAGAGCTCATTAGCATGCTCTTAATATATATATATATGTGCATGCAGATAAATGTCTAAAATATCTTATATATATTACAGTAGTATTTTAATTTAAAATAATATATTTTGAATTGTAAATTTTGTTTTTTTAAAAGAGTCTATTTATCATTTTAAACATTAGAATCACATGTATATATGTGTAGTCTATGTACTACCATGATTACATATATAACGGAATATTATTTAGTCATTTCTTACAATTATTTTAACTTAAAATGATTGTAAACAAGAATCATGCCATACACATAGTATAGCATGAGATAGAAGTCTAAAATTTTAATTTTGACAATAATATTTTTCTAAAATATATTTCCTTGTAAACAAGATCTACTTGACTGGATCTATTGCTACTTATTGACAGATTAGAAGTGGTCAAATTTAGTCACAAACATCCTATTAAAAATTAAACTAAAAGTTTAAATGATTTTAATAGATTAAAATATAAAAAGGTGCTAATGAATTCACTCCCAGAAAATAATTTTGTTGTCGGAATTATAGTCTGATCTTAGATCATATAAATAGGCGATATTTTATACATCAAGATGCTCTATATGCTGCTTGTAATTTTGATATGCCAGAATAGGAGAGAATGACTTGCTGTTTTTCCTGCCAGGAAGATGGATATCCAGAGATCAAGAGTGCTACTACACCTGCCACCGAATGTACTCAAGGAACAAGCTGCAAGAAGCTAGGTAATCATCCAAACATTGCAGAGCTCTAAAATAGACTTTTAATCTTTGAACCTTAATCTATTTAAAGGTAAACATTCAAAAATCTAACTCTTAAATTTTTTTCTAAAATAATAATGTAAAACTTTCATAAGACTTGCCTAAGACTCTCTTTATTAGCTTCAAATTTACCTATCATAAATATAATAACTATAGTCTTATGTGTATGTTAATATATATTTGTACTGCAGTTATGCCTATGGTTTTATTTGTTAATTTCTTTAAATTTTATTTATTATATATATGTCATGATAACCCAAATACCTCAAAACAGTGAACCTGTATTAAACCTGTTATATTTTAATAATGCTTATTTAACTCGTTGACACTCTGGTTTTGAAATCCTATTATGTTGGAATAATAACTGATCGCTACATGCTCGTTATTATCATTTTGATTTAGTTTAATATTATATAAATATCAGCTACGGTTTGCACAATCAGAGTTATAAATTGCAACCCTAAATATCTGGTTTATTGAAAGTAATAGACTAGCCTTAGAGATAGCATTAAGGTATATTTAATAGTGTATTATTAACTATCCAGCTAAATATGCCTTCTCCTCCTTAATAAAACTGTTTTAAGATGCAGATTGAGGATATTAAACTAGATCGATGATGTAGTTTTAGTCCATTAAGATAACATGATTATTATGCTTATTTTAAGAACTTGGCTCTGTTAGTTAGGCAGATAGAAGCTATCTGTTTTAGGATCATTTAATTTAAAACAGGCAAAACTCTCTATACGTATTGATCACTCAGTGCAAACCAGAGTAATCAATGGATGCCTAGAAGGCTTGTACATAAAATCCCCATCTAGTGCCTACTCATCCAATATCCCCAGACTAGTTTCTGGCTTGTAGCCTTTGTCAGTGAGGAGCCTTGGATCTAAGAGCACTGCACCTAGATCTTAGAATTTAATGCAACTCTCCAGCAGCCACCTTTTATCTCTACTTAACTACAAAACTATGAGACTTGAAAACATTATAATATTTTTATTCCAAGCTCATCAGCTTATATAGTCATATAGGTTTGAACTCAGTTCAGTACCTATACATTTAGGTGTCTTTGGTTCTTTAATAACCATAGCCACTACTATCCTATCAGGAAGAATTGGTTTTAAGCCAATAAACATCATATGATCACCATTTCTTATGCTTGTCCTTAACTGTTATTAAAACAGGCAAAACTCTCTATGTATTGCACAAGCCTTCTCCATTGATACTCTGGCTTGCACTGAATGGCAATATGTATAGAGAGTTTTTTCTGTTTTAATAACAGTTAAGAGAAAGCATAAGAAATGGTGATCATGTGATGTTTATTAACATTTAATTTAAATATACATATTTGTATTTTACTTTATGCATTGCAGATGTGTTCTTACAAAGTATGTTTTGTATGTAACATCTTGCTTCATCTTTTAATGAGCTCATTGGTGGAGGTCATCCGCATATACTTAGTTTGGGTAAGGCTATCTTTTATAGAACTGGAGCACAAAAATCCAGACTCCATTTTGCATTAAGCCTGCCCAAGTTTTCAAACCCAGAATGTTCATTGAACCTTATTAGTAGTAAGTTGTTGGGTCTTAGGGTCTCACACATTTTGATGTAAAATCCTGTGAACTACTCACCCACACTGCAAACCTGTTTCTTAATATTTTAGTCTGTCCCATAACAAATATATATGGATCTAGGGGAACCAGTTCTTTCCCCTGTGTTAAATAATCCATCAGCATTAGTCTGAAAACTGAATCTTTGATTATTAGACTAAACCTGCATCATTCTAGAGCTTTATTGTATGCTCACCTTTTAATTTAGAGATAAACAACAGCCATATTAGCACTGCAATTAGCAATATATCTTCAGTTAGCATATTAACTTGTAATTTAGCAAACCATGATATAAAGATAAGACTTTGGTATATTAACTGACATAGGAGTAATTTATTTACTGCACACACATACATACATCTAGATGTCTTATGATGAGATACACTGTAACTTGACTTAATTTCATCTCACTAAATAATGCCTGTGTGCATTTTATCTCACATTTAATATTGTATACCTATTATTTTCATTTTGTTGTTTGACTTATTAATTACTAAATTGATTTAAATTTAACTAATTTCCATCTCATTTGCTCAATTCCAATTCCAATTTATTTATTATATTTAATAACTTTATATGCATTATAGTTTTAAGTATTAATTTTACCTTTAAGTTAGCATGTCATTAGTCTATTTCAACTCTCTAATTAGTTGTTGTGAGCTTAAATTTTGGGTCCCATGTTTCTCCCTGTTCGGAGTTGGCTTGCAGATTAAATTAAGACCCATGTGTAACTTCAGAAATGTTCTCTGTAGAGTTTAAAGCATAAAGCAATGGTAAATGGGTTAAGGCTTGATTGAACTTGGGGATCTTACCATCCCATTCTGACAAGCTTTAAGGTATTTCACCTGGACTATAGGTTTTGTTATGCAAAGGTATGAATCTGACTGTTATAATGTTATAGGTTAAATTGTTATTTTGATACTTAATACATTGCAGACTAGTGGAAATGGTCATTATTCATATTATTGTTTTAAAATAATTAATTAAAATAATATTAGAGAAATCTTTAGTGAATGGTAAGGATTTGCTATGACTGGCTAACTGTTTTATTATAGATATTTTCTTTTTATATTACTATGTCTGAACTGTGATGTGTTTAATAAACTGAAATAATTAGACTAGACAATCCATCACCATTCTGATCTCAAAATATATATTTTTATGTCAAATAAATCATAACAATCTATACAAAAATTTCAATATAAATTAAATATACATATGTAAGTGAGTGAATATCTTAATGTTAGTAAAACAAAATCATAATAGCATATAATTAAAGTTTATACAAATTACACTCCGCATCTTCAATAATTCATTTTATGAATTCAAAGACCTCCATACTTTTTGCAGAAGAGTTTACATAACATAGCTATGTTTGGTGGGTTTCTGCAAAGCTTCTCTTGAGATAGATCTTGCTGAATGAAACAATCTCCTAATGTGCACTTCAGTTGATTTTGGTTCATTTATTTTATTTAGTGAATAGTATATAACAGTATTTCTCTTGCTGAATTCTGGCTGGTCTCTTCCACAAAGCAATAGTTCTATATAATTTCCATATAACTGGATACAATGAGCAATGAAATGATTTACATTATTTTATAGCATCTCTGCATTTCACAATGAAACTAGTCCGCAATGAAATGGTTTACATTATTTTATAGCATCTTCTCTGTACTTCACAATGAAACTAGTCCACAATCTGCTCACTTGGCTAGAGTGAAGTGAATGGTGTGCTCCTCTACTCTTCCATAATAATATTTTAACACTGTCTCTAATGATCAAGAAAGAATGAGTGAATGAACCATGCAAAGAATAAAAACAAAATAACAATCTCCTGAGAGACGTCTTTTATACTCTACCAAGCTGCCCTATCTATAAGATGTTTTCATCATGGTTCAATTTCTAGATTAGCTGAAAACTTCACTGTGTTCCATAGCTTATTGACCAATTACAAACTTTTCAATACTTATCTTTAAAAGGGATTGCAATATAACAAAAGATAATATTCTGGCTAACCAACATACGATAATCTCCTAATTAGCTGACCTAATTATCTATAAATGAATTAATTACTTGTATAAAAATAATGTCATATCCACTCACCTAATTATAGTATAACTTTACAATTGATAATTAATAAAACATTTTATAAACTTTGTTTAAATTATTTAAAATCAATTTAGAATTAATGAGGCCAAATATATTTTATTTGTGCACATACTTATATATACATTCTGCCCAGTAAACAAAATGTTTTAAGAGCTTTCATTTTAAAAATTATTAACGAATTTTTAAATAATATACTGAAGCAAAAAAACAAACAAACTACATATTATCAAAAATAAGAGGTTAAAGTAAATAGTAATTAAAATAAAAACATTACAAGTTCATGCAACTGATTCATTGATATTTTGTTTTCTTTTTAACTTGCACAAAAACTATAAACATGATGTCAACAGAAGCTTCAGCATTTGTTGCTGCTTGAATCCATCTTTAAAATTATATATCACAAAGTAAAATTGGATAGATTTTGAATTTTTTATTAATGTTTTTATTAATAGATGCATTTAATTTTTTTTTATTTTTTGGTTAATTTATGAGTTTACACGGGATGATAAAGGCAGAAAATCTTTATCAGCTTTATAAGCTAATATAATAGATTACAAGTATGATGATAATTCAGATATCAAGGCCTTAAATGCAATATAAACATAATCATGTAATTGCAGAATATCGGTAGTAAGTTATTAATATTAATTTTTTTCAATAATATTTTAGATTTTATTATTTGATAAATTGTATAATTTATGAATTTGCATTTGTATTGGTGTGTGTGTATGTAGTATATAAATTATATAATATTAAATCATTTATGCACATTATTATACAGTATATAAATTTGTATTCAAAGATAACAAAAGTGGTTTTTGTACTGTGTAATTTTGAATCTCTGATCCAAGTTTGAGGCAACCTTATTTTATAGACAATGACAAAAGCTTTAATAATTTATTATGTTTATATTTGTATTGATATGTTTTCTCTTGCATGCTTGTATAACAAGTAATGATTTACATATATAGAACAGTGCAATGTAAAATTTAAAAATTGTTATCAAATGTACATAAAGGTTGCAGTTGATAAAACAATTACAAAATTTACTGGGCATAGAACCATGTGAAAATATAAACACTTAAAACCAATTAAGGGAGATTTCAAATGGTGTGTGTGTTGTGGTAGCCATAATGGTTATGCATATACCACATGGAATTGTATGCAGACAAAGAATCAAATTCTGATTCTTTCCTATGCATTGATACTCATGCTGTGAAGTTAGTAGTTTTGACACATCTTGCATCACATTATTTTTAAGTCTATAGCTAGCACATGAGCTATATGCAAATAAATTATATCTCTGTGGGACAATAAATATAACAAGATAGTATCACTGGTGTGCATAAAGAATATAAACATCACTGATGCACACAAAAAAAATATAAAATGAAAAGATGAAACTCATTTATTAGTGATGCAAACAGTAGCCTACAATTTCTAGTTTTAGATAGACAAGAAGCCAATTTCTATGATAATAAATGCATATTCATCTTTTGGAAATGATTTGTTTTGTATCTTTTATTAGGCTGAACCTTTTTTTTATAGATGCCTTGGTAACTTTTGTGGTATAAGATAAAAATAAAAAATTCATATGCGACTTATTTTGTATTATCTCAGATAAGAAGTATTATATATGGTTTGAAAGATAATTTTGTGAGGAATACAAAGAAATTATTGATGAAGATGTAATTTAAACTTAGTTAATGATAAATTAAAAATTTTGAACAAACAATAAAGTAATAATTATGTCAGATATTGAAATTTCTTTTTGTCCTTATTTTTTAAATGGTTATCACTATTTGTCTTAGACTTATTGTTTTTTCTTAGTTTTTTTAGTTTCTATCAATGTAAAGTTTTTTGCTCTACCATTATTAAAACTGAAGTCATTGTGAAAATTGTGTCTTAAATCAGATTTAAAAAAAATTCAATATGGCAGTCTGAACATCAAACAAATTAAATAAAAGTATGTTTTTTTTTTGTTTTTTACCTTACTTTTTTTTAAAAAAAAAAGTTTTCATGTATAAATATTTATGGGTGATATGAATGAAAGTTTATATATTTAATAAACATTTAAATATAATATTTTTATGAAATGTAAATTAATAAGTTTATGTTTATTTTGATAATAAAAATAGTAAACAAATTAAACATACTAATTAAGTCTTGCAAAATATATCTTTTTGTATTTGTTTTAGCAATATTTGTGCTAATATATAACCATTTTTTTTTCTTAGTATAACATTTACAACACATGATAACTACATCCATAAAATAATATAATAAATATAATAAATAAATAGTAATCAATTCAAGTGTAAACTATTTGACAAAGAAAATTTTATTTGCTTTTTAATTATATATATATATATATATTGTTATTATTGTTTATATTAATAAATTTTCATTTTTGTTAATTAAACCGAGTTTTCCATTATTATTAGCAATTAAATTATTATACTCATTTATTTATTGTTTATTTACATTTTTATATACATTGTAACTGGTAACGAATTCAGTAAGAAAGTTGTTAAAAAGTTAACTAATATTATAAATTAATAAAATATTTGTGGAGTAAATAATTTTAATACTATACAAAAGTTTAAATATTTATTAACTACTCAAAATCATATTAGAGTTTAAATAAAATCCATTTATAATTTAAACTATATTTTAATAATCTAAATGATGTAATTTTTTATATTTCATTCTAACTTAATATAAATTTTAAGAGTATCTCTCTCTCTATATATATATATATAAGCTAGCCTGAACGTTATGAGCATTCTACATGTTTTACTAATTTAAATATTATTACATTTGGCATCCAATGTTTTAGGCATTTTTTAAATACCATTACATTTTACAATCCATGGGAAGTCTTAATAAGGTCCTTATATATATATCAATCAAAATATTCTATATAAATACTAAAAAATTCAATATGCCTATATAAAATAAAAATAAAATCTTCACTATAGCCAGCTTACAGCATTTTACACCATCTTGAGTAGGGCGTAAAATGCCGTAAAACTATAGTGAAGATTTTATTTTTATTTTATATAGGCATGTTGAATTTTTTAGTATTTTTCTAGAATATTTGATTATTATGAAAAATAAAAAAGTCATATATCACATGACTCCACTTCTCTCTGAGGAGTGCCAAAAGCATGAAACCATAGTCAGGGGATGGGTGGTTGGTTTTCAGATAGAGATATTTTAAATGCTTTCTCTTGTTAAGCATTTATCTTAAAGCTTGTTGAGCAATTAGCAAAGCTTTTTGTCTATATCCTGAAAGCTTAATAAAAAAGAAATGGAGTCATGTGATATATGACTCTATTTTTTATTGACTATTTATAGTCTTTGCTTTTTAGCCTTAAGCTATGTTATATTGCGAAGACTTTTAATATATGGTTTGGCTGAAGATCTCTCATCCCCATATAACTATTTGAGTTAGATAGCTGGGTTTGAAGACATATAGGTGCCTGAAAACTTTAGATTTTCTACTCAATAGTCATCTCTTAGATAAATGCTGGCTTTGGGTTGGTGTTTTTAGATCTAGTATCTGAAGCTACCCTAGCACTTCTCTGAGGGGTGCCAAAATCATGGAATGATGGTCATGAGATGGGGTTTGTTTCCAGATAGAGATATTTTAAATGCTTTCTCTTACTAAGCATTTATCTCAAAGCTTGTTGAACAATTAGCAAAGCTCTTTGTTTATTTGATTATTATATTTATTTAGTTTGATATTATAGATTTCTGAAACATTATTTCTAAATAATTTTTGATTTCTGAATTTTAATCGAACAGATAATAATTTTTTTTTTTAAGTGTCATAGCAACGACCGGGATGTGAACCCACAACCCAGGCAACTTCCTGCAAGTGCAAGGCAGTCACGTTGACCCCTCGACCACCAATGCAAGACAACAGATAATAAATTAATTTGTAATTTTATATATTCAAAAAAATATTTGATTTTTTTTCCTCAGGTAATTTAATTAAAAAGTGTACTTTCTATTTATATCAGAGTTTGATATGTCAAAGAAAATGATTTTTTTCTAAAAAAGAAAATTAAATTGTTTGTGGTAAACAGAAGTAAATTCCTATAAGAATAAAAATACACTTTATTTTAAAACAATTTTAAAAATATATTTTGTGGAATAAGATATAAAAACAGGATATCTTCTATAAAAATACAAATTACTAATAACTTAAATCTAGAATTGTAGAGCAATTAATGATATAATTATACTGAAAACAACCACAGAATGGAGAACTAAAGAGTATTAGTTGAAAATTTTGCATAATGGATAGATAAAAAAAAAAAAACAATTTCGATTGAACTTCTTGCCTATCTCTAAAGTGTGATCAATTAATATATAGAAGTAACAAGCCATCTCCATTAGCTAAAAATATATTAACAGATTTGTGAAAATCTACCAAGTTATAGATGATTAATTAAATATAGAAGATGACCACAAAAATCTTAATCTTATGTCAAAATTGTCTCAGAAATTGGTAATAATTCTGCTAGAAAATCCATAACGAATTTATTTGTAAACCAAGGAAGAATATATTATTCCAAGTGATTATATGATCTGAAAGAAATTCTTAGCCATAAAAGTTTATTTAATTAAAAAGTTGTCATTTAAAATTTTTATGATAACTGACAAGAATTCTGAGAGAGGTTATTTTTGCAGCACTAACTCAAATACTGAAGGTATTATATTTTAATAAAATATGGGTTATTCTCTATTCAAAGCTAGCTAACTTAAATATTTAAATCACTTAGAAGTATTTGAATCTAATTTATTAGTCAATATGATAATGATTTGCTACATATTATTTCTAGTCTTGTATTTAGTTAGGATATTGCTCCAAACATCAATATACTTCTAAAAAGTTATTGAATAATTTTATATACTGAAACAGTAGGATCTGCTTTGCAGATCTTCGTTTCATCTTTTCTCACCTCTTTCCTACCCTCATACCTTAGTTTAAACCCCAATGTATCATAGTATGTCTGCAATGTGCTTATATACCAAAAATCCCACCCAATTTTAAACCATGAGTACAATGCTCGTGTTATATATAATTGTATAACTCATGCCCAATAAATAAAATGTTATAAATTATGTGTATGTTCACATAATTTAGATTTATTTAAAAAGTAGGTTATATAGGTTGTAATTGTGCACACACTGTGATATTTATTTTAAAACTTATGTTAGAACAATAAATTGTTATTTAAAATTATTTTGTTTGAATCTGTTTACAAAAATATATTACAGTCGTATTTGATTTAAAATAAAATTTATATTCATTTCGTAAATAGATTCAAATATTGAAAATTAAAAGTAAAATAATTTTCTTTTAGATTTAATAAAAATCAGCCATATATTTTCTGTTTAAAATGAGGGTTGGTAGGAACAATAGTTTTAATTATTTAATGTTATAGAAGCCTATCTAGAAATGCAGCAGATGTCCACTTAAGGTATTTTCTTTCAATTAGCAAAAGTTTGTTTTAATTAAATCAAAGTTGTAGTCCGAATGTCAACAGGGAAATTAACAATAGAAATTAATTAAAATTTTGTTGAATTCCTTTAGATATTCGGATAGGATTGATTACAGCTGATAAGTGGACAAATTTTGGAATATTTTTGTAATGCTTCAGGGCAGTTTTATTGTGTATTTTCACTATATATAGGAGGGTTTTCTTTTGTTCTTTATTCTAGACATTACTCTAGCAATTATTCTAAGAGAGTCTAGATATTCAAAGATTTCTAATATTCGAGCAATTATTCTAACATTCTAAGATTTCTAAGCACATTGCTGAGCTGTCTAAAATAATTGTTGCTGAACTATCTGAGACTTTTGGACTCAAATAGCTACATGCCTGCAAATTTAAGTATTTGAAGCCCGGTTTCATCTTCAAATAAATTTTACCGTGTTCTCCAATCTCTCTTGAAATATCTATGAATCACCCAACCTTTAAAATTGTTAGCTTTGAAATGACGGAGTAGATCCAGCAAGAAGGCTATTTTCCCCTCAGAAATGGCCAGACACTGCTCCATACCATCTAATGCTGTCACATAGGAACCCTGAAACTGCTGCTGCTGCCAAAATATAAACAATACCAGAGTTTGCTGCTGAATCGTATAAAACCTGCCGACAATCAATCTACCTGAAACTACCTGCAAATGCTTCTCCAGAAGTAACCCCAACATTAACCCAAGAGCTCTTGTGATTCTCTCCTATAATTAATATGCTATAGCTATTTAAAATGTTTTCCATCTACTTTATTTTTCTTTACTTTATCATGTATTCCTTTAAAATGTTCTAATATAATCAGTAATTTTGCTCTCTATCCTTGGGTTAATATTTTATATTTATTAATCTTTCTCTTTATTTTATTATGATAGTGTGCCAGAATAGTCATTGACTGAGTGAATTATTCCCTTTGTTGAAAGCATGATGCTGATATTAAGACATTTTAAAATTATAAATAATTTACATTTTATTATCTTGTGAATCACTCGTTCAAGGACTATTCTAATTTTAGTCAATATGTAAAATAATTTAATAGTTTAGAATTTACATTTTATTGATTTTAATCTATTATGAGAAATGTGCGGGGTCAATAATTAAATGTGTCACAAATGCATGATTGCGTAAATAAATCTATGCTTTCTTTTCAAACCTGCAAGCATGCATTTTCCTATTTTAAAATATACTCTGCTTTAATTTCAAAGTTCGTAATTGAAGTCGAGAATGGGTGGACTCTCTTTAAATAATTATTGGGGAATTGATTAGGCATTTTTTCAATCTAAGTAAATCCCTTTTTGTATGCTTTATAAACATTAGTTGAGTATTGCTAGTAAGTGTATTGGTTGTCGAGACCACTTTGTTTCTCTCCAAGGGCTTTAAACAGCCAAGACCATTTTCCCTTTTCACTTTCTGCAGTTCCCAGGCAGAGTGTGTACTCGAATGTCACACCTGGGAATTATATGCAGCTATCACCCATTCACTAAGTTTTAGATGAGTCCAGACTTCGACTGTCCATGACAACACATTCCTATGGATCAACGGCGAGACACCCTCCGTAGTCATTTCACATATTCACTATAATTTTGCTTATTTATATTTTACAAAGCATCCATGATTTAAAACGTATTACACCCTCCATCCTTTAATAAATACCTTATTAGCAATACCAACCTCCCAATATAACTTTAATTATAATTATAAAATAAATGCCTTGATCACATCCCCACTTTATCGCTTAATAAGCTTCGGTCTGTACTATTCTCAAAATCAAGAAATATTATATTAAACATTAATGTTCAAATGTTTTATTAAACTTTTATAATTTACTCAAAGCACCTCGCACATCTTCCCATCTCTTTTAAGCACATTATCATAATACTATATTAGCCCGAGGTATAGAATATGTACTTACAACCTTTTAATGTAATTTTTATGGAATGTTGTGCTAACAGCCATATTAGTAAGCGTCCCTGTATCATATAAGCAGACAGTGTGCATTATATATTTTAACAGTCAATGAAAAGGGTCTTTAATGTAATCTGCGCTACACAGGTGCCATCTAGGCATTTGAACCTAGAAAGATTTATATAGTAGGCAGATACGTAAGTTAAGATTCAAAAAATTTTCTTATATATATTATTCTGACCATTTGCCCAAGGTCACTAGCTCATAGAGTAGCAGAGATTTAAACATTTTTATAAGTTTTAATAGATTTGGATTCTCAAAATATATTAATATTTAAAACAATAAAATAAAAGAAGCCACTGCCAGTAATTAACACACAATTAGATTTTATTAATGCACATTTAAAATTTGAGAAATAAATTTATTTTTAGATTTTAACATTAATAATTTTTTTAAATTTAAATTCAAATTACTATTTAAATAAACCGCATAGATGGATATTTAAATTATATTTTACTTTAGCATGTTGAGCATAGATAGTCTACATAGATTTTTTTTCCACTTAAAAACTTATCAAAACATTCATTCAATCTCAGACTAAAAGTTCGTAGCCAACCCAATGTCAGCTTCCAGATATATATTTGCAACTAATGTAATATGAAGATGCTAGCATAAAACCACGCTGACAGGAATGTGCATCTGACAGCGTGATATTATTTGAAGGAAATGATCCATGTCCAGAACAGGAAAGTGCATCTGCCTGACTAAGGAATCATGTATATAATTATTTTTAAAGAGTGCTACGTATAGGGGAGAGCGGTCTTTCTGCTGTCTTATAAATCCCTGTCCATAGAGCTAGAAGGGGTCAATGGTGCAGGAAATACATCTGTGACCATTTCAACGATATGACTGCTTCTTTGGGGTCATGCATTCAGTTGGGCACGTTGCCCTGTATGCTAAACACCCTTCCCATTACATTAATATAAACACCCAAATATCCCTCCACCAGCATTGCCCTAACTACAAAACAAATAGCCTGAAATTAAAATCCCTTAAATTAAACATAAATGAATTTAAACAGTTATTAATCTTTATCCATGTAGCTATCTACACCCAACTTTAATTTAATACATTTTATTTAACAGATAGGAATAAATAACCTAGTTAAATACAAACATAAATAATTAAATTTAAAAAAATGGAAATGATTGAAATAGCAAACGTATATAAAAACAAATATTTATAATTGATTTAGAGTTCTATTCTTGGTCAAATAAGAGTACATTCATTTATATTATTATTATTATTATTTTTTGATTGATTACTTAGTGACGTTATATGGTAATTATTTAAAAGAAAGTTCAATTGGTAAAAGTTTATACTTTACGGATTCTGCAGATTTTGAGATCCATCTTCGTGATCACTTATGTAGATTGTTTGTTCTTCCTTTTTAAAAATGAAGCCACTACTTGCCATTCCTTTTTGGTCCCTAACTGTCATAGGGAGGTCTCAGCTGGTTGTCTGGAAAATTAAATTTATTGCAGACTTCCCCATCATGAAAATCTGCAATATAGCTAGTTATAACGACATATTCATAGTCAGCTCTCAGATCACAATTATAATAATAATTTGGCTTTTATATTTTTATTAGTCTCTTATCATCCAATCTTTGGATTCAACTGGCAAGATGTCACTAATCCTCTGGTGTTTCAATTACGGTCTGTGCTGACATTTCTGGTGTTTGCATTGGTCCTTTAATTTCTTTGTACTCTCTTATCTGACCCTTTAATTTATTTTAAATGCCTCAAGGGTTAGTTTGCTTTCGAACAATCATTTAATTAATAAAACAATCATTTCCATTTTCTAAGATTATAGAAATCAACATTATTTCTATTTCCAAAAATATCAAATCTTTATATCTTTACTTTTTTTACAAAAAAAAATACTTTCAAATATTTTTATTTATTTTTAAAATAGTTTTTAAAGTTGTCCATCATGCGATCTATATATTCGTTAAACAGTTTTTAAATTTCAGTTTTTAAGTTTTTTTTTTTTTTTTAAATAAATCAATTTTTATTTATGATCTTTTATTTTCATTTTAAAATAATGTGACGGGATATTATATTCCGTTACAATATATTTCTTGCTATATAAATAAATCTTTTAAATCTTATAAACTAATTTTGATCTTTTATTTTATTGATCCCTATCACTGTCTCAGTCTATATAGCTATTTTATACATTTCTTTTGTACCATCCATAAATGTTAATTAGCAACCCAACTTATCTCGTAGTATAGAGTCTCTTTGTTTCTCCCTGACCACCAGACACCAGTAAAGGGATATACTATTAATAGCATCACATGCGTTATCACATAGATGGTGCTGTGGAATTTGGACTTTAGATTCGAACATGGTATATCTAAAAGGCAACCCCTCCTAGAGTGTTCAGTTTTAGGTTTGGGGTTTGAATTCTGCAGTGTGTTAGCGAGATAGACGAACCTGACTGTTACAATACACTAATACCCATTTTTATATATTTGATTTATTTTATTAGTTAATTCTTGGCAATCTTTTTTTCTTGCTCCATATTTTTAGATTACTTATTTTGTCACTGATTTAACTCATCTACTTTTGTTAACACAACACTGGAAAGTAAATGGAAATATTATGATGAAAAGAATGTCCCAAATAAATATTTTTCCTTCTTGAAAAATGTAGCTATTACTGTAGAGAAAGATAATTAAATTACACACATATATATATTGTAACAAGATGGGAAAGCTGAGGTGGTTGATGGTGATGGACCTGGGGTGATGACAAATCATCATCATTCCCAACTAAATTAAATTTAAAATTTACAAAAAGTATAATATTTAAGATATATTATATTAAAAACATGGTTAAAGTAATGTTTAACATGAATTAATATATAAGTAATTTTATCTATTAAGAGAGCATGAGATCAAAGAGATCTCTGATATAGATCAGCCAGCTAATTCCTTAAAGCACCTATGATTAACTATAAATCCGCCAGCATTATCAATTAGTAAAAGTAAGCAATATTCAAAATGACCATTCATCATCATAAATGATCATTAATAAAATACATCTTGTGACTGGATTTGAGTAATAAAAAATGTAAATCAACAGTCGATCTGGTGACTGGATATAAAATTGATCTTCTGTAGACCAGGCTAACTATTGAGCCTTTGCCAGCTTGGGCAATTATTTAAACATTAATTTGGATGCACCAACTTAAGTGCTCATCCATCAGTATACATAATCATAAAAACAATAATGCTGGGATATTAAAACATGCTGACCATCATCAATGCTCTGGCTACTTAGTACCATTAATGTACTGGCCAACTAAAAACTTAAATTCTAAGACTAAACTAAAATAAAAGGTAGTGCATGGGCTTTGAAGAGTATAATCTTATGTGCCAACTAAGATGATGGTTGATCATCATGAAATGCCCCAAAGCACTAAATACATCCCCATTTATATATCAGCCATATACTTAAATCTACCTCAATGAACATGAGATCTATAATTGTTACAGTGACCAAGAGATGATGCAATACAATTTTTAACAAGTGAATACAAGTTTATTAATAACAATATAAAAAAATGATATAATGTGGTTCTACAATTAGAAACCTTCTGATTTTGATTAATGTACAATAATAATAATAAAAATTATCACATTGTGATTTACAGTGGTTACTGTACAAAATTCAAATTATTATTATGGTTTACAATAGCTCTTAATGAATTCATTTACAACACACACATATATATAATCTCCACACATATGGGCAGTACAATTGATTATTCATATAAATGAAGATTATTTTCTATCATATTTGATAATAGCAAAAATTAATTTTCCTTTTTATAGGACAAGATTTAATATATATATATATATTAAATTGTAGACACACACAGAAGTCTACCTCATAAATTTCATTTTTGTTGAAATAAACTTATTAAAAATTATTTTTTCATACAAATGCATGCACATAATATGGATAAATAAAATTATAGATGATACAAATGAATTATAAACACTTTCATAAAAAAAAATAAAGTCAATATTTTTTTCAGGTAATTGTTTTGATTAATTAATTATCGACAGGATTTTAAATTTAAAATGTCTTTCTTTTCTTTTTTTTTCTAAAAGATTTTTGAAATCCATTTTTTCTTTTAAAACATAATAATTCTTTCTGTATATAGCTATGATTATCATAGATTGTTTCTCTAAAAGATTTTAAAATATCTTTTAAATGTTAATTTTCACTCTTAGATTATTTTTAATCCAAGCAGAGTTATTTATTTGTGTTACTTTTTAAAAATATATATAGATTTTAATTAAACAAATTTAAGATAATACTGTTCTATATTATATATCTCATTTTTTTAGAATGTCATTTTTGAATGAATTATTTAAAAAAATCTTATTTAAAATTTAGTTCATGTTATATATAATGATACTCACCATTGTATATACACTTATCTGGGCTTCTCTGCATACATAAATGAACAGCATACATTTACCAATTCTTCAAGCTTTCTCTTGGTAAGCTTGGTTTTTGGTCCATCATCAAAATAGACATAATCTAGATAATTTTCAGCATCAGGAAAGACATTCAAATAATTTGTTGGCATGCCATGAGCTATCCTTTGTCTATGGATTAATGAGCTTTAGGCCATTAATCTGTCTGGGCATTTAAGGATAATGATTGATTTGAAGTGACCCTGGCTTCAGGTGAATCAAAACTCCTCCATAGAACCAATAGACTGCTGCTGGAACCAATAGACTGCTGCTGGATCTCCTGCCTTGATTTCTACTATATCTCATGGGAGCTCTGTATAAATCTGCCATCCATCTCTCTGGTGAGCTAAAACCAACTTTGCAACTGGCCTATTAGCCAACTGCTTCTCAAAAATTTAAACCAGACTGAATTGATATTTTTACCAGCCCTTTTATAGAATTATTTGGAGGTGATAAAACACCTTAACTGAAAACAGAGATTTTTTGTCTAGTCCTTATCTTTTTAAAAAGATCACAAATCCTTTCAAAAGAAACTTTCAAATTTTATCAAAGGTATGATCTACATGTTTTACTTAGAAAATTAAAAAACTTCAACTATAAACCATGCTTATTTTTAAATTCAAAATCAGAATTATAATAATACAATTATCACTATTTATTTTGACCTTTTTAAATGTTTTAATTTATAATAAAATTCTGTTTTAAATTCAGAGTTATTTACCCCTTTATTTTATTTTTATTCCCAATGAATGTAGAAAAATATCTACAAATATTTATGTCTATGTTTATTTCTACTTTTCCTTTTCTTGATATATATTTATATATATGCAGACAACTATGTTGCTGTGTTCCATGTAATACAACTGGTTACATTGCCCCACTCTAAGGAAAAAGGAAAATAAAAATGAAACACCTTTCTAACATTATTTTACATAACCTACATGTAAAATCAAAGAAAAGTTCATATCTAAACTATGCTTTTATCAATTTTTTTTAGAGATTTGATAGACATATGGCAGTTAACAGAATGAATAGTGATCTGAAATTTTGAAATAGATAAAGAATTCAGCCATTGGCCTATAAGTACACAATCTACTATGATAACCAAGAAAACAACCTCAATTAAGACACTATAAGCTACTACAACTCTTGATAAAGGGTAATGCAAAAATATTTGTAAAGCTCTCTTCCATGGAGGTGCTGTAAAATACAAAACTATACTGTATTTCTCTGAGTCTTATGGGATGGGAAATAGAAGCTATGCCTTGCTCCTTTTCTTTGAAGACTTATAGACTGGAATCATGGCAGGACTACATTAACTACACTGAGATTAATAATATAAAATACAAAAATGGGCTGGAGCAAATAGCTGTGGTAGAACTCCACATGCAGTTGCATGAAAACATTGCATTCTCAAGCCAATGACAAAATCTCCAAACATCATCAGAATTGAAAATACAGTTAAACAAACTTCAACAATCAAAGACATAATCCAATCTCCAAAATCACAGATTTTTTATTTAACTCTGAACATGAACTTCTTTAAACATACATGAAAACTACTATTTTATAATTTATAATCATCATCACTCTTGTCACATATTTCACAGTAATTTTTAAAATTAATTCTGCATAAAATGCATACTTTTTTTTCTCAATTGTGGTTTAAGATCAAGTTCATAATTTTGAAGTGATGATCACCAGTATGTGATCATCATCAGCTTTATATTGGGAAGTCATTTATAATGATTGCCACTGTACATGATCATCATTGACCCTCAGTTAGGTAGCCATTTGTAATGGGATGGGTATTAAGGAGGGTCAATCCAGGAGTGGTTGGTGGGGAATTTGATTTGAGGTGATGCAAAATCATCATCACTCCCAGTCAATTTAATATGAAATATCAAATTAATTATTAATGTTTAATAATCATAAATATATAAGTAATTTTATCTATTAAAAGAGTATGATATCAAAGAGATACTCTGAGTTGAATCAGCTAGCTAACTCCTTAGAACAACTATGATTAACTATAAATTCACCAGCATTATCAATAAGTAAAAGTAGGTAATACTCAAAATAACCATTCATCATCATGAATGATCATCAATAAAATACAACAATAGTTCTCTTATGACTGGATTTGAATAATAAAAAATATAAATCAACAGTCAATCTGGTGAATAGATTTGAAATGGGTCCTCTGTAGATTAGGCTAACTATTGAGCCTTTGCCAGCTTGGACAATTCTTTAAACATTGATTTAAATGCACCAAATTAAATGTTTATCCATCAGAATACATCATCATAAAAACAATAATGCTGGGATATTAAAATATGCTGATCATCATCAATGTCTAGCCACTTAGTACCATATATGTATTGGCCAACTATAAACTTAGTTTCTAAGACAAACTAAAATAAAAGGTAGTGCAGCCACATTTTACTTTGTAGTTAACTGCAGTGCTTTGAGTTCAAAATGAAAACACCATAATGTTTTCTTCAAGCTTATTTGCTTGTCTAGTCATACAGATCTGACTTGTATGATTATACAAGCAAATGAGCTTGAATTGATAACATTATGGTGTTTTCATTTTGGACTCAAAACTCTATAGTTAACTAAAAAGTTAAAAGGTGGCTGCTGCAGGTTTGCTTTAGATCATAAGATCTAGGTGCACTACTCTCAGATCCAAGGCTCTTACTGATAAAAGCCATAAGCTAGAAACTAGTCTGGAGATATTGGATGAGTAGGCATTGGATGGGGATTTTATTCACAAATCTTTTTGCATCCATTGATTACTTCAGCTTGCACTGAATGGCACTACTATATGGAGAGTTTTGCCTCTGTGTTAAATCTTAGATATGCTGATGTCATCATATGCAGACAAAAATTAAAGACTCCAATACTCTCTTTAAGAATTTTTTTTTAAAAAGGGCAAAGACTATAGCAACTAGATTAGAAACTGAAATCCAATTTATTGAAGCATAGAAATGATTGTCAATTTTTTGTATTATTAGTAAAGAATTTGTAATCAAGAGATTCATTGTAGACTAATACTAGGCAGAGAATTTCAGTGTAAAACTGATTGTTTTTTATCCGGAGAAACATCTCTTTACAAACAAATATCAGAAATATTCAAATTATGTCATTTTTTATGATTCTTTATATATGTAACAAGAGTAGAAGTATTGATGCATTCAAACTGTTCTGCTGGGAACGATATTTAACAAATTTATGGACACGAACACCAACAAAAAGATGTGTACATTTTATCAAATTCAAACTCTAGCTTATTAGGTTGAAATTGTATTATTTTGGTAATATCATGAGATAAACTACTTTATTAAAAAAGAATATAATATTTACAAAAATTGTGGCAAAGGAAGAAAGTGTTTTTAAATAATGAAGTGGATAAAATTCATGATCATAATAATGGATGTGTTTTTGAGGGCCTGGAAAACTAAACATATGATAGATCATTTTGAAAACATGCAATTCATATAATTGCCAGCTCTCAAGGAATCATTGAGAAATCTAAAAGCAATAATAATTGTAATATATATTTTTAAGAGAATCAGTAAAATAAATGTTTTAAAAGATAACAGATTTTAACATTAAAAAAGAAAAAAGTAATGAAAAAAAAGTAAAGCTTATTATAAGGATCAAATTTTTTATAAAGATATGTTTCAGATTTGAAAAAAAAATCGAGTTTTACTTAGCCCAGATTTATAGACTGCTTACTAGGATAATGCTTTTGTTAAACTTCTTATTTAAAATAAACCTTAAAATGCATAAATGATGTTTATCCTCTAATACAGTCTTTATTACTATTGCCTTACCAATATAAAGGAAAACAAATTACCTAATCAAATTAAAATGTAGTTTCTTTTCTATCATGCTCACATTAACATAAAATACCTTATTTTAAAATTCCTTCGAACATTTTGTTACGGAGGATACTTATTATGTATTCTACTATTACTTAACTGAGATATTCAAATTTATGTCAAAATGATTTAATGAATGAGAATCCCTCTATTGCATACTCATTATTTATTTAAATTTTATAGATATGCAAATTTTATTTACAAATGCTGTAGTTTTAAGTAATACTTATAAAAAATATTTTGTTCTTAAACAATTTCTTAATACTACTCATGAACATAAGTTTATATTTTCATTGCTGTGTTTGCTTTAAACATATGATTGCTTAAAGTCTACATTTAGATTAAACGAAATATAATGATTTGTGGTCTAATAATCCCAGCAGCTGTGCAGGTAATTAATGAGATCCATTCTAGTCAACATACATAATAGAGCTATTCATTCACACACACGCACACACACACTCCAATGTTTTCTCTGTGTGCTTGAAAAAAATGTATTTATCATATATATGTTTTTTATTTAGAAAAAGTGAATACTTGGATATTAAGTTCACATGAAAATTTATCTCTAAAGGGAGATTGGTCAATGAAAAATAATAAATGGAGTGTTAATATTTTGATTTATATAAAGTGAAATATCTATTGACATTATTAATATTACAATAAACATACCTCCCACATATAAGCGTTATTATTCTGCGTCTGTACATCTGCTGTGTGTATAATTCGCCCCAAAAAAGGTCCAAATCTTGTTCCTTTACATAAAATATTTTTTTGGCAAAAAACACCACAATGGGCTGCTCTATTTAATCTTCTTTTCAGGATGATTAAACCTTTATTGAAAGAAAATGAAAAAAATTAATCTATTAAGAAAATTAAATAGAGTATTTAATTTTAAAATATACGTATATATATATATATATTAACTATTATTCATTTTTATTTTTACATTACATTTAATTTGCCTACCTATAAATTCAAGTTAAATTTTTAGTCCAAAGCAGATAAATTAATGAAACAGTAGAATATTATAATCAAGGAATAAGATCTGCCCACTATTAGTAATAGATTTCCCTAGTTTTTCATTCACTTAATATTATTTATTAGTTTCTCAATTTTAGAATCACAATTTATAAATTTTAATATTCAGTTTATATAAACCGCTTGTGCCAGAAGTAAGTTCAGCAATCAAGATAACAAAAAGCTATTACCATGCAAGTAATCCCCCCCCCAATATATATATATATATAAGCTTTTAAATCAGTCAATTGCAAAATAAGTGCTTGTTAGGGTACTATTTTGTATTTTGTAAATAGTTTATAATGTTATATATGCATATATTGAAAAAAAATATTCATGGGTTGAAGATGTATTATAATTTAAAATAGCTTTTGAAAATAATCATGAAGATATATATATATATGAAAACAGTCAATACCTAAATAATACCAAACAATACCAAAATCTTAATCTGTTTGTTATTAAGACAACCTTTTTTGTATGTTGAAGATGAGGTATAACACAAAAAAGGTTGTATTGATAAAAGATTGAGATTCTTGGTATTGTTTGACATAATTTAGGTGAAGTCTGCTTTCATGTATTTACATTCATAAACCAATATAACTTCGAATATTATTAGCTTTATATATATATAATTTTTCGAAAAACAATACAATATAATATATAGTAAACAATATTTTAAAAACAAATATCTACTATAATTCAATAGTACTTTCAACTATCTAAGTAGTCGTTATCAACTATATTCAAATTCTATTACAAAAATCGTTATAAATGTATATTTATATGAATATAATTGATAATTGACTACTTAGATAGTTGAAAATACTTCTATTAAATTATAGTAGATATTTGTTTTTAAAATATTATTTACTGTATTAATTATTGTATTGTTTTTTCAAAAATTATATATATTTTATTATAATTGAAATACAGACATTGATTAATATATATATATATATATATATAATGAAATGTACACACATTGCCATCTCTAGTTTTCTTGTAGTGTATAAATAGCTAAATAAAGAAAACAATTAGTAATCTATTTAATAAAATATATTTTAAGGGATTTAAATACAGACTTTTAAGCATCCTTCAACTATCCACACTATCTCATACCACTGATACACATGATCACACACATGTAGAAAGGAAAAATAATCATCAATATACATATTTCATGCTAAACCAGCACTAATCAATTGGTCCAGATCATCATCTTCCACAATTATGTATAACCAATGAACCTGAAATAAGTGAACCATTTACTTATTAAATTTTAAAATGAAATATTTTTGTTTATATTATTGTCTAATGATAACAATGCCTTATTAGAATTAGAAGAAAAAGAATCACATGTTCACAAGCCAGTGTTTGAAGGAAGGAAAGAATTGCATTTTATATTACCATACCTACAGAAACAATTTTAGCAAGAACCCACAGACCTTTTTTTGCTTAAAAATTTGTGTTTATTTTACCTTATTTTTCTAAATACATTCAAGTCATATAGCAAAGAAATATCAACTGTAGGTAAAACAATTTAGAGAGGGAAGCATGGGTTCCTTCTTCATTTGGTATCTTTATGATTAAAACAAAATTGGATATCACAAATGCTATACTGACTGCCATAGAACTAAGGTTATTGAATTCACCATGGATTATAATATCAACATGAATAATAATTGGATATCATAATGATTCATAATGTGTTATTGCTTTTATAAGCTTGTGTTTACAAAAATGTAATACAGAGAGCATACCAATAACTCAAACAAGTTCTTACAATGTTATGTTACATATGACTTGCTTTATTGATTATAATTTTACCTTTATGGCTTTGGCTATGCTGAGGCTATTAATATATGATAGATCTGACTTTAGTTCAGTCCCATATAGATATTTAAGTTAGATAGCTGGAGTAAAATACATTTTTATGTCTGAAAACTTCAGAGTTTGTTATGTATGAAATAAATGCTGGGTTTTAGGTTGATATTTTAGATCCAATATCTAAATATTCTAGTTTTTCATTGATGTGAGCCATAAGCTCAAAACCAATTGGTCTGGGGATAGGAATGTTCTGGATAGAGATTTTAAATATTTTCTCTTACCACACATCAATTAAGAACTTGTTTGAGCTATTGGTATGCTCTCTGTATTACATTTTTTATTAAGATCATCATTTATACATATATTATTTAAATTAACTTTAGCTAGTTAGTATTATTATAATGTTTAATATATCAAACTTCATTTAATGTTTTATAACTTATAAAAAAATTTGTTCGTGTTATAATATATATCTACTAAGAAAATATGGGAAGGTATTATTTAATTTGATATCATAAAATAGTAGAAATGTAAGTAACGCACTTATAACAATATTTGTTTTTGTTATATAAAATAAATTTAAATTGTTATTTGTTAATAATCCTGTTAAAATTAAGTTTAAATCCAAGGAGGTCTCTGATTTATTTAAATTATTTATTTTCTGAAACAAAATAAGATTGAATACACATACCCATATACATATATCATATTAATTTAATACCCTGATTAATTGGTTGAAATTAATTTTAAAAATCTTTTGAGATTATATTAAGTATTATTACTACTGTGGGATATTGATGGAAACCTCTGAAGAGAGTTAAATGTAAAATCTACCCTGAGTTCGAATACTGAACATAACGGAACAATCTATAAAGGTGAAGATTGGATAAATTAATCTAAGTTATATCTGTGTTAAATATTTAATACTAGATTATCTCGTTTAAAATGGATTCAATCTTGGATTAAAGTTAAATCATATTATTCATAGCATTCTATATGAAGACCCTAAATCTGATTATAGTTAGATGCGACCACCATGATTCCTTAAGGGAATACGGACCATTACAATATATGTATATATTGTGTTATTGTGGTATAGATGTATCATACTATTGTTTAAAATTCTCAAAATTAGTCTCTCCGTCTATATATTAATAATCAATACAAACTAAAATTTCACAAAAGAAAAAAATCTTATATATAAAATCTTTATTTCCTCCGTTGTCTAACTGGTGAATGTATTAATGTTTATCCAAGATTATGTGTCAAATTCACAATGAGGTGTATTTTTCAACCAAAAAATTATTATTTGTTCTGCCATTAAACTATAATAATTTTTCATAACCATTTTATGCAAAGGAATAAAACTTTTTGAAGGAAAAACGTTCTGAAAAAATCAAAGTGCTTTTAACTACAGCTGAATAGGTATTGTATTTAAATTATGAAGAAAATGTGATTACAGTACATAAATTCATGTTTGAAATGTGACATTTAGTGAAGAGAAAAATAGATGCTATAGTACTGTATTTACATCCAGTAAATAATATTATTATTATTACAAAAAGGATGTTTTTTTCAGGACATTGTTTTTTTTATTTATTTAGAGAGCACTCCAGTAAATAATTTTTTATTTAGAATTGTATTTAACGATATCAAATGCACATACAGGTAACCACTGCATTTTAAATCAAGTACATTTTCCACATTTATTTATATAATATTAAAATCTTTTGTTTAATTTACATTAAATATTTTAAAAAAATTGTTAAAACAATTTTTAAAAATGACGTCTTTCCATAGGCAACTAATTAAAAAAACTATTACAAAAACGCTGTCAAATTTTGCAATTGCAGGCCATGTACATTTCTCTCATTTATTTATATAATATTTACATTTTTTGTTTGCTGCCAATTCATATATCTAAACAACGACCTTTCAAAAGGCCAGATACATCTGGTATATAAATATTTTCTGATGAATAACTTTCTTTACGAATAAACTATTTTATTTATTTATTTATTTTTCAATTAAATGTAGAAAGGGTGGGGAGACAAATAACAAAATGTATTAGCTAAATTATTAAAAATTAGGGGGAGCTTCAAGTCATTTTATTTATTTCCAATGCTGCTATTTAAATTAAGCTTAGAATGTTGTATGTAATACTGGGTTAAAAAGTTAGTTGTAATGTTTAATTGGTTATAATAATAAACCTTTAAGACTCTAATCTGAAGCAACTTAAAAAATTAAATTGATAAAAATGTATCTCCCATAGCAAAAAAGAATAGAGCAACATGAAGACAAATTAGTTACAGATATGAAGAAAATATCTCAGACAATAAAATATGGCAAGAAGATAAAGAATCAATCCAGAAAATCTGATAGAAGAAAGGATAATGAAAATAATTAGGGAATATGATAATGAAATTAAAAGAAAAGCAGATGAACATGTGAAAAAAAAAGTAATATCAATTGGTGAAAAAATCAAATTTAGAAAGTAATCCAAGAAACTATGAGGATGATTCATGAGGAAGGGATAATTTTTTTTGGAAAAAATGGAATAAAATGCATATAATGAAAGAAACTCAGAAAAATATTTTAAGATTAATAAGAAAGAAATAGACCAAAAAAAGTCTCATTTATATTGTAACACAAAAATATTTACTCTGAGTTATATACAATAAAATTATCTAATTTTTGAAAAAAAAAATTTTTTCAAATGAGAATGCAGGAGAAATTATGTGAAATAATTGAATAGTCTAAGGAGTTATTTCTAATTCTAACAGTAAAGAGCAATTGGCATTTGCCTATTTTATTATCAAGATCCATTCAAAAAGTAGCAGAATTTCTCTATATTTTATGAAGCATATAAAGAAACAATCTTAAAGAAACTTCTAGACAAAATAATGCCAAAATGGAATTCCATATCAAGTAAATGTTAGAGAGCTTTAAATTGGGACTACCTGAAAGCAACAAATAGAAGGATTATTGAGTAAATGACAGAACTTTTAAATACTATCTATATAAGTACTCAGATACAGAAAGGGTTGACTAAAGAGGAAAATAAGTTTAACTTTTAAAGCAAATCTTCCTGCTCCAAAAGAGATTATGAATGTTAACAACATCGTTTAAGAAAGAGCTTAGAAGATTGTTCTGGATATATTCTAATGTTATTCTTGACCATAGGGTTTTATTATTCTGATTTCAAGTAAAATCAGTAAATATGTAATATACACATGGTAAAATTTTCCTATTAATGAAATTGATCTCTAATCTGTACTGATCCTTAACTCATTAACTAACTTTTGTTATCAAGTTACATTATAAACTTTAGTGGCAATTTAAATTTTTTTTTAATACTTGACATATGCTATAAATTAAAATTACAATGTATTTATGTATAGGAATAAAACAAATATTTTTACTATTATTTTGCATACAGTAATGAGTTTTATCAACTAGATAAAGATAAAAAGATTCAACAGCTATTAAATAGTTCATGCCATTTTTCTTCCACTTTTTTTTTTATATTTAGGGATGTGACAGAAAAAGATTATTCATCAGATTTATTAATTGTTAGATAATGAGATTTTGGGCAATTTTTCATCATTGTTTTGCTGTTTAGTTAAAACTAGCAAGATATTAATTTACTGACTAATATCGGATGATTAGCTAGGTTAATTGTGGGTTTGTTACCTCCAAAAAAAGATATAAGAGAATCAATTATTGAAAAAATTTTCCAAGTTTTTTTGCACAATTCGTATTTGAACCTAGAAGTTAATCAAACGCAAAGTATGCTCTGACTTAATTTCCAGTTTACATCAATTGATACTAATGACACATATCTTTCATCTATGGAAATTAAAATGTGGCTATTAAATAATATCAATAATCATTAAATAACTACATAAGCCAAACTTTTTATGACTTTTTAAAAAAAGAAATTATTTTCTTACAGTAAGAGATAATACATTGAAATTGCATCGTTTTTAATCAAATAAAGTATTTAAAACAAAACATAAATCGAATATGTCTCTTAGTTGAGAACTTTAAATCCAGTTAGGGTCCATTGATTTTACTTGCGTATAATATACTAATCTAGAGTTTGAAGTCATACAATCAATGGAGTTACTTTTAATCTATAGAAAGCATTTGTATGTGGCTGTATATTTATAGTTAAAAAGAATAGATATATTGATTTTAAATGGATGTTAAAGATTATATCTAGACTAAAAATGACATATTAATCTCTAGACTAATCAACTAAAAGATGATAATCATCATTAAAAAAAGTAATTGAATAGTTTATTGCTAGAAATTCATAAGAAGTTGGAGCAAGTAACAGGCAGAAACTTTGAGCTCTAAAATTTGCCACTCAATTAGTCCTAAGTCACAAACGGTGACACATCATTAAATACTTTAAATGTTTGTGAAAACGAAAACACTTAAAATTGAATATTGCAATGTAGTAAAGATATTTAATAAAAGTTTTTTACGTGCGCCAACTAAGAGAGCTAATTTAGTTAGAAATCTATTGTGAGAGTCATTCCTTTCCCTTTCCCGAATGATAAAGATTGAGGGTAGTTTGTAAATTAATAACATTTTTAATAAAGATTAATTACGTCCATATCTGGGCTAAAAATAATATAATATTCCTAGCCTAATAAATGATTGTTAATAATCGTTAATATATTTACCTAAAGAAGGATGGTTGCTTTTAAGAGTCTGTAAAATTAAATATTGTAAGAAATGATTTCCTTCTACAAATTATCAATCTTATTCTAGCTTCGCTCAGTAGTCTTAGACTGCTGTCTAAATGGGAGGGAAAAAATTTTTGAAAGAAAAAACAATGGGGAAGATATATTATTATAAAAGTCGTACTTTTATATATAATAGAAGTTCTAATTTATATATTAGGTGTTTTATGAAGTTAAATATTATTAAAGTAACTTTTTTAGTCTATTACTGGAATCAAATTTAACGAAGAGCTTATATAACTTCTTAGCACTTCGTCCAATTGTGTTCGTGATATTTACGGTTATAAACATTCTTTTCAAACAGATTAAGTTGAAATCAAGTCGTAAAATCCTTTTTAATCACCAGTTCACCAGTAAGATGATTAAATAATCAATTTGATAACACGATTAAACGATAATCAATACCTGGCTACTATGGCTTAGATACGCACATGCCTCCGTGGCTGCCTAATGGCATCAAAGCTTTCCTTCTTACTGTCGAATTTTTCAAAGAAATGAAATATGTAGTAAAGTCGATACTTTAATATAAAAATATTTATTATTTTAATTGATCTTTTATCCTAAATAGAAGCATAATTCAACTAATGGAAATTATTTCTTTAAATTCAAGTACAAGCAGAAAGTTTTAGTCTGTCTTGAGAAGATAGATTCAAAAATAAATAGATTTATTTTTCGATTCAATGAACTGGCGAACAAAGTAACATTACATGATAGCTTAGGCGACTTGTTGGATATTGAAAAGTAATTAAAGACACTAGAGAACTTAAATCTTGAATAGACAAGAATATCTCATAAACAATTTCACTTTTTTAAAAACTCTCGGTTCCTATATACTGTATATAATTATTTCTAAAATTGTTAAGATGCCAGAATTTATAATTACACACGTATAAATAGTATTATTTATTTACCATAGGTTAATTACTCGAAAGATCAAAAAGACAGCAGGGCTGTAGTTTTATTTAATTGAAAAAATATAAGTTATAATAGAGAGAATATTAACTTTCTTCAATTGGGAATCGATTCCGAATCTTTAATTATTTAACCATCCTTTTTATTATTGAACTATTTGCTGCAGAATCCACATGGGCCATTTAAATAGAAGTATCATGGCGCAGTGCTAGTGCGCCAGCCTAATATATGCTCACGATCTAGATTCAAATTTAGGCCTGGTAAAACTCTTTTTTTTTCTTTCAAATTTCAGTCAGATTTAGAGAAATAGCACGACCTTTCAAATATTGGTCACTAAATAAAAATTTTAGTTAGAGAATAAAATAGGAATTAAAAAAATTGCTGGTAATCGGGAAACCTAGTGGGTAATGCGTTTTTTCTTTTTTGGTTTGAACTTTGCCCTGCAATAGGTGATTTGAAACCGTTATAATTCAACCTTTAAAATGTTAAAAAAATCTTCCACGGTCATGTTTAAATTCAAATAAAACTTATATTTTTTTTTAGAATTTAAGCAACTTGAGACTTTTTTAGGCATCCAGGTCACAAACAACTTAACTGGGTACACAATTTTTAAGTGACAGATGGCATTTCTCAACTCTAGGTCAAAAGTTAAAACAATGAACGACAACTATGAACTATCATCATCTGGTTATTAATTAGTATATAAAAATGTATTTTTTTTCATTATTTCTCTAATAAGACATACTGGAGATACTTTTACCTAAATTTGCCTGTTTAAATAATGTTTTACTTTTTATTATATGAATATGAAAATTATATATATGTATACACAATGTATAAAAAATTATATTGTCTGCTGTAAAAACAATTGATTTTATACCAAAAAAATTTTCTTGCCTCTTTATCCCAAATCTTTGCTGGGGGGGTGTTTATTAAAAAGCATATTTTCTTTCTTCTCAAATATCTATTTTTCCAAATTAAAAAGAGAACAACACAAATTTTGATTTCAGTTTAATAGTTGCTTATCATTTACCTACTGTCTTTATTTTAAAATTAGTTATAACAAAAAAAAAAAAAGAATATTGTACCATAAAGATAGGAACTTTTAAAAAAAAATTATATCAATATAACAGAACTTACAGTCGTCAATCAAGCGGAAAACAGACTTCTATTTGGATATAAATTAAATTTTATAATTATTCTGTAATAATTTTCAACATTAATGTAATAGCAGATTTTTTTCATGGACGGTTTTATTTCAAAAATACTTACTAATTAAATCATCAAATGCAAGGCTCAACTGGGGCACAAAATCACTGTGATAATGAATATAATTTATATATATGTAAATGAAAATGTTTAGATTTCTAAATCATTCTATTGTTAAAAACGTTTTCTGATTGCAAATATTTTTTATTTTAATATGATTCTTAGTCTTGTGAATATTGTTCAAAAATATACTAAATATTATATACTCTATCGGTACATTAAACAGAACAAATGAACACCATTTTGCAGCGATAAGTAATAAAATTTATGTATAAATGAAAATGTTTAGATTTCTCAATTACTCCATTATTAGAAACATATTTGTTATTTAAAATTTAAGAGGATTTTTTATTATTATTAGTTTTGTGACAATTGTTTGAAATGCACTAAATATTATATAGTTTACCATTATGCTAAACCAATATATGAGTGCCAATTCATTATAATAATTAATAAAATTTATATGTGAATGAAAATATTTAGAAATCATTTTTATTTAAATATCCTAATTTATATACAAAGTAAAACATTGCTATAAATAATTTATTTAAAAATAAACTTATTTAAAAAATATTTTCATAATAATTTTAATAATTCTGCAGTACAGTCATATAATAAATAACTACTTTTATCAATTCTATTTCAGAAATAGTATAGATTGGTTTGTATAACATAGTGGTAAAAGTGTCACCACTGAAAAAGAGATCCTGGGATTGATTCTGATACTACTTAGAAACTTTTTTTAATTTTTAATACTAATATTATCTTTTTTATCATTTTAATACCAATATAATTTTTTTACTTGTTTTACAAATCTGCTTCCTTTGGATTTGGACTCATGGGGTTTGTTATCTATCTAAAAACTCATAATTTGTCAGCAGTATTATCCAAATGTATTACAAAATTGTTAATGATTGCAGGCCTGCTCAAATTCAAGAAAGCTAGGATTAGTAAAAAAAACAAAAACAATTTTTATAAAAGTGATTATGCACCAGAACATTTAATTCTTAACGAATTTGATTATATTGATATTTTAATGCCACTCCTTTGAATGCAACAATCATATAACATCATTTGAAAGCTCTTCTAAATGTTATTCTTTTGGGAAAATGCCTAAAACCTTTGTTATCTAATGGAACAAAACTAAGAATATGATTTTTTTAAAAGTTACAAACTGTAACCTAACAAAACAAAGTGCAAATACATATTAATGGCTTTTAAAAATTTACCAAATAAACAATGTATGAAAATTTAAAATACATGACTGTCTATAAAAAAGTATAATTATTATAATGGAATTACACATACATAAAACATCAAATAACAATGTAAGTATTTTAGTATTAAAAAATATACATTTGTTAATAAAAACATAACTAAGTTTATGCATGAGAGATTCTGATTGGGTTTTCAAACAAACAAAAAGGATTTTTAACTAATTAATTGACATGTAAGCTAAAGTTGACCTAAATATTAATGTAAGAAGTCTAATAGTTACACCAACCTTGTTATAACTATTGTACTACAGAAAAAATAATGGACAGCTGTTATGTAAGGAATCAATGAGGACAGAGCTGCTATATTGTCCAGAAATGGAAGATGAAGCAGCAAAAGATGCCATTGGACATAACCTTCTAGAGAATATTACCCTGGCTGTAGTAAGCAGAAGAGTAAAGTAGAAGTAGAATTACCTAAATAATATCAGAAGCAATCCGAGAAAAAAAAGGAGTGCAATATTTTCATGTGTACAGATGGGATCTTCTTTTACATATGATAAAAAACACATAGATATCATTTAAAAATGTCCAAAAAATAACTTTTGAAAGAAAAAAAACAAAAATATAAAAAATTTTAAAATAAATTTCCACTTTAAGTACTAAATAGGTATTTTTGTTTTACATTATTATTTAATTATTTCATCAAAAATTATTTTTTTAAACATTAATTTGTTTTATTTTTAGTATGTGTGTTTTAATCTTCGGTTTTACTTTATGGAAATAAATGAATAAAAGACAAAAGATATTTACCAAACATGCTAAATGACTATGATATTTTCAAGTTATTTTTATGAAAATGCAGAAAAAATATATCTTTTAAAGTCAAAACTTACAAAATTAAATATAATTTATATTACAATTTTGGGTATGATCAAACTATAATAAATTTAATAATATAATATTAACAAAGTTTAATAAATGGCAATCGCATAACATTCAATAGTTACCTTTTTTTAAAATTTATGAACATTTAATTTCAATTATTCAATATCACATTTGTTATAAACATGACCAAAAGGTCTAAATACATTCTATGTAGTTGAAAAATTTGTGTTCCCACACAATCATTGCATCTACAATTATATTACTTTGCATGTGATAGTCATTGTAGAGCCTGTGAATTACATGGTTTTGGCAAAAATAACGAAGTGTAGTTCCATTTAACGAATGGATAAAATGTTTTGATTTGTTTTTTGACTTTCATAAATCTCTAGATCATGCAGGCTAGATGGCCTTTGCCATAGTACCAGTTGCACTATTTTTGGGCTGGTCTAAAAAAAATTATAGTGTTTCATGTTTTGTATATGAGTAACTCAATACATATACTTTTATTCAGTTTCAAATATGTATGTTAATTTTTTTTTGTATATATAATTAATTTTTTGCATTAAATTAATGTTAAATTACTACTTTTGTCATTAAGTCATTGTGTTCTATGCATATTTTTTATTTTATTTGCGAAAGATTCATTTGTACAGATCTCCCTAGTTTGTAGAAAGTGATGATTCTGAGAGTGAAAAATATGAAACGTTTGACTTTATATTAAATTTTAATGTTAACATCCAAGCATTTGGCCAAAAATTATGAATATAAAAATTAGTTAAAAATTCTATTACTCAGGTTAGGTATAAGGATTTTACTAAAGACGAGTCTGGTTGCAAGTTTTCAGAATCATATTGTCATTATTTGCCACATGGAAAGAAAATTTTCTACAAGTTCTTTTGTGAACACCAAAACCAAAAGAATTAATATATAAATAAAAAGTTATAGCATAAATAATATAAATAATAATATTTTTTTAATATTCTACTGTTTTGATATCTTTTGTTAAATAAAATTTTATAGAATTTATTTTGTTTTAATTTATAAATTTTATTTCATGGAATTGGGAGGAGGCTAAAATTAACCTTGTACAAAGATGATTCTTACCCACATGGCGGAGCTGATTAAATATATTTGATATGCAGGGTACCCTGTTCAAAAAGCAAATATTAATATAACAATATGTTAGATGTTAAATATACTATAAGTAATATATACTTTGAATTTATTTGCTCCAACCCAT
The DNA here is from genome assembly GCA_028023455.1 of Epiperipatus broadwayi. Classification (NCBI taxonomy): domain Eukaryota; kingdom Metazoa; phylum Onychophora; class Udeonychophora; order Euonychophora; family Peripatidae; genus Epiperipatus; species Epiperipatus broadwayi. Next base: position 3,914,579 of record JAQFVV010000115.1, read on the forward strand.
ATTTAATCGAATACTAGTGGATTTTTGGTTTATTATTTATTAATAGCACAAACTCAGTGACCAAAGTGTTACAGTATTTAATTATATATGGTTTTTATCATAAGCAAATATGTTTAAATTATATTATTTTCTGTAGTTCATTCATTGCATTTTTATTCTGACTTTGCCTTTAGAAAAGGCTGCTGCAGTAAAAATGCATTTAAGAATATAATTAATAAATATTTTTGAAATATTCTCTTTGTGAAAAAAAACAACATTTATATTAATGTACAAATTTTATTGGAAACATATGAAATAATAGTCATTCATCTTATATTTACTAATAAATAATAACTATAGACTTATATTTCCTTAAGGAAGATAGAGATGCACAGTTAAAATGAATTACCATCGTAAAAATAGATGAGAATTAGAATTAGTATATATTAATATAAGTACAGGAAGATTATTAAAAAGATTTAAAATGTGAATTTTTAATATTAGATTACAATTAATAAATGAAAGATTATGAATAATCCAAAAAACAAATTACGTAAATCAAAAACAAAAAAAAAAGCAAAACATGTAGTTTTGTCATTATGTTTAAAAGCCTTGTGAATATCAAGACGTGTCTGATTATAAGACTCACCTGGAAATTCTAGAAACATTCGTCGTCCGTCCCCCCTTCCCATAAAAGAATTATTAATAGAGGCACATACTATTATTAACACAATTTTATTGTATTTAATTATGACACAGAATACAAAATATTTTTTAAAGGCTGTGATATTTTGAAATCATGAATAATTCCTTAAATTTTTGCTTCTGGTATGCTGAAATCTTCACCGATTGCATAAGATTATTTTACTTTAGTAATTAATATAACAATTTTGAAAGAAAATATACTAATTTAGAATGCTTTGAAATAAGCTTAGTTTGCCATTTTAATTCTTTAGCCTTTCTTTCAAAAAATTCATTGTTTTATTCTTAAATTCACTATGTGCAGTATTTAAACTAAATCTTCTAGGTTTCATACAATCATTTGGCAACTGTTTTCAGCAGATTACATACATAAGCTTGTGTGGATCATTACAAGATAGCATAAATTTTAAGTAAAACATATCAACATTTAAGAATTTTTCACATGGCATTCTGGCTTTTACCACTTAATGTTAAAAACGATGTGATTGAACCTGTTGATGTCAGTTACATGGATTCTTTTGATATTTTCACTGCCTTTGATTATTGATTTCTACAATTACACTATATTTATATTAACCACTTATCTAACCCAGGGTTAAATTTTTAATGAAGAAGTATCAAATGATTAATACCAGATGAACCTCAATTGTGCAAGTCAAAATACTCCCCCCGTGTTTATAGTGCGGACATATATGAATTGTAAAATAAACAGAGTTATTATTAGGTGGCTATATAGTATAATGTGTAAATTTTCGCATTAAATTAACCCAAACACACACATATATATGTATCTATATAAAAAACAAATCTAATTATCTATTTTTACATTAAAGTATTGAAAATTATTCTCATAGCCATCTTGATAAAATCCATAACCCAGTTTTAGTAAAGAAACCATTAAACTATAGACCAATAGCAATGTTACTAGCATTTATTAAATTACATATTTGAAAATTATAAAATATATTTAGTACTTGATTGGTACAAACATGGATTGTATTTGGTAGGTCAATAATCACAAATGCAGAAGTTATGATTGAAAATATATTATGCTTTCAGTAATAGATTAAAATGGTAGCATATAGTTGAGTATTATATGTCAATTTCTCTTTTTATCCATTTCATGGAGCCATTGAAGCCATGGTGTAAAAATTAATCTATAAATTTTAGATTCATCCTACTTTATTTATAAACGTAATATTTGAAAAAATTGAAAATAAAAATGAATTATTGAAAGAAAAAAAGTAAAAATGAAACTGCTAAGTTCAGGGTCTCCAAGTTACTGCATTGTAGTTTTGAATAAGAATCTGAAAAAATACACAAACTAAAATAAGGATAAGACTTGACTAAAATAGTTTTAAATGAACATTTAATATAGCCATATTATTTTTCGAACCATATAAAATGTACAAATGTGATTTATTTTACAGTTTAATGCTATACTTACATATAAGTTTTGCCAAAAGACTTACTTAAAATATAATATAGACAGAGATGGCCTTTAATAGATCCCTGTATCTCTTTAGTAACCTCCAGTCAAGATGTGGCTGGGTATTGAATGCTTGTCCAAATTTTTGGATTCCTAGATATTGCTTCTATGCTGACACACTGGTCATATTTTGATAATCTATGTCAGTTCTATCAGGTACAACATCATCAGATAGCACCCAAAGTAGCATTACTTTCTCTTTTGATTGGGTTTGCATCCATCCAATTTTTTCAGATGGAGTTAATATGATGATAAAAACAATCCCTGATACTATTTGAATTTTTACAATCTGGTCCAAAAATATTTTAATTGCTTTTCCATCATATTCATAATTTATGAAGATTATCATGAATCCAGACTTCTTTTTCTGGCACACAATTTGCTTTATAATTTTTTGATATTTATGTGAGAAATCTTCCTGTAACCACTGATGGAGTAATGTGTTAGTGAAATATTGCAAAGTTTGCAGCCTTTTGCATGTTATCATAGTTTGTTTTGTTTAAAATTTTATTTAACTGAACTATTTTTTCAGCAATCCCATTTGCCTTGGGAATAATATAGTAGCATACAGATATGGTTTACATCTTAATTAATTAAAAAGGCTTCAGATTTACTAGATGTAAATCATGTATTATTATCTGACACTAGAGTTTCTGATGAACCATGGCAAACAAAAAATTTATTTTAAGATCTGAACTGTTTCAGTTGAACTAGTATATTTTACTAGTCTATACTTTACCCATTTAACCAGCACCAACTAGCACAATAATTAAGTAATCCTTAAATGGACCTGCATAGCTTATCACATTCTGTTCAATGGTTTATCAATTTTTATACATAAAAATATTTTTTGGGTAGTGGATTTATTGTGGAGTAGACATGATTTACATTTTCAAATGTAAGTTTCAATTTCTGCATCCATGCCAGCCACCACACATAGCTGCATGTAAAGTCTTTTGCTCTAACTATGTCAAAATAATCATGGTAAAGCATTTTCAAAATTTTGGGCTATCACTGTGTATAGAAAATAATCCCAATGCATAATGATATACTGAAATAAATATGCAAATATTAATATTTAATATTTGTATATTACTATTTAATATTTGTATATTTATTTCAGTATAGCATTATGCACTGGGATTTTATATATATATATATATATATATATATCAGCAATGTTATATATATATATATATATATATATATATATATATATACCAAACATTGCTGAGTATGTCATTTATCTGAACCATATTAAGGAATTGACAGACCATGAAAGCATTTTAATAAAAACAATTAAAATGAAAATTTTTAAATATACCTGTTATATTTAACAGAGTTACAATGTAATTATAAGTTTACTTTACTGGAGCACCGTCTGAACAAAAAAAATTTTTTTTAAAAATTTTTCAACAGTTCACAAGCAAACATAATAGTTGTTTTAGCTTTATTAATAGTTATCATTTATTAATACAAATATGCCAGCCTTTCAGCACATATTTTATTTGTAATATATTTTTTTAATTGATTACTTTAACATTTTTTTAAAGATTTAATGTAAATATATGTTTTTAATAAACATTGCTGAATATAATGCTTATCTGAACTATATTAGGAGATCGACAGACTATGAATGCATTTTAATAAAGCTAAATAAAAATTAAAATTTTTAAATATATCTATCATATTTAACAGTGCAATTATATATTTACTGGAGTGCCCTCTGAATAAAATAATTACTTTATTTTCAATGTAATAGTTTTTAAACTTTATTAATAGTTACCATTTATTAATACAAAATCAGTCTTTTAGCCTTGTTTTTGTAATAATTTTTTAAATTGGCTGCTTTAACAAATTATATAAAGATTTAATTAAAGTGAAAGGCTGAAAACCTCTCGCATATGCTTTTAGAATGCTTATATGACAGCCAATCAGATGTAATGATGAGTGTATAGAGAGCTCTTAAGTTGCAACATAAGACAGATTTTATAAGAAAAAGGTGGTTCCATCTTTCTCTCTATTTAAATTTCTATATATATGTATAAGACAGTCTGAAGCATTTTGTCTTAAAAGTGTGAAGCTTTAAACATCTTCACATTTAACTCACTGCATATTATTTATAAATCAACAATGTAAAATCTTTTGATTTACTATGAAATAATTTTTCAGATCTTATGAATTTGTAAATATTTGTTTTTTAGTAAACATTGCTGAATATGCTCTTCAACTCAACTATGGGGTAGCATGAAAGCATTTTAATAAAGCTTAATTAAAATTAAAATTTTTAAATATTCCTGTTATATTTAACAGCACTATGGCCCAACTATGTATTTACTGGAGTACCCTCTGAATAAAAAAATTTTTTTTTAGAATTTTCAACAGCTCATGAACAAACAATAGTTTTTTTTTTTTTTTAGCTTTATTAATAGTTACCATTTATTAATACAAAAACTCCAGCCTTTTAGCCAGCCATTTTTGTAATTTTTTATGGTAATAGTATGAATACTGAACCCTACTGCTTAATGACATTGTTTTTCACTCAATGCACATCAGTATACCACTTCAGTGAATTAACTTATGGCTAACACTACAACAGTATTGTTTAGAGCCATAACAGGCTACCTAGAAGCTGATGTATCCTATAATTATGTAACAAATACTATGTCCACTGATTTGTGACAGTATTCCTCAAGCAAGTGCAATTCAACTCTTGCTACAGTCTGATTTGATGGCAGCCATATTTGACGAATGTGAAACTATCAAAAAATTCATTGTGAAAAAATCTTGAGAAAGTGTAGTGGATTTGGTATTATATATTAAGAATTGTCAGGCCATCATGCATGTTTCTCTATGATTTTGAACTGCACACAACCTAAAAAGGTTAGGGTTTTCAGCAGAGTTCTGCTGAGTTCACGTGTAATTGCATGTTTACACATGAATCCACATGAGAACAGTAAAATGTCGGTGGATCAAGTATTCAAAATTGGTTGAAGGGGAATGAATTGCTGGTTACAGAAGTTGATGCTGTTGTGCTTTTTAGAAATGGAACATCTTGCCAGATGTGAAGCTATGTGTATGCAGGAGGAGCATGGTTTTAGTCAACTACAGGATCTGGAGAATTCCATTGCCACTCCTGCAAGCATACCTGGGGTCTGCATAAGGGAAATTGGTTGGAAGGCTCCAAAATCCCATTACTTACAGATTTCAGGCTCATCTCCTATTGGAGTCAAACAAACATACTCCCTGCCCTCCTAAAAAAATGTTTTTTAAATGAACTGTTTAATTAAAACTTTTTGAAAAAGGCAAAAATTAAAGGAAGAACTTTTTGCTATCATATAAAGGTTTCAGTAGCATAAATATTTTTTTTTTAAAAAAAACCTCATAATAAGAAAATAAAAGACAATAATTAAAAATCAAACCAACACCCCTCCACCCTCTAAAAACCAACCATTGGTTTATTAAAAATGAATTGATTAATAAGGCTTTCCAACAAAAAAAAAAAGCTTAAAATCAATAAAAAGTCGATAATGAAAAAAGGCGATAATTTAAAAGCAAACCAACCCCCCTACAATAATTCGTATATTTTGTTAATCTATCTCTTTATATGTATTCTATATTCGAACACATTTAAAATTAATATGTGAAGTTTCCAGTACATCAGCAAAAAATACTAACAGATGAGAATTAAAATTCAAATCAACCTCTCTTCACTCTAACAACCAATCTGTTGGTTTATTAATTAAAACTAAATTGTTTAGAGGCTTTAAAAAGAAGCTCAAAATCTAAAAAAGGTGATCATTTAAAAGTGAACCAACCCCCCTCTATCATCTAAAAACAAAGTGGTGTTTGTTTATTAAAAAGGAAAAAAAAAAACTGTACTTGTTTTATGTATAGAAAGGAGTAAAAAAAAATTTTTTTTTACTGTAGTATTATGTAAACCAGTGTTTCCCAACCTGTGGTACGCATACCAGTGGTGGTAAGCGAGACGCTGGTTGGTAGTACATGAAAAATAATCAATAATGGCGGACATAAAAAAAATTAAATCATAAAAATATAGAAACGTTTTTTCCTATAATTCATAAAAATTATTTTAATTAATAATATTATACAGTAAAGTTGTTAATATGTACAGTCAATAACGATCTTTAATGTTAATGATAAAATTGAAAGTATGAATAAGAAATTAGATTTTTGGAAACAGTAATATATATAAGTATCGAAAACAATCAACTGGAAGTATTTGAAACTTTACATATTTTTTTTGTTTGAAAATAAGGTTAGCCTGTCTGAAGATATACGGGAAAATATAATAGCACATTTAACAGGATTAAAATGGTCTTTCATGGAATATTTTCCAAAACCCGAAAACACAAATGATAATTGGATTTCAAACCCCTTCTATGCAGAAAATTTAGAAAAAGCTACATCATTATCAATAAAGGATAAAGAAAGTTTAATAGAATTATCATGTGACAGAACTTTACAAGTAGAATTCAAACGACACAATCTAATTAATTTTTGGTTAAACATTAAAGAATATGAACAACTTTCTGAGAAAGCTCTTAAATTATTATTACCGTTTACTAGTACAGAATTAGTAGGAAGAGCTTTTTCTTCATATATTTTTTTAAAAAATAAGTATCGAAACAGATTGAACAGAGCTGTAGACTTAAGGGTATACCTCACATCTTTTGAACCAAATTTCAAAAAATTATGTTGTTCAAAACAAGCACGAAGATCTCATCAAATTTGTTTTATAAAAATATTTGATTATGATAAGAAAATACACTAATTGGTTTTTTATAATTTTGTGTTTTTATTAAAACCATGTATTAGTAAATGAAATATGACAAAATAGTAGATAAATAATGAGTCGGATCAAGGCAAATCAATCTAAATTATTTAATTTGAAAGAATGTATCAGAAAAGGATCATATCCAGAAATTAGACTCTCATTAATTCTTGATCATCTATTGTGGATTACTAGATGTAAACTAGTATTTAATCATTAAAATTTTAATCCTATTAACTTCATGCTGAACAATATAAAGAAAACAAGAACAAGAGATAGCCTGATAACCCCTGAGGTTATTTTTACCATGATTTGGGACATGCTGGATTTATTCTCTCCATGGTCCAACCAATAGCAAGATGATCCAAAAAAGAAAAAAACAGACTCAAATTCAGGAAAACCAAATGAAGGAATGAGAAAACACTTTGAACAAAATATGTACCAAATAACCTTTAATGTAATAATGTAGTCTTTAATAAATTATTTTGGAAAAAATATGATACTTTGAACAAACACATACATATAAATATGTTACAGTGAGTTTATAATCTAGCGTGACGTTTAGGCACGTTTCAATGTAATTTGTCTCATTATGAGATGTGAATACATACATGGTCACCCTATAATATTTATAATGCAAATAAAATAACACACTCGCAATAACAAATTTCACGAAATACAATAATTTTTACGAAGTGGTACAATTTAGCATGATGTACTACCAAGTGGTGTGCAAGTCAAAAAAGGTTGGGAAACGCTGTAAACAAACTGATAATTCAAAATGAAAAAAAAAAGAAGCTCAAAATAAAATAAAAAAGTCAATAATTTAAAAGCAAACCAAGACTATATAAAAACAAAGTGTTTGGTTATTAAAAGTGCAAAAAAAAAAAAATGAGTTTTATGTATAGAAAGTGAAAAAAAAAATTTTTTTTACTGTAGCATTCTGTAAAGAGTATTCTGTAAAGAAACCGACGGCTTGTGAATTGATATATTGATGTGCATTGGGTGAAAAAGAGTGCCATCAAACAGTAGGGTTCAGTATTCATACTATTACCTTTTTTTTTTTTTATTAAATATAGTATTTGTAATGTTTTTTTTTAATTAGTTGCTTTAACATTTTTTTTTAATATTTAGTATAAATGTTATTTTAGTAAACATTGTTGAGTATGTCATTCATCTGAACTACATTAGGGGATTGATAGCCCATGAAAGCATGGAGTACTTTAACATCGAATTATAAATCTGCATTTCTAGCTGTTTCTCCAGCTGGCTGGCAAACTTTCCTCCAAAACATACAGATAGCTGAACTAGTTCACTCAGTGCTAGTGCTGTCAGATAACCTATCAGAAGCCACCAAACATGCCAGCTGAAGCCAGTCAAATGCTGAAGTAGTAACCATCCCCATTATCTATTGGTGAATTTCACAGTATTATTATGATTTACTGATGGAAAAAAAAATTTTTTTTTCATTGAAAAATATGCCTCATTGTAAATTTGACGTGTGACATCAAATGAACATTAATACATTCACCAATCAGACAACAGAGAAAACAGGGATTTTATATATAAGATAAAAAAATTATTTTGGTTATTGGTAGCTAAAGTGTTAATAGATATATACTATAGCCATTCACTATTCCAAGAGATATAGTATAATTTTTTAAAACCATAGATATTTAAAAAAAAATATAACGATAATACCATAATAAGAGCATGCAGAAAATATAAACTGTTAATACATACACTATTCTAGATAATTGAAATTTTGTTTTTGTCTCTTTTTCATTATCTGTGCTAAATCCTACATATGAAAACATTTTCATCAATGAATAAAACTCGTAAACAATCATGAGTAATTATTTTAATATTATTTGAAAATAATAATAAAAAAGTACTGTTAACAAAAGCAACTACAAAATATTTCACTCAAATTTTATTAGTTTTTAAAAACATTCTTATAATTTAACAGCTTAAAATTTATAGAAATAAATAATTTATTTTAATTATAATAGTTTGTTTATAATTTTAATATCAAATAAATTACTGTAAAAATAAAATATAGTAACAAAACCTCAGTTATTTCAAAAAGTTGCTGAATATAAAAGTTAACATCTCTTAAGTCTGCTTTGACTTTAATAAGTTGGAAGGAGAGCCATAGACAATATATGCCACTAACAATGTAATATATTATAATAAATTGTGCACATTTATAAAAATTATAATAAAACACATCAAGCAATTTAATGTAAAATGTTTTTGTTTAAGTTAATTTTGTTGTAAAATTATATTTACAACAATGTTTGAAAATTAGTAGAAACTAAAATTTTCATTGACAATATAATATTGGAGTAAAAGTGTATATTAAATATAATGGAGATGTTTATTAATAAAAAATTATTGCATTATTAGATTCTCAGTAGGTCATCTGACCTTTGAGCATCAGAAATATAAATGTTGAGTTTCAATCTAGAGATCTTTAGCTTTCAAGTCCATCATTAAATTGCATAAAGCATATCTATATGTCTATGTAGATGAGTGCATGTATATATGTATATAAAAACACTGTGGATGTAAAATCCTTTAAGTATTTTTTAAAATATTTCTAAATCCAAATTATGAGCCTAAAAAAATTGTTTTAGAAGCTTCAAAATTTATTTTACCACTTAGAAATAGTTCCAATAACAACAACTGAACAACATTATTTTATTTTATTTTTTATTGCATAATATTCTATTACCTAAAATATGCTTTTTTAGTTATTACACTTGCATAATATTTTTTCAGTTATCTTTATATATATATATTGAGACAGTTATGTGTTTCATGACATACAACAACATAGTAGGGTGTATGCATATATATATATATATATATATATTGTAACGAGCACAGACGACATTACATTGTTTTTTTATTATTAAACATGAAGTTAAAATAAGAAGTTCTCATTTAAAAATTTTCTTTAAGAATTAAAAATTGAAATTAAATATCATCTTAAACTCGTATATATAAATCGCACAGATAAAAAAAAAAATATTAAAATAAAACTTTATTAAAAATAGAAAGGTATTTTAAAAACAAAAACTTAAAAAGATTTAGAGATAAAAATATATCTTTAATCTTGGAAAACACATTAATTAATCAGAAATGGAAATGATTGTTTTAATTAGTTAAATGTAAACTAGCCTTGGGCATTTAAATGTAAAAGCATCGGTCAGATAGGAAAACAATAGAAACTAATAGCCAATGAAGAGAAAAGCAATGGAATCGGACCTCAGCGAAAAGACCATCTCATCGATGACGCAATGTAAATTCAATCCTTCAAATTAATATAAAAAGACAAGTTTGGAAATTATTAAGGATGATTGATTATTTACGATGTGACAGATATGTGTTAGTGCGGAAGTGAAGGAGAAGGGATTGAAAAGACGCACTCTTCAATCCCTTCAGTTTTGCCAAAGAAAGAAAGAGAAATGAACTATCGTTTTCTACATTGAGGACCAACTAAACTAAAAAACCTCCGAATGAATAAATAAAACAACGGCTAAATGGATACCAATCTTTTTAGGACGGCGTGGGAATTCACGTTCAAATGGCAAGGAACATATAAAGATGAACTGTTTAAAAAACCGTAAGAACTTTATAATTTATGAACATTAAATTAAAAACTTTCCATATATAAAAAATACAAATAGAATCCTATCTGACCAACGTAAATTAATATTAATAATGTTATTTGATATTTTTTTTTATTTAAAATCATTTCCATTTATTTATTTTTTGTTCTTTAAGTTTTATTATGATTTCTGTTTTCCGTTAAGTTAAATTATATAAATGTTAAACTTAAGTCGGGCGTGAATGGCTGTATAGATTTGTAAAGTTATATTAGGGGAGGGTAATCTTAGGTTATTTGTTTCGTGGTTAAATTGGGTCAATGGATTGGATATATTGGTGTAATTTAGTAGATGTAGTACAGATTCGCTATGGGCAGAATCGCTTCATATGCCGCACACACCCGTTTGCCTATGGAAGGAATTATAAGTCGGATACCGCAGTTCCTTTCTATGGAGTTTTTTGTTTTATTGCTCTTCTTCGCAGATAGATGTAATATTCCTATCTGATGAGAGGCAATTTCTTCTCTTAACTTTTTGTGCTGCCGTATTTTATTACATTGAATACATCGATATATCAGATGAATTGATGCCAGTTTGACTACGAATTTTAGCCTAAGGTTAAATAGGGATAGAATGTTTATTCTCAAATGCAAATCTATGTAGTCTATTCATACTCGACACTAAATAAAAATGCATTAAATTTAAGTTGTTTATAGACGTTTGCATGGATTCGTTATCGGTTAATTATGTTTTGGATTTCATATTTGATCAAAATATATAGACATTCGATAAATAATGATACCTCACGGTGAGTATCTAAAATGTATTTATTCGGATGTCTTTTAAGTTATTGGTGACAATGCAAGTATCTTATGGTGAATACTATTGGGTTACTTATAAATTTCCCTCTGCAATTGTCAGTATCAATGATTTTATATTTTGATCATTTATGTTTATTTTGAAATGTTTTTAACCGTTGAAATCTATGTAACCGATCTATACGCAACATATTAAAACAAGCTTTTATAATCCCATCTGTGCGAACTTAATTAAAATGTAAACTTATAATATAATAGAAATTAAAATGTAAATTAAAATTCAAAGTAAAGTTAAAAATAATGTTAGATGTTAAAATGTAAACTGATACTAAAACAATTTTCAATCTTATATATATGTGCATAAATAAATGTTTGTGTGTTAATTACTGGCAGTGGCTTATTTTATTCTTTTTTTATATATACTCTTATATTATATTATTAAATCTCTGCTATTCCACTGAGCTAGTGACATGGGCTAACGACTGGATGCAAAATATAAAAAAAAAAAATATTTTTTTTTGACTTACGTATCTGCCTATTCTATAAATTTTTCTAGGTTCAAATGCCTAGATGGCGCCCTGTAGTGCAGATACCTTTAGTCTACTTTCTCTGGATCATTACAATATATATATAAAACCATTAAATGTCTGTATTTTTAAATCATATGATAATAATTCAAACAAATATATTTAACACAGTATTCAAAATTAAATAATATATTCTTTACCAGAAGTACTTTCAATTGTTTCACTGACAATCTTTATCAACTGTTAATACAATTGTACAAAAAATAAAAACTTGCATTATTTTTTGTACATTTGTATTAGCAGTTGATAAAGATTGTCAGTGAAACAATTGAAAGTTTGAATTATTATTATATGATTTAAAAATACAAACATTTAATGGTTTTATATATATATATTGTACCAGTCAACAAACCCACCAAAAGAACTGCAAGTCAAACCCAAACTCAGCTGAATCAAACTGAATTCAAACCCAACTCACTAGCTCAGATTAGTATAAATCGACGGCATAGTGCTATGTGCCAAGAAACTAGCTCAATGGTTGGTGAGGATCAGAGACCCCTGAACTGACATTAATATCTGATAATAAACTGACTAAAAATAATTTTAAATCGAATCATATGTATATGTTCGGGTTGCCAACACAGACAGCGAGCATTAACATTAAAATAATTATAAAAGAATTAAGAATGAAAAAACCAAGTGTGTTTAGAAAATATTTAATAATAATAATTTGTTTTGTTTGAATTTTAAATAATGATTATATTAATCACCTCTAGCCTTTAACAGAGTTTATAATTATAATAAGGATGGTGGTCCTTATTATATGCCAATGAGTATTATGCAATATTTGAAAGTCTATGTCTATGCCCCCAACAAGAAAATAAAGGCAGATAAAGGTATTCATTAGTAAAGGAAATTATTACTCTAATTTTATACGAAAGAATGTGATATTTATTTTCACATTTGCAAATCCATTCATGAAGAGCAAGATACGTATTTTAGGGCATAACTTTAATCTTGATTGGAAAACTTATTTAATTAAATATAACTGAGAATTTGTTCGACTTTAATTGAAATCACTTCATCACGAATTACGAGCATCGGAGCAGGCTTTACTGGAACAGAGAGGTAACGGTGCTGACGAATTATGAGCTATAAAGTGAAATTGAAAGACGATAGCTAGTCGATGATCAAAGTCCTATGGCAGTTTGCATCTGACAAGTCTTATGCCCTTTGACTAATATGAACAGGAGAGGAAGTACTTTTTTCCTCGATAATTTAAAATAATAGAAATATTATCACCGACCAGCCTAACGAAGAGGAAGATTGCCCTACGTCAGCAACGTTCGAAGATGATGACTTGATAGTCATTGTTTGAATGCAAAAACCCATATAGAATGCTCTACGTGATGACTTAATCAATTTAATTAAAGTCAAACAAGCTTTTAACTAAAATTATTTTAAAGTATTTGTAAATCATATTAATTATGCCCCAATCATCGTGCCCTTCCTGAATCTTAAATAATGAGTGACAGAAATTTGAATTAGAATATATTTGATTCCTTTATCAGCCCTTTTGCAATAAAAACATTTTAAGATTATATATGAATAAATACATATTGGTGAATACAAAAAATAGCTGGGGCATAGATTAAAAACAGAGCTAATAATTTGTTATTAGCCAATTATAAAAATAACACACATTTAATAATTTCTTTCAACTCGATAATTGATAGAACGGTAAATCTAGTTCTAATGGGCGAGAATTACTATTAGAATTAATATATTATTATTTGCACAAGGCAAAAGAAACAAAGGAGATCATCAAGTCGAAAGATTATTGGCATATAATTAAAAATAAATGACATTAATAAATCACACAATAAATATATATATAATATAGTAAATTAACCACCAAGTAAGAAAAGAGAAAGTTTAAAGACTAGAGATTGAGAGAATTTATATATAATAGCATAAATAAAAGTAAGTTTACACAGAGATTATTACACAGAGATTATGACATTTATAGAATGAAAAGAGCTCTTAAAGGGAGTGTAAAGTAAAGTTCAGAACTGGCCAGAAAGTTTAAGGTTCATTATAGAAATATATATTACCCATTTCTTCCAGGCTGGGTTCTTAGGTTACATGTCTGAGTTGGTAAAAATGTAGGCATGCATTTAGTCGATTACTGGAACAGCATTTTAGTGGCTTTTTATAATTTTAGCAGCATGATTGGTCTGGAAAAGATTCAGCAGCTCCATTGAAGATTTTCAGGGGACTTCAGGAACCGATAGCCAGATTCCTGATGTTTAGCCCCTTACCATGATCGAAACACTATTTAAAACACACAGAGTTTACTGTACTTCTCTACAACAAAGATGGCTTTTTTTCCAAACTTTTCAGAGCTATATATGCTGTCCTCTGATGCCTTCAGGCTAGCGCTTCTTTCATTATCAATGTTTTTAGATTTACTGGTTGTTTTTAGATACATTCCTTCGATAAGGCTTTCAAACTCATTAACTTGAATTCATTTTCTAATTAGAAAATGAATTCTTAAAATCAGAAAATGATTTTAATTAGGAAATCCTTATCTTTTTTCTAATTAATAAAACTTTAACTGTTGTTTTTGGAAAGGGAAAATCTGAAAGCTTATCGAAAGAATGTAGCTTTTAATCAATAAAACTTTAACAAATTATTTAAAAATAAAATCAAACATTCCCGACACAATGAAACTTTCGAACAATTATATATATTTAAAATTTACAAATATATATGCACAATCCAAGCAGTTATAATATATAAATTCATGAATAATTCTATCATGAATTTATTAATAAAATTGATCAATTTAAATCTGAAACTAATTAATTTTAATATGCATTTATGAAATAAGTTATTCTTTATGGAAATTAGCATGGATTGAACATATAAAGCCCCATTGCATCGGAAATTTAAGGTTAGTACTAGGGTTTGAAGTGGGCTTATGGCTAAATGTCATGAGGCTAGGATCAAACTCAGATCCGACTGCTTCATTTCATTTCACTTCAAAAAAAAAATGAAAAAAAATCTCTTTACTTATACGTGATACAGTCACATAAGTGTACTCAACTAGTTGGCAGTCTCTGGGAGAACAGAATGAGTGTGAATAATATCATCTGTACAAACTGCAAAATTATACATGTCTCATTGTGATCATTTTTTTAATATCTAGCTTATAATAAGGTCTGTTAATCAAGTCTCATTTTCTTTATGGTCATGTTAGTTGGTCGTCTGTATATATATATATCTGTCATTTAATGGTTGTCCTATTGTTTCCCTGGATCAGGTGGCATGTATGGTTTTAACTTTTGATAATGGTCATAGTCTTGGTCTTTTCTAGTTGGTGTCAAGTTTCCATAGTCTATTGCAGTCAAAAAGTCTATGGTCTTTTCTAGTGACATAGGGCACATCCCAAGCATGATTCTTTGGATCCATGGAGGTAAATGATGTCTGATCATCTGGATGATGTGCTGGTCCTCGTATTTGAAGGCTGTGAGGGATTTGAAGGTGGTTACTTGCTGGATGAAGTAGGCTGCATATCCCTGTCTGCCATCTTCTTGATACTTCTGGGTGTTCAGTCTATGCAAAATACCCTCCTGCCTTTCTTCACTCCAATATTTTTTTAAAATGGCCTTTTCATATCCTTGGATCATGGTAGGTGGTTTTTTTAATAGCTTCCACCATGCCTTGGCAGCTTCTCTTAAGTAGTGGCTGGCTAGGATAACCTTTTCCTTTTCTGCTATAGAGTGCAGACAGAAAAATTCTTTAATGCTGTCTAGATGATCTATGGGCTTTTCTCCTGAGTTACCCCTAAAAATTTGAATTTCTACAGAAGATATAAGGGATGGTCTCTGCAAGTTCCTTAGACTCATTATGGAGTTTATTGTCTGTTCCATTTCTACTTTTGGTGTTATTTCACTAGTGGTCTGAACATCTTTTTCCCTTTCTGTATTTATATCAGCTTCTTCCACCATTTCTTGATTTGACTCATCTTCTCCACTGTCATCTTCTTTGCTGTCCACAACTTTTTTTGGTGTAGTCTGATCATCATCTCCTCTTGGAGCTTTGTAAGGGTCCATTGCTTGAGGATGCTTTGCAATCTCTGGGTTGGTTTGGGTCCCTCATGTTTCCTCAAGCTTTAAAATCCTTTCCATCATCATCATCATTAGCTTCCTGTCTTCTCTCATTTCTCTGAGGATCGTATGAAAAGTCTCTCGATCATCATGATCGTCTTTAGCCATCTTTCTGCTTTGATGGTTGTGCTTTTTCCTATTGATCTGATTTTTAAAAGTGATCTCTCATTCACTGGAGGTGGTTGAAGGCACATCACTATCATCAGTCAATCATTTATCTAATTGTTCTTCCATCTTTGAAAGTGAATAAATAATATAATAAACAATGTGAATCAAACTTATGGCACTCTCTGTATACTTAAATAATAATTTTTTTCTTCAGTACATTTAATTAGGTCTCTGACTACTGGTCCCATTGTCCCTATCTTCATTAGCTGCTGCATATTATTTCCCCAATCTATGTAATCTGCCTTTTTTAGTTTAGTTTTAGTTTACCTACGTTTTCTTGGTTAGGTCTTTCTATTAATTCTTTGAATGAAACATGTATTTTATTTAAAAAACTATTAAAGATAAGAAAACAAACATTACTCACTTTCCCTCTGTTCAACTGTTCTCCCATGTCTGGAAAAAAAACTATACAAATGATTAGTGATATACAAATATTTATATATATATTAGCAGGTAGTACAAGTAATTCTCTGTATTGGACACATTTGGTTTTTTTATTATTTAGACAAATAACCCACTACTGTGCTGACAATCAAATTTGCTGACAAATTTATTTATATGGGCACCAGTTAGCAAAATGAGATCAATAGGGCATGTGAAATAACCCATTGACCCCCAAACCACATATGACTGACTTAATTTTTAATAAAACAGTTCGATTGATGACTATTTATTATTGATTAACAAATGACGCGTTCCTGACCTGATTTTAAATATAGGAGTTCAATACTTCATTTTTACTAAGCATGAGGCTTTCACACGAAAAAAAAATGTCAAAATTAATATTACACAAGAACTTTTATTTGTTGATATCATTTTTAATCTTGCTAGCATGAAAGCATGTAAACCATTTAAGCATTTTGCCAACTGCATCTGGCTGCTTGGTGTACACAAAAGGTCTTCACCTGCTTTGAGGTTACTCTAGAAATTTATTGTCATTAAAGCATAATGACACACTGCATCAGACCACTTGACAGATACTTCCCAGTTTGAAGGCCTTTGCCTACTTTGAGGCTACTAAGAATACGGAGTGAACATTTAATATATGTGCTAGCAAGCAATACTTTGAAATTTAAAACTTTTAACATGATATCATATTGGATAGTTTAAATCATAATAACTGATATGAATATAATTAATTTTGACACAGACAAAATATTTCATTTATTTTACCCCTTGCTTTAATCTATACTCTTACTACTTTTCTAACGATATTTTTCCTACTGTCACAAACGTGTATAGCACAAACGTATAATATATATACTGATATAGTACACATATAATTTATATATATATATATATATTCTATCTTATTATATATATATATATATATTCTATCTTATTACTAACGCACA
Source organism: Epiperipatus broadwayi (assembly GCA_028023455.1). NCBI lineage: Eukaryota > Metazoa > Onychophora > Udeonychophora > Euonychophora > Peripatidae > Epiperipatus > Epiperipatus broadwayi. The sequence goes on from JAQFVV010000115.1 coordinate 3,932,198, forward strand.
TTTAAAAAATCATCTTGAAAACATTTTTATAAGAAAGAAAATTACAAAATGACATTTTAATTTATTAAATCATTTCAGTTATGTGTTATGGATCACATAGCTTTTCTCCTAAATATATACAACACTCTTTAAAATATCACTCTATATAGAAACATTTAATTTATTGAGATCTCAATTGACTAAGTAACTAAAATCATAATTACTATCTCCAAGGTATGTGTGGGGTTTATTAAATCGAGCTCCAATGATTGGGCGGCCAAAAACATAACCATGTACCAGTCGACAAACCCACCAAAAGAACTGCAAGTCGACCCAAACTCAGCTGAATCAAACTGAATTCAAACCCAACTCACTAGCTCAGATTAGTATAAATCGACGGCACAGTGCTATGCGCCAAGAAACTAGCTCAACGGTTGGTGAGGATCAGAGACCCCTGAACTGACATTAATATCTGATAATAAACTGACTAAAAATAATTTTAAATTGAATCATATGTATATGTTCGGGTTGACAACACAGACAGCGAGCATTAACATTAAAATAATTATAAAAGAATTAAGAACGAAAAAACCAAGTGTGTTTAGAAAATATTTAATAATAATAATTTGCTTTGTTTGAATTTTAAATAATGATTATATTAATCACCTCTAGCCTTTAACAGAATTTATAATAATAATAAGAGTGGCGGTCCTTATTATATGCCAATGAGTATTATGCAATATTTGAAAGTCTATGTCTATGCCCCCAACAAGAAAATAAAGGCAGATAAAGGTATTCATTAGTAACGGAAATTATTACTCTAATTTTCTACGAAAGAATGTGATATTTATTTTCACATTTGCAAATCCATTCACGAAGAGCAAGATACGTATTTTAGGGCATAACTTTAATCTTGATTGGAAAACTTATTTAATTAAATATAACTGAGAATTTGTTTGACTTTAATTGAAATCACTTCATCACGAATTACGAGCATGGAGCAGGCTTTACTGGAAAAGAGAGGTAATGGTGCTGACAAATTATGAGCTATAAAGTGAAAATGAAAGACGATAGCTAGTCGATGATCGAAGTCCTATGGCAGCTTGCATCTGACAAGTCTTATGCCCTTTGACTAATATGAAAAGGAGAGGAAGTACTTTCTTCCTCGATAATTTAAAATAACAGAAATATTATCACCGACCAGCTAACAGAGCAGAAGATTGCCCTCCATCAGCAACGTTCAAAGATGATGACTTGATAGTCATCGTTTGAATGCAAAAACCCATATGAAATGCTCTATGTGATGACTTAATCAATTTAATTAAAGTCAAAAAAGCTTTTAACTAAAATTATTTTAAAGTATTTGTAAATCATATTAATTATGCCCAACCATCGTGTCCTTCCTGAATCTTAAATAACAAGTGACAGAAATTTGAATTAGAATATATTTGATTCCTTTATCGGCCCTTTTGCAATAAAAACATTTTAAGATTATATATGAATAAATACATATTGGTGAATACAAAAAATAGCTGGCACATAGATTAAAAATGGAGCTAATAATTTGTTATTAGGCAATTATAAAAATAACACACATTTAATAATTTCTTTCAACTCGATAATTGATAGAATGGTAAATCTAGTTCTAATGGGTGAGAATTATTATTAGAATTAATATATTATTATTTGCACAAGGTAAAGGAAACAAAGGAGATCATCGAGTGGAAAGATTATTGGCATATAATTAAAAATAAATGACATTAATAAATCACACGATAAATATATATATATAATATAGTAAATGAACTGCCAAGTAAGAAAAGAGAATGAAAAAATTTATATATAATAGCATAAATAAAAGTAAGTTTACACAGAGATTATGACATTTATAGAATGAAAAGAGCTCTTAAAGGGAGTGTAAAGTAAAGTTCGGAACTGGCCAGAAAGTTTAAGGTTTATTATAGAAATATATATTACCCATTTCTTCCAGGCTGGGTTCTTAGGTTACACATCCGAGTTGGTAAAAATGTAGGCATGCATTTAGTCGATTACTGGAACAGCATTTTAGTGGCTTTTCATAATTTTAGCAGCATGATTGGTCTGGAAAAGATTCAGCAGCTCCATTGAAGATTTTCAGGGGACTTCAGGAACCGATAGCCAGATTCCTGATGTTTAGCCCCTTACCATGATCGAAACACTATTTAAAATGCACAGAGTTTACTGTACTTCTCTACAACAAAGATGGCTTTTTTTCCAAACTTTTCAGAGCTATATATGCTGTCCTCTGATGCCTTCAGGCTAGCACTTCTTTCATTATCAATGTTTTTATATTTACTGGTTGTTTTTAGATACATTCCTTTGATAAGGCTTTCAAACTCATTAACTTGAATTCATTTTCTAATTAGAAAATGAATTCTTAAAATCAGAAAATGATTTTAATTAGGAAATCCTTATCTTTTTTCTATTTAATAAAACTTTAACTGTTGTTTTTGGAAAGGGAAAATCTGAAAGCTTATCGAAAGAATGTAGCTTTTAATCAATAAAACTTTAGCAAATTATTTAAAAATAAAATCAAACATTCCCGACGCAATGAAACTTTCGAACAATTATATATATTTAAAATTTACAAATATATATGCACAATCCATGCAGTTATATTATATAAATTTATGAATAATTCTACCATGAATTTATTAATAGAATTGATCAATTTAAATCTGAAACTAATTAATTTTCAATACGCATTTATGAAATAAGTTATTCTTTATGGAAATTAGCATGGATTGAATGTATAAAGCCCCATTGCATCGGAAATTTAAGGTTAGTACTAGGGTTTGAAGTGGGCTTATGGTTAATGTCATGAAGCTAGGATCGAACTCAGATCTGACTGCTTCAATATATATATATATATAAAGTTGAAAGGAAAAGCAGAAATAAATAGTACCAAAATTTTTGTAGATATTTATATTACACTGAAATGACAGTTAAGAATTAAATAATAATTTTGGATTAAAATTAAGATCTATTTAACATTTTACTCTAATTTTGATAATTAAAACTAGCATGTTTTTAGGTAACAATAGATATACTGGTAATTATAAAATTCCACTATCTATTTTAATTAAATTAAGACATTTTTTAAATTAAAGCTTGTATAACATATTTTGATAAAAGTCCTACAAAGATGTAGTTGAAAAAATTAAGAAATACTTTAAGAATTTTAAAAAAAGAGTCATTAATTTTAAAAAAATCAACATAAAGAAAACTTATTTTTAATAACTGTATCTTTTAAATTCCACAATATAGTATAAAAAAGTGGATTTAAAAAGCCTTGAACAATATAGAGCATTATCATTATGAAGTTATAACTAAATGTACAGAGAACAAATCAACTGCTGCTAGTAGTATGACAATGGTAAAGCATGGATTCACATGGAAGTAAAGGGCCTGCTTGTATTCCATAGCCCATAATGTGTACTAGATGGCTGGCTTGTGTGCTGTCCATCAAATGATAGTGACTAAATGAAACATACTAAATGCCTATAGTTATTTGATATATACTTTTCCTGAACATGTCAGTGGAACATTATATTACTCTACTATGGACATGATTATAATGGATCAGATTACTGAAAGATTCCAGTACTAATTGATTTATTAAAGAATTACCTTGCTATGATTTTCAATGTATGCTGGTTAATCTATATGCAAAAAAGCACAAAAGTATAATTATTGCTAGTCAAATATATATAAAGTGCATACAAGTGGTGAGTAAAATGTGCTATATATTGAGAATGTGGTTATTTTTAATACTTTGCAATTAAAATCTTTAAATTAAAAAATTTAAGAGTAAATAACTTTTGTCTAAATTTTTCACCTAAAATTAAGATATATTTCCAAAAACAGGAAAATTTCAAAAATCTTTCTATATTGGAAAACAAAAGAATTTGCTAGCATATTTTTAAAGATGGTTACAATTAATAGTAATCTTAAAAATAAAAACTTATATGAAGGCTGACAAAGAAGTAATATATATATATATATATATATATATATATATATATATATATATATATATATATATATATTGTGCCCTTTTCTATAGGTCAATGATGGTAGGTCAATGATGGTTATAAATGGTCAATTACTAAAAAAATTTAAAATTAATATTATATAGTATTTAAAATTATAGACTATATTAAGCAGTAAAAGATTAATATGATATATTTAATAGTAAATATTGTGATGATGAGAATTGTATCTAATTCTATATTTTTCTAAATTGTTTTTCAAAATTTTATATAATTATTTTATATAATATAAGTAGCAAATTTATTAAGACAAATAAAATTAGACTAAACACCGGAAATGACTACGTGACTGTCTGGAATATTCTATGTATAAGCACCGGTTTAAATTAATACTAATAATTAAAATATTTAAATAGTATATTATAGAGGTGGATGGAATTGTCACACATCATAATAAAAATAAATAGTATACACCTTTATTAATTATTGTTTCAAAATTGTTTTAAAGGTAGTTAAATTGTAATAGATAATAATTGATTTAAAAATAATAATGAGTTAACATTTAAGTCTATTACGTCATGATTTTAAAACTTTAAAAATTGTTTATAAATCCAAGTAGGGATTGACCAATAAAAAATAGATCTTGGCAGACAACCAAAATCACGCCAACTAATTGTATAAACAGGGGAGAACAAAAATGTGTTGACTCCAGAGCAGAGGTAAAATTTTAAGCTCTCTAAAAAAAAAAATTTTTTTTTTTTTTTTTCAATTTATTAGTCAATTTTATTATAATTTTAATAATATCTTTGAAAGAAACCAACTGACAATTTAAAAATCATCCGAAAAGAATCTTAGAATAAAATTTTAAAAAAAAAGTTTTTCATAGTAATGTTTCACTAACTTTACAGTAACCCGCCAGTGGATTCTATCAAAGTACAATCGGAGTTTTCAATAGAAAATGGATAGATTCTTAAAACCAAGTTGTAAATTTTATAATATTCCAAATATGTTAATGTTATTCGTTGATATAGTTTATATAGCATATCACTATGAAAGCTGTTTTCGTGCGTATAAAATCAATGAAAGGACATTGTGCGCAAAGTTAATGAAGATAATGGAAAATAAAAATAAGTATTATTCGTATAAGAATAAATGGACAAAAGGAATTTTAATATTGAAATAGTTTGAATTGCTTTCTTTAAGATGACTTGAAAAAATACTCTAGAAAATAGTTAAAGATCGGAAGTAGTGTATATAAAATAATAATGAATGAAAGTGAAGTTTACCAAGGAAAACACTTGCTTAAAGAAAAAGAAAAAAATTTTACAGAAGAGAAATATAAAATATTGGATCCATGGAAAATGCAATTGGTACCGTAATTATTAAATAATTGTAGTTTAACTAGAAATAAAGATGCATCAATGCGCCGAGGTAATATTCGCCAGAACATTAAAAAGCTTCGTGGGATAACTAAATAAAATGTTTTCTAATAATTTTGGATTAAACACTAAAACTAAAGATCGTCTAAACAGTTTATTAAGTGAACTAATTTATTTAAAACTTTAATAGGCAGAAAGGAGAACATTCGGACAAAAGAAGAAATAATAAATATTATGGGACTAACCAAGATTTACCGTCAGAAAAATATGTGATTATGGTTTGAATTATTTTCTTTACTAATCTAAGTTAAACATTAAGTTTTAGATAGCGATAGGGAAAACAAAATACATTAATTCGTAATATAACATTATATGAAATAATATGTTTTGATTTTGAATTTTAAAATAAAATTGTATGTATGTGGAAATTTGTATATTTGCGATGCTCGAAGAGAAAGAAGCCTACTACGAACTCTGATAGGAAGATAAAGATTGTTTTTGGTAACATTTATAATTATTAATGATATATAATGTATGTTTTATTTATTTAGATCAGCTGAGAATCAAATGAATGTAGCACAAAAGTTTTATTGTTATTATTGTTGTAAAATGCATTTTTGAAAACAACACTCTAAAACACTTTGAGATGTGATTAGATTTTTAAAAATATGCATACGATAATCATTTTATGTGTTATTAATATAGTTCAATATAACCGATGGTTATGTGATATTTTCTGTTAATTTTCCGATTGGGATATTTAAATGTTATTTTAACAAAATGTAGATGTTGAACCTACAGTGTAATAAAGCAAGACAAATTGTTTTTATGGAATAGGGAAATGTTTTATATTAGCGAATTTTGTTTATTGTTTTAAAAAGTAGTTAATATTTTATCGATGTTGGATACAGTAAAAATCTCAAGAGATAGTTTGGGTAGTGACTTGGTAGTACGTGGTGATTCGGAAACCAAGAGTATGTATTAAAAACTAGGATGCTACAGGGAGTGAAATAATAAGTAGTTTTAGATGTTAATCAGCATAGTTAACAAAGCCCTACGACTGGTAGACATGTTGTCTTGGACAGTGGTATTTTATATATTTCTTGTGAGTCGTACTAGATGTTTGGTAAAGCTGAGTGAATAGCTGCCACATCATGCTTATCACCAAGGTTATTAGACAATGAATGTCGGACCTATTCACACTGTTCCATACATTTTTGAAGTATATTGTGGATAAGTTATCTATCTATCTTCCCGATATCCTATACATCTTTCGTTATCTTTATCTGTATTTCTTGCAACTACATCGTTATATGATAAGTCTATTAAAAGGGAAACAATAGATATTTTAGAATGTATGTCATGCTATTATTTGGAATAAAAATAGTTAAGTAATAACGAAGAGTAGATTATAATTATTGAAAGAAAGATGCAGATATCCTAAGAAGGGAAGGGGTTAGAGAATTATGTTAATTCCTTTTAAGAAATGAACTATAATTTTATAAAAGTATATCCAAATAGAAATATACAAAAATATTAAATATAATTTCACGTTTTCTTATTGTTAATTATATTTTAAAAATATAAGTATTGCATATTTAAAAAAATACAATAACATTCGAAAATTATAGTATATGTGAAACTGTAACAGGTGATAATTAAACCCGTGTTATAGTATTATACATGAGTATGGCTTATGGAATAAACGTATTATAGTTTACGAGCATTGGAGAACAAACGTTAAAAGTAATAATAATATTTGAATAACATGCGGAGTGACTTATATAAAGTTACAAGAAAATGTAATTTTCTTTTAAAAAACCATATTGATTGTAAAATTATGATGTTATAAATGATGTTTATCCACATAGATAATTTATAATACAGTAACTTTAATATTAAAAGGTAAAGAATGGTGTTACCCATAAAATAGTTAAAATAAGTGATATGATAAACCTAATGAGAAATAAATAAATAACTTTTAAAAGGCATAATAAGTTTAATTAACGATAAAAGAAATATAAATGTGTATAATTCAGCTATTGTAGTGTAAAGAAAAATGAGGATATCCCTTGTAAATAGATGTAGATGGATTTGTTTGTTTTATTTATTTTATTGATGTTAATAAAATTTTAAAATTTGTTTATTAAAACTTGTGTCTGAGTTTTGTTTTCTCTACATCATTGCATGAATTCACAGGGTATGTTCACAACCATTAAACTAAGTATATGATTGTTTGCACAAAAGATAAATAGAGAAGTATGTTTAATCTTAAATATTTATTGATGTATCAAATTGCATTGCGTTACTAGTCATCAATCCATTATCATAATATTTTGCTAAATTATATGCTATTAGATGCCACTTGCTTTATTTATCAGATTATCTAAACACTGCCACTTATTAATTTATTTTATTACTTAAAGATAAAAAAAGGGGATATTAGATTATTAACTAATTTATTACGGTTATAAATTCACGAGGAAAGAAAAGCTGTACTAGTTGGATTAAGCAATGAAGATTGTGATTATTATTGTTTTATTATTAATCTAATTTCAGAGTAGTAGATTATGACATAAAATCCCTTATCATATTTTGCTACCATATGTTATTAACATGCGAATAAATTTAAGAACCTGAGATTATTTCATTTGAGCTAGATGATTACTATTATTATTATTATGAGAGATAAAAGATTAATACTTTAATTGTTAAATGAGTCTTAGTGATTAGAAGTTGTGGAAGTCATAAGAATACTATGTAGTTATTATGTGTAATAGTAGTATAAGGGGGGAGAGTGTTTTTATGCCATTGAGGTGGTATCCTGTGGGATATTGTCTCAATGTAATCTACCTTGTCACCCGTATTTCCACTTCTAGTCTCATGAATTCCTGAATATTTATTTGAGTTAGTTTAAAACAGAACCTAAGTTAATTTTAAGAAACTTGAGCTAGTAAATCATTTAATTGAATATTTCATTAATTATTAGAGCTAGAACCCGGTTAGGTGATTTTCACTATATTATATTTATTTTGGGGGGAAATGGAGACGCGGGAATGGGGCGGTTAGATTATGGCCCTCAACGTGATTGGCCTGATGTGTTAGATAGCAAGGGTAGAATATATATATATATATCATCATTATCAACGATTATCAATTCAGTGCAGGATGAAGGTCTCTCCAAGTTTAATCCATCTTCTCCGATCTTTAGCTTCTCTTCTCTACAACACCCCTGCACATTTTCGTATTTCATCCATCCATCTCACCTGTGGTCTCTTTCTGGGTCTTTTATAATCTCTTGGAATCCAGTTTAAAATTTCAATTGTCCATCTATTATCATCTCTTCTAGCAATATGTCCAGCCCAACTTCATTTCAATCTTTTAATTTTTTCAATAAGGTCAATAACACCTGTTTGGTGTCTTACCCATACATTGCATTTTCGATCTCTTCTTGTTACTCCCAACATAAATCTCTCCATACTCCTTTGAGTGGTCTGAAGTCTCTGTATTGCTCTTCTATTAAGTGTCCAAGTCTCAGATCCATAAATAAGAACTGGTAAAACACATTTGTTAAAAAACATCCTTTTCAAACACATAGGCATATTTCCCTTTAGTATCAAGTTATTTCTACCAAAAGCACTCCAACCAAGTTTAATTCTATGATCAATTTCCTCCATTATGTTTCCATCTGTATTAATAATCTGACCAAGGTATTTGTAACTGTTAACTTCTTCTAATTCATCATAATCAATATTTATTTTCATATTTTGAGCAAATCGATTAAACATTACTTTAGTCTTTAACATTTATCTTTAGTCCTACTTTCCTACTTTCATCTGATAATTCCTGCAACATATCCTGCAGCTCTGAAGCATTATTTGCAAAAACAATGACATCATCTGCGAAATCTAAATGACTTAAATAATCTCCATTTACTTTCACTCCTTTCGTTTCCCATTTTAATCCACAAAATACTTCTTGCAGTATTGCTGTAAAAAGTTTTGGAGATATGGAGTCACCTTGTCTTACACCTTTCTCAATGTTGACTTTCCCAATATCATTATGTAATCTAATTGTTGCTGTTGCATTTTTATAAATATTCTTCAAAATATGACAATATTTTGTATCTATACCTTAATGATCCAATGCTTTAATCACTGAAGAAATGTTTATAGAATCAAATGCCTTTTCATAATCTACAAATCCAAAACACAATGACAACTCATATTCATTTATCCTTTCCATAACTTCTCTCAACATTTGGATATGATCCATTGTACTAAAACCACTTTTAAATCCAGCTTGTTCTCTTGGTTGGTGGAAATCCAATGTTCTCTGTAGACGAGTTGTAATTATTGAAATAGTAAGATTCGTATTCGAATCTTAAGTTTCACCTTTTTCTGTCATCTCTCACTGACCGATCTATCCCACCCAAATTTAAACTTTTTGATATCGAGTTGTGTGGGTAACAATATTAAAAATGTATAAATATATGTAGAATTCAGCATAAACACGCACACATTTCGATCTCAAATTAAACGCAATAAATAGGGATAAAATAATATAATTTAGATTTCTTTTAGTTATATAATTTTGTATAATTTTAATCATTTATTTTGGATTATAAAGTTCGTATTTATTGCTTTGTTTAAATTAATAATAATTCTAAAAAAATCTGATGTAATATTTAATTAAAAGTTAAAATAATCTTATGTTCCCTTTTTGTCTTTGAAATTGAAAAGCATCGGTCAGTGATAGATAATAGATTAATTAAAGAAAAATCCTCCAAAGTATAATTAGTAAATGTAAAATGTAAACAATAGAACGGCAGCTCTCTTTAATTAAAAACCAACAAAATGCATTGATTATCCTCAGGGCAGATTAAGTAGAACCTAAAATAACTTAACAAAAATGTGAGAGATCAAGATAAAAAAAGGAGGCCATCTTAGACTTGCTGGAGACATTCACTTAAACTTTAGCTTTGCTCTCGATCACTGAGAGTCTCCAAAAATAATAAAATAATTTGTTCCTGCCAAGGTATGACCGAGTAAAGCACCTAGATTATTCTCCATCGGGAGATGGCCTATCGGATGCCAAACTTTCCATTGCCCGTCATAAATTCGCCATGAAGTTTTGCTGCCTGAAATGAATGAGAAAGCTGCTGCTGCCATGAAATTAAATGAATATCTAAATACAAGAAAGAATTGCCACTCGTGAACTTTTTGCTGCTAAACTAATGGAATCAGAAAACTTCTTATAAAACAGGTACCTGTCTGTGTTCAAACTCTAGAGTACTCTAATAATATGCTATAGCTTTTTTTCATACTACTTATCTAAATTGTAAAATGTAAAAACTATCATTTGTATAACTAAAATTGAATAATTAATTTAATGTGTAAATTTCTTTACTAATCTAGCTTACCTCATTCTATCTTGGGTGCATATTTTTAAAATCTACATTTTATCTATATTTATTATCTAATTATTGCATGCTCATAATTGTCTCTATTTTCAAAGTTTAAATCTATGATCGTTTGAAACAGTGAATGCGTGTCACATTTTCATTAATATGTACTTCGTTGGGCCAAGGCAGAGACCAGCCCGCCATTCTTATAAACCATAACTAACTCAACTTTCATATAAATCGACACGCATTCAGTGCACCACTTATTGTAATGCAGGGTCTACTATTTCGCAAATGGCTGATGTATTAGTTATAATAATTCCCAATTTATATAGGTTTTGTATTTATTAAATCATCATGAATAATTCCAGAAAATTACATTTCTTTGAGAGTCACCAACGTTCTTTAGTAAGTGTTGATAATGTAGGGCCAAGTCAGAAATCTATTTAAATCTCATCATAATCGTTTATACAGTATACATGTGTTATGTTTTAGAGATTCGATGACCCATTCTGCCATCAAATTTCCAGATTCTTCAGGGTTGAAATTAACCCCAGTCGTTCTACACAAGCGGGCATAATGGGTGCTCCCGTAGGATTTGACAATGTCATGCAGCCAGCCGGCAAACTGCGACATGGACCACTTGTCCCTGGTTATGCTTATGTGACACCTTACTTCATCGGGCCGATGGCAGGGACCAGACCGACATTCTTATAAACTCATTCATGGCATTGCAGTTTCGATATACTGCCATTCCATATCGCCTTTCTAAAGCGTACCACGTGTTCCTTTACTTAGTTTTATTATTCTAAACATATCACTCCTCCTCTGCATTATCTGCATAATTCACTCTCAAATAAATGTTTGCCCTTAGTTATAAATAAATATTTTTAATTAAATAAATATATGTCTGCCATTACTCTTATAACCCATACTTTAGACTCTTGCCTTGCAAAGGTGTAAATTCGCCAAGGCATGCATTAGAAATACTTACTCGAGAATTTTAGGTAGCTAGATTACGTCTTCAAATAAGTGAATTCCTTTTGTAAACATTTCAGTATTGGAAATACCGCTACTGAAATCCTCAATATAAAATAATGTCTAAATAAATAAATGTATTCTTTAAAATATAATCATGTCGCAAATCCCGCTACTGAAGCTTTTAATCCATAAATATTGTTAGTAAATGATCTTATTAAAATGTGTTAATAAATAATTTTAAACTATACGTCTGCAGTTACGTTTCACTTATTCGATACCCATTCTATATATTTTCTCGATTATGTAAATATGAATGTTTAATTAATATTAGTTTGATTATTGGCTAACTCGAGAATAAAATCATGAGTCTCTTGCATATCCCTGACCACCGTGCCTAAGGAAATATTTACTAATGTCATATCAGATGCATTGTTTCGTGGGTGGTATTGTGGAACCGATAAACTATGTTCGAACTCAGTACCATGGGTGGCTTCGCTACTTGATGGTGCTGCTGTTCTGTATGTGGTCGAATTCTGCACTATGTTTACGAGTCACATGTTTTCTAAACGTTACATTATCTTGGTAAAAATTTTATATAAAACTGATAAAAGGCTGATAGGCCTGTAATTTCTAATATCTTCTTTATTACCTTTTTAAAATATTAATATTATTACTGCATTCTGCCAACCATCAGTACAACTTTATCATTTAGACATTTGGTATATAACTTTGGTAAAAAAATTTCTATTTCTTCACCTGTTTTTTTTAATATATCAATTATTATTCCATCATTACCTGGAGCCTTTCCTTTCTTCATACATTTAATTGCATGTCTCACTTCTTCATTTAAAATTCTGGGCAATTCGGAAGATGTAATAGATATAGGAGGTACTTGTTCTTTATTACTATATAATTCTTGATAAAAATCTTCTACCAATTTCATAATGTCATCCCTCTTTTTAGTAATAATTCCATCTTTTTTCCTTATTGCAGATATAAATTTCCTACCAATACCAAAATGTTGTTTTACATTCTTAAGACTTTTATTTTCTTCTACAGCTTTTCTTGCTAGTTCACAGTTATACTTTCTTATATCATTTTCAACTCTTTTCTGCACCATTTTACAAAATTCGAGATATTCAATTCTTTTTAATGCATCATTTTTGCATATCTTCATATTCCTTCTTTTCTTCATAAGTTCTCTAGTCTCAGTAGAAATTTTATTAGTCAATTGCTGCTTTTTTCTACCAGCTATCTTTGTTGCAGTTTTTAAAAGTGTATCAGTTATTTTCATATTAATTTCATTCAAATCTGAATCATGTTCAAAATCTACTAATACTTGAAACCGATTTGTAAGTTCTAATTTAAATTCATTAGAATGTTTCTGAAGATTAGGAATATTGTTTTTCTTAATAATTTTTGTCTCTCTAGTTTCACATTAACACATATCTTACACCTTACTAATCGATGATCACTTCCTGTGTTAAATTTATTAAGAACATTACAATCTTGAAATATGTATTTCCTGTTAGTCAAAATATAATCCAATTCTGCTGTACCTTCATTTGGATGCTTCCATGTCCATTTCCTTTAATAGTTTTCTCAAAAAAGAATTCATAATATAAAGTTTATCTTTTTCAGCAAACTCCACAAGTCTATGTCCTCTCTCATTTCTATTACCATAACCAAAATTACCTACAGCACTTTTATCTTTCATTTGTTTACCAATTCTAGCATTAAAGTCTCCCATAACAATTTTAAAATGTTGTTTACTCTGATCAAAAGCCTTTTGTAAATCCATATAAAAATCTTCTACTACTTCATCACTATGAGAACTTGTTGGGGCATAAACCTGAATTATCTGCATTTGGTATCTGCTATTAAGTTGTATAACTAATCTTGCTACTCTGTCTGATACATCATCAATCTCCACAATATTGTTCTTCCACTTTTTATTTATAATGAATCCTACTCCACTTGTATTTCCAATATTTGTGCCTTTATAATAGAGTATATGTCCACTTTTTAAATCAATTGTCTCTTCACCTTTTCTTCTAACTTCACAAAGTCCAATAATGTCCCATTTAATATAAGAGAGTTCTTCTTCTAATTCTTGAAATCTTCCTTCACTTGAAAGTGATCTGCAGTTGTAAGTATCTAAATAAAAAGTCATCATCACATGGCAGCCTGGGTCTGCAATCAGGGGATTCTTAGCATCCTCTGCCTTCGGCCACCAACCGCTGCCTTGGTTGGTGACTTTACAGCCTCCTGGGAATAAGGGACATGCTTTATTTTTGTCTGTCATAATTGTATATATGTATTGGAAAAATATTTATCATTTACACAAACATTTATTCTGCCTTATCAGGCATTGAGAAGAAAGACCATGGTGTTTCTTGATCGTAAACTCAGAGGTAAAAAGCCAATAAACTCACCACACTGGCTAATGCATGTTGGTGAGCAGACCATCCATGTTCATATACTATATGAATAATCACATAGTAATAACAGCTGCAATGACAAGAATGTATGGAGTGGACATTAGGAATTTGCCCTGCTCAGTTCCTTTAAGGCCTTCAAGAGGAATCAAAGATCTCCTTTCAGTTAATAGCAAACTCCTTTCTGCAGCCACACATATATATATATTGTAACGATCTGGTGTAGGTAGACTTACATAATCTGCACTACAGGGCGCCATCTAGGCATTTGAACCTAGAAAAATTTATAAAGTAGGCAGATACATAAGTAAAAAAAAAAAATTTTTTTTTTTTTATTTTGATTCCGGTCGTTAGCCCATGTCACTAGCTCAGTGGAATAGCAGAGATTAAATAATATAATATCTTATCTAATTATATTTCAATATTAAAAAAATGAATAAAATAAGCCACTGCCAGTAATTAACACACAAACATTTATTTATGCACATATATATAAGATTTAAAATTATTTTAGTATTAGTTTTACATTTTAACATTTAACATTATTTTTAACTTTACCTTAGATTTTAATTTACATTTTAATTTCTATTATATTATAAGTTTACATTTTAATTAAGTTCGCACAGATGGGATTATAAAAGCTTGTTTTAATATGTTGCTATAGATCGGTTACATAGATTACACGGTTAAAAACATTCCAAAGTAAACATAAACGATCAAAATATAAAATCATTGATACTGGCAATTGCAGAGGGAAATTTATAAGTAACCCAATAGTATTCACCATAAGATACTTGCATTGTCATCAATGACTTAAAAGACATCTGAATAAATACATTTTAGATACTCACTGTAAGGTATCATTATTTATCGAATGTCTATATATTCCGATCAAATATGAAAACCCAATACATACTTAACCGATAACCAATCCATGCAAGCGTCTATAAACAACTTAAATTTAATGCATTTTTATTTAGGGTCGAGTATGAATAGACTACATAAATTTGCTTTTGAAAATAAACATTCTATCCCTATTTAACCTTAGGCTAAAATTCGCAGTCAAACTGGCATCAATCCATCTGATATATCGATGTATTCAATGTAATTCGGAATACGGCAGCACCAAAAAGATTAAGAAAAGACATTGACTCTCAATCAGATAGGAATATTACATCTATCTAATGAGAAGAACAATAAAAAAAAAACTCCATAGAAAGGAACTGCGTTCTCCGTCTTATAATTCCTTCCATAGGCAAACGGGTGAGTGCGGCGTATATATAAATGATTCTGCCAGTAGTGAATCTCCGACTACATCTACTAACTACATCAATATATCCAATCCATTGACCCAATCTAACAACGACATAAATAACCTAAGATTACCCTCCCCTAATATAACTTTACAAATCTATACAGCCATTCATGCCCGACTTAAGTTTAACATTTATATCATTTAACTTAACAGAAAACAGAAACCATACTAAAACTTAAAGAACAAAAAATAAATAAATGGAAATGATTTTACAAAATAATTACATTAAATAAAATTATAACTAATTAATAAATAACGTTGGTCAGATAGGATAATATTGCAATCATTTAAATATGGAAAGTTTTAATTTAATATTCATTATTTATAAAGTTCTTACGGTTTACAACAGTTCATCTTTATCCGTTACTTGCCATAAATGTGAATTCCCAC
This sequence comes from Epiperipatus broadwayi, assembly GCA_028023455.1. NCBI lineage: Eukaryota > Metazoa > Onychophora > Udeonychophora > Euonychophora > Peripatidae > Epiperipatus > Epiperipatus broadwayi. Next base: position 3,948,115 of record JAQFVV010000115.1, read on the forward strand.
GCCGTCCTCAAAAGATTGGTATCCATTTAGCCGTTGTTTTATTTATTCATTCGGAGGTTTTTTAGTTCAGTTGGTCCTCAATGTAGGAAACGATCGTTCATTTCTCTTTTCTTTAACAGCTGAAAGAATTGACAGTATGTCTGTCAATCCCTTCACCTCCAACTCCGTACTAATACATATAGTCACATCGTAATAATCAATTATCAATCACTAATTAATAATTTCCAAATTTTCCTTTTATACGTATTCGTTTCTATTGTTTTCCTATCTGACTGATGTTTTTACATTTAAATGCCCAAGGCTGATTTACATTTAACTAATTAACAATCATTTCCATTTCTGATTAATTTCTGTGTTTTTCAAGATTAAAGATATATTTTTATCTCTAAATCTTTTTAAGTTTTTGTTTTTAAAATACCTTTTCTATTTTTAATACAGTTTTATTTTAATAATTTTTTTTATCTGTGCGATTTAATATATATGAGTTTAAGATGATATTTAGTTTCAATTTTTAATTCTTAAAGAAAATTTTTAAATGCGAACTTTTTAATTTACTTTCATGTTTAATAAATATAAAAAAAAACAATGTAACGAACGTCTGTGCTCGTTACAATATATATGTATATATATATATTAAAAAATAACTTTTACTTACCATTAAATATAAAGAATTAACAAAGAAATTTTATTTGTAAGGGAGAAAATAATAATATGCCCATACATGTAAATTTTATGTATATTTTTTAACATTAAATTATGTCTTGTGAAAATATATTATGGTTTAATAAAATTATTTTTAAGTAATAAAATATCAGTGTGCACACACATTTGAATGTTTGTCATGTAAACTCATATATATTAAAATTCATCATCAATCACATATATGTTAAAATTAATTATGTATTTGAAAAATGAATTTTTATTATTGGTTTATGACAATTCAAAAATGTTAATTTTAAATTGTTATACAGCACATCTGAGTGCTTATATATAGATATGTTTTATGTAAACTATTGAGGTAGCATGTCAGTTGCTTGCAGCAGCTGATTCATTAAAATTTTATTATCTTTTTTAATTTGCATGAAAACTGTAAGCATGACATCAAAAAAAATCCTGGAATTCATTGCTGCTTAAATCAATTTTTAAAATGGTGTATCACAAGTTGAAATTGGATAAAATTAGAATTTTTTATTAATATTTTTCTTTTTTTTTTCTTTTCTGGTCAGTTTACTAGATTATATGAAAATGACAAAGGCAGAATTGCATTATCAGCTAGACTCATTACTAACATGGATTAAAATAGACTTATGATTTGAATTTAAGGCCTTCAATGCAATAAAAGTGTAATTGTGGAATATTGGTCATAAGTATTTAATTTTAAATGTTTAATTATTTGAATATTATTTTAATTTTTTTTAATTATTTGATAAATAGTATAATTTATTAATGTGTTTACATTTATATTGGTATTAAATCATTTATTCTCTTTACTACACAGTATATAAGATTGTATTCAAATATAACAAAAGTGGTTTATGTAGAATGTAATTTTGAGTCTCTGATCCAAGTTTGAGGCAATCTTACTTTATAGACATAATGATTCTCAAAAAGTTTAATAATTTATTAGTCTGTTTATATTTTGCACTTGCATCTTTGTGTTTGTATAACAAGTAATAATTTACATATATAGGGCAGTACAATGTAAATTTTAAGACTGATTATCAGATGCACAGAAAGGTTACAGTTGATAAAGCAATCACAAAATTTACCGAGCATAGTAACATGTGAAAATACAAACACTTAAAAACAATAAAGAAAGATTTCAAATAGTGTGTGTGTGTGGTGATAGCCACAATGGTTATGTATATAACACATGAAATTGTATGCAGGTAAAGAATCAAATTCTGATTCTTTCCTTGACTTGATACTCATGCTGTGGAGTTGGTAGTTTTGCCACATCTTGCATCAGATTATTTTCAAGTCTATAGTTAGCAAATGAGCTATATGCAAATAAATTATATTTCTGTGGGACAATAAATATAACAAAATAGCATGACTGGTATGCATAAAAATATAAACATTATTTGTGTACACAAAAAATATAAAATGAAGAGATAAAACTCATTTTATCATTAATACAGACAGTAGCCTACAATTTCTAGTTTTAGATAGACAAGAAGCCAATTTTCTATGATGACAAATGCATATCCACTCTCTGGAAATGATTTGTTTTGTATATTTTATTAAAATGAATCTTTTTATTATAGATACTTTGAGATATGTTAACTTTTGGGGTACAAGATAAAAATGAAAAATTCTTAATTTTAAAAATATCTTTATTGACATTATAAAATTGTACAGATGCATAATAAAAACACTTTGTTAATGTTGGCTCATCCATTGCTGGCGTTGGTCTGAAAAAAGTATGCAAGAGCCATTCTCCGCACTAGCAGGTTATAATATGAGCAAATACGTACTATTTAGTTGGTATTGCCCACCCCTGCCAGTGCAGAGTATGACCCAATAATGCTAACTTATCAGCTGGGATACATGTAGTGTGAAATCAATGCCCCTCTAGAAGAATTCTTATGCAACTAGTTTTGGAGATGCTGGAGTTTACGGATTATCTTCAGTAAAAAGTATTATATATGATTTGAAAGATAATTTTGTCAGAAATACAGAGAAATTTATCAATGAAGATGTAATTTAAACTTAATTAATGATAAATTAGAAATTATTAACAAACAATAACCTAATAATTATTTTGGATATAGAAATTTTTTTTTCTTTATTTTTAAATGATAATCACTATTTGTCTTGACCTTATTGTTTTCCTTGGTTTTTCTAGTTATGTAAAGCTTTTTGCTCTAACATTATTAAAACTGAAGTTATTGTGAAAACTGTGTCTCAAGTCAATTGTTTGAAAAATTCAATATGGTGACTGGTCCATTAAATAGATATATGTAAATTATAATGTAATAGCATATTTTTTTGTATTATTTGAATCAAAATCAGAATGCTGAATTTACATTTATAGCATACTTAGCAGACCTTAATTTTCATATTATTATTATGGTTCAAATTACAAAATTTATATTTCATTAAATTATTCCAGTGAATGCTTTCAATCCTGAAATAAGTTTAAAATATTATAAATTATTATATTTGTTTATTTCTCTCACAGTAACAATTATAGAGCTCTGCCCACTGAGCTGAATTCATGTATAAGTTAGTTATATAGATTGGGGTGTGTGTTTCATGTTGTGAATATCCAATTGATGATGATAATGATCCTGGTTTGTGAAAGAGATATCCTTTAAAGTCCATCCACTATATTTTATTTAGCTTTTATTATTAGAAATTAATTTTATAGTTGGCCAGTACATTGATGGTACTAAATGGCCAGTATCAGCATGTTTTTACACTCCAGTATTATTATTTTTTAATTGATGACAATTTTCCATCATCCCAGATTTACCCTTAATTTCTACCATTACAATATATACATATATTGTATCAGACATTCCACACCTCTTATCACCAAGGATGCCACTAGCCACTGTTGATCTAGAAAATTTGATTTACAGTGATCAAAAGTTAAGTGATAATGAATGGTTCAACATAAATGCTGCTGGCTAGATCCAGGGAAAGAAAGAGATCTGAAATATTATCCAGACAATTGAGGGATAGGACACAAAAACAAATCTCAGCCAAAAAAAATTATTAATAATTTTTAGATTTATTAAATTCAAAACAAATATTAGTCATAAAAAATATAAAGGTTTCACCCAAATTCCTTAACCTTATTTGTCTGAGAGTGCATGTGAAAATAATGGTATATCAAAAACTTTGGAAGATAATTTTGTTTTTTCACCTAAGCTTATAGGAAATTGTCATGATCTTCCTGCCAACTATTTACCTACACAAATTCCACTTTCTTTTTATTTCTATTTTCTTCTTGTTAGGGACCAATTCCCATTTGCTACATTCTATATGAATATCAGTTATATAACCCCTTGAAAGATATTGGGACCAACTCAAGGTTGTCCTATGCTCCTCAAATACTTTTAAAAACTTGCATATATTATATGGCCCCTAAGGTTACCTCTGTACAGATTAATAGAAAAAATTAGAATTTACATAATATTAAAATATAATAAGAATAAAAAGGGCACTCTATATGACATAAAAAAACATAATTAAACCATAATCAATAAACCACCAGCCAAAAGAGCCATGGTCTGCAGGAAATACAAACACACATTAAACTAAATTGATTTGAAATGAAATGAGACAGATGAGATAAAATGAAAACTACTATTATCTGCCAAAGCCTTTAACAACAAATAACAATAAAAAAAATGTGCAAAATACCAACTTCCAATATACTCTCTGACAAATTGATATAAATAAAATTCTGAATTAATTATGTAGAATTCATAAGTCACAATCATAAATGCACATAATAAAAAGAAATATTTATAAATCAACTAAAATAACTAAACTTATACAAATAAGCCTATCTTATGTTCACCTTTCTTTTTCTTTAAATAGCAAGCCATAGACTTAAGCCCTGGTTAAGATATTAATAATGTTAGGTTACCTTCAAGGCTTCAATTTTTTTACGATTTATTCCAATGGCATGTGCAGGGTTCAGTTTCAGCAATTGTACACTGCTGTTATTTGCCTTTCTTTTTTTCTTTACCTCCAGAAAGCTGATTGCAGAGTATGAAAGCAAATTTCTGGATCAGTCTTAAACTTTTACATTAGGACATGTTAATGATGAAACAACTTTAGAGCTCTGAGGTTAGTCTTAGAATGGTTTTTAGCACAGCACATCTTTGATATTTTTCTGCAAGACTGGTAGTTTCTGCATTGGAAATTGGTGATCACTAGCTCCAATAATAAGTGTATCCATCTTTTTATGGGCAATCAGTTTTAGGGGCAAAATGTCTATGATAACAGCCGGATGATCTTTTTTCTCTCTTTTGGAATGGTTTCTTTAGCAATTACAGTCTGTCCAAAAAAAGAAACTGAAATAACCTCACCTTTTATCTTTTTCTTCTTTTTTTTTCTTTTTTTAAAAAATATCAGAGAGTTTATATGCTATTCTTTATCTCCTGCCAGATCTTATTTAAAAACCTAACTAGGGCTATTTTCTTTGTTCTCTTTCTCCTTTTAAACACCACTTAAACCTTAATTAATTAAAAAAAAACATCCCATACAAGCTTTTAAACTGAAATATCACCACTTTAAAAACAGTCTCTATTTTTAGAATAAAAGTTTGGTTTGTTTTAATCACAATAGTTTAAAACCAAACCAAAAAAAAAAAAAAATATCTTAATCAAAATCCTTTCAAAGCAATTTATATGATTTCAAAATATAATCAGATATCTACACTATATACCTACTTATAATGGCATGTAACTTATAAAAAAAACAAAATACAAGGCTTTAAATAACATTTTCCCTTTCCTTTTCAAACCCTTATAAGTATATATACATTTTTTTCTGATTTCAAAATAGTTACCTTTTGAAGCAGAGACAGCCTCCAATTTAATATATATAATTTTTATATTCTAATAAATATAATCAAGATTTCTATTAAATATAATAGTTTATTAAACCAATAGTTTATATACTCCAACTTTATTTTTAAAAATGTTAATGCACTATTTTAACACACTACCTTTGAACATTTACAAATTTAAAAGCAAAAATTTCAAATTTTATTAAATCAAAGTTTTACATGAATACATTCTTAGAACATATAAAATAATGAAGATATAATTTCTTTTACATTAAATGCTTTTATTGACTGTGAACTAAAAAGAATATAAAAACAATTGTTTCTTCAATCACAATTGGAGTTTTTAATTCAACTTGAAATAAAAGCATGAGGGGGACAGAAGTTAATTAAGTCTATCCCTTGTTGTAAAAAAATTGGATTGACTTAATTAATTTCTGGATGCTCTCATGCTTTTATTTCAAGTTAGTTAAAAACTTCAATTGTGTTTGAAAAAACAATTATTTTATTTCTTTTTAGTGCACAGTCAATAAAAGCATTTAATATTTAAAAAAAAGGTGTCTCTAATATTTTGAAGTTTTTAATATTAGCACAATAAATGAAAATGCAAAACTATCCTGTACTTTAAATTGACTTGACACTTTTAGTTATGTATATATTGTACCGGTCATTCTATCTTCTTTTGATCAGGGTCGCTGCATACCTGAAAAATTTAATTTACCATGATCAAAAGTTAATGATGATGATTGCCACCACTAAACTCAGGAGAGAAAGAGATCTTTAAGATTTTTCAGACAAATGAGAAAGAAGACATAGACAAATGTCAGCCAAAGTAATTTTAAATAATTTTGCATTTAATAAATTATTATAAAAGTTTAACCAAGATTTATAATGAATTTATCAAGGAGTGTACTTGAGTTTGAAATAGTAAACACCCTAGCAGATAAATTTATTCTCTTATCTATAATTTAAAAGAGGGATCTATAATATCTTTCTGCTGGTGATCTTATAAAAACTAATTCCAGTTTCTCAATCCAGAAATAGCAAAACAATAGAGTTTTGTAGGAAATCAATGAAACAGCATGAGATGAGCTTTCCTTGGCCTAGAATAAAACATCGGGGTCAAGAATGTAAATGTCTGCAGAACATCTCATGGTCAGGCATTTTAAAGCCATCCAAGGTTAATTACAATACAAGACAAAAAAGGCATATAAGATATTACAATATATGTAATATTAGTAAAAAGAAACAAAATCTCCAATTTCAGGAAAACAGAACACTATACACAATAAACTGCCAGCCAAAAGATTTTCAGTTTGCAGTAAACACAAACTATGCTTATTTTAAATTAAATACAGTGCATCAACATGGGAATGAGTGAGTAAAGAAAAACAAATGTCTGTCAAAGAATTTATCAAGGCCAGTAATAAAAACAATGAAAAGAAACACCAAGCATATAATAATATACACTCACAATACACTCCCAGATAAATAAATTACAAAAAATTGAGAATCTTAAAACTAAGATTCCAATGCATATTATAAATACAATAATAAAAAAATACATATGATAATTAAAAGCATGTACAAAACTTATAATAGATAGATAGCTTTAAAGATTAAGCTGAGACTAGACTGAGATTTAAACTCTGGTTAAAATATAAAAAGGTATTACCTTGAGGTAATGTAAATTCTATCAGATTTCTTCTAGTGTAAAAGGCTTCTGTGTTATTTTTCACAAAGCATGTAAAGGCAAGTACTAGATCAGTTCTTCTTTAAGTATTAAGGCATGATCAACAGAAACAATTTAGCATTCAGGGTTCAATTTTGAGTTGATTTAGCATGGCATGGTATAGATAATATTCTTCATAGCAACTAGTTTTGGCATTCTGAAGAGATTATTCTATTTATTAAATAGAAGTCCATAATATAATTTCAGCAAACAGCAAATGGCATATTTTCAATGGCCAACCCAGACATGGACAGCAACCTTGAAAAGCTATGGCAGCATAATACTTCAAATGGTTATAATGACTAACATACTAAAAGTTGAATACACATCAAACAAGCTGAATAAAGATCAACAACTAAGAAATAAATAATCAGCAGAGAATATATAATTAGTTTGAAACTGGGTTATTTGTATGATCTGTTCTTATCTCCTGTGTCATCTTTTAATTAGCCATTGACCATGACAAATCTCTATCTCAAACTTAATCTTAATTAAAAATTCCAACCAAGGCAATCTTAATTACAATTAATTAGAAAAATAAATGTAAAAACAAGTCTCAGCTTTTTAAAATACATTTTCAATAGATTATAATTGAAAATAAAAGAAATATGAATGTAATTTTAAAAAAAAAACTTTCCAAAATTAAAATGCTTTTTTAAAAAAGGATTAACTTCTTTTCTTTTAAAGTTAGAATACTTTTATAAATACATTTTAAAAAATTCTTTAAAAAAATATTTTAAAACTAAAATTTATTGCAAATAAAAAATAAAAATCAGATAATTTTAAAATAAGGGAGTATGTGTGTTGTTGCACTTATTCTTGATACATTAATAAGAAACATATAAAACTTTTTAATATTTTTCTCTTAAGACTTTATAAAAATAAAAGTTAGTTTTGTGATGGAACTCTTGAAGGGAACAAAGTATTTGGTTCAATATATATATATATATATGTCTGCTATAAGTTAAAATATATACCCCTTATATATTATATTTATTATGTGTACATAATAATACATGTGTATAAATTGTAAATGAACTTCACTTAATATCTATAATTTTACTTTAAATCAATATTATACAAATTTGTATATATAAGTCATTAGATATTTCTGCAGTAAGTTTAATATATATATTTTAATGTATATATTATACTTAATATGTGTAAATAATTGTATATGTATAACAAATCAATAATTAATTTTTTGATTTAAAATTGTTTGATAGATTTATTTTTATTTTAAAACAGATGTTTTAAAAAAATGCTGAAAAAATTCATGATCTTTTTTAACTTTTCATAATCATTTAAATAATGTGTTCTCTAGTTTACCTTTAAAAACATTTGTTTTAAAATAAAAATAGAATCTATCAAACAATTTTAATAGAAAATTTAGTTATTGATTTATTATAATATATAATTACATACACATACTAAATATGACATATACATTAAGATTTTAAAATAGTTTTTAAAATGTTATTAAATTGAAAAAATTATACTTTCCTTTCACAATCATTATTTAAGACAAATGAAAGTTCTAAGAATAATTGTTAACTGCAATATATGAAATTATTGAATATTTTCATATTTTTCCACCCTCTATTCCATATCTATTGACATACTAAAAAGATATCTGTTTCAAATGGATTCAGGTGGTATAACTTAGTTATACATCAATTTTCAAGTAATTCTATTACTTTTAATATATTAAATCTGATTTTAAAATTTCATTCTAACTTGAAAAAGATGAAGAATTAACAAGCAAACAAACAAATTGTTCAACTTCAATAAAAATGTTTAACAAAATTAATTTCACTAGTAATTATTGCAACTTTCTTTTCTATATCTAGTGAAAAATATCTATTATCTATTTTTTCCTTTCTATATAGATGATTTTTCATAAGTCAGACTATATATGAGATGTTTCCTATATATATTGATTTATATTTAGGATTAATCAACTTTTATGAATTCACTTCATAACTAATAATAAACCTCAGAAAATGAATTGGAATCAGAAATTGCTAATAAAAAGAAACCAAAAGATGTTCATTATTAATAATAAAAAGATAATTATATAAATAGGAGTCTCTTAATTGCAATACATCTTTGGGATTATAAACTTCACATGATCACCATTTCTTATGCTTGCACATAACTGTTATTAAAAGAGACAAAACTCTCCATTCAGTAGTGCCATTCAGTGCCAGCCAGAGTAATGAATGGATTCCAGAAGGCTTGTGCATAAAATCCCCATCTAATGCCTACTCATCTAATATCCCCAGACTAATTTTTGGCTTGTGGCCTTCATCAGTGAGGAGCCTTGGATCTAAGAGCACTGCACCTAGATCTTAGGATCTAATGCAACCCTCTAGCAGCTATCATTTATCTCTACTTAACTACAAAATAAAGCTGGCTTCTGGAGAGTTGCATTAGATCCTAAGATCTAGGTACAGCGCTCTTAGATCCAAGGCTTCTCACTGATGAAGGCTACAAGCCAGAAAGTAGTCTGGGGATATTAGATGAGTAGGCACTAGATGGGGATTTTATGCACAAGCCTTCTGGAATCCATTGATTACTCTGGCTGGCACTGAGTGGCACTACTGTATGGAGATTTTGCCTGTTTTAATAACAGTTATGTGCAAGCATAAGAAATAGTGATCATGTGATGTTTAGTGGTTTATCACCTATATTTCCTAATAGAATAGTGGTGGCTATGGTAGTTAAAGAACCAAAGAAACCAAAATGTATGGTACAGAAGTGAGTTCCGACCCATATGACTATATAAGCTATTGAGGTTAGTTTAAAAATATTGTGTTTTCATTTTTATTTTCATAGTTTTGTAGTTAAGTAGACAGAAAAGATGGATGCTGGAGAGTTGCATTAAATGCTAAGATCTAGGTGCAGTGCTCTCAGATCCAATGCTCCTCATTGATGAAGATCACAAAGAAGAAACTAGTCTGGAGATATTGAATGTGTAGGCAGTAGATGGGGATTTTATGCACAAGGCTTCTGCCATCATTTATTACTTTGGCTGGCACTGAGTGGCACTACTGTATGGGGAGTTTTGCCTGTTTTGGATTATAAACTTAAGAATATTTTTAGTGAAGTTTTTTAATAGTAGTCATTAATAGATATATTATAGTTTACTTAGTAAAAAATTTTGTAATTACATTTAGTAAAACAGGTAGTAGAATGTTAATTTATACAAAGCTTTCATGTGTTTTCAGAATATTCCATCACTTGACCAGTAATTTTAATCCAATGTCTATATATTATCCTGGGGAAAAATAACAAGGACATATATTAACAATAAGTTTTCTTTGAGCAAACAAAAAAAATTTGATCTTGGATCTGTAAGTATGATAAATAGAAGCTTGAAGTTGATAAAGATTCTCTAAAAGATCTTTTTTTGCTTTTTTTTCTTTTTTCTTTTTGTAAAAAAAAACATCGATGTTAATGAATATCATAATAAAAACCATGTATTTCTATGACAAAATGGAAAAAAAAAATAGAATGTTTGATTAAAAAGAGTAAAATCCATTTTTGTAAGAAAAAGCAAAGGTAATCATATATGACCAGATGCCATCTAGTTGAAATACTGAATTAGCTAATATAGTGATTTTTAACCCGAGATGTCTTATTCCCACAGTTACAAACCATTTTGAGAATGCATAAAATTTATAATATATATATATATTGGAGCAGTTGGATTTGAGTTCGATCCTAGCTTCATGACATCTAGCCATAAGCCCACTTCAAATTCTAGTACTAACCTTAAATTTCCAATGCAGTGGGGCTTTATACATTCAATCCACGCTAGTTTCCATAAAGAATAACTTATTTCATAAATGCGTATTAAAATTAATTAGTTTCAGATTTAAATGGATCAATTCTTTAATAAATTCATGATAGAATTATTCATGAATTTATATATTATAACTGCGTGGATTGTGGGTATATATTTGTAAATTTTAAATATATATAATTGTTCGAAAGTTTCATTGCGTCGGGAATGTTTGACTTTATTTTTAAATAATTTGCTTAAGTTTTATTTATTAAAAGCTACATTCTTTCGATAAGCTTTCAGATTTTCCCTTTCCAAAAACAACAGTAAAGTTTTATTAATTAGAAAAAAAGATAAGGATTTCCTAATTAAAATCATTTTCTGATTTTAAGAATTCATTTTCTAATTAGAAAATGAATTCAAGTTAATGAGTTTGAAAGCCTTATCGAGGGACTGTATCTAAAATAACCAGCAAATCTAAAAACATTGATAATGAAAGAAGCGCTAGCCTGAAGGCATCAGAGGACAGCATATATAGCTCTGAAAAGTTTGAAGAAAAAGAAGCCATCTTTGTTGTAGAGAAGTACAGTAAACTCTGTGTAACTTAAATAGTGTTTCAATCATGGTAAGGGGTTAAATGTCAGGAATCTGGCTATTGGTTCCTGAAGTCCCCTGAAAATCTTCAATGAAGTTGCTGAATCTTTTCTGGACCAATCATGCTGCTAAAATCATGAAAATTCATTAAAATACGGTTCAAGTAATCAATCAAATGGTGCCTACATTTTACCAACTCGGACATGTAACCTAAGAAGCCCAGCCCGAAAGAACTGGGTAATATATTTCTATAATGAACCTTAAACTTTCTGTCCAGTTCCGAACTTTACTTTACACTCCCTTTAAGAGCTCTTCTCATTTATAATGTAATAATACTCTGTGTAAAACCTTTTATTTATTTTATTTTAACTTTCATAGTAATTCTTTCAACCTCTAGTTTTTAACTTTCCTTTCTTACGTGGCGGTTCATTTATTTTATTATGTATATTTATTGAGTAAATTTATTAATGTTGTTATTTTTAATTATATGCCAATAATCCTTCGATGATCTTCTTTGTTTTCTTTGCCTTACACAAGTAATATAAACTTAATTCTGATAGTTAATTCTCACCCATTAGAACTAGATTTATACAGTTCGATCCATCATCGAGTCGAAAGAAATTATTAAATGATTGTTATTTTATCATTGGCTAATAATAAATTATTAGCTCCGATTCTAATCTATGCCACCACTATTTTCTCATTTAACTAATATTTATTTATTCATATATAATCTTAAAATGTTTTTATTGCAAAAGGGCCAATAAAGGAATCAAATATATTCTAATTCAAATTTCTGTTACTCACTATTAAGATTCAGGAAGGGCGCAATGATTGGGGCATAATTAATATGATTTACCAATACTTTAAAATAGTTTTCGTTAAATGCTCGTTTGACTTTAATTAATTGATCAAGTCATCACGTAGAGCATTCTATATGGGTTTTAGTATTCAAACGATAACTATTAAGTTATCATCTTCTAACGTTGCTGATGTAGGGCAATCTTCCACTCCGTTAGGCTGGTCGGTGATCATATTTCTGTTATTTTAAATTATCGAGGAAGAAAGCACTTCTCCTGTTCATATTAGTCAAAAGGCATAAGAGTTGTCAGATGCAAGCCACTATAGAGCTTTGATTATCGACTAGCTATCGTCTTTCAATTTCACTTTATAGCTCATAATTCATCAGCACCGTTACCTTTCTGTTCCAGTAAAGCCCGTTCTGATGCTCATAATTCGTGATGAAGTGATTTCAATTAAAGTCGAACAAATTATCAGATATATTTAATTAAATAAGTTTTCCAATAAAGATTAAAGTTATGCCCTAAAATACGTATCTTACTCTTCATGAATGGATTTGTGAATGTGAAAATAAATATCACATTCTTTCATATAAAATTAGAGTAATAATTTCCATTACTAATGAATACCTTTATCTGCTTTTATTTTCTTGTTGGGGCATAGACCTAGACTTTCAAATATTGTGTAATACTCCTTGGCATATAATAAGGACCGCCACTCTTATTATTATTATAAATTCTGTTAAACGCTAGAGGTGATTAATATAAGCATTATTTAAAATTCAAATAAAACAAATTATTATTATTAAATATTTTCTAAATACACTTGGTTTCTTCATTCTTAATTTTTTTATAATTATTTTAATGTGAATGCTCACTGTCTGTGTTGGCAAACCAAGCATATACATATGATTCGATTTAAAATTATTTTTAGTCAGTTTATTATCAGATATTGATGTCAGTTCAGGGGTCTTGGATCCTCACCAACCATTGAGCTAGTTTCTTGGTGCATAGCACTGTGCCGTCGATTTATACTAATCTGAGCTAGTGAGTTGGGTTTGAATTCAGTTTTGAACCGCCTGAGTTTGGCTCTGACTTGCAGTTTTTTTGGTGGGTTTTTCGACCGGTACATGGTTATGTTTTTGATGCCCAACAAATGATCGAATGGAATATTGTCGAGTGCAGCTCTTCTCCATATAACAACCCATTGGCCATCATCAAGAAGAAAAATGGAAACTTTCGGCTATGCTTGGATGCCCGGAGGTTAAACAGCATCACTATACTGGAAAGAGATGCTCCCCCTTTTATCCAAGAAGTACTGGTACAATTATCTGGGAAGACAGTATTTTCAATGTTAGATTTAACCGCTAGTTACTGGCAATTGAATCTTGATCCAAGGGACTGGAAATACACTGCATTTCGATACGGTGGATACACACACATTATTAAAAGGGTTCCCTTCAGCCTTATTAATAGTGGAGCAGGCATTATGCACTGTTTGAGGCAGGTCCATTTTGAAGAAGTACAAAAACAGATGGTATGCTATGTTGACAACATAGTAATCGTCTCAGAAGATGTGAAGGAACACTTACAACATTTGGAAAGGTTACTGAGTGAATGCAGAATGAAGAATATCACAGTGAGCTTAGAAAAAAGCATTTTGCTATTGGGGAGATAACCTTCCTTGTTCATGTCATTAACAAACATGGCATCAAGGTACATCCAGACAAAGTTGCAGCTATAGAGAAGTTTACAACCCTGACTACTCAGAAACAGATCCGATCATTTCTTGGGCTTTGCAACTTTTATCACAAGTTCTATCCAAACTTTGCCCAGAAAACTAGGAATCTTATAGACCTCGTAAAAAAACCGAAAGTGGAAATGGACCCACTTTATGACCAGGAACTACTGAACATAAAAGAAAACTTCATACAGGTGGTTATGCTGCACCACCCTGACTTTAGCTGGACCTTTTACGTACAAACTGACACCAGCAGGAAAGGGCTAGGAGCTCTCTTGTTTCAAAAGGGTGTTTCTGGTGAACATTAAGTGATATATTTTTGCAGCCATGTTTTAAAGGGTGCAGAAATACATTACACCACCACCGAGCAAGAAACTCTTGCCATAGTATGGGCATGCCAGAAATTCCCGCAATTCCTTCTAGGATCAGAAGTTGTCATCATAACTGATCACCGATGTCTAGAATTTCTTAATAAGAGTTTCCTCACCAACAACTGACTCATTAGATGGAGCTTGGTCCTCCAACAATTTCAGTATAAGATCCAATATTGCCCAGGACCAGAGAATGTTGTGGCTGACATTTTAAGTTGCCATGCAGTACAAATGAGCATACAGAACTCAAAAATAAATGATCAATCCTTAAAAATTATGGCCACCACAATATTGAGTCTCGCCGAGGCCAAGCTAAGGAATCTTGCATACTGCCAGGGCCTACAATATCACCACATTATTCTCAAGTTATCCAAGACCCAGAGTAAGGACCAGAACCTAAAAAGCAGATACACTCATTTTCAGGTCAAGGAGGGTATTTTACAGACCAAAACAGGGGACTATAGTGCACCATGGAAAACTATGGTCCCAGATAGACTGAGACCACCCTCACTTAGACATATTCATCAAATCATTGGGTACTATGGACCAAGAAAGACAGAAGAGGCAGTGCATCGCCAGTTCTACTGGCCAGGAATGTAAAATCAGATTCTCGCCACTATTAGACAATGTGATGTCTGTGCTGCCACTAAATTTTCAAATAAATCATATGCAGGAGGTATGAAACCAGTGATGGCCACAAGACCAAATGAAATCCTCACTATAGATCATTATGGACCTCTTCCCAAATTTAGGACCTTTCAATACTTGCTTGTCACATATATTTTTTCAAAGTATATTCAAATTTACCCAGTTCAAACTACCAATTCATGAAATGCCATCCGGACCCTTCAGGATAAGCAATTTTCTGAGGTAGGTAAGCCTGAGGCCATATTATCAGATCATGGCCCAGCATTCACTTCAAAAGAGTGGAAGAATTGGATAAAAAAACCAAAGGTAAATCATCATCTGACATCAATTAGAAACCCGCAGTTCAACCCATGTGAAAGAGTTATGAAAGAAATTAGTCAACTCTTTTGTGTGTGCATACCTACAGATCATCGGAGGTGGGTGGATAAAGTTCCATATGTAATGGACTGCATTAATAATACAATGAATGAGTCAACAGGTTTTGCACCTACACGTCTTCACCTGGGCAGCCATGTCAGGCCATTTTGTTTCACTATTACCAAAAGATGAAATATGTATTAATCCAATAATGGACCAGGATATGGCCAGAAAGCGGCTAGAGCAGATGGCTCAGAGTCAAATAAAAAGAAGTAGGGTGCAACATTTCTATTTTAAATTTGGGGATCAAGTTTGGTTAAGATCACCAAGAACTAGTAATGCCCCCAACAAAGAATTCAAAAAATTCTTCCCATTATACAGTGGGCCATATGAAATAATAAAGGATTGCCATGACAATGCATTTTTGCTAAAGGGAAAGGGACTCCAGCAGGTTTACAATGCCAGACAGTTAAAACCATATGTGCCACCTGATCCAGGGAAACAATAGTATAAACAGTAAATGAAGAGACAGATACATATACACAGATGACTGACTGACACAACCATAGGGAAAATGAGACTTGATCAACAGACCTATATATTAAAAAAATGATCGCAATGAGACATGTATAATTTTGTAGTTTATACAGATGATATCTATTCACACTCATGCTGTTCTCCCAGAGTCTACCAACTAGTTGAGTACACTTATGCGACTGTATCATGCATAAGTAAAGAGATTTTTTTTCATTGTTTTTTTTTGAAGTGAAATGAAATGAAGCAGTTGGATATGAGTTCGATCCTAGCTTCATGACATCTAGCCATAAGCCCACTTCAAATCCTAGTACTAATCTTAAATTTCCGATGCAATGGGGATTTATACATTCAATCCACGCTAATTTCCATAAAGAATAACTTATTTCATAAATGCATATTAAAATTAATTAGTTTCAGATTTAAATGGATCAATTCTTTAATAAATTCATGATAGAATTATTCATGAATTTATATATTATAACTGCATGGATTGTGCGTATATATTTGTAAATTTTAAATATATATAATTGATCAAAAGTTTCATTGCATCGGGAATGTTTGACTTTATTTTTAAATAATTTGCTAAAGTTTTATTGATTAAAAGCTACATTCTTTCGATAAGCTTTCAGATTTTCCCTTTCCAAAAACAACAGTTAAAGTTTTATTAATTAAAAAAAAGATAAGGATTTCCTAATTAAAATCATTTTCTGATTTTAAGAATTTATTTTCTAATTAGAAAATGAAGTCAAGTTAATGAGTTTGAAAGCCTTATTGAGGGAATGTATCTAAAAACAACCAGCAAATCTAAAAACATTGATAATGAAAGAAGTGCTAGCCTGAAGGCATCAGAGGACAGCACATATAGCTCTAAAAAGTTTGGAGAAAAAGAAGCCATCTTTGTTGTAGAGAAGTACAGTAAACCCTGTGTGATTTAAATAGTGTTTTGATCATGGTAAGGGGCTAAATGTCAGGAATCTGTCTATCGGTTCCTGAAGTCCCCTGAAAATCTTCAATGAAGCTGCTGACTCTTTTCCAGACCAATCATGCTGCTAAAATCATGAAAATTCATTAAAATACTGTTCAAGTAATCAATCAAATGTTGCTTACATTTTACCAACTCGGATTGTAACCTAAGGAGCCCAGCCCGGAAGAAATGGGTAATATATTTTTATAATGAACCTTAAACTTTCTGGCCAGTTCCGAACTTTACTTTACACTCCCTTTAAGAGCTCTTCTCATTTATAATGCAATAATACTCTGTGTAAAACCTTTTATTTATTTTATATTAACATTCATAGTAATTCTCTCAACCTCTAGTCTTTAACTTTCCTTTCTTACATGGTGGTTCATTTATTTTATTATGTATATTTATTGAGTAAATTTATTAATGTTGTTATTTTTAATTATATGCCAATAATCCTTCGACTCGATGATCTCCTTCGTTTTCTTTGCCTTAATATAAACTTAATTCTGATAGTTAATTCTCGCCCGTTAGAACTAGATTTATACAGTTGGATCCATCATTGAGTTGAAAGAAATTATTAAATGTTTGTTATTTTATCATTGGCTAATAATAAATTATTAGCTCTGCTTCTAATCTATGCGACCGCTATTGTCGCACTTCACTAATATTTATTTATTCATATATAATCTTAAAATGCTTTTATTGCAAAAGGGCCGATAAAGGAATCAAATATATTCTAATTCAAATTTCTGTTACTCGCTATTAAGATTCAGGAAGGGCACGATGATTGGGGCATAATTAATATGATTTACCAATACTTTAAAATAGTTTTTGTTAAAAGCTCATTTGACTTTAATTAATTGATCAAGTCATCATGTAGAGCATTCTATATGGGTTTTAGTATTCAAGCAATGACTATTAAGTCATCATCTTCAAACGTTGCTGACGTAGGGCAATCTTCCACTCCGTTAGGCTGGTCGGTGATAATATTTCTGTTATTTTAAATTATCAAGGAAGAAAGCACTTCCTCTCCTGTTCATATTAGTCAAAGGGCATAAGACTTGTCAGATGTAAGCCGCCATAGGACTTCGATTATCGACTAGCTTTCGACTTTCAATTTCACTTTATAGCTCATAATTTATCAGCACCGTTACCTCTCTGTTACAGTAAAGTCCACTCTGATGCTCATAATTCGTGATGAAGTGATTTCAATTAAAGTCAACAAATTATCAGATATATTTAATTAAATAAGTTTTCCAATAAAGATTAAAGTTATGCCCTAAAATATGTATCTTGCTCTTCATGAATGGATTTGCGAATGTGAAAATAAATATCACATTCTTTTGTATAAAATTAGAGTAATAATTTCCGTTACTAATGAATACCTTTATCTGCCTTTATTTTCTTGTTGGGGGCATAGACCTAGACTTTCAAATATTGCGTAATACTCCTTGGCATATAATAAGGACCACCACTCTTATTATTATTATTATAAATTCTGTTAAAGGCTAGAGGTGATTAATATAATCATTATTTAAAATTCAAACAAAACAAATTATTATTATTAAATATTTTCTAAACACGCTTGGTTTCTTCATTCTTAATTCTTTTATAATTATTTTAATGTGAATGCTCACTGTCTGTGTTGGCAACCCGAACATATACATATTATGATTCGATTTAAAATTATTTGTAGTCATTTTTTTATCAGATATTAATGTCAGTTCAGGGGTCTCTGATCCTCACCAACCATTGATCTAGTTTCTTGGTGCATAGCACTGTGCCATCGATTTATACTAATCTGAGCTAGTGAGTTGGGTTTGAATTCAGTTTTGAACCGCGTGAGTTTGGATCCGACTTGCAGTTTTTTTGGTGGGTTTTTCAAGCAGTACAATATATATATACATAAATTATTGTAATATAGTTATTTTTATGTAATCTGTGGTGAATTTACCTATATCTTTTTAGTTTTAACTGTAAATATATATGCCTATCTGTTCATCTTATTATTCCATTGCTTTTTAATATTATTACTGAGCTATTTATTTACAGTTACAACATATTAATTTGTAAGAAGAATAACCATGTAAGTTGAAGATATTTTGGTAATACAAAAATTATAATCTATGATAATAATCGATAAATGGATATACAAGTGAAAAAAAATTGAAAAACATGGATTTATTAAATGGATTCTTATAATTTTATAAGTAATATTTATTTTATAAAGCATGGACAGTTAGTTGAAATTAAATTGAAAGGCTGCAAACCCCTCCTGCTTATTATAATATTTATCTGACAGCCAATCAGATGTTATGGTGGCTGTCTGAATAATGATCAAACCGTAAACACAAGACAGAGAATTTTACCAAGAAAAAGATGGTCCACCCTCTTCTTTACTTGTCTTTCTATATATCTAAGTCAGTATAAATCATTTAGGTTTGAAAGTGTGAAGCTTTAAATATCTTTACATTTAACTCACTGAGTCTAAATTACAAACATACAGTGCAAAATCCTATGATTTACTATGCAGTAGTTTTTAGATGTTATAAATTGCAGTAACATATGTAAATAATATTTATTTTATAAAGTGCAGCTAGTTAGTTAAACTGTCTGTGCTTTATAAAATAAATATTAATTGCATACGTTACTGCAATTTATAACATCTAAAAACTACTGCATAGTAAATCATAGGATTTCATGCTGTATGTTTGTAATTTAGACTCAGTAAGTTAAATGTGAAGATATTTAAAGCTTCATGCTTTCAAACCTAAATGCTTTAGACCAGTGTTCTTCAACCCTTGGTCCGCAGCCCAGTGCCAGGCCGCGGAACTTTTCTGCAGGTCCGCATGCTAGACGGACAGTAAAAAGTTTGTAATAATAAATAACAAGAATTTAAACTTTTAATTAATATAGCCAATTTTTATTTATTTTTTCATCTCATTTTTACTCAATTAAAAAAAAAAAGAAAACAGAACGAAAACAAAATCTAATCAATCATTCATAAATTAATTTGTTTTTCTAGTTATCACAGATGTTTATGGGGGGGGGGGGGTAGAATTAAATTTTTTATTACTTTTCTAAATAAATTTAAAAAAAAGTTTTTTATTATATAAACTCTATATATATATATTTATATAACTTTATCTTATATATTTAACATTGTTGTTTTGATCAGTTATAATAATTATGCTTATCTTTAAGAAAATTTATCTATAGACTTCTGCTGGTCTGTGGAATCTTATCCTTATTTTTGCTGGTCCACAGAACCTTATTCTTATTTTTACCAGTCTGCAGGTGTGAAAAGGTTGAAGACCACTGCTTTAGACTGGCTTAGATATAGAAAGACAAGTAAAGAAGAGGGTATTTTTTTGTAAAATTCTCTGTCTTGTGTTTACGGTTTGATCATTATTCAGACAGCCATTATAACATCTAATTGGCTGTCAGATAAATGTTATAATAAAGGTGAGGGGTTTGCAACCTTTCAATATAATTTTATAAGCTAATTTTATGTTCACCTCAAAATTATTTATTAAAAAGACACAATAAAATTCACAATCTGATACTTTTAAGTTTTCTCTGATCACATAAGATGACACAATATTTTGTTCTATCATTTAAAATTATAGATAGTATTGTCAAATATTTCTTTAATTTTGTATGTAAATAAAAACATGTGGGTTAAAGTATTGCATAAAATATCTACCATATACTTATTTTTGAAAATTAATCATAAAAGAAAGCTAAATTACATATACAAATTTTTATCTCCAATATAAAAAGTTTTAAATTGCGTATTATTTAAAATGGTTCTATAAAGTATAGCAATACAATTTAGTTTATAATCTAAGAATGGTTATAATTATAACAAATTCCACAATAATTTATATCTTTATTTTGTTTATTCTGTTATTGGATTAAAAATATTTATTTACATACATAACCCATTACTGTAATTAAGAAAAAACTTATTTATAGTAATGTCCTTTTAAAATAATAAATTATGGTGCAGAATAGACTTTCTATAATTGCATAATTTGATTTCAAAGCCTATTTGTGGATACTGAAATTCACAGATAATAGATAACCATGTATAATACACCTTTTTAAATATGCAACAATACAGATTTTTCAATACGTATGCACAGTATAAAAGTACATCAACAATATAATTTAATTTATAAATTATATAAATGTTAGGATATTAACAAAGATAATTAAAAAAAGATAATCAATCTATAATTAGCAATTTTATAATTAAAATTTTTTCATTTGTAATTTTTAAAATAAACTTTTCTTGTAATAATGTCCTCTTCTTTTAAAAAAAAACAAAAAAAACAAAAAGTATTACATCTTCTCAAAATATATACAATATCAATATCTAAAAATAAATAACATTTTTTCTTTCCCTCTTTTCCAAATGACTTCATTCAGCACAACAGTTTTTTTAAAATTACTTATTTTGTGATGTTTTGTTAAAAATTAAATTTTTAAAAAATATTTTTTAAGATTAATTTTTTATATTTATTTAATACTTTTTATTAAAATATGTATTAGTAAAACCACTGTAATTGAAAAAATTGTTATGGGAGGATAACTTTATTAAAGAAATTTTTTTATTATATTTAGAACAATAAAAGTTGTAATTTTTAAAATAAAAGTGAAACAGTAATTTACTTTTTGACATTGGAATGGTATTATCAATATGTATAATAAAATTAAAACATTAATTTTTCTTCTGTTCAGAGGTAGCTCTTACTTTAATAAATGGGTTATTATATACATTTATAATAAGAATTAAACATTACATATCTCATACCTTCTGGAACATTCTGTAACATGATTGTTTGTAAAAAAATAGATTTGGGATTAGTTGATGATCCATAAGCAAATCTAGTAGTGGAATTATCTTCACAACAGACTGGTTCTTCATCTAGCATAACAAAATATATTTAAAGAAAATTGTGTAAAACATATATCTTTTTCCAATCGATCTATCTATTTATCTATTGATTGATCTATTAATCTATCATTTATTTGAAATTACTACCTAATTTACTTCAACACATATTAATGTTGTAATATAAAATGTATATTTTAATAGTTTGTATATTTCACAACAATTTGAAATTTTATAAAGTGAAACTTATCAAAAAAAATCTATATATTTTTAAATATATACATGTATATATTTAGCTGTTTGTAATTATATTAATTAAAATAAAAAAGTACTTTTACAGATGAAATGCTTTATAACTTTTCCTATCATTTTTAAAGAATTTTTTTTTTTTTTTTTGCATTATGTTTTAATACTAGTTTTATAATTTTTTATTTAATTGTAGAGGATTTGAACACAGACTTTAATGAATTCTACTTGAAAAGCATCACATATAGAGCGTAATAGAAATCATAGAACAAAAAGAATCAAACCTTTATGTAAAAATATTAGATTTTTCTTTTAGTATTACTTTTAAAAAATTACATCACTTGCTAAAAATTTGCTAAAGATAAATTCTTTTTTAATATCTGAGGGGGGGGGTCTAACATTTCAAAATTCATTTTACAAAATAATGTAAAAGTTAGGAACTACAATCTCAATAAGTTAGGTAAAAAGAAATTGAAAAAGAATCTAAAAATTATAAAATTAATAAAACTTACTGAAGACAGATATTGGAAAAAGTAATTGATTACAGTTAATCTCTTTGATTATGAAGAATATGATATTATTTGCTAAATAGGAATTAAGTTCTTTCATATAAATTAAAATAATTCGAATATTATCACTAGAGTGAATAGTAGAATTATGTCCACTAAGTAATTCACCAATAACTTTATATATAGGTGACTACTTGTCTTTGAATATCTGAATGATACTATATTTACTAGATGTTAACTTCTATTTTGCAATCAACAACTTTGGAGTACTCTATTAAAAAAATAGGACAATCAAAAAAATGGCATATCTATGAATAATATCTCCATGCTTGCAGTGATTAGCTAAATATGAATTTAAACTTGAATATTTTTTTAATTAACTGGAAATCTATATATAGTTATCTCAAATTAATTAATTGCATTACATTTTTAAAATTTAATAACAAAATTGGTTTGGTGTAGTATATATATATATGCTTAAAAATTCTTGGAGAGCAAAATATTCAAAGTAATAATTGTATAAATGCAATATTTGTCTGAAGTTTTGTGATGATGGTATTTTAGGAATATTTTTATGTTGGTCTGTTTTATCATCTAATATGTTTTTAGAAAAAAATCAATTGTTATTTACATTTTTCAAATACCTTCAATTGTTTGCAGTAGCACACAGGTCAGCTTATAACACAATATTGTGAATAGTATTATTCTTTCTTCAGGTATTGCTGGTCTGATCATTAACAGTAAATTAACAAGTGAATCAAAACTAGACTTTTAGATTTATAAATATTAAATTTAAGATGATGCTCTAGTCAATTAGGTTATTCAGCCAAAGGCAACAGACAGAGAAATTTCATATACCCATGTATGAGGATCCTTCTGATTTCTTCACTTTTTTTTTTATGAGCAAAGCTAATCAGTAATTTCCAGACATTGTGAATTATTTCATTATGGTAGCTTCTGGCATAATGTGATCAATTTCTTTTGATCAGCTTTTTTGAATTTTTTTTTCGTACTTTTTTCTTTCTGTCCAATATTTTAGTATTTTCTTAACTTAAAATATTATTGGTTACATACATGATCTATTACTTCAGATATATCTGTTTCTTATTTTATAATCATTAGTTTGTACTCATATAATTATTTTTCAATGGGGCATCTAGTTTCATAATATACATTTTTCCACATTTCCATGCTATATGATGGATGCAGTTTTTTTTTTCACTTTTGTAGATATCAGGAATCCTTATAAAGTTATATTTATTGCATATTTTCTTTTGTTGGTCTGCTATTTCTGAAATATATGGATACACTACAGTACCAATAATTTTTTTAATATATATTTTTGTATATTTAACATTTTCTTAATATTACATGATAGATAAACTTCTTCATATTTTATTCTTTGTAGATCTTTTCTTTCTAAATCTCTGGTTTCTGAACAAACTTTTTTTGTTCTGTTCCATAGTGACAGCATAATTCCATGATTTTTCTCTCTCTGTGTGTGGGTTTTCTATAAATTGTAGTTTTGATTTTACAATAAGACAATCTTGTCACAAGAACATCTAAGAATGCCAATTTTTATCCTTGTTATAATTCTCTTATATATTGAACTAAAAGAAATATGTTATCGATGAGTTCCTAAAATGTTTGAAATACTGCTTCATCAAGTGGCTATATAACAAATCTATCATAAAAATAGAAATTTAGAGATTTTAAGTGGATAAAAAGTAATATTTATGATTGTGGTTTAAAGTTCTTCCATCTTAATGTTGCTAATCAATGCTGATTTAGAAATTCATGTCGTTTTGAAAATATGCTGTTATTATGCAGAATATTAAAAGTTCCATTATACTATAAATAGACAGAATTGTTCTGATTAATAAGCCATTATATTTTATCTTTTTTTTTACAATAGACAATGCTTCATCACAATGTACCTTTGTGAATAAGCTTTCCACATCAAAGCTTATCATTCTGTTAATTCTTTCATATTCCATATTTTTGATTAATTTTACAAAATGATCAGAGTCTCTGATAAAAGATTGGGTCTTGTATGCTATAGAAATAAAAACCTTGAATAAAAATAACATTTAGGCATAAAATGTATTTAGACTTGCCAATTCAAAAAATGTAAAACATTATTATTAGATATAATAAGAATATTTTATACTTAAATATATAAAAAAAACTGAATTATATTACTCTATTATATATTTAAATAAATTATAAGTTGTTAAGACTTATATTCTTAATATTTACTGTGTAATGGATTTCTTTTTTGCCTTCTTAATAGAGATATGGGTGTTATATACCCATTATAGATATAATTCTTTTAGTGTAAATGTTAACATATTTAAGATACAAATCCTTAATTTATCCCCAAAGATGTGAGTCCACTTTAGTACATTATCACATTTATTATTATTGCATGGTAGGTCAAAATTCATTATACCACTACTCTCATTTATTAATTGTTTTGAAATTGAAATTGAAATGATAGCTTCTTTTTAGTAGCATTTGGATTAATATTTTCTTTACTATCTTTATATATAGGATATTGTATTTTTATACTACTCAGGATGAGTCTTTTATATTTGGATTTATTATTATGCTTTTAGTAAAAATCAGTCATATATCACATGATCTATATAGCTTGTATTACCAATATGTAATATATAAAGAGCCTGCTACTAGCTCTAAACAAGCTTAATCATTTTATTTTTTTATGATAAATGCTACAAGAGAAAATACATGAAGCCTTTATCTATGATGGTCCCCATCCCCAGACCGGTTTCAAGCTATGGCTCTCATCAGTGAGGAGCTAGGACATAAGATTCAAAATATTAACTCAAGCCAAGCATTTATCTAATTCTTAAATATTAAGAAAAAGATCCAAATCTTCAGACACCTACATGTCTTCAAACTCAGCTCTTTAACCAAAGAAACTATATGAGCCTGAACTAAATTCAGAGATCCCATATATTAGTAGGCTTAGCAATTTAATATAGCCAAAGCCTTAATAGCAAAATTATAATAGTAAAAATCAGTCATATATCACATGACCTATATAGCTTGTATTACCAATATGTAATATATAAAGAGTCTGCTACTAGCTCTAAACAAGCTTAATTATTTTATTTTTTATGATAAATGCTACAAGAGAAAATACATGAAGCCTTTATCTATGATGGTCCCCATCCCCAGACCGGTTTTGAGCTATGACTGATTTTTACTATTATAATTTTGCTATTAGGACTTTGGCTATATTAAATTGCTAAGCCTACTAATATATGGGATCTCTGAATTTAGTTCAGGCTCATATAGTTTCTTTGGTTAAAGAGCTGAGTTTGAAGACATGCAGGTGTCTGAAGATTTGGATCTTTTTCTTAATATTTAAGAATTAGATAAATGCTTGGCTTGAGATAATATTTTGAATCTTATGTCCTAGCTCCTCACTGATGAGAGCCATAGCTCGAAACCGGTCTGGGGATGGGGACTATCATAGATAAAGGCTTCATGTATTTTTTCTTGTAGCATTTATCATAAAAAAATAAAATGATTAAGCTTGTTTAGAGCTAGTAGCAGGCTCTTTATATATTATGCTTTTAGTTAAAAAAGCCAGATAGTTATTTAGATTTATTATTTATTAGACTCTTAACTATAATATTCGCAAGGCAATTATTGGAGATCCAGTATATCATTTGATAAGAATATTTTGCTTGTATAATTAGGTATTCATAATGTCTAGTGTGCTTTTGATATAATCACATTTAAATACTACATAATTCTATCCTATTTTCATACTTCCTAATATTATTACATATCCAAAATACACACACCTGTATATTCTTTATACCTGTGCACATACAACTGAACCCATATACAATTTCTATTGCATTTGAAATAAATTTGAATCATATAACATTTAGTAAATTCTAAATTTAAAAGGCGTGAAGTTAATATATATGTATCTATTTTCATATAATAAATATTGCCTTTTTAATATTCATTATACTTCATTACTAATATTTTGTTAATGGACTGGGGCATGATCATAATTTATTAATTATACTTAGATTATCAATTTAATATCATAGTGTTTTTGCAAAGTTAAGTAAAGACTCTTTAATGATTTTTTCATACTTAACATTGTTGGTTTCTAATAATATATAATTTTTATTAAATTTTTTTTTTTTAAATGATATATTTTATTTGTTTTATTGTGAATATATTAATATTTGATATTTAAGATTAACTGCATTCTTATTTCTTTCTTGTTAAGTTTGTTTGCTTTATGATCTTCAATTATTTGACCATTATAATCACGTTAAATTATTTGCATGGTAACATAATGGATAAGTGCGAACTTAGTTCTGGCACATTCTTGTTTGAATCCTTCTCTGACTGATACTTGCATTATTAGATAGTTAATATAAATAAATAATTAGATTGATAGACTTAATATTTTATTATATGTTAATACACTTTTCTTGGAAGTAGTCCGTTTCAAATAAATAATTATTTTAAATATTTTAAACTTTATTCTATTAATTAACAAAGGTTGTTGATAACAAGTTATCATTGGTCAATAATCTTTAATAGGGAGAAAGTAGCAGCCAAGATTCTATAAAATTCTTTCTGAATACCAATCGAAAGAACGGTTGTATTGTTTTTTAAACATTAATAAATTTATAATTCACCCTACCGTTCCACATTACCACATGCATATAATAAGTGTGTGTGCGCGCGTGCGTGTACATTTTCGCATGTATTTATTTTTCTGTATTATTTTATGAAATTTGTATTTTGTAGCGGTAATTTAATGTATTTATCAATGTTTTGTGTTCTAATGTCAATATACATTGTATTTATGTTTTTCTTTTTGTTTTTTGTTTTTTTAAAAAAAAGCTATGAAAAGAAATAATATTTCATTTAAACGCAATTAAACTGAAACAAGTTTAAATGAGATTATAATTAAATTCATATAAAATTATTAATAGTAATTGACTGGAAATTGATGTTGACAAAAATTGCATCTCGCTGTTAAATTTTTTATTAGCATAAATAGAATCAAAATGAAAGAGAGAGGAATAAAACAAATCAGAGATACATTACATCTAATAAAAGTTTTATTTTTATATTTTAGTATAGTTTTAAATCTTTTTGGAAAATAGATTAGGATAAATGACAATGTTACAGTAGTTCTGATTAAAAGAAAAATAATTAATGCGTTATACATATATATTGTTAAAAGGAGGTTGCCTTGACAATAGTTTGGAATTGTTGATTGTTATTGATATTGCGATTATCTAAGTGTTGACTGGAATCAGTCATAAAGATCTTATTAGCTGATTAGCAGCAGTTTATTAGTTTCTTGTGAAGGTGGGTAATGTAGATCCTGCTAAAATAACTTTTTTTTCTTTTCTAAAAATGAAGAGCGACTTTTTTCTTGACAAAATAAGTTAAAATATATCTTCTTCAAAAAACTTTCTTAGCAAGACCTAATGGGAAAATAACTGCTTTTCATTAGTACTCAAATTTTTGTCCAATAAATGCCTAAGAGTAATGTGATTATTTTTTGAATTTATTATTAGTACCCTCAACTGCTTTAATTAATACAATTATATCACCTTAATTTCATAATCAATCCATCTACCCTCACTACATAATTCTATTAATCAGCAAGAAAACTTATAAAAAATACAGCCAGGTATTTGTTTTTCTTAGTAGTCCATTGATAATTCTTGCTATCACATTGGACTATAGATATAGTAAACAGCTTTGTTAACCATATATAACATTATTATTGACAGAAAGGTAGTTAGTAAAAATTACATATTATTTACTGGATTATTTATTAAATATATGTAAGATTAGTTCACTCTGTATTAGTGCTGGTTTTTAAATAGTGTTTTAATAATATGTACAAAAATATATAGCCTTATTTTAAAGTTTTCATTTAATAATATTAATATAAAGCAAACTAATCAATGAAAAGGTTTTAAATTATTAAAATTTTATTGATACATTTAAAAAAATAATTTTTAAATTATTGAATTAATATATCTATAAAATCTATGGCAATTTGCTGTATACAATTATCTCCAGGAATTAGAGAAACACAAAATACTGATTGAAATCTTAATCATCTGTTTCATTTATTTTAAATGTTGAAGTGATAAAGTATTACTTTCCAACCAGGAATTTTTTTTATTTGAACCTCTTAAAAAGATAACATCTTAATGATTATAAATATTATTAAATTACTAATTTTAGTTAGATCATGAATTGCATATGTTTTTTTTTTCTAATTTTTCTCTCTCATATGTCATAGCATCAGTCGGTAAGCGAACCCATTAACCAAGAACAACTGCTTGTAAAGCAGCCGTCGCTGACTTCTCGACAACCAATGCTTGACGAATTGCATGTTTGTGATGACTATATATACCTTGGCACAGAGAGATATTAAAACAAATTGAGTACCCATTCAGTTGGAATAATTTCGTACATATTTTATAAAAATAAATAATAAAATATAAAAGTAATATACAATTATTAAGTAGCCAATTATAGAATATAGGTCTCAATAAAGCAGAAAATATTATTTACTATGTTTTTTTTATGGATTGATTTTCTTATTTTACTTTGTAGTTAAGAAAAATAAAATATTTGTTAACTAATGATTGAATTTCTAACTAAACCAGACTGCCTGAAAAATTTAAAACATAATTGAAATCAAATATCAGAAAAAATATTTAAGATCCATTTAGATTTGATCCCCAGATGATACGCTTAGTAAACAATGCATTAGCTACTGCATTATAAAAGATTTCATTAAAAATTAAATAAAGAAAGAAGTAAACCTTATTTTAAATAAAGTAGCCTACAAAGTTTAGAATAATAAATAATCATTTGTTCTTTGGAAAAAGTGCTAGAAGTCACATGATCAAACCATGAACATTTAGCTCTTCCCTTTGCCACTTTTATCACTGCACTTTATAATAAGAAACAGTTTCATGTAGTATGCCTAATAAAAGATAGCTATGTCTATCAGGATGGCAGAAAAAATTTTTAAAAAGGCATTTGTTTGTGATTATGAAAATAATAGCTTAGAAGCTTTTGGTGAAATCTAGTATACTGTTGGTTTATTTTTTAATGGAGTTTTTGTTATTATGCTGTGTGAGGTATTGGATATAATCATAATCCTTATGCATAAAATCCTTACTCTGCCTGTTGTCTGAATATATGTTTGTCTGTAATGCTTTACTGGAGTGCTCTCTGAATTTTTTTTTCAGGAGATGCTCCAATAAATAATATTTTTAAGTATATAAAATCCATACTTTGTTTGTTGTTAGTAACACTATCAAATTTATAATAAAGTAGGAATTTTATCTATAGAAAAAACTATACCTAAGTATATATAATGTACTTATCAAATATAACAGGTATATTTAAAAATTTTAATGTAGTTTTATTAATACTTTAATTTATTGTGTACATCTCAGAAATGTACCTTGCTGAGTGTCTGGGTTGTTCCAACCCCCCCCCCCCATTTTTCAATTATAATTTTTTCACATTTATTTATATAATATTAAAATTTTTTGTTTAATTTACATTAAATCTTTAAAAAAATTGCTAAAGCAACTAATTAAAAAAAACTATTTTAAAAATGGTGGCCTTTCCATAGACCATGTACATTTCTCACATTTATATAATATTAAAATCTTTTGTTTAATTTAGTTAAATTTTAAAAAAAAATTGTTAAATCAACCAATTAATAAGAATGACATCCTTTCTCTAGACCAGATATAAATTTTTAATACTATAAAAATTACATATTTTAAATTGATTGTGATTCAAGAGTTTAATTTATTTTTTATATTTAACATAAAAAGAAATCTGTTGTTGTCCTATAATAATAATGAAATCATCATTTTTCAATATCATTGATCCAATTTGTGATAAAAAAAATTTCTAAGCTTAATCAGGACTTCTCTTCTCCAAATCATACCAACAAATTTTATAATTTCATCCATCCATTTCACACATGGTCTCTTTTTAGGTCTTTCACAATCTCTAGAGATTTTATTTTAGATTTCAAGTGTTCTTTTATCATCTTTCCTAATAATATGTTCATCCCAGATTTATTTTAATATATTAACTCTTTCACTGATATCAGTGATTCCTGATTGTTACCTCACTCAAACTTTTTTGTTTTTCCCAACATGCATCTTTTCATATTTTATTAAGTGATCTGAAATTTCTGTATTAATCTTCTGTTAAGTGTCCAAATCTCAGATCTATAAGTAAGAACTGGTAAAATATGTTTAATAAAAAGTCTCTTTTTCAAACACATAGGCACCTTTCCTTTTAATATTAAGTTATATCTATAAGAAACATTCCATTTAAATGTAATTCTATTATTAATTTCATTCACTACATTTTCATCTGTATTAAAAATCTAACCATGATATTTATAATTATCAACTTCTTCTAATTTCTAATAATTTTGATCTTCTATGAAATTCACTGAATATTATTTTAGTCTTTATAGCATTTATCTTTAATTCTACTTTTTTACTTTCACCTGATAACTCTTGCAACATTTTGGAAAGCTCTGAAGCATTATTTGCAAAAACAACCATATTATTTGAAAATCTATCTCTATACTGCCTCAGCTTCCCACTTTAATCTAACATAAAGTAAATATAGAGATTGAAGAAAAGTCAAAAATTGAAAACGAAGCTATCAATAAGTTTAATGATTAAGTAACTAACTAAGTCTAAGAAATCTTACAAGGGAGTAACACCTATAGTAGTACTTCACATGTCATTATGAGTTGAAGGAAACATTTTTTATGTTAATAAAAGTTCACATAATGCACTGAGTATTTGTTTCAGAATGAAATATTATTGGAAAAGATACTACAAGATCTATAGTATATACTATGTAATAAAAAAAATATTGCAACTGAAAAGAATGTGTTTACATGAGAGTCCATATAAAACTTTTAGTCGTTTTTGGTTATAAAATTCAGCACAATAAATTTTATTAAGCTTTCTATTATACTCTAGTTCGTGTGTTTTAATTAAAAATATTTTTTTGTCTGGGAAGTTGAGAAGTGTTATATTAAAGAAAAAGAAAAGAAAATAACATTAAAAAGAGTTTTTAAAGACAAAAATTTTTAAATGTAATAAAATTATATTTCAAGTTAAAGATTTTACAATAATTTAAGTACACTTAAACAATTTTTAAATTTCAGAAATGAGAGGTAAATTATTGTTGTTGTTTTTACAGATATTTTTAAAAATATATTTTTAATGTAAATAGCTTTATATTAATCAATTAAACATTTTTGAATAGAGATCATAAATTGTGACAGGTAGTGGATACATAAATGAATTAAGAAAAAACAATTAGGAATTTGTAAAACAGAAGAACAAACACAAAGGAAAATATTTTCAAATAACAAAAATATTTTCAAACATAAACTTTTATAAAATACAGAAAAATAAGTTTAGTTAATTGCAGATTTAAGTTAAATTTGGAGGATAAGAATTTCAAAATTGCAGTGTTAATAGTAAGTATGTTTTACAATTGTTATTAGAAGACAGCTAGGCTGGCTATCCTATGAATATTTTAACTGTACCATTATATCATAATCATGATTTACTAGAGAATAGAAAAATACTTTGGACTAGTTGCCCATAGATCCTGAAAGAATAACTATTCCATAAATTATGCTTCTGCTAAGAATTGACAGATCTGCATCTGGGAAAAATATCTTGGAACTCTAATTTCCCAGAAACTGATTATAGTCATATCAGTGTATTATTCTGGAAAGTATAAAAAATGAATGCTAAAAAGTAAAAAATCTGCAGTGGTAAACAGAACTTATTAATAAAATTGATGAAATTAGATTAAAAAAAATTAACTTGTATCTGACACTTTAATATTTAAAAGAATATTTCACTCTCCTTAATTGTATAATAATTGTAATGTTTTTATAATATTAAATACTTTCACTAATTTTCTTCCAAAAGAATCGTTATTTTAAAATTTTGTAAAATTAACCTTCTTTGTTTTTTCCTAAAAAGAAGAAAAAATAAGCAAGGAAAAGTTTTAAATGTTATAATGATCAATTAATATTATCGTCCAAACTTACAGGATTATTTATTCAATGATTGTTGACATTATTTAAGTGCAATAAATATATTTTATTTGTGCATTGTTAATATTGATTATATCTTAATACATTCTATTTTATTATTAATTTATTAAATTGTATCACGTATATATATATATATACATTTTATCTTAGCAACTAAAGTCTTTATTTTTCGTTAAATTGTTGGACATATCTCAAAACAAAAGAGTATAAGCAATCTTAAAAGAACTAGAGTAGATTGGGGTTATTATTAAGCTTAGCTAAGCAGTAATGAATATTGTCATATATCACTCATTGAAGACATGGTGCTCATATGATATATGACTCACAATGTTACAGATGTATATTGCAAGGATAAGCACATACCAAATAAATATAAATGTTTGTAATTTATTCATAGATCTAGCTAGCTAGTTATTACATTTTCTTTTTTGCCTTTATCATTATGATTAGAATTTGTACTTTTGATGTTTGTACTTTAAATTGTCATCACCATTACCATTGGCAGTTCCTACAGTTAAATTTATTTTTTCCTTATCACACATACATTCAGATACATAAAAATAGTGCACCCAATTGTGGCTACTAATTGATTGATTAAAATAATCATCATCTGTCTTGAAATGGTCGTTTTATCACTCCACATATGGATGACATTGTTACATTTAATTTCTCAGAATATAAAAATCGACTTGCTATTCCTTCACTATAATTTAAGCTATCATAAAATAAAGTATTACACAATGCAATTTATGAAATTATTTGAAAGGAATAATGAAATTAAGACCAAAAAATATATGTTTCAAACAATTATTTAATAACTAATTGACATGATAGTATGTAATTTTAAACATTTATTTCATCAAAAAATATATTTTCATAAAAATTATAATCAATCAGTTGATTTTTTTTCATAAATTAGGTTTTAATTAATTAAATTATTTCTTTAAAATAACTAAGATTTGGAAAAAATTTGGAGAAAAAATGAATGAAAAGAGAAAAACATATTTTTTAAAAAAATTAAATTTTCTAAAAACTATTTTATAATTTTGAAAAGAAAATTGACTGGATTTAAAAAAATTTTTTTTTACAATTTGAAAACATTACCTTAATGAAAATATTTAAAATTATCAATTCTTACAAAAAAAATTATTACTTTTATATAAAAGAAAAAAATTTTTTTCTTTAATAAAAATACAGTATACATCCAAAAATACCTCCAATTATGACTTTATTTCTTTTCTGTGGAGTCCTTCTTCCCAATTATAATTTCCATTTTCTTCCAGATGAGTTTTCTTCTTGAAGGCTTCTACACATGAACATGATTAATTTGTCCTTTTTCTGGTGTGTAGTATTTCATTTTCAGGTAAACAACAGCAAAAGTTTAATTTTCTATTAATAAATTTCCCAGCTGAGACTAACACAGACATAGACTCATTTTTTTGATTGAAAACAAGGTTGCAGATTATTTTAGGAGTTAACTCTTTTTTCTCTGCATTTTTACTCCAGTGAAGGCAGATTCTTGGTATAGACTTCTTTCTTTTTAATCATTTGTATTAAGATATGTCTGCTTACTCTTCAACAATTAAATTAGAAATAATTTCTTCTCCTATTGTCTTTTTCAACAGCTTGATTAATTAAGACTTGACTGTTCTATCTTCAACAGCTAAATTAGGAATCTTTCTTCTTACCAGACACTTTGGTTTTCTGATTTATTCACATCCCCATTATTTTTTCTAGTACAATATTGACTACAAGCCAATCACAATTTGTCTTTAAGGTGATAATTTTTATAACAACCAATTAGATAAATTTTACAAATACAATTGTTCAGATATTTTCTGCTTTAATCATAGACATTTAAAAACAAGTCAAGAACTTAAATTAATATCATAAAATTTTTGACATTACTTTCTAATAAAAAAAATTTTTCTTACAAAAAAAAAAAATCAGTTGATTACACTAATTGGCTTTTTTGTAATGAAAAGAGATAAAGAAAAACAACATCACTAATTAGAAATAAAATTTACTAAAGTATTAGAATTCTATTTAGTTTTTCTTTAAAAAAAACAAAAAAAAACAACAACTCTTAAACATAAAACTTTATCTCTCTTTTTAAAATTAATATCATCTATTAAATAATTTACAAAAAAAAGAAAATTATTTTTTAGTACATTTTCACAGTTTAAATTAAAACTACTAATTAATTATAATTACTGAAGAGAGAGAGAGAGAGAGAGAGAAAGAGTAAAAAAACTTGTTTACATTTTTTTTACAATTTTCCCTCTTCTACAATCATTTATAACTTTTATTAAAATATTTGCATATTAAAATCATATTATTATTTTGAGAACTCACATAGTATGATAATGGGACTTGAAATATTTAGTTAATTGAAGACCCATTATTATTTTAAAAATATGCATGGGAAAATTAAATATTACCTCTAAACTAAACCTGAGAAACATGCTACCAAGTAGCTAATTATTTTTAATGGAGCTATAAAGTTAATTTGTTTGAATATATATATATATATATTCTAACCTCCCCCCGCGCATCCTCACCCCAAAATTATTGTTTATAATGAATATTCCGGGTTCTAGCTCAGTTAACAAATAAATAAATGAAATATTCAGCATTGATTAAAATGATTACTAGCTCTAATTTCTAAAATACAAATACGGTTCAATTTTTAAAATGAATTAATAAATATTTACTATTTTCATGAGACATGGAGTGACAATACGGGGAACGAGATAGACTACATTGAGATATTATCCACACGATACTACCTCAATGGCATAAGAACACTATTCCCCCTTTTTACTATACCAAATAACTAACTCATAGTATTCTTACGACTTTCTGAGCTCTATTCACTATGATTAAAATAATAATCATATTTTAATCTTCTTTATAACAAGAATCTAGCTCAATTAAATAAAATGAAGTAAAATAAAACAAAATAAAATCTCAGGTTCATAAATTGTATTCTAACTGATTTAAAATTTCGGTAGTAAAATATGAAAAGGGAATTTTATGTCATAATCTACTACACAGCAACTAACAATAATAAAATAATAATAACAATAATAATATAATATATAATTTTATTTCTTCCTAAATGAAATAAATAAATACGTACGTGGTAGTATTTTAATAATCTGACAACAGAATACGTGTGGCAACATTAGCATATAATTTAATGTAATATTGTGGCAACCGACTTATGACCAATAAATAATATAAAATTATGATCTTTTAATTTTAACATACCAATAAATTCTCAAAATTATTATAACACTTTTATGTTTACCTTTTATGCAAAACCTATATGTCTGTTTCAATTATAAATGTATCGTGATTTCATGCATCCATGTGGAGAAATAACAACACGGACACAAAACTTTAAAATAAATTTAAAACAAAGTTTATTAACAACATAAATAAATTAACAATATTTTTACACTATATACATTGGATATCCCTTACTCTCCTATCTCAACTTAGTTTATTAGTTTATAAAATGAAACCAAAATACTATTTATTTTTCCTAGTTAAATCTTATCTTTTTAACACTTAAGAAAATACAGTATTATTATTTGATTTATTATTATGGTTAGCTTGTTACAAAATGCATTTCTTATATGCTTATCACAAACACTTTCATCCCTAATATTATTAAAATTATATATTTTTTTTTACAAAATTTACATTCGTAGTAAAAATTCTACAAAATAATAAAACTCTAGTTTTATATTGGTTGTATGGAATCTTACAAAGTCAAAACATTGTTCTACATTCGGTATTAGGTTTTTTATTGTTCATTATCCGATGTTTATTAATCCTAATATTCTCATTTAAGCCTTACTTCAGATGATATAATTACAACTATTACTATACCATGCACAAGTATATGTTTATTATACCTTATTGAACTATTTTCTTAATAAATATGCAATACTTATTTTCTAAATATTATTTAAACAAAAAATTCATTCAAATTTTATTATCACTTTTAAATACTTGGTTTAGATTTCTTTTTAAAAAAAAATCTTATATTCATTTCCGAATTAATTTTACAATGTATTATATGATTCTTTCTCTCTTTATGATATTTTGGACTTTCAATTTTAAAGTTACACAATACAATACATTCCAGCAAATAAACTATTCTTACATAAATGATAACATATCTTCAGTTCTATTTTATTCATTATTTCCTTGAAAATATCTGTCTGACCGATGCAGATTCACAAAATAAGGATAGCGAAGATAGATGCATAGGATCAAAATACAACTAGAATATTACTCGTCATAAACCTTGACAATCATGGCACAGTGAGTTAAAAGACACTATAGAGGAGTGACCTTTACCTGTCTACCAACCTCTATTATAGGAACGATGCTAAAGCTATTTCTTCAGCTTTATTATAACATCAAAAAGTTTTAAAGATATGCAAAACACACTGTCCAAACTATATGTGTTCAGTCATAGGGCTTAATTAACTATACTGAAATCACACAAACTAAATATGATCCAAATTCTTTATTTTCCTATTTCTTAAAAAAAAACATCATCTTGGTTTCCTCTCCACTAGTACTTCCAAGTCACTATCCGATCTTATTTCTCAAGATTTTTCTATACTGTACATCGACAAATACATATCTGCATTACTAACAATAATAAAATTCATTTATTTTAAAACTATTCCACTGTTCTATAAGAAAATCTTTTTACTACTTTCCTCCAGTATATTTAATCATATACAAACTATTTTAAAATATCTGAATACTTTATCATATGAAAGTTCAAAAGAATCACACAATTGCTCTGTTAAATTATATTATTAATATACTTTAAATAAATTATTGCATGCATATTCCGAATTACTCCTATCTCATTATATGTTAAAAATGTTGTATAAAATGTGTACATATAATTTAAACTTTCACACTTCATTCTTAATCAATAGATGATCTAAAAAAAAATACATTATGCATTATAAATAAATATCAATATTACCAAACGATCTTTATCTTCTCGATCGCGTTCCGTAGGCTTCACCATCCCATTGATTCTTGTAGATATAAGACTCACATACATACACTTTATTTTTAAACAATATTTCTAATAATTTTATCAAGCTATTATATTTAAATCTCAATATTACTAAATTTATGTTTATATGTTTTCCCTAATCTCACATAACATTTATATTTTAAAATAAATTAGTACAAAAAAATATTTAAACTATATTTACTGTACTTCTTTATCAAATTTCCTTGAAAACCGTTCATACTAAAGCTAAAAAAAATGTTTATTATTTCTTCTTCAGTCACTTAATGTTCTATTTTAAGGTAAAACAATTATTGCTCTGTTTAATAAATATTCATAGATGACAATCCTTGGTTTTTTTATAATATTTAATACAATTATTAATTATGATATTAGTTAATCCCGTAAAGAAAACGTCTACATATTCTCTTCTAATATTTTCTGCTAATATTTTCCCGCGTGACTTTTATGATGCATCTTCTAGGTACTTTTATTTAAATATTCAGTAAATTTTTTCTGTCTCCATGGATCCATTTTATTAAGTATATTAGATTTATATTTTCCAATTTCTCTTAGAGAAAGTTTTTCTGTTCTTTTTTTTTTTTCATCAAAAAAAAATAATGACTCTTTCATATTATTATTCGGTAAATTTTCCTTTCTTTTAAAGTTCTGGTAACTATATACTTTGTAATGTTTCCTTTAAAAAGGACAAACATTTTTTTTCTCATTATAACTTTTACATAATTCTTTATAATATACAGCATCTTAATTTTCCCATAGAGAAGAATAAAAAAAAACTTTAGAGTAGCCTTATAAATTTGTGCGTCATAATTTTTTCCTGACGGCAAATAACTTCTCTTTTAAGTTTTCGTATAGCGTCCTAATTATATTCCTCTGAGTTACAATAATAAGTTTTTGGTTGAGCATAAATAAAGCTGTATCTAGGCACTTTACAAATATTTTTCCTTTAGCAATATTTTTAGGTATTTTTTCCTTTAGTACTTCCATTTTTACTGCAAGGTTTTGGCTAAACTTGAATAAAATCACTGGCAAGAAAACTTTTAAAAATTAGCCCTTCATGTAAAGGCAGTCAAAATATTATATGTTAAAAAATAAACTTTTAAAATAAATACAAAATTTTAAAATTATATCACTTTTCTAGCTTACGGTCTTATTCAGCTAAAAAATATGTTACTCCCTCCTTCACTTACACATTACTTTCTCCCGCTTCGTCTAATTCTTATATTTTGTCTGCTAAATTACCTCCGTTGATTGGTTAATGACTTTTAGCGTGAACAAATTTACACATTTTAGTTTTATAATAAATTAAACCCTTTTAAAATAAAGAATTTATGACGTCATGTCTTAAATATTACTTAGAATAATATTTTTAAATTCAATTATAATTTTATCAAAATCATTTAAACTTTAAAAACAATTATTAAAACAACATTTAATATTTCAACTTTTACTTTAAGGATCGATAGCAATTATATTTAGTTTTATAATTCACAAACTTTATTATTAGTCTAACAAGCGTGTGTGAAGGTATATAATATACAGTCACATGATTACTAACTTTAACAGATGATTTTTTAATTTAAGTCTCGGTCTAAATTACCAAAACTGATATATTTTATAAAAATTTGGAAAATAATTTAAAAATGTAGAACCAAATATAATTCTCACCATCCTAAAGTTTATTTTTAAAATATATTAGATTAATTTTGACTATTAAATATAATTATAATATTACATATCATTTAGATTTAATTTATTAGTTTTAAAATATTATACTCGAATTATTAATATACTTTTAACTATTTATAGCTGTGTTATTTTATATGGCCAGCTTTTACAACCATAAGCAAGGATATTTTTAAGCTTTATTTAACTGTTTTCTTTTAAAATAATCCATTACACTTTTATATACCAGGTATTTTCAGCCTTAAATTTACTATAAAATCTAATTATCCTACTATTATTTATATATCATACAAACATATCTTAAAATTTAAAATTTTTTAGTAATTGACCATTCTACCTTATTATGACCTATAGATAAGGGCACAATATATATATATATATGTATATATATATATATATATATATATCTATTGTACCAATATAGATAAGGGCACAATATATATATATTGTACCAATATTAAAATAATCTTTTGTAAAAGAAAAACGTAAAATTAAATGTTGAAGAGTTTATTACAGTTTGTTTCCGAAAAGATAAGAATCAAATAGTTTTCTATCATTAGTTTTTGAAATAAAAGCTGCAATTAATTAATCAGAAGGGGAGATGGGTGCATTCATAAAATATAAATAATTTAAAGTTTACAAAATACAAATCTCTTTTCATTTGAATTAAAGAAAAAATAATCTTAAAACTAGTAATATATGTGCGTATATATGTGCAATTGTCAATAATAAAATAAATGTATGCGTAATAAATGTTATTATAAATAAATGAAAGTTAAAGAAGATTATCATTAAAAAACACGGCAATGGCTATTAATTAAAAATATAAAACAACACTTCTGCATGGCTATTACTAATTAAACAATCTTCCAAAACATGTCAAAGGATTATCAATGAAATTTCGACAACAGATATTGCCGGAGGATATTACAAGGACAACACTTTGCAGGTATAAATAGTAAAATTTTATCAGATAGAGGTCAGTTCAGAAGTTAATTGAGTCAGTTAAGTCAAGAGAGGACAATCAGTTAAGTTAATTGTATCCAGAAACAAAATGCAGTGCTGAGTAGTTTTTGGGAACACATTTTCTTCACAGTCTGATGTCTGATGAAAACAGCAAGATCTGCCTGTGAAATAATGTCAGCGTAACAACTTGGAAATCTCTGTCAATATCTAATTGTCTCCAATAATAATAATCATGAAGAATAATGAAACTCATCAAGGAAATGTCCCAGCCGGCTGGAAGTATTCGTAATGTAAATATTTTCACCTAAAGCAGCAACCAAATAAAACGAAGTTCTACGTCTACATTCAAAATCCTAGGTAATAATATTTCATATTCTTATTTCTATAATAGCCATTGCATTGCATTAATACATAAAGCCTCCAGAGACAAGTAATTTGAACTCTATTAGGCATGCATAAAATGAACTATTGATGTGCGTGTTTGTGAATGCTATATGATTTTATAGATGTCAAATATTATTTGTGCTATATTATAGTGTGTTAATTTAAAATATGCATGTATTATATCTGATTTATAAAATGTTTGCAATAGTAAATGTTAGTTAATAAATTGTCTTTAAAATTAAACTTTATTTGTCAGTCAATTCTTTTTATCAATTCGTTTAACCACTAATTATGTATAATCTGTTAGTGATTACAAGTAACTGAGCTAGTATATGGGTAAAACTTAGGCATCGAGTTAGTGGCCATTGCTCAAAGTGCATTATTTATTCATTCTTGAATAGCTAGCTGGTGCCCGTGTTTATACACAAACAAAAAAAGTGCTTTAAACGTGGTGTTGAACTCAACAGTGAAGAAGAAGCTATGTCCTGGAAATGTAATGCTAGTTATATATTTTGTAGCTATCGTTTGGACATACATATTCTCCGAATATGTTCTTCTCTGCCTAAGATGCCGGTGTTTCGATAGACACATATTCGAACCTGGTACAATATATATTCAAGCAATTAGATTTAAAATACCAGGCCAAGCCCAGCACTTTATGTAATGGTTAACTATTATGTAGAAAATCTGAAATTTTCAGACAACCATAGGTCTTCAAATCCATTTGTAATACAAGCTTGTTAAAGTAGGTCATGTGATATATGACTTGATTTCTTAGCAATTATATTTTTTGCTATTAAGGCTTTGGCAATTTTATATTGCTAAAGTTATTAATATATGGTATTTCTGAAATTACTTCAGTTCTATATGGCTATTTAAGTGAGGTAGCTGGATTTGAAGACATATGGATATCTGAAAATTTCAGATTTTTTACTTAATAGATAATCATTAGATAAAATGCTGTACTTGGCCTGGTATTTTAAATCTAATGCTTGAATATCCTACCACCTCACCAAGGAATCCAGAAGCAGAAAAGCTTGTTAAAAGCTATTGGCAAGCTGATTAGATAGCATTTGTAATACAAGTTGTTAAATTAGATCATGTGATATATGACTTGATTTCTTTGCAAATATATATATATATATATATAAAGAGAAATTCATATAACATTACAATACTAGCCAAACAATAAAATTTTACAAAACGTTGTCCACAACCATGATTTTATCTATTAACAAATAGACATTTTCAAGTGAAATTCAACTAAACACACACACACACATATATATATGAAACAAAATAAATGAAGCTATGGTTGTAGAAAAAGTTTAATAAAATTTTGTTTTTTGGCTAGTAATGTTATATGAATTTCTATTTTATTTATAATTACTAGCATAGTTTTGGGCAGTATTTAATTTTAATACATATATTACCATTATTTTTGGTGCAATATGTGTTTGGCATTCTACCATAAAAGAACATTGCTGAGAGAAAAGTATATTTTATAAAATATAATAATTTATTAAAAAATAATTATTTTTTATTTAATAAACAAGATTTATTATTTTTATTGTAAGTACCCTCATAATCAAAGAAAATGTACATGTAGACTTTTTTAAGATAAGAAAAAATGTAATTAATTGTACTTAGAGAAGAAGGAAGGTATGATATTTCTTCTCTTCCTAATTAAATATGGTTGATCAGAATATTGATTGCCAATATGAACTTAGCAAATGGAAAAAAAAAGATTTTAGATTGTATATAATTAAACATTGTTTAAATTTTGTATAAAGTATTCATTCACTTTGGTTGATGAAATTATGTTAGTCCATAAACAAAAATAATAGCTATATTAAAGATAATATAAAACCATGTATTGTATGTAAGTTATGATTAATATTGTAAATCAATTATAAAAATAAGCTTTGTGGGGGAGTTTAAATTCTTCAAGAGATAGAAAAGTGTGAATAGGTACTTGCACAATAGAATCAGATCAGTGGTATAAAAAGAAAACCCTGGGAATTTTGATTCATTTCTTCTTTGCTTAAATAATATTACTTATGAGTTCTTCAAATTAGAGTGCTATATTCTTCATTGAGTGGCAGAAAATAGAGAAAGATCCAGAAAAATGTATAAAAATGTTTTGCCATGTGATTGCTTTTACTTGCATGTATAATTCAAACTAGATGCACAGCTAAACAGATAAGGTCACTGATGCCTTCTTCCTAGACTAAAGTTGAGAAGCAGCTTTGATTAAAAACATCATGCCTATATAAGTTCAGAACCCTAGCAAGCTAATAAGAAATACAACACTTCAAACAGACATAATAGATCCCAGAGTTCATCGAAATAAGAAACCCATGGCCATGGCAAACAACTATTATACCAATCATTAAATCCAATCAAAGAAAATAATAGGTAAGATTAATGAGAGCTCTATACCTAACTTTAATGTTTATCTGAACTAGTAATATAAACTTTTAATGAACTGAAAAGTCAGATGAACTAAACTTTATTGCTAATAGAATACTGAATTAAATTTGCAATTGAAAACGTGTGTTCTGAATTGATTCTATATCTATATGTTAATTAATAATATTTAGTAGTGTAGTAATAAATAATTTTGTATTTATAGTGTGTACTTAATTGTTTATTAAATCTATGTGGTAATTTAAATTTAGAAATCTTCATTATTTAGATTCCTCCATGTATGAATGCTAATACATGTAACTAATTTGTTAAACCTCAATAAATAGAAACCAGATAACAAAAACTTGCAATTATAAAGAAAAATCCATCTTTATTAATTAACCTTGTGATGATGTGTTCAATTAATATGATCCACTGAACACTGGTGCCTGAAACAAATAAATAAAAGCTGTCACAAGTTATAGTTATCTTTTATATCATATCATATAATGTTATTCAAGGTTAGATTGACCAGAGAAATATAATCACATTTTCCCTAATATTTATTTATTAAATTAAAAAGAAGCGAGCAATTTGTTTATATCACAAATGTTAATCTGTTATATTGGTATGTATAGAATAAATGATTCAAAACTCTTTTAGAAACTGGACAGTATATAAATAGAAAAACATTGAACAGATGAAAAAGCTTCAACCTGGTGCAATATATAAATATATAATAAACAATACTGCATGTCACAAATTGCATAACTTGCTTTAAGATTCTAATGCAGATATTCTCTATAGGAAGTGTACCAATAGCTCAACAAGCTTTAATTTATAAGTGCTGAAAGAGACTATCCATAAAAATCCCCATACTCAGAACAATTGTTTTTGAGCTTTTGGCTTACCTCAGTGAGAAGTTAGGACTTCAGACACTAGCTCTAAAATACCAACTCAAAAGCCAGCACTTATCTAATATGTTATCA
This sequence comes from Epiperipatus broadwayi, assembly GCA_028023455.1. Lineage (NCBI taxonomy): Eukaryota > Metazoa > Onychophora > Udeonychophora > Euonychophora > Peripatidae > Epiperipatus > Epiperipatus broadwayi. The sequence continues at coordinate 3,992,510 of JAQFVV010000115.1, forward strand.
TTAATTTGAAAATCTGAATTTTTTAGACACTTAAATGTCTTTAAATCCAACTATTCAAAACAAATAGCAATGTATTAGATAAGTGGTGGCTTTTGAGTTGGTATTTTAGATCTAGTGTCTGAAGTCCTAGCCTCTCACTGAGGTGAGCCAAAAGCTCAAAACTGATTGGTATGAGGATGGGGGTTTTTATGGATAGAGATTTTTAAATATTCTCACTTTCGGCACTTATAAATTAAAGCTTGTTGAGCTATTGGTACACTTTCTATAATGAATTTATATTAACCATATGGGTTTCATGGCATACAACAATATAGTAGTGTGTGTACACAAATATATATAAAGTTGAAAGGAAAAGGAAAAATAAACAAACTTTTTTGTTATATATTTTCTACACTCTACTGGAATAACACAAAGGAGTAAATAATTTTGAATATAAAATAAAATTTTACTATGAAATAAATATTTAAAAAGGTCTAAGTAATATTTTTATTGAATTCTAATTTTGAAATTAAAACAAGCATGCTTTATGTTAAAATAAATCTACTGATAAGTGTAAAAATTCACTATCTATTTTAGAAATATTTTTTAATTAAAGCTTGTATAACATTTTTGTAAAATGTCTACTATCTATTTTAGAAATATTTTTTGTAAGTAAAGCTTGGAGATTATACTGATAATATTCCAAGTTGCTTTTGAAAGGATTAAAGTAAATTTTAAAACATTGATAAAGATACCATTAACATTCTTGAATCAATGAATATTTTTCAACCCAGACTACCTATAAAAAGAGTGGATAAAAAGATTACATGAGATTGGTTAGTTGGTTTTCCTAGAGTTCTTAACAGTAGTTACTTTCCAGAGTTAAGGCAAGGAGAGCATGTCAAGCAGCTCCTCCATAGTTCACTATAATAAAGTTTGAATTCACATGGAAGAAAGAGTCAACTTCTAGTATTTCAAAGCACAGGTGTGGATGAAAATTTCTGGCTTGCCTGAAGTCTAAGTGGAACTGACTGAATGCCAATAGTTATCCGATTATACCTTTGCTGATGAGGATAATCCTGAACTGGCTCCTATCAATAGAATCCATCAACTGGCTAAAAAAATAGTTATACATATGCTGTTTCATCTATTTGCAGAGAAGCACAGATAAGTATAGATTTATGAAGCACAGCTGATGAGTAGAGTAGCATTATATATTGTGCTGGTCAAAATCATGTATTCATTCAACAAGACCAATAATCCAAGCAAAAGCACCTTGAATCTAACCATGCACAAGATACATATGTCAGGACAAGGATGAATCCTAACCTATTTGCTTAAACTATTGCTTCTCTGACTAATGGATAACGTTTTGTGATGACCCTAGCAGTGCTTGTTTTTATTCCGTCCCAGCTGGAGGTCATGGTTCACATAGAGACTCAAAATAATAAAAGGGTTTATATGAAAAATTAATTTAGTGAATTGCAGAATGGTACAGAGGTGATTGGACATCGATTACTAATGGTTTGAACCATAATAATGATAATTATTTTTGGCAACATTATAAAGAAGTGAATTAAGTCAAAGAAATACTATAAATAAATAGAGTAATTAACCTTAGAAATTGGGGGTGATGACAAACTAAGCTTATTTAAAATAACAATATTATAGAAATTTATTAAGGAATTTAGTGCAAAATAAGTAGTCTTTGTTTATACAACTTGGTTATTTTCTTTAATTCGTTTTGATGTAGCTTTGACAAACAATGTAAAAGTTTGTTAATTGGTCGGCCAAAAAACAATCAGTAATAAAATATTATTAGCCCTCTTCAAGATATTGCAAATAAATCTGTTATATATATATATATATATATATTACAAGACATGAAAGATGGGCATTTAAAACACTAATACATTTAAAATCATTTGTATATAATGAGTGTGGGAAGCAAAATAGTTCTTAAATAAATAATTGAGAATTATACAGTCAGATTTAATTAATTATGAAATTTGTTTGTGAAGGACGTGCCATCATGGCAGAACGCTTTTCAGGTTTGCTAAATAAAGATATAAAATGATGAAGAAGGCAATATGCTATTATAGATTACAACAAAAATAAATGAGGTCTGTTATGAAACTCTGGGTGGCTTTGCTAAAGAAAATTCCTGATATGTACAGGTAGATAAGAGAAATGTTGGCCCTCCAGCCAAAGCATGTCTCTGAATAATAATGAAATATTTTTGATGTGCTGGACTTCCCATACCATCTTAAATGGCAATGCCCAAAAATGGATTCCTTGGTATGAACTACACCTACTTTGAGGGAGTGTGAAAGATTGGACTGGTCATAGTTAAATTTCCAAAGGTCCTGCTGAGTAAGTAGCAAAGCAAAATAATAAATGAATGGTTGTAGCTATAAAAACATTAATGCTTTAGACATATATATAGATAGTGTATCACTAACAAAATTAATAACTTAATTCCTGATTAAAATAATCGGCTACCTAACATGATGGAAAATCCCAGAGGCCTTAGGCAATTACTGAATGGATCATAAAACATAATATAAAAAAAGGAAGTCAAGAATTAAAATTTACTTATAAGTTGTTTCCCACACCTTACAAATATTTCATTTATCAATAAAGTTATTAAATAGTTTATAAAAGATTACAAAATAAGACTTTTAATTAATATAGATGGGGCATTGAATATCAAACTCACTTCTGATGAAGTTTGACAATATAAAGCATAATAAATTATACATCGAATTTTTTTTACTATTTTTGACAAATAAAAATAAATATATGTATGAAACATATACTGACAAAATGCTATCATAGATTTTACTTAATTGATTCACTAAAATTCTTTATTCTTTCAGAAATAATTACAAGGCTATTTTAAATGGGAGGCAATAGTAAGATACTTTTAAAATAAATCATTCAAAATAAATTTATATATGATATACAAAACTAAACGAGCTTTCTATTAATTAATTTATGGGAAGTAAGTCTCCCGTAATGATTTTGACTGGAAAAATAAGAGCGAGAGAATTTAAAGTTAATAGCTCATTGAATTTTGTACTTGGAAATTTCAGTAAATCAAATATTCTAAATAAACCAATAAAAATTAATTTAATTTGCCACATCAAAATAATGTAAGATTTTATAAGAATTGATATTTTAAATTTAATAAAATTAAAAGACACATTTTCAACCAAGCTGTATAAACATCACACAGATATATAAAATATAAATTATTATTGATTTGGAGAAATCAATGGCTTGCGGCGAATTGGACGTTACCTCAGAATCAATCAGTAGGCATTCCATGGCTTGAAACAGGCAGTTAATACAGTCAGATCATTTCAGGCTTCCTTGACACAGACAGTCTCTAGCTAGATGTTTAAAGCACTGGAAAGGAATGGATGGGCTGATGGGACAGAGCTCTGGAAAGCAAGGGTCAATCTTTTTAGCCAGTCATTCTTTAATCACGATGTACTGAAACTAAACTACACTCTTCAGTGAACCATTCTCAATAAAACTCAATAATAATCCTTATCAAATTTTCCACTATTTATGTGTTCTGATCTTTATCTATAGGATTGAATCTACAGTGACAACTGCCAATTACAATTGCTCTAACTGTTTCTCTGAGGTTGGTGCCTGCTTTGGAGGGAAAATCTATAACTCTTCAAGAACATGCCCCAAGGGTTGGTTTGCTAATTAAAAAAACAACAACAAGCATATTAAGTTTGTCAGTCATTGTCCTAATAAAATCTATTTAATTAAGGTTTAGATTAACAAAAATGTAGATTTTATTCAAAAAAAGTTTAGGAATTTGGTACAATGACTTTCAAACATATTTGATATAAACTTAAGCAGAAATTTACAAAACATTTCTTACAAATATTACATTGTTGAAATGATTGACTCTCTAATGTACATTGATTAAAAGATAAATATAAAATGTTACCAACTGATTAATTGAAGAAAAATGAATTTTATTAAAAGAATTTAAAATATTTGTAACATTTTATAGATATCCAGGGTTCAATTTGATTTAACAAAATAAACACAATATACATTTTTTAAAAATACAAGATAAATAAACTATCATAAAAAGGTTAGTTTTAATTATAAAATAAAATTAATGAAATATAAAAGATTATAATATTAAAAATATACTTCCACCTATTATGAGATGCGTGTCAGTTAATATAAGATTGGGTTCAAACCCAGACTAGTGCTGACGACATTGGCACTAGGTGAAGCAGAAATATGTACTATATTTCCAGCTTCAATATAATAAGAATGAAAATTTAAATAATTTCTTTAGTTAAAATGACATTTTTTAAAAAAATGAAATGTATAATTGAGAACAATATTATTTTAAATTGTTTATTGAAGAAAAAAAGATACATTTAAAATCTGTATATTTTAAAAGAAAAACAAGTAATTTCCTTGAATGAAATGATTGATTCATAGATGATTTTATTTTGGAAAAAAAAGTAAACTCCAAAATCTTTTTAGATTAGAAAAAAGAAATATATCTGTCAGAGGATTTAACTTTGATCAATGGTCAAAGAATTGATATTATTTATTTTAATAAAAAAAAACTATTATGAGAGAATTTGATAACAGATTCATATTTTTTATATACACACATATATAAGAATTTTATGTATATTCAATGTGGAATTAATTATAAAAAAATTTAATTTTATTATTCTGATGAAGTCAAATATGTTAATAAATTGTTAAACCACACATATGTGCATATATACATATGTATTTTATGTAAACACTAGTATAAGGTATTTGTATTATTTAAATGTGATAATTAAAAATTGTAATCACTTATTGTATTTTATATGATAATCCATCAAATTGTACTGCACATTTGTGTGCAAATACCAATGAGTGTCATACAGATACATATAGATAAATTTTAATTAAGTATTTTCATATGATGATTTAAATAGGTCCAGAAATTATATTGCATATCTGTGCACACACACACACACACACATATATATATATAAGTATTTTATATTGGAACATATATGCAAATCATTATGTAACAACTTGAACTTTATATATTAATTAAAATCAGAAGGCTTATATGTGTATAAACATATTCTAGAGATTTTAATGTCATTTTTTTATTATTAATAAATTATATTCCATTGTTAAAATTACTCCAGTGATATAATTCTAAATGGTTTTTAGATTATTATATGTTGTAACAACAGTTAAAGAGCTTGTGTTTTCTGAGCTATATTTGTGCACAACAGTCTATTATATGAAAGGGGAGTATCTTAGTGTAAGGGAATTTAATTCCGTTGAAAAGAAACCTGGGTTGGCATGAAAATCATATTCTTTAAAATCCATGCACTACATTTTTATTTAGTTTAGTATTAATCAGAATTTAAGTTTATAGTTAGCCAGCACACTAATGGCATTACATGGCCAAAGCATTGATAATGATCAGCATGTTTTAATATCCCAGCATTATTGTTTTTATAGTTGTATATCAACCAAATTATGTTTAATAATTGCCCAAGCAAATTGTTAGCCTGGTCTACAGTAAACCCATTTCAAATCCACTCACAAAATTGCCTTTGATTTTATTGTTGATCATTCTTGATGATTATGAATGAGTTATACTTATTTATAATGCTGGTGAATTTATTTAATTATACTTATAGTTACTCTAGTGAGTTAACAGAGCTGATCTCTTAGGGTGATCTCAGTGATATCTCGTGCTTATCATTTTATACTTTTATATTCATTTTATACTAAATTTTATATTTTTCCATTGACTTGGGGTTGATGATGATTTGACATCATCCCACTCCCCATTCCATTACAATATATATAATAAAGAATAGAAATGATATAATATCCATGAAAATAGAGATAACCATTAACCTTTGAAGTTTTCAAGAATTTATCACTTACCATTAACTGACAATCCCTGAGGTTAAATAAGCTTTCTCATTAACCTATACCTCTTTTGTTGAAGTTTTTGGTTGAATTAAAAGAGGTTCTCTTTTCTTTAAACCCAAGTTTTTATATGAGAACCCAGAAAGCTATTTTTATATGTGTAAAAATGTGAAAGAAATATCAAAGGTTAAAGATTATCTCAATTTACATGGAAATTATCTCCTCTTTTCTATTTTTTATTATAATAACAATCCATGTAACTATTTAATTCAACATATACAACTCTTTGGAGAAGTTTAAAATAATATTTGTAGAATGTCAAGAAAGGAAAAATAGCTTTCTGGGTTTAAATCCATATAAGAACTTGGGTTTGAAATAAAAGAGAGTTGTTTATAGAATAATGAAAAAACTTATGTAGCCTCAGGAATTGTCAGTTATTAGTAATTGATAATTTCTTAGAAACATAAAAGTTAAAGGTTATCTCTATTTACATACATAGTATCTCCTCATTTCTATTTTTTTATTATAATAACAATCCTTGGCAATATTTAATTCAATATATATATATATATATATACACACATAATCCATTAGCATTATTTGTGTATGCCATGTACATAAATTTATAAAAACATTCTTATATGTGGCAACATTTAATGAAAAATCATTTAGTTACTTACAAAAAACATGTTTTTGTCAAACAAATCTGATGTCATCAGATTTTCAGAAGACCAGTTGATATCACATAAAACACAGTAAATTGGTTTCTATTTAAAAAGACTCATTTTGCTAAAATTGGTATTAAAGTTTGAATGTTAATCTTGGTAATTTAATTAAAGTTTTCTTTGTATTTGCTTAATATTAATTGACAACCAGAGCCTATAATCCAATTCATTTTTAAATAATATATATAGTCTAATTTGTGTGTATATATATATATATGTCATTAATTTATGTTTATATTCCAATTTTAATCTTAAAAAATTCAAAAGAAAAGTCTATAGTTTTTGTTAGATATTATTGCATCAATGTAAATAAATAAGAATATTTTTGTGTTGACTTTAGTACAAATATTATTAGGAATAATAATTTATGATCAAAGTTGCACAAATAATGTAAATTGATTATCATACGTATTTTGTTTAAATAAAAAAAAAGGGGGGGTTGTAAAAAAGTTTTGACACAGACATGCTCAAAACAATAGAATCTTACCGATTATATTATAATTAGGAATCACAACCATAAAATCTTAAAAATTAAAATAAAATGGAGAAATTAAAAGAATTCTCATTGAAAAACAAATAAAACCTCTATTGAAAATGACCTTTGACAGAATAATCTAGTTGATTAGCATTTCAACTTAAAAGTCATAAATTTAAATCTTATTGTTTTAATTCCTATGCCAGACTATCATTGGTCAAGCCAGCAATTGAAGAAAAAAAGAGTAGTATTACTCAAAATATTGCATTGTATAGTAAATAATATTTTCACACCTGACTATATTTGAAAAAATATAAATAAAGTTTGAATTTTTCTAAAAACATTTAAAAATTTAACTAGACAATAGAAATAGTTCAACATGCAATTACATGTAAACATTATCATTCACAATCTTTTAGACAAACTTAAAAAAGACGACATTGTATGAACACTTATAGGGACAAACTATTAGACAAACCATTAAAAGTGTCTTGTCTAAAACATATTAGTAGGATATTTGATGTTCTTTAGAAGAATGCCTGACTACTCATATTAATTTTTTGTAATTGTTAAATTTAAAATTTTTTGATTTAAATTTTCAGCTAATCATGTTATTGAATGTGAAATTTTTGTAAGAATGATTTTTGGAAGGAGTAGAAGGTTTTATTATAAACAAGAAACCTGATTGTTTTTCTGACAATGATTATATTATTAATGATTTGATTAAAGAAAATCAAATAACATTCATAAACAATATAGGGATTCCAATGATAGTAAGGAAAACTTAAGAATGATTGGATTAAAATTGCAAAGGAAATAAACATTTGCTAATCATGATCAATGGGATAGTGTAAGGAGCATTTTGATCAATTTTTTGAATAATAATACAAAAATTTAAGTGACTGTTTTTATTTATATATTCAATTTATTATTTCCAGCTTGAAGCTAAAACAGTTTTTTATAATTTTACAAGTTGAAAAGCTGCAAGTAACTAATGATAAACCTTGAAGTTTTAAAATATAATGATATTATATTAATTTCAAAACTATTGAAATTTTTAAGAGTATATGAGCTCATAAATTTATGCTATTTGATCTTAAATATATTTGTATTTTTCCAATTTTTAAAAATAAAACAAAATGAATATAACAGTCATCATAGAATATCATTATTATTCTTTACAGAAAAATTACTTTCAAAATATAAATATAATAATCATCATTAAAAAGACGGTCTGATCAATTTTGGCATCTCGGGTAAATCTTAAAATTGGTGTTTTTTTAAATTATTGAAAATATTATTATATACTTATTTAACTGAACAAAAGAATATTTTTCTTTTGTTTTTGTATATTTTTGAATAAGAATGTTATTGTTTATATTAAAAATGCCCCATCTTTTTTAAAAAATTTTCTAAAGTATTTTTCTGTTAATAATTATTATTATTATTTTTAATATTATGAATCATTTAAATGTTTGTTTCAATTTAGAAGCCTGAGGGAAAAGTTTTTCTGCCTCATTTAAGAGACTGATCTTGATCATGGATTATCATTATCCACTACAACACAAATGATTTCAAGATATGCATATAATAATCACCATGGGATATCATTGTTATCCACTATTCCTTCCAATCAAAAGTAAATTGTTACTAGAGATTTAATACAGTTTTTTAAAAATCGAGAAGTACTGCAGATATGATGTTTTAGTTGCATTTTATGGCCAAACAGAACAAAAATATAATTAATACATTCATATTATAATTTGATCAAAACAAGATTCTTTTCGTTAAGAAACTTTGTGACAATGTTTGAAAATAATTATTTAATAGTCTGTGAAAGTTTATTTTTAATATACAGTTGCAGCATGATAACATAAAGTAAACATTGATGCTGATTGTTAAAATCTGATACCTTGTGAAATTGATACTGGAGCCCAACAGAAATATATAGTAGCCAAACTATTTTATTGACTTATAGATTGCAGTATGATGAGAATTGTGTGTTATTTTGCTAATTCAACAGATAACATGTTCACTAAAATGTTTTTAGTACTTTGAATACAAAAATTTATTCAAAAGTACACAGTACTTTTATCAGCCAGTGAGAGAGAAAAAAATCCCCACAAACATTGACCTGGATAGTTATCATCTTGAAAAGAATATCAATGAATTTAAATAATGTTATTTAGTTGCACAAAATGAGCATAAATGTTAATATTAATTCTACTATATTGCAACTACATTTAGCAAATTAAAATGTAGATATTTTATCATAACGATATAATTACTTCAACTAAATTTGTAATGTTATAGCTATAATTTTATCAAATTTATTTATTGTTATAAGAAAATGATTCTCTATCGATTTACCATAAAGACAATGTAAAAAATGTCCTCTATTATTTTGAAAATATGTTATCATGAGAAGAAGATAAAGTATATGAAAGATAATATATTAAAAAATATATTTTATAGTTTTTATGAAAAATAGATTCATTCATGTTATAACAATTATTTCAAAGATACCAACCATAAGGATGCATACATTGATAGCAATATTGTTTGTTTCATTTGGAAGAAATATAACAAGGATTTTATATAATGTATAACAACATTAGACAAGATGACTAAATCTTCCAGAAAGAAATTTTTATCAAAGAAATTAAAATAGAGCATCACAAGATATCAAATAAAAACATTTGCTGTGTTATAATATATAATAAAAATATAGTAAAATATTTTATTCAATTTTGACAATAAACATTATTGTTGAAATACAAGCATAATTCATATGACTTGGAGTTTAAATGTAATATAGGGAATTTGAACCCAGACTTTCAAGCTCTCTTCAGCTATCCACTCTATCTCATATAACCGATACGAAATATGTATATTGGAGATCATTTATTTTTTTCGCATGTGTGTGGTCATGTGTATCGGTTATATGAGGCAGAGTGGATAGCTGAGGAAAACGTAAAAGTCTGTATTCAAATCTGCTCTATTACAATAAACATTATGTACAAATGCATTTACTAACTTTGTTTATGTTTTTTATAACCACAACAATAATTTAATCCGTCACACATGCAACTCATATATACATATACAAATAAAATGTTCATTAATTATAATAACACATTGGGTAAATACACACCGTTATTGATGGACTGCTTAGGTTAAACATTAGACAATGGTACCAGATATCATAGTTATTATCACACATTTATTTTATCCCTTATTCTATTTGTATTAATCTATATGTGAATTCATTAATGTATATAACACATTCATCTTGCTTGATTATCATTTTTTTTACATATGTATTAGCTTATATTTTATACTTGTTTCCTTTGTACAATATATAACATATTGATTTTGCATTAAATAAATTATAGAGAATAACACATAAGCAAAATGAGCATAATTAAATAAATAATCGGATGGCTTTATTACTCGACAGTTTGATCGTCCGAATTGCCAGAACTGGAACTGACTCTAGGACCCTACAGTCCCAGAGACTGATATTCTGTCACTGCGTTAAACCATGCCGGACAATGAGCCTAAGTTAACATTAGCTTTTGAATTACATTATATATATATATGATTTTCTAAAAAAAAAAAAAGAAAGAAATCCAATTTGTTTTTATTATATTAAATAATCCTTAATTATTCACTAATTTTCAGGATCCCAATAACGTAATTATAAAACTATATGATTTTTTTTTATAAAATCTTTTTAATTACTATCTAATGGTTAGCAAAATGCAGTCTTGGAAAAAATAGATATTAAATATTCTAAAAATATAAGTCTATTTTTCTTATTTCATGGAAATCAATACCAAAGATTTTTTTTCTCTTTTCTAAGTAATTGTAATGTTCACACAAATGTATTATGATATGTTACATATCAAAAACATGCTAAACATGAATAAAAACTAAATTTAAAATACGGTATATAGACTACTTTTTGTGTATAAATGTCCAGAACATTGATGTGAATGTCTCTCTTATCGTAAAAGAAACAGCAGAAGATTATTTAAAGATTTTAAATTTTATTGCACATTATTTTTGTATTCTATATAATAATTAATATTCATAGAATAATAAAGAAAAATTACTAATGAAATAAACTGTTACCTGTTTCAAAACGTAAGCCAGACATGGACAAACCAGTGCCATTATTTGAGTTGTCCATTAAATATCCATATAAAACACAGTCCAGTTCTTCTTGCGTAAAAAGGGACTATTAATATATATATCTTCGTTTTAATATATATATATATATTGATAAAATATATAAATTTTTTATATGCATAAAAGATCCTTAAAATAAATAATGTAGTTCTAAAACTATGATGCTAGAAGAAAAAAAAAGTTAAAATAATGGCAAATTACATACCTAAGAAATTAATATTCCAGTATTTTATTATCTTTGAGAAAAAAGTTAGCATAAATACATTTAATATAAACTCAGATTTTATATGTACTTTATCATCTTATATAAATAACAATTTTACAAGAATATTTTTCTTCATGTACTTCAACTCTGATCACACAGCATATAATATTTTTTAATTTTTTTTTATTTACATAAATTTTTAAAAAAATACCATGTTAAAATAACTTAATATTAATAAGTACAATTTATAGTAGTAGAAATTTAAAAGTAATATTATATTATCTTACTAAATGTTATATTTGAATACAAGTATAATGTATAAAGAACTTTAGATGTAATTAAAGAGGATTTTAACACAGATTTTCAAGCTCATTTCAGCGATCCACTCCATCTTATATAACCGATACACATGACCACATATAGTTAGTCTAGATCATTATCTCCCCCCCCCCACATATATATATAATCAGTGCTCCGTTTACATTAAGACAGCAAATCTTTAAATTTCAATAGACAGACTTCAATCTAAACATTAAAATTTGAAGAATTAATATCTTAATATAAACGGAGCACTGATTATATGTGTGTGTGGGAGATGATGATCTGGGCCAACTAATAAGTGCTGGTTCAGCAGGAGAACATTTATCTTTTTCACATGTATGTGGTCATGTGTATCCATTATATAAGACGAAGAGGATGGCTGAAGGGAGTTTAAGAGTTTAAAAGTCTGCGTTCAAATTTCCTCTAATTAATAAATGTTAAGTTATTGAAAAGTAAAATATAATAGTCTAAATTCATTTTCAAGATTGGAGTACATAACATAAAAACCTGAGATTGCATTAGGACATGAATTTTAAATTAATCTTATTCTGATTATGAAAATAATTTATCTATATTGATAAATCACATGAATATATATAAAAAAAACACACATATGTCAAAATCCCTTACAAATATCAGGATTATTAATTGTTAAGACATTTCTAGTTAGTGAGAAACTAGGAATTAATAAAATAATAGTTGATTCATCTAGTAATTTGGTTTAACTAAATAGAAAATAAAATATTTATGCACATATACGCACATATATATGTGTGTGTGTGTATCTGTAAATATAAATGTCCAATAAACATTTTTTTCTTAAGTACCAATTTATAAAGTAAAAGTAAAACAACTACCACAAAAAGAATAGTAACAAGAAAGTATTACTAATTAAGATTGCTAATTGTTGGATGATTAAGAAAAAAATTTGAAGATTTTCCTGAGGATGAAACTTTTGATTTGCAATTTTGATGTCTGTAGGAAAAGAAAATCAACGACCTATTCTTTAATTAATCTAACTAATTATTTAATATTGGTCGGTAAATAGATATTTAGCTATTTTTAACAGAGGATAAAACAAGGATGGATTTTGGTGGTAGTGATGAGAGGGGAGGCGGTTACACACATGCTTATAATAATTAAAAATATTTTTGAATAATTTAAAATAATTGATAAAATGTTTTTATAATAATAGCCAGCATATTATTAACATAATATTAAATATTTCAATTTTAAAATAATGTAACAATATAAATATTTAAAATTCAAAATTTTAAATTCTTATGTGCATATAGGTTTATATAAATATATGTGGAGAGCATAATTAAACTAAGACAAATATAAATATAAACAAAATAATTTAAAAAAAAAAGATTTAAAAAAATGACAACTTAAATAATTAAAAAAAAATCCTGAAGTGCTTGTAAATATCGTTGCTATTTTTGTAAAAGCAATGTAAATTCTAAATAATCACTTTAAATTTATTCAAAAACACTTTCAATTGTATACATATGTAAAATGATGAGAATAAGATCGATGTAATTAATAGATTTTTAAAGCAGTCTGGATTTTAAATTTTGTTTTACATTGACACTACATTTTCGCAATAAATAAATATTTACTGATATATGTATTCAATGTCTTGTAGTAAAATACATGTTAGCTTATTTAATGATTTGTTATTTTTTCTGCACTTCTCCTGATGATGTTTTGTAAAACCAACTACATTTGATTGCTTTTTAAAAAAATTATTGATTAAAATTTTCAATATTGATATTTTCAAGACAAAAAATAAATTAAGTAGAACAGTTGTCAAAGTTAAAAAAATGAAGTAGGACCATCACATGTCAATTAGGCATATTAATTTATAGGTATTTACTAAATTGTATTTTTTTTTATATTTTATTATTTATATTACTTTATTACTTATTGTGTTAATTGTTGTTTTCAAATAAATATGGGTTCATAATTAAATAAAAATATTACTTAAGTAAATTGTAACTCATGATATAACTATCTGTTTGTTTTTTAAACAAAAGTTGAAAGCCTCCCCCTTTCCCATCCACCATATAAATTAATCCAAATTAAAAGATGTACCAAAATATAACTTTTGTTAGATTAATGGCATTGCACTTATATATAAATTATTTGATAATAAGAATGGAAAAAATGAAACTACACCTGTTAAACTTTAAATTATGTAAGTTGTTTTTTTTTTTTGCTACTTATTTTGAATTATTTTCAGAGTTTTGTGATTTTTTTTCAGGGAAAACTAAATTTCTTATTACATTTTAATATTACTTAAAATCATAATGATTGATAGGGATAAAATTCAATAATTTGACCACTAATAAATTTTTTATATAACTTAAATCAAAGGAAACCTTGCTACTTACATCAAATATTATATAGGGTATATGAGCACAGACTTTCACATGAACCACCACTCTCCACACTATCTCATAACACTGATACACTTGAACACATATCTGTTGAAAAGATAAATAATCACCAATATATGTATTTTATGCCAAACCAGAAATCATCAGTTGGTCCAGATTACCATCTCTACACATATATGCTATAAGTGCTCAGATATATATTAAGATAGCCAAACAGTATACTTGTAATGGATAGGCTTCAATCTACTCCACACTCCAACTCTTCAACTGTTCATCCAATTGAAAATCTGATGATGGAATGCTCAAAGGCTACCCTGAGGCTGAAATTCTTGTCACACCCATGTTGACCTAAGGCCAATCTGACCCCTCATGTACAGGACATAATCCATTTAATACATATACAAGGGATGGGAAGACATCTCTACTACATAATAACTGAAACACACAGGCTTATTATATACTTGTGTCTATATGTGTAATGTATAGGGTATATGAGCACAGACTTTTACATGACCCACCACCCTCCACACTATCTCATAACACTGATACACATAAACACATATATGTTAAAAAAATAAATAATCACCAATATACGTATTTCATGCTAAAACAGAAATGTTCAGTTGTTACATAGTAGAGGTCTGCCCATCCCTCGTATATGTATTAAATGGATTATGTCCTGTACATGAGGGGTCATATTGGCCTTAGGTCAACATGGGTGTGATAAGAATCTCAGCCTCAGGGTGGCCTTTGAGCATTGAAAAGTTGAGGTGTGGAGTAGATTGAAGCCTGTCCATTAAAGTATGAGGTTTGGCTATCTTAATATATATCCAAGCACTTATAGCATATATGTGTAGAGATGGTAATTTGGACCAACTGATGATTACTGGTTTAGCATGAAATACGTATATTGGTGATTATTTATCTTTTCAACATATATGTGTTCAAGTGTATCAGTGTTATGAGATAGTGTGGAGAGTGGTGGGATCATGTGAAAGTCTGTGCTCATACCCTATATATTACACATATAGACACAGGTATATAATAAGCCCATGTGTTTCACTTATTACATCAAATATTGTAAATCATAGTTTTTTAAATGTAAATAATATAATGTTAACTTTTAAAAATTACCAAATTTAAATTGAAATTAGTTGTTATATTAGATTGCTTACCTTTTAAAATTAATGATATCAAACCATAAAATATGCACGAATTGTAATCAATTAAAACTATAAGTTATTTAAAATTCCAATGCAAATAAAATGTTGCAATATTAATTAAAGCTTCTTTATTTACATTAAAATAGTAAATGTCCATTTACTTCTGTTTTAATTATAGAATTACATGGTTAAAATAGTAAACTTCTTATATATTTATGCTTCTAAAATAGTTTTAGGTATAATATTTTGATATAATTTGAATTTAACAATTTTATAAGTCTATTCAAAATAGCTATCTAATTCAGTTTAAATGTAGTACTTTTAAAAAACTTGTCATTATATATTTTTAATGCTATAATTTATATTAAAGTGTTTAAGTTAAATTATTAAATTTAACTTGATTCTAAATTATTTTTAAATACTTTACTTATTAATAATTTACATTATTTATTTTTATCTTTTTCATTTTTATTTATTTTAAAAAGTATTGAATTGTTGTAATAAGTATTTAAATTTTCTGAAGCCAAAAGTTTACTATATTCTTTGAAACTAAAAGAAAATTTTAAATATATGCTGTGTGTAGAAGCTACAGATAAATGAATATGAACATTTATAACTCAAAGGAAGACAAATAAAAAATATAAAGACAGGTTTTAGTGATGACTATACAAATTAATCTATAAGCGATAAACACAATCATATAAATAAGGTTTAAGGTTTATATCTGTGCTAGAGATAATCTCTAGTTTCGAAAATGATTAGTAATAATCATTAGTGTATTTATCTGAAATGGACGGCATCAAAGTTGTGAGTGGAGGAAGTTTGACAATGGTAAATGAAAATGTAACAATTTACTCTAGATCAATACTTTACATATAATAAAGTTGTATATGAGAGATTGTGCCCTGGGCCAACTGATGAGTGCTGGTTCAGCACGAAATGCATCTTGGGGGTGGTTTATCTTTTTATTATATCTTTATTTATATGTATTTAAAAAGAATGGGGAAGTATGGAGATGTTTATTATATCTATAAATAAAATGCTGATACAATAATCTATTTATTTGATCCCTTTGTCTATTTTATATATATATATATAATAGGCAAAGCTATCAAATAATATATATATATATATATGTAATAGACAAAGCGATCAAATAAATAGATTATTGTATCAGCATTATATATATATAATAATGCATAATCTAGCTGAAATCACTATAAAATACGTCAAACATCTCATAGCTATATTATTTCAACCATACTTCTTTTTTAAATACGAATAAAAAGCTTGAATTTTGTAGCCCATTCAAAATTCAGGCTTTTCTTTATTTGAAGGGGGAGGGTGGCTGAAAGGATATAGCTTTTGAGCATTTAAAATATATTATATATATATACAGACACATATGACAATGTCTGTAAATTTAAGGAATATCTAGGGGCATCTGGTTATTAAGAATGGGGTTCAAATAACTAATGCTGAGATGCTGGTAATAGAAAATAGGCTACAGATTAATTTAAATGATTTAGTTATTAATTATTTTATTCAGTACAAAATTGAGAAAAGTTCAATTATATATATATTAATGTAGTTAGATATATGTTTTAGAAATTTAATAGCTTTTCTAATTATTCTTTATAATGTGTTATATCTAGATAAAATTTTGATGTTGGTAATTTATATTATAAACAGTAACTAAAACATGAATAGTATAATAGTTAGTATTTATCACCAATCAGAAAATTGGCAATATTTCACCAAAATATAAGTTGTGTATTACTTGAGACTCTTATTATCTATGAAATTCGTTGTGGGATTTGTAAGATTTTTTTACTGGCGCAAATAAGAGTTACATCAACGCTAGAAGAAGATGAATTATATGTAAACAATTCATGATCATCATATTTTAGATATTGGACATAATATAGATTTTTCCAACAATAAATTATATGAGAAAAAACTAACTACATTAATAAAAGTGATGAACAGCAAATCTTTCATCCACATAAAAATATTATAATGTATATTGATTAAAAATAAATATATATTAGTCATCTACCAAAACACTTCTTTTAGATGGACGTTTCAATTTTATATTGAATAAAATAATCAATTGCTAAATCATATGATAGGTAATTTGTAGTCTTTCTTCTATTACCAGTATCTCTAACAGAAATCACTGAACTGCCCTTAATATCCAAATAATGGCTATTGAGATTTATTTATATTTTTTAATAACAAGCAATCATGCATATTCAAAAAGAATGTTTACAGATATAAACAAAAATTTCAGAAATAAAAATGCAAAATAATTTATATTAATTACAATTCTTTATAATAACTTTTTATTTTATAATAGTTATATGAGGAATTATATCATATATAAAAAAAAATTTTTTCTAACTTAGAATTTTATACAATTATTCAATATGATCACTTAAGTAATGCTAGGATTTAACACTGAATACAAACATTATAAGATTGGAAACGGAGAATAATGCATTATATTCCGAGTAAAATTAAACTAAAATATATATAAAATTAAACTATCAGTTTCAGTTTAAATTCATCTTAAATTATCATGAAACTTACTAACTCTGCAGCTCAAGTCTACCATTTAAAGTTAAAGACTAACCTATTTCGAAGCAGAAATATCTCTTCACCTTCTAAAGAGGATCAGTGAAACAAAAGGCTTATTCTTTAGGCAGGTTAACTGCATTGGTAAACGATTTAATAGTTTCTCTTTTATCTGTGTGTGTGTGTGTGTGTGTGTGTTTTTAGTTTACAAGGGCTAATTATCTACTAATTAAGTGATAATGAGAAAGCTAAATAAAGTTCGAATAAAGACAGGCTACATGAAAATAAAATTCTAAGTTTGTTTAAAAATTTTTGCTATCTGAAAAAATATCTAAATTGTTTTTCAGATTTATATCCAGAGTCATGGGTATAGCACACAGTTATACTAACTATTAGACCAGAAGACTATTCACAGTATATATATAAAGTACTTATGTGCTTTATATTTAATCAGTGATGAAAATAAGTTTTGTTGCTATATGTTAATTTCTAAACATGAACAGTTAACGTGCAGAAATTTACCCGAAAGTGTAAAAAGTGGTATATATATACTATATAAAGTACTTTTTGAAATTTAAGAATCTCATAGAACCGAATTATTCTTTATTTTTCTATATCACTCTACTACCTTTTTATCTTTTTAAACTTTTCATCTTTATTACTTGTATTCTTTTGTTTTGTCATTATTCACATGTTTAAAATATATCTCTTTTACTGGAAGCTTTGCAACTAAAACGTAGTCTAGCAAAGAAAAGTGCGATCATCTTAGTACAAAAACAATGAACTCATATTTAAATGTGCCAATAATATGTGATAAAGTATTCATTTTTATATTTAAAAAATACGTTTAATATGATATAAATAATAAGATTATTTATAATTATTTTTAAGTTGTTTTTTTTTTAATTACATTGATATACACCTTACCAAAGCACAAATTTCATTTATAACTAACTTATTGCAATGTTTTATTTTCAAAATATAAAACTTATTAATACATTGGATTGTAAAAACAATATAATATATATTTAAATCATATATAAAAAGTGGGTTGAGGTAATTATGTAATCGGATATTATAACCAAATACTAAGACTTGATTATCATAAGTAGTAGTTTGGTCTTGCCAACTATTAACATTCTAGCATTATAGTCTTTTAATAGTATCTTTGTGACATTAATATATATATATATATATGAATGTGTATGTGTGCGCGCGCGTGAATGCAATTGTTACGTTCAACAATTTAGATATAAAGGTTATAGAGTTGACAAAGGTTATGTTGTGGAAATGGGATAGAGCAGATTGTGGGTAAATTTAGAGTGGGGAATGTAAAATAAAGTGGCTAACAGGTTTATCTGAGCATAATTGCTGAGATATTCTTGACTTCGTTTAAGGAGAAGCCATAATACATCACATCACATCACATCAACCAAACATATAGTTGTTTGTTATTTCTATTTAGTACCTATGTTTCTTTAAAACTTAGCTGTAATTATCTGAATAGAAGAAAATCGCTCTGTTTAAAGACACTGATAATAGATAATTTTTTTATCCATAAAATTTTTCATTTTAATCTATATATGTGTCGGGTTATGATATGTGATCAATATAAAGTTTGATTTTACGAAAATTGATAGATTCTTTGGCAATATATTTCTGTAAAAAGTTTCTAACCTGTACTTAATTCTTTGCTTATTGTAAATACACTTTTTTTTTTAATTATTGTGATAAAAATCTAGCTAAGTTATCAAAGCATCAATTATTATATTATAAAGAGGATTAACACTAGAAATATATGTATATATCGAATAATATTCGGATGTGATAATAGCAAAAGTTTAATATTAGGAATAATTTAGTTTTTTTTTTATGAGTTTGGAACAATAAAAACAATTAAAAATAAAAGTTAATATTAACATTTTCCTTTTCTATTTCATTTAAAACTTTAAAAAATGTTATTTTTAAATAACATTTTAAAGATTGGTACATCAAAATTGTCCGATTAGCAGTACTGCACCTATATTTAAAGTGTATGAAGTAGTATTCATCTCTAAATACAGAATTTATAATGAGATCAAGATTAAATAAAAATAAACGATAAAATGAAATTCTTAAACTTTTCAATATTTTGAATCTCAGTCTATAAAGACATAAACTAAAAAAGTCGTAAATTATGTCTTGTATATAAACAAAACCTGTAGATATACGGAGATTAGTCTTTTCATGACTTAAAATTTTAATTATTTAATATATTACTACTACTGACATGGTTTGGAATATTAATATATTATCTGAAAGATATTAATTTTGTAAATGACGTATATAAAAATATTAGATGCGTATAAAATTAAAATAGCTATATTAAATGTATATGGCAATATGTTTTATTGATTAAAGTATTAATTTAAATATTATGATTATTATATAGTGTATATCGCACGTGCATATATATATATTGATACTCATATAATACAGTGAGAGACTTGGAGATTATTATGAATCATGGCCCAGCTTTGCCACTTAAAGTGTTTGAACTTTTTATAGACTCTGAGCAAGAAACCATTTGATTATTATTATAATATATCGATCCAGTAATATATATATACTTACATTCTAAATTTATAAATTCTAAATTTGATATAATTTGTTTATGCTTACATACATATATCTATATCTTTTAATATTAAATTAATTACAAATTATATTATTTATATGAAATACAATACTGTCAAATATTTATTTATAACAGTAACACAAATACATATAAGAAAACATGTTTAAACACACACACACACACTATATATATATATATGCAAGAGACTAAGATACATTCTTACAAACATTGGGATATTGTATTAATATCAATATTTAAATATAAAAATGTAATATTTTAAACTATATGGAATATATTATAAACTTTTTGTGTTCTTAGTTTATTCAAGAAAGAATTTTATTGATTGCAATTTTATATCTGTAATTGAATTATCTAGTAAATTGAAATGTCATAAAAAAGATTGGTCAGATTTTTAGAAGAGTTGTGTAAAAATCTTCAAAAGATTGTTTTTTGATTCATCAATATATTATATATTGCATTTAAGTCAAGCATTTTGTAAATCATGTTATTTGGTTTATAAGTGAATTATATTTAATATTCATGAATATAATTACTATGTTTGAAACATTAAAAGCAATTGTTCTTTTAAAATAGATAAAATAATTTACCTAATTTAATTTCTACATTGTACAGGCTTAGCACCTGCATTTATATATGTAATATATGCAGGATTCGAACTCAGACTTTAATACGATCCACAACTCTCACTGCCATATCATATTGCTGACCCACCTGATCACACACATGTTAAAAAAATAAATAATCATCAATATACATATTTTATGCTAAGCCAGCACTCATCAGTTGGTCCAGATTACCATCTTCACACATACATACAATCAGTACTCAGCTTTATATTAAGATAGCCAATCTTCATACTTTAATGGACAGGTTTCAAACTACTCCAACTCACAACTCTTCAGACATATTTTCAATGAAATGGATAGCTGAAGAGTTGTGGGTTGGAGTAATTTGAAGCTCTGTCCATTAAAGCATAAAGATTGGCTATCTTAATATAAACTTGAGTACTGATTGTATATATGTGTGGAGATGGTAAACTGGACCAACTGATGAGTGCTGGTTTAGCACGAACTACGTATATTGGTGATTATTTATCTTTTCAACATGCATGTGATCAGGTGGATCAGCAATATAAGATGATAGTGAGAGTTGTGGGTCATGTAAAAGTCTAAGTTTAAATCTCTTTAATTTAATATCTTAAATGCAATCTATAACATGTAAAGTGAATCAAAATATAAACATCTGTGAGTCACAGATTTAATTAATAAAGTATATAAAAACATTGACAAATCGTTTTTATAGTATTGAAATCAGTTAAATTTAGATTTAATTATTACAACTTTTGGCAATTCTGCCGAAATAGAATTTAAAAAAAAGAAGATATAAAATACAAAAATTCAACTAAGACATCTATTATAATGCATGTTTATCTGTACGATGCATATTTGTTTAAACAATTTTATTAATATGTTAGATGGTTAGAAGAAGCATTTAACTATATTGTATTTGTTAACCGTAACTGGTGTAATTTATAAATTAATTTAAAAAGTTTAAGAATAAATTTTTAAAAAAAATTAATGTTCTTACTTTTATATAAAAAAATATAAATTTGTATATATAAGTTCGCCTATGTAACTGTGAATTGATATGCTTATGCATTTATGCTTGTGTTTATATATATATGGGGTGGGGGGTGTTGTATTTTTCATGAATTTTTAGTTCGATAAAAAATGGAAATTAAGAGATCATATCCATATAAATAGAGATATCTTTTGATGTTGCTAGAAAATTATCAATTACTACTAATTGAAAATCATCCTGAGAATATGTATAATAGGCTAAACTATCTACATTTTAAAATAGCAATATAATGAGTAATTTTTTTGCATTCTAATACAATTAACATAGTTAATAATTATATATATATATAATGTGTCTTATGTAAATTATTATTTAGGCACTTGAAGTGCTAAAAAAAAAAATCAATATCTTTTTTAAAAAAATGACATTTGTCATATAATTGTATACCTTAAGATCAATCATGCCAGAAATATTATATTTAAGCAATATAAAAATATCAATTATTTAAAATATTGTTATTTCATACTCAACAAATAGTAAATAAACCATTTTTATATATAAATATATTATTTTGAGTTGTGTCTGAAAAATAAAACTATTGCGAAGAATTTTATTCTTTATTTTTATTTATTTATATTTTATTTTGTTTTTATTGTTATTTCATTTTGATTTAAATACATTTCATTTTAATAAAAAAAAATTTTTTTTAAAATTTTATACATATTTGTGTATACTGTATATTACTTATTTTTAATATTATTTATAACTTTAATGCTTATTTTAATATGGATCTGAAAATAAATGAGACTAACACATATATGTATATATGAAATATTGTGAAAGAAAACTGCTTTTCACACAAGCATTATAAAATTGACCCATCTTCTTATCAATAAATGTTTTAAAAGCATAGGTAGTCCACCTAAGGTTAGAGCTTATTCTTTAAATAAACGAACATTTATTGATAGGCTTGAATTTAGAGCTTGATCTTATTGCTAGCCTAATTTTTAAATTGGTATATTACTTGCACAAGTTCAGATTATATATTACAGGGAAGAGAAAGTTTTTTATTTTTAACTACCTATGACTCTAAACCAATAACAGATAATATAGCATTTATTTATTATAATATATAGATATAATGTAGTAATGCTACTTAGAATGAAATATATAAAAACTAGTCTGGGGATATTGGATGAGTAGGCACTAGATAGGGATTTTAAGAAATAGTCTTCCTGCATCCATTGATTACTCTGGCTTGCACTGAGTGGCATTACAGAATGAAGAGTTTTGCCTCTGTGAATTAAATATATTTTACATAATAAAGATATAATTCTTAAGGCTAAATAAGTAAATAATATAAATACATGAAAACAGTCAACACTTAAACAATAGTGATATCAATAACAATAAACAATCTCAATCAAAGGTTAAGGCAGTCTTCTTTAAACAATAAATGTGGAAATTAATCTTTATATATGGACTAATACAGTGGCTCTCAACTTTGCTAATGCCATGACCCCAATGTAACAGTTCCTTATATTGTGATAACCCTCAACCTTTTATTTTTCTACTGTTATGAATTGAAAATGTGTTTTCCAATGGTTTTAGGTGATCCCTGTGAAAGGGTTGTTTGGCCCTCAAAGGGTCATGACCCACAGGTTGAGAACTGCTGGTCTAATATATTTATATAGACATTAAAGATATTGCAACTTGACTAGAAAGAGTGAACTTATTAATTCACACATATATTATAAAATTGATATGCATTCTCTCCAACAAATCCTATGCTTAGAGCTTATTTTGTTAAGAAACCAACATTTATTGACTGTGCTTAAATTTAGGGTTTGATCTTATTGCTAGCCTGATCTTTAAAACACCATTTTATATTCACTAATTAATAAAAATAAATAATAGAATATTCTGATAATTCAAGACGTTTTGCTTGATAGGATTAAAGGAAGTACATTCAAATATCATAGAAAAATATTTATTATTTTATTATGATCTAATTACACCAATCTGTTAGATTATAAGAGTTAGCATTGTAATTGGCTGACTTTTTTTTTTAATGGCAAAGATTACTTTTTAAGAATGAATTCATTTTTTATATAAGCAAAACTTACCACAAAAGGGATAGCAACCAGAAATATTCTTTCATATATTATCCTTACCATAAGGCAGAGTTATCAACTCGTCCACAACCATTTGTTCACATTCTCCACCTTTAATTTTTTTATTAAAATATGCATAATTAAATCTTCTTACGACTTATTTATTTTCTTTCCTTTTTTATTTATTTTTCTATCATTCATTACAGCCTTTTCATAATTTTGTTAACTT
The DNA here is from genome assembly GCA_028023455.1 of Epiperipatus broadwayi. NCBI lineage: Eukaryota > Metazoa > Onychophora > Udeonychophora > Euonychophora > Peripatidae > Epiperipatus > Epiperipatus broadwayi. The sequence goes on from JAQFVV010000115.1 coordinate 4,017,059, forward strand.
TAATTTCATGCTCAATTTATTTTTAATTTTTTCATTAAACACTTTATATATATATATTTAAACGCATTAGTACTTCTAATCATATTTTTTCCTCCGAATTTTAACTTTCAATTTGTCAATAACATCCTCTCTCTGGGTTGTTTAAAAATAAAGCAATATTTCGAACATAATACTTTTTTTTTTTTTTTTAAAAAGTCGATAAAATTATTATTATTTTAGCAAAGTAATTTTTATTTTTTCTCTATTATCATTGTAATTTAAATATAGAGGATTTGAACTCAGACTTTTAAGCAACCTTCAACTGTCCACACTATCTCATACTACTGATACGCATAACTACCCATATGTAGAAAATATAAATAATCACCAATATATGTATTTCGTGCTGAACCAGCACTTACCAGTTGGTACAGATTATCATCTCCTACATATACATATAATCAGTGCTCAGTTTATATTAAGATAACAAATCTTTATACTTTCATGGACAGGCTTCAATATACTTCAACCTCCAACTCTTCAGCCATCTATACCATTGAAAATCTGATGATAGAATGCCCAAATCCCATGCTGATGCCAATATTGTTTTATGGCCATGTTGACCTCAAGTCACTCTGACCCCTCATATATAAACCAGATCCATTTAAATACATAAAAGAGGAATTAACAGAATGCAGGCATAATGTGTAAGATTTGAAATACAGGCATTCTTATACCTGGAACTTAATTGTAGGTAAATGGGATTTGAATAATTTGCCGATTACTTAAAATACTATTCAAATACCAATCAGATTTTTTTTCCTAATTTATGAGCGTTTAATATACCTTTTTATATATTTTACATTTGTTTAAAAATCACTTCTACAAATTGCTTTAACAGTTAAATAATAAAAGACAATTTCAGCAATCTCTTATAGGGGAACAGGCTTGTCATTTTTTTTAGTGAAGATTTGAGCGTTTTACCACTTTTACTTTATTCTTTAGCTTAATATAACTAGATACTCATTTACTAAGTAAAAATGTATAATTATTTGAGTTGACTAATAATTCCAGGAATTTTATCCAATATGGATTCGAAGCCACGTCATAGATATGGCAGGCAAAGATACTATTGCTGAATCATAAGGTCTTTATTATATTACTTTCTAATTAATAATCTTCAATAATTTTAAGTCTCTTTTAATAACTACTTGATCTACTAAATCTTAATAATTTATACAATAGATCCTTTACCTTATATTAATAATTTTACCCTTTTTATAGAGCAACCATTAACAGCAGATTTAATTAAATCTTAATAATTATCTGTCAATTTTTATCTTTTCTAAAACTACGTCTTTAATTTCAATAAATATTTCTTATTTTATTAAGTAGTTTTGCAATAACAAACACTATCTATCTATCTATCTATCTATCTATCTATCTATCTATCTATCTATCTATCTATCTATCTATCTATCTATCTATCTATCTATCTATCTATCTATCTATCTATCTATCTATCTATCTATCTATCTATCTATCTATCTATCTATCTATCTATCTATCTATCTATCTATCTATCTATCTATCTATCTATCTATCTATCTATCTATCTATCTATCTATCTATCTATCTATCTATCTATCTATCTATCTATCTATCTATCTATCTATCTATCTATCTATCTATCTATCTATCTATCTATCTATCTATCTATCTATCTATCTATCTATCTATCTATCTATCTATCTATCTATACTGAATATTTTACACGGGCAAACATTCTTTATAATATATATGTATAATTATGGTGAATATAAAAATGAGGGCAAAATGTGTTTAAAAACTTTTTTTTAAATCTATAAATCTTTTTCGTGTACATTGCAATAGAATATATATATATTGAATTGTAAATGAGAATTTAATTATCATAATCTAGATAAAATTTTCAACAAATGAAAATCACATCATCTAGCAACAACAACTGTATTTATCTAAGCTACTTTAAGCCAAAACAAGTCAGACATAATTTCCAAATATATTTAAAAATTTGAAGTATAACAACTTCATATATAAAATATCCTAGATTTAGTCAATTTAGTTTAATTAACTATTCTGTAATAGTTTACATTTTACTATATTAAACTCTTTTTTAATATGATAAAAACTGGGAATAAAAAAGTCTAATCCTTTAACTATAAAAACACTTTAAATATCAAAAAACTCTTACTTTAACTTTGTATCTTTTTTAAAAAAACTGTGCAATATTCAATAGGTTTTTTATTTTCATATCAATCAGTATTTTACATTGCCATTTATTTTTCTTATCTACAACTTTCATATTTAAAAAAAACTAGACTTATTATATATAAATTATTTTTTATCTGGCAAAATAGACTCCATTGATATAACAAGAGTTATGCATTATTTACAAGTTGATATAAATAATTCCATGGAAATCTAGCTTATAAATTGTCTTAGTAAAATATTGAAACATGATTACTGTGTTATAGGTTTATAAATTGCCTATACTTTTTTCACTTTTTCTATATCTTTTTAAATTTTATCTCATTGTTTCTGTCTAAAAAACTGCTCATTTTGAATTATTATTACTATTATTTCCATCTAAATTAATTAATAGTATTAAAAATTAATCTGAATCTAATTTGTTTTTGTTATTATTTTCAATTTCTCTATTCCAGTGGCATTCAACCTTTTGAGTTCCATGTAACACCCAAAGAATATCAAAATTTCTCTGTACCACCACCCTATTAAAAATTTTAGCATTAAAATAAAATAAATAGGTAGGCAAATAAAAAAAATGTTTATTTGAGTTTTTTGATAACCAGAACATAATTACCACAATAAAAGTTAAATATTTAATTTATTTAAAAACAAAATATTTATTATTATTACTAGCATTTCCAAAATTATTACATAAAAAAACTATATTAAAAAACAATCAAAATATTATTTAAAAAACTTTTAAATTAAAATTAATGAGAGCTTTGAACTTGTTTTACAAAACATAATGTTTTAGTATCAGGCTTTATGTTACTTAATTTTGAACAAAAATTAAGCTCACATACAACCTAGATTGCAATAAGCCTGGACATGTTGGCCTATGACAAAAAGCTAACAAATGCAAGGGTGATATAGTTTTGACTTCTTTTTCTATACAAGTTTTACATGATTTTAATAAATTATTTAAATATAACTTTTCAAAAATAGCTTATCTTTCTCCAGTAACATTTATTTGTCCATCATGTATTGACTAATGGTCCAGTAATACATGTAACATTGGTTGAGAATGGCTGCTTTATGCTTTTTTTAAGCATTATTATTAGCTTCTTCATTTGTCTATCCCCTTCCTAAATTTTTATTGTAACTTGCAAATTATTTATTTTCAACCTGCCTGATTTATCGTTTCACTTATTTTTTGATCATTTTACATTACTGAAAATCATTCACGTTTTTTCATAACTTAATTAAATGTGTTTTTAACATTCTATCTAATCATTTTCATTTTAATTTTTAAACTAACATTCTAAACATTATTTAATTTTACACCAAGAAAAGTTTTTTTTTTTAAAAAAAAAAAAAAGATAAACAATTTTTAATAAACCATTATGAGTTTCAAGTTTAACAATATTCTATAAAATTTGATTTCAAAAATTCTTAATCTTGCTTTAGATATCATTTTAAGATATATTAAAATCACTCCAGACTAATATTATTTTACTTAATTTCAGTAATCTTTGGTATAATATTATGACATAGTTTGCTTTTTGTTTTTATAGTAATCAAGGAATGGAATTATCAATATTTTTTGACTATCATTTGTGGTGTCTTTGCTTTTCAATTTCTCTCTTATTCAGCATATCTTATTTTAACATTTCTATTATTTTTTTTAGAAATACCTCTTAATTTTTGATACAATATATTATTTAGAATATTATAAAATAACAAAGCCTCTTAGAACAATATTATCAGCAAATAGGATTTAGTATAATATATAATTATTTAATTTTATTCAAAAAATATTATATATATATCAATGTCAAAATGTTTAAAGTCTGTGTTAATTAATCTTACTTGTTAGATTGCCTATCTCTTTTATGTTTCTGACTTGCTAATAAAGGAGATAAAGTGATATTGACAACACATAAAAAAGGAAGTCGTTCCATATAAAAGTGTTGTATAATATATGCTATAAATAACTTAATTAATAATAGAGTGAATTTCTTCTGTGGATTTTACATGCAATTATATACTTTTTTTGATTATTTATTATTTATTTTACTAAATATTTATAATAAATAAATAAATGCTGTAGTATGTGTTCAAAATAATTATAATTTATGAAAAATTATAAAACAAACTTTAAAATAAAAAAAAAAAAAAACATAATGCATTTATTGAATAAAAAGTTTTTGGTTTTTGATAAATAAGTTTTATTTTTTCAACTTTTTTGGATTGCCATTTTTTAGACCAAAATAAAACTTAATAAAAACATTTTTTGGTCATAAAAAGCATTTACATATGCCTATCTAATCTTCATTAAAGAACGTGAGTGATTAAAATAAAAATATAGAGATATAAAAAAAATACAAATTTTTTAGGAGAATTAAACACGAATGGGATTTTCCCCTTCCTATTCTAAAATTGCCACTTTGACATAATAAAATAAAAGAAATGAAGTTTTGTGTAAAAAGAAAAAAGAAAAATAACAGCTTCATTAGATACCAAGAAAGTTAAATCATGGAGCATGGAAATGACAAGTTAACTCGAATTCAGAAAGTTTTAACTTTAAGCATCCATCATTATACCACTATGCTGAACCATAATAATTTTAGTCAGATCAGTTTATAAGATCGCCATGGCAGATAATTCACTATGGGGGATGGGACAACATTACTACAAAAAAGTTTGTAGAGAAGAAAGTACTTCAAATTTTCATGTTGCAGCTTCTCAGTAGATTTATTCAATTCACATATAGCAAGAAGTTTTCATACCTGAATGCTTTATTAAACTTTGATTGGCAGTTTTAAATTTTTTGGCCAGTAAGTCAAGATCTTTTTTGGGGGTTTATTTATTATTTTTATTTTACGATCTTAGTTTTTATTTATTGCTGTTTTCTACACTATCTTGTTTTTAATTGCATCATCTAAGTTTTATATGAAATGATTAAATTAAAATATATTCTTTTGTTTTGTTTTTATTAGAATAATACAAAAAGATTAACAGAATTTTATTTTGATGTGTTTACTTCTATATTCTCCTTATGTAATGCCATCAAAAAATTGATAATTACATTGTTACAGGTGTTCATTCTTCTATGATTTTGAGCTTTAGAAAGTGATTCACCAGCTAAACTATCATTAATATTAGTGTATTTCTCTTTCTTATATTAGCAAATTACTACTTTATTGATATGGTTTTTTTGAAAGATTTTGGAAAGTAATTATTGCAGAAAATAGTTTTACTTTGAAAATCTTAGGTATTGTATATAAAATAAAATAGAAATTCATATAACATTACAATACTAGCCAATATGAATTTCTGTTTTATTTATAATTATTAGTATATTGTTGGGCAATATTTAATATATATATATAAATATTTACTGAGTGGAGTTATACATTTATAATTACTTAATTAGAAAGCATTTTACCTAGAACAGTAGCCTATGAAAGTCACCTGCTCTAGGTCAAAAGTTGAAGTTTATTTTACTCTTGACCTGGAGCAGCTCCCATTCATTGGCTACTATTCTAGATATAATGCCTTTTAATTAATAAATTATAAATGGATAACTCCGCACATTAATATTTATAGCTAAACACCCATTAAAAATATTATATGCATGTCAGAAATTAAAAAGTAGATTTTTTAAATTTACCATTAAACGTTTTTTAAAAAAAAACTAAAACAATGATTTTTTTTTGTAATTTTTATTTATCATCTATAATAAAGGCTATAGCTATTCTGCTCCTTTTCTACTTCTTGTTTATAGTAAAAAGATTCTGAGGATTTATTTTATCAGTGCTGTAAAAATATTAGCATATTTAAAATTTATGATAATTCTAAAATTAAAATGCTAGAATAAATTATTTTAAAAGAATGACAACAAATGATAAAGTATTACCTCATATTCATAATAGTTTATTGCTTACTTAATACACTTTGGCTTCAAACAGAGAATCTATTTTTAGTATTCTACATCAGTATGATATTTGTGAAATCCTACAGATATATAGAAAAATAGTTAGAAAAACGGTGTTAAATAGCTTATGAAAATCAATAAAATCTCCAGTACTTCTTCGAAGAAAAACTGGTTGAAAAAAAAGTATCTTTTAATAAACTAGTTAACTATTGTTTGGCGATTGTCTAGTGTTTTTCTTACTTGTTTTAATATCTTACTATGATTATTTAAATATCAATTCATTTTTCACCAATTAAAGGATATATACATTGATTATGGATCCAGCTAGTTAAAAAAAAAAATTAAACTTGTTTCAGGATCCTCTAAATGCTTACAATATACATATATACTCATATATTATATATTAATAATAATAATAAAAATAATGTTGTAAATTTTTTTTACTTTATTTTGTGCAAAAAATAGTATTTATATATTTGCATTTACAATTCTGTAAAAATTATTTAAAGTTTGCGCAAAACTCTTATTTTTATAAGTGCAATTTTTTTTAAAATATTTTATTAAATATATAAATTCATATATACAACCACGTGGCCTTTCTACTCTCTTTCTAGTAATTATTCGCAATAATTAAAGTCCTAAGTTATTAAGTAAATCTTTATTGTTTTAAATAGTGATAAGCTTATTAAAAATAAAGGAATACAAGGTTGAAAAAAAAAAAAACTGAGTTTAGTTTCGTCTATAGCTAATATAAAATAGTAAATTTTTAAAAATGATTTATTTAATCTCTTTACTATTTCGATAAAAGATTTTAATTCTAATCTATTAAATATTTTTAATTTTTTTTAAAAGCACTATTGAGAAGTTATAATAAGTTTATTAAACCAATTTTTAAATTAATATAACAATTTAATATTTTTAAATGATTATTTTCTTTTAATTTTTTCGTTTAATTAATAAAATAAATATATATACTTACCATATTTTAAGCGTGCTGTCTTAGCCTAAAACAGCAAAACTGATATAGTCTTTTCTTATTAGCTCTCAGACAGGTGTGTAGAAAAGCTTATTTTGGTTCGTCATTCCATCAATGAGCCTTGTGGCGCTCTATAGTACCGTAATTATGATTATTTTGTGAGAACTTAGACAGATCAGAGTTGTACGCGCAGTCCCAGACCCGCCTCCTCTCAGCTTATTCTATAGAGACCGAGAGAGGGTCGCATTAAAGCCAAGAACCAATCAAACAAAATTTAATACAGTCGATCCCTATAGAGTAAGAATGTTATGAATAGAAATTATTTAAGCAGATTTAGAAAATTTACTCGGTAGAAAACGCAGAAGAGTCTGTAAATATATATTTTGTGGTAAATTAGCTTCAGTTTAATTATTCATCGTTGTGTCATCATTTATTTAACTAACAAATCAAAAGTAAAAGATCTTTGAATATATTTAACGCAAAAAAAGTTTCCAATTGAATTTTTTTTTGCTGCGCTTAAAAGTTTAAATTATTCTTTCTTTTAAAAAAAGTTAATTTTATTTATTACTTACTAAATTTTGCAATTTGTTGTCTCAATTACGCTTTTATTTATTTAAAAAAAATATTTTTATACTTTTAATTTAATATTTAATACATTAACCTGAAATTATATGTACGTATATTTGTATGTATATGTTAAAGTCTCTGCCAAAAGACACGTAATTAGATACTAAAGTATTGCAATTAAATAATATTTTTTAGTTGTCATTAATAATAGTTTATTACTAATTTAACATAATTTATTCTAGCATCTTAAATGCATTAAAAAATTTTTATTTAAAATTATAAAATATTTAAAACTATAAAAAGTCTTCTCTCTATTGTTAGCAAATATTTGTAGAGAGTAGCCACTCTAACTCCGAAAAGAAGAAAAAAAAACATCTGAAAAAATAAATAGATAAATAAAATGTTAGAAATTTTTCTTATGATAACTATAACAAAGCAATCCATCAACCATTGCACATATCTCTATATATATCCTGTACTAGTTCCTTGTCTGTGTATGGTGTTGAAAAGGTTGTTGTTGTTTTTTTTGCAATAAATTTTACATTAGATGTTGAAATATTTTAACATCTTGCTTAAACTGAAGCTCTCAATTATGATCTAATCTCAACACGATTTTTCTAATAAAAACAATCATATTTCATTTCTTAGAGTATCTTTCAGATAATCTTCATAGTGTTAATTGTTTATGCCTCTCATGCTTAAGTTTATGTAAAATGGTTTTTTTAATAAGTCTGTTACTATTTATTTAATTCACACAACCAATCCAGTGAAGCTGTAACTCTGTAATAATAGACTTTATAATATTATATTCAGCAAGGCAAAAAACAAAATAATTAATCCACCTTCTATTTTTATAATCTTAAGGAGGAATCTTAAATGAAAATTTTTAAATGCCTTTATGACATGCCTATGCAATAAAGTGGACAAAATAACAGTTATATTTGTAACTAATTCAGTTGACATATATCTTTGATGAAATATCTTGTTTTTTAATTTGTTGAATATACAAACACATTGGAATCTAATGTAGCATTTTGATATCCAAGTCCATTCTTCTATTTAAAATGCTATCAAGATACTTAAATTCATTAAGTTGATAACTATCCAGACTAAAATTGTTAAATATTTTTCTTCCATCATTTCATAAAAAAATAACTAGTGTCTTTAAAAGTTGCAGTCAAAACATATAAATTTAGAAGCCAAAAAGATGCAGTTCTTACTTTTTGCTTTTACTTTATTCAAATTAAAAATTCTATCACTTTAATGACTGTTTCATAAGCTTTTAACATTTCCAAAGACTGTCATAAAAAAAGAAAAGAAAGTTGGAGCTAGTGCACTTTTTTTTTCCATTCCATTTTTCACCAGCAATAGTAATGCTTTTTCACATTCCATTATATAGAAGTCAACAAATTTCAACATTGATACAAACTTTTCAATTAATTCAGTTAAGTTCTATTGTATAAATTACATATTTAGTCTAAACATATTTTTCGCATTTTTGGCAATAAAAATTATATGTACATTGCTTTTTGATTCTCTGAAAGCACAATTTCTTTAGTAAGATTTAGCTGTAAATTGATTATGTCTAAACAACCTATTAAACAAATTTCTTAAAAGTACTTTTGGTGTAGTGGATAAGTGGATAATAATAATATTCCATGAATAATTCATCAGTTTTTTTTCCATCTTCACAACTTCATGGGTTCATATATTTCTACCTAACCTATAACCATCATATGTAAAATGTTTTTCTTATTAGAAACAACACCCTTTTTTTAAGAATGCAAGAGTTCTTTTAATTTCATTAAAATGGATAGTTTTGTCCAAATTTAAAAGTACCATTATTAGGAAGATGATTAAAATATTCCCTTCAAATGTTCAATATATCACATTTAAAAAAATTGTCTTTGTGAATTTAATAAAGTTATAATACAGTTTTTCAAGTGAAATTATTACTTTCAATGTATCAAGAAAATGTAAAATGACTTGATCAACCAGCCAGCTAATGATTATATCTTTTTTGCAGGTTTATTTGTCCAATCATTGTTTGAAGCTTTTCATTAATTGTTGAACCTCTACTTATAATTTTTATATTATTTATGAAATTTCACATTCAATTTACTATTCTTTCAAGTAGATATGGTTATTTTATTTATTTTAACTGTCATTAATAATAAGATTATTATCAAAGAAACAGTCAAAATTTGTTTTAATGTAATAAAAAATTGATTTACTTGTATTCAAAACACAGTTTTTAAAAATATACATGTCTCCATAACAATAGAACTATCTTTAAAATGCAAAGGTAATATTAGTTTTAATAACTGATGAATATATTACTCAAAGAGTAAGTACTTCTAAATCTCATCAAATGACATAGTTAATAAAATGCTTACAAAAATATATTCGATTAAGGTAGAATATAATTATTTCCTTTTTATATAAAACTCAATTAATTAACTCACTTGGTAAAGTTTATATAAAATGGAATTAATTAACTTTCTACCGATTAAAATATATTTATGTATTGTACAATAACTTGATACTAAAAGAAAATATGCCTATGTATTTGAAAATGAAGGGTTTTAATAAATGTGTTTTACCAGTTCTTATTTATGGATCTGAGACTTGGACATTTAATAGAAGAGCAATATAGAGACTTCAGAATACTCAAAGAAGTATGGAGAGATGTATGTCAGGAGTAACAAGAAGAGATCGAAAACGCAATATATGTGAAAGAGAACAAAGATGTTGCTGACCTCATTGAAAAAAAATTAAAAGACTGAAGTGAAATTGGGCTGAACATATTGCTAAAAGAGATGATAATAGATAGACAATTGAAATCTTAAACTGGATTTTAAGAGATTGTAAAAGACCCAGAAAGAGACCACCTGTGAGATGGATGGATGAAATAAGAAAGTGTACAGGAGTGATGCAGAGAAGAGAAGCTAAAGATCGGAGAAGATGAATTGAACTTGGAGAGATTTCATCCTGCAGTGGATTGATAAAGGTTGATGGTGATGATGATGATGACGACATGTTAATGGGTAAAAGACAACATATTAATAATTGTGAATGTTCTAAAATAAAAAATCTTTTTTACAGATATATATATGCAAATGGTAAGTTTTGTAAATTTTGTATTAAAAAAATGAAATTATTTATAATTTCTTTTTATCCAGAATATAATTATATGTGTGCTTATTAACTATAAAGAACAAGATTTAAATCTACTTTAATTTGATGTTAATGATACTGGACTTTCCATAGATAATAAAGTTCCGCTAAAGCAGTCCTATGAACGTGATAATATTATCATAGTCAACAATTCATAATTTGCTATTATTTAACATCTTATATTTTAATTAAATAATGAGCTAGTAAAGAACATTTAGATACATTCATTATATATATATATATTGTGATGGATATGATATATGTGTCATTTGCTTTTGTGTGTGTATATATATATATATATAAAAGTAATGTTTGAAATTAAGAAAAGAAAAAATTAAAAATATAAAGAATCTGTGATCTCAAAATAACTTTTTTTTGTCAATATTTTTGAATTGGAAGACATTTTCATTTTACAAAAAATTTACCTAATTCCTTAAAGAAGTAGCTAAAAGTTAATTTGATAATGAACTGGAAAAACAGAGTTTATTTAAAATATATTTTGTTTTACTTTTTAGGAAACAAGATTGTCAGGTAATAAGAAGTCTATATAAAAGACAGTTATAATTTTGAAAGTTATTGTTTGAGATTCTGGAAGAGAAAAAAAATCGAGAACGTGGAGAGAGCTAACTTCATTAGTAGCTATTTTATGAGTCTGAATGAAAAACTGGCTGTTTTGGCATAGATAGAACATTTTATGAACTAATCAACATAAAAAAAAATCTTTAAAAAGTCTAATCAACTAATGAAAAGTGGCTGAAGAAAGTAGCCTTTTATCACAATTCCTGTATGTGATAACTGTGGTTTTTAATAAAATCTTTACTGTAGAAGCAAAATCAGTTTAAAGAAATAAATTATTTAGAAAGGCAAGAATATACTTGTTAGCTAGGAACATTGCCTAGATAAAATTTATTTTTGAATAGAACTAAATCCAAGACAAAAGTTCTCAAAAATATATACTAGCACAAATTTTCCAAAATTAACAAAACTTTTTCTAAACCAATTCATTAAGTATTGGTGCTATTATTTTTGAAAATATTTTAAAAATAAATAGGGATCAATAAAATAAACTTTTATTGATTTATTTCTAGCTTTTCTAACTCGAAGAATTACAATTCATGATCAAAATAAGATGCAATATTGAACCATACTGTTTATTAATATTCATAATTTCGATAATTTTTAATATGCATTTTTCTTTTTATATGTCTATAATTTTCTTTATTATTTATATTAATATTTAGTTTATTAATGTTTTGGAAATGTGTTCATTAACTGTTGACCATTTGTCAAGAAATGGAGAGAGGAATAAGTAATAATAAAAGAGTTATGTTATTTAAAATTAAATATATTGTCTTTAGTTTTTACTTATTATCACTGCCGTTAAATCTTTTTTTAACAAAAGCACACATCTTTTTTTCTTTCAAATATATATGACTTATAAAATATAATGTTCTTTTCCACTGAATCCAAGTAAAAATATACACATTTCTTTTTTCTTTTCAAAAACTTTATTTTTTTCATCGCCATATATATATATTTGTTTAAACAAAACATTTCGACCATTTTATTTTTTAAAAAGAGATGTATAGGTAAAAAAAAAAAAAAGTTTGGGGAGTAAAGTAAGTATAATTTATATATAATGTAGTATATGTAAAAAGATATATTGATAAATGAAAAAAGAATGATGTTTTTTATGATAAAGATAGATGCATTTTTATATTTTTATTTTATTTTTAATTGTATTGATAATTATAAAGATGTAAATATGTATTTTGTAGATTTTTTGAAAATGACTACAAATAAAGTGGTCGAAACGTTATGCTTAAACAAGTAAATATATATCTATGGTGATGAAAAAATAAAGTTTTTGGAAAGAAAAAAGGAGAGTGTATATTTTTGATTTTATTTAGTGGAAAAGAACATTATATTGTCATTTGTCTTATTCACACTAATTTAGGAATGTGCATGCATATAATAAAATCTGAATTTCTCGTTGTTCAGTCTGAGTTAGATATTCATATAAATAAATGAAATTGAATATGTAAAGGATGTGGCATCTGATTTGAAATAAATTATTTATTTCTTATGCCAGAATATTTTGATAATTTTTCATAATCACCAAACTTTATTTTATAATTTGAAATTTGCCATGAAGAATTTTAATTAAGTAAATGATTCAGTTTTTATACAATAAACAGTGACATAAAAATAAAATCTGGCCAATATATTAGAAATCACTAGGAATAACAGCATTTATATATACACACACACATAACTGATTACTCAGAGTCTTAGAAATATGTAACTTGAATACGTAATTGGAAGCTTAGTATTTATATAAAAAATAATAATTAATTAAAGGATTACAGACCAAAAATGATTCAATAAAAATATGTAAAGAGCAATTGAATAAAATAAAAATTTGTAATATGTATATACAGAATTGGTACGGGATAATATATATATATATAATATTTGAACATAATAGGGAATAGATTGAAGTTAAAGTAAAACATAAGATAAAATTACTAATTATCATTTCACTATGTTTTTTTATAAATATAGTCCATTAATATATTAAAAATTTAAAAAAAATTCTTTAACATATTTTTTTTTTCAAATCTTGTACAGTATTTTTTATTTTATGAACCTTTTTTTTTTTTAATTTCAGTTTTCCTCTAACATTTCTATCATATTATGTGGTCATTGTCATGGATTAATTATTCATATAATATATAAATAAAATTAAGAGCATGCTATATAAGCTCTAAACAAGCTTTTCCCCCTATTATATATATAATGTACATATAAATATATGTTTACTAAGAACTTCCATAAACACCATAATAGAAATATTTATGACATAAATTACTTCTTGCTTGTTTTCTTGTGTCTCTTCTTTACATTTAATTTTTTGTTTTATTTTACATTTTATATAAAATACCCTTTAATTATTATAATTATACTTCTATAATTATATTAGATTCCTAACACTTTCTATTCAAAACTGGTTTGATTATAGAAGTATAATAATTGAGGGATATTTTATATAAAAATATAAATTAAAGATAAATTTACAATGTAAAAGTATGTAGACACATAGGAAAGTAAACAAGAAGTAAGTTTAAAACATTTGGAATTTATGTCATAAAATTATTTTTTTTTTCATATGTCAAAAGCATTGACCAGGAAGCGAAGCCAGGCCAGCTGCTTGGAAGGCAGCTATGCTAACCGCTAGACCACCAACGCTTACCCTAAAATATTTTTATTATGTTGTTCATGAAAATTCTTCATAAACATATATATATAGGAATAAGCAGTCCTTGACAATGATCATGTAATATGGTTGAAATGTTGGAGGAAAATTGAAATAAAAAAAAGATTCATAAAATAAAAAAAAAAACAAGCTTTGAAAAGAAAATGTGTGTTAAAAAAATTTTTTTTTTGTTTTTTTTTTTTAATTTTTAAAACATCAGAATGTCAATACCATAAACAATGGAAGAGAAATATTTTTTTTATGTGATATAAAATAAACAAATATTTTTTATACCATAAAAATTAAATTAATAAAGAGATCTTTAGAAAAATAAACTTGATATGAAAGTTGTGTAATATAATAGTGATTGATCAGAAATTGATTTAAGTATGGTAGGTTATCATGAAATTAATATAGAAATTGAGGCTATTAAAAGAACGGAAAGACAATAAAACAATCTGAAAAAAAACAGAGATAAGTCAAAGATGATGATCAAAATTCAATACCATGCCAGTGGTACTACTCACAAAAATGATGCAAGAAAATGTTAAAATGAAGAAAGAACTACAGGAAGGCAACAAAAGAAAAGAGCTTTAAAATAAAGAAGGAATTTATTGATACAATATGAAATATAATAAATAGTTGTCAGAATTTATAGGAAAAGTTGAACTGGTAAAAGAGAAATCAGAAAAGTATGAAAACATATACAATGAAGATGAAAGTAAATTTCTCAAATGAAAGAAAAATGATATAGTAGATTCAAAGTCAGAGTGGTAATGTTGTTAAGAAAATAAAATGAGTGGATAAGACCACAAAGATGAGATAAAGATACAGATCTCAGCTCTAGAGTCTAAAATGGATTATATAACTTTGAAAGAAATAAAGACAACCTCTAGAATAATCTTACTATAGGACAATAAATGTTAAAAAAATTTGTAAAAAGAGACTAAAAGCAAGAATTATTCTTGAAAGATGAGACATCAGTTATTTGATGGAGAAATTATCAATATAATTAATGGAATAAATAAATAAATAACTATGAAAATCTTTGGAGGAGAGGTGGGTGAACGCTCAAGTAATATAAGAGAATTTTCATTACTGAGTACTTCAGCTGAGAAAAAGAAAATTGCAGTAACATATAATCATTTAAAAGATGCAATATATGTTTTGTGAAACACATTTATATCTTCCAACTATATACAAAAATTATAAGCAAATCTCATGTATAACTTCAGGAATAGGAAGAAACAAGAAGAATAAAATTGTCAGATATCTCAAGAAAGATATTAGCTTGGAAGTGAAAAAACACAACTTTTCAAAAAACAGGTGTCATGACTAAAAATTTTTTTATTTCTTTTTCATACCTGTCAAGACAAGTTAAACATATCATGATATCAAGAAATAAGAACTATATTGAAGAAATAGCTGATTTGCAACAGACATAAGTTCACTGCAGAGTTATAGCAAAAATAATCTTTATAAAAAGGCCATAACCAAAGCGTGAAATCAAAACAGAACTGAGAAAAAAGGAGAAGGAGAGAAAATAACTAAGCATCAATTCCAGAAGACAATACCAAGAAATAAAAATACAGTACACACAAAAGGTAAGCCCAGCACCATAAAAATTTGTAGCAATTTAAAAAAAGAAACATATCTGCCATAAAAATTGAAGAGGAATCACCTTTGAACAAACAAATAGTTTCTTTTTTGGTTTGTGTATTAATAAAAGAAATTCCCAGTTAAGTATTGGAGGATTCTATAAATTAGGTTTGGTATTATCTGAAAAATTATTCTCTTACTTATTCAAGAAAAATATCAAAGTATTATCCTTATATTTGAAGGCATCTTAAGTGATATTAGTCAATAATAAAAGAGCTGCATTAAGATTCAAAAATTATACACCATCAATTCACATCATTTATCAAGTGATAAAATATATTTACATTATTTATCTTACCTGGATATAGAATTAAACTTTCTATACTAAAGTTAATGTATAATTGATTATGCAGATATGACAGAACATACAATCCTGTTTTGAGATCAATTGTATTGCAATGTTTGATATATAAAAGTATCAGAAGAAAGTTTAAAAAAGCCATAGTTATAAAATAGATGACACATAACAAAGGGTAAGAACATCCCATGCAAATGCCATCCAAAGAAAACAGTATCAAAAACTTATATAATAAAAACACATAATTACAAGAAATTGCTTTTCATGTATAAAGGAATTATGAAAATAGTAAAAAAAATAGAAAATGTGTTGTGTAGACACAAAAGAAAAACACAAAAGGTCCTTATAATATCAGGAGCTTAAAGATCTATTATAAGGAACAGAGGCCTTGACAAAATGTCAAACACATAAATACAGAACCATGTTAGAAAAAAATAAATTAAACAAAACTGGTTCTTATTTTTAAAAAAATCGAAGAGTTTTACAAGGCAAGTCAATGCCATCCATGTACTTTGATGATCCATAAATGAAAAATTGATGAGAAAAATTGAAAGAAATATTTAGAATTATTAGATATAGATTAGCCCATCTTGGAGAAAATTATATGGGCATTATATAACTTAATACGTCCTATGCTAATAAGCCATTGTTTCTGATTTTATTTATTTTTTGTAAAAGAGAAATGCATGTCTGATGCGTATAATTATATATTTCATATGCATGTGTGTTTGCAAAAACACAGAATAAAATAGAAAACGACTATAAAATGTTTCACTTTGATGTGTTTTATGTACATACACCCACCCATAGTATAGATAGATAGATAGATAGATAGATAGATAGATAGATAGATAGATAGATAGATAGATAGATAGATAGATAGATAGATAGATAGATAGATAGATAGATAGATAGATAGATAGATAGATAGATAGATAGATAGATAGATAGGTAGGTAGGTAGGTAGGTAGGTAGGTAGGTAGGTAGGTAGGTAGGTAGGTAGGTAGGTAGGTAGGTAGGTAGGTAGGTAGGTAGGTAGGTAGGTAGATAGATAGATAGATAGATAGATAGATAGATAGATAGATAGAGGGTTGAGTATGATTGAGCTAAGATGAAACATGCACTGATACGAATAAAACCTAAAATATATTCATATATTTGTGATATCAAAATAACATTTACTTTTAATAACTCATCTAATTATTTTAAAAATTAACTGAAATTTAATTAATAGTATAATAAAAAAAAAAAAATTAAAAATAATTTTATTTTTTATTTTTTTGCTTTTTGATAAGTAAAAAATGGAGGTGATAAAAAGCCTTATATAAAGATCAGTTATAATTTTATGAGATTTTATTTTGACATTCTAGAAAGAGAAAGCAATAGGAAATAAAGAGAACTAACTTCATTAATCATCATCATCATCAATAGTAGTCTGTCCAATAGACAGGTCCAGAGAGTAGTCACTACATCAGTTCATCCATTCTTCCATTCCATTCTCTTCCTTGCCCACTTCCTCAATTCCACATAACCCCTTCCATCTCGTATATCATCCAATAATGTCAATCTCTTCCGTCCTATCTTTTTATTTCCACTCACCATACCTTCCAAAACATCTTTCATTAAACCATAATCTTTTCTTAGTATATGTCCAATCCAGTTTCTCTTTCTCTCTTTGATACTTTCAATCAATCTTCTTTCCTCATTAACTCTTTTCAAAACTTCTTCATTTGTTATTTTATTCACCCAACTGATTTTTTCCATTTTTCTCCATATCCACATCTCAAAAGCTTCCAGTCGTTTTTTAATTCTATTACTCAATGTCCATGTCTCACAACCATACATTAATACACTCCACACATAACATTTAATTAATCTTTTCCTTAATTCTCTTTCCATAGGTCCACAGAATATCTTCTTTCTTTTTACATTAATAGTAGTTCTATAAGATTTGGAAGACTCAGCATAGATAGACTATCCAACCAAACCAATTAACAAAAGAGACACCTGATTTCTAAAAAATGTTAACAGTTTCCATAAAATGTGTGAATACCCCCCCCCCTCAAAAAGCTTGTCTTTCAATAGAATTACTGTAAGTGATATCTGCAATCCTTATTAAAGCTTCTACTGTAAAGCAAAGTCAACCTGAAAAATCTTTTTTTTTCTTCTTTACGCTAAACCACAGAAAAAAAGAAAAATATATTGAGAAATCTCAAAGAAAATTATTTTTGAATAAAACTTAAATCTCATATTCTTGCATAAATTTTCCAAATTTAATCAACCTTTTTAAAAATGAATTCATTAATTATTTGAAAAATAAATGAGATAAATAAACTTTTATTAATTTATTTCTGTCCAACTTCTGTGGACAAAGTAATTATTATTCTTTTTTTTAAGTATCATAGCCCCGGCCGGGACGCGGACCCACAACCCAGGCAACTGCCTGCAAGTGCAAGGCAGTCACGCTGACCTCTTGACCACCAATGCAAGACACACACAAAGTAATTATTGTCTTTAAAATGTGGCCATTAACTATTTTCCATTTGTTAAGAAAGAGGAAGAATTGATGATATTAAAAGTTTTGTTATTCATAAGTAAGAAAATTGACATGTGCAGGCATGTTATAAATTTTTGATTTTTGTGATACTGAGCAATATAATTCAGTAAATAAATATGGTTATAAAAGGAAGTGGTCCTTTATTTAAAATAATTACTTTTTCCTTTCATTGAGGAGTTTGCTAAATTTCGATGATTATCATTGAATACCAAAACTTCCTTACCCAGCCTATTACAATACATGTTACAACAGGAGTGTTATATAGGACACTATTTAGGTAAATGAACAAAATTAAAATTAATTAAATTGAAACAGCAAAATCAAACTAAAAAATAAAATTTAGTAAAAGATTGAGTGTAGTCATAAAAAAGGTTTTGTTAGATTATGAGGCAATGATGACACATTTTAGCAGTACCACATTATTCATCAATTAGGACAAAATAAAAGATGAAGAATAATAAATAAATAGATATGATTGACATAGAAGTATTCCAAAGTTGTAATTAGTAATTTTGAACAGTTATCTAAAGTTATGAAGCCACAAATTAAGCTATACCAAAAAGCATGACTTCATTTATATGCAATCAAAAAAAAGTAAATAAATAAACAAAACCATTAAAATTCACAAATTCAATTCTCTAAAGCTGTCATAAATTTAATTGTTCTCCCTGATGAGACTTTTAGTAAGTTTCCAACTTTTAATTTTAGTATTAAATCATTATTCTATATCAGAAGCCAATAAAGTGCACTTGATTTGATAATAATATATATTTGCAAATAAAAAATTCTAAAAATTCATATTTGAATTTTGCAAATGTTAAAAAAATGAGATTGTAATGATAACTAAATTTGCCTTCATCATTTAAAGCATGATAAAGTAGAGTAAATTCAGAAAATGAATAAAAACTTTTTTAATTGAAATTTTTTTTCAAAATATAAATGAAAAAGGATTAATCTCTAATAAATCTACCAAATTTTGATTTAAATAATAAAATTGTTTCCTAATTTTAAAAATATCTCAAATAACTTAAAGTCAATGATGTATTAGCCATAATTTTTATAAGATGAGATAATCTATATTTTTCTTTGTTAATATTAAATTAGGTTATTTTTATTTTTAAAAATTATATATATATATTGTACCCTCACTAACTGGAAATATAATAATATGAAAATAAGACTAGCTCAGATAAAATGGTTATGCTCTGTTAAAATTCATATAATCAATAGCAAAGATATCCTGTCTACTATTAAACTAGCTCTAACTAATTGAGAAATAATAAATGGTTTGGTTTTATAAATTAAATAAATAAAATATTAATAAAACATGAGACAATAAAGTGAAGTTCAAGCAGTAAAGAATTACATTGAGCCAATATCCCACAGGATGCAATCTCAATGGCATAAGAATACTATCCCCTCCCCCTATTATTTTAAATAATAATAAATTCATAGCATTCTTATGACTTTAAAATAATAATCAATTTAATATAATGCTACTAAAAAAATCCTAATCTCTTTATTCAAAATAATATAACTATAATTATCTCAGGTTCTTTAAAATAATTCTAAGCAACTTATAATCTTCTGTAATTAAGTCTGATAAGGGATTTTGTATCATTTTCAACTACAACTAACTAATAATAATAACAACAATAATAAATAATAATAATCTTCGATGAATAATTATCAATATTATCTACTATTCGATGTTATGGTAACTATCAATAATAATAATACTAATACTAGTAATACTAATACTACTACTACTACTACTACTACTACTACTATTACTAATAATAATAATAATAATAATAATAAGTACTATAATATAATCTCTTTGTTCTCATGTGGCATCTTAAATAGAATGTGTGGTATAATCTGATAATCTGAGAATATGTAGCAACAAATAACATTATAAGTCTATGCAATAAATTATATAATTAATTATGACAACAACAACAGCAACAACAACAACAACAACAACAACAATAACAACAATAATAATAATAATAATAATAATAATAATAATAATAATAATAATAATAATAATAATAATAATAATAATAATAATAATAATAATAATAATAATAATAATAATAATAATAATAATAATAATAATAATAATAATAATAATAATAATAATAATAATAATAATAATAATAATAATAATAATAATAATAATAATAATAATAATAATAATAATAATAATAATAATAATAAATTTCTCAATAATATTATATTCTGAAGCACCGTAATTTCTTAAGTAAATAATTACAATCGTACTGGGCAAATATTATATTTCTTTGGTATCTGACGATCATATATTTGTAATAGTGAATAATCAATACAACACACAATTTTATAAAACAAGTTTAATAAAATTTATCAGAGACTTTTAACAAAAAAAACCATTTACAATATTTAGAGTTACATTTTAGGTAAATTACATACTTCCTCATTAAAAAATAAAATAAAAAATCAACAAGTAAATAAGCCTTTATTCCAACTTATAAACTTTTGCACATTTATTTACAATAATAATAATAATAATACTATTAATTACGAGTACACTTATAATTGAATATAATATCCACTAATTGACATGTTTTAAAAATATGTTTTTCGTAAGCATACACAAAAATATGAAAGTATAAACTACTGAAGTAACATTTATTTTAAGATATGTTCATAGATTTATAATAACTTAATCAAACTTCTACTATGATAGTGCTGATGTTATTCAAAACATTTATTTTGGTTCGTTAAATAAAAAATTGACTTGAATAAAATAATATGATTGACATAATTTTATATACCTTGCTTGGCACTACTCTAATAAAATCCCTATGTGTGTGTGTTTTATGTGTGTTTAAAAACATAAAATAATATTCACAAAATATAAGTACTCATTCTATTTTATGTTGTTTCTTCTGGATGTTGTATTCTTTAAAAATATGCATTACCATGTGTTATCAAAATATTAAAAAAAAATTATTCAAAAATCTCGTGAATAAGTTATTATCTCATATATTTTTTTAAAATAATTTAATAAAATACGGAAATATTTATGATTCTTTATTTTTATAGTTTGTATTTATTTTCAATCTCATTCATATTTAACTTCAACACAAACCAAAGGAAGAAAAACCTATCTCATTTTCTTTCAAAAATAACAATTCCATAATTCAAAAATTACGATTCTACAATTCAAAAAGTATTCATTATTTTCGTTCATAAATACAATTCTGTACGATGCAATAACTTTTGAAATTAAGATAGCGATCCAATGCATAGACATGAAGAACTAACTAGAGTATAGACTCAATAGTATAAAAATATAGGATAATCTACATGGCAACAGTGCATACAAAGTGCATGACTTCTCTGTCTAATGACCTCCACTATAAAAATAATGTCCAGGCTATTTATTCAGCTCCTTTGAACATTAAAATACTCAATACTAAGAAAGACACTGCCTACGGAAAATATATACAAGACACAGGGCTAGGTTATCTGTACTTTCACAAACCACTAAGATAATAATATAAGTTACTTTTTTATTCTCCATAACTCCCACATATAAGCATACCATTGGTTTCTTTTCATAATCCCAAGGTCACTTGTCACTTTAAAATTTCATAATAAATTTATCAATCTACATGGCAAAATTATCTAACATTGCTCTAAACAATAAACAAGATTCACATATGACACTTATAATCTAAAGCTACTGTAACAAGAAAAGGTTTATTCACTTTCAAATCTCAGCATTAAAAATACAAATGATTTTATTTTCAGATATTAAAATCAATATTTTAAAACATTTTAAAAATAAGGTTCCTCCACTAAAGAATCATATAAAATTATATGTATCAGTAAGTTATATTACATTAGTAATATAAAAGAAAAGTATGCATATCTTTTTAAAGAAATCCTAGCTCATATCTCTAGAATAGGATTAGTTTAAAGTGTAATTAATGCACGCACACATGTTCATACATTCATATGATAAGGTAATACTATAAAAATATTCCAAGCAATTCTGGAAACAATAAATATACATCATATAAAAATTAATACATTTTACAAATTTACCCACAGTGACATTAAATCTTGTCAGTCACTCTTAGATGTTTTCTGATCCCATATTTCATAAAAGAAACATATTAAATAATAATAACATTTACTCAGCAAGACCCTATCACATTTAGAAAAATATTTATAAAATTTTTACAAAGAATTAAAGTATTCCTTACAATATTAATTAGGTTAGATTAATAAATATTTCTATGTAATTTTCCTACCTAACATTACTACAACTTAATACTATTATTAGTAAACAAAATGATAAAAAAGACTATATTTACGAAAAACTCCAACCCATCATAAAGTTAAAAAAAAATAAAGTTCTTTTCTTCCTCCTAATATTTCTTCATTAGAAGTCCTTCATAGAAGCTTACTCACTGATGTTCATTGCTAAGACAGCCACTGTCTAACATTTGAAAATGAAAAAAACTTTTTTTCTCCACAAGCGTGAAAACTCATAAATGAAGAAAAAAAATGAAAATGAAAAATGAAGTGAAGTCGGCTTTGTATCCAGAATTATTTGAATAATAATTATCAATCCTTTTATGAAAGTCTATAAAAATACAGTTTATTGTCTGCAGCTTTCAGGAAAAATAATTATTAAATGTGATATCACTTGGAAAAGTTATAAAATAATCTCCAGAGTTTTCCCGTTCACTAGGATCCTACATGGGCTTCTTGATGCATCAATATATGGATTTATGCATACTTGTACAGAAAATACACACTTTATATTCCATTTTAAAATATCATTTTAGTAATTTAATAAAGTTATTATAAAGTTATTTCAGTCAGGATAATATTATTTTTAATTACCTATTGTTTTCCTTTTTGATGAATAATTTTTCAATATCAGTTTTTAAAATATGAAATAAATGCAGTCTTTTTTTAAATGAATGATGACTTGTCATATAAAATATTCTCTATAATAATTTTTAAAAAAATTATAACAAACTTTTTAAAACAATATTTCTTTTTAAAAAATATTTGCTGCAACTCTTTAAAATATACTTTTTTTTAATATTAAAGGTTAAAGTTTTTACTGTATAGCTTTTGCTTTTCACATATGGTTAGCTATCCTTATGATATAATGCATTTAAAATACTAAATTTTCGAAGAATATATCTGTTTAATTTCTTTGACAATGTCCAAAATATTAAAATAAATAATAATATATCTTTTTCCAATAATATTTTTAAAATTATACTTTCATTTTATATCTGTACTCCCATTCTTAATTTTCTTGAATATATACTTATTTCTGGTATTAAATCCATAGCTATTGTGAATATGGCTCAAGCTTTAATAGAACAATTGGTAGGGAACTTGTTACTTTAACAATGCATGATTTTAGCTTAATAATTTTATAATTTTTTCAATACTCACTTTTAATATAATAATTTCAAGTAATAAACTAGGCAATACTTTGATATTAAAAAAATTATTAAGAGAGTTATTTAGTTATTAAGTTATTAAAAGCACACAGAAACTTGGGAGCACCCACTTTTATACTAAATTAAATTGATGATTTGATTGGCTATTAGATCTTTATCTGGTGATCTAATTTACATATTAGTACTATCTTATGTAATTAATTTTTAAAATAAAATCATGACTCATTAAATAAAATATTATATGTTATATTATTTAATTTTAAATTAATTTTATACTTTTATTTAAACAAATTAAACATTTTAAAATAACATTTTAAAAATAATACTTTATTAATTTATCCAATATTTATTTTTAATATATCTATTTTTTAAAATTTAATTTTATTAACTACATTTGTTTTAAAACCATCCAATTAAATATTTTTTAACAGTTACTTTTATCTTATGCCAAACAAATGTTTCAAATTTTAGAACAATTCTAAAGTGATTTTGAAACTATCTAGAAATCTTGTAAGCATACAAGTATGAGTATTTGTGTCACATGACTTCCAAACCCAGACAATGTAACAATTTTTAATTGCTGTCTGATAACAGAAATAAATTTCTAATTATAAAAAATATATTAAAAAATAGTAATATAATAATAGAATTTGGAATAATAATTTTGATACTATTAATTTAAACATATTTGTCCATCACAAAATTTTATATTTTAAATACATAATTATAATACAAATATTAAACATAATTTTTTTATTTTAAAATACATTGATTTATTTAATTTTAAGTCATTGTTTTAAAATTAGCTTTTAAACATATGTTTACTAGAGTTTTTTAGCATATTATTTTACTATGGCCAGTTTTCCCAACCATATAAAATTATAATATTTAGTTTTACTTTATTATTCTAACATATTAATATAGTTTTTTTATGTATTTACTATTCTCATTTTTACTTTAACAGAGCAGTTTAAAACATTACCAACATTATACAGTAGTCATACCAATTAAAATGTATCCTTGATTTAATTTTTTTGAAAAATTGACTCAGTGAATCTATTTAGACCTAATCAAAAGGGTACAATATATATATATATATATATATATATATATATATATATATATATATATATATATATATATATATATATATATATATATATATATATATATGCACCCTTTCCATCAAAGTGCCATTTATGTTTAAAAAAATTTTTTTTCTTTAATTTGGCTTAGAAATAGGGATTTGTATATAGTTTGTGGTTGTTAGTTGTTGATATTTTGTTCATTTTATTTTATTGTGACATGTGCCTTTATTGGTGATTATGATGTTTAAATAGCAATGATAATATATACATTTATATTTGTCTATGTATATAAATATTATGCATAAATAATAGCATATAGACTTGCTACTATATATTTATTTTGTATTTTATTTTGTAATTATTTAGGATGTAATTTTATTGTTATTTATTTTTGTAAACTGCAAAACTAATTTTCTATGTAATATATATATATATATATATATATATATATATATATATTAATATTTAAAAAAATCAATAATTGTTGTAATGATGATTTTTTTAAAGTTAGTATGTGAAAGTTTAAACAATAGAAAGGGATCACTATAGCAACAAATTATATCATTGCCATTGAAAAGAAAGAAAGCAAAACTTTTACTTTAGTCTCTTCTACAAATTTCCTTTTTGGCATAAATACAACAATTATTGGATTGAGATATAGAATTCAAATGGTGGGCTATCTTATGTCATGGTTAAGATCTAGTGAAAATATGCAAATTATTACCAAGCAAGCATTTGAAAGGAAGGCCATGAAATAAATAGCTATTTATCAAATACGGAATTCTATAAGTAATCACAAATTAAATAATTAAATCAGTTTATCATTTCAATTGATTCATCATCCTTTAACCCAAATAATACAAGGAAATGCTAGGGATTAATTGTTCAAGCATAAAGCACAGGAATTCATGCATTTGCCAATGTATTTTTTTAAGTTATTTCAACCTACAGAATGGAACCAAAATCAAAATATTTTAAATAAACAAGAAACTGTAAATGATGAAGAAAATTGATATTGTATAGGTAATTAAAAATTGATCAATTTTTTTTCATTAATTCTTTTATGTAATTTTTTTTATATTTATTTTAAAATTTGTTTTAAAATAAATATTATATGTATATGGATAATTTGTGATTTAATTGGTCATTATGATTTAAAATATATTAGTTTTTGTAAAGTATTTAAACTTATATTTATAGTAGTTTACATGTGATATAGATATGTTAGTATATTATGTGAATAAATTATTTTAATTTTTTTTTCTTATGTTACTGATATTAAAATAAAGATGCCAAAGGCCATTGACTAATAAAATTATTTTGTCTTTTAATCATAAATCTTATATACATATGCGTAAATAGACCGATTATAAATATCAATTTATAGACAAATGTTTACACACATTTCATTTATTTGTTAGTAAAAAAAACTATTGTGTATTAATTTAAACATATTGCATATATATACATATGCTGAACATAAATGCTGTGCATAGTTTAGATTGAGATTATTTGTTTGCATGGAAATTATTTATGAATTATTTAATATTTTTTTTTTATTATTTAATTATTTTTAATTTTATTATCAGATGTGTTTTAAAAGAATAGATCAGATTATAGTTATTTAGCATCGAAGTCATAAATAGATATTCACACATACATTATAGGAGTTATTTATATATATATTGTTTATCTATAAAGGTTACATAATATGGGCCATGTATATATATTTCATGGTCAGCAATTAATGAAGCCCAGATTAATAAAGTTATAAATTGAGATGTTGAATTGCAGACTATGATAGAAGCCTTTTATAAATAATAAGCACAAATAGTTGGTGCTCACAATATAACAAGGAGTATTGACTAATGTAAATGAAGCAAATAAATACCTATATAGCATGGTAGCAAAGAATTCTATTTTTTTGCATGTTGTTATCTTGTTAAACGACCTAGTCTTGAGAAGCACATCAATGATATTAAATTATTAATTCAATAAGCTATTATCAATTCATTATTTCTTCTTTATTACAGTTTGTATGATAATTAGTGAATGATTTTTATGCAAACATAAATTCTAATCTTTTCCAATTGTTGGCAAACATGTTTCATTTAACTCATGTTGAACTAAAATGGAAACTTGAAAAGTAAAACCAATTTTATGTGTTCACATATATTTATTGCTGTTTGAAAAGGATTTAACCACAATTTAAAATAAAGCATACATCATTTATTTTATAAGAAATGATTTGATGTTTTTATTTAAAATTTACTAATATCTTTATTTTCTCTTTGCAGTGCAGAAGTCATTAGGTAACTTATTAGATTTACAATCAATTAGATGGTAATTTTGTATTTTGTTAATATTCAATCATTTAATTAAGCCATCATTAATTGGAATATTAAGTTACATATAATCTTTGTTTGTAAATATACGTTGGATTCAATAAAATTTTCTTTGCTTCCAATCATCAATCAAATTAACTCTGAGAGTAAACCATTATGACTTTGTTATTGCTCTGGTATCCAGGTATATTTTAAACATAGCTAGTTGGAGAAGCAATATAACTAATAATTAAACCACATTCACTCATGGGTAATATATCTTCTGGTGCATGGATGTCATTTATCAACAATTGCTTCCCAAATCTGTAGGATGTTCAAATAAATGATTAGCATTGCAACCCAGTTCATTGCACTATAAATTTATTGATTGAGCTGTTTTATATTTTGTTCTACATATATCTTTAAAAAAAAAATCAAAACCTAAGATATGTTATAATAAAAGTGAATTGTCCATCTCAATTAGCTCACAGTGAATAGGTTGATTTCATCTCTTTTCATACATATAGCACATTCCATTACATTTTCTACTCAACTATTAGGATGATAGGATGTTCCATTACAATTGGTACCAATAACATAAGAGCTCTAAAAGTAAACAATTAATGAGGCTGAACTCATATAATGTAAAATGGTGTAGAGTTTTAATTTCCAAAGTTTTTTTTTCTTTTATTAGGGTTCATCTGTATAATAGTGGGTTAGCTTGTGATGGGTTAGAGTCAGTAGTCAATTTATAAAATTTACACATAATCATCATTATCTTAAGGAAGAAAATTATCTCACCATACTATTGACTAACTAACTGCAGGATTATTTAATGCATATGAGCATTTTCAGTCTGTTTAAAATATATTAATGTTACATTTTGGCTTAATGTGAAATCTCCACATGTCAATATTATGGGAATATAATGTTATTATTATCATTACACATAAGTAAAATTTTGGATAAGGTGATCTCAATTATCATTCTATTATTATTTTTTCTTTGGCTTATCTATGCCATAGTATCGAATGGCATCTTCCATAAACTGAGATGGTCATAACTTCAAAGAAGTGAAATTTGGATCATTGGATAGCTATAACTCATAATTAAAATAAGAGTTTATATTTTGCTTAGGTGATTATTTGTGTTATAGGATAATAGCAAGGGGTAATGAGCCTTGGATTGTAAGAACTATCACACACACACACACATATATATATATATATATATATATTGAGTGAATATTGTTATAATTGCTTTAACATAACTATGGATGATACTAATGTGACATTGAGTTGTGCTAGCATTGATTTGCAAGGCTTAATGGATATGATGGAGAAATTAATTAATAAAAACATGGATGAATTGAAAGCTAACTCTAATAAACTGGAGATTAGATTGGAGACTAGCTCCAATGAGTTAAAAGCTGAATTAAAAGCTGACTCTGATGAATTGAAAGCTAACTCTGATGAGTTGAAAGCTAACTCTAGTAAAATGGATAAACTGGAGGCTAAATTGGAGACTAGCTCCAATGAGTTAAAAGCCCTAGTGGATCATAGCGCTATGGGATTAGAGACAAAATTTTCTGAAAATATGGGAGAGTATAGGGAAGAGACAAGAGTTGAAGCTATTTCACTAAAGGGAAAATTTGATGAAGTAAGTAGTGAAATGAAGAAGGAAACTCAAGGGATAATGGATAAATTTGAAGAATCTCAAAAAGAGTGTAGGGAGTTACAGAAGAGGATTATTGATGATAATAAAGCATTACAAGGCGAATTTCAAACACTTAACAGTATAACAATTCATCAATTGCTAAAGCAGAGAATCATTAATATAAATAAAATAACTATTGTCAAGCACTTTCAACTCCTACAAGTCCTTATCAAGGCAGTAAAAAATACCCATTTTTTCCTAAACGATAAATTCAACATTTTATTGCATTGGCCAGAAACAACTAATCAAAAAACTGGTTAATTTTGAATTCATAGCACAAGACATTTTATTGCATTGGCCAGGAACAACTAATCAGAAAACTGGTTAAATTTGAATTCATAGCATTTTGTGCTATGAATTCAAAATTAACCAGTTTTTCCATTAGTTGTTCCTAGCCAATGCAATGAAATGTAAAATTTATTGCTTAGGAGAAAATAGGTATCTTTTACTGCCTTAATAAGAACTAGTAGGAGTTGAAAACGCTTGGCAATAGTTATTTTATTTATATTAATGATTCTCTGTTTTAACAATTGACAAATTGCTATATTGTATTTTTTAGATAGTGTATGAAGAGTTAATATTGTTCCAGTTAATTATATATTTCTAGTGTCATTAATAATGATAGGTATATCATTATTAATAACACTTTTTAAAAATATGGTGATTTTAGTTTGAGGAGGGTGTGTGTGTGATAAAACAAAAAAAAATGAAAAGTTCCAGTTAATTATATATTTCTAGCGCCATTAATAATGTTACACATATTAATATTAATAATACTTTTTAAAAAGTATGATGATTCTAAATTCAGAAAAAAATAAAAATAAAAGACAAAAAATGAAAAGTTAAATAACTTTTGAAAAAACCAATGCTAAAATGTTCGTTTATATATACCATAAGATGGTTCTTTAGTTTGATTGTTTAACATTTATTGATTAGTAAATTATAAAATTTAACTGCAACATTCATTTATTAAGAAGGGTGTATTATATTTTAAAAAAATGATGAGAAAAATTTCTTATTAAAATGAGTTATTGATTTAAAAATCTAAATAAATTTTCAAAAATGTGTAAGTTAAATTCTAAATAAACGATTAATCATCTAAATAAAAAAATCAATCATTTTAAAAATTTAAATAAGATCACTAATATATTAAACCAACTACTAGAGATATATGAATTAAAATTAACCAACCATCTGATTGCTTCTCAACCATTTGAAATTATCTTACATCTTTAAATATATCCAGTAATGTCTCTGAGTTATCTTTAAACACATATAATATATTTAGATTATGCACAATATCTACAGCTATAAACATTTCCGTCTGCATTGATCATAATTTTGTACATTTGAATATAACTCCAATAATAAGACTACTTTATCAATACACTAACAAACAAATGCAATGATCCAGAATGTTCATTATTAAACAAAAAACGTATTTTTGCCCACCAAGCTAGTATTACTTTTTAAAATATAAATATATCAAGACTTGATCACTTTTTTTAAAAAAAGCTTGCACTGTGAAAAATCTTTTGGTCATAAAATACTAAGAGATCACATCAAATTGCTTTCTTTTTCTAATATGTCAAAAAAAAAAAAAAAAAAAACACCAGGATGTTATTTTTTTAAAATTATATTGGCAGAATCATAAACATCAAACAAAAATATATATTACAATAATCTAAAAAAAATATAAAACATTATCATAAAAACAATTAATAAAGATCAATGAAGAAGTAATAATAATTTTGAACAAAAATTATATAAACAAATCGATAGTATTTTAAAAAGACAATAAAATCTATTAATTAATAACACAAATAAGTGTAAATAAATTATTTCTAAATAAGAAGCTTTATTACATCACAAAGAAATAGAATTTATCTTATATTGTTTCAAGAAATAGAATTTAATGATTTATAATAAATTGTATTCATTGAGGGTAGCTTTCAATGGATATTGCAAATCACAAAAGCTTTTGATTTTTTATTATCAAACAAAAATGTCACCACTATGTTTTACATTCTACTGAATATCAGTTTTACTTGGTAGACTTTTAAAAGAGAGTATTTATTGTCCTGAAAAAAAGATTTTAGCATATGCCAAATGGACTTACATATGATAAACCATCATCATTCAATTCTTAATTCAAGATGTTTCACATTTTCTGTCGATATTAGAAAATAATAAAATCAAGTCCTAAAAGATTACTTTGTAATAATGTTAAAAGCCATACTTTATATGAACATTGCTCTTAATAAGGAATTGAAGCTATTAAATGTTTTATAAGACAAAAACTATAAAAACCACTATATTACAACCATCTGAAACTAATATATCTAATTTTATAATAAAAAAATATTTATTTCATTTTACATAATATTTTCAAAAACAAGATTCTATCATGGATATAAAAATGATATAAAATTATGCCAATATTTTATGGCACAATTAGAAACATCTATTGTCACATTTAAAATCTCATATCTGACTTAGATATGTAGATGACATTTTTATGATTTGGCCACCTAATAAAGATAAACTTTATATTGCCTTTATATAGTTTTGTGTTGAGCAGATTGGTGGTAGACTTTGGAGCTCAAAGTTTATGGATTATGACCCAGCCCTCTGTTACTTCAATCAAGAGAAGGGGGTGCTCAAACTTCTTATAAACCATTAACTTTACACCTTCTTTAAATTTATAAATATTTTTTAACAAAAACATTTTTTCCAATAAAAAAAAGGATTAATTTAGAAGCCCATCATAAATAATAAAGCCAACTAATGGCCACCACAATTATTTATATTCTAGTAACTATTTAAAACATTCAATGTGTAGTATTATTCTCTTAATTAATATATAAAGGTTAAAATAGTTTGCAATGTTGAAAATAAAATCATCAAAATTTGAAAGAAAAAAATTATTATTATATAATAAGACAATCACCATTAATTCCCATTTTTTCATAGCAATTTACTATCTATAATTGTTTGTCAAAAATGCAAAATATTTAAAAATACATCTGTCAAAACTAAATTTACTACTATATCATAATAAAAAATGTTGACTTACATGAGGAGACAAAAGATGTTTTATATGCAAAATATTATTATTATAAAAATTGTTCAATTTAATATTAGTCACAATTATCAAAGTAAAAACTTATGTTTAATAGAATACAATAAATGCTTAAATCATTGGGTAGAAGAATGGCAAACAGACTTTAAAATAACTAATCACAAACTTGCATTTTATAAAAAAAAAAAATGAAAATAGACTTGTATTTAAACACTTTGATTCACCAGACAACATAATTGAAAAAGATCTTTATATCATCATAATTTCATGAGTCATTAAAATAAAATTACATTTACATACATATACACTTTTAAAGGTAGCAATTTAGTCAACTATCTACATTTTTATCTTTTATTAACTTTTTAAACATTACTTTGACATCATGAAAAAATAATGGGATGACAAATCAATCATTTGAAGATTTCTTTAGAAAAATGGCAATTTATTGTAGTAATAGTACTATGACTTAATTATAAATTCAAAGTATAATCTAATACCACTTAGCATTATTGTTCATTGATAGGTATTATTTTTTAAGTGAACTTTTAGTAGTATTTATTTTTTCAATTTCTAAAAAAGGTCAGTTCTAAATTTTCAAGGTTTCTTTAGATTTTTCATCATTGTAATGTACCTAAAATTGATATACAAAATTGATTTAGAAGTTCAAACAACTTTTTTTGATTTGTAATTGACAGATTTGTTCTGGAATTTTTTATTATTTTGCCTTTAAAAATTTATAATTTTTTTTTTATTGGAGAGAGAACGAGGAGAAATGGTGAATTGCACCCAATATTTCCTAATTCAAACAATTCTCTTTTGATTTGTAATTGACAGATTTGTTTTGGTAAATTTTTAAATTTCTTCTTTCTTATGAATTTTCAAAAAATGAGGGGGGAACATTAAATTGCTTTGTGGACTTTGATACAGTTACATTCAATATAAATTCAATCAAACATTCCAAATAAAAATGAACTAGCTGACTTTGAAACATCAATCCATTACCCCTCCCCCCAAACAAAAGCTTAAAATAAAAAAATACTTTTTTATTGATTTAGATTTTATTCTATTGTAAAAAATTAAAAAATAATACAACAATTTAAATGAACACCTTTACAAATAAAAATATTTAAAATCAACACAAAGTTTATTTTTAAACTAATTTCTAACAAGTTGTAAAAAAAGTATTTCTTGTAACACATGATGATGTGGGAAAATATTGTTTCCTTTTTGATCTTTGACTTTTTTAAAATTCACATTGAATTTGTAAAAAATAAAAGTTTGTCAAAAAAAAAAAAGATTGGTAATAAGAACTAATACTAAGTAAGAGATTTTAGATTACACAGTGAATTTATAAATTCAGTTATATAGTATTACTAGCATAAATCCCAAATTCAAACTGTAGTTTTCTATCCCCTCCCCTCATTTTTGAAAAGAAAAAAAAAAAATTCTAATGACAAAAGAAGAAAAATCTAAATTTTTAAACTGATTTTTTTTTTCAATTAAAAATAAGAAACTTTATCTACATTTTTATTGATAAAAGGTGTTTTTTTTCTCTCTCATCTGTCTTCCATCATTTCACTTTCATTTTCTTTAAACCCAGAAGAAAATTGAAGAGAAAAAACAACCTGTCAATGAAGGTTTTAGATTAAACAGTGAATTTATAAATTTAATCATAATAAGATAAATCACCATTCTTGCAAAGAAATCTACAATTTCTTGAATTAGTCATTCCAGTGTGGACTCAGTTAAAGAGAAAATTAAAATGTAGGTAAATGACTAGATTGATACCCACTTTTGCACATATAGAAATGTGTGCACATATTTGATTAAATATCTAAACACATAAAATACATGTATGTGTGTTTGCATATATGTACAGAACAAATATTTTTTTATTACATACAGTTAATGTACATAAGCATTTAAGTATACTTTCCAAATATCAAGAAATACACAATATATAATCAAATATACACACAAACATTCATTTGTTGTTATTGTTGTTCTTTAACAATTTAATCTATATAAAATATTTTAAAATTTTTGGCTATTTGATAAGTTTACAATAGTTTTAATCTAATTATATAAAATATTTTAAATAAACATTTTTAGGTATTTGATAAATTTATAATAAGATAAGGGTTAATTTCATAACATTTTTTGTTTTTGTTAAATAATCACTCTATATTTACATGTCCCATGCTTTTTTTTTTTTTAATATTTTGCTCTAGTTTCTGATAAAAGTCAGTATCTGGTTGAAATAGTAAAAACATATTTATATAATATTATTTATCTTTTATTTATTTATTTGTTTGTTTTATTTTTTATAATGGACATATTAAGAGAATCCCAATCATGAAATAATATAAGATAGAATTTAAATAAAAACCAAATGGCAATGTCCATTTTTTTATTGTTTAACTATAAACTTTTATTTTATATATATATATTATAACGTTTTCTGTCTTGCTAGGCCTCAAAAAAATGTTTCATTTTTTTTATTTAAAAAAAAAAAAGAACGTTTCATTATTATTCTAAAAGCATAACTATTTTTCCTGATCAACTTGGCCTAGAATTGTTACAAGTACAATTGCAAGCTGAATCAGTTTTTTATTTATAAATGAGGGTGCCAGATGTGTCAAACATATCGTAACTCGTAAAGTAGTAATTATACAATCGGGATTAAAATTCCCGTTAAATAGTAAAAGATATTCCCCTTTGACTTAATTAAGAAAGTAAATCTACTTAGCAAAGATAATTTATACACTAATTTGAATCTAAATAATCAAAACTAAAACTTAAATATAATAACAATTATTAATTTTATACACGTACAATGAAAGTTATGTTAATAATAAAGATTTATTCTAGCCCGTCAAACATTTAATATTTATGATAAAAAAAATTTATAATATTGAAAAGTATTGTGCATAACAAATTTAATAATTTGATTCAAACATTGAAGCAATAGTTAGTTTGTATCTTATTTTTTCGTGGTAACAGTTTCATTCACTACTCAGTTCGCAAATCTTTAGATCAAAAAAATTTTGGGATAAACATTTCATTCAAATCTCAGTTCATAAAGCTTTATGTAAAAGTTATGGCCATTAATTCACTGGTAAGTTGATATTTAAGCAGGTCATTGATCATCCGACGTCCAATTCCTTCAATGGATAGTCCGCAGCAGTTTTCTTTTTATTGTTTCATACCTTCCAAATCTCTGATCGGTATTTAGGTAGAGCCAGATGATGATCTAGGTGACTTTTTCGAGAGAAAGTGTCAGCAAATGATAGAGTTCTACTCACTCATGGAGAGTGGTTTCAGTTCGTATCTAAGTGGACACATTTTAATTAATTTTTTTATAAAAAAAATACCAGGCACTTCAAATTGCTCAACACTCTCTGGAACAACAAGACAAAGACCCTTTTCAAACCTGTCGGCTTCTTTTATATCCCCCGATTTTTTTTAGAAGTTCTGTGCATATTCTTTTTACCTTTTGTTCTATTTTATAAACTTCTATATTATTTCTCATTTTTTATTACAAAGTCTCTTTTCTCGTTATGAATTTCTGCCATTTTTAATTACTATCAGAAAGTCATTTCTGATAGCAATCTTTTACCTTTGAAATTTCCTTTCACTATTTGAATCAATTATTCAGTATGCACTTTCCAACATTGAATTTATTTTACTTAAATTATATATAAAAAAAGAGAAAAATTAAACTTTCACTGTACGTTTTTCTTAAAACAACATTATATTACAAAAAAAATTTAAAGATCGGGCTCTCTCTTTTTTATTTAAATGATATACAATATTAAATAGCAATTTGTACCATATAAATAAATAAACCGGACAATATATATATATATATATATTATAACTAATACATTGATATATCATTATTAATTTCAATAGTTATTATTCCATAGTCTTGCAAGATGAAAGTCACTCCAAGTTTAATCCAGTTTCTCGATCTCTTCTCCACATCGCACTTCCCAATTTTTTATTTAATCCCTTCATCTCATTTATGGTCTTCTACAGTTTCTTCATTTCTTTTAATAATATATCCACCCAGATTTGTTTCAAAATGATGTGAGTGATACCTGTTCACTCTCATTCCCAAGTATTTAGTTTTCAATTTCTAGTTATTCCTAACATATATCTCTCCAATATTTCATTAAGGGGTCTGAGATCTTTGCAATGCTATTTTATTAAATTTCCAAGTATCAGATCCATAAATTAAAACTGGTAAAATACATATATTAAAAATCTTTCTTTTCAAAAGTAGACATATTTTTTATAGTACCAAGTTATCTCTACCAACGTATTCCATCCAAGTCTAATTCAATAAATAATTTTATTCATTATGTTCTATTTATATTAATAATCTGACCAAGATATTTGTAACTGTTAATTTCTTTTATTCATGATTGTCAATTTTTTTTCTTCTTCTTCTAATTCATGATTGTCAATCTTTTTTTTCTTCAGAGAAAATTCTTGAACATTAGTCTTTTTAGCATTAGTTTCCAGTTCTATTATTTACTTTTATCTGATAACTCTTGCAACAATTCCTCAAGCTCTAAAACAGACTTTTTAAAAACAAGCACACCATCTACAAAATCTAAATGATTTAAATAATATCCATTTATTCTTTATTTTCTTAGCCCCTCATTTTAATCCACAAAATATTTTTATAAAACTGCTGTAAAAAGTTTTGAAGATATGGAATTACTTAGTGTACACCATTTTCACTGTTAGTTTTTTTTTTAGTATGACTATGTAATCTAATCACTGTTGTTGAGTTGTGATAAATATTCTTTAGAATAAATATGATAATATCTCTAACCTATATTTTCATGATACAAAGCTTTAATCATCGTAAAAATGCTTATCGAATCAAATTCTTTTCTGCAAATCTAAAGTATTGATTTTTTTTTTTTTTATAACGCTGTGATAAAATTACTTTTAAATCCAGCTGAGTTTTTTGGTTGATTAGAATGCAAGATTCTCTGCAGCTTTTCCCAATCCAAAAGATGTTATAATTGTAATAGGTATTTTGTTTCTTGTCTTCACCAGAATGTAACCTCTCTTTATTGTAATTGTTTTATTTTTTTCTTATTGCGAACCAATTTTTTCATTCAATACCAAGATATTGTTTTACTTTCTTAAGACATTTCCCTCATTTCTACAGCTTTCCTTACTAATTCACAATTTCTAGTTTTTATATCATTATTAATTATTTTTTATTATTTTACAAAAGGGCTAAATACTCAATTCTTTCTAATGTATTTTTTTTAAAACTTTCATATTTCTATTTTTCTTCATGCATGTCTTGTCTAAAGTTTATTGGTAAAGTGCTGCTTTTTATAGCTATCTTTCTTGCAGATCTTAATAAAGTGTCAGAAATCTTCTTGTTGATTTCAATCAAGTCTGAACTATCTTCAAAGTCTGTTAATATTTAAAAAGGATTTTCAAGTTCTAATTTAAATTCAGAAATATAAAATATTAATACTGCCTTTTTCAATACTTTTTCACTCTCTATTTTTGCATTAGCCGGTATCTTACAATCCACTATTCAATAATCGTTTCTTGTGTTGGATCTTTTGAAAATATTACAATCTTGAAATACATCCTACTGGATCCTTCATCTATGTCTATTTTTAATTTCTGAAAGAAAGATTTCGTAATATACAGTTTTCTTTTTCTGCAAATTAATTCTGTAATCTCTTACATTTTTGCCATCATATCGCAATTTGCTGCCATTTTCATCTTACAATT
This sequence comes from Epiperipatus broadwayi, assembly GCA_028023455.1. Lineage (NCBI taxonomy): Eukaryota > Metazoa > Onychophora > Udeonychophora > Euonychophora > Peripatidae > Epiperipatus > Epiperipatus broadwayi. Next base: position 4,055,165 of record JAQFVV010000115.1, read on the forward strand.
GTTTAGTTAATCTAGCGTTAAAAACTTCAACAATTTTAAAATGTTTGATCTGATCAAAAATATTTTTCACATTCATATAAAATTCTTTATTTCTTCATCATAATTTTTCTATTAATTTTTTAAAAAAATCTTCTTTATCTTATCTGAAATACCACCAATGTACACTATGTTATTCTTACACTTTTTATTTAAAATAAATTTCATTCTACGCGTGTTTCCAATATTTGTACTTTATAATATAAAATAAAATTCATATAATATTACAATACTAGCCAACAAAAAAAACCTAAACTTTACTTAAATTCTTCCACAACCATTGTTTCATCTATTAACAAATAAACTCTTTTAAATAGTCAAAATAAAAGTCATAGATCAATTCATAGTTCACATGACCCTATCTCTTAAGCTTGTAAGTTATAAACAGTGAGGATTGCCAATTCCTCTACAAGCTTTATGATAAATGCTTAGCCAGAGCCAGCACTTAAAATATCTCTGTCAGGAACCCCTCCCCAAACCCCTGACCATGGTTTCATGCTTTGGCACTCCTCAGAGAGGTGTCAGGGTAGGTTCAGACACTAACTCTTTTAAGTTTGAAAAGGTCTCTTTGTTAATAAATTAAACCATAGTTAAGGAAGAATTTTTATAAAGTGTAGTTGTTGTTTTTTTTTTTTTTTGGCTAGTATTGTAATGTTATATGAATTTTATTTTATTTATTATTACTAGTATAGCATTAGGCACACTTTTTTAAAAAAATCATCTTTTCTCCTAATTTCACAAAGTTCAATAATCTCTCATTTAATACTAGATTTCTAATTCGTGCAATCTTAATCTCTAATTATAGTTACTTAAATAAAAGGATCATTATCAAATGGCAGTCTGGTTCTGCAAGCAAGAGTTTTTTAATGGCCTTAGCCACCAACGCTTGCCTTGACCTTGGTCTATAATAATATTGAATGCCCATAACAAACAAAAAAAAAAAATCATTCTCATATGGACACATTCATTCTGTTTACAAGAAAACTCATCTGATATTTCAGCTGATAATTATAAGTCAACTGAGAAGAAAGACCATTGCATTTCTAGTCTTAAACTCAGAGGTAAAAAAAAAAACAAAAAACAATAAATTCATTATGCTGGCTGATGCATGTTAGTGAGTAGTTCATCCATGTTCTTTTATTATATAAATAATTACATAGTAATAGCAGTTGCAATGGCGATAATAACATATGGAGTGGACGTTAGAAATCTGCCATATTTGATTCCTATAAGGCCTCAGCAAACTCTTTTTTGCGCATAAATTAAACCTCGTACGCATATTGTAAAATTCGTTCTAAATAATTAATTTGATACTTTTTTATATACTTTTGTATTAAATAAGGTTTGTTTTTTCTTTCCTTTAAAAATAATCGAATTATTAATCGCTCGGGATATCTTGTGACGTTTGAGCATGCGAAGCAAAGGTTAAGCTTTAGTTTCAGTCGCTTTATTCAGCGCTAAAAGTCAGAGCATCTTTTTTTTTTTTTTTTTTTTGCTGAATTTGTTTAATTAAGTTATAAAATAATTACGCATTTAAAGATAAAAATTACAGTTAATTGAAACTTTTTAAGTACAGCTTTAATTAAAAGTGAGTTCTTTTTTTTTTTTTTAGTAAAAAAAGTTAGTAAAATACGTGTAGAGAAAAACAACTAAATACTTACGGGAGTTATTTTATTTTATTTTTAAATTCTCTTCATCTGACGAAAAAGAACTGCTGCACAAATCAAATCGTATAAAGAATGTTTAAAATTATTATTGTAATAGATATTTATTAATGATAATGACGTTTTAAATTGAATTATAGTAGATATATTTCTCAAAAAATAATAGAATGAAAAATTTGCTTCAATATATATTATATTTCTCTGACTGAGAAACCAAATAGAATGGGCAATTCGTTAACTATAGTTTAATGTTCTTGGAGTTACAATAATTAGTGATATTCAGATGAATACGTCAGTCAAGTCTATCATAAATTATTATTCAATAATAAAAGCTGTATTTTGATTTTCCTGAATTTTTTATACTTTTTTAACCTGTAAAAGCACCGTTGGAATCAAGGATTTAGAGGACCAATGTCGGATTATTTACGTTCATGCCTAGGCAAGGCCAGCTACTTGCACATCTTCCCCTTTAAAAAAAATACCAATTTTGATTTTTAAGAGCTGTTTTATTTGTAGGAAAAAAAATAAAGAGTACAAAACTAATTTCTTTTTACAAAACAAGAAATTTATAAAAATAAAAAAAAATGTCAGTGAGGTTTATGCTCTAGGTGGCTACTAGTTAACCTAATAATGGGATTGGTCTTGTGTGTTTATATATGCTTGATCCTGTCTTTGTTGGATTTCCTCACGTTAATTCATGATCGGACTCCGAACAACAGTAGATTGCCTATATTTTTTAGAGTTATTTTATCCAATCTATTAACCTGTTTTTCTTACAGTAGAAGAGCTTGCTTAAGAGCAACTATAACAATTTTAAAGCCTGATACCTTTAATTACAAGTCTTGAAAAATCCATATCAAGCAAAGGTTATATTTTATTTATCTACATTAAAAAAATTGAATCATTGACTTTATTGCTACCCCACTTTGCCATCATTACCAATAATAAAATAATAATTTCTACCATTTTATAAAATAGATTGCTTTAGATTACTACATATTTGTTTATAAAAATCAAATTAGATATTAAAGTCTTTTATTAAATGTTCTATTTGGCAATAAATGTCATGAATTCTAAAAAAAGTAATTCTGTAAAAATAAATATTAATCGTAAAAGTGGGAAATAAGTTACATAGAAATCTGTAATATGGCAGATTTTGAACATGATTAATCTTTCTCTATGTTAGGATTATATTTACTAAGCTTTTCATCAGAAAAGGAGTGCTTTTAGAAAAGATTTATTTTTATATTACTATCGTTTTCATTTAATTGCTAAACTTTAATGGAAGACAATTTGTTTCAAGAATGTGAATTTTTTCCATCTATACATTTAAAATGGAGTGATGTTGAAACCAGAACCGAAAAGTTCTGAATTAACTGAAAATTCTTAATAAATTCTAGATAAAATGAATACTAATAAATATGTATTAATAAATGAAAATAATTTTTATTTGTAGATATTTATAAATAATAATTACAAAAAATTATAATTTTAATTGTAGTGATTAGATTCTAAAGTCACATATTTCTTTCTCAGAATTGGAATTAAATAAAATTAATTTTCCAAATTAGATTTTTTGTGTTTACTAACTAATTAAAAGAATATTTTTACTAAGATTGGCCTTAAAATATTTCTCACAAATTCTAATACATGCTGTATTATAGATTTTTCTTCTCTCGCATTGTTTTAGGCATTTGGATTTTTATATAAAGAAAAGAAATATTCTGACATTCTTTTCTCAAGCTATAATGCTTTTTTAAATAATAATAATAATAATAGTTATTATTATTATTATTATTATTATTATTATTATTATTATTATTATTATTATTATTATGTTTCAAAGCAAAACTTTATTGAGTCTAAAAAGTTACAGAGTCATATATTGATTTTTTACAAATGAAAAACAAATTACAACTTTCAGTATATAAGTCTTTATCTTTTCTGCATACTTTTTTTTTCTTCTTGTTTTTAAATTTGGTCTTCTATTTAGTTCAGTTTATGCTTGCATTTTTTTTTTTAAAGTTGGAAAAAATGCTGATGTTGAAAATGTCATCATCTATCTTATTGGTCTTTATATTTCATAGACTGGATCTCTGTTTCAAGTGTGACCATGTGGCTGCAAATATATCTGGTTGAGCTAGGATACTGTCTCTTTTTCTTAACAGTTCTAGTTTTATTGAATATGTTGCTGGGTGGCGTCGAGGGTTATTGGCAAGTGAAAAAGTGCATCTGGTGCACCAGTAGGCATAAAGGCTGTATGTTGCTGCATGAATAGCAGGGTTGTTGCCTTTTTAAAATGTATTTATTATTTCATCAATTGAAATGATAGCCTTTCTGTATGTGGTAAACATTGTGCGACGTATTGTTTCTAGGGCACTGCAGGAATGAAGAAAATGATCTTGTGTCTCTTCTTCTCTATGACATAGCCCACACATGGGGTCTATATTGGTATAGAATCTACGAAATCTAAGGAAATGGGTTGTGGGTAGAGCATTGAGATTAAGCTTAAGTAGAAAATCGAATAATTTTGGTTCTAACGACCATTTTCTGAATTGTTGCAGTAGTTGCCTGTTGTCTATTCCAAGAACTGATGGATGTAGATTGGGTGTCTGGTTTGGATGTAGTATATTGTAAATGTCCCAGTATGTATACTTGTTGTCATTATTGAGTGATATTTTGTTGTATATTGGCTTGAGTTCTTCAATCAGTGTGGATAGATATCCATATGAAGGGGGTGGTCTGTCTGTGGGTATTATACTGATTACACACTCCAGGTCTGGAAATCTTTTTATGGTTGCTGTTATTAGATTTACTGATTTCTGTGTGTAAAAAACACTGATTGTATGGAGTCCAAGTCCATTGCTTGTGGTGGTCTGCTCAGATTTTTTAAAAAGATTGCCACTGTCTTTCTCTTCCATATTAGTTTGTTACAGATTGACGAGATTTTAGATATGAATGTTTTTGCAAATTTGATTATAGGTGTATAGTATGTAACTTTGCATATATTGACAGGTATGACTTTTCAAGTGAGGCTGTGATTTTTTCAGCATCTTTTTTTAATTTATTTTGAATTTTTTGCCTCATTCCATTGGTTCCAAGGTAGAATGGGAAACCAAGGAAAGCAGATGGTTTACCATTAAACATCTCTGTACAGTGCTTGCCTGTGTACATTGACCATGCAGCAGTTTTATTTGTGTTAATTTTTAAATTAAAATTTGAGGTATAATTCTTGATTATCTCTTGTAATATGGGGAGGTTCTTTTTAGAGGGGAGGAAAATGGTTACATCATCCATATAGGCTATGCATGATATATTTAAAGCAGTGTTTGGAATTTGAAGAATGCCTTTTATTTTTTTCTGTATCTCTATTAATAGAGGATTTATATATATTGTAAAGAGCAAGGCACTTAGGGGGGATCCTTGTGGGATGGATTGACTCGGTCTGAAGGCTAGTGATTTTTTTCCATTCAATGTGATGTGAATTTCACGGCTGAGTAGCAGATTGGCTATTATATATAGTAGGGATGGAGGTGTTGCTGTTTTTTTCAGCACGTCTAATAATTTGGCTATAGGCACTGAGTCAAAAGCTGTCTCAATGTCTTGTTGAACTATAATTGGTGCATATTTCTTTCTTTTTTTTACTACTTCGATAATTGTTTTGTACATTAAGGCACTCTGGCCAATGGATGATCCTTTTTTGGCATATTGTGCTGATGATAACACAGGGAGTATGTGTTGTTCTATTTTTTCCTTTATCACTCTTTCAAGAATTTTTATTCCTAAAGGTCCCATTGAAATTGGTCATAGATTAGATAAAGATGATATTGCTGTTGGTTTTTTGTTAAATGGAACCATTGCAATTGGGTATAGACTTTGTATGTTGTAAATTTTTTGGGATATGTAATTGGCTAGATCGCACAGGTATTTTGCTGTGAAGTGACTAAGGTGTTTGAACACAAATTTGGGAATTCCTTGTGGTCCTGGGTGACATGTGTTTGTTATTGTTGCAAGTTGAAATACAATGTCAGTTGTTGTTATTGGTGTGTCTGTTTCAGGGTCTCCAAATATGTCTTCATTTGGTATGTACCCTCTCTGTTTTTGCAGTTTTTTTTTAAAGTCTTGATATATTGGGTTTATCATGTTATGTCCAGCTGTTATAGAGCCATCTATTTCAAGTGCCATAGGCACTCTGACTGTGGATGGGTATCCCAATGCCCACCGTATGTATGCTCTGTATGTTGTTGTGTAAGGCATATTTTTTTCTTTTTTATTGCTACATATTGCTTTAGTGTATTGCATGTATTGTTGTACATTTCTGTAAGTTTTTTAATTTGTGTTTGATTATCTGTAGTTGGTCTGGAAATGGTTATTCTTTTATGTAGTTCATCTGCCAATGCTAATAATCTGGTGGGGGGTGTTGAGTTGCAGGTAATATGATTGATGTTGAAAGAAAGTATATTGGTGAATGCTATATACTTTTATACTGGATCGAGTGACATGTTTTGAAGTTTATTATTATTATTATTATTATTATTATTATTATTATTATTATTATTATTATTATTATTATTATTATTATTATTATTATTATTATTATTATTATTATTAATTATTATTATTATTATTATTATTATTATTATTATTATTATTATTATTATTATTATTATTATTATTATTATTATTATTATTATTATTATTATTATTATTATTATTATTATTATTATTATTATTATTATTATTATTATTATTATTATTATTATTATTGTTGTTGTTGTTGTTGTTGTTGTTGCTGTTGTGGCTGCTGCTGCTGCTGCTACTGCTACCACTACTGCTGCTGCTGCTGCTGCTACTGCTACTGCTACCACTACTACTGCTACTGCTACCACTACTACTGTCACTATGGCCATTACTGCCACTACTACTACTATTATGTTTCAAAACACAACTTTATTGAGTCTAAAAGGTTACAGTCACATCTACTCACACATTGACTTCTGTTTCAATTGCAAAACAAATATACAACTATGCAAGAAGACTGATTACATAAGTCTTTACCATTTTGGGGGGAAATGGTCATTTAATTTTTTTTCCAGTTCTTTATATCTTTTGCATAATTCTTTGATTGTTTTAGAGTCTGGTTTTCTATGTAGTTCAGTTTATGCTTGCATTTCACTGCTTGGTTTTAATGTTAAAAAATTGAGAAATATTGAAGGTGTCAGCATCTATCATATTGGACATATTTTATAGTCTAGATCTTGGTTTCAAGTGTGACCATGGGTTGAAAACATGTCTGGTTGAGTTAGTATGCTGTCTATTTTTCTGAATAATTCCAGTTTTATTGAGTATGTTTCTGGATGGTGTCAAGGGTTATTAGCAAGAGCAAAAGTGCATTTAGTGCACTAGTAGGCATAAAGTCTGTATGTTCAGGGATGTTGCCTTTTCTAAACATTGTTGATTGAACCATTAGTCTACTGCAGGAAATGATTCTGTATATCTTCTTCTCTGTGACATAGTTACAAAGGATCTATCTACAAAATCTAAAGAAATATGTTGTGGGTAGAGCATTTAGATTAAACTTAAGCAGAAAGTTGAATAAATTTTGGGTTCTAGAGACTACTTTCTAAATTATTGTAGTAGTTGCCTGTTGTATACCCTGAGAGCTGATGAATATGGATGAGGTGTATTATTTGAGTTTAAGATATTGTAAATGTATGTAAACTTGTTGTCATTACTGAATGATATTTTGTTATATATTGGCTTGAGTTCTTCAATCAGAGTAGTTAGATATCCATATGAAGGAGATTGTCTGCCTGTGGGTGTTATAATAATCATACACTTTAGGTCTGAAAACCTTTTTATGGTGGCTGTTAATAGATTTATTGATTTCTGTGTCTAAAAAACATTGATTGCATGGAGTACAAGCCCATTGCTAAATGGTGAGCTGCTCATGTTTTTGAAAGAGATTGTCACTGTCTTCCTCTTCCATATTAATTTGTTACAGATTAAAACAGGCAAAACTCATTATACATATGCCACACACAGAAAGCTAGAGTAATCAATGGATGCCAGAAGGCTTGTGCATAAAATCCCCATCTAGTGCCTACTCATCCAATATCCCCAGACTGGTTTCTGGCTTGTGGTTTTTTAACAACAGTTATACACAAGCATAAGAGATGGTGGTCATGTGATTGTTACAGATTGATGAGATTTTAGATATGAATGTTTTAGAAAAATTGATTTTAAGTGTATAATAGGTAATTCTTGCAATTATAAGTTGATTATATAGTGCTACATTCACGTTTATTAATAGGTATGATTTTTTATGCGAGTTTATGTTTTTTTCAGCATCTTTCTTTAATTTATTTTGAATTTTTTGCCTCATTCCATTGGATTCAAAGTAGAATGGAAAACTAAGAAAAGCAGTCAGTTTGACATTAAACATATCTGTACAATACTTGCCTGTGTATATTGACCATGCAGTAGTTTTATTTATGTTAATTTTTAAGTTAAAATTGGGGGTATAATCCATGATTATCTCTTGTATTATGGCAAGATTCTTTTTAGAGGGGAGGTATGTTATGCATGATATATTTAAATTAGTTTTTGGGATTTGAATACCTTTTATTTTTTTCTGTATATCTATTAATAGAGGACTTATATATAGTGTAAAGAACAATGCACTGAGGGGGATTCTTGTGGGATAGATTGACTAGGTCTGAAAGCTGGTGACTTTTTTCCAATGTGTGATGTGGATTTCATGGCTGAGTAGTACACTGGCTATTATTTATAGTAAAGATGGGGGTATTGTTTTTTTTAGCATATCTAATCATTTGGCAATGGTCACAGAATCAAATGTTGCCTCAATGTCAAGCTGTACTGCAAATGGTGTATTATTCTTTCTTTTATTTACTGCTTTTATAATTTTTTTGTACATTAGGGTTCCCTGCCCAATGAATAAGGCTTTTTTGGCATATTGAGCTGATGATAAAATGGGAAATATATGTTGTTCTATTTTCTCTTTTATTATTCTTTCAAAATTTTTTATTCCTAAAGGTCCCATTGAGATTAGTCATAGATTAGATAAAGTTGATATTGCTGCTGGTTTTTTATTAAATGGAACCATTGCAATTGGATATAGACTTTGTACGTTGTAAATTTTTTGTGATATATAATTAGTGAGATCACATAAGTATTTGGCTGTGAAGAGGCTAAGATGCTTGAACACAAATTTGGAAATACTTTGTGGTTCTGAGTGACATGTGTTTGCTATTGTTGCAAGTTGGAAAACAATGTTGATTGTAGTTATCGGTGTGTCTGTTTCAGGATCCCCAAAAACGTCTTCATTTGGTGTGTATGTTTTTTTTTTTTTTGCAGTTTTTTTAATCACATAATAGTTTTTAAAATGTTGATATATTGGGTTTATCTTATTATGTCCAGCTGTTATAGAGTCATCTATTTCATGGCACCCTGACAGTGGAGGGTAACCCAATGCCCCCATATGTATGCCCTGGTCCACATTTTTTTATTGCTACATATTGCTTTAATGTGTTGCATGTATTGTTGTACATTTCTGTAAGTTTTTTAATTTGTGTTTTATTGTCTGAAGTTGGTCTGGAAATGGTTATTCTTTTATGTTGTTCATCAGTCAAAACTAATATTCTGATGGGGGATGTTGAATTGTAGGTGATATGATTAATGTTGAAAGAAAGTATAGGTGAATCTATATATGTTTGTTCTGGGTTGAGTGACATGTTTTGAAGTTTTTGGAGCATTATATATGTTTCTGAATATAGGGATTTAGTTGTTTGTTCTGGAAGTTGTATTTGCACAGTCTTTTGAAGGCCTATTGCTGTATTCTGTATTTTTATTAGGCCGAGAATGATGAATTGAGTAGCATGATCTGAGATTGTAGATGGATAGAGTTCAAGATTAAAATAATGATGTAACTCAAATCTATAAGCAATTTATATCTATTGTTTTTAAATGATATTGAGTTTGATGGGAGAAAACTCTCAGCACTCATAAATGGGATTGTTATTTGATGGATTTATTTAATGACAAAAGTTTGATAGATCATGTTGAAATCTCCTAAGAGTAGTATAGGTTAGGTGTGATATTTTTATGGTGGAGTGTTATTATAAGATTATAGTCAATATATATAATTTTAAAAAAATTTAAAGGGCAGTTGTGAATACAATTGATGGTGATGATGACGCTCTTGAGCATATACAAAACCCTTGGCTGACTAAATATTTTGATGGATCAATTTGAGAGCTGCTATATATTTTTATTTTTAGTAGATCCAGTATGATTGTTTGAGTTGCATGTACCCATTTTTTGAGTTGAAAAAGTTTTTTGGTGGCGTTTCAGCCTCTAATGTTGAGAGATCCCATTTTTATCTTCATGTTTTTGTATAACTTTATAACAGACTGTAGATGTTTATTATTGTTGTTGTTATTATTATTATTATTATTATATTTCTTCTGAAATAAATGTATTAACAAGAGTTGGAATTTTAGATTTTCTGTTACGTCTATTATTTGCTTCACACTGATGACCACTAGTTTAAAAGTTAAATGTTTTATAAAGTTATGCCCGACTTCTAACTGATATTTCTTTATTTTGTAACTTTTAAACTCTATGACTTATAATCTTTAATACACATGGTTGTGAAAAATGATATTTTTAAGAACTTTCATTTCAAAGAGTGAATTAATACATACTATATCATAGAGTAATTTGCTGATTGAAAATAAAAAGAATAATCAGTTTAAAAGTATAGTTTTCTCGATACTCTGAGCATAAATAACAATACAGAATGACTGAAATAGGTTGTTAATTTACTTAATTAAAATAAAAAAGAAGTGATATACAGCAATCAGTGTAAGTAATAAAAAAAATTATATTAACTATACAGTGGAGCGCAAACTATACAGTATCTAATTACCTGACTTCAATTATATGTCATCCAAAGGAAAATGTAAACAACATTAAACAAAAAATATTAAAATATATAAATTTTATATATTTGAGAATTCACCTGTAATCGTTTTCCCATCTCAGAGCATTATACACACTTATATATTGTAAAAGATGAAAAGATCCATCCTTTCTATCTTTAGTATCATTGAAAAAAAAAAATGAAAAAAAAAAGGGAGGAAATCTTTGATATGGGAGTTTGTATATAGGGTTGTTGTTGATAATTGTTTGTTGTGATTGTTTTTTATTTCATTTTTTGTTGGTATATGCATTTATTTGTGATTGTGGAATTTAAATGGCAGTAGTGATATATAAAATTATATATGTATGTGTATATAGATATTGGCATATAAAATTGCTAAATGTGTTTAGATTGTATTTTTACTTTAGAAATTGTCTGTGATGTAATTGTATTATTTATTTATTTAGTTATTTATATTTTTGTAAACTGTAAAGCTAATTTGATACTGTTCTATTAGCTTGTGTCAGCCACTTGATGGCATTAATGCTATGCAAAAACACAGAAATATAACGTTACTGGGCCGCCAATATAAAAATAAATTTTTAATGTCTTTATATATTAATGTATGTTAGTATACCTACAAAATCAACAAGTTTGTTTATTTATTATTTAGTTGATGATATGGAATATATGTATATAAATGAGAAGTTGGATGAGAGAAATTAAAATAAGTTCAAACAATTTTTTCTTCAAATTTTATTCTCAACCTGCTGGGTATGTAAAGTGGAATTCATTTGTAAATAAATTAGACAAGTTATATATATATATATATATATTATAATGAACAGGGTGATTAGAGTCTTAATGTATCTACACTACAGGGCGCCACTAGGCATTTGAACCTAGAAAATTTATATAGTAGGCAGATACGTAAGTTTTAAAAAAAAATTTTTTTATTTTATTTTATATATTTTGATTCCGATCATTAGCCCATTGTCACTAGCTCAGTGGAACAGCAGAGATTTATATTTTATAATAAATTCTTATCTAAGAATATTTTTTAAAAAAAAGAATAAAATAAGCCACTGCCAGTAATTAACACACAAACATTTATTTAAACATATATAAGATTTAAAATTATTTTAGTATCAGTTTTACATTTTAAAATTTAACTTACATTTTTAACTTTGATTTTAGATTTTAATTTACATTTTAATTTTTATAAGTTCACACAGATGGATTTATAAAAGTTTGTTTTATAATGTTGAGTATAGATCGGTTACATAGATTACACGGTTAAAAACATTTCAAAATAAACATAAACGATCAAAATATAAAGTCATTGATGGAATTGCAGAGGGAAATTTATAAGAAACCCAATGGCATTCATCATAAGATGCCGCATTGACACCAATAACTTAAAAGACATCCGAATAAATACATTTTAGATACTCACTGTAAGGTATCATTATTTACCGAATGTCTATATATTTTGATCAAATATGAAAACCAAAAACATAATTAACCGATAACGAATCCATGCAAGCGTCTATACCCAACTTAAATTTAATGCATTTAGAGTGTTGAGTATGAATAGACTACATAGATTGCATTTGAAAAGAAAATATTTTATCCCTTATTTAACCTTAGGCCAAAAGTTCGCAGTTAAACCAACGTCAATCCATCTGATATATCGATGTATTCAATGTAATACGAATACGACAGCACAAATATAGGTTAAGAGAAGAAATTGACTCTCATCCAGATAGGAATACTACATCTATCTGATGAGAAGAGCAATAAAAAAAAAACTCCATAGGAAGGGACTGTGGTCCTTTTTGCCGACTTACGATCCCAGTCGATAGGCAACAGGGGTTGGGTGGCATATACTAGTGATTCTGCCCTTAGCGAACCTTGTACTACATCTACTAATTACACCAATATATCCAATCCATTGATCTAATTCAACTATGAAATGAATAACCTAAGATTACTCTCCCCTAATAAAACTTCACAAATCTATATAGCCATTCACACCTGACTTAAATTTAACATTTATATAATTTAGTTTAATGAAAAACAGAAATCATAATAAAAACTTAAAGAACAATAAATAAATAAATAAATGGAAATGATTTTACAAAAGAAATACATCAAATAAAATTATAATTAATTTAGTCAGATAGGAAATTCTTCTATTTAAAATATTGAAAGTTTAGCATTTAGAGTTCTTATTGTTTTCAAATTAATTAATGTTCATTAGATTTCATAAAGTTCTTATGATTTTAACAAGTCCATAGTTTCTAATTTCTTGCAGTTGCTTGCCATTTGGAATCCAGCGTTAAATCCCCCCATGATCCTGTGGTCCTCAATATAGAAAAAATGATGTTTCATTTCTTTTTTTTTTATAACAACTGAAGGAATTGAAAGTGCATCTTTCAATCCCTTCACCTCCACCTCTCTGACTTAACAAATCTCCATGCTCTCTTAAATTTTCTTCACTCATTAAAAATTTATTTCCAAACTTTTTCTTTTATATGTAAACTTTCGGATCCAATGGGCATTACATCATCGATGATGATGATCCGATTCACTGAGGTCCGATTCCCCGATGGATTTCTTTCATTGGCCATTCTGTTCCTATTGTTTTTCCTCTCCTATCTGACCTTTGCTTATGAATTTTGAAATGCCCAAGGGCTAGTTTACTTTTACTAATTAAAATTAAACATTTCCATTTTATACAATAGAATTAATTAAATTATTTTGCAAACTTAAAGATATATTTTTATCTCTAAATCTTTTTAAGTTTTTGCTTTTAAAATACTTTTTCTCTTTTTAATAAAGTTTTATTTTAATAATTTTTTTCATCTGTGCGATTTTATATATATACAAGTTTAAGATAGAATTAATTTTCAATTTTCATGTCTTAAAAAAAAAAAAAATTTTAAATGCGAACTTTCCAATGTCTCAATTTTTTAAAAAAATAATGTAACGGCATATATGCCTGTTACAATATATATATATATACTTAATCAAACTAGATATGTATTAATTAATTATGCATTAGAAGGCCAATAGTTATATACACATCTGCTAATTTAATCTTTGGAATAGAGAGGTACCATGCGATCTTTTTCATAAATTTAGATATTCAATAAGAATCAGATCTATGTGCATAAAAAGTTCAGTGATGATAGCTATTAATAATTACTCATGCTAAGAATAAAATGCTGGTATAATATCTGCATTTAAATTAATTCAATGTCTTTATGGAAAAATGGTTTTTTAGTCATTTCATGATGAATTTTTTTTGGTAGCATAATAACATATGGGATGGTATACCTATCATATTAATTGGTAATAAACTGAGAGGTTCAAAGCTGTAGATAGTTTTGGTGATAATTGTTTAACGTAAAAGATATATAAGCCAGTCTTAAGAATCTTGGCTTGAAAGCATAAAGATATATATATATATATATATATATATTCATATATTATACACTGAGTCTTAATTTATGATAGTACAGCACGAAACCTTAAGTTTACTATGCTGTAGTTTTCTAGATGTTAATGTAAGTTATCAGCAACATATGTAAGTAATATTATTGTATAAATCGCATATTATTAATAAATCAATAATAAATTGAGAGGTTGCCAATCTCTCGCATGTGCATACTGTTGCTTCTCAGAGATCCAATCAGGTATTAAGATAGCAGTCTGAAGAGCAATCAACCACAACTTGACAGAGTTTTTGATAAGAAAAAGATGATCCCACCCTCTTTTCTTCTTAACTATATATATATATATATATATATATATATATATATATATATATATAAGACAGTCTTAAGCATCTTGGCTTGATCACTCTTCAGACTGCTGTCTTAACATCTGATTGGATGTCTGAAAAGCAACGGTAGGTGCATATGAGAGATTGGAAACCTCTCAATTTATTACTGATTTAACAACAATATGCAATTTATACAATAATATTATCTATCATATTAATGTTAATAAGATTGTTCGACTAAATCTGCATTACTGTGTAGTACTTGGTATTGTGTGTCTACATTCTTTTATTGATTTCCAAAATACTTCATCGGCCAATTCTTAAATACTAGAGATGCCCAGAGTGAACTCCTTCTAAATGTACAAACCAAAGAAATGGACATAAGATACCAAAGCATGCTTTATTTTTAAACCTGGATTGTTCTAAGGCTTTCAAAACAAATGGGATTCTGGAGCTATTGAAGCATGTCTCCTTTTGAAGAGAACACTTTTGCCAACAGGGATGGGATTTGCATCTGAACTGCGAGATGGTTTTGGACATCTCCAATCTTAATGTTTTGCTGCACCCATATCTCTTGGCATGGAGGAGTATGTTGTTGTGCTGTAAAAGTGCCACAGCACCAGTTTCTGTGGATGGCAGTTGGCACAATTTGAATAGCTCAGTTTTGCAGTCAGCCATTTTATTTCTCATAGATGTGTTGTCACACAAATGTGAGTTGGTCAAAATCTTGCTTGGATGTACCCTTTCCAAATTTTTTGAAGGTTCCACATTGAGTAGGGAAGCATGGTAATTGGTTTACAATTGTTAGGAGATAATAGTAGATCAGATGACTTATAAGCTAATTACTCTGACATGCATATTTGAAGAGTTGTGTCAGGCTAAAGTCCAGACACCCTCAGATGATACTGTAGCAAACTTTGAACTGTGAGCATTGAGATAAAGTGTGTAACACCATAGCAGTATGCTGGCTTCCAGAATGGCATGCATAAATGGCCTGTTTCTGTACTTTTACTTAGAACTAAATCTGGCAGTGGCCACAATAAATGGTATATTTATGTGTTTTTGCATATAAATAATGCTATCAAGTGACTCACTAATTTTAATATGTAATTTTTTTTAATATTTAAAAATCAACAATTGTTGTAATAAAAAATTGAGATCAGCAGTGCTTGAAAGACCGAGCTAAACAATAGACATAAAAAAATACAGCAACAAGGACTGATAATCACCATTAAAAGAAAAGAAAGCAAAAACTTTGCTGTTGTCTTTTCTCTATAATCTTTTTTGCATAAATACAATATTTATTGGATTTGATATATCATTAAAGTGGCTGGCTGAACAAAAATTTTATGATTCAGGATTTTAAACCCTTTTGCCTATCCTATTTTATTAACATCTATTGAAAATACACAAATTATTGACAAGCAGGCATTTGGAGTAGAAAACCAATGGAGTGAATAGTTATTCAGACACAGTGATCCAAAATAAGCATAAGCTAAATGTTCAAATCAGTTTATCATTTTAACTGATACATCATAATCTAACCTGGATAATAAAAGGAAAATTGCCATGAGTCAATGTCTATAACAAAAAAAAAAAAGCTCAGGAATTTATGCAGTTCGTCATTTTCAATTATTTTATAGGTTATGTTAACCCATGCTGGAACTGATAAAGATGCATTAAATAATTATTAAATTTCAGGATGAAGAGAGAATAAAGCAGATTTAATAGTAATGATTCAGTCTTTTTTTTTTTTTGTAAATTTATTTTCTTTTTTGTAAGATTGATTTTAAAGTTAAATATTTATATGTATAGAAACTAATTTGAAGTTTTTACTCAATTGTTGTGGTTAACAACGTGTTGATTTTCATTGAGTATTAAATTTTTTTATAATTGAAATTCACATGCAATATATATATTTGTACATAATGTAAGTAAATTGTTTTTAAATCTTGAATTTATTAATATTAATAGTAAAGACATTAAAGGTCACTTATTATAATTTTTCTGTTGTCTTTTAATTCTTACAACTTATATATGTATGTTATATAAATAAACTGGGTTCAAATTTTAATTTATTACTAAATAATCATATATATTAGATATTATTTGTCATTAAAACACCTGTTGCTGTTTCAATTTAAATGTATTATACACGCATGCTATACACATATGTTGTACATAATTTAGACTGGAAATTAAAGTGATTGTTGTTTGTTAGCATAGGAATCATTTATAAATATACACATAATGTATGATATTTCTGTTCACAATTTTATTATTATTAATATTTCTCTTCAGAATTTAGATATTTGATATCTGTGTTATAGATGCATATTTCCTCACATATGAGATAGGAGTTATTTCTATGTTTTTATCTATAAAGGTTTCATAAAATAGGGGTTATATAATCCGTGATAAATATTTATTGAAGTCTCAGAATTAATAAAGATATAAATGAAGATATTGAATGTATGGGCCATGATAGAAGCCCTATTATAAATAAAAAATACAAAGAGTTTGTATTTGTAATGCAAAAGAGAAACATAGTCTAAATGAAAATGAAACAAATCAATATCCAACAAAGTAGGGAAAAAATTCTTATAATTTTTTTTTAGTTAAATGAACTGATCTTTAGAAACATATCGATGATTCTAAATTATTATTTTAAGCAGTTATTATGATTTTAATAATTTCTCCTTTATTATATCTTTCTGTGTTAAATGATAAATGATTCTATTGTTAATTTAAATTATACTGAATTAAAATGGAAACTTGAAATGGAAACAAAAATTAAAGGTGTTTAATATAATTATTGCAATTTAAAAAAAAAAAAACCAAACCGCAATTAAAATAAAATATGTACCATTTGTTTAATATGAAATGACTTTGTGATTTATTTGAAATATATTGATATCTTTATCTTTCTCTTTTCAGTGCAGGAGTCAGTGGGTAATGCTTGAGACTTACAATCAATTAAATGTTGCAATTAGTAATTTGTAAAGCCATACTCATTATGTAAGTAACCTTAAGACTATGCGCCTAAAATGCTAAAATGCTGACAGTAGGGATCTATATAAATCTAAACACAAGATTAATGATGATAATTTTGTGTTTTGCTAATATTCAATTTCATAATTATCTATTTAAACCATCATTAATTAGAATGTTGTTTTACATATAATCCCCATTTGTAAACATAGATTGGATCCAATAAAATTCCCTTTGTTTCCAATTTATATTTTGGTCAATAATTAAATCACTGATCAAGTTAACCTTGAGAGTAAACCATTTAATGTCTCTTGTTATTGCTCTTTGGTATCCAGGTATATTTTATGTATAGCTAGTCAGATAAGCAATATTGTAATTGTTAATCAATGATTAAACCATATCTACTCATGTGTAAAATTTATTTTCTGATGCATGGATGTAGTTTATTATAATTGTTGCCAAATCTGTAGGATCATTAAATAAGGGTTTAGCATCACAATCCAGTCCATTGCAACTGACACTCAACAATTGGGCTAGTTTATTTTCTGTTATATGTATACTTTCTATTACAATTGGCTTTCCAGCTTGGGACTTTGATAAAATAAGCCAAGTCCTGAGATACATTACAATGGAAGAGAGTTGTGCATTACAATTAGCACCCAACCACTGGGTATTTTCCATTACAATATATATTAATAAAATTTCTTTATTTCATATTTAATGTACATATATTTTATTCTTCTTTCATTATCCTTTCTAAATTTAATATGCACTATTTTGCATATTAAAATATTTTTTTTAATGTAATGCTAAAAGTTTTACAAAATTTTAGAATAAACTAAAAGTTGATGCTGACTTAAAATGGAACCAATTAGACAGATCCTAATTTCTTAATAACCTGAACATTACTAAGTTTAACATCAGAGAAAAGTTACTGGAAAAATTAATAATGACAAAAGTCAGACATTTCATTATTTATTTTATTTTAAAAATAAAAATATAGTGGCTAGTTTTTTTTTCCTTCTTATTTTTATTGATTCAGTAAATGCATGAATGAAAATATATGTAAAAATATATGTAAATGTGTCCCCTGAATTTATTATTAGTAATAATGTTATTATTATTTTTAAAAAATGTTATTTACACTATAATCTTAATTTATATATGCATACTATATATAAAGGGTTTGTGTTATATATATATATGATTTGCATTGAAATAAACAATATGTATTCTATTCAATGTTTGTCAACAAAACATGAGCTTTTATACATTATATACACTATGTACTTTAGTGGGTGAAGAGGGAGACTTGAAACAAAATATGGCATAATTTATGGCTCCATTGTACAAACTTTTTATAATCAATCTAACTTGAATAAATTTAATAAAATGACTAATTAATAAAAATTAAAATATTGGTTGTAATCCCAAGTTATATTTAAATCAATTACAATTTCAGGCTATTAAAAATGATCCTGCTAAATTTATCTTTAATATACTAGTACAATCTTTCATTCTTTTCCCATCAAAACTTTTTTTATTAGAATTTCCTTGCTGATATAATGATTTATATTAATGAAATCTTTATAATATTGAATGACAAAGTTTGAAGGTAGTCCAAAGATTATTGACTAAACCAAATGAGATAAAAGTATATTCTAAATGTTGAAAAAAAATTCTGGATATCTAAAAATAATAAATATCAATTAATAAAAATGTTTGTTTAAATAATGATTAAATCTTCTTTTGATTTTGAAGTAATTTAATGAAATTTCTGAAATGTATGCTGTTTTAAAATTCTACAAGATTATATTTTAAATCAGAGATTGCAAATTTTTTCTTTGAAGGGACAGTAATAAACTTTAAGTCTCTGTAGCTATTAAATATATATATATTATAACGATCGAAATGAAAGTGGAGATCGAATCTAACCGCAAAAACAATATCTGCAACTACCAGGGCGCCATTAAGGCATTTGAGCCTAGAAAAATTTATAAAGTAGACAGATACGCGCTGTTAAGATTCCACTTTATTTAAATATTCCCGCGATGTCTCCATTGGAAGATAATGTTCTGGAGGTAGCATTAGCTGGTTCCATTCTTGTATCACAGTCTTTTCATTTTATATTTTTTTTAAAACAAACAAAAAAAAAATGAGAGAGAACGGCAAGTGCGTCCTACCGTTCTCATCAAATCAAGTCCGAAAAAAAACTGTCTGGAACTCAATATTTCTCTTTTTATAGTAAATCTCCAGATTGAATGAACAAAGACGTCACTAATCCAAATTTTCGTTCGGGTCCGGGCTGAGGCTTGGTGCTTCCATTGGTCAAGCTAATTTCTTTTTATTTTCTTATCTATCTTTCATCAGATCATTTTAATTATACAAGAGCCTGAAGCTAGCTTGCTTTTCAAACAATTTATAAACAATCATTTCCATTTACAGATTACATTAATTAATACCTGTTTTTATTTTTAAATCTTGTACTTTTTTATAAAAAAAAAGTACGTTCAAATACTTATTTGTTTTTTTAAAAAAAAATATTTTTAAAGTTTGGCCTCTGTGCGAATGTATATACGTTTAACAATATTTTAATTTTAGCATTTAGTTTTTTACTTTTATTTGCGAACTTTTAAGTTTTTATTTTAAATAAATGTAACGACATATTTATCTATCGTTACAATATATTGAACCGGATTGATTTCCGATTCAATGGTTTTATTACTAATGTTAAAATGTTTATTATTATTTAAAACACATATGCATTTATATTTAAAATAGATCATTTAATGTTTATAGAATTGATTTTAAAATAGTTTACTTTCACTGCTTGTTTTTAATCCATTTAATTAAAAAAATAAGCAAACGTGTGATTACATTTCTGTTGCTTATTTTTATCATTTTTAAACTTAATTCTAAAAAGGGAGATTTAATTGTGTTGTTGTTTTTGTTTCAATAATCCCTGATTGGAATTCTTAAATTAGATTGAGTGGGAAATTAATATTTGCCCTGCCTGAGATATAGAATTAGACACTAAGGAAAGTTTTTCGTGGGAAATGTAGCGAGGCAACGATAGCCCACCAATTTTTAGATAGAGAGATTCAGTATTCCAGAGAGACACTTTATCACCTGCTGAGAGTTATTCCATTTTGGGTAGCAGTTTGGATATTTAATTCCTGCTAAAAACTTGCAATTATTGACAGACTTCATTACTGTGCAAGATGTCAAAATCTACCGCTATGAGTTTTGACATCATCAGGATGTCTTGCTAGCTTAAACAAAGGATGAACCCACACCTGCCAGCTCTCCTTCAGTCATGCCATGAGCCTCTAAAATAAATATTGCCACTACCTTGCCACTGTCAAAGGACCTGAAAATGGACTAAAGATAAATGTGCACACTCTATGCGAACTGTGCTTTATCATAAGATGAAATTTTTTTATTCTTTCCAGGGTAAATTTCTTTTCATTAAATCTCCACTCAATCTAATTATAAATCTGTATTCATAAGTAATATTTAACCTCATATGTAATATTTATTGTGATTTCTTGTATTTTTCCATGTGTCTTGGAATCTTAGTTTTAAGATTCCAAGTTTGCTTTCAATTTTTGTTTATTGGAGAGTGACATGTGAGTTTTTCTATTTTTATGCCTAACTTTTACTAAATGCTTTGGCAGTCATGTATATTTTGAATGCTTACCTGTAATTATTTTAGTAGCCCCAAATTAATTTTAAATACTGTGTTTGCGCTTTTGCAAACCACCAAATCTTTTGGCTGGTGACTTTATTTTCATAGTCTTCATTTCTTATATCTCTGAAAGCAGAAACTATAATTGTTTTTGCTTTGTAATTTTATAAGTCACCAGCAGGAAGACAATATTTATCCCTTTCATAAATTACAGGTGAGAGAGACTTTCGCTGCTAAAGTATTTATAGCTTTCATATTTTCGTACTCATGTGCACTCTCCGATAGATTTATTTTGTATTTACTTGTATAGCTTAAAATTTATCAGAGCATGTACTCAGAACTTGTGTCATAAATTTATTTTTTAATTATAATTATTGGTAATTCATTTTCCTTAAATGCTGGGGCAGATGTAACTGATTTTCTAATGATTTACTTGTCTCCTATTGAGACCTTTAATTCTTAGATTAGTTTTCACCAATTGTTTGGTTGGGGATTTGCCAGTCTTAATTGTTTGTTTTCCTTTCATTTTCAATCATATTTTTCGGTTGTTCTTGAGGTAGATCAATCACCTTTATTTTAAATGTAATAATAGGTGCAGCTTCTACTGACAGATGACATTCGTAGTCCGACACCTTTTTCAGACTTCGGAAAGCTCGTCGGCGCTGGTTTCATTGATTTATTTCAAGAATGTATTGTTTAAGTATCTGAAAGTGAAGACCAATGTTTGGGTGAATCTTCTGCTAAATGAAATTGCTTCCTCCCTGTAGAATTCGTTATTAGAGAGTCAGTAAGTCTGCCAGAGCATGGTGTTTAGTCTTTCTGGTACATGCCTGAGATAACCCTATTGATTTTCATGTAAACTTTTTCTTACAAGTTATTTTGCTCTTAAATAAAAGTTTAAATTTGTTTAAACTTAATTTGGCTGACGTTTGTCTTTGTGCTTTGATTTCTCAATTGTCTAAACAATATTTAAGATATCTTGTTTCTCCCTGAGTTTAGTCCAGCGCATTCAGGTTCGCGTATCCTGTCCACCCTTAAAATAAATGTCTAGTGATGTGATGTGATGTGATGTATTATGGCTTCTCCTTAAACAAAGTCAAGAATATCTCAGCAATTATGCCCAGATAAACCTGTTAGCCACTTTCTTTTACATTCCCCACTCTAAATTTACCCATAATCTGCTCTATCCCATTTCCACAACATAATTTTTGTCAACTCTATAACCTTTATATCTAAATCCCCCTTATCTTTTCCCAAACCCAGCATAAAAACCAATAATTCACTTTCTGTATAATCACTCTTTTCATATTTATTTTTCCACAACTTCATTATATGTACCCTTTCTGTTTTCAAACATTTACATTCAATTAACAAATGCCTAATATTTTCAATTCCTTCCTTACATAATTTACAAAATAAATCACCCATATTTTTCCATTTACATGTATATTCTTTTGTAGCTAAAGATTCCGTTCGAGCCTTAAACAATAAACTACTTTCCTTACTATTATCATATATTAACTCACACCTAATATTCTGTTTATTTCTATATATATTTAAACTCTTTTTACTCTCCATACTATTTCTCCATCTCTCTAATTCCCTAGTCTTTATTAATAAATTTATTCTTTTATCCCATTCCTTACTACTATAACACTCAATAATCCTCTTAACACAATCATCCCATCTTTTGTACAAATATACTGATATAAATTCTTTATCCAAATCTTTTGCATACCGCATCACCTTTCTCACCCATCTTGTTACCTTCCCTTTACTCATAACCCAATTGAATACTATTTTAGCTATTCTTTTATTATCCATAAACTGTAATCTACCAAACATTTTTATTTTACTTTTTGCATCTCTCATATGAAAACTTGACCATCCCATTTCTCCTTGAATTGCCTCCCTTGCTGTCCATACATTCTGCATCCAATGCATGTCTTCCTACTTCCCTTTGAGCTTTTTCTAGTGGCGCCCTCATGGTCAGTGTGTGTGAATCAAAGATCTTTTATCTGGTACAATATATATATATATAAAGTTACAAACAATGGAAATCAAAACGTTTATTAAAAAAAGAAATAAAAGTGAGTCATATAATTCAATGAGATAAATGCATTTTTTTTTTTTTAGACATTATTTCTTCCATAGCTGAATCAAAATTAGTGTTACCTGTTTTTAATATTGATTCCAAATTATTATCTGGCAAAAAAGATTTGAAATATACTTCATTTTAGAAAATGTTTTTTTCAAATATGTACTGCTAAATATAAATGATAAAAATTATATTGGCAACCAATTTAAATACTAGAGAAACAATCAATTTAATTGAATGGGATAAAGTTTATAAAATTTTAGGAAAACTTTTAATTTTTTTTGAATACTTTTATGAAATTACAGAATAATTAAGATTATTGGTACTTTGGTATTAATTCTGCTATGTTGGTGACATATTACTCTAAGTTTGCAATGTTTAAGATAACGATGTGTGGATAAACTTAATTGATAAAATTTGTCTGCAGATACTGCTGAGGCATTATTTTAAACATATCACAACCTTAGAATAATATATCATAGCATTTGTAATATGAAAAAAAAAAATGGAGACATATATTAATTATGGAAAAAAGGCAAAAAGACATTAAAAAATCAAATAAACAGGATCTTATGAATTGTGCATTTGTTGGATGACACTGTGTGCTCCCAAAAGCATCCTTTCTCCTTCTTGCATACTGCAGTGCTTTGTGCCATCATAAATTGCATATTCAATCTAAAAAAAAAATAGCAAACTGTAACTTTAAAATAATATTCTAAAAATTATTTTCAAAAGAAAAACAAGTATATATATTTAAAATTTTTAAATGTTTAGCAAAAATAAACAAAAGATAAATATAAAAACATTTAACTTAGAAATGTATTTTTAAATATTTTTTTTAAAAATTACTTACAAATGATAAACTGTAGTGGACTGAATTGTGTAATGTGTTCTAGAATAAAAAGAAAGAGTCTTCTTTATATATTCACCTCCACATTAATTCAGTCAAATATGAATCCAGATGTTGATGTACTACTCTTCTGTGTTTTTTTTCACCATTTGATCAAACCGCATAGCCTTTCAATGTTTTGTGTTTGCTCACAGTTTTGAGGGATGGATAAAGTTAAAGGTGTGATTAACTGAAAAGTGTTCATAACCAACATCTCATAATTCCTCTGTTTTGTAGGCTTTCCAGTAATCTGTGAAAATTATAGACTCCTTCTTTATATTTTTTTTTGATGGTTTGCATGAGAATAATCATAGTTCTGTTTCTAATTTTAATTATAAAATCACTCCTCTGTCTCCCTACAAATTCTATCAAATATCCACTGTTCTGGAAGTACTCTGCCAACTTGGTTTTTATATTTTGTAAAGAGGCTTTAATCAATCTCAATTATTTTTTCCAGACTTCCTATTTACAACCTTCATCTACACACTTCATGTAGGTAGTTGTTCCAATCAACTACAGTTTGGTGGCCACTTTTTTGAGCTGATCATCACACCATTCAACAGATATCAATTGTCATGACCAGCTATATATGAATCATAGTGCAGTTAGTCCTCAAACCATGTTCTCTTATGAATGTCTACTTTTCCAAGGTAATTTGTAGAGTAAAAACTGGCATTGTTTGCCCAAAATATAAATATAATTTTCATATCATTGTCATTGTCACATAATTTTTTTGATGGCAAAAGTTCATAATTCTGGAAGAAATTAATCACTTCATCTTTTGAAACAGGTAATTCCTACATTTTTATACTCATTTTTTAAAAATGACTGGAATTACAAAATTTCTAAAATAGCAAAAGAACACTTTTAATAATCACAGAAAAAAATCTCAGTGAAGTAATCCCAGTATTAACATGAACAACATGACAGCACAAAAGACAGTGATAGCACAAAATCTTGTAGTCAGCACATTTTTCAGGTCATGAGGTACATTCTTAATCATTAACATAGATTAGTCATGCCAGTATTTTGGTAGCCGTGACATTCTTAACTTAAATTTTGAATAAATATTACCGGCTGAAAACATCATGGAGTAATACGCCATAGCAGGACTAATACCAAAGTACCAGATCATTGTATTTAGTTTTGCTAATTTCTATTGTCTGTACACACAATTTTTAAAATTTTTCATAAAAAATATTTATCTTTCCATTATTAAAATTCCATACCTTTAGCTTTAATGTATTTTTTATTTTTTAAAATATAAGTTATTTAACTTTTGGCTTGTTTTTTTTAAAAAAAGTTTTATTTTCTGATTGCCAATTGTACATAATCAAAAAACAACTTTTTGCTTCATTTGTTGATTATAACAAGGCGTTTTTATTCTGAGGAATCACAGGGCATAGCTTGCAAATCTGTTTTATACAATTGAAGTTTGGACATCTGGGTTATAGAATAAAGTCAAGAAACGATAAAGTTCTGCAGAGCCAGCCTGAAGCGGCGCAGTGCAATCACACTATCCTCCCCTCCCCCCCGCATTTACCAAAGTCCTACGCCTGTGCGAAAATCAAAACATAACATGTTTTATTACTTGGCTTCCTTTTTTTTTTGCCAAAGTTCTGTAATTTGAAAGACCTATCACGTTAGAAGCACTGATTGCGGTTGATGTAGATTTTTCAACTGCTTACCATGTATATGCTTAAAAATTTTTGCAGTATAAGTCAAGAATGAGTCTTTTTGTTAGCAATTTTATTTATTGAATCAAAATTTACAAAAAATAAATTGTGGCAATGTGATTAACGGATTCACAATAAAAGATTCGATGAAATAATATATATTTGCATTAAATGCATTTTATTTTAAGTTTCTGAGATATTTATCAAATAGCCCTGCACATTTTGGCTCGGCTGTAGAAGCATCCAGATAGGAAGGTCCCAGGATAGTTTCTGTTGCTCGCAGTTGCAATAAAGCCATGTGTGCATTTTTTTTTCGTTCAATAAAATTGAACAAAATAATCATAAATAAGAAATTATTTATACATTATAAGCATTTATTCGTGCAATTTTATTTTGAGGTAAACAAAATAAAATACACATAGTGCAAAAAATTATATTTTAATTTATTGAATATTTTTTTAGCGAATTCTTTTTCAACATAAATGAAAATTTTATCGAAATATTCTTGACTTGATTTATAATAATTGTAAAGCAATATATTTATATCTGCAAATAAGATATTTTTTAAAAAAAGTAGAAGTATTTTTATCAAGGGTAACCCCCTCCCCCCCACATGAAAACTTTGTTCGGGGATGGGGCCGCTTTTTCTTGGGCCGGCTCTGAGATTCTATCTATACCTTCAACCTTGGAAAGACATTCTGTTACTCTTAATTTTATTCTCTCTTCAATCAGTAATCATTTAAAAAAATTTCAGTGTCTTATTTTTATCATTTAATATATACAGTATATGAGCACAGACTTTCACACGACCTACCACCCTCCACTCTATCTCATAACACTGCTACACTTGAACACATATATGTCGAAAAGATAAATAATCACTTATTACAGGCATTTCATGCTAAAACAGAAATCATCAGTTGGTCCAGATTATTATTTAAGTATTTCTAAATCTTCAATAAAGGTGATTTGCATAGGTGCGCGCGCGATTGTATTAAATATAAATTTTTTTAAAAAAAAAAACGTAATGGCAATGAAGGAAGGGATAATGAAGAAAAATTTTCTCATTGTCAATCATTCCTCAACATTAAATTACTGCTTATGTTTTATTTATTTTTTCTAAATGCATATATAAATTCTCAAGTCAAAACCTTCAGAATTAAAATATCAAACCTTGCTTCAGTAGATCCAATAGCGATGAGCTCATTAAAATTTGAGGAACATTAAAATTGAGATGTAAAATAAGTTATATTAAGAGGATGGCAAGCAATAATGGACTTTCGTGCCGATGATGATTGAAAAATAATCGTAGTCTTCAGCAGAACCTGTTAACATACACATATATTTCATAGAATGCTGACTGAAAAAAATTTATTGGAGAGTAGCAAAATATGGACGCATTTCACTATCTTTTTAATATTTACACAAGTGAATTACTGCAATTAATGAAGTAGTTTTTATCTAAAAATTTAGCAAGGCGTTTTAAAAAAACATAAATATATTACAAATATATATTATTGTAAAGACTACGAACTTCATTCAAAACTCATAAGCTTGTCTAAAAATTGAAAAGCACTTTTCATTATAAAAAACAATAAAAACATTAATTTCTTACACAATATAAGCATATTTCATATAATGAATATATTATCATTAGGGTCTGAATATTTGAACACCATATAATCGTGTTAAAATAACAATTTAACTTTATATTAATTAAAAAAACTTGATTTATTAATTTTATGATGTTAAATTTATAAATATATAAATTTATAGAATCAAAACCAGCTTCATAAGAGAAAATCAAAATTTTCTTACATGATTACACAATCTAGAAAAAATGATTAATAATTAGACAATTAATTTCTGCATTTATAAACACAAATATAGTACAAATATAATCAAATGGTTTATTGTTCAGGAGTTCATAAGAATTTGAGCACTTGAAGTGCCAGAACTGGACTACGATTCATGGGCCTTGAGTTCCAAAGTTTGCAGCTAATTCTATAAAAGAGAGATAATTTTTATTCTATTTATAATCTTTACATTTACTGTAAAGCGGTATAAAGATTTCAAATAGGATAGAAAATCATCTCTACTTTTCACAATCTCAACATTATGAAGCTGGATTATATACAGAATTCAATATAATTGTGTGCGTTCATAAAAATTACACTGTAAAATAAAGAGAGCAGCAAAATATCTGTTATTACACAAAGCTAAATTGCTAATTTAATATGATTAAAGGTTTTCAAATCTCCATATATCTGACCAAGATACTTTTATTATCTGAAATATAATTATGAGATAAAACATAAGTAAATTGAATCTATTAATATATATGGACATGATTTTTTTCTCTAAAATTTATAGAAACTAACCATGTCTAAAAGTCTTCTTCATGATTTATCAAATTAATCTAATTGTCAGAATGCTGCTTTAGAAATATTTGTTTAAAGAACACATATCACATATGAACTAAAATGTGTTAAACATTTAGAAAGATAGTTTTGAGAAAATTTGCTGAAGCACAGATTAGATTAAATCATTATTTAAAGCTAGATCAACTTTAAAAACTTCTTGTTTAAATCTATCTTTTAATATTAATGATAGTCAAGCATTTTTGCAATTAACAATATCAACAATAAAACTTTTTTCCTGCATTCTCTTAACTTTATTAGGTAAATCAGCAAAATAAATGTCAATATGGTGATAGATTGACATTAAGATATTTGGTAATACAGCATCGATTGATTATTATTATTATTATTATTTTGTAATGTTTTTTTTTTTTTGGACCGTATTTTTTTTTTTTTAAATAAGTAAATTTATTTTTTAATTTTTTATTTTTTTTTAATACGTTTTTTAAAACCTTTTTTTTTTTGGATTTCGGTCTTTTTTTTTTTTTAAGTAACTTTTTTTTTTTTTTGGCTTTTTTAAACAACTTTTATATATTACTTTTTGGGGGGGTTCATTTAACGTGTTTTTATTCATAAAAACAACAATTACATCAAAAATTAATTTACATATATTTTGAAAAATTAATGATGGGTCTTTACATCTTTTTGATGTCTTTTAAAAACAAACAAGAACAAAAAAATCAATAATTTTGTAACTACAGTAAATGCATTTCATCTAAGATGGCACAGAACATGTCTTGATTTTTTTTCTGACGTCTCCATAGAAATTCGGCTATATAATTATCGACATCTTCTCTTCTTGTGCCTCATGTTCTCTTGTTTCGCCACTTGAGACAGCCCCAAAGACGTTCAATGTTCTGGGTATGCAAGCCAGTGTCAGGGTTCACAAAATTATATTTGTGATTTACTGTCGAGTGGTGATGTCTGGAAGCCTCCAATGCACAAGTTGTGTATCCTTTCCAGCAATCAGAATAGATTGTAGAACCAGGCATGATGTTCTCACGGATGGACTGTGTAAGGATGTTGGCAGATTGGGAGACTACACGCACTACAAAACAATCACTTGTCTCATGACACACACCCCCGAAAATCCACTGTTGTGGAAGGATTCTGCCCTGGTTGTTTTTCCACTGACTGAACAGAGTCTCATCCACTTCCACTGTCATACCGGGACCACCGATTCGGTGACCAGAGACAAGGCTTTCTCGACGCAGCTCTCTAATAGCTATGGTCACATGCCTTACTGCATTCTCACACATTTGTAATTCAATTGCCATCTGCTTTACTGTGAGCTCATCCCAGCTCCAGTAATAGATTAGCCACAATGCTTTCAAAAAAGGCATTCGCCAGCCCTCAAACCACATTCCATGATGAATGGAATACCTTCATCAACATTGCCACCGTGATTCACATTCCATTTGACAGGGTCTACTATGCCTTACTTTCATCAAACTACCACAAAAGCAGTTCTTCTGGGTGAGGAGAATATTTCTCTATTGAAGAAAGACCACCGTATCTGCTTTTGTAGTAGGCAAATCTACAAATCGAAAGGCCAGATGATCGTCTGCCATTGAAATGTTTTGATCTCGAAAAAGTCTCAGAAAGTGCGTGACTTGATTGTGAACTTTGCCGAATTTTGACTAAAACTCGTCATTTCCTGAATTACGACCCCTGACAACGAAACCAGGGGTGTTTGAAAAATAGTTACAATTTTTATGAACAGAAATAAAAAAAATACATCGAAGCCAAAAAAAAATAATAATACGTTCTAATATAGTTTTCGTCATTCAAAATATAGAAATCTTCACATCATATAGAGTAATGTCTATAGAGAGTCTTGCATACTTGTCGCTAATAATGTTCAACATACTAGAGATGTTGGGGTAAGGGTGCACTTTCAACATCTTAGTGGTTGAACAGTTTACTGGCCATAAGATCTATGAGTGGCCTTGTAAACAGCATATTTATGTTCTTTAGCATAGCAACAGCACCATCTTATGGTGTGGATCAATCGATGCTGTATTACCAGATATTTTTATGAACTTGCTTTTTTTTTTTAATTTGTTTACTTGATTCTTTACTAAGTTATGAATTACTTATCTCTTATTTTAATGTCTACATTTATAATGTTTGACAGGATATGTAAAGATTGCAAATAGTGTAGAAATTAATTCTCTTGTTTAGTATGGGCTGCAAACTCTGTCACTTTCAGCTTTCAAAGTTTTTGTGAAGTCTTGAACAATAAACTATTTAATTATCTGTATAGTATTTATGTTTAGCATTAATTTTTGGATATACTATTTAATTGTAGTTATGTGTTTGTAAAATTCACATTGCAAATAAAGTATTTACTGATCAAATGTTCAGTATACCTGATGATCATATGTCTACTATCAAAAACATAATAATGCAATATAAAAAACTGGAATCTTTAAAAAAAACAGAGATGGGGAAAATATTACTCACAAGATTATTTAATGCAGTTAATATGGATATTTATTGTTTCTAAACTTTCTAGTTAACAACAACTGCCATAATTAATTAGCTGGATTAGTTATGGATTACCTAAAAATAATCTAACTTTGCTTTAACATTCTCAGCTACTTGAAAAGATTTAGTAACATTCATAAAAAAAACTTCTAAATATCAAAATGCAAGACTAAAATACATTATAAAAAAAGTGGAAGCCTTCACTCAAAAAATCTATACACAATATATTATTTCCAAAATCCTTTTAGTAGTAGATATTTCTTTTGACTTCCTTACTGGTTGTTGGATTATAATTCAACATTTTATTTTAATAGTAAATTATTCCATATTATAATTCAATAAACACCTACTTGATTTATAAGAAATATATGTTAACAAATGAAAAACATCCATAAAATAATATTTCAATTTTAAAAATATAGAAAAAAAAAGTAATAAATTGAAATATTAATCAGAACAACTTTTATTCTTATTAGATGAATAACACTTTGCCAATAAAAAAAAATTAGTCAATGAAATATTTGTTAATTGAACTTCATTTCTAAAACCCAAACAAATTATTTTTAGGCCATCATAAATCAATTAAATTCTGTTCTAAAATTTATAATTTCATTTATAATTACTAAAATATAACAAATGTTGGTACTACAATGTTTATAAAAATGTGACTGATGGCAATTTTGTTTTTACCATAACAAATGATTTTCTTGACTTGTTTTTTTTTAAACAAATTTATATTTAAATAAAATCTAAATGTAATCATAAATATTTATGTTTTTAATTAAATACTGTACAAATAATTTGTAAAAATAATTATAAATATTTAAATAAACTATGAAAATATAATTTTTTTGTAAAATAATAAAACATGAATGACTTTGTAAGTACTTTCAAAGTTCAAAAACAAAAATATATACCACTGAGCAGATTTACAGATTGTTTGTATTAGTTTTTCTGCAAAATATTGATATCTACAGGTTTTTTAAACTAATAATATATATTTTAGTTTCAGCAACATAATTGGCAAATAGTTCTATCAATAGCACCAGGAGAATGAAGGAAAGCCAAGGTTATCACCAACACCATCTTTATATTAAAAACTTTGTTTGTATTTAACCAAGGATTAATTAATAAATAAAAATTTCCATGAAATATAATTTAATTTTAAAAAGAGGATTGTTTTTTTCTTTTTATGCAGTATAGACACCCCATATTCTTTTGAAGTAAATTGGTCATTTTGCTTTTAAAGATAAACTAATAGAACAAAATCTAATTTAAAAAAAAATCATGAATTATATAAACAATTACTGCCATTTTATCTACTATTCTTTGATTATTTTTTGTACATCTTAAAATAAATTGCAAAGCATGATGAAAATCAGTACTGAATAATCAAAATAAATGAACCATTAAAACATTACTTGTAACAAAAGGAAAAGATCTTAACTTTTTCCTCTAACTGTTATTCTTAACTTTTTATTTCCACAATTGAATTTTTTGTAAATTTTTTAACTGCTTACATTATTAAAATATTTTTTTTTTTTGTCTTTTGCATGAGAAATATGTTTTAAAAAATACCATCACATCTCACATTTATTTCCATTCATAATGTGAAATCTTATTTTCTTTGGAAAAAAACACAGTTAAATGGGCTTGCCTAATAATAAATTATTAATCTTTTTTTTATTTTTAAAACTTTTTTTTTTTTTACATAAATCAAGAAAAATACAATTTACAGCATCTTTTTTTTTTTTTAGAAATATTAAGCATTACAAAAGAGGATGGTTATTGCATTCATCATTAAGAAAATCAGACTGTTTGTCACTATTCTTAAATGCTCTTTACATTTGATTGAAAGAAAAGATCAAGTGAATGGTGAAAACTATTGTAATTGTGAATCATGAAAAGAAAGCCTCTATGCACTGAAGCTCTATATTGACATGCATAACTTACATTCAAAACAAGGGTTAGAAAATAAATTAATGAAGAATGCAATTATTAGACTGAAATAGAGTTGGGCTGGACATATTGTTAGAAGATATGATAATAGATAATTAGTTGAAATCTTAAACTGGATTTCAAGAGATTGTAAAAAAACTAAAAAGAGACTATATGTGAGATGGATGGATGAAATAAGGAAGTGTTCTGGAGTGATATGGAAAAGGAGAGGCTAGAGATTGAGAAGATGGATTGAACTTGGAGAGATCTTCATCTTGCAGTGGGTCAATAATGGTTGAAAATGATGATGATATAATATCTGATAATTGTATATCAATAAAATAGAGTCCAAATTTTTGAGGAATTGTGTAAATAATTTGGTTTATTACAAAATGAAAACAAATTAGGCTAATCTATTTTTATCATGCCTCATTGTAAATTGTGGTAATTCTACAAAATAAAATCCTTCTTACCTGTCCACAATCATTTGTGAAAAACTCATAAAATTAATTGTCCAAAAAGTTTAAATATGAATTGTTGCCTAGATAAATTATTTTGATTATTTAGCTTATCAATTAATTCAATGCCAAATTCTATCAACTATACTTTAGTTAAACATTATATTTTACTGCTTAAAAAATGTGCAACCTATTGTTATATATATTTTCCATCTTCAACGAGATGGTAGAAAATAATTAATCATTGTCTTGGTAATATCTAAAATCTCTCTCTAATACCAGATAAAAGGCATATCCAATGATAGCAGAACAGTTCTAAATTTTTTAAGATTTTGGAAGTTTTAAAATGTTTAGATGAAAACAGTCACAAAAGGAAAATATTAAAAAGTATGCAAACAATATTGCAAATGAGACAGTTAGAATTGTAATATATTGATCCTGATAAATGGAATTTTGTTAAAATTTAATAAATTAAATCAAGCCCTGTAAAATAAAAAAAATATTAACAATATGTAAATCTACATGGGTCACTTGCTGACTAAGTCTGTACACTTTGAACAATGTATGTAAAAATTTGATGCTGCCTGCATCAAGAGTAAATTGTTCATATGTTGATTATGATATACTTCAAACATGCAGAAAAGTGATTCTTTTTTTTTTTCAATTGCGTCAGAAGTAAATCTGAATGCCAAAGATAAATTTTGCATCACATCAATTGTTAACAAGTTAGAAACAAAGATGAGAAGATAACATTAAAAAAAAATATCAACCATTTCCCTTTATGTATTTGATGAATCAAATAATATAACTTCTTTTACTGAAACGAAAAAATATTTTCAGTGTTTTTAAATGTTAATTGTTGCTTACTCAGAGAATTTAAATTTCTTTATTAGTGGTTTTATATACAAAATAAATTTTAATACTTTTAAAATTGTTTAAACCAGATATAATTGTGCTAATTTTTATAAAATATTTTCAAAAGACAAACTTGAGTGTGCATTTTCAAACGTAGGTATTGTCTTACATATATTTTTAATATTAACGTTTACAAATTATTTAGTTAAACGTTGCTTTTTTTTTTAAAATTTAAAGCATAATAGAAATTCAGAGAGAATAGCTATATGGTATAGATATAGATAGGCTGGTCACCTCATCTCTATTAAGTATTGAAGCAGATTTGTTATGTCAAATTATTTTATTGTGGACTTGATCAAAGACTGAATTGTAAAAAATAGGAAAAATCTTTTTAAATGAAAGAAGTATTTTTAAAATTGAAAACCCAGATTACAATTTTAATAAAAATAATATCAGATATTATTTTCAATAAACTTTTGCATTTATATGCCTTATGAACAGTTTTATTTAGAAATCCAATTTTAAAAGAGTGATTAAATTTTGCATCTTTTCTCTGTCGTTATTACTTACTATTAATTGGTGTTAAATAAAAACAGTTTATATTATGGTATAATTGTATATTTTATTGCAAAACATGGCCTAAACAGGGGTCCCCAATCTTTTTGCACTTAAGAGCACATTCTATAATACCGGCCACGTGGCGGGCACCATTTATTTTTTTCAACCAGATGGCGGACACTATTTATTTTTTAAATGTAAATTTATAGTTGGATATTGTTAATAATACACATAATGTACAAAAAAATGATTTATTTCAAAATTAAAATTTTAACATATAATTAACGTTTATATTTTTACGCTGTAAAAGTATAGTACGTCCTACAATTTGATTACAATATAATACAATAATTTATAAGAAATTTTAAAAATTAAATTTATTTGTATCAGATAAATAATTTTTTATCATGTTCGGATAGCGGCGGGCATAGGGTTGGGAACCCCTGGCCTAAAACATCTCTCGTCAAGTGTATTTAAACATAAATTACAGATATGGATATAATTACAAGAAAATATTCTCTTTTTTTAACAATAAAACATCACATAAGTTTAATAAGCTAAAGATTCGTTTTGTCTATTTGAAAACCAAATAGTGACTTAACATTAAAAAGTTTCTTTAAATATAAAAAATGCTTGTGAAGTCTATCAATAAATATTTTATAGATATTCTTTATGTTTAATCCCAAATTTAGTATTTTTATTTTAGTAAGGCAACATTCAGACCCTGATTTAACAGCTCAGTGAATTAGAATTTCTAACATGTTTTTCTATGTATTTAATCATATTGCCAAATTTACAAAAAAAGGATGTTAAACCTCTCACCATTATATCTCTCCCCAAAAATCTGGAAATTCATCACATGACCAACAATACATCACATGATTTTTTTGGATCTACTGCATCTCCTCTAGCAACCTTTTTTTTACTTTTTTTTTTTTTTTCAATCTAAGCTTGCATAATTATATAGATCCAAATCGGTTCAGTTTCTACACATTATGGACATATAACTTTAGACATTTGCATTCTTTGGCCAGAATTGATATAAATCCAATAATATATCATATGACAAATATATATCACACGATCTTAGCTTTTAAATTGCTGTTGACTAGCAAATTCTTTTATTCTCCTTACTTTTATGCTATCCAGTGTAGGCTTTAGTAATTAATAAATGCCAGATATCCTATCCAAATATTCCCAAATTTGATTAACTTTTGGATTTTTTGAACCTTGTTTTTGTTATACTATTAAACTACCAACCCAAATTGAAAACACTTTTTTTTTCAATCCAAGCTTATTTGCTTATAAAAGTAAATACGTTTTGTTTGATAGCTTGATAGTACAAAAAAAAAGGTAATTATATCCAAAATATCCAAATACCCAGTTCAAAAAAATCCAAAACGCTTATCATTGATGAAAAATAGAAGCTAGAAATTAATCTGGGAATATTTGAATAAGATAGCACTGAATAAGGATTAAGAAAGCACAACCATCTGGTAAACTATTTATTACTAAAGCTTACACTTGAAGGCATAAAAGTAGAGAGAATAAAATAATTTGATAATAAATATTAGAATTCTGAATTTTTTTTAAAAATGATGGTATTTATGACTATTTAACTAATATATATATATAACAAATAACAAAGGCAGCTAAAATATTTTTTGCATGTTTTATTGCATACTTTTTTTTTATCTCAAGTTTTTAAAAAATACCTTAAAAATTTTTTTATCTGATATTTAACACAAAAATGATGGATATATTTTTTCTTTCTTTTTTCTTTTTGCCATATGCCCAGTTTATTTATTTTTCTTTGCATTTACTATAACAAGCAGTTTAGTTTTATCGTTGTTTTTTTTTTTCATTGTTATTAACAATTTATGTTTTACTCCTGTGTTCATACTTCTATTTTGTATCTAAATGATGTAAAGACATTATTAAAGTTTATAATGCAGCTCTAAAATTTAGATATTAGAATAAATTCTGATAAGAGAATAATAAATTACTACGACAATGATTTAATATTATTATTTGGTCATGGTAATCTGATGCGTACTTGCTTCAACTGCTTTTGGCAAAGAACTTAAATTATATATATATAAAATAGTATTCAATACTTCTATTTTTTTTAACTGCAAATTTTTTTAATTTGTATAATTTAAATACTATATTAATAACCAGTTTTTGATCGCTATATTGTTGAGTGATATTAGAACACCGAAATAGTGAATTATGCTCAAGTTTAAAAACTAATTTCTTAAATTAATCGTATAATATATTGTATCTATATTTAATGATAAAGGCAAAAAAATCATTTCCATATCAAAGCATATGCGTACTTGTAAATATATTTGAAATAAAACAATATAACGTTTTATAGAGAAAAAACAAAGACTGTAAAGTCTTTACAAATAATTTAAATAATGCGTTACGTAACCTGAATTTTAGATTTGGTAACACGAAAAGTACAAGAAGAAAATAAAATAAATATTGTTTGAAGAAATCAGATGAAAAATGGAAATATATATATTCTTTGATTTTGTTTATATTAATAATACCTCAATTATTATTTTTTCTCTGAGATTATGTTTCGTTAAAAGCAATAATTCTTTTTTGAAATGACATGCCAAGTCTTTTATTATAAGCCCCTTAAGACTAACGTTTAACTTTTATCTCATTAGACTTTCACTTTCAACTTTTTGTTTTTCTGTTGCCATATGTAGGTGAGAAATATCGAATAATAGTATATCGCTCGTGTGGTCTTTGGCAATGATTGATTCATTTAAACCCTCCTCTTCAGCGTGAAACGCTGTCGTCAAAACAAAACATACTAGACCGCTTTCATCTAACCCACGGAGCGCACCCTTCACTTACGTAGGCATGAAATTGGGGTGGGTCAGTTAAACAACTGAACCAAACAATTTATCTTGACAAAATTTTACGAGCTTAATACACCATAATCTACGTTTTAACAAAGTGTAATTCAATTGTTGAAGTTAGATTTTTCTAAGTTGTGTAAATTCAATAACTTTTTATATTTATAAATGGATTATTAAATTGATATTAAAAAGCGAAGAAGTAAAAAAACTGTAAAATTAAAATTTTAGATTTAATAAACAAAGGGAATATGAGCAATTAATAATTAATCGATTATTTCAATTTTTTGTAATTTTTTTTTCATTACTCATTTAAAATGTAATTTCATTACATTTAATTAATAACTGTAATATTTATAACTACTCGTATCTTAGTTTAAAAATCGTGAGATAGGAATATGTATATTAAGTTTTTGACGTGATCATCGATAGCAGTTTGTTGTGACTTCTGATCTTCTTAACACAATATGTTCTATCATATTAAATTTTGCAACCACTTCATACATTTTAATGAACCTTTTACATCATTAAGATGCATAATTGATAGCAACATTTGAATATTAGTAAAAAAATGAAAATAAAAGAAATTATTCATACTCAATTATTATTGTACAAAACAATTAATATTTTAATTTTAAAACTTTACGTAAATAGCCATCTCTTTTATTCAAATAATTAGTATTTTACACTATTTCAATTATTTGTTTACATATAAAGACTTTGTAATGGTCATAATATTTTTTATAAATAATCACACATGGATGGATGTGTATTATATGTCAATCTTTAAATAGCTTGATGCAGGCAAGGGCCTTTCCTGCAGCTTTGGATAAAGAAATAGTGAGGGAGAAGACATTATCCACAGGTTTTCCAATTGCTTTGTGGTGATGATTTTAGCATTTTTTCCATTCTTTTATTGACTAGCTAAGAATAGTTAAATATTCAATTACAA
Organism: Epiperipatus broadwayi; assembly: GCA_028023455.1. NCBI lineage: Eukaryota > Metazoa > Onychophora > Udeonychophora > Euonychophora > Peripatidae > Epiperipatus > Epiperipatus broadwayi. The sequence goes on from JAQFVV010000115.1 coordinate 4,093,488, forward strand.
CCAATATAAAGACTGTGTTGGATATGAGTAAGCTACCAAGGATAAGAATTAAAGCTGATTAGGATTTGAATAATAATTCTAAAATAATGATGATGGCAACAGATGTACCACAAAGTCTTTCAATTCTATGTAGCTGTTATATCCTCAAGTATGACTGTGCGGTCAGCAAATAACTATATACAATAAGACTCACTAGCTTTTACATAGTCTGAATAGTGAATAGTCTGCAAGATTCTATCTCTACAGTTCACTAATGTTCAATTCCCATGCTGTTCTCTTGCAATGGATGCTCTGCAACAAATGGCTCTGCAATGGATGCTCTCCAATGAATGGTCTGCAACAAATGCTCTGCAACGGATGCTCTGCAACCTATGCTCTCCAACAAGCGGTCTGCAATGAATGCTCTGCAAATGGATGCTCTCCAATGAATGGTCTGCAATGAATGCTCTCAATATCTCCACTGCGGTCTCCCCATCTCTGTGGACTTTTCAGCTACACCCGTGGACTACATTTCCACTGGGCACTGGTCATTAACTGCAAGCACTGATGCAAGATATCTCTACTGTAGTTGTACTCAAATCACTGCCTACTCAGATACTGCCCTGCATAGTTCTTACCCAGTCTTCTTATTGCTTTCTGATAACTGCAACAATTAATACACCATCCAATAAGGTATCATCTCTTATCTAGAAATATTTGCAATCAGCAAATATCTCTTGGAATTGTCGATCGCCATTACGTCAATGCCTTAATTAAATTCCACAGTTATTAGCGCACGATCTAAAAACAACCTCTCGAATACATTCTAGTTTTTCTGGAGTGCACAAACATGTCTGCCATTTTTACAAAATACTACAGTAGCTATATGTGTATATATAAATGTTTGTTTTAGTGATGTTTAATTTTTGAGTTGTAATAAATTAGCTTCTTATCACCATTCATTAATAATCATTCATAAACAGTACTGTATAGGTATTCATAAATATGAAAAGACAAAAAATAAAAAGTTATAAAAAGAATAAATGATATTTCTAATCCAAAATTCAACACAATAAAATCTAAAGAATAGCGGGGAAAACCCCAGAAAACATTTAGTTCAGCTTTAACGGATTTAAATTTTACATTAAAATTAAAATTTAATTCTACTTAGTATATAAAGCAAAAAGTTAGGTTATGAGGCCATTTTTAATCCAAAATTCATGATAAAAATCTGTAGTCTAAAGAAAAACAGAAAATATCTGGTTCGCTGTTATAGCTATAAAAAAGCAAATAGCTAAGATAAACAGGATATATAATTTATAGAGATTAGAAAAAAAATAATTAAGTTAATGTGGAAGAATAAAATGAGAAAAAAATATCACTAAGGAGAAAAGGCTATGGTGATTAAATTGATTGTTTTAGAGCATAGTAAAAATTGAATGTTTATAGACAATATGGATGGTGGATTAATAAATAATAATTGATTTTTTATAGTTTGAAAAGCATAGAGAAAAATAAACAAATAATTATTTATTTCTGGCTTGCATTAAAATATCTAGTGATAAAATAAATACTTTCCTGTTGAGCAAAAATTATTTGTTTTCCTCCTGATTCAGTTTGGGCATTTGAGATGTAATTACTGTGATATAAAAATAATTATATCAGCAGTAATCTAATTACTCTCATAGTGAATAAATTTCAGATAATTATCTATCAAAAAAAATGAAAAGATTATTAGACTATACTATAAATTATAGCAGTCTTATCAAAGCACTATACAAAAACACAATATGACTTTGCCATTCTTCTATAAAACAAAAACTGCTGTATTTCATATTTGAAAAATATGACATCATTAAAGCAAGAATCTTGATTTATAAATCTATATTAGCAACAATAATGGTAAATTTAACTAAAGATGGTATCAAGCTAATTAATAATTACTTATTTCATCTATGACTACCAAAATGGAAGGCAAAATTTTATTTACATATTGTAATAAGTAAATATTTTTATGGAGTTAGAAATAAATTACTAAAGAAAATAGAATTCACATCAGTAATGCTTGGATGTTTACTGGTTTTTAAAGCTATTTTATTATTTTTATATACATGTTTATTCAACTTTTCTCCAACAATTTTGTGAATAAAATATATACAACTTTTAAGATATTGTAAAAGAAACACATGAGAAATCGAACTGCCTCTATTTCAAATATTTATATACAGTATAAACTTTTTGATGCTAGTCAGCTGATAAAAATCCTCAATTATCATATATTTAAAATGCATAATAAATATTAAAATATCTTAAATTATGCACATCCATCCATTCGATCACCAACACTCACACGCATATATATAATAAAATAAATTATAAAGATAGTAACATATTTATAAAAACTATAATTGACTACAGAAGTACTTCCAATTAATTTCTTAATATGCATATATTGTAATATAATAAACCAGACTTATGCCACTTAATTTACATTCAAATGAATGGATAGCTGAAAGAGCTTGAAAGTCTGAGTTCAAATTCCCTATATTCCATTTAAATTTCAAGCATATGAATTATGCTAGTATTTGAAAATTATTGGAATAATTGCTGAATGAGGCCGGGTTCCAAAACGGATACCACTGATCTAAATATAAAAGACAAATGATATTCTATTTATCTAATAAATTAAGCTCTTAACTAAATAAACAATGATGTAATTCATAATATCAATCAGATTTCATCAGTCCTTTGGAATCAATAAATAATACCGACATAATCACTAGTGGATGTGATAAATAAAAATTAAGAAAAGAGAAAAAGAGTGAATGCCTTATTGGGTAGCTGATCATGAGGATATAATTCTGATTCCTTCAGGATTAGATCGTGAATGAAATTTAACACCTCCACACTTTACTATTAATTATAAACTCATTTTTTCTCTTAATAAATAAAAACAAAACAGTAATGTGAATGTTTAAATGTAATATTAGTCATTTACTACCATTAAAATTTCACATACAAAATATTTCAAATGTATATAAATAAAAATAATAATTATGTTACTTCTGCCAGGAACCAGCAGCTAAAATTATTAATCTACTCTTGACACATCTCATCAGTGAGCGGTGTTAACTAAAATTATGATTGTGAAATTAAATGTTTGAATCAAAAAAACCAAAAAGTACTATTATAACAGAAGCATATAATAAAAAGAAAAAAAACAACAACAGATATTTATTTTCAAATACGAACTTCTTTAATAATTTATTAATTCAATTAATTAAAAAAACAAATAAAGATGATTCCATAACTATGATTTCCGGGAATGAACTTAGATAATAATATTGTTTTAATTTTAAATAACAGAAAATAGAGTCAATAATAAATTGTAATCTAGTAAAACTTATTTTGTTTCATGGCATGAATAATGAATTTACAGCTTGCACACATATGTAAATTATTAGTCTAAAGAAATATTAAGTTAAACATTAGAATCTCATATACACACACATATAATCCAACATTTAACTCTTGCCCTCATTCTTTCTTTCTTTTTTTTTTCTTTTTTATAAAAAAAAAAAACTATAAAATTACAAAAAATAATAATAATTCTGCTAGTGCTTTGCATTGTCACTTTCTATAATATTGCAAACACAAAAGTGTCTATTTGAATAAAAAATTGTAAATATTGAAAAGCTATTTTCACAGCTTTTTTTTCTTGTAATTTACGCTGAAGTATTTTTATTCTAGTACATGTTAATATAAGCATTTTTGGACTGTGGTATATTATTGGTTTGATCATTTTATTTCAAGCAGGAGAGATTGACATTTTTTAAAGTAAATCTAGTAGTAAATTAGTTTAATTCTCTTGGCATTCTTTCCTTCCATACAAGTGTTACTGTGCAGTTCATATTCAAGTTTTGCATTTGCATTCCATTTTTATAGATTTATTTTTAGTAAATTTACTTTTAAAAAAGACAATTTTTATAGTGACTTGTTTTCTAGGATAAAAGTAGACTTTCTTTTCCCTGAAAATAAAGTTTGTTATAAATCCTTTTCAAAATTATCACTGCATTTTCAATAATATTAGTAGTAAAACAGTATAACTATCAGATTTCAAAATCAAATGTTTTAAAATAAAAGCTTATGCAAATTTATGATATTTTTTTGTCAACAAAAATAACATTACTGACATTAACAAATTGTAATCCTTGATTCTTCAACTAATTATGTGGGTAAGATTTGAAAGTAGACTTTTTTTTAGTATTTCAAGGTAATGGAAAAATAAATGTTTAAATAAAAAAAAATATTTTATATAAATAATGTGGCTTTTTTTAATGAGACTATTAAAAAACGATAGGACCAATACTATTGTTTCTGTTTACTTTTGATAAAATATTTGAAAATCTATAAATATATCAAAAATTGGGTATCGATGTACAAATAACTTTCCAATCTCCTCTCCCACAACACATACACAGCAAAGATATCCATGTTGTTAGGTAGCAAAAGATTAGAAAGTGTGAGCTATAGATTAGAAAATTAAAAAATAGTTAGTAGTTATTGTTTAATTAGCAATTATTTAATCAATTTGAGCTATAAGTAAGTCAGTAAATTTAGTATATATGCATGCTTAATTTGTATCTATCCTTAAATAAATTTTTGTTTCTTCTCTTTAATAAAAATTTATACCATCAATTTGGCAGGGTGAAACTTATTACAGTATATAGATATATACTTTTGTTTCCACTTCATTGTTATTTGAAATAACTTTGCATACATATGTGAGAAGAATAGCACACTTCATCAGAAAAATTAACCTACATATGCAAAGTTATATATATATATATATTGTAATGGAATGTCAATATATGAGAAGAAAATGATGCTCCAAACGTTATATGACAAATGTAATGGAATATATGTAATCTAAATGATCTCAAACGAAAATACACATATGAAGAAAGAAGGCCTCAAATGTTGATGCCAAAATGTAATGGAATGCCTATCCACAATTGAAATGGCCCCAATCATTGGGAAAGCCAAATGTAATAGAACGTATTTATCATCCAATTGAAATAATATAAACATAGCACATCATACACATAAAGAAAGATCTTAACAATCTAAATGAATCCAATTGTTGAGAAAACCAAATATAATAGATTGTATAATTTAAATAAAGAAAGATAAAATTATCCCAATTATATTTAAATAAATTGTTTATATGCCCTTCCAACTAGCTATACATGAAATAAATCCAAAATCATACAGAGCAATAATAAGACCTATCATTATAATTTATTCTCAGTGTTAACATGGCTAACTAACAAAATATATAGTAGAAACAAAGGGAATTTTATTGAATCTAATATACACATCAAATAAGTAAAGTTATGTATATCTAAACATATCAATGAACATTGACTTCTATAAGTGACCTAAAGACTAAATAATAATTGAAATACAAAATTATTCTCTCTTAAGTTGTGAATTCAATAAACTTCATAATGACTTTGGCACTAAAAAAAAATAAGAATAAAATATTAATACTCTTCCAAATAAAATACAAGGCATTATTTATAAAACAAATAGTACATCATTTATTTCTATATCATGATTTGATTTTTAAGTAGTATCACTGTTTTAAATAGTTTTTAAATACAAACCAAATAAAAAAAAACATATATACTTGCAATAAGTATATATATTAAATAGACAAAGACATATTTGTGCTCAATATGTATACATTAATAGGAACACAAATCAATATTTATATTTTCCAAATATTCCAATTTAAAAAAAAAATAAAATAAAATGAAAGTATATTATATACAGCAAATATATGAATTGTTGTTTGTGTTTGCATAAGAGTTATTATATGAAGTAAAAAAAAATGAAAATAGATAAATAAATAAGTGAATAATTGACTGGGAAAATATTGTAAATTAATAAAATAGATAATAGATAATAAATATGCTCTCAAAGCTAGGTTAATTGACTAAATATCATTAAATCAAAAAAAATCATCAAAATTTATTCCACTACATTATAAAAGGTTTATATTGTGCTAGGCATTATCAAATGGCCTTGCTCAAAATCTGCTGTAAAGAATATTACAGCAGATACATATATAGATTTGCACATATTAGGCACAACAAATATATAAATGCACTATATTAATAATGGAAGTTGGATCTGAACAATTAGAATACCCACACACACATCAATCTAAAGCAAACATTTAATGGTCACAAAAATATTGTACACGTATAATAAACTCATGTATTTTTTTTATTTTTCATTTTTGTACATTTTATGATATGTTATTTTATGTATTTTGCTTTTTTCTGAAAAATTCAAATAGAGAAAAGCAAATTTATTAAACAAATGGATCAAATGTTGGAACATATTAGTAAAGTAAATAATGCATACTTGTATATATTTTTTTTATTATATATTTTTTTAATTACTTTTCTAAAAGCTAATTTTATTCTGTAAACTAAGAATGTTAATTGCTGTTGCAAAAATCTGATCAAAAGCAAAATGTTTGATAATGTGATAATTAAACTGTTATCTTTTTAAAAATTCTTTTGAATTGATTTTGTAAGCAAGTGGTCTGGGTTATTCAAGATATCAAACTTAAAATTAATCGGAAAAATTGTAAGAAATGTTATAATCAAAATGATAAAATAAATTGAAAGGATTGGCTGATTCATACTTCTCAGAGGGATAGTGGGATTGATATAGTTTAGTCAGTGCTGGGAGATTCATTCTTTCTTTGGCAGTCATTCTGGGCAAGTCATTCACTACTTTGGCTCCAGAATTGGTAAATCATGTAGCTACTTGAGATTAATTTATGGAGTAGACTACAGCAGATAATTTTTAAGAAGAAATCCATTGTACAGTTCTTTTAAGAACTAATGATTTCTTAAGATTTAATGAACATTTAATAAAATTTATGTTCATATACAAACAGAGGAAAATATGAAGCAATCTACCAGAGAGTCCAGTAACATGACCGTGGGGTAGACAACCAGCCAGTGCACCACCCTTTCTCGGTCCCTAGCCGCCAAGATATGACCACGCCAGTTCCAGCCGCCCACGATGATGACAAATGCTGCCTTGCTAAATAGATGAAATCCTCACTAGACAGCCAGTTGACTTGAAGCCCACTCAGAGCCCAGAGGAGAAGAATGAAGATGCAGACATAAGTTTATTTTAAGATGTTTTATTAATATTGAGATAATTAACTTTGATATTTCCGATTAAATATATTCTTATTTCTTTATTATTATTATTATTAATCATTTAAAAAAAAGAGAGTTTGTCTCTTGCATAGGTATACTGGATTTACGGTTATTACGGGCATAAATGTTAAAGCTTTTAATTAAATCTTTTGAGTCAATTTTTCTATTTCAAATTCTAGTATTTTCAACAAAGGTTGCAATGAGATTTTTTTTTCTTGTTGCTATTCGTTTTCCTTTTTGTTACTCCTGAAATTCGTCATATACAAATATACATGTGTATATATGCGTACATACGCTTATAATATTCGGTAAATACGATATCTCATGTTGAATATCTAAAAATTGTATTTAACCGTATATCTTTTTTTTTTAAGTTATTTTTTTTTGTCACTGCTACACCTCATGATGCGTGTAAGAAGGGATCTATTATAGATTCCCTGTAAGCAAGTCCTTAAATAACTTTATATTTAAAATAGTAAGTGTTTAATTGTGCTGCACGTATATACATGTATAGGAATTTATCTATGGCAAAAAGGAAATAGATACGGTACCTCATGTTGCATACTATATAGTATCTGACCTAATGCAACCTTATTTGACATGTTGAAAAATATAAAATTAGTGAAATATTTCATAGTGCAAATATATGCATAGTTTTTATTATTATATTCGCTATCAATAAAAAGGCTTTAAAGTCATCCGTAAAAGTATATGCGTGTATAACCAAAGATCTCTAATCTGATATATATATATCAAATCACACAAAGTATAACTTATTTCCACAGGGTCAAAAAAAAGCTCAGACCACTTTCATTCTTTATAAAACATTGTAGATAACTTTAGGGATTTATTATTTTCTTATATAAATTGTATTTTATTTATTTCAATGCCTCGTATATATATATTAATTCTAATGTTTTCACGAATAAAAGATGTCATATTATTATTACTATTTGCGGGATATTCCGTGTAGTGAAAAAGCTAAATGCTGACGTTTCAGTACAATATCAAGTACCTTCCTCAGAGCGTCCTCTTTCTCAAATCATAAGAATGCATGTGAGATTTAAAATCGTTTTTATCGTTTTCTTTCTCCTCATATTTAAATTCTATTGGTTGAGAAGTTTTAAAATTTATTTTCTCTTCCAATAGTTTCTTCCAAATGTTGTTAATCTTCTTTGACTCACACCTTTCATTTATGCTCTTGGGCCTTTTAAAAATCTCTATAGCTTCTCTTAGCAATCTCTGGTCATATTGTTCAATTTTTGCTAAAATATTTGTTTTTTCAAAATTGATATCATGATTTGTTAATTTAATATGAGAATAAATAGCTGATGAATTGGATTTTTCTCTCACTGCCAGAATGTGTTCTTCCTTTTTAATATTTATTCTACGATTAGTCTGACCTATATTGAAGCAGTCGGATCTGAGTTCGATCCTAGCTTCATGTTATTTACCCTAATACTAACCTTAAATTTCCGATGCAATGGGGCTTTATACGTTCAATCCACGCTAATTTCCATAATGAATAACTTGTTTCAAATACGTAGTAAAATTAATTAGTTTAGTTTAAATTTGATCAATTCTCTAAATAAATTCATGATAAAATATTCATGAATTTATATATATTAAATTGCGTGGATTGTGCGTATATATATTTGTAAATATTAAATGTATATAATTGTTCGAAAGTTTCATTGCGTCGGGAATACTTGTTTTTTTTACTTTTAAATAATTTGTAAAGTTTTGCGATTAAAAGCTACATTCCTTCCAAAGGCTTTCAAATTCTCAAAAACAACAGTAAAGTTTTATTAATAAAAAAAAAGATAAGAATTCAATTTTTAATTAAAATCATTTCAGACTTTAAGAATTCATTTTCTAATTAGGAAAGGAATTCAAAAATTAGTTTGAAAGCCTTATCGAAGGAATGTTTCTGAAAACAACTAATTATAAAAAAAAAACGAGATTGATAATAAAATGAGCGCTAGCCGGAGGCATCAGTGAACAGTAGATATATAGCCCTGAAAAGTAAAGAAAAAGACTAGTTTTGGTTGTAGAGTAGTGCAGTGAACTCTGTGTGTATAAAAATTGTATTTCATCATGATAGAGGGCTAGAACATCAGGGATCTGGCTACGGTTCCTAAAGTCCCGAGGAATCTTCACTGGAGCTGCTGAACCGTTTTCCGGATCGATCATTCTGCTAAAATAATGAAAGCTACTAAAATACTACTCCAGTAGTTAACCAATGATGCCTACGTTTCAACAACTTGGAGGAGTAACTTAAGGACAAGCACGGAATGGTAATATGAACGTTAAACTTTCTGGCCAGTTCGAACTTTATTTTATACTCCTTCTTTTTAAGAGCTCTTTTATTCTTTAATGTAAATCTTTGTAACACCTTTTAGTTATAAAATGCTACTGTAAATCTATAGCGTAATTCTTTAGATCTCTAGTCTTTAAACTTTTTCTTTTCTTACCTGGCGGTTCGTTTAATATATATATGTTAGTGTGCTTTATTAATGTCGTATTTAAAAATTATATGCCAATAATCTTTCGACTCGATGAGCCCTTTGATTCCATTTGCCTCACGCAAATAATATAATATTAATTTCAAATAGTAATTCTCGCCCATTAGAACTAAATTTGAAAGTTCTATTAATCATCGAGTCGAAAGAAAATATTACATGTTTATTATTTTTATAATTGGCTAATAATAAACTATTAGCTCCGTTTTTCACCTATGTCCCCAGCTCCTAAGTTACAAGTGTTTATATACTCACAAAATGTTAAAATATTGATTTCTTGTTCCACTAATATATATTTATTCGAATATAACCTTAAATGTTTTTATTGCAAAAAGGGTCGATAAAGGGTTAAATGTATTTTAATTCCACTTTTGTTATTTTATATTAATATTCAGGAAGGGCACGATATTAGGGCATAATTAATATAGTTTATAAATGTTTTAAAATAGTTCGATAAAAGCTCGTTTGACTTTAATTAATTGGTCAAGTCATCACGTAGAGCATTCTACATGGGTTTTATTTTTCAACGATGACTATCAAGTCATCATCATCAAATGTTGCTGACGTAGGGCCATCTTCCGCTCCGTTAGGCTGGTCGGTGATCATATTCTCTTATTTAAATTTCTCGAGGAAGAAAGTACTTCCTTTCCGATTCATTAGTCAAAGGGCGTAAGACTTGCCAAATGCAAGCCGCCATAGGACTTCGATCATCGACTAGCGATCATCTTTCAATTTTACTCTCTGCCTTGTAATTCGTCAGTACCATTGCATCTTTGTTCCGGTAAAACCCGCTCCGTGCTCGTAATTCGTGATGAAGTGATTTAAATTAAAGTCGAACCAATTCTCAAATATATTTAGTTTAAATCAGTTTTCAAATCAAGATTAAAGTTATGCCTTAAAATACGTTTTGCTCTTCATGAATAGATTTCCGAATGTGAAAATAAATCTCACATTCCACCGTAATAAAATTAGAACAATCATTTCCGTTCTTAATGAATACCTTTATCTGCCTTTATATTTCTCGTTGGGGGCATAGACATAGAATCCCATGTTGTGTAATACTTGTTGGCATATGATAAGGACCGCCACTCTTATTATATTTATAAATTCTTTTAAAGACTAGAGGTAACTAATGCAATCTATATTTTATTGAACAAAACAAATTATTATTATTATTAAATATTTTCTAACATACTTGGTTTCTTAGTTCATCATTCTTTTTATAATTATTTAAATGTTAATACTCGCTGTCTGTGTTGGCAACCCGAACATACATATGATTTGATTTAAAAAGTATTCAAAGTAATTAATTATTAGATATTCGTGTCAGTGCAAGGGTCTCTAGTCCTCACCAACCGTTGAACTAGTTCTTGGCGCATAGCACTGTGCCGTCGATTTCTGCTATCTGAGCTGTTGAGTTGGGTTTGAATTCAGTTTTGGTTCAGCTGAGTTTGAATCCGATTTGACTTGCGGTGGTGGTGGGTTTCGACCGGTACAATATATGTATGTGGACAGATCCTACATGGAATTTCATACACACCATGACACTCCAAAGCAATTTTATCTTTAGGAAGAGGAAATATTTCACTAATTTTTTTATAAGTAGTGTAAATTGTGTGAATATTATTATTCTTTAAAATGTTACCAATTCTATCAGTTACTCCTTTAATATATGGCAAAATTGTCTTAATTTTTGATGTATCAAAATCTTTTTCTTTTGATATGTATAAGCCCTATTAATAATTTTGTAATTAAAACCATTATGAAGAAGCATTTTATTAGTAGCAAAAAGGTCCCGGTGAAAATGGCTATCATCAGAAAGTCTCTTTGTTCTATCCAATAATGTCTTTGCCACTGAAAATAGTTGTGCAGGATGGTGATGAGAGGAAAAATGCAGATATCTCCCAGTGTGTGTTGGTTTTTTATATATACCATGGGATAAAGAACCATCTTCCCTTCTTTCAATCAAAACATCTAAAAAAGGTAATTGATTATTATTTTCTATTTCCATGGTAAATTTAATATTGTTGTGAAGAGAGTTTAAAAAATTAAAAAAGTCATCAAGAGCATGCTTACCATGAGGCCAAATAACAAAGGTATCATCAACATACCTCAGCCATATAGATGGTTTTTTAACTGCTAAAGTCAAAATTTTATTTTCCAAATCCTCCATAAAAATAGAAGCTAATGCTGAAGAAATTGGTGAACCCATAGCTAGACCTGATGTTTGTTTATACATCTGCCCATCAAAAACAAAAAATGTATTCGATAAGCAGTGTTTAATCACTTCTTTTTTACAGCCGCATTTAACAACGATGTCATCATATGTTAAAGATGCTAATCATTTTCTTGAGCTTATCTGGGATATTAAATTGACTAAGAATGATATTTTGGTAAGTTTTGACATTGTTTCACTTTTTACTAGTGTACTTGTAAATGAAGCGATTCAAGTTTTAAAAAATATTCAGTTGTCTAATTTTGCTGTGGTTTTGATTGAACACTGCTTATCGAATACAATTTTTGTTTTTGATGGGCAGATGTATAAACAAACATCAGGTCTAACTATGGGTTCACCAATTTCTCCAGCATTAGCTTCTATTTTATTGGAGGATTTGGAAAATAAAATTTTGACTTTAGCAGTTAAAAAACAATCTATATGGCTGAGGTATGTTGATGATACCTTTGTTATTTGGCCTCATGGTAAGCATGCTCTTGATGACTTTTTTAATTTTTTAAACTCTCTTCACAACAATATTAAATTTACCATGGAAATAGAAAATAATAATCAATTACCTTTTTTAGATGTTTTGATTGAAAGAAGGGAAGATGGTTCTTTATCCCATGGTATATATAAAAAACCAACACACACACTGGGAGATATCTGCATTTTTCCTCTCATCACCATCCTGCACAACTATTTTCAGTGGCAAAGACATTATTGGATAGAACAAAGAGACTTTCTGATGATAGCCATTTTCACCGAGACCTTTTTGCTACTAATAAAATGCTTCTTCATAATGGTTTTAATTACAAAATTATTAATAGGGCTTATACATATCAAAAGAAAAAAGATTTTGATACATCAAAAATTAAGACAATTTTGCCATATATTAAAGGAGTAACTGATAGAATTGGTAACATTTTAAAGAATAATAATATTCACACAATTTACACTACTTATAAAAAAATTAGTGAAATATTTCCTCTTCCTAAAGATAAAATTGCTTTGGAGTGTCATGGTGTGTATGAAATTCCATGTAGGATCTGTCCACATACATATATAGGACAGACTAATTGTAGAATAAATATTAGAAAGGAAGAACACATTCTGGCAGTGAGAGAAAAATCCAATTCATCAGCTATTTATTCTCATATTAAATTAACAAATCATGATATCAATTTTGAAAAAACAAATATTTTAGCAAAAATTGAACAATATGACCAGAGATTGCTAAGAGAAGCTATAGAGATTTTTAAAAGGCCCAAGAGCATAAATGAAAGGTGTGAGTCAAAGAAGATTAACAACATTTGGAAGAAACTATTGGAAGAGAAAATAAATTTTAAAACTTCTCAACCAATAGAATTTAAATATGAGGAGAAAGAAAATGATAAAAACGATTTTAAATCTCACATGCATTCTTATGATTTGAGAAAGAGGACGCTCTGAGGAAGGTACTTGATATTGTACTGAAACGTCAGCATTTAGCTTTTTCACTACACGGAATATCCCGCAAATAGTAATAATATATATATATATATATTGTAATGTTTATTTATATACGTTGCAAATATATTGGCATTTGGTAAAAGCTAAAAAATAAAAGTAAATTTAGATTTTTTTTGACTTTTTTTTTTAAAAAAAATAACGTACAATGAAAGTTAAATTTTTCTTTTGTATTTTTTTTTACTTAACTGGAAATAAAAGTAGAATTAGAGAGAACAAAAGAATTCCAAAAGCAAGTAAAAAGATAAGCTAAAAGAAAAATATTTTAGCTAATTAAACATGGCTGAAAAACTTGATAAAAAAAAAAGAGAACTTAGTAATTGAAAAATGATAAAGACTGTATAAGATTATAAACACAAAACGCCATGATATTAGCATGTGCAGAGTCTGAAAACTGGACCTCTAGTATAAAAAGGAGGGATTCGGTTGGATGAACGTCTTGGTTTAGCTGATATTCTTTTGGTTGGTTTTGGATTAGAGAATCCAGACCACTCTACGATGAAAAAGTTATTCATACGAGAGTAGACCGGAGCTTTAGCTGACATCATTACCGATGGACACCAGAGAAGCTTACGTGACTAGCCTATGGAACCAGCACCAAGATCAACTAATAATCAAAGGCCATGAGCTCAATTCAACCTCGAAAAACTATGCATAGTTATCTACAACCTTCGTGAATTCACAAAACTTACCAGTAAGTTAAGACTACTTATTCCTGATTATGACAAAATTAAGCATTGCAAACAAGTCTTAAAATAATCCCGATAGAGACTTTCATTTTTTCTGTACAAGAGACTTTTGTTTATACCAGAACTTTTTAATTAATTATTTTATTTTATTGATTGTGTCATATTTGAATTAATATGTGTTCTGTCTGATTTACTTGATTAGGAATTCTCATTTTAACTTAAACAGATTTTTAATCTGTTATAATAATAAAAATATTTCTAATATCAATTTTCATTTGTCCGTTATTAATAAGTTATTATTTTTTTTATTATTAAATCTATTAGTAGTTTAATAAGATTTAAAAATGTAATTTACCTTTGCCAATGTGTTTGAATAAGCCCAGGAATAATAATCTTAAAAAAATAATTCTCGTTACGGTATGATGTAATACCGATTAGTTTAAAAGTTTTTTTTTTTTATTTGTGAGATGTTATATGACGATTTCAGCGAATTCTTAGGAATTCTGGCACCCAGATTAAATAAATTAAAAGCTGATTTCATCAATAGCACAATTCTCAACAATTAATAGGCCGAGTTGATCAGGAAATATAGCTATGTTTTTAGAATAGAAATATAACTCTTCTTTTTTGACATAGCTTGATCAACTCACGCGCAGTTTATATTAGCGTGTAGAGGCCTAGCAAAACGGAAAACGTTATAATATATATATAGGGGTTTGTGGTAATTAATTATTTGATATTTTTTTTATTATATCATCATTAGTATGAAACGGTGGTGGGTATTTGGGATTAAATAAATATTTAATCATAATATTAAACTTGTTTCATTTTCATATTATTCTTTATATTGATAAAAATTTGTCATTTCCTTATCAACCACGTACCTATAATAATAATTTAACTTACCCATTTGAAGACCCTAGATGTAGAGTGACTGAGCTAGCCACAAAGAGATATCACTCAACCGGGGTGTTAAATCTTATTCTCATGCTTCGCTGGACATATGGTATTACACACCCTTCTGGGAAGGGGAAAAATTCATTTTTATTCTTTTCTAGAAGTGGCACGCAAAAGTCTATTTTGTAAATAGATTTTTCAAAGGTGTGTACTTGCCATTGTTCTAAATATTCGGGCATTCAAATAAGATATCAACTAAAGGGTGTTTTTAACTGGAAGAGTCCTGTCAATCCACTCTTTCTATCAGTTTAGCTGGAAGTACCAATATACATGAGTACAGACAATCGGCTAAATTGGTTTCCATTTCTTTTCTTGTTAAATCTTGTTCACTTCATGCTCAGTGCAAAATTAGGATTAGGAAATTCACAGGGAGAATGGTCTGGTACAGTAAAACTGGCGCACAACGTGGTTTAAACATAAAAATAGTACCATTAAGGAAAGAACAAGTTAAATTATATAAATGTATAAATTACGATAAAAATAATTTACGTGCCGTATGTATATATAAACTTTATGTAGGTGAAATAAAAACTAAATTAAATGTTGACTATATATATGAGAAATTATATAAAGTTTGATTGTTACTTGTTGTTTTTTAAATATATAGTGTAATTAATAGGCCGTACAAATGAACACGCTTAGTTTGCTATATATATTTTTTGAAGATATTCTTAGTTAATTAAAAATATTTTACTTAGAAATTTGCAGTTCCAAAATGATAGTTTATTCTTTGTAGCGACGGATATTTAATATATTTACGATTCAAATTGTTAGCAATAAATCAAACACAAACACTGTATTCTATAAGTATAATGTATAAGTAAAATAGACTTAAAAGTAATTTTAAATAAGTATACATGTAATATATTGACGGTTGATATTTCATTATATAGAGTACAGATTCTTTTATCTTAATAATTGCTTAACAATTTTCACTTTAAACCGGGTCACTAACATTTTATCAGATAAGTAAAGTTGCCATTTAATCTGAGTATAAACTGACGTCAACTTGTGAAATTAAAATAGAAATAAAAACTATTAAATGAATGAGTTGGGGAAAAATAATGTCACACTTTGCATATATACGTATATAAATATGGACGGAGGATTTCTATAAATGGTTATTACAAATAAAAGTAATAATTTATTATAGCATAATACTTTAAAATAACATACAATTGAGTTTATTGTTTTTGTTTTAAAAAGAGAGAAAATAGACATTTAGATTCAGGTATAAAACCTGGTTATCAAATGTAGTGTGATGTTTTAAAATAACTTATACTTGAATTCACTGTTGTTTATTAGAAAAAAAGAAAAAAAAGTAAAATGAAATACTGTTAAATACTTGCTTAACGAATGAAAGTTTCGAAATGATTTTAAAGTAACTTATACTTGAATTTGCTGTTGTTTATAAAAAAAATAAGTAAAATGAAATATTGTTAAATACTTGCTTAATGAATGAAAGTTTCGTACTGATTTAAAGTAACTAATAATTGATTTTAAAGTAACTTATAGTTGAATCTGTTGGTTTTTTTTTTGTTTTGTAAAAAGTAAAATAAAATAGTGTTAAATACTGGCTTAATACGAATTAAAAGTTCGTAACGATTTAAAATAACTTATACTTGAAGTTTTTTTTGTTTTGCTTTAAAGAAAGAGTAAGTAAAATAGAATGTTGAATACTAGCATAACGAATTAAAGATTCGTACGTTAAATTGATTTTTTTATTATTATTGGTAAATAAAGATGAAGGATAAGCAAGGGTAGTTATTAATTGATCATTCCATTCGATTGTAGCTAATGTAGATTTTTGGGTTTCTCAGGCATGATATGTAGGGGCTGGATTGTATCTGGGTTTCTGTCCTCTCGGAAAGCAGCAATGGTTCAGTGGGTCGGCCAGAGATCTATATGTAGTTCGGAATTTCTATGACTTTGTAATAGTGTGTGTACTCCGTCATTCATGCAGGGGGTACTGTTTAGCTGAGAAAAGAGAGATAATCTTTTCTCGAAGACCTTCATACCTTGTGATGCGAAAAGATTCTGTAAGCCTTAAAAAAAGCATGGGTGCATTTACTAAGGTTATACCTTTAAATTGGCTCTTTGAAAATGAACGAGTTCTTTCTCTCTGTTCTATAATGCAAAAAGATCCCGTAAGCTTCCAAAGATATGAGCAGGGATGCATTTATCGAACATTTTTGGTACTTTACATATATTGTTTGTCATAGAGTTTCGAATGAAGTACGGGCCTTTGGGCTGATGTGCTGGGTTATTGTTGTTTCGTTCCAGATGCGGGAATATGATATATGTTGTCTTGGACATGTGAGTGTTTGGGAGCTTGGGTTTGCATTTCTATTCATCAGACGCGAAGGTCTCCAATCATGTATATATATATAAAAAGAGGGTGAAATATAATGAAAATATAACTATTAAACAGATATAAAAACATTAAAACTTAATATTAGGTAAACATGATAAATAATCAGATCAAATAATTTAAGAATTTTTATGGTTAGAAGTTGTAGGTTACTTGTGAACGTTTGTTTCTCGAGCATTGTGTGTATAGGTTGATTCGTATCGGCATTTCGTGAGCTGGAGATTTGGAGATGGGGAAATGCAGGGGTTGGCTGGAGATGTCTGTGTGATCTGGAGTCTCTGTGGCCTCTGGTGAATGAACACTTTTCGCCACGCAAAAATGCGAGCAATTCTTTTAGCAGAGAAAATATTTTCTGGGACTCATTTGGAGTAATGCAAATGTACTCGTAAGTCTCATATAGAAAGAGCAGAGGAGCATTAACTTCAACTCTTCTTATATATATAAATTCAATGCCCTTCATTTGTGGTTGCAAAATATCCTGTCAGCCTCAAAAAAGTGAGCATGGATGCACCCGCGAAGTTTGGTACACTATTCTGATAGTATTTTTCGTGGTTCGTTCGACTTTGCTTGGCTGTCACAGAGTTCTAGAAAGGATAAGTATCTCCATGTTAGCAGTCTGTTTGTTTTCTTTTATCTCTGACTCTGGGGATTGGGATGCTGGTGCAGTTTTGGCTGAGTATAGCGAAGCTGTGGGGGATGAGGTGTCACATTGTCACCGTTCGACATCATGCTTTTTAGACTTTCAAAAGAAAAATACAAAAATTAGTAAAAATATAGTTAGTAAAAATATACTTAATATCTGTATAAATAAAATCTTAAGACTTTAAATGGTCATACCCATTTAAATGTCTCATTGGAGAAGGGGGGTATTGTGCCAGGCATTATCAAATGGCCTTGCACAAAATCTGCTGTAAAGAATATTACAGCAGATACATATATAGATTTGTACATATTAGGCACAACAAATATATAAATGCGCTATATTAATAATGGAAGTTGGATCTGAGCAATTAGAATACCCACACACACCAATCTAAAGCAAACATTTAATGGTCACACAAATATTGTACACGTATAATAAACTCATGTATTTTTTTTATTTTTCATTTTTGTATATTTTATGATATGTTATTTTATGTATTTTGCTTTTTTTTGAAAAATTCAAATAGAGAAAAGCAAATTTATTAAACAAATGGATCAAATGTTGGAACATATTAGTAAAGTAAATAATTAAAGCAATTGTTCCAACATACTTGTATATATTTTTTTTTTATTATATTTTTTTTTAATTACTTTTCTAAAAACTAATTTTATTCTGTAAACTAAGAATGTTAATTGCTTTTGCAAAAATCTGATCAAAAGCAAAATCTTTGATAATGCTATAATTAAACTGTTATCTTTTTAAAAATTCTTTTGAATTGATTTTGTAAGCAAGTGGTCTGGGTTATTCAAGATGGAAACCATTATATCAAACTTAAAATGTAGAATTTAATCGGAAAAATTGTAAGAAATGTTATAATCTAAATGATAAGATAAATTGAAAGGATTGGCTGATTCATACTTCTCAGAGGGCTATTGTGGTGATTGATATAGTTTAGTCAGTGCTGGGAGATTCATTCTTTCTTTGGCAGTCATTCTGGGCAAGTCATTCACTACTTTGGCTCCAGAGATTGTTCAATCATCTAGCTACTTAGAGATTAATTTATGGACTAGACTACAGCTGATATTTTCTAAGAAGAAATCCATTGTACAGTTCTTTTAAGAACTATTGATTTCTTAAGATTTAAAAACACAAGAAATGAACATTTAATAAAATTTATGTTCATATACAAACAGAGGAAAATATAAAGCAATCTACCAGTGAGTCCAGTAAAATGACCATGGGGTAGACAACCAGCCAGTGCACCGCCCTTTCTCTGTCCCAAGCTGCCAAGATGTGACCACGCCAGTTCCAGCCGCCCACGATGATGACAAACGCTGCCTTGCTAAATAGATGAAATCCTCACTACACAGCCAGTTGACTTGAAGCCCACTCAGAGCCCAGAGGAGAAGAATGAAGATGCAGACATAAGTTTATTTTAAGATGTTTTATTAATATTGAGATAATTAACTTTGATATTTCCGATTAAATATATTCTTATTTCTTTTTTATTATTATTAATCATTTAAAAAAAAGAGAGTTTGTCTCTTGCATATGTATATTGAATTTACGGTTATTACGGGCATAAATGTTAAAGCTTTTAATTAAATCTTTTGAGTCAATTTTTCTATTTCAAATTCTAGTATTTTCAACAAAGGTTGCAATGAGATTTTTTTTTCTTGTTGCTATTCGTTTGTCTTTTTGTTACTCCTGAAATTTGTCATATACAAATATACATGTGTATATATGCATACATACGCTTATAATATTCGGTAAATACGATATCTCATGTTGAATATCTAAAAAATGTATTTAACCGTATATCTTTTTTTTAAGTTATTTTTTTTTGTCACTGTTACACCTCACGATGCGTGTAAGAAGGGATCTATTATAGATTCCCTGTAAGCAAGTCCTTAAATAACTTTATATTTAAAATAGTAAGTGTTTAATTGTGCTGCACGTATATACACGTATAGGAATTTATCTATGGCAAAAAGGAAATAGATATGGTACCTTATGTTGCGTACTATATAGTATCTGAACTAATGCAACCTTATTTGACATGTTGAAAAATATAAAATTAGTGAAATATTTCATAGTGCAAATATATGCATAGTTTTTATTATTACATTTGCTATCAATAAAAAGGTTTTAAAGTCATCAGTAAAAGTATATGCCTGTATAGACCGAAGATCTCTAATCTGATATATGTATATCAAATCACATAAAGTATAACTTATTTCCACAGGGTCAAAAAAACAGCTCAGACCACTTCCATTCTTTATAAAACATAGTAGATAACTTTAGGGATTTATTATTTTCTTATATAAATTGTATTTTATCAATTTCAATGCCTCGTATATATATAGGGGTTTGTGATAATTAATTATTTGGTATTTTTTTTATTATATCATCATTAGTATGAAACGGTGGTGGGTATTTGGGATTAAATAAATATTTAATCATAATATTAAACTTGTTTCGTTTTCATATTATTCTTTATATTGATAAAAATGTGTCATTTCCTTATCAACCACGTACCTATAATAATCATTTAACTTACCCATTTGAAGATTCTAGATGTAGAGTGACTGAGCTAGCCACAAAGGGATATCGCTTTACCGGGGTGTTAAATCTTATTCTCATGCTTCGCTGGACATATGGTATTGCACACCCTTCTGGGAAGGGGAAAAATTCATTTTTTATTCTTTTCTAGAAGTGGCATGCAAAAGTCTATTTTGTAAATAGATTTTTCAAAGGTGTGTACTTGCCATTGTTCTAAATATTCGGGCATTCAAATAAGATATCAACTAAAGGGTGTTTTTAACTGGAAGAGTCCTGTCAATCCACTCTTTCTATCAGTTTAGCTGGAAGTACCAATATACATGAGTACAGACAATCGGCTAAATTGGTATCCATTTCTTTTCCTGTTAAATCTTGTTCACTTCATGCTCAGTGCAAGATTAGGATTAGGAAATCCGCAGGGAGAATGGTCTGGTACAATATATTATATCCACTTTTGGACTATACTTATTTCTACAAGCATTGAATATTCTTTTATTATTTACAATGAGGCTCACTCAGGCCTATAAATAAATATATCATATCTTTGACTACTTAGTCATTTAGTGCCAACTTATAACTTAATATGTATATGGAACTTATTTTACCTCATTTTGTTATTTGTTATCTTATATATGTACACACACAATATATATATATATATATATTCTAACCTTCATCTCGTGCATCTTCACTTCCAGATAATATATGATATAAAATAAAATGGGTTCTATCTCAGTTAATAATTAATAACTAAAATATTCAGCATTAAAATTAAAATATTTCACTAGCTCAAATTTAAAATATGAATAAGTTTCAATTTATAAAATAAATTAAATAAATATTTAATATTTTCATGAGACTTGAAGTGAAAATACAGGTGACAAGATAGATTACATTGAGCCAATATCCCACAGAATACTACCTCAATGGCATAAGAACACTATCCCCCCTTTATTACTATTTCAAATAACAAACTCATAGTATTTTTACGACTTTAATAACTTCTACTCATTAAGATTAAACTAATAATTAAATCTTAATCTTCTATTTAATAATAATCTAGCTCAAATAAAATAATCTCAGGTTCATAAAGTTTATTCTAAGTTAATAAAAATATGGTATTAAAATATGAGAAGGGATTTTATGTCATAATCTACTACACTTAAACTAATAATAATAATAATATTCTTCATTGTTTAATTACTACTGGATATCTTTTCTTTTCGTTATATTTTTATTACCATAATAAAATAATGAAATAATATAATATGATCTTATATCTTCATGTAATGATATAATAAATATGTGGTAGCATTTTAATAATCTGACAAACAAAATATGTGTGGCAACTGATAGCATATAATTTAACATAATATTGTGATAATTGATTTATGACCAATAAAACAATGTAAAACTATAATTATTTAATTAAATGAATACCAATAAAATATTTAAATTCTTAAAATAATTCTCTATTTATCTTTTTGTGCAAAATTATATTTTTGTTTTGATTATTATGCATATATCGTGTTTTCATGCAGCGATGTGGAGAAATAAATAACTCGGACACAAAATTTTTGAAATAACAAAATTTAACAAAGTTTATTACTAACAACAAATAAATAAACAATTTATTTACACTATTTACAGTGGATATCCTTAACTTTTTTACTTTACAGTTTGACCTACCAGGTTATAAAAAAAATAATTTATATTTCAATTATATCCTTATTTAGATTTAGGACAAAATTTTAAAAAAAATGTTACTATTTGGTTTCTCATTATGGTTAACTTATTACAAATATATTTATCTACTTTATTAGCAACAGCATTTTATCTTTAATATTATTAAACTATCCTATTTTAAAAATTCATACTTAGAAAAACATTCCATAGAAAACAAAATTTTATAATGAGTGTGGACTTCTCAAAAATATTTAAAAAAATTTCATCTTGCAAAGTCAAAGATGTTACACAAAATATTATCCAAAATTCAGTACTAGATTTTAGTATTTATCACACAATGTTTACTAATCATAATATATTCTTCTTTAAGCCTTACTTTAGTATGATATAAGTGTAATCATCAATATATTTCTGTTAATCAATAAACAAAAAATATACTATGCATATTGTTTACATAATTTACTTTGTACTATTGTATTTTAAAAAAATATGCAATACTTATTTTCTCTTAAAAAAAAAAATAATACTAAAGCATTTAAAATTATTATCACTTTAAAGAAAATATCTTTGTTTAGATACTTTATTTTTGAAAAATTTTATATTTCATTTCCGAAATAAAATTCAAAATATATTCTATGATTCTTTTCTTTCCTTAGGATACTTTGGAACTTCAATTTTAAGTTATAATGTCCTATTCCTTCTAATCAAATAAACCAATCTTATACAAAATGATAACATAACCTAAGTTCTAAATTATTTATCATTTCTCTTAAACATATCTTACTAAACGATGCAGTTACATGAAATAAAGATAGCGAAAACAGATGCATAGGATTAAGGAAGAAAGCTAGAGTATTACTCTTAACATAGCTCAAAATCATGGCACAGTGCGAAGAGGTATGACATTTACTTGCCTAATATCCTCTAGTACAGGGACGATGTTAAAGCTATTTCTTCAGCTTCATTAGAACATCAAATATTTAAAGAAATATAAACACTGTCCAAATAAAATGTGTATCAGTCATAGGGCTTTGTTAACTATGCTGATATTCACATAAAGACTAAATATTATTTCCATTCCTTGTAACATCCTATTTCTTAAAAACATCATCTTGGTTTCCTGTTCACTAAGTACTTCCAAGCCACTATCTCAACATTATTTCTCAAGATTTTTCTACATCTTACATCGATAAATAACTAACTGCATTTACAAAACAATAAATAAAATTCATTAATAGTTAAAAAATCTAGCTGTTCCACAAGAAAAGTCTGCTTGCTTCATTATTCTATATGTCTAATCATATACAATCTACTTAGACAATATTTGAATATCCCATAACATGAAAATTTTAAAAGAATCACATAATTATTTGTTATGTTGGATTATATCACTAATAAAAAAAAAAATCGTCGTATGCATATTTTCAAATCAATCCTATCTCATAATGTTTTTTTTTAAAATGTTGTATGAAATGCAGTACATATAAGTAAAAAAAACTTTTACACTTCATTCTTCCAATTTATGGATGATCTAAAGAAAACAAAAAAAATATACATTATAAATTATCAATAGTTATTATTATTACCAATAACCTTTATCTAGTCATCGTGTTCAGTAGGCTTCCTTTATCCACTTGAGCATTGCAGATATAAAAAAAAAATTCACACCCATACACTTTATATTAAAATATTTTTAGCTAAATTATTAGATTGTTATATTATAAAATTTTAATATTAATAAATTAATGTTTTTATGTTTTTCCTAATCTTATATAAAAAATTTTAGATTTAAACTAGGTTAACAAAATAAAAGGAATCAAAACTATATTTACATATTTTCTTGACAATAGTTCCTGATAAGTCCAAAATGTTTATTATTTTCTCTAGAGTTTTTAAAAATGTTCTTCTCCAAGCGCGTTAAAGTTTAAAATAAAAATAATTATTAATCCATTTAATAAAATTTATAGAAAATAATCCTTGGTTTTAGTATTTAAGACGATAATTATTAAATCATAATATTAATTAATCCCGTGAAGCTTCTTAATCTTCTCTACCAATATTCTCTGTGTATCCGATGCATCAATCCATCTAATTTAACTTTAAAATATTCGATAAACTTTTAAGAACTATTTGTATTTCCATGGATCCATCTTTTATTCAACTATGTGTTCACTTTTTTATATATGTTTCCTTCTTGATACATTTAAACTTTCGTTTGGTATTTTTATAAATCTCTTTTAAAATAAAAACTTCAAGTACTTTTGAACAAATCTTTTCCAAATACATTTTAAATAATTCGAAGAATGGATATTTTAATATCAAAATGCTTCTGTAACATATTTTCCTGGGTTCTTTATTTAATTCTTGAAAAATATTTTTAAAAAATGTTACCTTCAGAAAGGATATAACATTTTATTCCTTTGAATATCATATTATATAAAATAATTCATGAAATATAATTGTCTTATTACCATTTTAAAAATAAATCTTGGATCAGCTTATAAATAATATGTTTCAATACATTTTTAGACTCCGTATAATGTCCGAGCTGTGGTTTTTATATACCAAAACAGTTCTTCGGTGAAATATTAATAAAGCTGTATCAATAAATATTCCAAACATTTTTTTAGCATTACAACTTATATCCATTTTATTTTGTAGTATATCCATTTTTTATTGCGTAGTTTAGGTTAAACTTTTAGATAAAATACGACTGGTAAGTACTTTAAAAATTAGAAAATCATTTCCACGAAGTTTCTAAATTATTATATTTTAAAACTCTCTTTTGCAAAAAATACTTTTAAAATTATCAATTAATTTTTTGCAGATAAAGTTATAAGAAAGTACTAAAAAAAAAATTGACTAAAATAAAAAATTTAAAAATAAATACTATCTCTTTGATAGTTATAATTTACCTTTCTCTAGTTTCAATACATTATTAATCTCCCCCGATAACTTAGTTACGATGATATTTATAGTCTGTAAGAATACCTATTCCTATTGGTTAATTCTTACTTTAGCTTGAGAACAAATTTACATATTTTTAGTTTATAGTAGAATTGAATTTCAAAATTAGAAATTATGACGTAATAAAATTTAAAAAATATTATTTAAAATATTACTTTTAAATCAATTATTATTTTATCAAAACTATTTAAACATTTAAAATAACTTTTAAAATAACTTTGATAACCTATTCCATTTATCTATTTTTATTTAAACAAAATATTTAATTTTTATTATATCTGTATTCGTCTTTATTACATTACTTAAAACATTACATTATTTAAAACATGTTGGACGATAGTTAACTTAATGTTTAATACTATTTACTTTTATGATAGGCAATAATTCTATCCAATTCTATAACTTTTAAAATATTTTAAACTTTATTATTAACTCAAACAAGCGTGTGTGTGAATGTATGTAATATACAAGTCACATGATTAATAACTTTGACAGATGATTTTTAATCTATTTCTCTGCCCAGATTTATAAAATTGATACACTTATTATATTTAATAATATAATTATAAAATTTGGAAGAACAATTTAGAAAATATAGAATTAAATACAATTCTCACCATCATAAAGTTTATTTTTAAAATATATTATATTAATTTTGACTATTACATATGATTATAAATTTAAACACTGTATTTATTAACTTATCAGTTTTAAACTATTAAAATCGAATTTATTAAATATACTTTTAATTTTTATAGCTGTGTTATTTAATATGGCCAGCTTTTACAACCATATGAAACAATATTTAAAGCTTTATATAACTATTTTTAAATGATTTTATATACTACATACTTGCTTTAGCCTCAAATTGTACTTTAAAAATATAATTGACAAACTATAATTAATGTATTAAAAGAACATATTCTAAATTTAAAATTTTTTAGTAATTGACTGTTATAAACTATTACTGACCTATAGAAAAGGGCACAATATATATATAATGATGATTTCTAATTGATAGGTAACCTTAATAAATCAACTCAATCTTTGATCCATCCCCAAGAACATATCCACTTATCTAATAAATAAATAAATAATATTTTAAAAATAAATAAATTATATAAATAAAACTTTTGATGATAAAATTTGCAAATATAAATTTCATTTATTAAAATATATATATAATAACCCATATGCAACCCAAACTTAGAGCTTTACTTACAAATTTCTAATACTTAAGTGTTAATTTTGACATTTATTAAACATTTTTTTTTTTTTAAAACAAGATGCTTAAATTGAACAGAATTATATTTATAAAAATGTTTCATTTTTCTAATTAAAAAAAAAAAAAGATTATCGATCTCAAAAATATATATAAATGTGTCATTTACATTAATAAAGTTTACTACCTTTTTCAAAGTTCAACTTGTTCCGTTGTTTTATTCCTTTATATTTCTTTAATATTTGAATACATTCTAGTCAAGGCTAAATTGAAGAAAATATCACGTTAGAGAAAATTATCAGTTTTCAAATGCATATATATATTTCACTTTTTTAAAAAAATGTTTCTCCTTGAAAAAAAAAAATTGACATGCTGAATCCAATAGATTAATTAATTTTAATTGCTTCCAGATTGTTACTGAATTTACCGTTATAGATTTTTTTTCTTTTAGATAGCTATCTTACATTTCAACATGATGGAATTTATATATTGAGCCATAGCTTAATTTTCTTTTAATTGTTTAGGATAAAGTAAAGAAGGTCGCAGCCCTTGAACTGCAATAATATTATTATTCACTCTTCTATTATTAAAGTGTTTACATCCAATAGATTATTCAATTATTCTCAAGAATGGCGATTCCAAAGAAACAAAGTACAACTAATTTTATCCTTTAGTTTTTTTAATAACTATCTTCATAATAATGGCTTCTTTTTCTCTTGTTGCTATTGTTTTCATGAGTGCAAGAAAATGCAGTTTTGAAAACCATTGTTACATATGTTTTCTTTTAAACAATTAACATTAAAAAAAATAAAAATATCAATTATATAAAAAATATTAAATCGAAAATTTATTTGATAGCTTTAAAAAAATATATATACATAAATAATAACATTGCATTTTTTTAATAATCACTATAAATAAAATAATCTTTTTTTATAATCAACAATTTATATGTCTCTATTTATTTATAATAATTAAATATTCACAGCAATGTACCATCAACAAATAAATAAAATAATAAATCCAAACAACAATAACTATAACTAATAACCATAAACAATAATAATACTTCATATATAAACATCAAATCAAAGAGATTTTTTTTTAATAACAACAAATGATTTTTTAAAATAAAGGTAGATTTATCGATCTTTTACAATAAATATATTGTCATTTTGGTCTAGATTTAAACCCAGAATCATTATATTCCTAAAAAAAATTTTTTATATTACTTCATTTTTTCAATTGTTTTAAAAAAGAATTAATAATTTATATGATTAAAAAATAGTGACTTATAAATACATTGTAATATAAAACAACATTTGTGAATTTAAAATTTAAAATTTTTTTAATTGACAGTATATAAAATTGTATATCTTAATAAAATTAATATTTTATTAGTATAAAAATTTAAGATATTGAATTATGTATTAATGAATTCATTTATTATTATTTATTTTTTATTTACTGCATACATTCAATAAATAAGACATGAACATAAATAAACAAAATTGTCAATTATTATTTAGTGTGTGTATGTATATGTGTTTTATGTTTATAAAATTAAAATAATATTAAATTATACATTTTAAAAATATTATATATATATATTGCATTATTCTCAGTCGTTTTAAGGTTTATACGCTTTATATTCTTTATGTATTCGGAGATCAAATTATGTGCACTTGATAATTCCCTTATTAGAATATATCAGGTAATTTTAGTGAATGCGATAATTTTTTCTGGTCACCCAACTCTGCTTAACATAAATAAACTTGAATAATAGTTGAGGACAGAACCAGCTTTTAATTTATTTTAAAAGTGCCAGAATTCTATATCTGAAACCACTGGCTTACCCCACCTATCTTTATTAGTTACCATTATATAATCATTTGATACACACTGGAGGGTTGTACTTTTTAATATGGCATTAGCAATTTATTTGCAAAATAATTATGGTAAAATTTAAATATTATTCTATTAATAAGAAACTTAAATAGACAACAACACAAATTATATTCATATGATTTATTAAGTTATAATTATCTAAATAGAAAATAAAAGTATTTAAAAAAAATAAACTTAAATGGCTATTAAAAATTACCATTTTTTAGATTCTTTTTCTCTTTATAGTCTGATGCAACACAGCATTTGATATCATTATAATTCAAGAGAAGTGATCTGTTTTAAGCTATGAAATAAAGTCTCACCAATTATAATGGAGTGTAAATTACCATGCATGGTTTTTATTGTCCTGGGAGGAATCTGTTATAATCTCTTATTGCAGCTTGTAAGTAGTCCAGGTATGAAGATTTATGCTGGTGATGTTTTCACTCTTGGCAGTTTATGACTTCAGGAAGGAAGGAACATTAGCAAATAAACTCTTCTCTACCTATGCATATTACAATGATTCAATCCATGGTAATGTTCTGTTTTAGAGGTCATATATAACATAAGGCACAAGAAAATAAAGAATCTGGAGAAGAGTCCAGACACTCTGTGTGTTTGCTTTTTATACCCCCTTCATGATTTTAGTCAGCTGCACACATCCTGTTGACACCTTTTAACTTTGACAAATTTAAAATAATTTTGTTTACAAAGTCATCCTTTTCCTCTTTGGTAGCTATCTTTGATGATGGTGAAGGATTGCTGTGATTTTAGCTTTTAAGTGCTACTAATTGATTTTTGCAATAAGAATTTATATTCCTATCTTAGCAAAAATCAAAGTAAGGTTTGGTTATTCTCTTATCTCTTTTTAAATCTCTTTAACTTAAAAAATATATATATAACCTATGTTGTCTAAAAAATACAATCTATCTGTATTTCAAAAAAGAAAAATATTCTTTCTTTTTTGGAATTTGATAATTTAAAGTTCTAAATTGCCAATGCAAAACTTGTATCAAAACAAATATGGTACAATACCTCCATGGTCAGAAACAATAATAAAATAGTGATGTGTTTTATTCTCAGGGGGGGAAATTTTTTTTAGTATAACCATCTTTATGGCACCCTACTTCTATACCAGGTCCTTGTCCTATATGGTTTCAGCATCTGAGCACTAAAAGTATCCCTCTATTTATCACAGTGAAGACATTTAGACCAGTTTCCCTGGTGATCTGATAAAATATAGATTATGAAATTTTTTGCAAATACGTTTGCACAATTGACTCACTGGATTTAACTTGATTCATACCTTATTCCCTTTCCTAAACTTGTCTGTTGTAATACCATTCTTCTAGGTCCATAGTTTGCACAGTGTTCCAGTTGTATCCTCACTTTTTTCCAGTTTCTTTCTTCATTGATGTCTTCCAGAATGGTCAGTATCTTGGCTTTGAATAACCTAATTGTAGACAGATAGGTGAAAATCCTGTGGATTCATTGTCCCCAGTTTACATAATTTAATACCTGAGAAAGCACTTCTCAGCCATCCTCTATGGTCAGAAAATGCATATACTCAGAAGAGGCAGCCTAGATATATCATCATCCACTCACAGAGAATAGATTACAGGTTTGATGGAAGACAGTATATGATTGAGTCCCATTTTTGTGATCAATTCCTGCCACTCATATCATGTAAAGAATGGTCTGTGGTCAGATAAAATATCTTGAAACTCCCTCACTTGAAGTATTCATACTGTGTTCTGGGTGTTGGCTTGAGATAATGGATATGCCAATATCCACTTGGAAAAGACATTGTATACCACAAATAAATATTTAATTTTTTGAAAATCTTGTAATGGCCATAAAAATCTATGGCTACCAACTCTTTAGGCTTCTGCAGAATTATTGGAATCAAAGGGTCTTGATAAGACTTGGTTTGCAAGCTTTGTCTTCTGACAAACCTCACATGTGTTCAACTCACTCATCACCTGAGGTCTTATATTCAGCCAGAAAAACCATGACTTTAATAAGTGTTCTTCTTTACTGATGCTGTAGTACCCATACAGACAGAAAGTATATTTAATGAGTCTTTTTTTTGTAATCCTTCCAGCACAATCATTCTCCACATTCCACTTGTTCATCTGTTAAATAGTGTAGAATTCTTCCCTTCAATCAATAACAGTTTGGTTTGCCATTCATTAAGACTTCATATCCACTTTCCAACACCCCCCTCAATCTTTAGTCTATCAATAATCCTTTGGTATGTAGGGTCTTGCCATTGTATCTTTCCTAGCTATTTCAGTTCTTTTTTACATCCCCTTTTAGTTCAACTGTAGCCAAACATACATCTTCTATTTGTAAGTGATCCTCTATCCCCAGCCCCAAGCTATGGTTCAATGTTCTACAACCACATTCTCACTTCCCTGGCAGTATTGGATGAATTAATTGAACTACTGGAGAAAAAGACTTCACCAGATTAATCTACCATTTGTTAAATGGCTGTGGTTTAGGAATTCCAGGCTTGTATAGTCAGTCCTAATAATCACTTCTGATCCCATTAAAAACTGATGAAACTTCTGGAATGCCCATACCACAGCTAAAGCCCTTTTTTCTGTTACAGTGTAATTATGTTCTGCAACCAGTAATGGTCTGCTTATGAAATAAATTACCCCAAGCCTGCTGTCCTCTTGGGCCTGCAACAAGGCTGCACCTAATCCATATATATTCATTGCTATTAACCAGGACCAAAAAGGGTTTCACCTGACTGAAAACTTTTTTTTAATACATCTGCCAGTTTCTTGCTCCTCGGTCCATTTCCATGGGGCTTCTTTATGTTGTAATTAGAGCAATGGTTCGATGTCCATTGCAATTTTTTTTAATAAAATTTATTATAGAAATTACACAATCCCAGGAAAAACCTAATCTGTTTTGACATGCAAGGGTTGGATAATCAATAATCACTTGAAATTTTATCAGAATATGGCTTAATTCCCTTTGTGTTGATCAAATGCCCTAAGAAATTTACTTCTTCAGCTGCTATACAGCTTTTCTGAACATTGATGTGAAAGCCCTTCACTTGACATTCTTGCAGCAACATATCAAGATGTTGTAATTATAAATTTTATTAAACGCTCACTATTATTCCAGTAATAGTTTTAGCAAGGCTGTAAACCTTAGCAATGAGCATCTGAAAAAATCGTCACTAGGGACCTCTGTAGGTCTTTAAAACACAGACCTACAGAGGTCCCTAGTGACGATTTTTTCAGACGCTCATTGCTAAGGTTTACAGCCTTGCTAAAACTATATCAAGATGTTGTAAATGATCATCCAAGATTTTTAGATCAATAATCACATTGGCCATGCATATTGTGATTATGTTCTTGATCTCTTGTGCCAATACATGATCTAGGTATTTTCACAGACCTGCTCTGCTATTCTTTAACTTGAAAAGCATTCTGTTAAACTGGTATGAAATCCCATTATAAGGAAATGCTGTATATTTACAATCTTCAGGATGTAATCTGATCTGCAAACAATTGGCAGTCAGATCAAGTGTGGAAAAAATTGTTTTTCCTCTGAACCTATTCACTAATTTATTGATAGGCAGAGGAAGGTTCTGATCTGCCATGTGATTGCATTTAACTGTCTGGCATCCAGACACAGTCTTACTGACTCATTTTTTTTTAAAATCCTAGTGAGTTATTATATGATGATGTTTATTATTATTCCTCATTCTTCCATTTGGGTTAATTGTTTTAGTACCTCAGTTCTATATGATGACCAGATATGATAGCACCTGGAACAGTGTTTCATCAATAATCTTAATTCTGGGTTAATAGCCTTTAATTGTTTCAGGTATGTCAGAAAAAATTTGATTTATATCTGCCTAGTAAATTTTTCAAGGCCCCCTTCCATTCCCCTTTTATCTGATTTGTTAATTCCTGAATTCTCATCTCTATTCTCGACCTTGTTGTCTTACATTTTATGTTACATATCCCTTCTTGCTTTTTCTTTTGTTTGCATCCCAAATCCTATTACTTTACTTACCTTCACAGATAATATTTTTACTATTATAATCGATCATGCATCTGATTTTGTGCATGAGATTCATGCACCAATCTTTTAAAATCAGCAATACATGGTGGCAGTGATGATAACTAACCGGTTCATACAAACTGTTTCTTAAAATTAAAAAAAAAATAGTGAATTGGTAGTTAAATTATCTGAAAATAAATTTTATTATTATTATCCTAAAAAAGAGTTGAATTAACAAATTCCTTAATTGTTTTCAACAATAATCTAAAACATTATTTCTATTTTTTTTTTTGTTATATCTAATGTAACAATGATTCTTTTTGAACAGATTGGGTTCAAAATGCTTTTCCCAGAATAATTCGACTATACGATATTGCATTTTGGAACGTGTGATACGTGTGATGAAATTTGAGTGATTAAGAATTATTCTGCAATAAATAATTCACAATAGTTTTGTTTGAAGTAATTAAATCCATTATTTATCGCATTTCAAATTAGTTTCAAAAGTATACAAATAAAAAATGTTATTTTATTAGTAATAAAGGAATCCATATTTAATTTTTACACAAGGTAAGTAAAAAATTAATTTACTATTCGTTTAATTATGTTTAACAGAGGTGTTATTAAAATTAAAAATTAGAAATAAATTCAGCACAAATGTATTTATGTATTACCGCATTTTATTAAAATGAAATTTACTCTCGCAGAAAAAGATAAAATAACTTTATTCAAAAGGACCTATCATTGCAAAAATAAACAGTAACATAAAAACATTGTTCCAGTGATTTTGTTATGCAGACATTTTAAATATTTATTTGACTTTTATTTTTTATTTAAATATTTGATTTCTTCAGTTACATATTTATCATGCAAGATTTGTCTTTATTTGATTAGTAAGTTTAATGGATGACCAGCTGTAGTAAGTTTATAGTGCTTTATTTTCATTTAATTTGCTATATCTGATGTAACAGTGTGTCTTTTTTTAACAATGAGTTCAACATATTTCTTCTAAAATAACTTGGCAAGATGATAAATATAACAATAACTTTGGCTCATCAAATGGCATGACTCATTTTCAAATATTTTTTTTAATTTTTTTAATTTTACTATTCTATTTCAGTTTTATGATTTGTTACCATTCATTTGTCTTAAAAATTAATTAATTAGATGTTTTGTTTTCTAAGGAGAATGTAACACGAGAATATCATAAAAATAAACCCTTCACAAGAAATGAAACAAAAATGCCAAACAATATCGGATTGCTTCATAAAAAAATCCAAAAACTGATACAGAATAGAAAACTATAGTAAAGGATGATATTTTGAATCAAATTTTGTTTTCTGTTTCTTCTGATACAACAGAAAATAATGTTGACAACACAAATAAGCTGTCCAGTTCCAAAAGTACAAAAGATGTATAAAATAACTTTATTCAAAAGGACCTATCATTGCAAAAATAAACAGTAACATAAAAACATTGTTGCAGTGATTTTGTTATGCAGACATTTTAAATATTTATTTAACTTTTATTTTTTATTTAAATATTTGATTTCTTCAGCCAATGAATTCAAAGAAAAATATTATAGTTTACTTATTAGTGAAAAAAAGTTTGAGTATAATATCTGTACCAAAATTGAGTCAATAAAAATGAAGGAAGCTCATATGCCAAAAGAATGAAGAAGATGTAATATTGTTCCAAGCGAAAAAAATAAAATGGTTCAACAAGCCTCTTTTCAAAAAAAAATAATAATGGAACACTTTTCATCAAAAGCACACCAGATATATGTGATGCAATTGCAAAAAGTGCAAAAAATGCAATTTCCAAATCCATAGACAAAGCTCATAAAAAGTTCATGAGCTCAACTTGTAAAATTTTCAATATGGTTTACACATTAGCAAAACTAAACTGACCGTTTTTTGATATTGAACATTTGATAAAATTACAAAAAAAAAAGAGTGGGTTAAATATGGGAGTGGGACTCCATTCTTGATTTGTGACTGTCAAAATTGTTGAGCATATTGCAAAATACATTAAAAAAGAAGTGTTTAGAAAAATAATAGATCAGAATTTAAAGATATGTGTTATAACTAATGAGGCATTAACAATATCATGCAAATCAGTCCTTATCATTTTTATTAAGGTTGAAAATACTGATTTTTTTTATCAACAATTTTTGTAGATTTAGTAAAATTACAAAACAAAGATGCTGAAACCATTTACACTGTTCTATTACAAAGTTTGCAATCAGTAGGATTTGATAATCCATATATGAAGAATAATTTGATTGGATTTTGTTCAGATGGAGCAAGTGTGATTCTGGGAAGGTGGTCAGGAATGAATGTTAAAATAAAAAACCATTATCCTGAGATTATTACTTGGCATTGTTTGAGTCATCATCTTCAGCTTGTGCTGGAGGAATCTATTAAAGACATAAAGCAAGTGAATCACTTAAAGCATTTATTGATGAAATATACAAAATCTTCCATCAGTCTAATAAAAACCAAATGGCACTGAATAAAATTTCAACTAATTTAAAAATTGAAATTCTAAAAATTGGTAGAGTTTTTGGCCCAAGGTGGGAAATATATAGTCATAGAACAGCAGTTGCAACATGGTGAGCCTATCCTGCACTGTATGACTTTTTTCTAATAATAAGAAATTTTCTGGAATGGCTAAACATCTCACCAACAAATATTTTATGAGAGATCTGGATATAATAATCGATATACAGTACTAGAAAAATTATTAAGAAAAACAATATTAAAAGTTGATATTTCTAATCTTTAGAAACATTCTAATGAATTTAAATTTGAACTTACAAATCGGTTTGAAGTATTAATAGATTTTGAACATGATTAAGATTTGAATGAAATTAATATGAAAATAGCTGATATACTTTTAAAAACTGCAACAACGATAGCTGGCAGAAAAAAGCAGCAATTGACCAATAAAATTTCTACTGAGACTAGAGAGTTTATGAAGAAAAGAAGGAAGATATGCAAAAATGATGCATTAAAAAGGAAAGAATATTTTGAATTTTGTAAAATAGTGTGGAAAAGAATTAAAAATGATATAAGAAAGTATAACTGTGAACTAGCAAGGAAAACTGTAGAAGAGAATAAAAGTCTCAAGAGTATAAAACAACATTTTGGTATTGGTAGGAAATGTATATCTGCAAAAAGAAAAAAAGATGGAATTATTACTAAAAAGTGAGATGACATCATGAAATTGATAGAAGACTGACTTTTATCAAGAATTATATAGTAGTAAAGAACAAGTACCTCCTATATCTATTACATCTTCTGAATTGCCCAAAATTTTAAATGAAGAAGTGAGACATGCAATTAAATGTATGAAGAAAGGAAAGGCTCTAGGTAATGATGGAATTATAATTGATATATTAAAAGAAGCAGATGAAGAAATAGAATTTTTTTTACCAAAGTTATATACCAAATATCTAAATGATAAAGATGTACCAGATAATTGGAAGAATGCAGTATTAATATTAATATTTTTAAAAAAGGTGATAAAGAAGATATTAAAAATTACAGACCTATCAGCCTTTTATCAGTTTTATACAAAATTTTTGCCAAGGTAATTACAACTCGTTATAGAGAACATTGGATTTCCACCAACCAAGAGAACAAGCTGGATTTAAAAGTGGTTTTAGTACAGTCGATCATATCCAGGTATTGAGAGAAGTTATAGAAAGGACAAATGAATATGAGTTGCCATTTTGTTTTGGATTTGTAGATTATGAAAAGGCATTTGATTCTATAAACATTTCTTCAGTGATTAAAGCATTGGATTATCAAGGTATAGATCCAGGGTAATGTCATATTTTAAAGAATATTTATAAAAATTCACCAGCAACAATTAGATTATGTAATGGAAAAGTCAACATTGAGAAAGATATAAGACAAGGCCATATCTCCAAAACTTTTTACAGCAGTGTTGCAAGAAGTATTTTGTGGATTAAAGTGGGAAACTAAAGGAGTGAAAGTAAATGGAGATTATTTAAATCATTTAGATTTTGCAGATGATGTAGTTGTTTTTGCAAATAATGCTTTAGAGCTGCAGGAAATATTGCCAGAGTTATCAGATAAAGATAAATTTTAAAAAGACTAAAGTAATGTTTAATGGATTTTCTCAAAATATGAAAATAAAGATTGATTATGATGTGTCAAAAGAAGTTAACAAGTACAAATACCTTGGTCAGATTATTAATACAGATGGAAACATAATGGATAAAATTAATCATAGAATTAAACTTAGTTGGAGTGCTTTTGGTAGAAATAACTTGATACTAAAAGAAAATATGCCTATGTGTTTGAAAAGGAAGGTTTTTAAAAAATATGTTTTACCAGTTTTTACTTATGGATCTGAGATTTGGACATTTAATAGAAGAACAATACAGAGACTTCAGACCACTCAAAGAAATATGGAGAGATGTATGTTGGGAGTAACAAGAAGAGATCGAAAATGCAATGTATGGGTAAGACAACAAACAGGTGTTACTGATCTTATTGAAAAAATTAAAAGATTGAAATGGAGTTGGGCTGGACATATTGCTAGAAGAGATGATAATAGATGGATAATTGAAATTTTAAACTGGATTCCAAGAGATTGTAAAAGACCCAGAAAGAGACCACATGT
Organism: Epiperipatus broadwayi; assembly: GCA_028023455.1. Taxonomy (NCBI): domain Eukaryota; kingdom Metazoa; phylum Onychophora; class Udeonychophora; order Euonychophora; family Peripatidae; genus Epiperipatus; species Epiperipatus broadwayi. Next base: position 4,130,632 of record JAQFVV010000115.1, read on the forward strand.
GAGATGAATGGATGAAATAAGAAAGTGTGCAGGGGTGATGTGGAGATGAGAAGCTAAAGATCAGAGAAGATGGATTAAACTTGGAGAGACTGATGATGATGATGATGATGAATATTTAAAAAATTGAAATTTTTTTTTCTCTTTAAAATACTTATTTTTATTTATGTAGAAGCCTGTATTTAAATTTCATAAAAGAATTGAAAAGAAAAGCAGATTACGTCTTATCCTTAATTCATTTTATTATCTCTTTATCTATACATAAAAAGACTATGTCACTTTATACTAATCCAAATAGATTATGAAAAAAAAATTATGTAAATAATTTTTAACACATTTCACATTACAAATTATTTTAGTTTCAAAATAAGAATATTGGCATTTAATAAATATATAGCTTGGAAAATGATCACTTTATAGCATGTTCATGCCTTATTTCATTAGATTATTTGTTTTGTTAAAGTTAATGATTTTACAATTATTTGTTCTCAATTCTATACAATATTTGAAGTATAAATTATTAGTATATTAAATAGGACATTATTGGATTTTGTGAAGTTAGAAGAAAAGGTGAAGAGACAATTGATTTAAAAAGTGGACATTTACTCTATTACAAGGCACAAATATTGGAAGTACAAGTGGAATAGGATTTACTATAATTAAAAAGTGGAAGAATAACATTGTGGAGATTGATGGCATATTAGACAGAGTAGTAAGATTAGTTATTCAACATAATAGCAGATACCAAATGCAGATAATTCAGATTTATGCCCCAACAACTTGTCATAGTGATTAAGTAGTAGAAGATTTTTATATGGATGTACAAAAGGCTTTTGAACAGATCAAATAATATTTTAAAATTGTTATAGAAGACTTTAATGCTAGAATTGGTAAACAGTTAAAAGATGAAAATGTTGTAGGTTAATTTGGTTATGGTAATTGAAATGAGAGATGACATAGAACTTGTAGACTTTGCAGAAAAAGAAAAACTCTGTACTATGATTTTTTTTTTTGGGGGGGGGGGGGGGTATTACAAGAAAATTGATGTGGAAGCATCCAAATAAAAGTACAGCAGAATTGGATTATATATATATTTTTCCCATATGTCATATATATATAATTGGATTATATTTTGACTAACAGACAATACATATTTCAAAATTATAATATTCTTAATAAATTTAACATAGGAAGTGATTATCGATTAGTGAGATGGAAGATGTTTGTTAATGCAAAACTAGCAAGACAAAAATTATTAAGAAAAACAATATTCACAGTTGATATTTCTAATCTTCAGAAACATTCTAAAGATTTTAAATTAGAACTTGCAAATCATTTTCAAATATTAGCAGATTTTGAATATGTTTCAGATTTGAATGAAATTAATAGGAAAATAATTGATACACTTATAAAAACTACAACAAAGATAGCTGACGAAAAAGCAGCAATTGACCAAAAAAATTTCTACTGAAACCAGAGAATTTATAAAGAAAGGAAGGAATATGAACATAAAAATAATGCATTAAGAAGAAATTAATATCTCGAATTTTGTAAAATTGGGCGAAAAAGAGTTGATAATGATATAAGAAAGTATAACCGTGAACTAGCAAGAAAGCCATAGAAGAGAGTAAAAGTCCCAAGAGTGTTAAACAACATTTTGGTATTAATAGGAAACATATATCTGTAATAAAAAAAAATGAAAATAGGTAGATGAGTTCTATCAAGAATTATATAATAATAAAGAACAAGTGCATCCTACAGCTAATATATTTTCCTAATTGCCCTGGATTTTAACTGAAGAAGCAAGACATGCAATTAAATTTATAAAAAAGAAAACCTCCAGATAATGATGAAATTATAATTGAGATCTTAAAAGAAGCAGGGGAAGAAATCAGAAAATTTTTGGCAAAGTTATATACCAAATGTCTAAATGATAAAGATGTACCAGATAATTGGAAGAATGCAGTATTAATATTAATATTTTAAAAAGGTGATAAAAATATTAGAAATTACAGGCTTATCAGACTTTTATCAGTGTTATACATAATTTTTACAACTTATCTACAGTTAATTTGGGGTTTTAACTAACCAAAAAAACAAACTGGATTTAAAAGTGGTTTTAGTACAACAGATCATATCCAAGTATTGAGAGAAGTTATAGAACACTGACTGTAAGTTACCATTATGATTTGGAATTGTAGATTATGAAAAGGTGTTTGATTCTATAAGTATTTCTTCAGTAATTAAAGCAATGGATCATCAAGGTACAGACCCAAAATATTGTCATATTCTGAAAAAATATTTATAAAAATATGATAACAACAATTAGACTACATAATGATATTAGGAAGGTTAATATTGAGAAGGGTATAAGACAGGATGATTCCATATTTACAAAGCTTTCAATGCTGCTGGAAGTATCTTGTGGATTAAATGGGAATCTAAAGGAATAAAATTAAATAGAGATTGTTTAAATCATTTACATTTTGCAGATGATATAGTTGTATTTGCAAATAATGCTTTAGAGCTTCAGGAAATGTTGCAAGAGTTATAACATTAGTTTATAACATCACAGCAATGTTTATAACTTATTTTGGCCATGAATATGAGGGAAAACCTCGAAAGTACTAGGCCTAAATTGATTTGATTTGATTTTTTTGGTTGATACTTATAGCTTCTTCTGCAGCGGGTAAATCGCTTTTATATAACAATGAAAGTAAAAAACTAGGACTAAAGGTAAATGTTAAAAAAATTAAAGTAATGTTCAATGGATTTTGTCAAAAGATGAAAATAAAGATTTGATAATGATGAGTTATAAGAAGTTAATAACTACAAATACCTTGGTCAGATTATTACTATAGGTGGAAAAATAATGGATAAAATTAATCATAGACTTAAATTTGATTGGAGTGCTTTTGATTGTAATAAATTAATATTAAAAGGAAATATGCCTACTTGTTTAAAAAGAGTTTTTAATAAATGTGTTTTACTAGTTCTTGTTTATGGATCTGAGACTTGCACACTTAATATATATGTATATATAGAAGAGAAATATAGATACTTCAGTCCACTCAAACAAGTATGGAGAGATGTATGTTAGTAGTAACAAGAAAAGATCAAAAACAAAATACATGGGTAAGAGAACAAATTGATGTTATTAACCATTATTGAAAGAATTAAGCGATTGAAATGGAGTTGGGCTGGACATGTTGCTAGAAGAGATGATAATAGATGGACAGTTGAAATCTTAAACTGGATTTCTTGAGATTGTAAAAAACCTAAACAAAGACTACATGTGAGATGAATGGATGAAATGATAAAAGGTGAGGAGTAATATGGAGTAAAGAGGCTAAAGATTGGAAATGATGAATTGAACTTTGAGAGACCATCCTGCAGTAGACTGATATTGGTTGATGATGATGATACATTATTAGTAGAAATATGTAACAATCAAATATTAATTTCTAAATTCAGTTTTGTAAAATAATAGTAATAGTGAGATTAGGATAGATTAGTTATGAGATGATTATGGACATCTTTATCACATTAACCTTTGGCTGATCAGTAGAGAGATGGCTTAATGATTTAACTTTTTAGAGATGTATAATTGGAGAGATGTGTATTTTTTATTTAGGCATATAAAAAAACAAAATTAGTGTGCAATTACATACAGTGATCATCATTGTTGAATTAGGCTATACCAATCAATTTTCTTACCATGGTAAGTTGTTTAATTGCTTGGAAAGAAATCTATCATATACATGTCATATTTTTAATTCCCTTACATTTTTGGATAGAATAGAATTATTTGTGTATTTATTTCTATATACTTACTCTTAGAGTTATATGTGTCTGCTTCTCTGTTTATATATATATATATATATATATATTAACCACATACTGTTGCATTTGATGTATCAATCATGTGACCGTGTACAATGAATATAGTTACTAATATTTATTTTGATTTAATTTACTTCTTTCTGGATTGCTATATAACATGTTGAAATGAAGATTTTATGGGCAAAATATGTATGTATTCATTCATAGACATTGATTTTTTACAACTTTCTATATCTTTTTGCAATGATGATATAACAATGCCTTTGTCTAATCAAAGGCAAAGAAAATCCATAATTGTATACTTAGATATTACACACAATTGTTCTTGAAAGCTTCCATAAATTATAATATATATACACATGCACACATATTATATGATCTAATTTCGGGATATTTTCAAATAAGTATAATCTTTTTAAGACATCTAACATTTACTTTTATCAACTTAATCAGTCTACTGCCGACAGCTTCACTTTGTGAATCATGCAATATATCTCAGCTTTACTTTTTTAATATTTCTCTTTTATCTATATTTAATAAAGAATTTGGTTTGGCTATCCTTTAAGATATATGTATAGAGTCTACCTATCAGAAACTAGTCTGCGTATTTAAAAATGGTACATCCATTTATCTATCTTATCAAACAAAGTGTCTTGTGATTTTCTCGGCTATTTTCAATATACTCATTAAGAAATATCTGTATCAATTCCGCTCCGATACTATCTGTTACAAGCTTGAGGAATCAATAAATATTATATTGTACTGCTATATTCAAACCCCCAAGAATTTCTGGCTATTGGTATTTATCAATGAAAAACATCGAACCTGCGCCTATAATATCCAACAGTCTCTTTTACCTTTTTTATTTTGTACTATCAAAGTTAAAGGCCTAATATTCAAACATTCTAAACAAAATAGAGAATAAGGTGAAATTACTTCTCCTAATACATCTCTCTGGTGTATCAATGCATTTAGGATTCGAGTTCAAGTCAGGTGAAATTAATTTTTATTCAGCTGACAACATATTTGTTTTTTTTCCCTCAGATAATTGACTCATAGCCTCAGATATTGATTAGTAAATCAGATATTGATTAGTCAATGAATATCTAATTGATATTTGATAAAATGTAAAGGTTCCAGTTTAATCTGGGTTGATCAAGTGAATGTTGATGCAAATATTGTAAAAAATAAAAATATTATTGTAATATAATGCATTCTTCAATACTGGTAGAAGAAGGAGAGATCAAAAACCTTAATTGAGAAGCATTTTTAAACTTGAGGATAAGTTTTATTTAATGTATCATGTTTTTTTTTTTTTTTTACGAATTCAAGAGGTTATTTTAAGCTTAAGTAGTAAGTTTTTATTATTATAAAAACGTAAATAATGTTTTTAAGAAAATCTTACGTTTTTTTTTTTTAGTTTTTATTTATTTCTGGTATAGACCATAATAATAAGTAAACATGTTAATTTCAATTAGATAAAAATAGTTGCATTAAGTATTTTAAATTGTCATCGCAATAATGATATACGTTAATATACGTTTAAACAAAAACAGTCTGTAAAATAATGTGGCTTATTATTCAAATTAAATAATTAAAAGCTGAACAATCATTTAAAGTAACATCTGCTGTTTCAAACCAGAATAGACCATCAGCCAAAATTAGACTACAAGTTTAACATAATTCTTTATTTTTCTTGCCAACTTCTAATGGCGCTAACGTCTCATTGTATTGGTTCGCTAACTTAGCGGTTCCTATAACGCAAGTTGACTAAGAGACGGAAATATATTGAAAGCGTTGGAAGGCACGTGTACTGGCTATTCAAAAATAAATAAGGCGGGATAATATTAGGGCCTACCGCTTTCAGAAGCTTTAAGATCCCTTGAGATCAGTGTTGGCAGTATTTTTAATTGTTTCCATAAAACAAAGAGCGCAGCATATTTACAAACCCAGCAATTAATTTCTTTTTCAGAGGACTATTGTCCCAGGAATGTAAGTGAAGATTAAATAAGGAAGAAACGATTAAATTTTACAGCAGTTTAGGATATTTAAAGTATTTTGCTATTCTATTCGGATTAAAAATAGACGACAAAGAAAACAGCGTTTTTATTAAACTACGTTATATATACCGTAATTTCAATCAAAATATTTACATTTCATAAAATAGTATCAGATTTTCTAAAGATAATTTATGCAATACTAATAAAAGTTTCTGTTCTTTAGTAAATAAAAATTTATAAGAAAAAAATTTAAAAAGAGCGGTCAAGCAATCATTGTTAAGAGTGTTAAATTTCAGATTGATCTTTAGATAGAAGAAAATAGATACAATATATCTACATGTACTAAAAAAAAAAAAAGAATGTATCTTTTACTTACTATATTAAATATATGATGAAAAACGCGAACTCTGGATGTGGAAAAATGCACATTCCTAGCTATTCCTTAATGGAGCAAAAGAACATCACAATTGCCAACAAACTATTATTAGTTTTTCGATTATTAGTGTGATTTATTGTTTATTTTATCTATCATAATAAAAAATACTATTGTCACCATTAGAGCAAGCCATTCCAAAATGTGTATGGTCATACTAACTTTAGAAAGAAAAAAAAGAAAACATACCAGCAAACAAAAGTTTAGTGCTGACTATATAAATCAATCTGTGAGCTACAATACTACTTACATAAATCACCACATAATCTTTTATTTATGTATTTAATATCTTGCAATCCTCTTTTGTAAACTTTTCAGGAAGCTCTGTGGATTAGTGCAGTGGGAAATAAAATTTTAAGCCAAACATTTATTGAAAGATAACCAACTGAAGGTAAAAAAGGTGTTTTTCAAATGAATGGAAATATTGTACTCAATCCTTTACTTTAATATTTAAACTTATTCGTGACTTCCTGAACTATTAAACACCATATGATTATTTATTTTTATTTTACTCTTTCGCAGTAAACTATTTCGTTCTAAATGATTTTGAAATCTTAACTTTAGCTCTTAGCTGACTTAGCTTCTGTTACATCTAATGAAAGCAATATGATCCAGCAAGGTATATTTTAAAGAAATCTTTGTGCTGCTTAGTTTAGTGCAATGATGGAGTAGCAAACTCTAGAACTCAAGAAAACTTCATGTGAATTTTTATTAGAATTCACTACGAAAACACAATGTTTATAACGAAAGTAGATCTTCCTTCCCATATGAATTGCACTCAAGTTTATTTATAAATTTCAAAGCAAAGACCTTTTCAATGTTATTTCACAAAAGATTTGTTTCAGATTTTTCATTTTCATTTTTCTTGATATCCAAGTATAAATTGCATTTTTTAATTGCTACCTCTTTTTCCTATGAATTCAGCTCATCTTCATTTAATTATTTTTTTATGAATACATTGGTAATTTGTCTAGATTTATTTTTTTTCAAACATTTTTTGTTATCCCAACAGTTCCTTCCTATATTATATTAATTTTTGTTTCATTTTAGATTTGGGTGTTTATATTTCACAATAACATGCCAGAAAAAGAAGGATATATTGATTAAAAGTATGAGGAAGTGCATTCTAGTTTTTATTTATATGCTTTATTTTTTTTTCTACTAATTCAAGCAAACCATAATTATTCATTTCTCAAATTTATTTTTACACTGACTATATTATATTTTGGTATTATATATTTCATAAATATAACTTTAATTTTATTACAACTTGGATAAATATAAATGGGAACAGTCATCAAATATACATATGAATGAATAGTCTTTAATTTACATGCAATCTCATTATTATTTAAAGCAGACAGCCCTTTATTACAATCTTAGCTTTGACAAAGATGAAAGTGATTTTCTTTAAAAATTAGCAATTTAATTCAGCTGAAATTTTTCTGTTTTGGTGGATGAAAAACCCTTCTTGAAGAATTTAAAAACAGAATTCATTGTGTACTGGATGAGATAATTTCCCCATGCATAAAATTAATAAACTACATGATATAACCTAAGGATAATAAATATTGTAATAATAAAAAAAGAATATAATGGTGATAATGTACTTATAAAACCTATAACAAACCATAGAAGTACTTTCAGTTAATTTCTTAACTTCCTTCAAATGTCTAGTTGTTACAGTTTTTATAAGTACGTTATTACTTATTATATTCTTTATTTTTTATATATACATAAAGTTGAATTAACTGAAGTGGTAAAACCTTAATTTCTAAGTACTTTTCACATTAATTTAACATCCTTTAGTATCAAAACTATCAATGTACTAAATGAAAATAAATCATTTCATTTATTTTCTATGTTCTTATACAAGTGTTTAGACCAGACATCAGCACCAGTGAATGTGAAGTGTAAATCATCAGACATAACCCTTGTATCCTCAGTCAAATTGGCTTATAATTTACAATTTTAATTCTGACTTTATAAATTTGAGTTATACTGAGTAAGGATGCATGGATCTATTTTACTGAGTCAGATTTCATGTTTGTTGATGTTGTTGTCTGATTTAAATGCATTAATGTGACTAGAGCTTAGAAGAGAGAAGTTTATCTCTCTTCATTAATATATATATTAATAATTTACACAAATTTATTTAACACTGTATTCAAAATTAAATAATATATTCTTTATGGAAGTACTTTTGATTGTTTCACTAACAATCTTTATCAACCATTAATACACACGTATGTAATTTCATGTTTATTAACGCACAAACAAAACTCCCTTCTGAAATGGATAAAATAAATTTTATTTTAGATATATAATTAAAAGCTTATAGACACTTTAAGATAGTTTTGCTTTGAATGAAATATTTAATTAATATTTAGCTGAAGTGATGAAATACGGCATAAAGCTAGAATTTAGTATTGTAATTACCCAAAATATGCTATAATCCTCTCTACAGTTATATAAATTCCTATATAGATGGCTTAGCAAATTAGATTCATAAGTTTTCCTTAATAGCATAGTTATAGATACTAGATTATGAACTGATTTATGGTAGTTTCATAGTTATAGATACTAGATTATGAACTGATTTATGGTAGTTTCATGGAAGAAAACTATTGTTTTGTGTCATAATTTATTATATAATGATGTAGTCAGTGGGGCAAATGTATCCTTAGGAAACACAATTGTGTATATACTTGTTACTGTATATTATATGCTTCCAATGGGAGTAGGTTTTAAGGGCCACCCCATTACTCTTAATTCAGACAACTATTTCTTCTTCAGATGGGCATAGATTTTAAGGGCCACCCCATTCTTCATATTTAGGACTGGGGCATGAGGATCCAGAATATTATATTAGTTGTTCGATCACTTGGTCTAAAAGGTATTTTTCACAGCAATGGGTACAGTGTTTAGGGAACCAGTTACTCGGTAACAAATCCCATGAACAAGCACACATTCGAGATGCACAGACTCAGATTGTATACTTTGTAAGCACCTTAGTATCTAAAATCTGATTGCCTATCATCAGTTCATCCCGCCATAATAATTTATATTTCAGCATTGATCTGAAACAGAATCTAATTTTGTAGGCATATAAGCTATATAGAGAATATGTTAAATGATAAGCATTAAATAAAATATTATTTATAAAATAATGATAATAACTTTTACTAGCTGCCTAAGCAAATCTAAATCCAAATATATAGCATAAACTAGGCATAGATTATCATGAGCAAATTAAATCAATTTGTAATATAATAATAAGTCTCATGAAATGTAACTTGACAAATTATAAATCTTCATCACCTGCAGTGATATATATATATATATATAACAAGCAAAATAAAATTAAACAATTTGTAACCGGTAAACCAACATCACCTGCGAGTGATTTGAAATGCTATATATATATGAAAAACAAAAAAACACAAGTTAAAAAACTTGCTAATGCTTGTATTTATGATAACAGATGGCGTTCTACCCAAAACACCGTCAAGTGCAGTTTTCTGTTTACATAAATGTCAGAGCGAGCATTCACTATCTCTAACTTTAATTCCACTTTCAAATCATGATTTCAAGCTATTTGCTATAATCAGTGAAAGACAGGAATAAGAAACTAGATCTAAACACAAACTCTGAGCATTTATGAAACAGTTTCTATTCAGCTTGCAAGCGTGAATCTTTTAGACACGTTAATGTCTTCAAACTCAGCATAGCAAGCCAGATAGCTACATGGGTCTAATCTCAGTTCAGCATCACCACATAGTAGAAGCCTCTGCAATATACATCATTGAGATCAGACCCATGTAGCTATCTGGCTTGCTATGCTGAGTTTGAAGACATTAACGTGTCTAAAAGATTCACGCTTGCAAGCTGAATAGAAACTGTTTCATAAATGCTCAGAGTTTGTGTTTAGATCTAGTTTCTTATTCCTGTCTTTCACTGATGATAGCAAATAGCTTGAAATCATGATCTGAAAGTGGAATTAAAGTTAGAGATAGTGAATGCTCGCTCTGATGTTTATGTAAACAGTAAACTACGCTTGACGGTGTTTTTGGTAGAATGCCATCTGTTATCATATATATATATGTGTAAACCAAAACTGCTTGTATCCCTAGAATCAACACCTTCATGTGAACTTAAAACATCAAATATTAATAAATTGTAACCCCAAGAATTATCACCTGTGAGTGAGACCATCCACATAATCTTATTGTAACTTTATTATTTTCTTTTATTAATTTCATCATTTATATTTTGGCTTTTATTAAATTTATTTAAATTTTAACTTCTGCTTAGTGTCTCAATTTTGCTCATTATTAATTAGGTAACTATTAGTATTTAGTTATCATGAATCACAATCCATATTTAGTAATATTGGTCACGCTACACCTATATAGCTATACTTTGAAATATGTCCATTTCCGATAGTCTTAAGTTTTACTGATGTATTACTGCCAGCACACGAATTAAGAAAATACAGGTGTAGCCTCATATATGTCATCTGTAAGATAATAAATCTTTGAGCATTAGTAAAGTAAATGAGGTGAGATTGGATTTGGGGTCTCAACAACCTAATTTTGATCAGCCTTGGGATGATTTACTAAAACTCTGGATTTTATTGTGCAAATGTACAGATATGACTGTTACAATATATATCCTTTTCACATATATGTGGTCATGTCTATCAGTTGTATAACAAGGAGCGCATAGCTGTAGGAAGCTTGAAAGACTGCTGATTTCAAATCCCTTCTAATTACATTGAGTTTAATATAAACAATATATTTATATCTGAATATTATATAAATATATATATATGTGTGTGTGTATATGATTTTATATTTAGATATATGTAAATTAAAACAACAGAAATTATTTATCTACATACACTTTTATTATTTCAACCAGAAGACTGTTTTTTATCAGAAATTATAGCTAAGTAAAATAGATTGCCAAAAATTAAAATTAACAAAAATGCTACAAAAAATAAAAAACTTATATTTATTTCCTTCATCATTTCCCTCCCCCAATTAAACATTTGTTTTTAAAAAAAAAAAATTTAAGTAACTAATTAAATTGTGAAATGAGAAAAAAAACCAAGGGTATGTTTTTGGTACAATAGCTTAATAAATAATGTTAAAACTTTGTCAAAAATTTTTATCGTCTATAAGAATCTTAAAGATATTTCAAGATAATTTGAGACAATGTTTTAAGTTTAATTTTTGTCAACTTTTTTATTTTCTATAATTTTCTATAATTTCATATTATGTTTTCTTTTTTAAAATTTAAGGGAAACAAAAACTACCATTACAAACAGAGCATCCCAGCACATATATATGTATAAAAGGGCACTGAACAACAAGGAGTCTACATCAGCATTCGTGGAACATGAAAAAGCTACTAGACACAGATTTGAATCCACCAACCCCAGAATAGTGTGCAAAGAGAGTAACGACCATAGGCGCAAAATAAAGGAGGCATATTTCATAAATAATGACACCCAATCAATCAATAGAAAAGATACATGTTTTGCCATTTCAAAAAGATGGACAAACTAATTCAAACAATATTTTAAATAAAATACCGAAACATCTAATTAACATAAATTTGAATACTCGCCCTCATCACTATCAACCGCACACAGCTATGATTACGAAACCATAGAGCTTTGTAAGCTTTAAATAAATTTAATAATATATATAACTTCTTTAACGAGCGTTATAAGCGCATAATTATTGATATTATATAATTTCTAATGAAAAATCACTTCTCTGATTAGAGTATTAAATAGCTGTGTAGTTATGTATTATATTATTTTAATTGTTTTTTTTTTTTTGTATAATATTTTTAGTTAGTTTAGTTCATTACTGACTAAATATATTGTAATTGTAGATTAATGGTCGGTATTTATATAAATAACAAAAACTGTTTAGCTTAAAACTAAAAGTTATTATTATATACAATTCTGTATTTAAAAATAACCTCGTTTAAATACTTTATAGGATACACTTTTAAATCCATTGGAAAAAAATAAGTTGTCCCATGATATTTTATTCAATTTGTTTAATTTTATCTATGTACCAATATTTTTACAATTTAAAGTTTTAATTTTATTATAAAAGTCCATTTTTACTTAAACAAGTTTTACCTATACACTTGTGGAAATAAAAAAGTATATATATGAACTAGCACTTCATGCAAACCCTTAATTACCTAAATAAATGGAATAAAACTTAGATTTAATAAAATAATATTATTTATCATGCATGCAAAGTTGTCTTATTATTCTTGAAAATTTACTTTATTTTTTTTTTTTTAAAGAGACAATAGTATTTTATAAATAAAAAGAAGAGAAAATGAGAAAATGTGCGACTTTAAATACATTAAGTTCTGTATGTGCATGTGATAATGTTTGTAATTCAAAATTTGCACATATTTAAAATATTTTTATTTTAAATAAATAAGAAAATGTTCAGAAGCATTTGGGAAATTTTTCAAATGTTTAGAAGAAAGTTGGATTTTAGAAGGAATTTTAATTATTCTGTTTTAAATTCTTTTTTAAAGTGGTTTAGGAGTAAGTGTGAAATCACTTATAATAATAAGTATTTCAAGAAATTTAAATGGTTGATTGGAAAGGCTGAAAATAAAAGTTTTGTGAAAGGAAAAGAGTTTAGATTTGGGTCTTATAAAAATAGGCCTGATGCTTCATCTGTTTTAAATTTGTCAAATTATATTTTGAATGCATCTGATTTGGCTATTTTAGCTAAGGGTCCTGGCTTTGTTCCATTTGCTAATAAAAGTTTAATTTTTGATTTTGTTTCTGCAATTGAAAGTAGTAGTAATATTTCTGATGAAAATAAAATGTCTTTACAGGTTATTTTGAATAGTCCACATTACTTAAAATCGAGAAAAATTTGTTTTGCCCCTAAGGTTATTAGTTTTGTTAAAAAAAGATTGAAAGCCAATGATGTTATATTATTAAAAGAAGATAAAGGTGGCGGTTTGTATTGTTAAATAATATTGATTTTAAAAGTAAAGTTTCTTTAGAATTAAATAATGGAAAATATGCTATTTTAGATTCTGATCCTGGTAAAAAAATAAAATCTAAATTAATTAAGATTATGAAAGTTATGGAAAATAAAAAGATTTTTGATAGAGCTACTTATTTAAATTGTTACCCTAGTGATTTTGTGGCTCCAAAGGTTTTCTTTAATTTGAAGTCTCATAAAGATAATTTTCCTTTGAGATGTGTTTTTGATTTTACAGGAGGAATTGTTGATAAAATATCAAAATTTATTATAAGATATTTTAAGGATTACATAAAACTGGGTCAATTTTGTGTTTCTTCTTCTTTTGAAGCTTTTAAGAAAATAAATGGTTTTGTTTTGGATGATGATTGTGTTTTTGGTAGTTTAGACATTGAAAATATGTACCAATCGGTTAATAGATTAAAAAGTATTGATGTTTTTCTTTCAATTTTAAAAAAATTAGAATGTTTTTCTGCAGATAAGATTAAGGTTTTTCATGATTTGCTTTTGCTGTTAGAGGATTCAATGTATTTTATGTCTAATGATGTGTTTTATAAAATTAGAGAAGGTTGGGTTATTGGTTATGTCATTTCTCCATTGATGTGTGCTGTCTATATTGATTATTTGGAGTGTAGTATTATTAATATGTTTTCAGGTTCTATTAAATTATTTGTTAGGTATGTTGATGATTGTTTGTTTGTTATTCAGAAAGAGAAATTAGAAGAGTTTTTATGTGGATTGAATGGTTTTGATTCTAGTATTAAGTTTACAATTGAGGGGTGGTTTTGATTTTGTAAAATTAAAGTTTTTAGATTTAAATGTTGAGAAGGTTAATGATGTTTTGTTTTGTAGTCATTTTATAAAACCTAAAAATTTGAGAAATATGATTAGGCCTGATAGTTATCAGCCTTTTATACATAAAAAAATGTCTTTGTTGAATTTTGTTGTCGGAATAGAAGGCTTAATAATTTTAATAATGATGCTGATATTCAAAAAAGTCAATTTGCTGCTGAATATGTAGAATTGGGTTATAGTCATGATTTTATTAAAAAAGTGGTATTTAATAATAATGTTTATAGTCGTGATTTGGATGATAAGAATTTTGTTGGTAAGGATGATGATTATATGTCTTTACCATTTAAAGCATCAATTTATAATTTGGTTTATAGGAATAGTCATTTGTTATGTGGAAAGAAGGTTGCATGGAGGAAAGGTTCTGATTTGAATTCATTACTTAATGGTTCAAAGCAGTCTATTGATAGTAGGTCTATTCCTGGTATTGTTTATAAAATTCCATGTAGTTGTGGTAAATTTTATGTAGGCCAGAGTAAATTTAGCCTTAAGGAAAGGGTTAAGGTTCATATAAGTAGAGTTAAACATAGGTATCTTAACTCAGCTTTATATATTCATGAATTGAATACAGGTCATAGAATATTGTTTGACAATGCTTCGGTTATTTTTTATGAAAAGAATGAGTTAAAAAGAAGAATAAAGGAGACTTTGATGATAAAACTCCTTGATTCTGAGGCTATCAATCTTATGAAGACTTCTTTTGATATTAAGGGAAGGTGGAGTTTGAAATGAATTATGGGAAGGTTTGTTTGTTTGTATATATATATGTTTTCCTTTAGGTTGATTTTCACTTGAGAAGGTCTATTTGTAGTAGATGAAACCATGGTTGTGTAAGGATTTTGGTAAAAATTTTGAATTTAATCTAGTACTGTATTGTTTTATGGTTTTGCATTATATATATATATATACCATTTCAGAAGTCTGTCTTTTAATTAAAATGTATTTTAGTCATTATTATTATGCTAACTTTTAAATAGTATTTATTTTAAATAGCTATTACTTTATTTATTACATATTTACTATATAGGAAAAATGTCCAGTCTCATATTTATCTATGTGGCTTTTTAATTTGGACCTAAATAAAAAAGAATTCCTGCGATAGAGCAGAAAATTTCTTCATCTATTTACTGTTGAAATTAGATGGTAGTTATTAAATGTAGTATTTAAAATTTTAAGCCACAAAATGGGCCTGAGCCCGAGTTGCCACCATTATCCTCAAATGCCTTGAGTTTTGTTTTACTTATTTGTACATTTATTTATTTAGGTATACAGAAAATGTTTACCATAATTTAAAGATCAATAATTAATTAACCCTATCAGAACTTCTCAGTATTAGTAAAATAAAGATAATTTAAACATTCAGCCAAGTTTAAGCAAATACAATGCTTATGCAACACAATCTGATTTCATTAAATTTATTTACCACACCATCCATGCTATCTTTATTTATTGTATTGGTACTGATACATTTGACCATCCATCCCACTTGATAGTATCATTGCTAGCCAAAACCAGGTCAAAATACCATTTATCAGGCCCAACTTCTCAATTGCTATCAGCAATTGACTCTTTTGGCTAGCATTAGTATGACCTGGTGTATTTTGTGATCAATTACACTTGTGATTCACATTTAGCCTACCATATCAGTTTGGGTTTCTACATGTTGTTTACATTCTTTATGAATGCTGACAATTAACAGATCATTACCGTATCATGAGAGGGTGTCAGTAGTTGTAATGATGAAAAGTGCACCAATATGCAGACCTAAATAATTTTTGTAAAATCAACAGGAAGTAGTAGGACATCTTATGAATTATTACATTCTACCCAACCTCACTACCCATTGTATTTTACTTCACAAACACAAATGCTTGTTCTTTTCTACTTTATTAATTTTTTTTAGAGTTTCAAGAATAAAATACCAATTTATTATTAATCCAGTTGTAACTAATCTTATATCATAAGAATGTCCTACATCATTATAAAAGTTTTATTACTTTATTGTAATTTATTAAATATAATCTGTTTGTTTTGATTTTGTAATAGATATATTTGTTAATTTATTAAATCTGAATTCATATTTTTTTAATTAAGACAATAAAATATTTTGTGTAAGAATAAGAAGTGGAATTAATTTGTTTTGTATATATTAAAACCCTGAGATATTGCTTTATTGTGGGTGATGACTGGTGGAAGGGTGATATGATATAGTTCTTATGATGTATCTAGTTTAGCCAGGCACTAAACTGATAATTTCATGATAGTATCAAAACATATTCACACTGCACATACATATCTAGTGAATGTATACTTAGATAAGATATAGAAAATAGATATAATATTGTGAAATGTTTAAGTCATAATAAATATTTCTCATGTGTATTTATATCCTTGTAATTATTATTATTTTGAGCTATTTAGACATTGTGAGTGTATTAAACATATAATTAGATTAAATGTGGTCTGGATATAATAAAAGGTACCTTTGCTCTTCTGCATTCATTCTGTAGTCTCCATACACCAGACACCAACTTCTCCTTATACTGCCAAGCTGGTTCTTTTATATACCATTACAATATGAGGGGAGAGCTGGTTAACAGTAATTGTGAAACTTGTTAATAAAAAATAGCATTGTAATGATTTATTAAAGGGAATATTTTTTACAATAATAAATACATTATTATCAAAATATAAAAGGCTTAAATGTAAAAAAGAAAAAAACTAAATAATAATAATATTTAATAATGTAATAAAATAGTATAGCTAGTTTATCTTATCAAAAATTAAAATTTAGAATTAGAAAAATATTATTAAAAGAATTTATTGTGGAATTTATATTGGTATAAGTGTTTACTTCAAAAACATAATTAAGATAAGTTTAAAAAAAAAAATCTTAAAAGTAAAATTTAATTAAAACATTTACTTATGGTATAAATAAATAAAATGAGATTAAAATGACTAACATGAATTTTAATTTCAAGATAGCATTTTTTCTGTTTGGAGAAAATAGAATAAGAAAACAAAGTTATAATTATATAGATATAATGTATCTAAATCCACGATAAAAATGTGATCAATTAGATAATTAAAATATTTTCTTGTAATTAAATGTAATTGAAATATCGAAGATTATGATAAACAAAGATCACTCAAGTTATAAAAATCAGAAGTCAACCATAAATATATATTATAACTGTTCAAAATGTTTATCCCACATGAAAATCACATTCTGACATCCCAGAACAACAATTTCTTTTACAGTCTGCTAAAATCAACTAGACACATGAGACTGTTATCTTATTCTAATTAAATTATTGATTGCAACATAATGACAAATTTCCAAAAAATAGTGAGATATTACTATTTACATATATACTAAAAGTCAGCACATAGGATGGCATAACTGGCTCGTCAACCTACAAGACAAGTGTATACAATTATTTATTTATAAATTCTATTATTAATTTTATTTATTGGTTTTATAAATTTTATGCACAAACAATATGTATACTTCAGTATAATATATTATTATATGATTCTGATAAGATATCAATCCACTTCATAGGCTCATGATCACAAGTAAATGTTATTACAGTTTTAAGATTTAATGACTTGGCAAATTGAGGATGGTAATATTAGAAACAAAGATAGATTATTCTAGAAACTAGTTAAATAACTGACTGCTAGAATTAATACAAGTCAAATATTGTGTTTAGATTTGTAGAGATCTCTCTTGTAATAAATTAAGCATTCAAGGTGCATGTACTAAGGTTATAGCCTTATTTAAGTATTACAGGTAAGTAACTAAAATAATATCAAAAATGTAAAATACAGGGAACAACATCTGTATTACATTAATCTATGGAACACTAAGAAATACATGTATCAAGTATATGCAAATGGTAGGAATAGGCTTCTACCATGTACTACTGCTAAGTAAATGTACAAGGCATAAGAGTGAACAGCAGATGCATATGTATCACATCAAGACATGTATGAAGACACAGCAGATAATATATAGTAGGAATTTTCATCTATTGTATACTATTGCACTAAATAAAATAATGAATGTAAAAGACCAGCAATCACAAATGGTATTACAATCATATAAGATGAATAAAGTAAACAAATATATCTCATCCTTAGACAAAAACAGCCTAAGTTAAAGCAACTAACTTCAGTGAATACTCTAAATTATTCTGTCTTAAGCCTGGAGTGATGGCTTGCTTAAAACTGAAAACTATTCATAAACAATCAAAGACAACCTTAATCTAACCTGTCTATGCAGCCATGTCAAACCCCATTTAGGATTTGTTAAATTATAGGTTTAAAATATTTATATTTTAAATAAAGTAGGAATGATGGATTTAATTGAAATTAAAAATTATAAGCATGTCCAGAGATTATTATAATAAAGTTTAATTGCTTTATATAAAAATGCTGCAGAGTAAATTGTGCATGATAAAGAGAACAAAATAACAATCTCTTGCCATACCTGCCTATAAACAGACATAGCAAACAATTACTGACTAAAACATTTTCATTAGAAAGGAGATAAATAATAGTAATGCTAGAGATTTATAATGTTATTTAAAGTTCATATCTATTTTTTCAGCAGTAAAATTTTGACTCCATTCTTTAGGCATTAGTATATTTCAGTAAACTTTATATGTTGAGACATAGCTACTATGGTGGTAAGTTTTGATCATCATTTAAAATACATGAGGTATAAACCAGTAGTAGTTTATTTTTTGCTTGATGGCTGATTTTTCCCTAAGGTTTTAGACATTTGCAGTTCAAGCATATATAGTGTAAATGTTTAAAATGTTTCTCAATTAGTTAACAATTTTCTTTTCTGGACTCAGCTATAGATTATGGCTTTCACTCAACTATCTGATCAGACAGAATCAGATGGGAGCTTCTCTACTCCTGCATGGTATTGGAAACTAAATTCATGAATAAACACAGTAGCTGTATAAGATAAGCTGGATTACTTGAAGTAGACAGGAAAATAAGCAGAATAAAATTAGAATAAGAATAATCAGAATAAGCTTGTGATCTCTATGACCTGGTTTATCAGCAAAAATAGGATTCACCAATAGTCATTTGAATCCTTTGATCTATTGGTTGTAGATAATGTCTGACCTCCATTTTGGCTCACAATTCAATTTTCCCAATTACATAATTTATCAATTTTTATCTTTGAAAGGGAATAATAAAATGACTGGCTAAATTACATCAGATATGTATCTCCTTACTTAATTAATCTGTTTATCAGCATTTTAATTACTTTTTTTAAGAATTTCATTTCCACTTTGTAATCATTAATTTAAAAAAACACATTTTGTTTTAACATTCTTTTAACATAAATTTATCATTAATTATAGTAATATAGGGTATATGAGCACAGACTATCACATGATCCACCACTCTCCACACTATCTAATAACACTGATACACTCAAGCACATATATGCTGAAAAGATAAATAATCACCAATAGACGTATTTCATACTAAAACAGCAATCATCAGTTGGTCCAGATTATCATCTCCCACACCTATATACTATAAGTGCTCAGATATATATTAAGATAGACAATCTTCATACTTTAATGGACTGGCTCCAATCTACTACACACTCCAACTCTTCAACTGTCCATCCAATTGAAAATCTGATGATGGAATGCTCGAAGGCCACCCTGAGGCTGAGATTCTTGTCACACCCATGTTGGCCCAAGGTCAATCTGAACCCCACATGTACAGGACATAATCCATTAAATACATATGCAAGGATGGGCAGACATCTCTACAATGTAATAACTGAAACACAAGCTTAATATATTGAAACAGACAGATCGAAGAACCGATCTTAGTTTCATGTGTTGAAGTACGGTAATTCGAACTACTATTCGCCCGCAATGGGATTTTTCCATTTCAAGTCACAAAAATTGAGCTATATATATTTTATGTTTTGTAAATAAATATGTAAAGATTCCGTGCATAAAGGTCACAAATCATGAAATAATATTTGTGTGTGCGTGGTTTGTGAATTTATAGCAGCTTAATTTAAAAGTTTCATTGCGGGTGTATTTGCTTAAATTTTAGCCTTTTAGAATTATACAAAGTCGTTTAAAAATGCTGATCAAAAGTCACATTCCTTTGATCAGTGTTTTTAATTAAAATCTGTATTGTACAAATGTATAGAGTAATTAAGTTGTATTCGAAATTAGATAAGGAATTTATATTTGTAATTACTGTGTCAATTTAAAATTGCGTATTAAAGTTAGAGATAGCTGAAAACAGAACAATGGAAATGGATAATTGATATTGTATGGTCAAGCTGGATTGCTGGAGGCTGGAGAAAAGTAGGCGGAGCCTAAAACAAAAACCAGACAGAAAGGTCAACCGTGG
Source organism: Epiperipatus broadwayi (assembly GCA_028023455.1). Taxonomy (NCBI): domain Eukaryota; kingdom Metazoa; phylum Onychophora; class Udeonychophora; order Euonychophora; family Peripatidae; genus Epiperipatus; species Epiperipatus broadwayi. The sequence goes on from JAQFVV010000115.1 coordinate 4,151,211, forward strand.
CCATCTTAAAAAAAAAACTAACATTCTAACTTTTGACGCGGCTGAGAGTAGATCGTCTCAAAAACAGCAAAGCAGTTGCTAGAGAAATCTCTCCAACTTTTGTTAAGAAGTCCACCAGTGAACCGTAATGTCGATGGGCTAAGTGCCAGGAGTTGATCTCTGTCCCGCCAATTTGAATCTTCGTGCCGCTGACTGATCATGTTTTATGTGCTTCACGATTTCCAGCTTCCAATCTCCAAATTGACTATGCCTTCCAAGTAAATTTCAAATGCGCGCCTACGTTCGTCAGAAATACCGTCGTGAGAAGCCAAGCCAGATGAAGAAAGAAGGGTAACTGTGTTACATGAACTTTTAACTTCCTCCCGAGCTTAATGTTATAAGTTAATCTGTCAATCAAATGAATCACATGTAAGTTTTTTTTTCGTTTATAATGCTACTGTTTCAAACCTGTCAGTAAATTTTCTTTTCTCCTTTTCCTCTGCTCTAGTCTTTAGAAAATAGTTTATAAATATTGTATCTACTAATAATAATTCAAATGAAGACATTTATATTTTTTTTCCTTTTGTTACTTATGCTATAAACAAACGATGCCAATAGAAATATTTCCCAACTCTGTTTAAAGCTGGTTTATAATATTGATGATAGTTATTTTAAAAGGAAGTTCGTTATTAAATTAAAGATTATTTCATATATTGAGTTGGCAGATATTAAATCACTTTATTATGCTTTTTTAGTTTTGTCATACTATTGTAACCGATACTTCAATCTTAAATATGTAAAGGGTTTTAAGTTGTTATCTTAGTTCCATACATGAAATGAGAAATGGTTTTTCAGTGTATAATTTGTTGTAATCGCTACCGCCTGAACAACCTGGGGGTTTAGGGGTTTCAGAGTAAACTTAATTAATTATTGCTTTCGCGGTCAGTTTGATTCCGCCATGTTTTATTGGAATAGTTATATCAGCCTGTTGCTTAGAAATAGACGAATTGATTATCCAGTTTTGTGTAATTCCTTTTCAAATTCACTTCAAGCACTCGTCCTCGATGACTGGGGCAATACCATTCATTTGCCGAAGTTAGCGTCTCACCATACTACCATATGGGGAAGAAAGCAATTCTTTCCCAGGTTATCTCTTGGATCACCGGGTTTCGAAATGATCCCGGCTGGTTGTAGTGTCCCGGATCTACTTGGGGGCATTAAGCCTTGTCAAAGTACAAGCTGCCCGGTATTCCGTTGGTGCACCGCAAGTGATTACTGTAGGGCTCTTCAATCTAGGCAACCACTAGTACATCAATCTTAGATATCATATTTATACGAAACCACCCTCCAACTATTCGTACACGCAACGGCTCGAATCTATTCGAATAAAATAACTTAATAAAAATCGTAGATAAATATTTTCAATGCTCAAATGCTCTGATTCCCTTAGCCACCCATCAATCATTTCACTACACAAATATTGGTATGAGTTTGTTTGTCAGGTAAAATGATTACTAAAGACTAGTAGCTAATTATAAGAGAATATTTATGGAAATCTTACCGTATTTTGAATACTATATTTTTATGCTTTCTATTTATTATTAAACAATTTATTGAATCTAATTTTGTGTCTTCCAACTCATTACTCTCGAAGTCTATTTAGTCACCTACTGTCTGTATTGGCAACTTAAATATATACATTACATTAATGACCGTACCAATATCCAGAGTATAATAGAGCTATATATAAAACTGTAAGTAATTTGGTCTGTGTTCTGAGTTGAGCTAGTAAAGGGATAACCCCGTGCTGTTATAAAGTCATCATCGGTTGGTCATACCGGGGTTTGGGTTTGAATTTAGTTGGCGTTTTGGAATTTATTCTTAAACGTGGACTGGGTTTGAACTCGGGTACTGTGTATGAGTAAGCGTGGTGGATTTATACCGATACAATATACCATGTGTCTATATATGTAATATAGGGTATATGAGCAGTTGAAAAGTTGGAGTGTGTAGTAGATTGGAGCCAGTCCATTAAAGTATGAAGATTGTCTATCTTAATATATATCTGAGCACTTAGAGTATATATGTGTGGGAGATGATAATCTGGACCAACTGATGATTGCTGGTTTAGCATGAAATACGTATATTGGTGATTATTTATCTATTCAGCATATATGTGCTTGAGTGTATCAGTGTTATTAGATAGTGTGGAGAGTGGTGGGTCATGTGATAGTCTGTGCTCATATACCCTATATTACATATATAGACACGTGGTATATATTAAGCTTGTGTTTCAGTTATTACATTAATTATAGTGTAACATATAT